>CM038671.1:355497674-357897674 GCA_021605145.1 Aegilops bicornis
AAGCTTGGGAGAGGGGATGGAAATTAATGATACTTAATCGCTCTACTCATGGTTCGAATTTTGTGGATGATTATGTCAGTGCACTTGGAAGTGCCTGATTGAATTTTGTTTGTAGAAATCTTTTAAATTCAGTCATAGGAGGCACTTCTATGGAAATCACTTTTAGGAGAAGCTACTAAACTCCTAGATAATATTATGGTTAATTATTCTCAATGGCACAATCTAAAGATTCATCAATAAAACTAGTACATGCGACAGAAGAAATTAATGTTTTGAGTGGAAAGATGGATGAACTTATGAAAATTATTTGCTACCAAGAGTGTTTCTTATGATCCTTATGATATGCCTTTGTCTTACTTGATTGAGAATAATATTGAATATATGGATGTGGATTTCACGGTAGGAATAATTTTGGTACCAACGCGTATAGAGGAAACTTTAATCCTAGGCCTTATCCTAGTAATTCCTCTAATAATTATGGAAATCTTGGCCTACAATAAATTTTATGGAAATTTTAATAAGATGCCCTCTGAATTTGAGTCTAGTGTTAAAGAGTTTATGAGTTCATAAAAAGAATTTCCACGTTTTGCTTGAAGAGAAATTACTTGAAGTCAAGGAATCATTGGCTAGAATCTGATAGAATTTCTCTCGATGTCGATTCTTTTAAAGCTTAGATCTATTCCTCCTGCTAAGCATGATATATCAATGAGTCTCTCAAAGCCATGAGAATTTCCATTTATGAGTGCAAAGAAAGAACCGCAGGGATGCGTATACTTAAAGATGCCTTTATTAAAGTTGTTCTTCTCTAGTTCCTATGAAAATAAAGATGAAGATCTAAAAGTTATTGATGTGTCCCCTATTAAATCTTTTGTTTTGGTAACATGAACCTTGATAATGATGGGACTGAATATGATCCACCTTTACTCAGAAGGCGCTCCAAAAATTCCGGAAGTTTTAGATCTTGATGCTAAAATTGATAAAAGTGGGATTAAAGAGATCAAAACCCTGGGGATGTCGCTTAAACCTACTATTTTGGATTTCAAGGAATTTAATTATGAAAATTGTTTCTTGATTGATTTCAGATCTCCTTGTTGTAATCTGTACTAAATTCTCCTCATGCTTATAAATAAAATAAAGCCTTTACCAAATATATTATCGTTGATGCCTTGATGCAATTTTTTATGAAGAAAAGCTTGAGTTGGAAGTTTCTATCCTTAGAAAAACTTTTATGATGTTGAAGGAACCAACTATTAAAATTAAGATTAAAGTTCTTGAGTTCTATGCTTTATGTGATTTGGGTGCCAGTGTCTCCACTATTCCCAAAAAACTTCGTATGCGATTTGCTAGATTTACGTGGATTTTGATGATTGCTCTCTAACCAGCACCTTAAGGATTCCACCATTAAGAAACTCTATGGGAAGAATTAATGATGTTATTATTGTTGCAAATAGAAACTATGTGTTCAGAGATTTTATCAGTTTCTCGATATAGATTGCAATCCTTCAAATCCTATTATTCTTGGTAGGCCTTTCCTGTAATCTAAGCAGTTGGTGCAATTATTGATATGAAGGAAGGGAATATCGCATTCCAGCTTCCATTAAAGAAAGGCATGCAACACTTCCCCTAGGAATAAAAATAAAATTACCATATGAATTCATCATGAGATCCACTCATGGATTTCCAACCAAAGATGCAGGTAATACCTAGATCTATCCTTGCTTCTATGCTCAGCTTAAGGGCGTTAAAAATAGAGTCTATTGGCCAAGAACCTGAATTTATTCTTTTAGTTTTTTTGCTTTTTGCTTCCCCGCTTAGAAATGAATCATCGCTTTAGCCTATAGCTAGATGTTTTTTTTATGTTTTACTTGAAAGTTTGTTGTTAAACCTATGTAATCTTCTTGGATGATAGTTATTTGATCTTGCTGTAATTTCCATAAACTTTCTGCCTCGAAAACAATTGTTACAAATCACCAGAAATTTATAAAAGAAAGTGATCGCAATTTCTTCTGATCAATAAAACAAATTTCCTATGTTTGTCCTATTTTGGCTGATATTTTGGAGTTCGAAGTTTATAAGAAGCGTTAATTCTGATTACTACAGACTGTATTCTGTTTTTTCGTTGGTGTTGTTTTGCTTATTTTTGATGAATCTATGGCTAGTAAAATAGTTTATAAACCATAGAGAAGTTATGTAATACCAGTAGTTTTAACACCAATATAAATAAAGATTTAGTTCATTACAGTACCTTGAAGTGAGTCTTTTGTTTTCTTTTGCTAGCAGAGCTCACGCAGATTCTGTTGAAGTTTTTGTGTTGTGAAGTTTTTCAAGTTTTGGGTGAAAAGATTTTGATGGATTATGTGGAACAAGGAGTGGAAAGAGCCTAAGATTGGGTATGCTTATGGAACCCTCTAAGATAATCTAAGGACGCATATTAAAGCCAAAGCTTGGGGATGCCCTAAGAGCATCCCTGCCATTTGAAATCTACTTCCACTCGGTAACTTTACTTGGAGCTTATATTTTTTATTCACCACATGATATGTGTTTTTGCTTGGAAGCGTCTTGTATGATTTGAGTCTTTGCTTTTTAAGTGTACCACAATCATACTTACTGTACACACCTTTTGAGAAAGCCATACATGATTTTGGAAATTGTTAGAATACTCTATAGTAGCTTCATTTATATCTTTTGAGTTATATACTTTTGCTCTAGTGATTCACTTATATCTTTTTAGAGCATGGTGGTGGATTTGTTTTATATAAACTATTGATCTCTCATGCTTCACTTATATTATTTTGAGAGTCTTAAATAGCATGAGTAATTTGCTTTAAATAATCCTAATATGCTAGGTATTCAAGACATTAGTAAAAACTTTCTTATGAGGTGTGTTGAATACTAAGAGAAGTTTGATGATTGATGATTGTTTTTGAGATATAGAAGGTAATAATTTTACCAAAAGTCGTGCTAGTTGAGTAGTTGTGAATTTGTGAGAAAATGCTTGTGTTGAAGTTTGCAAGTCCCGTAGCATGCACGTATAGTAAACATTATGTAACAAATTTGAAACATGAGGTGTTCTTTGATTACCTCCTCCTTATGAGAGTGGCTACGGTCGAGGGGACGAAGCGATGGTCTTTTCCTACCAATCCTATCCCCTAGGGAGACATCTTGCGCCGTAGTGCTTGGTTTTTGATTGACTTGTAGATTTTTGCAATAAGTATGTGAGTTCTTTATGACTAATGTTGAGTCCATGGATTATATGCACTCTCACCCTTCCATCATTGCATAGCCTCTTCGATCATCGTGGCATTGCCCTTTCACACATTGAGAATCAAGATTTCCAAACTTTAGGTGCATCCAAACCCCACGTGATATGATACGCTCTTTCACACATAAACCTCCTTATATCTTCCTCAAAACAGCCACCATACTCTACCTATTGCCTTGGCATTTCCATAGCCATTACTGAGGATATATTGCCCATGCAACTTTCCACCATTCCGTTTATCATGAGCCCATTCATCATTGTCATATTGCTTAGCATGATCATGTAGTTGACGCATAGTATTTGTGTGGCAAAAGCCACCGTTCATAATTCTTTTCATTACATTTCACTCTTGGTTCAATTTGCATACTCCAAATGCAGTACAGCGAGGACATTCAGTTATAGAGTCATACTTTTGTTTCTAGTATCGAGTTGTAATCACATCATTGAGTTGCTTAAATAAATAGAAGTGTGATGATCATCATTTTTATAAGCATTGTCCCAAGTGGAGGAATAAAAAAGAGAGAGAGAAGAATGGCCATAAAAAAGAGAAGGCCCAAAAATAAGAGAAAAAGAGAGAAGGGACAATGCTACTATCCTTTTGCCACACTTGTGCTTTCCAAAGAAGTATCACCATAATCTTCATGATAGAAATAATCTTGTTTTGTCACTTTCATATACTAGTGGGAATTTTTCATTATAGAACTTGGCTTTGTATATTCCAAACAATGGGCCTCCTCAAGTGCCCTAGGTCTTCATGAAGAAAGCAAGGATTGGATGCACACCCACTTAGTTTCTTTTGTTGAGCTTTCATACATTTATAAGCTCCTAGTGCATCCAGATTTGCATGGCAATCCCTACTCCTTGCATTAACATCAATCGATGGGACATCTCGCCATAGCCCATTGATTAGCCTCGAATCGATGTGAGACCTTCTCCTTTTTGTCTTCTCCACATAACCCCCATCATCATATTCCTATTCTCCACCCATGAGTGCCTAAGGCTGTCCATGGCTCGGTGCACTCAGGCATTAATTGCGTGAAAGTTTATAGGTTTGAGATTACTAAAGTATGAAACAATTGCTTGCAGCTTGTCATTTCGGGGTTGTGCATGATGAGAGCATTCTTGTGTGACGAAAATGGAGCATGACTAAAACTATATGATTTTGTAGGGATGAACTTTCTCTTTTGGCCATGTATGTTATTTTGAGGAGGACATAATTGCTTAGTTAGTATGGTTCAGAAGTATTTTTTTTTGTCAATATGAACTTTTATCTTGAATCTTTCGGATCTGAATATTCGCCTACCACAATTAAGAAGAATTACATTATTGAAATCATGCCAAGTAGCACTCCGCATCAAAAATTATCTTTTTATCATTTACCTACTCGAGGGAGCCCCTGAGCGTGAATTAAGCTTGAGGGATACCTGATCGTCTCCAACGTTATATATAATTTTTATTGCTCCATGCTATATTATCTATCATGTTTTGGACAATATTAGGCTTTATTATTCACTTTTATATTATTTTGAGGACTAACCTTATTAACCGTGAGGCCGGCCAAATTGCATCATTGCTGTTTTTTGCCTATTTCAGTAGTTTGGCGAGAAAAGGAATACCAAACGGAGTCCAAACGGGGAATGAGACCAGCAACTCTTTGAGCGTGATTTTTAGGAAGATTATGATCCCGGAGACTTGGGACCCTCACGATCAAGAAAGAAAAGAGGAAGCCACGAGGTGAGGGGGCGCCGCCTCCACCCCTCTTGGAGCCCCCTGTTGCTCCACCGGCGTGCTTCATTCCTCCTATATATACCTATGTACCCCCCAAAGCGACACAGGGGGCCGGGCCAGCTAAAACCTTAATTCCACTTGCCAAGAACCTTGTGTACCCACGAGATCCCATCTTGAGGCCTCCGTTAGGGAGCTCCACCGTGAGGGGGCATCCATCACTGGGAGGGCTTCTACATCAACACCATAGCCTCTCCGATGAAGTGCTGAGTAGACGTTACTCCTCGTAGACCTTCGGGCCCATGATAGATTAGTAGCTAGGAATGGTTTCTTCTCTCTTTTTTGATCTCAATACAATGTTCTCTCCCCCTCTCTTGTGGAGATGCATATTCGATGTAATCTTCTTTTTTCGCGGTGTGTTTTGTTGAGACCAGAGTGAATTGTGGGTCTATAGATCAACATTATCTATGAACAATATTTGAATCTTCTCTGAATTCTTTTTATGTATGATTGGTTATCTTTACCGAGTCTCTTGAATTATCAGTTTGGTTTGGCCCTACTAGATTGGTTTTTCTTGCAATGGGAGAAGTGCTTAGCTTTGGGTTCAACCTTGCGGATTGTCCTTTCCTAGTGGCCGATGGATGGGGGCAGACCAAAAGGCGCGTATGTGTATGTGTTGCCATCGAGGATACCAACAAAGATGGGTTTTTTATCATATTGCATTGGAATTTATCCCTCTACATCATGTCATCTTGCTTAAAAGGCGTTACTATGTTTTTCTTGAACTTAATACTCTAGATGCATGCTTTGGATAAGCGAGTCGATGAGTGGGAGTAATGAAAGTAGTAGATGCGTGCAGGCGAGTCGGTCTCTACTTGTCTTTGGGCGTGATGCTTCTATATGCTACATGGAAATATCATACCTCCATATATTTCTCATAACTATGCTCCAATTACATCAATTGCTCAACAATGAATTACGTTCACCCACCATAAAAATATTTATGCTCTTGAAGAGAAGCTACTGAGTGAAACCTATGGCTCGGGTCTATCTTCATCATATTAATCTTCCAACACTTAGTTATTTCCCTTTTCCTTTTACTTTGCTTTTATTTTACTTTGCATCTTTATCAAGCAAAAAATACCAAAAAAAAATTATCCTATCATATCTATCGAGATCCTCACTCTCGTAGAAAGTAGTGACCGTGAAGGGATTGACAACCCCTTATCAGCGTTGGTTGCGTGGAGCTATTATTGTTTTGTGTAGGTATATGAGGGACTTGGCAGGCGTAGCTTCCCTACTTTGGATTGATACGCTTGGTTCTCAAAAACTGAGGAAATACTTGCAGCTTACTATGCTACATCATCCTTTTTCCTCTTCAATGAAATCCAACGCGAGTGCTCAAGAGAGTATGCCATGAATGTCGCCTCCCTTTCACTTTACCTCTCGGTGGTACTGCTTTGCGCGCTAAAGGGGACCTCCTAAGCATGTCGGCGTCTCGGGGGAGACTCTTCTTGGACCTTTTGGGCCGCTCACCTCCCTGGACTTGACCCGCGTCGTGACTCTGGCATACCAGCTGACCAGTACTGCCGCACGCTTTGCTGAGGGACCAGGACACTTTGCCGATGGTAGAGCACCAAGCCATCGCGAGGATAGAAAAGGGGGAGGCTGAGCCATGGCAGGACACTGGCAGCATCACGCAATTTCATAATGAGGATAATATCAACAAAAGACATTATAGGCTCTTCTGAGGCACCCCGCGAGAGTTCTTTTCTCGATTCCTCGCTTGAGGGAATAGAAGAAAAGAAATTCGAGGAGCCCTTATCTACACTGCACGCCGGCCGTGGCCGAGCATCATCTCAACAATGGGCCATATGGGGAGGCCTAGGCGCCAACCCCATCCAGGATGGCATTGACGGCTGCCGGGCTTGTGGCCTGCAGCCTTGCTCGGCGCGTGGCCGAGGCCTCGAGGGGCACATAGCTATCGTCAGCTCTCATCTCACTGAGCGTCTCGTAGAGCTCCAGTGAGAGTCGCGTGGACTCCCAAGCATCGCCATCGCTTCTTTGGAGGAACTGGCCCAGTGAGCGAAAGCCATGGTCTCGACGGCCTTGTTCACTGTGGCCCGGTAAAGCATCTCCAAGCGGCACGACCTTCCGCATCGAAGACAACCTTGAAGAACATGGGTGGAGGCCGCCATGCGCCATTTTCGAAGTGGATCGCAATGGGCGCCTTCACCACGGCAACCCCAGACGCAGCCTCACCCCAGCCTCGGGTCAGCAGAAGATTTTGCCCGAGGAGATGACTTCAACTTCCCGCCTCCAGTGTCTTAGAGGCGACGGCAGATCGGCGTCTTTGCACAGTACCATCAGCCTCAGCGGAAGGGGCTCCCCTCGGGGGCATTTCGTGAAGCGGAGAAGAAGCTGGGGAAGCGGATCAAGTCGCAGGCGGGAGGCATCACCGCCTCACAACCACGAGCTCGCAGCGAGGATACCACTGGCGTGGACCTCTTTGAAGCCGGCGGCGTGTGCCACCATTACTTGCTGGCAACCCACGGCCCGCCCGGCTTGGACTACACCGCTCGGCGCCTCTTTTCTCCCGAGCCGCCCCTCGGCTTGGGCATATAAGGGACAGCCGGATGCCTGTGAGGTGGCCGCTCGCCTACCAAGGCCTTTGTCACCTCACGCCCGGCCTCATGACTTCGTCGCGATGGTGGGACCGGCCTCTTCTTCTTTGAGCAGAAGCGTCCGGGCTTGTCGGCGGGGAGTTTTTTCCCTTCTTCGCCGGCCGAGAATCCTTCTGGATCGGCTGGGCGCATGGAGTCGCTACTTGCAATGGAGCAAGGGAGGAGAAGTGAAGCTGAGCGAGAAGAGATGGAGCTACGATGGTGACTTGCCCGCCTCCCTCCTCATTTACCTAGCTTAAGGAAGGCTAACCGTACAACCTCCTGTCGCGGAAGTAATGATAACCCCTTTTGCATGTAGTGAGGGACTAAATCCGTCCGAGGCTTCCGAGGCGAGCTCGAGGCAAAGCGGCATGGGGAAGCGGAGACGCCCCACGCCCAATCAATACGCCATGGAGTCGAAGCCAAAGGCCTGACGCAGTTTGTTAGGGAGCCCTCTGGCGCTCGCACTTGTTCCCTTTGGCTTCTAACCGCCTAAAGGCCCAGAAGTCAGCGCAGCAGCCGCCTCTATGTAGGCTTGGGGTTACTCTTGTCGCTTATGCGATGCAGGAATGGGGTCCCCAGAACTTGCCTCAGCCATGCGGCCCACCGCCAAGTGGCTTCACCTAACGGATTAGTACGACCCTTCTTCACCAAAGAACGCCCAAGACTTCGCGAGGGGCCAAGCCTCCACCAGGCAGACGTGACACTCGAGACCCTCCTTGGGGAGTGGTCTCCACGAGGCATAGCTCATGAGGGGCGGAGAAGATCAAGGCAAAGGCGAACCTCCCGAGGTTCCAATGGCGTAAGCCACTTGACGAACAAGACCCGGATGTAAGCGGGCAAAGTGGCACAATATAGTGTCCTCGCTTCTTCTTTTGGTGCTAAGGAGGCGGCGCATGCGTGAAAGTCACTGAAGGCATCAAGCAAGAGGTTTCCATATCCGGTGCAACTTGATACCAAGACCAGCGGAGACTGGACAGGAGCCGGAGGTGCACCGTGGAGCCCAAGAGCGGCATCACCATCGAGAGCCTTTGCGGCGAAGACTTCACCTTTAGTCGAGATAGCTTGTACTAGGCATTGTCCCCTTTCAGAATTGGTAGATTGTTGGCTCCTTCCCTCAATAATGTTGGGGAGAGGACTAGGGCCTCTATAAATAGGACTAGCCACACCACGGTAGTGAGAGGCAACTCAGCCCGAACTGATTCGAGTATCATCCTCACATCACAAAACACAAGAACACCCCACCTGGGAGGATGTTCACTTCCCTTATACTTCATTCATCCTCACCCCAAGAGGTAATCCCACCACCACCACACCGGAGTAGGGTATTACACCACATCGGTGGCCGAACCAAGTATATATCTTCAATGTCCACTTGTGTTTTACCCGAGTTTGGTCTAGCTAGCCTTTGAGATCGCGTGTGAGGGTGAGGCGTGATTTTGGTGAGGGGAAATCTTCATAAGCGCACTCCCTAGTATTCCAACCTCCAAGGGTTTCTGCTTAGGAACCCGAAATCCGACCTTGGCCTGGGATCCTTAGTGGCGAAATCAGGACCTCATCACCATGCCCAGCGACCACGAGGAGGGGATCCAATGACTGTGACAAGTGGAGGAAACCCATGCCAATTTGTTTTTCTCGAACCCCTTTTGTAGTGAGAACACATGTCAAGCTATCCTATTATGCTATATTAGGTTGTTTGGCAGTACAACTTGTTTATTTCTCTTATGGTTTATGGTTTGTTTGGTATAAGTTTTGTAGTTGGCTTATATGTCCAAGTTCCAATTGCCATCTTTGGTTGTTCGTAGTATGCCTTGTTTATTTTAGCTATTAACAAGGTGTGATGTGATCTATATGTGCTATTATGAACTATATGTAGTCTCAATTTCATCAACACCAAATTTAACATAGCTCCATGAATGACTATATTTGGTTTGTTGGTAAGCATGTTTGTACTCCCCTCCGAAGCTTTTTAGTTTCACATATAAGATTTGTCTAAAGTCATGCCTCTTAAAAAAGTTTGACCAACTTTATAGAACAAAATACCAACATTCACAATATGAAATAAATATCAGTACATGTGTCATGACTTAAATTTTCATATTGTATAACTTTAGCATGCTAGATTTTGATATTTTTTCATATAAGTCTAGCATATTGTATAACTTTAGTTTGACTTCAGACAATTCTTATATCTTGAGTAAAAAGGACCAAGAGGTATTGAACATGCCTTTCCATTTGATTTAACAATGGCCTTTGTTTGGATACTCTAATAACTTAGCTAGAGGTTAGAGTTAGTTTCCATCTCCGGGACAGACGGTTAAAAGGGAGAGAGAGATTGAATTGGAATAGTTAATTGTATTGCTTGAGCCTACGTGGGCATTGAGGCATATATATAGGAGTACATAATCATCTTGGAGAACAAGTCAAGGTATAGCCATCCTACACTATCCTCGTTTCCTAAATAACAATCATACTCAACAATGACTAATACCCTGAACTAACTCTCAGCGAAAGAGGTGTTTGGATAGCGGGCAGGTGTTAGATTCACAATAAATGCACTAGGAGAACTAGCCCTCAATCGGCACCTCTTGGAGTGCGATGAACAGTTGTTTTGGGTGGAGTTTGACATGAAAGCTAGCCTCAAACTAGCCCTCATTTTGGATACTTTAGGGCTAGTTGAGCCCAAACTAGCTCAAACTAAGTCCTAACCCATGGATCCAACTAGGGCCAATAACTAGTGTACTTATGACCGCACAATACAAGTTTGAATGACTACGTTTTCTTGTTTTTAAATATTAGGCTTGTTGAAGTTAATAACACACCTTTCCACTTCTTGTTTTTAAATATTAGGTTTTTAACAATTTGGTCTTGCACATGTAGAGTCCCGCTTGTCGGAGGTTCTTCGACCAACTGTTTGACCCTTTTTGCATATGTGGAAATGAGTTGTCCATTAATATCCCAGTCAAGTCGAGACACTTTCGGAATGATTGTGATTATTAGGATTGAGGGCTCCACTTGAGACCCTTGAGAGGATTCGAACTACAGGCGTGCACATGAAGGACTCTCTCTCCCTAGCCTGCCTACCCAATGATTCCATGGCCTAGCTCGGCCAGAACCCAGAACCACAGTAGACACGGAGATTTATCTTGGTTCTGGGCCACCATGTGGTGTAATACCATACTCGGTGTGGTGGTGGTGGATTGCCTCGTGAAATTTGAGGATGAATCGGGTACAATGGGTGAACAACCTCTAGAGGAGAGGTGTTCTTGAGCTCTATGAAATTTGGTGAGGATGGTCTTTGTGGAATGGATCCGGTCCAAGAGGAGTTGCACTCTATGTGGTAGCTAGTCCCTATTTATAGAGGCCCGGTCCTCTTCCCAAATGTAGGTGGGAAGGGATCCCACAATACCAATTTTGAAGGGAGACAACTAGTACAAGTTATCATGACAAAAGTAGTCTTACTTCGCCTTGCCAAAAGGCTCTCGTGGTGACGTTGTCGTGGGCTCATTGATGACCTCCGTCCTGCCGCCTGGGTCCTGCTGGTCTTGGTCTCTGTTGCAAATATGGAAACCTTTGCTTGATGCCTCGGGACTCCTGCGCTCGCCGCTTTGCATCTTTAACACCAAAGGGGAACGCGGTACCCTTTGCACTGCGAGCGCCCACCTGGCCTTGGTCGTCACAGGCTTACGTCATGTGAACCTCGCGGGGTGCCCATTGCATAGATATCTCCATTTGCTCAGAGAACCCGACCCTTAGCGGAGAGCCGCCCCTGTGGAGGTCTTGGCGTCGTCCGCCTCGTGAGCTCAATGGCCTCGCGAGGGTCTTGAGTATTCTTTGTATTCTTCTTAGAAGTGGGCCGTCACAGGGCCTTTGGTGGAGCCAGTATAGGCCAAGCAGTGAGCAAGTCCGGGTACCCCCGTTCCCGGGACGACTTGAGCAGTAGCCCGGAGCCCAAGGCGTGCTTTCGAACTTGGCCCGAGGCGAAGCCAAAGGGCAAGCTCTGAGCACCGCGGTCCCCAACTTCCTGCGGCCTTGGTCGGCCAGCGTGGGGATTGATAGGTCGTGGACACCTCCATTTCCCCATCTTTGCCTTGATATCTCACTTTAGGCGGCTGGCGTCGTGGCTCTACATACAGCCCGCCTTCATCGTTGTCGTACGCGCTCCCCAACTCCCCGTCTTCCAGGAAAATAGCGGCCTCCTCCTCCAACTTTGATCGAGGGATCCAACCCTCTCCATCGCCCATGGCGCCAGTGGAAGAAGAAAGGGAAAGAAGAGGCCCCAAGCATCAGTAAAGCACCTCCAGCCTTTGAGCCCGTAAATCGTCGAGCGGTGGGTGGTGCTCAACCAGGAGGGCGCTAGACAAGGTTCGCATGGCGCTCGGCTCGTACCGACTCCAATGAGTGGGGAAGATGGTGGCTTGGCCTGCATCTCACGCTATGGTCGACGGGGCGGCCACCGAGATCCCCATCCATCTTCACGCCCTGCAGGCTGGCCTGATTCCCCTTTCTCCGCCTTCTTGAGCAGCATGTGCTCTCCTTCCACTACCAAGTCAGGTGCTGCTGGATCCCCGATCCATCATTCTTCTTGCCATCTTCGCCTTTGTGCTGCTGGCGAGGCCATGGTGGGCATTGCTCCCTCCGTGGCCTTCATACTTCGCCATACATTCTTCTCCGCTGCATCGGTTGATGCTGAAGCCCGGCCTTCAGGGATGGATTGAATTCGAGCTTTACCCGGCTGTGGCCGGATTCCGAGCGGTGGAGTGTTCCGTGGACGCTTGGCGTTCTCGGCCTTACCACTCTTGCTCCCGATGGCACCAGCTGCTCCAGCTCTACTGGTGAGAGCACGAAGACTCGTAAATTGACCAGCGTCTCGCCCATGTCTGGCGTCGGCTGACCAGGTTGAAGGATCTTGGGGTAGCCAGGCGCCCATGATGGTAAGGGAGTTCGTCCGGCGCCGCATCACTCCGCTCGGACGCCACTCTCGACCGATGTGTGGACCCTCTGCAGCATGGACCCCATAAGACTCCACGCTGGCCCGAGCTTCCTCCCGAGGCGAGGCGAACTATGCTTGAGTTCTGACAGATTGGTGACGGGCCTTGGCCACCGGGCTCTGCGGGAGGAGGGTTGCCTCTAATCACTAGCTGCTTTCGAATAAGGTGGAGTTTGCGAGGGCAGATGCCCCCTTCGATGAATGGGGCTGCACCCGATTAGCCTTGAGGGGCCCAGCGAGAGCCTTGTCTTCGTGGTTCCCTTGCTTTCGCCACCAGCGCTCACCCAGTGGGCGTGAGGGGCGATCGCTATCGGCTTGTGGCGACGCTGGCTGCTAAGAACCAAACATTGCTCGGGGCTCACAAATGATATGACCCACTGAGGGCTCGAGAGCCGTCCCGAGGAAGGCGGCGGTGGGTTGACCTTGATCCCGATGCTCGAGGCTGAAGCACCGAGGCCTGGCGAGCCATCATGAAGCGAAACCGAGAAGTCGACGCTGCCCAACACTCCACGAGGTTGCCTCCTCGGGGAGCCACACCATCGGCGCTACCCTTTGGTGACCGTATCGATTAACCCGGCGGCTCCGGCCGAATCTCGAAGTGCTCCGCAAGAGGAAGGGTCTCCAAGCTGCAGCAGGGGCGCCTCCAGCCATTGAAGCAGAGGAAGTACATTGCCATAGGCAGTGAGTACCTTATCTTCGTAATTTTACGAGTGATGCATCTCCTCGACCGCCAATTCTTTAGGGTCCCCATACGCTGGGGCGGCGAAATCTCCCGGCGACCTTCGCCTGCTCCGGTCCCTCCAGCGGCGTTGGCGCTTCGCCAGTCTACCGCGCATGGTGCGAGGCTGCTGGGAGGTGGATCGCTTGTCCGGCGTCTTGACCACTGCGCTCTTGTCGTTCCTTCTTAAGTGGTCCTGCCCGGTGCTGAAAGCGCCGAGGCCCCTCCACTGGTCATCACCTGCGGCTGGGCGACCTTAGACCTGGCCTGCGTCCTCGAGCAACGTGGTTTCCCACCTGCGGGGCCTCATTGAGGCCCGGAAGGCTGACAGGAAGAGCACCGGTCTCGGCCCCCCTGCTAGGAAGCGGGTGAGCCGCCTCAAGTTTCCTCAATGGTCCTTAGTGCGGAAGGACAAACCCGGCAGCGCCTTTGAGCTTCTTGGCGGGCATGGCACTATCCGCCACGAGCTGTTCCAGGAAGCGGCGATAGGTGCGTTGAGGCGCTCGAGGGAAGAGCTTGTCGATGTTGGCGCCCGCCTTGAGGCGGAGGAGCCTCCAGGTACGTAACCGACGAGTGGCATCAATTGAAGGTGGCCATCAACCTTAGGCGTCTTCGGCGTGAAACGCACGCTAATGCAACGGCGAGTCGTTCCTTGAGGCCTCGTCGCGAGGCAAAGCGCCGGGCCTTGGAAGAGCAGGAGGCTGATCGCCGTCAGCGAAGGCCGCCCGAGAACGCAGCCAGAGCTCCGGGCCCTAAACGCCATCCTTGAGCAGGCAGGGTTGAAGCGCGCAAAGGCTGTATTGGCGTCGATGAGGAGCACCTTCGAAGAGAAGGAGATCTTGAAAGCGTGAGGAAGGCCGATCTTGGAGGCCTCGGGCGCTGCCTCGAGCAACGGTTGGAGACGAGGGCGCCAGTGGCCCATTTGAAAACGCCCGTCGTGCTGTAAGCCGGGATCTAGGAAGGAGGTTGACCGTAGGGGTGGCGAAGGCTTGTGTAGATCTTGCCATCTGTGAGGACACGAAGCTGAAACTGCTTTGGAGGCAGAAGGCGGCGGGCGAACCACCACCCAGGGGCAAGGTTGGATGAAGCGGGCAGCACGAGAGAGGGCCATTGCGGCCTTGATCTCTGTCGGTGACACGGCCTCCGCTCATCTTGATCTGCTCTCGCTCCGATGGCAGGTCGATGGCGCCGCGTCCCTCGAGTAATGAGTAGGGAGGAGGAGTGTCGTCGGCCCAGACGCTGCAGCGTGAGCATGCTCCCATGCTTCAAGACCTCGAGGTGAGGGCCAGCGAGGCGTGGGCATCATACGCAAGGCGTGCCCCTCATCCCCCACGTGGAAGACTATGCAGCCATCTCCGCTTCTTTACCAACTCGTGGCAGCTTGGAGGGACCGGGCCGCAAGGGCCTGCGAAGCTTGTTGTGGAAAGGAGCCGAGGCCTCCTCAGCGCGTTCTCCCGCGTCTTGATCATCTCGAACATTGACCCCACTTAGACTTTGGCGCCACCATCACCCAGTGCACGGGGCTATCACGGGACAACTTTGGCCTTGGGTGGACAATAACATGGATGCTCTGGTGGGGCCTTCGCAGCCAGGGGACGGCGGTGGTGGTCGCGGCGAAGCGAAGGCAGCGGTTGATAGCCGGTGAGGGCGGTGCCGATTGAAAGCGCTTGACAGCGTCTGAGAAGACCCGGGGGCGATCTTTGCCCAGCGACATGTCCAATTGAGCCCGAGCTCCCTTGCTTGAACCTGCGTAAAGACTTGGACCGCGGCCTCGCGGCGTAAGAGCATTTTGGAGGGAGCCCCTCATGTAAGTAAATTACTGTTCTATTTTTAGGCTAGAGCTTGAGCAGCTTACGCAAGCTCACGAACCCCTCAAGAGGCTCTTTTGCTGTGATTTACTGGTCACGCAGGCCTTGAACTAGATTTTGTGGTTGTCGATGCACCTTGCTCTGAGAGGGGCCTTCGGGGCTCACAAGGTTTAGATTCCCGAGGAGCTGCTGTTCTGCTGAGAAGGCCTCGCGAGAACAAGTGCCGGACTATGGCGGGGTGTGCGCGCTGTGGTCCTCGACAATTACATTCTTAGTCTGAGAGGGGTCTGCCAGGGCCTCACTTTGAAACATGGTGCGTTGTGCCCATACCACACCCGGCCCAGCTTCATGGGCCTCATAAGGGAAGGGAGTAGCAGGCATAAACCTCTAAATAAAACACACACAGCCAAAGCAGGAAATTCATTGAACAAAGAAGACTCCCCCAAACTTGACAAAAGAAAATGAGATTAGAGTTCAACTCCAAAAGCGGCAAAAGCGAGCTACGAAAAAATGGGATGAAAGCGAATGGCGCGTTCGGCACCTAGCTAGTCTTCTTGTCTTCCCACCAGCAGAGCTAAGTGCTTTTCATTGGCTGTGAGCATAGTCATTGGGGGCGGTGTCGTGGCCAGGCGGGCATGGTGCTTCCAGTGGGGCGTGTTGAGCCCCCAAGGCCGAGGGTGGCACTCACGGAGACTCCGGGCATGTACAGCCCCACTCATTGTTACGTGAGAGTGTCACGGCGAGACCTTCCTGGCCACGAGCCTTACTTCATATCGCCATGATGAGGCCCCACCCTGCGCCACCCTCGACCATCGTGGGGCGTCCAGGAAACCAGGGCGAGACCAAGAGGCAAAGAGAGCGTTGGCGGTGCCCTCGGCGACCACGGGCCCCTCTGTCGAGGGGAAAGGCTCGCCGGTGCTTCCCTCATTGAGAGGACCTACCTCCGTGCAGCACCTTGCTCCACAGAGGCACGGGGGAGGCTTTGCTTGAGGCCTCTCCGCCGCCCCTAGAGCAACACTCCTCTACTAAGGGGCGAGGCCACTTCCACAGGGTCGATGGCGCCACTTGCACCCTGGTTCTCCACGCAGTTCAAGGTTAGCGTAAGCTTGCTCCACGAGATATCGGCTGTACCCCGCCCGTGGGTTGTCGTGAAGGGGTCGGTGAAGCCTCCGACCGGCTCGTGGAAGGCCCGCGCCTCGGGCTCTCTAGCCACCCATCCTGGTCCGGGGAGCGGATCGGGGCCTTCCCCCGGCAGGTACTCCAGGTTCACCATGCGGGGCACGTAGGCGTCCGTGATCACCTCACCGGAACCGCCACCTAGGTGCCCCGCGCCTTGAGCCGCCCGTCGCGGCATTTGGACCTGGTGGGCGCTGGGTGGCATCTCGGCGCATTCTCGTGGCCGGGCCGGCCTTGTCCCTCCCTAGTGGCGGCCTTGGCGTGGCGGTATGGCCATGCGAGGCACATGTGTTGGTGTTGCCGGATCCCCGATGCCAGAAGCGCCGAGCTTACCGGGCCTCGCAGACGCTTCGCCCGCAACCTGGGTGTGGCCAAGGAGCAGAAAGGCGGCGTACCCCTACATGCGGTGTCCAACAATTCAGTGACTCAATCCAGCAGTGCATCGCGGCCGCCCTCCGCCAATCTGCACCGCAGCAGCTCCCGCGCCACGATGAGCGTAGCTCGCGTGACTCGCTGCTCCGTCGGTGTGTGGTGCCGCTACCGCCACGTAACCTTAGGATCGCGGCTGCGCGTGCGCCCGACATGAGGGTGGTGTCGCCCGTACTGCTGCCAGCGCCTTAGTCTTTGGGCGGCGCCCGAAGCCGCTTGGGCGCAGAGTTGAGGTCTCCTTTAGCGAACAACGGCGCCCGGCTTTGGCGAGCAGCCTTGATGGTCAGCTGGGTCCTCGGATCGTCAGACATCGGAACCGTGAGGAGATGGCAGGTCGATCGATAGAGAAAAAAGTCGGCGCACCTACATGGCGCGCCAAATGCCGGTTCAGGGCTCGCGAACCCTTGAGATGTTCGAACTGCACGGAGAATGCGCCGCGAAGGACTCTCTCTCTGACCTCCCTACCCAACGATTCCACGGCCTAGCTTGACAAACCCAGCGAACAAAGAGACACAGAGATTTATATTGGTTGGGCCACCTTGTGGTGTAATACCCTAATCCGGTGTGTTGGTGGTGGATTGCCTCATGAAATTTGAGGATGAACTAGTACAATGGGTGAGCGGCCTCCGGGAGGAAGGTATTCTTGAGCTCTATGGGCTTTGGTGAGGATGGTCTTGGTGGAATGGATGCGGTCCAAGAGGAGTTGCCTCCTATGTGGTGTCTAGTCCTCTTTATAGAGGCCCGGTCCTCTTCCCAAATGTAGGTGGGAAGGGATCCCACAACGACCAATTTTGAAGGGAGACAACTAGTACAAGTTATCTGACAAAAGTAGTCTTCACACGCCAAAGGCACTAGTGGTGGCATTTACATGGGCTCCACCGATGGCGTCAGTCCTGCCGTCCTGCTGGTCCTAGTCTCGTTGCACCGATATGGAAACCTTTGTCTCATGCCTCGGGACTCCTCGCCTGCGCTTGCCTCTTTAACACCAAAGGGTAAACTGGTACACTGCGCCCGCTGGCACCCACCGGGCCTTAGTGGTAAATCCTGACTTATGTCATATGAACCTCGCGAGGTGCCCCTTGCATAGATATCTCCGTTCCTCAGGAGCCATCCTAGAGAGGCCGCCCCCAGGGAGGTCTTGGCGTCATCCGCCTCGCGAGGCTTGGCCCCTCATGAGGGTCTTGAGCTGTTCTCTTGAGGCCCCGGGGCGTCTGAGGGCCGTTGGTGGAGCCACGCCCGTGGAGCATGACGAGGCAAGTCTGGTACCCCGTTCCTGGAATGACGACAGATTGTTATGATAAAGAAATTAGTGGAAAAAAAACAACAAGATCTTTGTCTGCCCAATGAAGAAGAAATCAATTCACTACGGGATAATACTAACTGTTATACCTTGTCTTTTTAATTCCTTTGCACCATTTCAAATCTGGAGAAGATATTTATGCATATCCTTGTTTTCAGGCCTTTCCAAAGCAGTTCACTAATGATTACCTCTCAAACCACTTGTATTTAGCCGGGAGAGGCGAGGAAGGTATTCATACAACACCGCACGGTTCAATATTGAAGTGTTACTAAAAGAGGGCCGAAGGATGAACCCGGTCAATCAACCCGAAGCACCGGCCTAAAGTTGCAAAGACCTTCAACATCGATGAGGGCTCAATATTGACCTTCGCTTCAGCACGATTTTCAGATGAGATTCATCTGTCTATGTCTATCTATGATGCTAATTTGAAAGGTTGTAGATGTTGCATGTGAAACTTGGTGCTGAATGCGGTTGTGTAATGGGGTGGCTGAGTCTTTGAAGCTATATGATGTTGTACTCTGGTGTATTTCAATTATGAAATCCTGCTTCCTTAATATGGAAATGAAATATATTGTGTGCTTAATATGAAATGTTAATTAGATTAATAAATGGATTATTAATAATAGGGAAATTAGCTTGACTAATTGGGTTTTCTATTATAAGCAGTTATTGAGAAAACACCATGAGCGATGACACGAGGCAACGCACACAGCTTTTTAAGAATAAACCGTGTTGGATCAATGAACAATCACACACGACATCCTCTTGAAAGCTGTTTGCATTGGCCACCTTAGCATAGCGTTTACCACATATAAAGCGTGTGTGATGGATAGCCTTGCCACAGATTTCTTCTACAAACCGTGTGTGATGCATTCAATAGCATAAGCGATAAAATTGTTAATATAGGTACGTGTGCAATAGCAACGCTATCTGAAAGCGATTTAATGGGGAAAATTGTGTGTGTTGTACCTGTGACAGAAGCGTTCCTTGGAAGCGGCTTGTCGCGGGATGTATATCTGACGGAAATGTTTAGCGAGGGGGTATGTGGGATGTATTTACAACCGGAAATGATTTCTCCTATATAATTCTATTTTTAGCAATGTAACCGTATTTGATCGCTCGCCGGTCGCACACGACCTCATTTTGTCGAGCGTGTGTGCCAGGAGGGCATATCCCCGATGGTTTAAGGTGGGTGTGGAAGGAGCCCCCTATCGCGATCACTCACCAAGGCTGTGACGGTTCGAAACGATGTCGTGGAAAGGGGTTAAAACCATTTATATAGCACCTCGTTGTACTTGTGCGTGCATGCTTGAGGAATCACAAACCTTAACACCAATAGTCTTACTAACCAAAAACCATTTACTAGTACCTCCCACATATTATCATCTCTATATGGCAAAACTATTGCAAGGAATCAAACATATCATATTCGATGATCCACAAGTTTTATGTAGGATTTCATGACTAACCATGCAAATGACCAATTCTCGTTGACTCTCTAAATAGATATAAGTGAAGCATGAGAGTTTAATTATTTCTACAAAAGTTCATGCTCTAATAATTATAAGTGAAGCAAAAGAGCATTCTACAAATAACGGTTTTCTTTGTGAAGAGAAATAAAATCAAACTTCAAATGATATAAGTGAAGCACATGAAGCATTCTATAAAGCCATACTCAAAAGATATCGTGAAGTGCAATGAGCATTCTATAAATCAACCAGAGACTATCTCATACCAGCATGGTGCATAAAATAAAATGAAAACTAAACACAAAAGAGCGGCTCCAAGATTTACACATATCCATGAGCAAAGCGAATTTGAAAGCATACCGATACTCATTCAAAGAAAGATGGGATGCCTTAGGGCCATCCCCAAGCTTAGGCGCTGATTCTCCTTGGATATTTACTTGGGGTGCCTTGGCATCCCCAAGCTTGAACTCTAACCTCTCCTCCTTCTCCTCATACCGAGACCTCCTCGATCTTTGAAAACTTCATCCACGAAACTTAACTTGAACAAGCTGGGTGAGATCCGTTAGTATAATAAAGCAAATCACTAGTTTAGAAATCTTTGTCATAAAACCATTCTTTTTTTTTGCATTTTAGCTCCTTTATTATAACTTCTCTATGGCTCATACCAGCGATAGAATCGATAGTTTCATCAAAACAAAGCAAAACAATGCATCAAAAATAGAATCTCTCTTAAACAAGGCGGTCTATAGTAATCTGAACTTTGACCATACTTATGTAATTCCAACAATTCGAAAAATTAGGAAAAAATAAACATTTTTTATAGAAATATTGTGTAAAAATTTCAGAAACTTTTGACGTTCCAGTAAAAAATGTAAAATTGCGCACTACAGCCAAGGTTTCTGTTTTTACATCGCACATACCAACAAGCAATCTAATCAACCTAAAGGCAAATCTTGGCACATTCTTTTTTATAATACAATGGATTTGTAGAAGGGGATAATTATTTTTGTGAGAAACTTCCATGAAAAGTTTACATTGTTTCCGTGAGCATGAACACAAGTGTTCAAGGTCAACCCTCAGTTCTCTAATGCATAACCTTCCAGTTGTTTCTCTTTTTGAATTTTTTTAAGTTTCCCTCTATATTTTTTAATTTTTAAACTTTAAAAAAGCACACAACATAAATAAATGACTCTCTAAAACTTCCAGGGTGTCTCTCTGGGAGTGCTTTCTTTAAAGCCGTTAAGCTAGGCATACAGTGCTTAAGTAATTGATCCACGGGATCCCAAAAGGTATATCAAAGCCAATTTTAATTAACAATGATTTGTAATTTAGTAGTAAGCACAAAGGAACATCTATCATACAATGATGAAGTCTAACTCTCTTCATATCGTCATGTCATAAAAGAACAATTCATGCTCATCAAGCAAAGGCCAATACATAGCATAAACGGTTTCTTGCAATATTGTCGTGTTGGAAACATAGAGAGGCGGAGATGTAGTTCCTCTCTCATAATAATTGCAAGTAGGAGCAAAAGCACATGCATATTATATTCATCAAAATCATCATCTCCAATGGTAAAAGGCAACCCATCAATGTAATCCTTAATAAGTGCAAACTTCTCCGATATAGTGTAGTTTGGAGAAGACAATAGGACTATCATGTGTGGGTGTAATAGCAACAATTACATTCTTAACAGTTTCCCTTTTTGTGCCAAGCGATAATCCCTAAAGTATTCACGTTGATCCAACGTGTCTCCCATTATCATGTTGAAAGGGGTTTTCTCAGGATTATCAAAGTAGTGTTTAATATTTTTCACATAACGAGCATCGAGGGTTTTAGGAGGTTCCCGGTCTCCATGAGTAGCAAGTACAACTATTTTTTGGTATTTTGTGTTCCCGGATCCATAACTAAAGATAGAGAACAACTTAGAATAGAAAATAAAAACTACTTAGTGATAAAGCAAACAAGCACACAAGAGAATATTCACCATAGCCATCGCTCCCGACAAGCGGTTGCGGAAAAAGGTCTTGATAACCTACAAGTATAGGGTATTGTTTGTAACCTTTTCGATAAATAAGAGTGTTGTTAGGACCAAGAGTATATCGACGGAGGGGGTGAATGGGAGATTCAAATTTTCTTTCAAAAGCTTTGAAACTTATCCCAATCACAGTGAGTGGAAGTAGTATCGAAGGAAATAGACTTAATCGGTCTTCCTCGTCAAAAGCATATTCATCGATGAAAGCATTGATAACAATATGTGTTTGAAATCAGCGGGTTTAATTACAATGAGTGTAGCACAATATCACGAGCAGAGATGAAGTAGTATGAGACACAACATGGTACACACTGAAGATAAAATTAGTATGGAGCGATTAACCAAGTGAATCTGAGGGACAAGATGGTAACGAATGTAAACATGCGATGAAGAACAAACAGGAAGAACACCAGTAAACAAATTGATGACAAATAGAATGAAATGATCAAGTAAACTATCAGCACAGCATGAATAAAATCTCTTTGAAGGAAATGCGAGAGAGAGATTGAACTAGTGGTGCTTGATGGCGACACACACACTTGGTAGGCGAGTTCAGCATTCTTCCAAAGGGCTACGATGCGGTTGGAGGGTTGTGACTTAACACGGAAGATAAAATCTCTTCACCTATTATCCTTCAACGAGTTGATCGGACTCAAAGTTGATTTCACTTTCGTGGTAGATCCTTGTCGTGATCTCCAAACCTTTGATCGAACCCATGAACCACAATTACTCTTGGTTCTTTGAAGATCTGGCTCAAATTGAAGACAACAACTCTTCAACACTCAAAGCCAAAACCTATCCGTCTAGAAGGTTACTGACTCTCAAGAGTAATAGGTACAAGAACTCTCCTCATAATTACTATGATGCTAAACCATTGTCTAAGTTTTGGCTCTTGGTTTTCTCTTGGTGGATCTTAAACTCAACTCACTTTCCGGAGAGGGTTGCTCAAATCAATCTTCTCGAGAAATCTCAAGCGGGCAACCAGCAGAACAATGTTGGAGTGGGGTAGCTATTTATAGCTGCAGCCTTCCACGATGGGAAATGACCATTTTGGACACAAGATCCAGCCAATGGCCAACCCGACACGTTTGCGAAAAGTCGGATTTTGAACAGCAGTAACATTACTTGAGGAACAAGTAATGCTAAATCCTCGGTATCGGATTACAGATTCCGGCAACCCTTGTGAGGTTCGAACTCTGGGGTGTGCACGAAGAACAATCTCTCCCTGGCTCGCTCGCTCAACGATCCCATAGCCTAGCTCGACAAACCCAAAGAACAAGAGACATGGGGTTTTATACTGTTTCAGGCCACCTTGCGGTGTAATACCCTACTCTAGTGTGGTGGTGGATTGCCTCGAGAAATTTGAGGATGAACTAATGCGGTGGATGAACATCCTCGAGGAGGAGAGGTGTTCTTGAGCTCGATAATTTGGTAGGTGTGAGAATGGAATGGATCCGATCCAAGATGAGATGCCTCCCTACGGTGGTGGATAGCCTCTATTTATAGAGGCCATGGTCCCTCTTCCCAAATGTAGGCGGGAAGGGATCCCACAATAGCCAATTTTGAAGGGGAGACAACTAGTACAAGCTATCTGACAAAAGTAGTTTTCGCCTTTGCCAAAGGCTACAGTCTTTGGCAGTGATGTGGGCTCGCGATGACCTCAGATCCTGTAGTCCTGCTAGTCTTGTTCTTGTTGAACCGATATGGAAACCTTTTCCTAACACCTCGGGACTCCTCGCCTATGCTTGCCTCTTTAGCACCGAAGAGGAAACTGGTACACTGCGCCCGCTAGCGCCCGCCTAGCCTTGGTCGTCACGGCTCACGTCAAGTGAACCTCGCGAGGTGCCCCCTGCATAGATATCTCCGCTCCTCGGGAGCTAGCCTAGCTAGGCCGCCCCCAGGGAGGTCTTGGTGCCGTACGCCTCGCGAGGCTTGGGCCCTCACGAGGGCCTTGAGTAGTCGTTCTTTGGTGGGCGTACCGGGCCATTGGTGGAAACCCACACCTCGGGCATGGCGAGCAAGTCTGGCGCCCGGTCCCAGAACGCCGACAGTATCTCCCGGGCCCAAGGCACGCCCGGACATGGCTTTGAGGAGAAGCCAAAGGTCAAGTGCGGAGCGCCGCGGGCCCCAACCGCCTGCGGCCTTGATTGACGCTTGGTGATTAATGGGACGTGGGCGCCTCCGCTTCCCCACGCTGCCTCGGCAACCGTTCGACAGTGAGACCCTCTCGCATGCGGGGAAAACCATCATTACTGTGATCGTGGAGGGCGGTTGGCCTTCTCCGGGCTATAAATGAGGGGAGGCGAGCCCGTTGCTCATCTCCTTCTTCATCTTTGCCTGCGTCTCCTTCTTCCTCCTTGCCTCGCCACCTTGCTGCCTTCCTATGGCGCCAACAAAGAGGTTCTCGGCAGGCGGAGAAGGGAAGGCTACGCCCGGGAGGGTCTGACTCGCCCGCCACACAAGAGGCGAGGCCGTCCCCAGCACGCCCGCGACCCTGCTATGGCTCCTCGGGGCAGCGGTGGTACTCCTTCATGGGTGGCGTCGTCCTCGGAGGTCTGGCTTCGCCGCCCGCACAAGAGGCGAGGCCCGTCCCCATCGCACGCGCCGCGACCCTGCTATGGCTCCTTGGGGGCGCGGTGGTACTCCTTCATGGTGGCGTCGTCCTCGGTGGCTGCTTGGCCAGTGTCTCCTCCCACGGCGAGGTTGCTCCAGACAGAGCATCCCTTGTGCCGAGGGGAGCATGCCGTGTCGCCCGGCCTCCTGATCGCGCTTCCATTCAGCGGAGGTGCTCCACAGGTTAAATCGTGTGGTGGGAGAAATGCAGCACTTTTGGCTCTAGCTTCCCACGCTCCTTCTTTGGCGAAGCTGCTGGTCGGGGTCTTGATGGCCTCTGGCTGCAGGCCGATGATTCTTTGTAGCAAGGCCTCATGGAGTCGCGGTGGAGGTCTCCGTCGCGAACAGCGTGGTAACCCTGGCTCATGACTTCATAAGCGTTGCCCCAGCAGCGGTATCCCGAAAGCGGTGTACCCTCCACTTCAAGTACAATGGCGCCCACGATCCTCTTCGTGAGGGTGTTTGGGTAAGATAATTGCGCCCGCGAGGTGCTACCTCGAAGACAATGGCGGTGACGACGAGCTTCGCCTTGACGACGGCCGTGACGACACTGAGGGCGAGCTCGCTCTTAGCGATGGCCGTGGCTGCAAATCGGTGATGGCGGCTCATCCTCGGTGAGGCGTCCCAAATCTGCATAATTTGTTAGGACATCCGTTGGGTACCTTATCCTTCCTTGCGCGAGCCCTCGGGCATGGGCTAGTCATGGCCTAGTGCACCACGTCGAGGTACCTGTAGGGCATGGACTTAGGAGGGTGCGCCAATCATGAAGCTCAATTGAGGCGCCTCCACGAAAATCAAGGGATTGAATCTACGGAGGCGTGAGGGCTTTGGCGAGATACGTCCGTGGTTTATGCTAGCCCAACTCATGCACACACCTACCCAGCCCGTGCGAGGCGCCTGAGGGAAGCGTCGGCAACTAGCGTCCTCCTGGCCTTGAAACAAAGAAGTGGCGAAGAAGTAGAGAAAAAAGGGGATTCAACCAAGCAATCGAGAAAAGCCAGAACTCCAAATTTCACTAAAAGTTTGCAAACCAGCTACAGAAAGCAAATGAACAGTCGCGTCCGGCACCTAGCCTAGTATTCGCACCAGCGCGGAGCTAAGTGCTGCCACTAGGATGTGGGAGAGAAGCCCCCCAAGGCGAGGCGGCACTCAGGAGACTCGAGGCGTGTCTGACCCACTCATTATTACATGAGAGTGTCATGGCGGAGACCTTCACCAGGGGGTGGGCACAGCTTCATGGGTAGAACTTCGGAGGTGTTGGATGTTCGAGGCGTTACGGATGATAGGGATCCCGTCCAAGCATCTCTAGGTGCCGCGGCGCAAGGCACTGGAGGCAGGCAATCCCTAAGCAGCCCTCCCACATGGGTGAGAGCTTACGCAGCCCTTCCACTGGAGAGCACCCGCCTCGGGACAAGATCGCCCACCTCGGCGTCACAGGTGGGCCTTCTTGGCGATGGTACCGTCGCGATGCTGCTGGTACCTTACGCTCGGAGTGAGGCTTGGCGTTGGCGTTCCTCCCCGACCGAGGTCCATCCCCGCATGGCGTCTGGCGTGCCTCGTCAAGCGCGCCAAGACCAGCAGCGGAGCGATGCCTAACCTCATGAGGAGAACGCTTTAGCTCCATAGGCGAGGAAGAATAGGGTCTCGCCCGTTGGCTTAGTGGCGATGGTGCGGATGGACCACAACACGGCCTGGAGCTTCGTCGTGCCAACCCTGCCCCATGAGCCTCGAGATTCTTCTTGAAGGTCCTTGTCTTGAGGCCTCTCAAGACCTCCACCTTAGTGCGCTCAGCTTGGCCGTTGCTTACAGGGTGTGCCACAGGCGTAGCATATCTGCATTCCAAAGATTAGCACAATATGTTTTGAAGAGATTGCTAGTGAGCTGTGAGCTATTGTCTATGATGATGCGATTAGGGACTCGAAAGCGGCTCACTAGGCCCTTGATGAACTTGACTATGGAACCGGTTTGGAATGGTGCGAGCGGCTTCCAACTCCGCCCACTTGGTGAATTTGTCGATGAGGCGTGGAGGTGGCGGTAGCCCTCGGGCGCTTCGAGGAGCGGACCAGGATATCAGCCCCCAGGACCTGGCGGCCATGAGAGTGGGATAGTCTGGAGGCCCTGAGCAGGCTGGTAGATTTTCCTTGCATGGAACTGGCAGGCCTTGCAGGATCTCACCAGCTCGGTTGCGTCGTTGAGTGCCGTGGGCCAGTAGAATCCGTTGCGGAACACCGTACCCACCAGGGTGCACGATGATGAGTGATGCCCGCAATCTCTGTCATGTATGTCAGCTAGCAGTTCACATCCCTGCTCCCTGGAGATGCATCACAAGGAAACATCGTTCGGTCATTTTCGGTATAGCTCATCGTCCCGGATGCGATATCTTTGTAGCTTGCCATGCCACCGTTCGTGTCCTCTCTCCTTCTCGGCAGGGTCCCTTGTAGTAAGTGCGCCTTGAATTCTTCGGTCCAACACCCCTCACGAGGCTCGGCGCGAGAGTAGTCACGCTCTGGTCGGGCTGTGGCGAGAGCTCGAGTTTAGTGGCGGGAAGCTCCTCTGGGCGGTGCCGACTCCATGACGGAGAGGCATTGAAGGCGAAGAGCCACTCCTCGAAAACGCCGGGTTCCCATGTGGCTGGCCTTTGGATGCCCTCTTGGCGATATAAATACGCTTCCTTGTTTGTGCTGCGGGGCACATCTTTGCGATTCAGACCCAAGAATTGCTTCTCCATTTTGCATACCTCCGTGAGGTATGCCTCCATATCTCGTCCTTGGCTCGTACACACCTTTTAGAGAAGTTGGCGAGGAGGTGTGAGTCGCCCTTGATGGTGAGGCGCTTCACCCACAAGGCAGCTGCAGCCTTGAGGCGGTGATCAACCCTTCATATTCCATGATGTTGTTGGAGACCTTCTGCCCTGCTCGAAGCGGAGCTGCAGTGTAGTTGAGCTTGTCCTGGGTGGGGCGAGATGAGCCTGGCGCCAGCCCTGCATACTGGCCTTGTGGCGCCATCGAAGTACATGACCCGGCCGTCTAGTGCTTCGCTCCCTGGCGAGAGGGCCGGTCCTCACCTGCCGGGCCTGGGCGTGATCCCACTCCGCCCAGAAGTCGTGCAGTCAAGCTCCCTTGATGACCACAGTGGTGCTGAACTCTAGCTGGAATGCACTGCAGCTCGATGTTGCATTTGGCGACCCTCCACAGCATTGGGGCTCTAGAGTAGTGGCGTAACTTGTGCGAGGCTATGAGGAGCCTTGGCAGAAAGCTTTGCGGCATGGGAGTAAGCGCGCAGCGCATCTCGTGAAAGTACCATGATAGCAAGTACCTTTGGGTGTTCGGCGAGGGCCAGGGAGTGTTGGCGGGGTCCAAGATCTCCACGAGGCTGGGGTGATTCTTGAGGGTTTGGGGGTCCTCGGGAGTCGATGCGCCTGCTCGACTCTCTGCGACCTCGTGAGGTCATCTTGTGGAGCACGGTCATCTGCTTTGGTCTTCTTCTTGGCTTGAGTGACATCGTCTTGGTGCTGCATCATTTTAGACCAAAAGCTCTGCGTCGTGTGGCGGGCTCTTGGCCTGGCGCTCCTCCAGACTGACCACAGGCGCAGCTAGCGTGGGGCTTAGCGGCGGAGGTAAAGCACCGGGGGCTCGAGGGGCGGTGCCACCATCACCAGTGGGCTGGTTAAGTATCTCTTGAGGTCTTCAAATGCAGTGTCGGCCTCACAGGTCGAGTCGAGCAGGCCTTCTTCTTCATCATCTTGAAGAATGGGAAGGCGCGCTCCAGTAGGATCGAAAGTATGTCCAGAGGGCGGGTGATTAGACTACTTGACTAAATAAAAATCTAGCCTTTTCCCAATTTTAAGTCTTGGCAGATTTTAGCAACCTAGCACAAGTCAAGCAATCAACCTACACATGCAAGTCTAAGAGTATAGCAGCGGAATGTAAAACATTGCACATGAAGGTAAAGGGACGAGTTTGGAGGAGCAAGCATAATGTAGACATGGAGATTTTTGGCGTGGTTCCAATAGGTGGTGCTTATCATTGTACATCACGTTGATGGAGACTTCAACCCACGAAGAGTAATGGCTGCCTTGAGTCCACGGAGGCTCCACCCACGAAGGGTCCATGAAGAAACAACCTTGTCTATCCCACCATGGCCATCACCAGCAGAAGGACTTGCCTCACTAGGGTAGATCTTCACGGAGTAGGTGATCTCCTTGCCCGTACAAACTCCTTGGTTCAACTCCACAATCTTGTGGAGGCTCCCAAGTGACACCCTAACAATCTAGGAGACACCACTCTCCAAAAGGTAATAGATGGTGTGTTGATGGCCAGACTCCTTGCTCTCGTGCTTCAAATGATAGTCTCCCCAACACTCAGCTCTCTCTCACAGTTTGGATTTGGTGGAAAAGAAGATTTGAGTGGAAAGCAACTTGGGAAGGCTAGAGATCAAGATTCATGTAGTTGGAATGGAATATCTTGGTCTCAACACATGAGTAGGTGGTTCTCTCTAAGAAAATGTATCTTTGGAAGTGTAGGCATGTTACGATGGCCATATGCAGGTGGAGGGGTATATATAGCCTCCACACAAAATCTAACCGTTACACACAATTTACCAAACTTGGTGAGACCGAATCATGAAACTTCGGTCGAACCAATTTAGTTCAAAATGTGAATGTTAGGCTTTTGATTGGGACCGACATGTCATTTCGGTGAGACCCGATTTCATTTGGGTTGGGGCATAACGTAATCTCGGTGAGACCGATCACATAAACTTCGGTAGGACCGATTTACGTAATAAGCGAGAGAGAGAGTTGGTCGAGCAAACTTCGGTGGGACCGAGTTGCTCATTTGATTAGACCGAAATGTTATGAAAGGGAAGCAGAGAGTTTGTATTGCAAGCTCGGTGGGACGATCGCTCATCTCGGTTGGCGAAAGCGTTATGAAGGGAAAGCAGAGCTTGCAATCCCATCTCGGTGAGACCAAGATCCCTATCGTGAGACCGAACTAACTAGGGTTTTTAGCGGTGGCTATGTCAAGTGAACTTGAGTGGCGCGGATAGATCAAATCGGTAGGGCGAGTTTGACTTTTGGTTTGGGACATATGTGGATATGAGAGAAAGTGGTTGAGGGCTTTTGGAGCATATGATTAAGCATTTTGAGCAAGCAAGCCATTAAGCAACACCTCATCCCTTTTAATAGTATTGGCTTTTCCTATGGATTCAATGTGATCTTGGATCACTAAAATGAAAATGTAGAGTCTTGAGCTTGAGCTAATATGTGTCCTTAGCATTTTGAGGGGTCCACATTCCTAGTCCATGCCATGCCAATCATTGGACTTTCTGAAATGATCATCTTGAAATAGCATTAGTTTAATGAGCTATATGTTGTTAGGAATTACCAAAACCACCCAGGGATAGTTGCACTTTCAGCTCCCCCAGCTTGGAGATGAAGCGCCCCAGCGAGGTCACACAGCCCGCGAGCTTTTGCATTTCCTTGAGAGTCTGTGTTGGCTCATGTCTTCTATTGGTTTGACCTTCTCCGGGTTTGCCTCGACCCCCCTGTGGGACACGAGGAAACCCAGCAGCTTGCCGGAGGGGACGCCGAACACGCATTTCTCCGGGTTGAGCCGCAGATCTACCTTGCGCGGGCTGGCAAAAGTCTCCTCCAGATCCTGAATGCCTTGCCTCTCGAGATTTTACCACAATGTTGTCGGCGTAGGCCTCGGCATTCCTCGAGCTGTTGGCGAGGCGATGTGCATCAGCCTTTGGAAGGTCGCCCCAGCGTTACGCATCCCGAATGGCGTGCAGGTGTTGCAGTACACCCCGCATGGGGTTAAGAAAGCCGTCTTCTCTACGTCCTCCACCGCCATCTTGATCTAGTGGTAACTTGAGAAGGCATCTAGGAAACATAACAGGTCGCACATGGCGGTGGAGTTGTGATCGATCGATGTGCGAAGCGGGAATGGGTCTGAGGACGAGCCTTGTTGAGGTTGGTGAAGTCGGCCTTTATCGTTCCTTCCCACCCATCTTGGGCATAATGACGGGGTTCGCCAGCCAATCCGGAGATGCCGGACTTCGCGAATGACACTTTCGTTGCACAGCAACTTGCGGGTTTCCTGGAGGATGAAGGACTGCTTCTCTGTGGACTGTCGTCGCGCCTACTTCTTCATCGGGCGCACATTAGGGCACACCCTTAAGTGGTGCTTGATTACTCCCCTGGGGACCCCCACCAGCTGCTTGGGCTCCCAGGCGAATACCTCCTGATTCGCGCGCAGGAATTTCACAAGTGCCTCTTCTTGGTCCGGGTCGAGGTTGGTGCCTATGGTGAAGGTGGCTCCTGAGGCCCCATCCTCATCGACCGGTACTTGCTTCGTCTTGGCCCGATCTTGTGAGAATAGCTGCTTCTTCTTTGCCAAGCAGCCCCACAGGCCCCAAACCTTTGCCGTTAGTGGGGTGAGCTACCTTCTGACCTGAAGGTGAGCCTGAGGGCCGTCGGGGCCTCCTTGGTGTCTCCGGCCATGGTGAGGACACCGCTGCTCCCCGACATCTTCGTGAGGTTGTAGGCGGGATGGGTTGCCGCCGTGAACTGAGCCAGGGTAGGGTACCCGGAGATGGCATTGTACGGGAGGCCGATGCAAGTGATGTCAAAGTCGATAAGCTCGATGCGGTAGTTGTCGCGGGTACCAAAAGGTGTGAGGCGGATCTGCCCTAGGGGCTGGTGGGCCGATATGTCTCCAACGTATCTATAATTTTGATTGATCCATGCTAGATTATCTCTGTTTTGGACTATATTGGGCTTTATTTTCCACTTTTATATTACTTTTGGGACTAACCTATTAACGGAGGCCCAGCCAGAATTGTTGTTTTTTTGCCTATTTGGTGTTTGAAGAAAGCGGAATATCAAGCGAGTCCAAAGCAGGCAGAAACCAGGGAGCGTGATTTTCTCATCGAGATATGATCTAGGAGACTTGGAACCTCCGTCAAAAAGCCACGAGGCGGTCACGAGGTGGAGGCACCCCTGCCTCGTGGCCCTCGAGCTCCACCGATGTACTCCTTCCTCCTATATATACCTACGTGCGCCCAAACAATCAAAAATGGGCCAAAAACCTAATTCCACCGCCACAACATTACGTACCCACGAGATCCCATCTTGGGGCCTATTTGAGCTTAGCGGAAGAGAATCCACCATGGAGGATTCTACATCATCACCATAGCTGCTCCGATGAAGTGTGAGTAGTTTACCTCAGACCTTGGTCCATAGTTAGTAGCTAGATGGCTTCTTCTCTCTTTTTGGATCTCAATACAATGTTCTCCCCTCTCTCGTGGAGATCTATTCGATGTAATCTTCTTTTTGCGGTGTGTTTGTTGAGACCGATGAATTGTGGGTTTATGATCAAGATTATCTATGAACAATATTTGAATCTTCTCTGAATTCTTTTTATGTATGATTGGTTATCTTTGCAAGTCTCTTGAATTATCAGTTTGGTTTGGCCTACTAGATTGGTTTTTCTTGCAATGGGAGAAGTGCTTAGCTTTGGGTTCAATCTTGCGGTGTCCTTTCCAAGTGATGATAGGGGCAGCAAAGGCACGTATTGTATTGTTGCCATCAAGGATAACAAGATGGGGTATTTATCATATTGCATGAATTTATTCCTCTACATCATGTCATCTTGCTTAAGGCGTTACTCTGTTTTCTTGAACTTAATACTCTAGATGCATCTTTGGATAGCGGTCGATGAGTGGAGTAATAGTAGTAGATCTTGGCGAGTCGGTCTACTTGTCTCGGACGTGATGCCTATATACATGATCATACCTAGATATTCTCATAACTATGCTCAATTACATCGATTGCTCAACAGTAATTTGTTCACCCAAGTAGAATACTTATGCTCTTGAGAGAAGCCACTAGTGAAATCTATGGCCCCCGGGTCTATTCTCATCATATCAATCTCCATCACTTTATTTTTGCTTTGCTTTTTACTTTGCCTTTTACTTTTTACTTTGCATTTCTATATCAAAAATACCAAAAATATTATCTATCATCTCTATCAGATCTCACTCGAGTAAGTGACCGTGAAGGGCTTGACAACCCCTAATCACGTTGGTTGCGTTGAGCTATTTGTTTTGTGTAGGTAGGAGGGACTCGCGCGTAGCCTCCTCTTTGGATTGATACCTGTGGTTCTCAAAAGCGGGGAAATACTTACACTACTCTGCTGCATCACCCTTTCCTCTTCAAGGAAATCCAACGCAGTGCTCAAGAGGTAGCAGGAAGATTTCTGGCGCCGTTGCCGGGGAGGTCTACGCAAAAGTCAATGTACCAAGTACCCATCACAATTCCTTATCTCTCGCATTACATTATTTTCCATTTGCCTCTCGTTTTCCTATCCCCCACTTCACCCTTGTCGTTTTATTCGCCCTCTCTTTTCCATTTGCCTTTTTTTCGCTTGCCTTTTGTTTGCTCGTGTGTTGGATTGCTTGCTTGTCGCTATGGCTCAAGATAATACCAAATTGTGTGACTTCACCAATACCAACAATAATGATTTCCTTAGCACTCCGATTGCTCCTCTTACCAATCTTGAATCTTGTGAAATCAATCTTGCTTTGTTGAATCTTGTTATGAAAGATCAATTCGCCGGCCTTCCTAGTGAAGATGCCGCTACTCATCTGAATAGCTTCATTGATTTATGTGATATGCAAAATAAGAAAGATGTCGATAATGATATTGTTGAATTGAAGCTATTTCCTTTTTGGCTTAGAGATCTTGGTAAAGCTTGGTTTTCGTCTTTGCCTAAAATAGTATTGATTCTTGGAACAAGTGCAAAGATGCTTTTATCTCTAAGTATTTTCCTCCGCTAAAATCATCTCTCTTAGAAACGATATTATGAGTTTCAAGCAACTTGATCATGAACATGTTGCACAAGCTTGGGAAGAATGAAATTAATGATATGTAATTGCCCTACTCATGGTTTGAATTTGTGGATGATTATACAAAATTTTATGCTAGATTGAATTTTGCTTCTAAAAATCTTTTAGATTAGGCCCTTGGGAGGCACTTTTATAAATCACTTTAGGAGATGCTACTAAACTCCTAGATAATATTATGGTTAATTATTCTCAATGGCACCTTTGAAAGATCTACTCATAAAAAGTGCATGTGATAGAAGAAATCAATGTTTTGAGTGGAAAGATGGATGAACTTATGAAATTATTTGCTACTAAGAGTGTTTCTTGATCCTAATGATATGCCTTTGTCTACTTTGATTGAGAATAATAATGAATCTATGGATGTGAATTTTGTTGGTAGGAATAATTTTGGTAACAAGCAGCTTATAGAGGAATTTTAATCCTAGGCCTTATCCTAGTAATCCTTCTAATAATTATGGAAATTCCTACAACAACTCTTTTCAAAATTTTAATAAGATGCCCTCTGAATTTGAGAATAGTATTAAAGAGTTTATGAATTCACAAAAGAATTTCAATGCTTTGCTTGAAGAGAAATTGCTTAAAGTTGATGAATTGGCTACGAACATTGATAGAATTTCTCTTGATGTTGATTCTTTAAATCTTAGATCTATTCCTTCTAAGCATGATATCAATGACTCTCTCAAAGCCATGAGAATTTCCATTGATGAGTGCAAGGAAAGAACCGTTAGGATGCGTGCTACGAAAGATGCCTTTATTAAAGCGTGTTCTTCCAATTCCTATGAAAATCAAGATGAAGATCTAAAAGTTATTGATGTGTCCCCTCTTAAATCTTTGTTTTGCAATATGAATCTTGATGAAACTGAATATGATCCACCTTTACCTAGAAGGCGTTCTAAAAGTTCGGAGTATTTAGATCTTCATGATGAAATTGATAAAAGTGGGATTGAAAAAATAAAACCCTAGATGTTGCTAAACCCACTAGTTTGGATTTCAAGGAATTTAATTATGAAAGTTGCTCTTTAATTGATTGTATTTCCTTGTTGCAATCCGTGCTAAATTCTCCTCATGCTTATAGTCAAAATAAAGCCTTTACTAAACATATCGTTGATGCCTTGATGCAATCTTATGAAGAAAAACTTTGAGATGAAAGTTTCTATCCCTAGAAAACTCTATGATGAGTGGGAACCAACTATTAAAATTAAGATTAAGGATCATGAATTTTATGCTTTATGTGATTTGGGTGCTAGTGTGTCCACTATTCCCAAAACTTTGTGTTATTTGCTAGATTTCCGTGATTTTGATGATTGCTCTCTAAACTTGCATCTTGCGGATTCTACAATTAAGAAACCTATGGGAAGAATTAATGATGTTCTTATTGTTGCAAATAGGAATTATGTGCCCGTAGATTTTATCGTTCTTGATATAGAGTGCAATCTTTCTTGCCCTATTATTCTTGGTAGACCTTTCCTTAGAACGATTGGTGCAATTATTGATATGAAGGAAGGGAATATTATATTCCAATTTCCATTAAAGAAGGGCATGGAACAATTCCTAGAAAGAAAATAAAATTACCATATGAATTTATCATGAGAGCCACTTATGGATTGCCTACCAAAGATGGCAATAGATAGATCTAACCTTGCTTTTATGCCTAGCTAGGGGCGTTAAGCGATAAGCGCTTGTTGGGAGGCAATCCAATTTTATTTTAGCTTTTTTGCTTTTGTTTCTGTTTAGGAATAAATAATCCATCTACCTTCTGTTTAGATGTGGTTTTATCTTTTAATTAGTGTTTGTGCCAAGTTAAACCTATAGGATCTTCTTCGATGATGGTTATTTGATCTTGCTGTCATTTCCAGAAACTTTCTGTTCACGAAAACAATTATTAAAAAAACACCAGAACATGATAAAATAGTTATTCCAATTGCTGCTGATCAATAAACAAATTTCCTAGGTCGTCCTATTTTGGCTGATGTTTTGGAGTTCCAGAAGATTGCGTTAGTTACTGATTACTACAGACTGTTCTGTGTTTGTGATTCTATTTTTAGTGTGTTGTTTGCTTATTTTGATGAATCTATGGCTAGTAAAATAGTTTATAAACCATATTGAAGTTGGAATACGGTAGGTTTAACACCAATATAAATAACAAATGAGTTCATTACAGTACCTTGAAGTGGTCTTTTGTTTTCTTTAGCTAACGGACTCGAGATTTCTGTTGAGTTTTGTGTTGTGAAGTTTTCAAGTTTTGGGTGAAATCTTTTTGATGGATTATGGAACAAGGAGTGGCAATAGCCTAAGCTTGGGGATTCCATGGCACCCCAAGATAATCCAAGTACACCAAAAAGTCAAAGCTTGGGGATGCCCCAGAAGGCATCCCTCTTTAAATCTACTTCCATCGGTAATTTTACTTGGAGCTATATTTTTATTCACCACATGATATGTGTTTTGCTTGGGCGTCTTGTATGATTTGAGTCTTTGCCTTTTAGTTTACCACAACCATAATTGATGTACACACCTTTTGAGAGAGCAATACATAAATTGGAATTTGATAGAATACTCTATTGTGCTTCACTTATACCTTTTGAGCTATATAGTTGTGTTCTAGTGCTTCACCTATATCTTTTAGAAACACGGTTGGTGGATTTGTTTTAAAAAGCTATTGATCTCTCATGCTTCACTTAGATTATTTTGAGAGTCTTAAATAGCATGGTAATTTGCTTAATAATAATAATATGCTTGGTATTCAAGATTTGTAAAACTTTCTTTTGGTAGCGTTGAATAGTAAGAAAAGCTTGATGCTTGATAATTGTTTTAAGATATGAAGATGGTGATATTAGAGTAATGCTAGTTGAGTAGTTGTGAATTTAAGAAATACTTGTGTTAAAGTTTGTGATTCCCGTAGCATGCATGTATGGTGAACTGTTATGTGATGAAGTCGGAGCATGATTTATTTATTGATTGTCTTCCTTATGAGTGGCGGTTGGGGAATGACGATGGTCTTTTCCTACCAATCTATCCCCCTAAGAGCATGCACGTAATACTTTGCTTTGATAACTTCTAGATTTTTTGCAATAAGTATATGAATTATTTATGACTAATGTTGAGTCCATGGATTATACACACTTTTCCCATCCTTCCATCATTGCTAGCCTCTCTAATACACTTTTAGCGGTATCATACACCCACCATATACCTTCCTCAAAACAGCCACCATACCTACCTATCATGGCATTTCCATAGCCATTCGAGATATATTTCCATGCAACTCTCCACCGTTCCGTTTATTATGACCGCTCCATCATTGTCATATTGCTAGCATGATCATGTAGTTGACATTGTATTTGTGGCAAAGCCACCATTCATAATTCTTTCATACATGTCACTCTTGATTCATTGCATATCCCATTACACCCGGAGGCATTCACATAAGTCATATTTTTTTCTAAGTATTGAGTTGTAATTGTTGAGTTGTAAGAAAAATAAAAGTGTGATGATCATCATTTTTAGAGCATTGCCCCAAGTGAGGAAAGGATGATGGAGACTATGATTACCCACAAGTCGGGATGAGACTCGGACGAAAAAAGAAGAAAAAAGAAAAAAAGAGGCCACAAAAAAAGAGAAAAGGCCCAAATAAAAAAATGAGAGAAAAAGAGAGAAGGGACAGTTTTACTATCCATTTACCACACTTGTGCTTCAAAGTAGCACCATGATCTTCATGATAGAGAGTCTCTCATTTTGCCACTTTCATATACTAGTGGGAATTTTTCATTATAGAACTTGGCTTGTATATTCCAATGATGGGCTTCCTCAAAATGCCCTAGGTCTTTGTGAGCAAGCGAGTTGGATGCACATCCACTTAGTTTCTTTTGTTGAGCTTTCATATACTTATAGCTCTAGTGCATATGTTGCATGGCAATCCCTACACATTGATATCTATTGATGGGCATCTCCATAGCCCGTTGATACACCTAGTTGATGTGAGACTATCTTCCCTCTTTTTGTCTTCTCCACAACCACCATTCTATTCCACATATAGTGCTATATCCATGGCTCACGCTCATGTATTGCGTGAAGATTGAAAAAAGTTTTGAAAATGTCAAAAGTATGAAACAATTTCTTGGCTTGTCATTGGGGTTGTGCATGATTTAAATACTTTGTGCGGTGAAGATAGAGCATAGCCAGACTATATGATTTTGTAGGGATAACTTTCTTTGGCCATGTTATTTTGAGAAGACATAATTGCTTTGTTAGTATGCTTGAAGTATTATTATTTTTATGTCAATATGAAATTTTGTCTTGAATCTTTCGGATCTGAATATTCATACCACAATTAAGAAGGTTTACATTGAAATTATGCCAAGTAGCACTCCGCATCAAAAATTCTCTTTTTATCATTTACCTACTCGAGACGGCGGGAATTAAGCTTGGGGATGCACGTCGTCTCCAGCGTTATCTATAATTTTTATTGCTCCATGCTATATTATCTACTGTGTTGGACTATATTGGGCTTTATTTTCCACTTTTATATTACTTTTGGGACTAACCTATTAGCAGGAGGCCCAGCCCGAAATTGTTGTTTTGCCTATTTAGGTGTTTGAAGAAAGCGGAATATCAAATGGAGTCCAAGCAGAATGAAACCTTGAGGAACGTGATTTTCTCATCGAGATATGATCCAGGAGACTTGGACCCTCCGTCAAGAAACCCACAAGGCGGTCACGAGGTGGGCGTCCCCTAGGCGCCCCTGCCTCGTGGGCCTCAGCTCGGCAGTACTCCTTCCTCTTATATATACCTCGTTACCCCCAAGCGATAAAAAGCGGGCCAAAACCTAATTCCACCGCGCAACCTTACATACCCACGAGATCCCATCTTGGGGCCTGTTAGGAGCTCCATGGGAAGAGAATCCACCATGGAGGATTCTACATCATCACCGTAGCCGCTCCGATGAAGTGTGAGTGGTTTACCTCAGACCTTGGGTCCATAGTTAGTAGCTAGATGGCTTCTTCTCTCTTTTTGGATCTCAATACAATGTTCTCCCCCTCTCTCGTGGAGATCTATTTGATGTAATCTTCTTTTTGCAGTGTATTTGTTGAGACCGATGAATTGTGGGTTTATGATCAAGATTATCTATGAACAATATTTGAATCTTCTCTGAAATGTTTTATGTATGATTGGTTATCTTTGCAAGTCTCTTCTAATTATCAGTTTGGTTGGCCTACTAGATTGGTTTTTCTTGCAATGGGAGAAGTGCTTAGCTTTGGGTTCAATCTTGCGGTGTGCTTTCCCAGTGTCAGTAGGGGCAGCAAGGCACATATTGTATTATTGCCATCGAGGATAACAATATGGGGTATTTATCATATTGCATGAATTTATTCCTCTACATCATGTCATCTTGCTTAAGGCGTTACTCTGTTTTCTTGAACTTAATACTCTAGATGCATCTTTGGATAGCGGTCGATGAGTGGAGTAATAGTAGTAGATGCAGGCGAGTCGGTTTACTTGTCTCGGACGTGATGCCTATATACATGATCATACCTAGATATTCTCATAACTATGCTCATTTATGTCAATTGCTCAACGATAATTTGTTCACCAAGTAGAATACTTATGCTCTTGAGAGAAGCCACTAGTGAAATCTATGGCCCCCGGGTCTATTCTCATCATATCAATCTCCATCACTTTATTTTTTCTTTGCTTTTTTACTTTTCCTTTTACTTTTTACTTGGCATCTCTATATCAAAAATACCAAAATATTATCTATCATCTCTATGGATCTCACTCCCGTAAGTAACGGTGAAGGGCTTGACAACCCCTAATCGCGTTGGTTGCGTTGAGCTATTTGTTTTGTGTAGAGTACGAGGGACTTGGCGTAGCCTCCTCTTTGGATTGATACCTTGGTTCTCAAAAAATGAGGGAAATACTTACTCTACTCTGCTGCATCACCCTTTCGTCTTCAAGGAAATCCAATGCAGTGCTCAAGAGGTAGCAGGAACCACCACCAACTCTGGAGAAGGGCTTGGTGTGCCGGAGCCGGCCAAGCGGCACGTGGAGCAAGCTGAAGGCTTCCACGGAGAGCACACTGAGGTCGGCTCCTCCATCGATTAGGGTCTTGGTGATTGTTACGTTGCAGATGGTTGGCGTGCAGAGCATCGGGAGCGCGCCCGAGCGTGCGGTGGTTGCCGAATGGTCCCCCGAGTCGAAGGTGAGGTTGGCCTTGGGTTCCTCCCATCCCGGAGGAGCCCCCTGCAGTACACGGGCGGCGCCCATATGGCGGACGAACTACTTGATGTGGCGATCCGAGGGTGGTGCCTGCGAGCCACCGAGGATGGCTGCAACGGCGAGGGGCGCTGGTGCTGCGAAGCGCACGACGAAGAGACCGCGCAGCTCCTCCCAGGAGGCCATAGAGGATTCTGGCAGGTTGAGTAGCCAGGCGTGCGGCACGTCGGCTTCCCGAATGGCCTCCTCGTACACCAGCAGGAAGGCTGCTGGATCCGCCGCACCATCGTAGCGTGGTGGCATATCCGGCTTGAACTTGTGTGGCCACTGTGCCTGTCGTAAGGCGGGGGTGAAGGCCCGGAGGCCCACGGCGCTCCCGCGCGCGCCCGTCGATCTGGACGGTGGGGCGGTGCCTGCCATGAAAGCCGAATGGAGAGACGAAGCGAGCGGAGGGGCGAAACAAGCGAAGAAGCAGAGCTCCGACGCACCACTACCTGGCGCGCCAAATGTCGGATTACGGGTTCCGGCAACCCTTGTGAGGTTCGAAATCTGGGGTGCGCACGAAGAACACTCTCTCCCTGGCTCACTCGCTCAACGATCCCACGGCCTAGCTCGATGAACCCAAAGAACAAGAGACACGGGGGTTTATACTGGTTCAAGCCACCTTGCGGTGTAATACCCTAGTCAAGTGTGGTGGTGGATTGCCTCGAGGGCTGAGGATGAACTAGTACAGTGGATGAACAGCCTCCGGAGGAGAGGTGTTCTTGAGCTCGATGAGCTGGTGGGCGTGAGGATGGAATGGATCCGATCCAAGATGAGATGCCTCCTACGGTGGTGGCTAGTCCTATTTATAGAGGCCCTGGTCCTCTCTTCCCAAATATGGGCGGGAAGGGATCCCACAACGACCAATTTTGAAGGGAGACAACTAGTACAAGCTATCCTAACAAAAGTAGTGTTCGGCTGCCAAAGGCTCTGGTGGTGATGCTGTTGTGGGCTCCGCGATGACCTCCGTCCTGCCGTCCTGTAGTCTTGGTCTTGTTGCACCGATATGGAAACCTTTGCCTAACGCCTCGGGACTCCTTGCCTGTGCTTGTATCTTTAGCACAGAAGAGGAAACTGGTACATTGTGCCCGCTGGCGCCCACCTGGCCTTGGTCGTCACGGCTCACGTCATTCGAACCTCGCGAGGTGCCCCCTGCATAGATATCTCCGCTCCTCGGGAGCCAGCCTAGCTAGGCCACCCCCAGGGAGGTCTTGGTGTCGTCCGCCTCGCGAGGGTCTTGATTAGTCGCCGCCGAAGCTGGGCCATACTAGGCCGTTGGTGGAGCCACGCCTCGGGCCGCAGGCAGGCAAGTCTGGGCACCCCCGGTACCAGAACGCCGACACTCGGTCCAAGACAAATCTCTCGCAGCGAAGAAGAACACAGTCTCTTGCTGACAAGTATTTGCTCAGAGCACAAAGAGATTTCTCTCACAACTTTCATAGGTTTTGGCTAAGCATCACAGCGGATCTAAGCAATGAGAACATAAACCCCTCTTAATAGTACGAAGGTCCTATGACTCGAAAGAATGAAAGAAGAACAACGAAATGAATACTATGTCTTCATTTTTTCTTTGACTTCCATAGCTGCAGTCAATTCCTTCGGACGACAGTACTGAATCGAAAGTTTTGCTTCGGGAGAAAACTTTTCGACGGTCATTCTTCACATCAATCTTCTCGACTATATGGTTTCAACAGGTATAGCTTGTTCTTCTCTAAAACACAGATATACTTGGTGAAGTTCCACGAACTCATCACCTAAGATAACATTCTCTTGATTGAGTATGGACTTTTTATTTCTATATGCACTAGCAAACAAATCAGTCCATACTTGTTTCTGTCAACAATCTCCAATACACAAGGTAGGTAGATATTGCACCAACAGTCCCCCCCTTTTGGACGATTGTTGACAAAACAAATCACATCGAAGGATAAATAAAGAATGGAATGTAATGCGAAGAATACTGAAATACGAGAGATAATTATGAAGATAAAGTATCCTCCCCCTTAAGATATGCTTCGGATCATGAAGAATCAGAGGGAAGCGATATCATTCTTCGTATGAGTGTCATTGACAATAGATCTTAAACTTGAGTTCTTTCAATGCACTCAACGATTATGCGAGGTGATTCTGTCACAAAATCATTGAAGAAATTAGATGTAAGATAAGTTTTGAGAGATTTGTGACAAAGTAGATATCATGAAGGTTTTCTCGAACACAATTTGAATCCATATGAGATGTAGTTTTCCTGGAACCTGAGAAGATGTCTGAGGCATAACAGCGAGGGAAAGATATTTTGTTAGCGAATCATATGGCCTTTTCGTAAGGCATAAAAGTTTAGACTGAATTTTTCTTCCTGCAAGGTTAGATAATTAAAGATGACAATCAATGCATATCCAACCACATAAATTAATCTATTAAGTGCTAGAAGTACTTCTACAACTAAGTATCATCACATAATGATTTTATGTTCTTCTTCGAGGATCAAATATGTTTCCCTGTAAGATAAATAACAATGGAAGATAATCATTCACAGGAAAAACGCATTTGATGGTACTTGCAGGCATAAAATGCGAAGCAAATGATATTGCAGGTTGGGGTTATTAACGTTACATGACGTCCGAGTGTTTCAGCACCACATGCGGTGCGATAAGTTCATGAAGCAAATTGTTCGAGGGAAAACCAAAGAGCGAATGAAAAAACACCCTACAACCCTGATAAACTATCACTCGATGTAATTCCCCCCCTTTTGTCAACTAGTGTCAAAAAGGAAAGAGAAGGCATACGAGGAATTACTCTATGGGAGTATCTTCTAAATTTGAATTAAAACCACTCAACGAATCGATTAATACGAAGAATGCAGAATGGTCGAGGAAGAAGTAGGGGTGGCAACCTGGGCTTTGTAAGACTTGGATCGATGAACATCTGGCTTGAATATGGGAGTACCGGCAGTATCTGCAATTTCATCATCATGGCCGACAAACAACAGATCTGTTGAAGCAGAACACCATGGGAGCACTGGAGTTTGTCTTCGGATGCGTGGAACAGCAAGCAAGTCCAGGTAGTCATACTCCTTGAAGAGGCCCTTTAGAGTAATGCTTTCTCAACAAGGTCCATGAGCGCTTCCTTGCATCCTTCTCATGCAAAAGAATTTGATGAGTGTGCTTATGAATCATATTCAGCTCAGTCATTAATTCCACCTTTTCTTTTCTATCCATCATAATGTGTCTATCTAGAGTCTGCTGCGTGCAAATACAAATCTCATAGAGAGATGGATTTTCCTCATGAGGGATTTCAACCTTGGCTTCCTTGACCTTCAGAGCATTTTGAGGCGAAGCATTTGCAATATTATCAGCAGGTTCCTTCCCTTTGCTATTATCCTTCACAATCTTGTGAGAGTGTCATGAACTGGCGGCATCAATACTTTTGGTATGTAATCCCAGAAGAATTTCTCATCGGTAAGCTGCTCAATTGCGATAAGGCTTCAATGACTGAGGGCTATCTGTTGCACATGCAAAGTTTCGAATGAAAAGGTTAGGAATGTCGAACTTAATTCCTTGGGGCATGGCCAGAAGTGCATTTCCTACAATGCCTTTGATGGAATTTGGCCTGTTTGTTGGCGTATTAATGTTGCATAGAATGTGAAACAGAACTTTGTGGTCATAAGACAACTTCTTTGGATCAACACCAATGCATTCATCACCTACCATGGTGGGATCCATCAGGATGTGGAGTTGTGCTTCAGTCACTTCCTAGTAATGCAGTTTGTGCTCTCTGCCGTTCTCAAATTCACATCGAGGCAAATTTATCAGGTCCGGAAAATGATCTGCTGAACATTTGATTCTTTCTCCGCCAGTCAACCATTCAAACGTCCAAGATGAAGTGTGTGCACGATGTCCTGAGATATATAGTGTGGCGTGGGGCGAAGAATAAATTCCTTGTTCCAGCCATGATTAAAGCGCATGGACCCCTTCATAAGAGCATGTTCAACATGTTCAATTGCATTATGGAAGCAAGACATTTCTTCGAGCTTGGCAAAGTTTATTATCTTATGATTTAAAATTATGTTCTTGCCAAACAGGATCCGAGCATAATAACAGCTTGTTCCTCAGTCCAGAATCGTGGTGAGAGTGAAGTACTTTCTCCATCGTAGGGGCTGACCCAAAAGAATGCAAGTTTTGATAGATGAAGTTGTTCATTGAAGGCAGGGCCATTGGGGCCGTACTCAGCTAGAGATAGCAAAAATAATTCTTGAGGATTTTTCTGATTTTCTTCCTCGCTAACTTCCATGGCTGAACATCATTAGAGGCTGGCACATTCTCATCGATGGGCTTCAATGGAGCAAGTGGCCTTATAACTTTCTCTGGAGCCGATGGCATGGGAGCACTGGTCTGACCTTCAGTTTCCCTCACTGTTACTTCTTTGGTGGCTTTATCATTCTCAGACAATAGGGCCTTTTCTTTCGGAGAGTTCTCAAAAGTAGGTGGCACGAAAATTTCTTCAGTTACTTGAGTCTCAACTTGTTCTCCTTCGGTCTGTTGTGGCAACACTGGTGCTACAACTTGGTGCGGCAAAACTGGTGGTACAACTGCTTGAACTTCTTCTTCGTGAGCCATGGGCTCTTGCAATCTCTTTTCTTCCTGTTCTAGCTGTGAAGCCAAAGAACTAGGAGCAGGGTCAACCTCCATCTGGGTAGGGGCACCAAATGAGGAGACTGGGTGGTATTTCCTCGGGAAGCAACTTCCTCCCTGTCAACCTTCTCATCCTCCTTGGTGGATCCGAAGGGTTTAGCTTGAATTTTCTTCAAAGGCGATGAAGATGCCTTTTCCATCTCAATTTCTTCGCCAACTCTTTCTTGGGAGCATTTAAACAAGACACGACATTCTCTTCATCGGGACTAGCCAAATACATGTCCACCACATCAGATTCTTGTTCAACCGAGGTAGGAATGATGACTACCGCATGAGCTCGACTTGTTGCTCGGTTTCTTCCTCGTCACGAGGGGATGGTGGTATCTGTTGTAGTGGGACACTTGAGTCAACAGGTGCATCAGTTGTTGCAGATCGGGTATGATGATCCTTGGAAGCCTTCAACTGGTTGGCTCTTGCCTGAGCTTTCTGACGCTTCTCTTCTCTTTCTCATCGTCGAGCAAGATCTTCTTGACGCTTAAGCTCATCATTTCTTCAATCGCAGAGCTGAGAAACATCCATATTTAACTTAGAATGCCACTCAATCTTGTTGTTTCTCATGACAATGAGGGCTTTGGTGATCTCAAGGATTCCCTTGTTCATGTCTTTCCTTTCAGACTCAGAGCAAGCTTCATTCCTCATTTTCTCAAGCAGTTTCTTACCCTCTACATCCTGGTTCATTTCCTTGGTAATTTCCTTTAGCTCAGAGAAGTGCTTTGTTACCATCTTGGTAACATCATGAGGCAAACCCAGACTGCTCAACTCAGATGGATTTGCACCATAAGGAGCACCTTCAATGATGCCAAATATAAGATCAGAATCATATTCCTCTATGGAAGCAGGAACAACTTTCTTGGTCGTCTTGGCAAGATCGGCAGCTTTTTCATCAGTCATCAACTTTCTCTTCGCCACTGGGGTAGCAGAACCCGGAGGTTTGTCAGATGGGACAGGAGCAAGACTTGGTGAAGATCTCACCAGAGGCGAGACTTTTGCTAGAGAGGGTGTTTGGTATGGCTTGTCAAGCAAAGCTCGTTGATCATACACGGGGATTTCTTCGCCAACATTATCATCAGATGAGGCAGATGCTGCCTTCCTTGACTTTCTGGCGACAGACTTCTTCTAACAAGCTCGAGGAGCAACATACTTCCTCTTGTTTTCTTTTCCGGTAGAGGCCCTTTCCTTCTTCACCTGCACATCTTGTTGAGTTAACTCAACATTTCGTTGTTCCACCTGATTCTTCTCCGCGGCTCTTGCCTCACGCTTGGCCTTGGCCTTTTCCCTCTTTACAACCTCCATGGGAAAATCAACAATCGTCTTTAAGGAATCAGCATGAGCATTGGGAGGAGGAGCTGGCCAACTTTTTCATCATCCTGTCCAAGGCAGCCCTCCGCGATGCAGTCATTCCAGGGAGGAATGAATTTGAACAAAATATAATATTTTCTTCGGACGTTCTCATAGTCGAACCACTTCGTCGTCCAGTGACAGCGAATCTTCTGTAGCCTGTTGTTTCATGCTTGTGCCACTTCTACTCCAAGTGGAGTCTTGTAAGTTTCAAGATCAGACATCTCAGCCGCGGTGTTCCTCTCCGTATGGCGACCACCCTTCTTGGGATTTCCATCGAGAACAGGGTTTTGGAGTCGTTGACTAGCTCATCCTCTGGCTGACTATGTCTTTGAGGAATATCATCATCTTCTTGATGATTACGATTAGACATTTTTCTTGATTGCTTTTGGCATCTTCGCTGATTTTATTTCAGCCACCTTTGCCTTACTCAGCCACCACTTCGCTCACGGAATTTCTTCCTCGGACCCAGAATGCTCTTCCGAACTGTTTGCCATGACCACTCCTGAGAGAAAAACAAACGAGCGAGAGAAAACAGGAGGAAGTCACAGACATGCACAGAAGCATTTTGACTCAAAACCGATAATTGTTCGGAAGTAGCAACGGATCCATGGCATACACTTTGGAATATATCATCGAGAGAATTGCAAAATGCCCTCAGACAGAATAACAACTCCTCTAATCTTTCGATGTAAACCTTATGAACTCTAGATTCGAATAGACCGGTATGAGGAACTGCTACAAACCGTATAAGTCACGGCTTAGTGAATCCTAGAGATATGCCGCAAGAAAATAAAGCAAGATAAATGGGGTCGGGATGAACAACCCTTGAATAGAAGAGGGATGGGGCTAGATCCAGATCTGTACGCCCTAACTTGGCAATACATATGAACTACAACAACGCGAGAGAGAAGGAGTTACCGCACTGGCGCGACCAATGGTGATGGGGCTTTGCCGGAGTTGCACGGTGAGTCACGTCGTCGACCTTTGCTTGAGCTCGGGCTCGGATGGAGGCGAGAGGAGAATTTTGAGGCGGACGGTGAGAGAATAGGGAGGAAGAGGCATGGGCGAGGTTTATATAGCCGAGGACAAAACCGCCCGCTCTGAAATCTACTGCCGATAAACACGGGACGCTCCACATTCAATGGACGAGATCACGATCGTGAGATCATGGGCACGTGTCACCCGTTTCCTGTGAAAATATCGGTAACTGAACAAAAAGCCGAAGGGTTTGAGGAAGCGCAAGCACCAAAATAGAGGAAATTTGAAGTGCATTTCATTCACGACCAAGGACGTCGGAGTGAAATCACTTTCAGATCAAGTCGCATGTTTGTGACAAGAAAGAACTGAATAAAAGCAAAGAAGAAACTGACTCAAAGCCCAAAGCCAAACAAAGGTAAACACAAACACACAAACATTACGAATGAGAGCAGAAAGAAGAGCACCAAAAATTGTCGATCTTGGGGCTTATAATAAACATGAGATATCCCTTGGAGAATTTCCTGCGAAAGATGATTAGTTCTTGTTCAGAACCCACACTTGTGTGGGAGGTGAGGATCTCATTTTCTTGGACTTTCTAGGGTTATTCCTTCGGTGAGGCCTGCGAGACACCTGTGCACTTTGATGATAATCATATGAATAGGCATTGAAGTTATTTCCAGATACATGAGTGTAATCATTTGAAGATGTGCGCATGTACTCCTTCTGACGCAGGTTAGGATGATAATCAGTCGAGAATGATACTCGAGTGGACTAGGAATGATAACCATTTCCTCATCGAGAGTTATCCTGCACAGTCAGGTTAGTAGTGACAGACAAATTTTCAACAGTGCACTTCTTTACCAAGATTTGCTTCTTGGGTGAACCCGTCCTGCAGTTAGTTCCAACATATCGAGCGAAAACCTTACCATTCTGTTGTTTGAAGAATTTGTAATTTGATTCATTTGACTCGTCAGTATCAACAGGAAGGGGCGAAAGATAACTAGTTAAAGTCTCAGGTTCTAGGGTTTTACTCTTTGCATGAACCCATGTCATTCGAGGATACTGCTCGAGAGTCCAATAGGATCCATCCACATTGAGTTTCTTTTCGAAACCAAATCCTTCCTTCTGAGGATTTTTGTGAAGTATAGACTTCTTGAGCACATCACATAAGGTTTGATGACCTTTTAGGCTCCTTAGCATTCCAGTCTCAAGTAAGCCCTTCAACCTGCAATTTTCTTCAGTGATAGCTGATACGTCTCCAACGTATCTATAATTTTTTGATTGTTCCATGCTGTTATATGATCAATCTTGGATGTTTTATAATCATTTATAGTCATTTTATATCATTTTTTGGTACTAACCTATTGACATAGTGCCGATGCCGATTCTTTGTTTTACGCATATTTTTACATCGCATGAAATCAATATCAGATGGAGTCCAAATGCAACAAAACTTCGTGGAGATTTTTTATGGACCAGAAGACACATAATGGGCCCTGGCTGCGCCTGGGGGGTGCTCCGAGGAGAGAACAACCCACCAAGGCGCGCTAGGAGGCCAGACGCGCCTTGGTGAGTTGTGCCCACCTCGAGTGCCCCCCGGACCACCTTTTTGCTCTATAAATACCCTAATAATCCCGAGACCCTAGGGGAGTCGATGAAATATTGATCCAGCCACCCAGAGTCCAAAACCACCAGATCCAATCTAGACACCATCACGGATGGGGTTCACCAAATCCATTGGTGCCTCTCCAATGATGCGTGAGTAGTTCTTTGTAGACCTTCGGGTCCGTAGTTAGTAGCTATATGGCTTCCTCTCTCTCACTGAATTCTCAATACAATGGTCTCTTGGAGATCCATGTGATGTAACTCTTTTGCGGTGTGTTTGTTGGGATCTGATGAACTTTGAGTTTATGATCAATTATATCTTTTTATATCCATGAAAGTATTTGAGTTTCCTCGATCTCTTTTATGCATGATCTCTTATAGCCTCGTATTTCTTCTCCGGTATTTGGGTTTTGTTTGGCCAACTTGATCTATTTATCTTGCAACGGGAAGAGGTGCTTTGTAGTGGGTTCGATCTTACGGTGGTTGATCCCGATGTGAGAGGGAACCGACACGTATGTATCATTGCTACTAAGGATAAAACGATGGGGTCTATCTCTACATAGATAGATCTTGTCTACATCATGTCATATTTCTTATTGCATTACTCTGTTTCTCCATGAACTTAATACACTAGATGCATGTTGGATAGCGGTCGATGTGTGGAGTAATACTAGTAGATGCAGGCAGGAGTCGGTCTACTAATCTTGGACGTGATGCCTATGTAATGATCATTTCCTGGATATCGTCATGATTATTTGAAGTTCTTTCAATTGCCAAACAGTAATTTGTTTACCCACCGTTTGCTATTTTTCTCGAGAGAAGCCAGTAGTGAAACCTACGGCCCCCGGGTCTCTTTCTCATATATTTGCCTTTGCGATCTACTTTTCCTTTGCATTTATTTTCAGATCTATTAAACCAAAAACACAAAAATACCTCGCTGTATTTTATTCTTATTTATTTTATTTGGCGTTCGATCTATCAATCTACTACAATTTATCTCATGTCTGTTTGCCAATTTGAGGCGCCGTTACCCGAAAGGGATTGACAACCCCTTTAACACCTCGTGTTGCGAGTAGTTGCTTGGTTTTCCTAGTAGTTCGATAACCTTGGTTTCTTCACTGAGGTAAATACATACCGTTGTTGTGCTGCATCATCCCTTCGTCTTTGGGAAAATACCGACGTAGTCCTAGCCGACATCAAAAGGAATTTCTGGCGCTGTTGCTGGGGAGGATCTTCAACATATACCAGGTTCCTAATCACAAATCTCATCTCCTCTTAATTTACATTATTTTCCATTTGCCTCTCATTTTCCCTCCCCACTTCATAAAAATTTGCCATTTTATTCGCCCCTCTTTTTCGTTCGCCTTTTTCTCGTCAGACCTTTTGTTTGCTTGTGTTGCCATGTGCCTTCTATATGCTTGCATTTTCGCTTGCTAAAAATCTATTGATATGGATCCGCATCCACCTGCTAATCTTTTTAAAAGATCCAATCATGATGAACCAATTGCTAGTGAGTTGAGTGGACTAGATTATCTTTATGAAGTTTTGCTTGAGATTCGTGAATCTGAAAATTGTGATAGCTCCTTGAATGAAAAGCATGATTGCAATAATTTTACTATAAATTCTATTAATGTCAATTGTGCTAATAATATGCAAATCCCCAAGCTTGGGGATGCTTGTTTTATTATGTCTGCTACTTATTGCAATGATCATGATTGGGGTGATAATGTTTCTTATGTTCTTGAAAATTGATTTAAGCCTCATGATGAATATGTTTCGATAATATTGAAAGTGGGTTTGGAAGAGTGTCAACTTTAGCTAAAATAATCCCACATATTTGGAGAGTGTTCAATCTTATGATTTTTTTATAAAAGTGGGCTTGGAGAGGTCATGACTTTATTTGATGATCCCACTATTTTGGAAGAGTGTTAACTTTGCATGCATGTGGATCATGAAGAGAATATTTTATATGATAGTTATACTGTTGAATTTGATTATGATCCTACATGTAATTATTATGAGATAGGAAAATATGGTTGTAGAAATTTCCATGTTACTAAATTACCTCTCGTTATGTTGAGATCGTCAATGTTTTACCCCTCTTCTTTGCATATGTTAGATGTTTCTTGTCTGGATAATTTGTTTGCTTATAAAATACCTATGCATGGGAATTATGTTAGACTTAAATGTGTTTTTCATATGCTTCATGATGCTTTCCTTGTGTTTCAATTCCTATCTTTCGTGTGAGCATCGTTGAAATCCTATGCCTAGCTAGGGGCATGAAACGATAGCGCTTGTTGGGAGGCAACCCAATGAATAAAATTTATTGTTTCTTCTTACTGTTTGCTCTTGAGTTTTTGCACAATTATGCTACCGTTATGATTGTGTTTTTTGTGTTTTAATTAGTGTTTGTGCCAAGTAGAACATATAGGATCTTCTTGGGTGATAGTTGTTTGATCTTGCTGAAAAAATAGAAACTTTTGCTCTCACGAAAACAATTCTTTTTTTAACCAGAGCGTGATAAAATACGAATTGTTTTTGAAGTAGATTAATATAAAAATTGCTCAGGTCGTCCTATGTTTTTAGAATTTTTGGAGTTTCAGAAGTATTCTAACAATTCAGATTACTATAGACTATTCTGTTTTTGACAGATTCTGTTTTCTTTGCGTTGTGTGCTTATTTTGATGGATCTATGGTTTTCTTTGATGAGTTTTTTTCATAGAAAAGTTGGAATACAGTAGACATAATGCAAAAACAACATATGAATTGGTTTGATACAGTACTTATAGTAGTGGTTTGCTTTCTTATACTAACGGATCTCACGAAGGTTTTGTTGAGTTTTGTGTGATTGAAGTTTTCAAGTTTTGGGTTATCTTACGATGGATGAAGGAAGGATAGAAGAGCCTAAGCTGGGGGATGCCCTGGCATCCCAAGATATTACCCAAAAATTGGCAACCAACTAAGCTTGGGGATGCCCCCGAGTAGCATCCCCTCTTTCTTCTAAAGATCATTGGTATTTTACTCGAAGCTATATTTTTATTCGTCACATACTATCTGTTTTGCTTGGAGCGTCTTGTATGATATGAGTCTTTTCTTGTTTTATTTTGTGTTTTAAGTCTTGATACCTTGCTGGACACACCTATTTGAGAGAGCCAAAATTATGTCATGACTTGTTAGAATTTCTCTCAATGCTTCACTTAAATTTTTATGAGCTATGGACTTGCTCTAGTGCTTCACTTATATCTTTTTGAGAACGGTGTGCTTTAGTATTTTGAAGAAATTATCTCTTGCTTCACTTAAATTATTTTGAGAGAAAGAAAAAAAATTATGCTCATGATCTTCACTTATATTTGTTTAAGCTTATGAAAAGCAACACATGAAAATTAGTCCCAAAGTGATAGATATCCAAGAAGGATATAATAAAAACTTTCATGAAGATCATTGGACAAAGTAAACTTGATCCTTTGTAATAGTTTTGAGATATGATGATATGATATGTGAGTTATGTTGATGAGTAATTATGCTTTAGTAAGAATATTGGTGTTAAGGTTTGTGATTCCCGATGCAAGCACGAAAGTCAATAGTCATGTAATGAAATTATATCCTACTTGTGGTGCATTATTGATTATTAATTATGCTTAATGCTTGCTTGTGAGATTATTCGTTTCTTGGTTGGTAGCTTCTCAATCTTTTGCTAGCCTTCATTTTGCACTAAGTATGATCTCTACTTGTGCACCCAAAATCCTTTAGACCAATTTTTCCACATGAGTCCACTATATCTACCTATATGCAGTATTCTTTTGCCGTTCTAAGCAAATTTGCATGTGCCATCTCTAATTTTCAAAATAAATTTCTCTTTTGTGTGTTTGTTTATTTCATGGGCGTGATGAGAATTAGCTAATATTTTCCATGTTGGATGTGTTATTCTCACGATGAGTGTTTATTCACTTGTCATTGGGCGAGGTAAGGCAAAGGTTTTAGGGATGCCCAGTCCCTGAAAAAATGAATTTACATTATGTTGTCAAATAATAAATTCCTTGGAAAGTGTTGGTATGGAGGGCAACCGTGGACACGGCTAGCCATGGAAAGTGAAAGTATGGTGTGAAAAGAAACACACTTTATTTTCTGTTTGGGAACCACCTATGATATATCTAGCATGGAAAGTGTTGGGAACTCTAAGTCGTTTTCGTTGGTGGGATGGATACACCTCCCAAAATGTTTTTATCTCTAAGTTTTTCGCTTTGAGCTCTGGCACCTCTACAAATCCCTACTTCCCTCTGCGAAGGGCCTTTCTTTTACTTTATGCAATTTTTATTTTGAATTTGAGTCTCCATCTTCTCTCATAAAAGCACCAACTAGGAGGCAATATGATCATACTTAAGTATTGGGTGTAGCTAATATGCGAGTGTGTTTCATGAATGAATCAAAGGTTGAGTATGATGGGCTAGGGATAACTTATTTTAGCGTTGATATTTTGAAAGACATGGTTGCTTGTTGATATGATTGAGTATTTAAATTATCATGTCAAAACTAGACTATTGCTTTGAATCACATAAAAGTCCAAATGTCCATGCTATAAAGAAAAGAATATGATATGACATGTTAGGCAGCATTCCACATCAAAATTTTTGTTTTTATCACTTACCTACTCGAGGACGAGTAGGAGTTAAGCTTGGGGATGCTGATACATCTCCAACATATCTACAATTTATTATTGTTCCATGTTGTTATATTATCAATCTTGGATGTCGGTTTATAATCATTTTATAGTCATTTTATATCATTTTTTGGTACTAACCTATTGACATACTGCCAAGTGCCAGTTGCTGTTTTCTACATGTTTTTACATCACAGGAAATCAATATCAGACGGAGTCTAAATGCAACGGAACTTCGCGGAGATTTTTTATGGACCAAAAGACACATAATGGGCCCTAGTTGCTTTGGGGGTGCTCAGGAGAGCACAACCCACCGAGTGCGCCAGAGGCCCAGCGGCATACAGTGGGTTGTGCCCACCTCGGGAGCCCCCCGGACCGCCTCTTTGCTCTAAAAATACCCCAATAGTCCCAAAACCCTAGGGGAGTCTATGAAATATTGATCCAGCCGCCGCAGAGTCCAGAGCCACCAGATCCAATCTAGACACCATCACGGATGGGGTTCACCACCTCCATTGGTGCCTCTTCTTTGTAGACCTTCTGGTCCGTAGTTAGTAGCTAGATGGCTTCCTCTCTCTTGCTGAATTCTCAATACAATGGTCTCTTGGAGATCCATATGATGTAACTCTTTTGCGGTGTGTTTGTTGGGATCTGATGAACTTTGAGTTTATGATCAGTTATATCTTTTTATATCCATGAAAGTATTTGAATTTCTCTGATCTCTTTTATGCATGATCTCTTATAGCCTCGTATTTCTTCTCTGATATTTGGGTATTTTTTGGCCAACTAGATCTATTTATGTTGCAACGGGAAGAGGTGCTTTGTAGTGGGTTCGATCTTACGGTGCTTGATCCTAGTGACGGAAGGGGAACCGACTTGTATCTATCGTTGCTACTAAGGATAAAACAATGGGGACTATCTCTACATAGATAGATCTTGTCTACATCATGTCATCGTTCTCATTGCATTGCTCCATTTCTCCATGAACTTAATACACTAGATGCATGCTGGATAGCGGTCGATGTGTGGAGTAATACTAGTAGATGTAGGCAGGAGTCGGTCTACTAATCTTGGACGTGATGCCTATGTAATGATCATTGCCTGGATATCGTCATGATTATTTGAAGTTCTTTCAATTGCCCAAGAGTAATTTGTTTATCCACCATTTGCTATTTTTCTCGAGAGAAGCCACTAGTGAAACCTATGGCCCCCGGGTCTCTTTCTCATATATTTGCCTTTGCGATCTACTTTTACTTTGCATTTATTTTTAGATCTATTAAACCAAAAACACAAAAATACCTCGCTGCGTTTTATTCTTATTTATTTTATTCGGGGTTCGATCTATCAATCTACTACAATTTATTTCACGTACGGTTGCCAACTTGAGGCGCCATTACCCGAAAGGGATTGACAACCCCTTTAACATGTCGGGTTGCGAGTAGTTGTTATTTGTTTACGTTGTGTTGCTTGGTTCTCCTACTAGTTCGATAACCTTGGTTTCTTCACTGAGGGAAATACCTACCGTCGCTGTGATGCATCATCCCTTCCTCTTTGGGGAAATACCGACGTAGTCCTAGCCGACATCAATAGCAGCGAAATCCTCGGAAGAGGGGTTAGTAGTACCAACTTCAGTAGTAGCAATATTCTCTATGACAACATTAGAGGTTTCAGCATGAGAATCAGCATTGCTACGTTCTAAGCATTTTAAGCATGAAGGTACGAAATCATTAGGAAGTCGAACAGATTTCTTGACGAAGAGAGAAGCTTTCTCTAACGCCAGCTTGTTATGAGATTCTTTCAGTGACACGAGTTCCTGATTCCTGTTACGGAGTTTATTTGATGAACACTCATAGTCAACTATAAGCGAATCATATTGATTGGTAAGATCATCAACAGTTGATGAAAAAGCATCTTCCTCTTTGATCAAATTTTGATTCTTCTCCATCACTTCGACCAGTAATCCTTCAATTTTCCTAAGATTTCTCTCAAGCATTCCAAGTTCATCATGTTGGGATTTAGCGATCTTGACCAGCTTGGCATAGGAGATATTTTCAGGTGAATATTTCTTCATGGATCTTTGGTGTTTAATGGATACCTGATCCTTTGAAGACTTTTCCATGAGACAGAAGGTGATTGGTTCATCATCGCTTGAATTGTCATCACTTGATGCATCATCACCATCTGATTCGCTGAAATTCTTTGATGATTCAACGGCAACATATGCATTGCTTTTCCCAATCCTTTTGTAGAATTCTTAATCATCTGATTCAGTGTCAGTAGCATCTTCTTCGGAGTCCAAAGTCAGATCAGCACATGCTTTGTTCAACCGTGACATCCTCTTCATGTTTGATTCTATGGTGGCTCTATCTTTCACATCAGTGACTGGTCTCCTTGAAGAAGATGATGAGGGAGATGCAATTTCCCTCGAGAGCTTAGTATGATGATCCATTCGCGCAAAACCACTGCAGTGAAGATATTTCCATCTGTTGCCAGGTTTTCCTTCCGAGCTAGGGCAATCAATAATGAGATGACCATATAGTTTGCGCTTGAAGCACTTCATATCTTTAGGAGGCAATCTTGTTCTTGATGATTCTGGCGCGTCAAGCTCGTCATCATTTGTGTGGTAGAGATTTTGCCTCTTGAGATCAGTTAGCCTTTGTGTAAGCATTTCGAGTTCTCTGGTGATGGTGTGTTGATTCTCGACATCTTCTTCTTCTTCAGAACTGCCATAGTGTGAGAGAATTTTTCCTTCACTTTCCGAAGAAGATTCTTGATTGGCATTTCAAGTTCCATATTTTCATGAATTGACAGCAGTTTCATGACCTCAACATAGTGAAGTTCTTCATAGTCTGGTCTTTGTTTGATTTCAGCCACAATAGGATCGAAGGATTCATCAAGTGCACTCAGAAGCTTGTTGACTACATCTCTATCAGTGATATCAGTTACTCCTCGCTGATGTAGTCTTTCGACAATGTTTGTCAATCGATCAATGAATTCCATGGCACTTTCTTTACGAAGGCTTCTGAATCCAGTGAACATAGCTCGAAGCATTTGAGTGTGAGGATCTGATCTGGCAACTAATTCTTCATGAGCACTGTTGATAGCATCCCAAATTTGCTTTGCTGTGTTGAACCTTTGGAACCGAAAGAATATGTCTTTTGATAGACAACTATAGATGATATCTATTGCTTGAGCATCCAACTGCAGATTTGCTTTATCATCAGAAGTCAGATCATTTTGTTGATGAATGGTGTAGCCATCTTCCACAATCTGCCACAAATCATAGTTGATAGATTGAATTCTGATTCTCATTCGTTCCTTCAAGTACAGATAGTCATTTCCATCGAAGATGGGAAATCTTTTAGAGTTCGAGGATCTACCTGCAGATGACATACTCAAAACTCCAAGGACGTTAGACCTTTAATAAACAGAGACAGGGAGTACCTGCTCTGATATCAATTGTTAGGACCGAGAGTATATCGACCAAAGTGGGGTGAATGGGAGATTCAAATTTTCTTTCAAAAGCTTTGAAACTTATACCACACAGCAGCGGAAGTAGTATCGAAGGAAATAAACTTAATCAGTCTTCTTCGTCAGAAGTATACTCATCTATGAAAGCATTGATAACAGTACATGTTTGGGAAATCACAGGTTTAATTGCAATGAGTGTAGCACAACATGCGAACAGATGAAGTAGTATGAGACACAACATGGTACACACTGAAGATCAAATTACTATGGAGTGATTAACCAAGTGAATCCGAGGGACAAGATGGTAATGAATGTAATACGGTGATGAAGAAGAAACAGGAAGAACATAGGTAAACAAATTGATGACAAACATAATGAACTAATCAAGTAAACTATCGACACAGAGGACGAATAAAATCTGTTGAGGGAAATGCAAAAGAGAGATTGAACCAGTGGTGCTCGATGGCGACAGAGAGATTTGGTAGACCAGTTCACCCTTCTGCCAAGGGACAACATCTGGTTGGAGGGGCTGTGACTTAGCACGGAAGACAAACTCTCTTCACTCTATTCTCCTTCAAGGCAGACATGATCAGACTCAGGTTGATTTCACGCGTGGTAGATCCTTGTCGGTGATCTCCAAACCTTCGGTCGACCTTCGTGAACCACAATCGTTCTTGGTTGCTAAAGATCTAGCTCGGTGAAGACAACAACTCTTGATCACTCAAAGCCAAAACCTATCCGTCCACAGAGTGCTCAGCTCTCAAGAGTATTAGGTACAAGAACTATCACTCAGAACTATTGTGATTCTAAACCACTGTCTAAGTTTGGGCTCTTGGATTTTCTCTCGGTGGATCTTAAACTCAAATCACTCGGAGAGGGGTTGCTCAAATAAATCTTCTCAGAAATCTCAAGCGGAGCAGCCAACAGACAATGTTGGAGCGGGGTGGCTATTTATAGCCGCAGCCTTCCCTGATGGGAAATGACCATTTTGGACACAAGATCAAGCCAATAGCCAATCGACAAGTTTGCAACGGTCAGATTTTGGAGCAATGCTAACATTACTTGAGGAACAAGTAATGCTAACTCCTTGGTCCTAGAAAAATCTCTCGCAACAAAGAAGAACATAGTCTCTTGCTCACAAGTATTTTCTCGGAGCACAAAGAGATTTCTCTTGCAACTTTCATAGGTTTTGCCTAAGCATCACAGTGGATCTAAGCAACGAGAACCTATACCCCTGTTAATAGTAAGGAGGTCCTATGACTCGAAAGAATGAAAGAAGAACAACAAAATGAATACTACATCTTCACTTTGTCTTGGACTTCCATAGCTGCAGTCAATCCCTTTGGACGATAGTATCGAATAGAAACTTTTGCTTCACTAGAAAACTTTCGAGGGGTCGATTTCTTCACATCAATCTTGTCGACTATATGGCTTCAACAGGTATAGCTTGTTCTTCTCTGGAATGCAGACATTCTTCAGTGTATTTCCATGAACTCAGCACCTAAGACAACATTCTCTTCGGTTGAGTATGGAATTTTTCTCTCTGTATGCACTAGAAAACAAATCAGTCCATGCTTGTTTTTGTCAACAACCTCCATAACACAAGGTAGGCAGATATTGCACCAACAAGTGTCGAACCCAACGAGGAGCTAAAGGCAGAACAAATATTCCCTCATGTTCTATCGACCACCGAGACAACTCTACGCACACTTAACGTTTGCATTACCTAAAATAAGAATAAAACTATAAGCACTTTGTAGGTGTGGATAGGTTAGCAAGATAATAAAGAATGTGAAAATAAAATTTATGTGATGTTTAAATAAAGAAACAATTAAGTTTAATAAAACGAGTGTGAATTAGTGGTGGTGGGATTTGCGGAATTGTCCCTTAGCAATTGACTATGTTGCTAGACCGATAGCAAGTTTTTATGTGGGAGAGGCCACTGCTAGCATGTCGTCCCTTACTTGGAATTGTATGCACTTATGATTGGAACTATTAGCAAGCATCCGCAACTATAAAGTTCATTAAGGTAAAACCCAACCATAGCATTAAGATATATATTGATCCCCCATCAATCCCATACGTATCAATTTCTATGTTTAGGCTGAAGCTGCTGTCACCCTTGCTCCCCAATGCATAGTCCTATCAACGTACAACTAACCCTATGGTGTGATCCACACACGCGCTCATATGATGGGTACCAAACTACAACAACATAACCACAAGAAAATTAAACCAACCATAGCAATTCACCAATTACCGGTAGGAGAACAAAAATCTAATCGGACATCATAGGATGGAAACACATCATTGGATAATAATATGAAGCATAAAGCACCATGTTCAAGTAGATGATACAGCGGGTTGCGGGAGAGTGGACCGCTGAATATAGATGGGGGAAGGTGATGAATACATTGGTGAATATGGCGGAGTTGTTGGAGTAGATCGCCGTCACATGATGATTGCCCTGGCGGCGTTTCGACGCCACTAGGGGCGAGGGGGAGAGAGCCCCCTCCTTCTTTTTCTTCCTTGACCTCCCCCCTAGATGGGAGGAGGGTTCCCCTCTGGTCCATGGCCTCCATGGCGGCGGAGGGGCGAGAGCCCCTCCGAGATTAGATCTGTCTCTCTATTCTCTTCTGTTTCGCGTTCCTCTTTTCTGGCTGAAGATCGTTTCTTATATTCCGGCAGATCCGTAACTCCGATTGCGCTGAGATTTTAACACAATTGTTTTCCGGATATAAGCTTCCTTGTGCCCGAAGTAGAGCTCCAACCGACTTACGAGGAGGGCACACCCCACCACCACGCACCTAGGCTGCCTGGCACGCCCAAGTGTCTTATGGTGGCTGTGGGCCCCCGTTTGCGTTGATTCCACCTCCTAAAAATCACAAATATTCCAAAATAATTATTCTTAAATTTTTATCGCGTTTGGACTTCTTTTGATATCGATATTCTGCGAAACAATAAACATGCAAAAAACATAAACTGGGCACTGAATCAATATGTTAGTCCAATAAATCATATAAAATGTTGCGAAAAATATGTCAAAGTTGTATAATATTGGCATGAAAGAATCACAAATTAAAGATACGACGGAGATGTATCACCTATGAGCGGCTCCTACTTGTAAGCTGCGTTGGGATTTCCTTGAAGACGAGAGGATGATGCAGTACAATAGAGATAAGTATTTCCCTCAGTTATGAAACCAAGGTTATCAATCCAATAGGAGAACCAAGCAACGACTTGTAAATAGGACCAGCACAAAAACAACAAATACTTGCAACCAAACACGCAAAGGGTTGTCAATCCCTCAACGGTTATGAGGAAGATTAAACGATATAGTTTTTGATAGATAGATCGAACAAAAATACAAAATAAAATAAATAAATGAAAATTGCAGCGAGGTATTTTTGGGTTTTAATATATAATAAAAGATAGACCCGGGGGCCATAGTTTTCACTAGAGGCTTCTCCCAAGAAAATAACATATGATGGGTAAACAAATTACTGTTGGGAAATTGATAGAAAAGCAAATAATTATGACGATATCCAAGATAATGATCATGTATATAGGCATCACGTATGAGACAAGTAGACAGGAACGATTCTGCATCTACTACTATTACTCCACACATCGACCGCTATCCAGTAGGCATCTAGTGTATTAAGTTCATGGAAAAACAGAGTAACGCCTTAAGCAAGATGACATGATGTAGACAAGATAAACTCACATATGAAATAAATCCCATATGTTACCCTTAATAGCAACTATACATGCGTGTCATGTTCCTTTCTGTCACTGGGATTGAGCACCCCAAGATCAAACCCATCACAAAGCACCTCTTCCCATGGCAAGATAAATCAATCTATTTGGCCAAACCAAACCAATAAATCAGAGAAGAAATACGAGGCTACAATAATCATGCATAAAAGAGTTCAGAGAAAACTCAAATAATATTCATTGATAGATCTGATCATAAACTCACAATTCATCGGATCACAACAAACACACCGCAAAAAGTCATTACATCAAATAGATCTCAAGAAAACCAAGGAGAACATTGTATTGAATATCAAAAAGAGAGAAGAAGCCATCTAGCTACTAACTGTGGATCCATAGGTCTGTGGTAAACTACTCACACATCATCGGAGGGCAGCAAGGATGATGAAGAGCCCCCTCCGTGATCGAATCCACCTCCGGTAGAGTGCCAGAAAGGCCTCCAGATGGTATCTCGTGGTTCTGGAGCTTGTAGCGGTGGAAAAAGTATTTCATGGACTTCCCTGTTGGTTTCACGATTTTAGAGAATTTATAGAGGCGGAGTTAGGTCAAACGGAGCCACGTGGGCCCCACCACCCACCTGGGCGTGCCCTAGGGCCTTGTGAGCCCACAGTCTATCATCTGGTCTTCTCCCGAAGCTTCTAGTGTCTCTTTTATCTAAAAAAATCTCTAACCAGTTTCATGGCATTTGGACTTCGTTTGGTACTAATATTCTGCGAAGCCAAAAACAAGCAAAAAAACAGCAAATGGCAATGGGCACTAAGTTAATAGGTTATTCCCAAATATGATATATACTTGCTTGTAAGTGTATATAAAACATCCAAGATTGATAATATAATAGCATGGAACAATAAAAAATTATAGATACGTTGGAGAGGTATGAAGCATCCCCAAGCTTAATTCCTGCTCGTCCTCGAGTTGGTAAATGATAAAAACAAAATTTTTGATGTAGAATGCTACGTAACATATTCATCATATATTCTTTTATTTTGTAGCATGGATATTTGGACTTGAATGATTCAAAGCAATAGTCTATTATTTGACATAAAAACATCAATACTCAAGCATATCAACAAGCAACCATGTCTTTCAAAATATCAACACTAAAGAAAGTTATCCCTTGCCCATTATGGTCAATCGTTGATCCATTCATGAAACACACTCAAATATTAGCTACATCCAATACACAAGTATGAAAATAGTGTTCCCTAGTTGGTGCTTTATAAGATAAGATGGAGACCGTAGTAAAAATAAAATTGCATAAAGTAAATATATATAGGCCCTTGATACATCTCCAACGTATCTATAATGTTTTATTGTTCCATGCTGTTATATTATCATTCTTGGATGTTTTACAATCATTTTATAGTCATTTTATAGCATTTTTCGTACTAACCTATTGACATAGAGCCAAGTGCCAGTTGATGTTTTCTACATGTTTTTTACATCGCAGGAAATCAATACCAAACGGAGTCCAAACGCACCGAAACTTTTCGTGGAATTTTTATGGACCAGAAGACACCCAATGGGCCGGAGAAGCACCTAGGGGGTGCCACGAGAGCACAACCCACCAGGTAGCGCACAGGCCCCAGTAGGCGCCAGTGGGTTGTTCCCACCTCGATGGCCTCCCACATCGCCTCTTTGCTCTATAAATACTCCAATATTCCAGAAACCTAGGGGAGTCAAAGAAAATCAATTCCAGCCGCCGCAAGTTCCAGAACCAACAGATCCAATCTAGACACCTCGCGGAGGGGTTCATCATGTCCATTGGTGCCTCTTCGATGATGGGTGAGTAGTTCATTGTAGACCTACGGGTCCGTAGTTAGTAGCTAGATGGCTTCCTCTCTCTCTTTTGATTCTCAATACAATGGTCTCTTGGAGATCCATATGATGTAACTCTTTTTGCGATGTGTTTGTTGGGATCCGATGAACTTTGAGTTTATGATCAGATCTATGTTTTTATCCATGAAAGTTATTTTTTTACTATAAACATTAGGGTGAAAACCCCACTGCAACCTTTATTAAATAAATAAAGCAAGGTAACAAGAGTAGTCTGAAAGGCTTGAGGTAAGCCTTAAAATAGGATAGAGAAAGAAAGAAATTAAGAGAAAACTAAGAAAGAAAAGAACTAAGAAAAGAACTAAAGAAGGTCTAGAGAAACTAACTAAGAAACAAGAAAAAAACTAAAAAAGAAATTAACAACTACTGAAACACAAAAAATTACAACAAAGCTTCCTTTCATGCTTCTGCTTCATCCTGTATTTGAGTAGCTACAGTTCCTCCAGGAAGATGAATTTCCAGCCTTGGAATGAAGGTGCAATCTTCTCAAAGATCTTATTATTTCTGGTTATCCAAATGGCCCATGACCCAAGAATAATGATCTCCATATAGAAAGGGTAATTGAGCTTATCCTTCAGATCTTGAAATGCTTCAAACACTAATAAGTTTGGTGTTCTTGTTGGACAAATAAAATCCCAACACTGTTGTGCAAAGGGGCAGCCCCAAAAGAGATGATGCAATGTTTCTTCTTGTTGACAGTCTCTTACTGCACAATTATATGCTTCTAGCTCAAAGCTCTTTCTCCTAAGCAGGTTCCTTGTGTTGACTCTATCATGTAACAACATCCAGAAAAAAAAATTATGTTTGGGCTGACATGAGCTCTTCCAAATCCAATTGAAGTGGCGGTGGTGTTTGCTTGTGTCCAATCAGAACATTATATGCTTTGATGGATGAATAGAAGTAATGCCCCCAAATGTAATTCCATGTGTCCACTGAGTCCAAGAATTCAGATTGTCTCAAGGAGATGCATATATCCTCCATTTCTCAAAATTCTTCATATGCTTGTGTTGTGAGAGTTAAATAAAACAGGTCCTAAAAATATTCAGTATTAACCACTTGCTGGATATTTAATTGTGGATTTTTGACAAATCAATGCAAGTGATGGAATTTGTGTTTGAGGACTGATTGATGCCATAGATCATCCCAGAAGAATGCACTTTTACCATCTCCCACATTACATCTAGCAATTGCTTTGAATTGATCAATGAGTGCCAGGTTTGATTTCCACCAGAAAGAGTGTTGGGGGAAATCGACACCTATTGAATTACTGGGATCCCTTCTACGGTTGGCGGGCGTGGAGTTGTTCAAAGAGCGGGTCTGACTGAAAGCACACATATCGTTTACCCTGGTTGAGGCCGCGAAGATGCGTAATACCCTAGTCCTGCTTTGGTGGATGTATTTGAGTGTTCTTGTGTTCTTGAGCGAGCTACGGGGTGTGACTTCCCCAAAAGATCCGAATCCTTCTCCTGGTCGCCTCGGGCCTCCTTTTATAGACAAAAGGGATTGCCACAGTGGCACACAGGAGGTGGAAAGGTGTACAATGGATAAGTCTATCCTCTGGCACCGTCGGACAAACACATTTAATGCGCTGCCGACGTGCCCCTCTTGCTTTACCGGGGACGGCAAGGAAGCACGTCCTAGCTGTCGCCGCCTCGCCTGGCTTCGACATGCGCCCGAGCTGATGAGGTGTCATGGCACCACGTTGGCCGGCTGCTGGGCTGGCGCGGTGGTGGAGCCTTCACGAAGATCTGCATGCCACCACGCAGGTGCTTGCTGGGTCGGTGTAGAGGCCGCTCATTGCCACGCAGGTGCTTGCCCAGCTGGTTGAGCTAGCAGCTGCATGGGGACGGCGGTGGTGTCTTGGCAGGCGCGGGCCTGGCTGTGGCCCCGCTGATGCCCTCGGCAAGGATCTTGCCTGGGCCCTGACAAGGGTCTTGCCGTGGCATCGTTGTCTTCCCCAGGGGGTCGTCGTCTTCTGGTCCTCATCTGATCTCGCGTGTTTATGATCTTGACAAAGATCTACATGCCACCACGGAGGTGCCCCCCGAGCCTTGGTCCCAATGTGGTTGATGGCGTTGGTACCCCTAGGCTCAAGGGAGGCGCGCTCCGTAGGCTTCAGGCAAGTTTCCCCGACAAGGCTCTTGCCGGGGCCGCGGAGGCCGTCCCGACAAGGGTCTTGCTGGGGGAGTCCACCTTGCCCTCTTGCTCTTTGTGTCTCTGGTCTTGGCGTTGCCTTGGCTGTCTTGTGCTCCAGCTTCCCTCCCCTGCTCTGCTAAGTGTGGCCGTGGGCGCGGCTCTGACTTGTCCTCGGCATGGAACTGCTCCATAGTTTGGATAGAGCCCTCCACCGAGACCGGATCGTTCGTGTACACCACCGAGAGGGCCTTTCCCCTCACGTGGGTGTACACTATGTGATGCGTGGTGAACTGCCCGCCGTTGTCGTCGGCGGCCACTGGGAGCGCCATTGGAGCCACGGGGATCGCCATTGGAACCACTGGATGTCCTCTCTGTATGTGTTGTCGTGGGTGTGCTTATTGTGTCATGCGACGTGAGAGATGAAGGTAAATAGCCGCAGGAATAAATGGGGGCTGGGCAGCCTGGATTCTCTGCGCGTCCGCATGGCAGTTTTTGCAATGGGTAACTGCATTGTCGCTGGCGCCCAACAAGAACCGCATGCACACGAACGCAGGCGTGATCGCAAGGCCGCCCCAAACACTGGCAGCGCACATGGAGGGACGAGGGCAGAGCACCAGGAGGGACGCGAGTAGAGCGCACCGCGGCCGCCTGAACCACAAGCAACCACACGCATAGAGCAGTTGAACACGCAGGAAATGGTCGCCTACAAGCCGGGCGAAAGTTGTGTCACTGCATAGAGAGCGGCCATGTGCTACTACCTCTGTCTTGGTCTATAGTCCCCTTTATATTCCGTGCCATACTTTGCCCTCAAATTTAACCAACAAAATGTTAATCCATGTTATAAAAACTTATATAATTGGAAGCTATGTTCAAATACGAATCCAACTATATAATCATTGGCGACATGCATTCATATTTTATTAGTTAAATCCTACTTATAAACCAGGATGGGGGTATAGTAGGTAACTAAATTGCAAACGTTTTTTTACTAACCGTATGTGTATGTGGCCTTTCGTCCTCCTCTAGCACGTCTTGTCACCCCGCTACCGCAGACGGCTTACAACGCAAGCTTGCGTAGTGCACGGGGGTGTTCTTTTGGCCAAACGGTGGCGCCAATGAATCGTTGGTGAGCCCGTTCCCGCGCAACCTCGCAGGTTCCCGCGCAAGCTTCCTACCCGACTCGGTGAAATCCTCCAAAGTCCTAATACTTACCAGCCTGCTATATAAACCCTCACGGCCAGCGAGTCCTGCGTCACATTTTCCACTCCATCCCTATAGCTTATATCATCTGCTTCTCCCACAATCGCCAATGGCACTGGTCTGTCATCATAGCTCAGCCACTCCACTGTCATCAGAGGACAGCTCCAGTTGGGAGGCTACACCACGGCGGAGGCGCAGTCCCTGGCGTAGTGTAGTGTGCCTGGCGTCCCTGTTAGGTGTGCACGGAACATCCACCATACGCTCCACCAGCGCTGCCCGTCGGCAGCTGTTGCCGGCCGCCGTTGTCGCCACACCAACGTTGAATGCCAGGGCTATCGCCCGCTCTGCCGCCGCGGCCCGAAGGAGGGAGGTGGTCGTCATGGCCGCCACCCCACTGCCGGCCACCATGGACATCACCCGCTCCGCCACCACGACCCGAAGGCGAGAGGTGGTGGTCGTGGTTGCCACCCCATCGTCGACCGCCGTGGCCGCCGGCCCACCGTCGACCGCAGGGGTCATCACCCGCTCCGCCACCGCCGCCCGAAGGCGGGAGGCGGAGGTGGTGAAGGAAATATGCCCTAGAGGCAATAATAAAGTTATTATTTATTTCCTTATATCATGATAAATGTTTATTATTCATGCTAGAATTGTATTAACCGGAAACATAATACATGTGTGAATACATAGACAAGCAGATAGTCACTAGTAAGCCTCTACTAGACTAGCTCATTAATCAAAGATGGTTATGTTTCCTAACCATAGACATGTGTTGTCATTTGATTAATGGGATCACCTCATTAGAAGAATGATGTGATTGACATGACCCATTCCGTTAGCTTAGCACTTGATCGTTTAGTATATTGCTATTGCTTTCTTCATGACTTATACATGTTCCTATAACTATGAGATTATGCAACTCCCGTTTACGGAGGAACACTTTGGGTACTACCAAAGCGTCTGGCGAAGCTGGGTGATTATAAAGGAGTACTAAGGTGTCTCCAAAGGTACTTGTTGGGTTGGCGTATTTCGAGATTAGGTTTTGTCACTCCGATTGTCGGAGAGGTATCTCTGAGCCTTCTCGGTAATACACATCACATAAGCCTTGCAAGCATTACAACTAATGAGTTAGTTGTGAGATGATGTATTACGGAGCAGTAAAGAGACTTACCAAAGAACGAGATTGAACTAGGTATTGGATACCGACGATCGAATCTCGGGTAAGTAACATACCGATGACGAAGGGAACAACGTATGTTGTTATGCGGTTCCGACCGATAAAGATCTTCGTAGAAAATGTAGGAACCAATATGGGCATCCAGGTCCCGCTATTGGTTATTGACCGGAGATGTGTCTCGGTCATGTCTACATTATTCTCGAACCGTAGGGTCCGCACGCTTAAGGTTTCGATGACAGTTATATTATGAGTTTATGTATTTTGATGTACGAAGGTTGTTCGAGTCCGGATATGATCACGGACATGACGAGGAGTCTCGAAATGGTCGAGACACAAAGATTAATATATTGGACGGATATATTTGGACACCGGAAAGGTTCGGAGAAGTTTGGAGCTCCGGGAGGTTCTGGAACCCCGGGAGGTATATGGGCCTTATTGGGCCCATGTAGGAGAAGGGAGAAGGAACAAGGGAGGCGCGCCCCAAGCCCAATCCGAATTGGGGAGGGGCCCGGCCCCCTTTCCTTTCTCCTTCCCCTCTTCCTATTCCTACTACTAGTACTACTTCCTAATACTAGTACTCCTTCCTTCCCCTCCAAATAAGATAAGGAAAGGAAGGAAACCTACTTGGAGTAGGTTTCCCTCCCTATGGTGCGCCCCCTTGAGGCCGGCCACCTCCTCCCTCCCTCCTTTATATCACGGGGAGGGGCACCCTAGGACACACAAGTTGATCCTTGAGATCGTTCCTTAGCCGTGTGCGGTGCCCCCTCCACCATATTCCACCTCGGTCATATCGTAGCGGTGCTTAGGCGAAGCCCTGCGCCGGTGAAACATCAAGATCGCCACCACGCCGTCAGGCCGATTTTAACTCCCTCTCCCGGAGCTTTGGCCGGATCGGAGCTCGAGGAGCGCCATCGAAATGAACGTGTGCCAAGAACTCGGAGGCGCCGGAGTAACGCTACCGGATCGGCCTGGATCGCGAGGAGAACGACGACTACTTCCTCTACGTCATCATCGACTCGGAGGTGCCGGAGTAACGGCACCTTGGGATCGGCAGGATCGCGAGGAGAACGTCGACTACTTCCTCTACGTTGTGATCGCTTCCACTTTGGTCTACGAGGTCGTAGACAACACTCTCCCATCTCGTTGCTATGCCATCACCATGGTCCTGTGTGTGCGTGGGAATTTTTTGAAATTACCACGCCCCCAACAAAGTGGCATCCGAGCCTGGTTTTATGCGTTGATGTCATATGCACGAGTAGAACACAAGTGAGTTGTGGGCGATACAAGTCATACTGCCTACCAGCATGTCATACTTTGGTTCAGCGGTATTGTGAGATGAAGCGCCCGGACCGACATTACGCCAGACGCTTACGCGAGACTGGTTTCACTGCTACGAGCACTCGTGCTTAAAGGTGGCTGGCGGGTGTCTGTCTCTCTCACTTTAGTTGAACTGAGTGGCTACGCCCGGTCCTTGAGAAGGTTAAAACGGAGTCTATTTGACGAAGTATCGTTGTGGTTTTGATGCGTAGGTAAGATCGGTTCTTGCTCAGCCCGTAGCAGCCACGTAAAACTTGCAACAACAAAGTAGAGGACGGCTAACTTGTTTTTGCAGGGCATGTTGTGATGTGATATGGTCAAGACGTGAGGCTATATTTTATTGTCTGAGATGATCATGTTTTGTAACCGAGTTATCGGCAATGGCAGGAGCCATATGGTTGTCGCTTTATTGTATGAAATGCAACGCATCTGTAATTGCTTTACTTTATCACTAAGCGGTAGGGATAGTCGTAGAAGCAATAGATGGCGTAAATGACAACGATGCTACGATGGAGATCAAGGTGTCGCGCCGGTGACGATGGTGATCACGACGGTGCTTCGGAGATGGAGATCACAAGCACAAGATGATGATTGCCATATCATATCACTTATATTGATTGCATGTGATGTTTATCCTTTATGCATCTTATCTTGCTTTGATTGACGGTAGCATTATAAGATGATCTCTCACTAAAATTATCAAGAAGTGTTCTCCCGAGTATGCACCGTTGCCAAAGTTCAGAGTACCCGACACCACGTGATGATCGGGTGTGATAAGTTCTACGTCCATCTACAACGGGTGCAAAACAGTTGCACACGCGAAATACTCGAGTTAAACTTGACGAGCCTAGCATATAACAGATATGGCCTCGGAACACGGAGACCGAAAGGTCGGCGTGAATCATATAGTAGATATGATCAACATAAGATGTTCACCATTGAAAACTACTCCATCTCACGTGATAATCGGTTATGGTTTAGTTGATTTGGATCACGTGATCACTTAGATGACTAGAGAGATGTCTGTCTAAGTGGGAGTTCTTTAGTAATATGATTAATTAAAAACTTAAATTTATCATGAACTTAGTACACGATAGTATTTTGCTTGTCTATGTTTATCGTAGATAGATGGCTCGTCTTTGTTGTTCCGTTGAATTTTAATGCGTTCCTTGAGAAAGCAAAGTTGAAAGATGATGGTAGCAATTACACGGATCGGGTCCGTAACTTGAGGATTATCCTCATTGCTTTGCACGGAAGAATTACGTCCTGGAAGCACCGCTGGGTGCCAGTGCCTGCAGGAGCAACGCCGAGAAGTTGTGAACGTCTGGCGAGCAAAGTCGATGACTACTCTATAGTTCAGTGTGCCATGCTTTACGGCTTAGAACCGGGTCTTCAACGACGTTTTGAACGTCATGGAGCATATGAGATGTTCCAAGAGTTGAAGTTAATATTTCAAGCAAATGCCCGGATTGAGAGATATAAAGTCTCCAATAAGTTCTATAGATGCAAGATGGAGGAGAACAGTTCACAAGTGAGCACATACTCAAAATGTCCGGGTATAATAATCACTTAATTCAGCTGGGAGTTAATCTTCCGGATGATAGTGTCATTGATGTAATTCTCCAATCATCGCCACCAAGCTACAAGAGCTTCGTGATGAACTATAATATGCAAGGGATGACTAAGACAATTCTGAGCTCTTCGCAATGCTAAAAGCCGCATGGAGGTAGAAATCAAGAAAGAGCATCAAGTGTTGATGGTCAACAAGACCACTGGTTTCAAGAAAAGGGCCAAAGGGAAGAAGAAGGGCAACTTCAAAAAGAACAAAGCAAGAAAGTTGCTGCTCAAGAGAAGAAACCCAAGTCTGGACCTAAGCTTGAAATCGAGTGTTTTACCGCAAGCCATCGACCTTTGGAAGCGGAACTGCCCCAAGTATTTGGCGGATAAGAAGGATGGCAAGGTGAACAAAAGGTATATGTGATATACATGTTATTGATGTGTACCTTACTAGAGCTCGTAGTAGCACTTTTGGGTATTTGATAATCGGGTTACATTGCTAATATTTGCAACTTCAAAGCAGGGACTACGTAATAAACGAGCACCGCAAAGGACGAGGTGACGATGCGCGTGGGAAAGCGGTTCCAAGGTCAATGTGATCGCGATCGACACGCTACCTCTACATCTACCTTCGGGATTAATTTTAGACCTAAATAATTGTTATTTGGTGCCGCGTTGAGCATGAACATTATATCTGGATCTTGTTTGATGCGAGGCGGTTATTCATTTAAATCGAGAGAATAATGGTTGTTCTATTTATATGAGTAATATCTTTTATGGTCACGCACCCTTGAAGAATGGTCTATTTTATTGAATCTCGATAGTAGTAATACACATATTCATAATGTTGAAACCAAAAGATGCAGAGTTGATAATGATAATGCAACTTATTTGTGGCCTTGCCGTTTAGGTCATATCGGTGTAAAACGCATGAAGAAACTCCATCTTGATGGGCTTCGGAATCACTTGATTATGAATCACTTGGTACTTGCGAACCGTGCCTCATGGGCAAGATGACCAAAACGCCGTTCTCGGAACTATGGAGCGAGCAACTGATTTGTTGGAAATCATACATACCGATGTTTGTGGTCCAATGAATATTGAGGCACGCCTTGGCCGGGTATTGTTATTTTCTCACCTTCACAGATGATTTGAGCAGATATGGGTATATCTACTTAATGAAACACAAATCTGAAACATTTGAAAAGTTCAAAGAATTTCAGAGTGAAGTGGAAAATCATCGTAACGAGAAAATAAAGTTTCTACGATCTGATCGTGGAGGAGAATATTTGAGTTACGAGTTTGGTTTACATTTAAAACAATGTGGAATAGTTTCAAGTAACTCACGCCACCCGAACACCACAGAGAGAAATGGTGTGTCCGAACGTCAGAATCGTACTTTACTTGATATGGTGCGATCTATGATGTCTCTTACTGATTTACCGCTATCATTTTGGGGATATGCTTTAGAGGCGGTTAGCATTCACGTTAAATAGGGCACCATCTAAATCCGTTGAGGCGACACCGTATGAACTATGGTTTGGCAAGAAACCAAAGTTGTCGCTTTCTTAAAATTTGGGGCTGCGATGCTTATGTGAAGAAACTTCAACCAGATAAGCTCGAACCCAAATCGGAAAAATGTGTCTTCATAGGATACCCAAAGGAGGCTGTTGGGTACACCTTCTATCACAGATCTGAAGGCAAGATTTTCGTTGCTAAATTCGGATCCTTTCTAGAGAAGGAGTTTCTCTCGAAAGAAGTGAGTGGGAGGAAAGTAGAACTTGATGAGATAATCAGATTCGCTCCCTTATTGGAAAGTAGTTCATCACAAGAAACGGTTCTGTGACAACTACACCAATTAGTGAGGAAACTAATGATGTTGATCATGAAACTTCAGATCAAGTTGCTCTTGAACTTCGTAGGTCAAGCGAGAATAAAATACGCACCCGAGTGGTACGGTAATCCTATTACGGAAGTCATGTTACTTGACCATGGCGAACCTACAAACTATGAAGAAGCGATGGTGAGCCCAGATTCCGCAAAATGGCTGGAAGCCATGAAATCTGAGATAAGATCCATGTATGAGAACAAAGTATGGACTTTGGTTGACTTGCCCGATGATCGGCAAGCCATTGAGAATAAATGGATCTTTAAGAAGAAGACTGACGCCGATGGTAATGTAGCTGTCTATAAAGCTCGACTTGTTGCAAAAGGTTTTCGACAAGTTCAAGGGGTTGACTACGATGAGACTTTCTCACCAGAAGCGATGCTTAAGTCTGTCTGAATCATGTTAGCAATTGCCGCATTTTATGATTATGAAATTTGGCAAATGGATGTAAAAACTGCATTCTTGAATGGATTTCTAGAAGAAGAGTTGTATATGATGCAACGAGAAGGTTTTGTTGATCCAAAGGCCGCTAACAAAGTGTGCAAGCTCCAGCGATCAATTTATGGTGCAGTGCAAGCCTCTCGGAGTTGGAATAAACGCTTTGACAGTGTGATCAAAGCATATGGTTTTATCTGAGACTTTTGGAGAAGCTTTGTATTTACAAGAAAGTGAGTGGGAGCTCAGAGAATTTACGATATTATATGTGGACGACATATTATTGATTGGAAATGATATAGAATTTCTGGATAGCATAAAAGGATACTTGAACAAAAGTTTTTCAATGAAAGACCTCGGTGAAGCTGCTTACATATTGGGCATCAAGATCTATAGAGATAGATCAAGACGCTTAATTGGACTTTCACAAAGCACATACCTTGATAAAGTTTTGAAGAAGTTCAAAATGGATCGAGCAAAGAAAGGTTTTTACCTGTATTACAAGGTGTAAAATTGAGTCGGACTCAATGCCCGACCACAGCAGAAGATAGAGAGAAAATGAAAGATGTTCCTATGCTTCAGCCATAGGCTCTATCATGTATGCAATGCTGTGTACCGGACTGACGTATGCTTAGGCTGTAAGCTTGGCAGGAAAGGTACCAAAGTAATCCAGAGTGGATCAATGGACAGCGCTCAAGAACATCCCGAAATACACGAAAAGGACTAAGGATATGTTTCTCGTATATGGAGGTGACAAAGAGCTAGTCGTAAATGGTTACGCCGATGCAAGCTTTGATGACCGATCCGGACGATTCTAAATCGCAAACCGGATACGTGTTTTTGTTAAACGGTGGAGCTGTCGGTTGGTGCAGTTCTAAACAAAGCGTCGTGGCGGGATCTACATGTGAAGCGGAGTACATAGCTGCTTCGAAGCAGCAAATGAAGGAGTCTGGATGAAAGAGTTCATTTCCGATCTAGGTGTTATACCTAGTGCATCGGGACCAATGAAGATCTTCTGTGACAATCTTGGTGCAATTGCCTTGGCAAAGGAATCCAGATTTCACAAGAGGACCAAGCATATCAAGAGACGCTTCAATTCCATTCGGGACCAAGTCCAAGTGGGAGACATAGAGATTTGCAAAATACATACGGATCTGAATGTTGCAGACCCATTGACTAAGCCTCTTCCACGAGCAAAACATGATCAGCACCAAGACTCCATGGGTGTTAGAATCATTCTTGTGTAATCTAGATTCACGACTCTAGTGCAAGTGGGAGATCAAGGAAATATGCCCTAGAGGCAATAATAAAGTTATTATTTATTTCCTTATATCATGATAAATGTTTATTATTCATGCTAGAATTGTATTAACAGGAAACATAATACATGTGTGAATACATAGACAAACAGATAGTCACTAGTAAGCCTCTACTAGACTAGCTCATTAATCAAAGATGGTTATGTTTCCTAACCATAGACATGTGTTGTCATTTGATTAATGGGATCACCTCATTAGAAGAATGATGTGATTGACATGACCCATTCCGTTAGCTTAGCACTTGATCGTTTAGTATATTGCTATTGCTTTCTTCATGACTTATACATGTTCCTATAACTATGAGATTATGCAACTCCTGCCATCGGAGGAACACTTTGGTACTACCAAACGTCACAACGAATCGGGTGATTATAAAGGAGTACTACAGGTGTCTCCAAAGGTACTTGTTGGGTTGGCGTATTTCGAGATTAGGTTTTGTCACTCCGATTGTCGGAGAGGTATCTCTGGGCCTTTTCTCGGTAATACACATCACATAAGCCTTGCAAGCATTACAACTAATGAGTTAGTTGTGAGATGATGTATTACGGAACGAGTAGAGACTTACCAAGAACGAGATTGAACTAGGTATTGGATACCGAGCGATCGAATCTCGGGTAAGTAATATACCGATGTGAAGGGAACAACGTATGTTGTTATGCGGTCTCGACCGATAAAGATCTTCAGAGAAAATGTAGGAACCAATATGGGCATCCGTGTCCCGCTATTGGTTATTGACCGGAGATGTGTCTCGGTCATGTCTACATTATTCTCGAACCGTAGGGTCCGCACGCTTAAGGTTTCGGCGATGCTTATATTATGAGTTTATGTATTTTGATGTACGAAGGTTGTTCGAGTCCCGGATATGATCACGGACATGACGAGGAGTCTCGAAATGGTCGAGACACAAAGATTAATATATTGGACGGATATATTTGGACAGGAAAGGTTCCGGAGAAGTTTGGAGCTCCGGAGGTTACCGAACCCCCGGGAGGTATATGGGCCTTATTGGGCCCATGTAGGAGGAAGGAGAAGGAACAAGGGAGGGGCGCGCCCAAGCCCAATCCGAATTGGGGAGGGGGCCGCCCCTTTCCTTTCTCCTTCCCCTCTTCCTATTCCTACTACTAGTACTACTTCCTAATACTAGTACTCCTTCCTTCCCTCCAAATAAGATAAGGAAAGGAAAGGGAAACCTACTTGGAGTAGGTTTCCCCTCCCTATGGTGCGCCCCTTGAGGCCGGCCACCTCCTCCCTCCCTCCTTTATATACGGGGAGGGGGCACCCTAGGACCCACAAGTTGAACCGTGAGATGGTTCCTTAGCCGGGTGCGGTGCCCCTCCACCATATTCCACCTCGGTCATATCGTGGCGGTGCTTAGGCGAAGCCTGCATCAGTGAAACATCAAGATCGCCACCACGCCGTCGTCTTGACGGAACTCCCTCTCCGGAGCTTTGCTGGATCGGAGCCTGAGGAGCGCCATCGAGCTGAACGTGTGCCAAGAACTCGGAGGCGCCGGAGTAACGGCGCTTGGGATCGGCTGGATCGCGAGGAGAACGTCTGACTACTTCCTCTACGTCATCATCGACTCGGAGGTGCCGGAGTAACGGCACTGGGATCGGCAGAGGATCGCGAGGAGAACGTCTGACTACTTCCTCTACGTTGTGATCGCTTCCGCTTTGGTCTACGAGGGTACGTAGACAACACTCTCCCATCTCGTTGCTATGCCATCACCATGGTCCTGTGTGTGCGTAGGAAATTTTTTGAAATTACCACGTTCCCCAACAGGTGGATGCCCACATGTGCGTCAGCGACCTTGCACGCTACACCGAGTTCCTGCGGGAGAAGGAGGAGCGCCTCGTCGATCACGCAAAGAGCCTTACTGCAGCCGTGGCCGCAGCACACACCGCCTCAGAGGCGAGGGATCAGGCGATCTACAAGGAGAACCACCGCTTCGAGAGGGGTCGTCTGGAGCAGCAGAGGGCGTTCGAGGTGAGCGTCACTGAAGATGCAGCAGCGGCAGGCACCGTATTGTAGTTGTCCAGCTCGTCGGTAGGCTCCTCCTCCTCTGCCTCTTACTGAGAAAGCTCGGCAGAGGAGAAGCAGCCGGAAGTAGTACAAAGCCCCTACGTAGTAGTAGTAGTAGTAGTAGTAGTAGTAGTAGTAGTAGTAGTAGTAGTAGTAGTAGTAGTAGTAGTAGTAGTAGTAGTATCTAGGGGCTATTTTGTTAAGTTCATCTGACTATAGATGTAGCGGAACTGTACAAAGTACTTAAAATTAGCTAGTATATAAAGTAGAACTGTCTAGTTCAGTACGTGGTTGGCAACAATTGGTGAAAAGTTTGGTCGGTTCAGCTGTCGAGTTGAATTGTTTGTATAAAGAATGACTGCTTAATCTATGAATGACATCTATGCTTAATTACTGAATTTTAGTTGCAAAAATTAGATACTACTAGTGATTTTTAGCTGCATATTTTGACAAATCATAGTGTTACAAGGTTGACAAATCCCAGTGTTACTAGATCAACAAACGTTAATCTTTCCAGTTTGACAAATGGCAACATACCCAATATGACAGATGCAAATCTTACCAATTTTTTTGTAAGTGGTTGCACACGGGTCATCCAAAAGAACCGTTTGCATTGAAGAGATGCAAAAATATTTCTCTCACTTTGCATACGGGTGTTCTATCTAAAACGTTTGCGATCAAGAGCCGCAAAAATCCTGCTCGGCACATTTTCCCTTGGCTTCCTGGGAAGTTGTCGGTTTACATATGGGTGTTCTAACTAAAACGTTTGCGATGAGTGTTTTATATTTAAAAACCATTAACGTTTTTTCAAAAGAAAATCGTTTGATAAATCTATACATTAAGAGAGAAAAATGCAAGTTCGCTCAAACCATATCTTTCATTCAGTCATACTGCAAATTTATATTCATATGATCGAGATACAGTATTAAACCCAAGAAAAAAAACTAATTCTAGCGGCGGAGGAGGCGGCGTGCCGCGCCGTCGTTGTCGTTGTCGTACTCCAGGACGCTGTTGCTGAAGTCTTCAATGCATCATAGAATGTTCTTCACTTGTCAATCAAACATCAAGTCGTCGCGCGATCGACGGGCGGGGCGCGGGAGGACGGCAGCTGGCGGTGCTGAGAGGTAGCGGTCGACGGTGGCGTCCCATGCCGTTGAGGGGGGCACGCGCACGGGCACGGGCGCGGCGGTTGCAGCCAAACGCACGGGGACCGGTGCCGCAGTGGGTGGAGGGGCGTGCACGGTCACGGGCACGGGCATTGGCGCTGGCATGTACACGAGCTCGCACGGGTCCACCGAGACCTCGCTGACGCCTGGGGCTTCCAGCTCTGTGATAGTGCTCGGCGACCAGCCCGTCAATGCTACGGGGATGGTCGCTGGCGCGGGCGAGGGGATGGGAGCTGGGATGGGAGCGGGGGCAGCAAATGCCGCAGCCAGCTCGTTCTGGGCCATGTCCATGAGGCCCCATTCCTCCTTATTTTCTATCTCCTCCGGCTTGGAGTCGACTTCACCAAACTTGAGGATTAGTGGCAGATGATCCTTCTGCGCCATGACGTCGGTGGAGGTCTGTGTCGGTGTACTAGAGTAGGGGTACCCTAGTATCCCGAACTTGTGCATGGGCAGTTGCAGCCCTCCGCGGCATGGCTTACCGGGTGACCGCCAAGGTCCTCCGTGGTTCCTTTGGAGCCATTCAAGAACAAAGTATTCAAGCCAAGGAGACAAGGCCCGGCAAGAGGAGCTTGCCGGAAGGCCAACCAAGGCACCTAGGAGACAAGGCCCGGCAAGAGGAGCTTGCCGGAAGGCCAACCAAGGCACCTAGGAGACAAGGCCACAGCAAGAGGAGCTTGCCGGAAGGCCCGTGAGCGACAAGCTTCCGGACGCGACAAGACACCAACCGCGGCAAGGCGCTTGCCGCGCACCACCACTCTATACCCACGCCCAAAGACATCCACCAACGTGTCGCATACAGGACTTTTCGGTAGCGTGGCAGGGCAAAAGGTCTTGACCAGCGGAGCGCGTGTGGCAAGCGGCGCAGACATGCAGCCATCGTGGCAAGCGGTGGCGCCGACGGTCCCTTTACGCCTGTTAGGGCGGCGTGACGGGCATTTAATGCTTTTGTCCCCTGCCGCGAGGTTAGGTATGATACACTGTACAAGTAGCTGTACCAACCACTCCTTTTCCATTTTACCCTTGTCTACGTTGCCACCTGTCGGAGACCCCTTTAACATATAAAAGGAGGCCCATGCGCAACGTAGAGGGGGGTTCGAAGGGGGTTCCAATCACGGTCGGTCTCGTTAGCAGCTTGTGTGTACTGTAGCACTCAGTGCTCCTGAGCAAGAACTCAATACACTCAGACATGCAGCAGTAGGAGTGTTCTCTCTCCGGAGAGCTCCGAAGCTGGGTAAACTGCTCGTGTGCCTCGCCTTGATCTGCTCTTCGTGCGACCTCCGCCCCCCGCCGAACCGAAAGGGGCTCGGTCCGCCGGTCCCATAGGTGTTCGTGGGACAGATCAGCCTCCCCGACATCTTTGGCGCGCCAGGTAGGGGGCGTCGAGATTGTGTGAACCTGATCCGGCGTCCACACGAGCTAGATCTTCATCATCTTCACCGACATGCCACCGAAGAAGAAGGCTTCGGCGGCAGATGTTCCGTCCGCGTCGAACCCACCACCACCGGAGGAAACGGGTGGTGGGGTAGACGCCGGCGGAAGAATGGACGTCGACGGAGGAGCCCACGGTGCTGCCAAGTCCAAGGACAAAGCTGCGTAGACCTCGGCGTCCGTGCATGCATCGCGCCCGTCTCAGGAGGCGCGGGACCGACAGCGTCATGGTATTCACAACGCCATACGCTCGTTGGACCAAGATCGAGCTGGTGGATCTCGGGATGCTCAAGACCAGCATGCACGCCAACATGCCGGCGCTGGCGAAGCACGGTCGCTGGATGGGATATCGCTCCTTCTAACATAGTTAGAAGTCCGAGCATATCCGCTCCTCGCGCCGTTCGCCACTGCCACCCACCACTCCAGCAGAAGCTTTGGCGAGAGCTCAATTGCTCCTGGATTACCCTCCAACAGCCGACAAGGTCGATGAATGGAGGGCCACCATTCAGAGTCTCATCGGCTTTGCCAACGGCGACGCTCCGCGGCAGCCGAGTGCATCGCTGCGGCGAGACTGCCAAACACGAGCCGGTGGCGGCAGAAACCGTGGGGTGCAACCACCATGCACTCTTCGCCCCGAAGGCCAAGATCGCCGACTCGCCGGATCCACCTCGACAGCGACTCCACCGCGTCATCGGATCCACGAGCTCGTCGCGATCAGCGCCAAGTTCTTCACGAACGACAGAAGAAGACGCTCGAACCCGCATCGAGCGCCGAAGAGAAGTGCGACGTCAATCCGAACAGCGCGCTGGACCCTCTGTCGACATGCATGCACCAGGGGAACCATGCGACTTGCCGTACGCGGTAGGTTGCCCTGCGTTCACTCGTGAGCTGCGGCAAGTCCAGTGGCCCAGCAAGAAGAATTTCAAGCCAGACGCGTACGGAGAAGTACGACGGCAAGACGCATCCGTCGGAGTTCCTCGGCATCTACACCATCGCGTGCAAGCTGCCGGGGCGAGACGACAAGATCCTCGCCAACTACTTCACCGGTGCTCAAGCCCAATGTCGATCTGGCTCATGCACTTGCCGGACAACTCCATATCCTCTTGGGCAGATCTATGCCATCGGTTTGTCGGCGCCTTTACAGCGCCACAAGCCCCATGGCCAAGAAAGCGACCTTCATCTCGCCGCCCGGAAGGAAGGAGAGCCCCTGCGCAAGTACATTCAGAGATTCAGCCACAGACAAAGACAACATCCCAGATGTCCACCACCTTTCTGCGGTAATCAGCGCGTTCCATCGAGCGTCGCGAAACCGCAGAGATGCGGAGGAGATGGCGATGTGCAAGATCGAAGACGTCGGTGAGCTATATGCCCCGGCCGACAAGTGTGCACGTCTTGAGGAAGGAGGAGACTCCGGAGAGAATCTGAAGCGGGGAGGATCGATAGTGAGGAGACCGCCCGGCAAAGAAAAACCGGGTGGCGGAACAACAGGAAGAAGAAAGGCAAAGATGTGCTAGTTGTTGAGCAGTCCGCAATGGAGGTGGCGCCAAGAAAGCCAAAGCTGGTAGCTCCGGCAAGGAGGTTGCCACTGCACCAATCGCCAGCTGTGGCGGTCGCCGACAAGCGTGACGGCTCCAACAAACAAGATTGCAAGATCCACCACACCAAGGGCCATGACCTCCAGTGAGCTGCAAAAGGTCGAGCAGCTTGTCGGAGCAGCGAAGACTGAATATGAACGACGCGACAAGGAGAAGGCCCAAGAAGGTGCTGGAGGAGCTAGCAAGAAACGTCCCTGCCGAGGAGGACGCCAGCAAGGCCAAGCAGCGGCAAGGAGACAGACCTCCCAGCGCCGCGACAAGGATGAAGACGACGACGATGATGAAGACATGGATGATGACGAGACCGATGAGCAGGAGTTCCAGAAGCCACAGAGGTCCTGCGGCGTTGACGGCGGTGCTTCTCTGCATACTTCACACCGCCAACTCAAGCGGTGGATGCGGGAAGTCAATGCGGCAGAACCATCCGTCGAGTCACGCAAGCCTACGAAATGGTCCAAAGACGCCTATCATCTTTGATATTGAGGACCACCACGATCGCAGAATCATGTCGGTGCTTGCCGATGTTGGTTTCACCAACTATCCGCAACCTCAAGGTCACTAAGATGCTAGTTGACGGCGGGGCGGCTTGAACCTGATCTCCTCCGCGGTGCTCCGAAACTACAGATCCACGATGACGAGCTCGAAGAGACCGCACATTCCAAGGAATCAATCCGGGAAGGAGCAAGCGAAGGAAAGATCACGTTGCGGTGACATTTGGCAGCGAAGTTGAACTTCGTGGATCGAGAGGGTCACTTTTGACGTTCTTGACTTTCCATTGCCTTACAATGGGATACTTGGCCGTCCAAAGACTCGCCAAATTCATGGCAGCCTCTCACTATGCATACAACATGCTAAAGATGCGAGGCTCGATAAGTGTCATCTCTGCCCTGGCGACAAGAAGGATGCTCTTATCTGCGCCGACAAGATCTACCGGAAGCGGCAATGCAGCAGATTGCAAGCCACTTGCCGCTGAAGCTCCCGGGCGAAGAAGAAGACCAAGTCCGCAAGAGCTCGATGCCCACTCGACAAGTGCACCTCTTCGAAGTGCTGCGCTACCGTCGAGGACGCACCATCGAGCTCCACCGGCAAGTGTAAGAAGACGATGGCAGCTCCACCAGAGACCAAGAAGGTGTCCGCCAAGGAGGACGGTGCTGGTGGTACCTTCACCATCAGTGCCACTCTCGACCCTAAATAGGAAAGCGCTCGTTGCTTTCCTGCGGCTTAACGTCGACGTGTTTGCATGGCAACCGCCCCGACATCCCAGTGTTCAGGAAAGTAATTGAGCACCACCTTGCCGTTTGTCCTCATCGCGCGCCCGTCAAGCGAAAGTCGAAGCGAGCGGTGGAGCGCCAAGAATTCATCGCAGGAAGAAATCAAGGAATTGGAAGCAGCAGGCCTTGTCGGAGGAGTGCTCCATCTCACGTGGTTGGCCAATCCTGTAATTATCGCAAAGGCAAACGGGAAATGGAGGCTTTGTATCGACTTTACCGATGTCAATAAAGCTTGTCCCAAAGACCCATTTCCCTTGCCGTGCATCGACCAGCATTGTTGACTCCACGGCAGGATGTGATTTGCTTTCATTTACGGATGCATACTCGAGGATATCATCAGATCTTCATGGCAAAAGAGGATGAGGAGAAGACCGCATTCATCACCCCATGTGGCACACTCTTTATTTTCGTCTGAGATGCCTTTCGGATTAAGGAATGCTGGTTCAACATTTGCAAGAGTAGTCCATGGCGCTTTTGAGCCGCAAATGCACGTAAATGTGGAAGCCTACATGGATGACATAGTGGTCAAAAGCAAGGACAAGGCGACTACGATTCAAGATTTAGACGAAACCTTTGCAAATCTGCAAGATCAACCTCAAGCTCAACCACGAGAAGTGTGTGTTTGGAGTCCCTTCCGCAAGCTTGTCGGGGTCTTCGTGTCTCGGCGGGGAATTGAAGCCAATCCCGACAAGATCAAGGCCATTGAGCAGATTGAAGCACCAAAGCGTCAAGGATGTACGAAGACTTGCCGGTTGCGTAGGCTGCTCTCAGCAGGTTTATCTCTAGGTTCTGCTGAGCGCCTGCCATTTTTCAAAATTTTGAAAAGGCAGGTCCCATGAGATGGACTCGAAGCGGAGGCTGCGCTTGCAGGACTTGAAGAGATACCTGTCCTCCACTCCAACACTTGTCGCACCTAAGCCACAAGAGAAGTTGCTGCTATATATAGCGGCAACCAATCAAGTGGTTAGTGCTGCGTTAGTAGCGGAAAGGGAGGCGGATGATGAGCTAGCAACCATGGCAGATGCATCCAGCGACGAGCATGGGGCTTCACCGGCAAGCTCTGGTCCCGACAAGGATGGATCTACGCAGACGCATGAGAAGATGCAGAAAAGAATGGTGCAGCGCCCAGTTTACTTTGTCAGTTCCCTTCTGCAGGGGCTAGGTCAAGGTGCTACGGTGTGCAGAAATTGCTTCGGCCTCCTCATAGCCTCGAGAAAGCTGCGCCATTACTTCTGTGCACATGAGATCCACAGTCGTCACTGCTTTTCCGTCAAGAGGATCTTGCAAAATCCAGAGGCAACAGGCAGGATTGTCGAGTGGGCACTGGAACTGTCAAGCTTTGGCCTCAAGTTTGAGAGCACTTCAACTATCCAAAGCAGGGCATTGGCGGAGTTCATAGAAGAATGGACGCCAACACAAGACGAAGAAATTCCAGAAACGAGCATCCCCGTTAAGGAAGCAAGCAAAGAGTGGTTGATGTACTTTGATGGCGCCTTCTCGCTGCAAAGGCGCGGTCTTGGCGTGCTACTTGTTGCACCCACCGGAGAGCACCTCAAGTACATAGTCCAGATGCACTTTCAAAGGAGCAAGCAACAAACAATACCGCAGAGTATGAAGGTTTGCTTGCCGGTCTCAGGATCATGATGAGACCTTGGGATCAAGAAGCTCATTGTTAGGGGTGACTCACGACTTGTCATCCGCCAAGTGAACAAGAGTTATCAGAGTCCGTTGATGGAAGCTTATGTTGATGAAGTGAGAAAGCTAGAAGAGCACTTTGACGGCCTACAGATGGAATATATTCCAAGAGCTCAGAACGACATTGTTGATGGCCTGTCGAAGTGCGCTGCACTTAAGTTACCTGTGGAACCAGGGATTTTTGTGCTCAAGCTGACTCAACCATCTGTAACGCCACCAACCGGACAGAGCAAGAAGAGGAAATTGATTTCTGGTGACTATTTTCCGCAGAGCTTCCCAAGTCGCCCGTCAAGAAGGTTCTCAAGATCAACACCAAGGGTGCCGAGGAGCGATGCTCGGCAAGCCCTAGGGTTTGTTCCGTTGAAGCGCACGCCCCGACAAGTTTTGCTCGGCAAGCTTGCCGGGAACGCCAAACTCGGTGAGCCGCAGTTCTCGCCGTGGAAGCTGATGTTCCCGCAGCGGCAGATGTGCCTTTAGTCCTTGTTGTCGAGCCGCAAGCTCCAAAGATGGGCACAGCAGATTGTCCGTTTCCTTCAGACGGAGAACCTCGAAGAGCAAGAAGAAGCGGAAAGAGTAGCCCGGCAGTCAAGTATGTACCAGTTTGTCGACAACACAGCATCTGCGAGAAGAAGACTCAACGGTGTGAAATTGAAGTGTATTCACCGGGAAGACGGACAAAAGCTGTTGGCAGAGATACATGCAGGCATATGTGGTCACCACATTGGCGCCGGAGCACTTGCCGGCAAAGTGTTCCGGCAAGGTTTCTTTTTGCCGACAGCCCTCCAGGATGCAACTGCACAAGTAACCAAGTGTGAAGCGTGCCAGTTCCATTCCAAGCAGATACACCAGCCAGCTCAAGCTCTCTAGACGATCCCTTTATCCTGGCCATTTTCGTCCGGGGCTCGACATCCTCGGCCCCTTTCCCCGAGCTGTCGGGGCTTTGAGTACTTATGCGTTGCAATCGACAAGTTCACAAAGTGGCCGGAAGTGGAAGCGGTGAGGAAGGTGACAGACTGATCGGCAGTCAAGTTCTTTAGGTCGATTGTTTGCCGTTTCGAATCCCTAACAGGATCATCACCGACAACGGCACGCAATTCACGAGCCGCACCTTCATGCGTACGTCCAAGATCTTGGTGCCATGGTTCCGCTTTCGCTTACATTGCTCATCCGAGAAGCAACGGTCAAGCGGAGAGGGCGAATCTTTGAAGTGCTGCGGGCTCAAGACCAGAACTTTCGGCTGTGCTGCACAAGTGCGGAAAGAAGCTGGATTGAGGAGCCGGTGTGGTTCTTTGGTCGATCAGACGCCGCCAAATCAAGCCACCGCCGAGACACCTTTCGCTCTAGTCTATGGAGCAGAGGCAGTTCTCCCCACGGAACTTCGTATCACGGATCGCCTCGAGAGCTCGCTTATGATGAGCTTGAGCAAGAAGCGATTGCGACAAGATGACGCTTTGCTCCTTGAGGAGGATCGTCTTGAGCTGCTCTACGAGCTGCTCGATACCCGACAAGCTTTGCGCCGCTACCATAGCCGCAAAGTTAATGCGAAGTCTCGAGGAAGGTGACCTTGTTCTTGGCGCGTTCAGTCCGCCAAGAATTCCAACAAGTTGGCCTTGAAGTGGGAAGGCCCTTACCGGTGAAACGAGTCACTAGGCTCGGCGCTGTCCGCCTTTGAGACGAAGATGGCATCCCGGTGAGCAACTCCTGGAACATTGAGCATCTTCGTAAGTTTTACTCAGAGGGCGCGGTTGCCGGAACCTGTTCCGGCAACCACCTTTTGTACAAGTCTTGCCGATGTTGCATGTAATCCTTTGTACAAAGCCGGGCGCAGACCCCGTGCATAAGTAAAGCTAGCGTGCTTCGCACATCTTGTCAATTTCATGCTTTCTACTTCTATTTTGCATGCGTTATCTGACACTTTGTGCAGCACCTACCCCGGTAAGCAATAACGATCCATAAGGCTCCATATCTTTTTTTCTCCTCTTTCTCTTTCTCAAAGAAAGGAAGGTTCCCTCGCCCACAAGTTTGTGGGGGGAAAGGAGAAGATAATGGTGTGGACCAAGCGTCGCTCAAGGAAGTCTAGCCTTACCGGGACGCAAGCAACGAAAAAGCTAAGTTGCTAAAGTTTGAGCAATCAGTTTTAGGATTTTAAGTTATCTTCCTCGAAAGACCGTACTTTGTATGGAAAACTCGCGGCGCGGAGGAACCAACTCGTAGCTAGTTGCGCCCTTACTTTGTTTCGAGTCCGCTCAACAACTTAAGTGAGCTGCGACTAGTTGCGACAAGGTTTCTTGTCGGTAGCAACACCGCCAAAGAGGGTCAGCCGACGTCCCCGCACTCAGCCATGCCCAGGTGCTCGCTACCGACAAGTTCCCTAAAAGCGTAGGGCAAAAACATACAAAGGAAGGAATCAACAACGGCAAGAAAAAGAGAAAGCGGGCGGCCTAATCTACGCGATCGCCCTCAACCCTCTTGATCCCGCTCACCCTGTCCACGATGGGTGCGACAAGGGTCTTGAGCGCCTCCACATCAGCATCCGGCGGCAAGGACTTGAGGGCGTTGGTGAGGTTGAGGCCTGGATTGCGGAAGGCCACCTTCATCAGCACCTTTTGAAGAGCTCCAGCGAGATCCGGGCGCGACTCCTCGGCCACCGCTTTGGGATTTCTTCCGGAGTCGGCTGGAGGGCCGTCACCACGCCCTTGAAGAACAAGCTGAGCTTGGCGCTGGGTTGGAGGTGCTCATCGGAGGAATATCCAAGATCCTCCATCCCAGCTCCGCCCGGCTCACGTCGATGGCTGCAGCAACATCCACGAGACCCTCGGTCCGGTGCTCCACATTTTCCCTAAAAGGTATTACAGGCGGCAAGAAGACACTCGCCCGGCAGCGCCTCATCGGCCTTGATCTTCTCCTTCAAGGCACCTCCTGCTCCCTGGCGTCGTCCAGTGTCTGAGTCAAGGTGGTCAGCTTCAACTCAAGATCTGCGTTGGAGTCCTTGGCGGCTCTGAGATCCTTGCTCCTCTCGGCGAGACGGCCCTGCAGCTCGCCAAGAGTGTAGGCGTCCTTCTCGCGCTCATGCTTGAGTGTAGCAAGCTCCTCGCCGCTCTCCTTGAGATTGGCCTCCAGCTGCATCACCTTCGTCTCCCGTTCCTTCTTGGCAGCCTCGGCAGCTGCGGCAGCATCCTTTGCTTCCTTGAGAGCCCCGCCAAATGTTTGCTGGCGTGGCTAGATCCTCCTCATGGCTGTCAAGATAAACCTTCCTCTGCGCCAACTTCGCCTTCTGCGCAGATAGCTTCTCGGCGGCAAGCCGCTGTTGCTCCTCGGCTTGGCCTTCTCGAGGAGGAAGGCTTTGCGCTCCTCGGCGAAGTCGCCTCCCGCTCCTACGCCAAGGATCGGAGAGCTTCCTGGTTGAGGCCCGGAGCTCCTCCGCGCGCTTCTCGATGTCTGCTCCCGCGCCGCGACAAGCGCTTCCGGATTCTAGCTTGGCTTGTCGGTAGCGCGGTAGAGCGACAGCAACTTCCGTAGCAGCTTCTCCTCCTCGGACTACGCATCGCTTGTTTGGTGCGTCGACCAGCGTCGATCCAGTGAGGCGAGCAGCTCTTCATCGAAAGTCTCTCCTTCGCCGGGCGCTCGAGCTCGACGCCCATGGGAGCTTGATGAAGACGCCATCGCCCGGCCTTCAAATAAGCGCCGGGCTGGGGCTCTTGAACCCGGCTGCCGCCCGGGCGGAGGGATCGGCCGGTCGGCGTGGCGCTGGTGCTCCCTGCGGCCTCGGGGCCGTCGGTCACGATCGCCGAACCCCTCGCCCGGCTTCTGCGGCGGCAGCTTTGGTGGCCTCTTCACGGCGGGCTCGTCGGTATGACTTCTTCTCCGATGGCAGCGGCGTCGTCGATATTGTCATGTAGCGTCCTCCTCGCCGGCGGCCTCGGTCTCCATTGGCTCTGTGGCAGATGGATTTGACGAAAATGAAGAAAAGTCAAGCAAATATTCAAAAATAAAATCAGAAGAAGAAGAACACAAGGAAAGTTTTCAAGCAAGAGGATTACCTGTGCTAAGGTCTGCAGTCATGGTCTCCGCCGCCAGGGGATTGCTGGTGTTGTCCTTTGCCGGAGAGCTGTCCCTTGCCGGAGAACTGCCCCTTGTCGGAGAAGTCTCCCTTTCCGGAGAATGCTCCCTTGCCGGGGAATCCTCCCTTGGCGGTGTAGTCGAAGCAGAAGGCATGTCAGGAGAGCGGCTTGGGGCACTCTGGTAAGGCTGCTCTGCTTCCTACACAAATCAGCGATCGAGATATCGGCAAAGAAAGGGCACCCATGCACGCCTAACTTGTGAGGAAGTAAACCATATACTTACGCTGGGGGGCTGCTGTTGGGAGCTGCTTTGAGGAAGAGTTGCCGCGTCCGGCAAGGTGGTCTCAGACGCGCCTCCTCTTTGTCATGGTGGGTTCGTCCTCGATGACAATCACGGGGCCTTGGCTCTCTTCGACGCTCTGGGCCAGCGTCACGAAAAGGAATGGGTTCAGAGTGAAGCAAATCAGATACAAGGCAAAGCAACAAGCCGAAGAACTACAAATCCTGCAAAGAATCTTACTCTTCTTCTTCCTCGTCGGAGCTGAGCGTGGAGAGATCAAATTCTGGCTCGCCTCCAGTACGACGAAGCGGAGGAGTAGGTTCCCTTGGCCGCTTGGCGGGAAGCGAAGCGGTGGTCTGCGAGGGCCTGCTTGATTGCCGAAGCGGCGTGAGGTGCTCCGCGGCAACGATGCTTGCCGCGGTAGAGCTGGCCGCTGGCGCCGGGCGGTTGTTGACCCGCCCGTCAGCCCGCCACGCTCTCCGGCCTTGCAGACGCCTTCTTGGTGGAGCTGGGGGCTCCGCTCGCGGCAAGCTATGCGAAGGAGGAGGCGCCCTCGGCGGCTCGCCGAGTCGACCAGCCCGACAAGCTCTTCCTCGCTGGCAAACTCCTTTCGCTCGACAAGGCTTGCCGCCTCTGCTGCCTCTGACTCCTCCACGGTGAATCCAAACTCGCCCGCGGCAGCGGCTGCTATCACCTCTTCCAGCCTGGTGGCGATGCGCTGCATCTCATCATCGGTGGTGTCGCGGGTGAGGCCCCTCTGTTCATCGGGGCGTACCGGCACTTCTACCAGGCTGTCAAAGAACACTCGCATGACGTCATCTGCAGGCTCTTGCCAGGTTGGAACGATTCCGTGCGAGTCGCACAACGGCATCATTGCACGGATGCGGTCGAGCGAGGAATTGTTGCACAGCGGGACGACATTCTTCGCAACCTTTGAACGCCTCCGGGATGCTTAGGATCGTGCTTGAACAGCTCCAAGAGCATCGCGCCCAGCCTGTGATGTTGAAATTGAAGTTGAGGCCCGGCGCAGCCTCATGATATCCGTCGCGTTCCGGAACTCCCAGCGGGTCTCCTCCTCTCCCGCAGGGGGCGTCGCGGCGACGAAGGAAATCTGCGCCAACGGCGCCTTTGAGTCCGGCAAGCCTCGAGCGAGGGATCCGGATGAAGGCAATCTTCAGCCTAAGCGTCTTCCGGGGCAGATCGCTTCCAATCGTTGCCAAGACTCATCGAGGTTTGGCGCTGGGCGGTAAACGGCTGCGGGTTCTCCTCGACAATCCAACACCAGTCTGCTCTCCACTCATCCCATTTGCTGCGGAGCTCTCCCTCCAGATAAGCTTCCTTCTTGTCGGTCCTCGAGATCCAGGCAATCCCACCGGAAAGAGGCTCCCCTCTCTCAACTCGGGGCATAAAGAAGTGGCGGAAAAGGGCTACGTTTGGATGGACTCCGACAAAGTTTTCGCAGAGATGTGCGAAAACTGCCATGGTCAGAACAGCATTGGGGTGAAGTCAAGGAGGCGGAACCCGTAGGTGTTCATGATATCGCAGAAAAATTCAGAGAAAGGCGGGCAGAGCCCGCAGTAGAAGAACAGCACGAAGAAAGGGTACCCATTCGGAGCCAGTTCCGAAGCAGCAGCTGGGAGTACCTTCGTGCGAGGATGCGCTCGCGTCTCCGTCGACCAGAAGAGGTAGTAGTGCTCCCTCATCTCCCTCGCGGCGAGCTGGGGGGGGAAAGATTGCCCGCTCCTTCATGGCGCCGCAAGCAGCTGCGCCTACCGGTGACTTCACGGCCTTCCCTTGCCGGCTTTCGGAGCCATGGCGGAGGTGGTGAGGAGATCGACGGTGTTGGTGATGCCGGTGGCGATGGGGGCGGAGCGCTGCTCTCTTCAGCCTTGGGAAGAAGGGGAGGCAGCGGGATTTTTGAGATTGGACAAAGAATCGGCAAGATGGGCGGACTGCCCTCGCTTCCCTGCTTATAAAGAGGGAGGGGGCGGACGTTCCGTTTTTCCGAATAAAGAAACCACCCATGATCTCGCCCACGATCTCTCACACGACGTCGCATTCGACGCGTGCCGTTCGTGGAGGGCATGGTGGGTCCGGGGTAAGTTACGGCGTAACCCAGGTCGCGCGTGCCCGTGCCCTGTTTTGGGCCTGGCCCAACAGCGCTCGGCACCGTGTGTGGCCCAGGCCCGGGGGCTCCTGTCGGTGTACTAGAGTAGGGGTACCCTAGTATCCCGAACTTGTGCACGGGCAGTTGCAGCCCTCCATGGCAGGGCTTACCGGTGACCGCCAAGGTCCTCCGTGGTTCCTTTGGAGCCATTCAAGAACAAAGTATTCAAGCCAAGGAGACAAGGCCCCAAGAAGAGGAGCTTGCGGGAAGGCCAACCAAGGCACCTAGGGAGACAAGGCCCGACAAGAGGAGCTTGCCGGGAAGGCCAACCAAGGCACCTAGGAGACAAGGCCCGGCAAGAGGAGCTTGCGGGAAGGCCCGATGAGCGACAAGCTTCGGACGCGACAAGACACCAACATGACAAAGGCGCTTGCCATGACACTCTGTACCTACGCTCCAGCACATCCACCAACATGTCGCCCTGGGACTTTTCCAGGCGCGCGTGGCAAGAGGCCGTGCGGCCAGCGGAGCGCGGTGGCAAGCGGCCCAGACATGCAGCCATCATGGCAAGCGGTGGCGCCCCTGACGGTCCCTTTCTGCACTGTTAGGGCGACGTAGACGGGCATTTAATGCTTTTGTCCCCTGCCGTCGTGGTTAGGTATGATATTTGTACAAGTAGCTGTACCAACCACTCCTTTTCCATTTTTACCCTTGTCTACGTTGCCACCTGTCGGAGACCCCTTTAACATATAAAAGGAGGCCCATGCGCAACGTAGAGGGGGGTTCGAAGGGGTTCCAATCACGCTCGGTCTCGTTAGCAGCTTGTGTGTACTGTAGCACTCAGCGCTCCTGAGCAAGAACTCAATACACTCAGACATGCAGCAGTAGGAGTGTTCTCTCTCCGGAGAGCTCCGAAGCTGGGTAAATTGCTTTCGTGTTAGCCGCCTCGATCTGCTCTTCGTGCGACCTCCGCCCCCCGCCGAACCGAAAGGGGCTCGGTCCGCCGGTCCCATAGGTGTTCGTGGGACAAATCAGCCTCCCCGACAGTCTGCGGGAGGGACGGGAATGGGAGGCGAACAGTAAGGCCGCTCGTATTAAGCAGCGGCTCGGGCGCCATTAATGGAGAGGAAGGCGGACGGCCAAGGAAGTCAAAGGGCTCGCTTTCTAGTGAGCTTGCGCAGCGTATAGCTCGCACACTTCTTGGTGAGCTTGCGCATTGGAGGGCAACTTGCACGGCTCTCGGTCAGCCTGCGCACCGGACTGCACTCTCATGCCTCCCTTCAGTCAAGGTCAACCAGCTACCCGCACGACACCTCCTATAACCATTAAAACCAAGACACGTGGCGTCATGTTAATGGTTAACAGGATGCACACAGTTTGAATTATACAAACGTTTGACATATTAAAGTGGCGGATATTTTTTCAAAATGCCTTTGTTGGCTGTTATTCGATTGCGCCTTCTCTCAAAATGGACACGAAAAATACCATAGCATGTCGTGTGCCATTCCATGATAGCATGCCAAGTTTCATGAATTTCATACGAGTTTTGGATTTACTAGAATTTAAAAACAAAGTATCTCAACATTTTGCCGGCAATCAACGGTGCACCGGTGTTTGAAATTCATTCCCATTTCTTGAATGGGACCTAAGCATGCACCCAAGGACAAAGATTTGATTTTTCAACCAATTTATATGCCTTTGGAGCATGTGCATGTAGTTCAAATTTGAATTATGCACATAAATGGATTGAAAACTCAATTAATGCATAAAATGTCCAAACGAACCCCGAAAAATCCCAAAAATTTACACAACACTCCTGTTGTTCTATGTTGACACAAGAATTTTTTTGAAAGCAATAAGAGGCAATGGATATCGTTTCGCCCCCAAAGGTAGGACGTTCCCTACCGAAACCATCATGCTTGTTGTGAGAAGCTCTGGTTTGTGAGAAGCATATACCCAATCCTGCCCAAAATGGGACAAATTTTTTACCATGGCATGTTGCCGCTCCATGATAGCATGCCAAGTTTCATGACTTCCAGATGAATTTTGGATTTACTAGAATTCAAAAAGTAGGTATCTCAATATTTGCGGCCGAGTGATGCTGGCAGGGTGTTTGACATTCATTCCCATTTCTTGCATGGGACCTAAGCATGCAACCAATGACTCAGATTTGAATTTTCAACAAATTTATATGCATCAGGGCATGTGCATGTAGTTCAAATTTTAATTATGCACGTGAATGCATTGAAAACACTGTTAATGCATAAAAATGTCCAAACAAACCCCGAAAAATCCAAAAAATTGACACAACACTCCTGTTGTTCTATGTTGACATGAGAAATTTTTTGAAAGCAATAAGAGGCACTGGATATCGTTTCGTCCCTAAAGGTGGCACGTTCCCTGCCGAAACCATCAGGCTTGTTGTGAGAAGCTCTAGTTTGTGAGAAGCATATACCCAAACCAGCCCCAAATGGGACAAAAAATGTACCACGGCATGTTGATGCCGCTCCATGATAGCATACCAAGTTTCATGAATTTCAGACGAGTTTTGGATTTACGAGAATTTAAAAACCAGGTATCTCAATGTTTGCGGCCGAGTGACGGTGGCAAGGTGTTTGACATTCATTCCCATTTCTTGAATGGGACCTAAGCATGCAACCAAGGACACATATTTGAATTTTCAACCAATTTATATGCATTAGAGCATGTGCATGTAGTTCAAATTTGAATTATGCACATGAATGCATTGAAAACTCAGTTAATGCATAAAAATGTCCAAACAAACCCCGAAAAATCCCAAAAATTGACACAACACTCCTGTTGTTCTATGTTGACACGAGAATTTTTTTGAAAGCAATAAGAGGCAATGGATATCGTTTCGTCCCCAAAGGTGGGACGTTCCCCACCGAAACCATCAGGCTTGTTGTGAGAAGCTCTGGTTTTTGAGAAGCATATCCCCAAACCTGCCCCAAATGGGACAAACAATTTACCACGGCATGTTGATACCGCTCCATGACAGCATGCCAAGTTTCATGAATTTCATATGAGCTTTGGATTTACTAGAATTTAAAAACCAGGTACCTCAATGTATGCGACCGAGTGACGGTGGCAGGGTGTTTGACATTCATTCCTATTTCTTGCATGGGACCTAAGCATGCAACCAAGGACACATATTTGTATTTTCAACCAATTTATATGCATTAGAGCATGTGCCTGTAGTTCAAATTTGAATTATGCACATGAATGCATAGAAAACTCAGTTAATGTATAAAAATGTCCAAGTGAACCCCGAAAAATCCCAAAAATTGACACAACACTCCTGTTGTTCTATGTTGACACTAGGGAAAAAATTGAAATCGAGAAGAGGCAATGGATATGGTTTCGCCCAGAAAGGTGAAACTTTCCCTACCGAAACCATCAGGCTTGTTATGAGAAGTCTGGTTTGTGAGAAGCATATCCCCAAACCTGCCCCAAATGGGACAAAAAATTTAACATGGCATGTTGGTGCCGCTCCATGACAGCATGCCAAGTTTCATGAATTTCAGACGAGCTTTGGATTTGCTAGAATTTAAAAAACAGGTATCTCAATGTTTGCGGCCGAGTGGCGGTGGCAGGGTGTTTGACATTCATTCCCATTTCTTGCATGGGACCTAAGCATGCAACCAAGGACACATATTTGAATTTTTAACTAATTTATATGCATTAGAGCATGTGCCTGTAGTTCAAATTTGAATTATGCACATGAATGCATAGAAAACTCAGTTAATGTATAAAAATGTCTAAGTGAACCCCGAAAAATCCCAAAAATTGACACAACACTCCTGTTGTTCTATGTTGACACTAGGAAAAAATTTGCAATCGAGAAGAGGCAACGGATATCGTTTCGTCCAGAAAGGTGAAACGTTCCCTACAAAAGCCATCACACTTGTTGTGAGAAGCTTTGGTTTATGAGAAGCTTATACCTAAATCTGCCCCCAAATGGGACAAAAAATTTACCAGGGCATGTTGATGTCACTCCATGATAGCATGCCAAGTTTCATGAATTTCGGACAACTTTTGGATTTACTAGAATTACAAAAGCAAGTACGTCGATGTTTGCCGGAGAGCCATGGTGCCGTGGTGTTCGAAATTCATCCCCATTTCTTGCATGGGACATAAGCATAAACCCATGGACACATATATGATTTTACAACCCATGTTGGTGCACCGGAGCATGGCATGTAGTTTAATTTTGAATAGTGCACCTGAAATGGCTTGAAAACCAACTTAATGTATGAAATGTCCAAACGAACCATGAATAATTCCAATTCTTTTACGACACACATATAGTTGCATGTTCACTGCAGATAAAAGGTCTAGCAATTCAAACACCGTCCATTGCCGCTATGACCCCATTATGTAATTCTAATCAAGATGAAAAATCAAGTAGACCCCACACAGTTTAGTATCACCAACCGTGTGAGATGCAGCACAAAATATCCTGGAGCACCGTCGATGTATAGTACGCCTATGGCTTACGCGAGAAGGTGCATCGGCTACAGTCCATAGCCGGCGTGTCAAGCACACTGTTCGCTCCCCAAATATCATTTCACTGTTCAATCGTCACCGGTGAAAGACGGGGACGTGGACCTACGTCATGAGGGAAACTTCGGCGGCCCACTCCGGCGAGAGCGCGGCCGTAGCCGCCATGCACGTGCTAACAAAGTGCATGAGCGCGACTGCAATCTGTGACCTAGCGGCCAAGGAAGCCCAAACGGCCGCTGTTGCTTCTCAGGTGGCGGCAGCAACATCTGCCTCGGGGATAGCAACTGGCGAGAGCGGAACCGCAGATGTCCGTTCCGCAGCGGCGGCCTTAGCCCTGATGGAGGCCGCCCACGACCATGTTGAGGCCGCCCACACCGAGATCATGGTGGTCACCTCACAAATCGAACGAAGCTTCTCCGACAACGGTCGGCAACCCATGGCCGAAGAGTTGGCAATCACCGAGAGCGTTAGAGCAGCCGTCCATTCCTCCGCCGCATACCTTGCAAGGACGGAGCCCGTCCAAGCCCAGATTGCGGCCGCCCACGCCCAACTCGTGGCGGCCTTTTCCAAAGAGATGGAGGACGCGAATGGCGAGATGCTTGCCGAGTATGGTGCGATGGATGCCATGGAGCCCCTTCCCCAGGAGACCGTCGGGCGCGAGCTGGACATGGAGGCGGTAGCGGAGATCGACGAGCACCAGCCGTAGTAGTACTCTTTGTTTTGTTTAATTAAGAGTGTCGTTCTTTAATTTGTTAGAGTAGTGTTTAGGTCCACTAGCTCTGTTTAATTGCCGAACTTGCTCGATTAAGAAGTGTGGGTGTGCTGTAGTCTCCTTTATGTACCCAAATTAGGGAAAGACGTAGATGACCACTGTAACCAGGGAAATTCGAACCATTTTTTTTGACGTTTGAACTCATCACACACTGGTTAAGATATCCGAATCGTTTGTGATGTTCACATATCATAGACAGTTCTGAATAAGGGACCGTGTCTGATGACACTTTCTTGCCAGTTTTTATTTGAGCGATTCCAAATTTTCGGCCCATGAAATATCTACCTCCCCGCCCCCTCCCCCTTACCAAAAGCCACATTTCCCCTGTTTCCGCCTTCCTTTGCAAGTTTAAACCTTCACTCCTTGCTTGCAGCGCAACCTCCTCGCTGGCGACCCTCCTTTACGCTGCTTGACCTCGTCTATCCAGGCAGGTAATCCACACCCGACCCCCATCCTCCTCCTCCTTTGACATCCCACATGCCCCGACCACCGATGCGACACCTTCCACCGAAATCATCGACCCCTCCACCAAATAAGCGCCGCCCTAAGCCATGGTGCACGCACTATAGCCAGGAGCTCAAGGAGCATTTGGCAACAGAGAAGCAAATCGCGGCCGCATGCGCGGATGAGGTTGCGATGGCTGTCATTCGTGCCGACCCCCAGATTTTGGAGGGGCACCTCGCCAGTTGCTAGCGGTGCCGGTTAAGCATGCTCGATTTACTCGTTGCATGTGCTGCTCCTGCCTTTCCTTCACAAATTCTAGTGAATTGTGCTATCTAATTTTACCATGCAATCTGTTGCTCTAGTGTATATGTTCTATATGTAAATGCGGTGTGGTGCTCACTTATTAACTGTTTGGTTAATTACTTGTTGTCTTCAGTTAACTGTTTGGTTCAATTCTGCAAATGTGATGTTCAATTCTTCAGGCTGCAATTTTGTATAGTCCTCCGTGTGAGAAATAAATCGAATTTATCTTTACAAAATACATGAGAAACGAATATAATTGCTATATTTCCAAGTTGTCCAGCATGCTTGGTTTGGTTATACATTGTGCAATGTGGTGCTCAGTTAACGTTTGGTCTATTTGTGTTGTGGTGTTTAGTTAACTGTTTGGTTCAATTCTGCAATGCGATGTTCAATAGTTGTGGGTGCATTCTGTTATTGTATACCAAGTGAGGAATAAATTGAATTTGGCTGTAGTAAATACATGAGAAACACATACAATTGCTATATTTCCAAGTTGTTAAGCATGCTTGGTTTGGTTAACTGTCCGATCTTCTATTAGGAGTATGTTATATTGTGCAATGTGGTGCTCAGTTAATGTTTGGTTCATTTGTTGTGGTGTTTAGTTAACTGCTTGGTTCAATTCTTCAATGTGATGTCCAATTGTCGTGAGTAGAATTTTGTATTGTTTTGCATGTGAGGAATAAATCAAATTTGGCTGCACTTAATACATGAGAAACATATACAAGTGCTATATTTCCTAGTTCTTAATCATGCTTCGTTTGGATAAATGGGTTTTCCATGTGGCTCGAATTAATCTGATGAATCTGCAATGTGCTTATTTTTTATCAACATATTTTACTGATAGCATGCGAATCCTTACTTAACCTGATGACTAACTACCTTATATGTGTTTACAATCGAATAGCACGTGCATGGTCCGTTGTCTAATAGCACATTATTGAGCGATTGCAGGAACCATTATAATATTTAGGTTTTTAACAATTTGGTCTTGCACATGTAGGTCCTGCTGTCAGAGGTTTTGACCCACTGTTCGACCCTTTTTGCATATGGGGAAATCAGTTGTCCATGAGTAACAATAGTGTCAAGAAACTTAAAAAGATTGTTAGGATAAAGAAATTAGCGACAAAAAACAACAAGATCTTTGTCTGCACAATGAAGAAGACATCAGTTCACTACAAGATGGTAATAACTATTATACCTTGCCTTTGTTTATTCCTTTGCCCCATTTCTAATATAGAGAAGATATTTATGCACATCCTTGTTTTCAGGCCTTTTCAAAGAAGTTCACTAATGATTACCTCTCAAACCACCTCTATGGTCAGGAGGCGAGGAAGGTTTTCATACAACACCCATGGTTCAATATTGAAGTGTTCCTCAAGAGGACGAAGGACGGACGATCAATCATCCACAAGCACTAGCCTAAAGTTGCAAAGACCTTCAACATGAATGAAGGATCAATATTCGCCTTCCGCTTCAGCAGTTTTCCAGATGAGATGCATCTGTCTATATACCATCTATGATGCTAATTTTGAAAAGTTCTACATGTTGCATGTGAAACTTGGTGCTGGTGCAGTTGTGTAATGGCGTAGCTGAGTGCTGAAGCTATATCATGTTGTACTCTAATGTATTTCAATTATGAAATCCTGCTTCCTTAATATGGAAATGAAATAATTATGGGCTTAATATGAATGTCAATTAGATTAATAAATGGATTTTTAATAATGGGAAAATTAGCCTGCTAATTGGGTTTTGCTACTGCAAACGGTTATTGAGAAAATACCGTTGGCAATGACCTCAGGCAACGCGTACAGTTTCTAGGAATAAACTATGTTGGATCAATGAACAACCGCACACGACCTTCTCTTGAAAACTGTTTGCGTTAGGCCACCTTGCGCAAACGTTCACCACATAAAAACTGTGTGTGATGGACAGCTTTGCCACACAGTTTCTTCTACGCACCGTGTGTGATGCATTCAATAACACAAAAGATAAAATTGTTAATATCGTGTGCAATTGCAACGCTATCACAAACGACTTAACGGGGAAAATTGTGTGTGATGTACCTGTGAACGGAAATGTTTTCCTTGGAGCGACTGTGTGGGATGTACATATGAACGGAAACGTTAAAAGGGGACTGACTGTGTGGGATGTACTTGCGACCGGAAACAATTTCGCCTATATAATTGTATTTTTTTTCTAGCTCTATTGTACGTAATACCGTATTTAAGCGCTCGCCGGTCGCACACAACCTCATTTTGCCGAGCATGTGTGCAAGGAGGGCATATCGCCGATGGTTTCTGGGTCGTGTGGGAAGGACCCCCCTATCGCCCACACTCACTTGGCGATGGTTTATGTCGTCGCGGAAAGGGGTTAAAACCCGTTTGAATAGCACCGATGCGTACCAGTGACGCACCTCACTACAAAAAAAATACACTTCCGTGATGATACATGTTTGTCACAGTAGGTCACATTTTCTGTCATGCATGTACATCCATAATGATTTTATGACATAATCAAGATAGTCATACCTGTGGTGTCGTAGAAGTGTTCCATTACATTACCAAAATTATCATCACGGAAGTGTCCACTTCCATGAGGATAAATCGTGCGTCATAGAAGTGCTTACGTCAAGGGTGACCGACACATGGCATCAACCGTAACGGGTCGTCGTTAAGCTATCGGGTTCCGGTTTGGATCCGATAACCCGTTAACAGCCCCGACCAATGGGGATTTTGCACGTGTAAAATTCTCATTCGCCGGATAATGCACGTGTCAGCTAATCGTTGGGACTGATGTCATTCCTACAATGGACGGAAGACGCCTATGATATTTCGACACATGGCACAGCCCAACAGTGGCCCATTTTAGGTAAAAGGCCGGCCTAGCTAAAGGCCCACCATGTTTTGTCAAACACTAGTGGGCTGGCCTATTAATAGCCTGCATGTTTTGGGTCAAATTGAGGCCCATATCAGATTAGTCCTGTTCACAGCCTACCGTGTTTTGGGCCAAATTACGGCCCATATCAGATCAAGCCCGTTAACATGCCACTGTTCTTTTGGGCCCATTCTAAGACAGGTTTGTATTTCAGCCTATTAAATGTCGTTTACCAGTTCGGCGCGATAATAGTTTCGGCCTATTAGCGGCTCGTGGTGCATCTGGGATGTTGTAGTCCCAGTTTAAGTTTAGGCCATTTAACATCCCATGCAGAAACTTTTGGCCTCTTAACAGCCCGTAGTCTTCGTGGACAAATTTCAGCCCAACTGGCCTATCGGCCTGTTAATGGCCCGTGTAACAATTGGGCCTAATTACAACCCGCGTTGAATCCGGCCTGCTTATAGTCCATCTGATAATGGCCCATGACACTTTTGGGCCTATGGCATGCATGGATACCGGCCTGCTTAAAGCCCATAATTTTATTGGGCCAAACAGGCCCGAAATATATTTTGGCCTATTAACTGCTCGTCCTATTTGGGCCAAACATGGGCCTTCGGCAGTTTCGGCCTGTATTGGCCAATGAATTTTTCGGCTCAACGCTAGCCCAATCTAGGTTTTAGCCTGTTAAAATCCCATGGTATTCTCTGGCCCAGCTGGCCAGAACTTTACTCGCCTTGTTAAAGGCGAGAAACTACTATAGGTTTAGACCTGCTAATGGCCCAAGATGATTATAGGCCCACGTTGGCCCATATGAGTAATGGGCCGGCTTGAAGACCAACAACACTGAGATCCACTGAACCTTCCAGCCTAAATTACAGCATACCGACCAAGAATAAACCTAGAGTATACAATAAAGAAATTATGGCATATTACATCCACTGGGAATCAAAGTTTGCTACCGGTGATAATAAAGCGCAACGTGACCGTGGATTACATACACTGGGCATGAAAGGTCGCCACCAGTGCATATAAACGTGCCGACAAAAGAATATACAAAACTGAGAGCACTTTAGAAGGCACTAGGCCTGCCCAGGATGGGCTCCGCAAGCAGCCGAACAAGCTGATGAGACCTCAGTTGTGTCAACCTTAGATGCTCCATCCCTAGCTTTATATCACCATAGTGCACAAGGCAGTCCTCAGAGATCTTCATTGCATCTTTGACTTCAAGTCGAAGCTGAGCTGAAGCAAGCCTTTCCACTTTAAGTTGAGACTGAAGAAGTCGAACTGATTGAGGTAGCGACTACACAGAGGTTGTCTCACAGCTGCTGTTAAGTAGCTTCAACTCACTATCTTCATCAAGACAGGACCTTGCGGTCATCTCGCTCTCTTCTAGATGGTTTGGCTCACTATCTTCCCTAAAGTTCTGCCTGGCATAAGGGATATGACTCTGAAAGAGAAACAATGAGACACGTAACAGATTTCACAATTATATAAGCAAATAAATGGATCTGTTCTGCATAAGGAACATGTTTAACTACAATTTAAAACTGGTAGTTGTTGCAAACATCCAATTAGATGTAAACAACAAAGTAAACAACAGTGGAGGAAATGACGCGTATCCAAATCTATACTAGAACAAAGTTTGAAGGCTTGAGAAGGATGAACTTACATTACATGTTAACACGAAATTTGGACAAAGCCCTTCTCCATGTTGATGGAAGGATAATTCAATAAATTCCCCAAAGAAACTTCTTTATAAGCATTGCCATTATTCTACATTTTGCAAAGACTAAATATAAATCAAATAATATTGGAAGAAATAGAGGATAATGAAGCTCAGTTGCAGACTAATGATACATAATCAAATAGCAATTAATTAAGTACAGCGTTACAAGGCAAAAGGTACTGACAAGAGGAATGCAGACATCAACGTGTGCAGTGGCATTGGCTTTATTCAACATTTTGGTAAGAGTAAATGTAGATATGATAATTTGGAGAAAGTGGAGGGCAGGGCAGATAAGATGCAGAGTAATGCTAGACAATAAACTATCTCACGATGCAAGTACAATAATACCACCACCGTCTGTTATTACTTGTCGCTCAAATGGATCTATCTAGCACTATGAAGTTCTAAATACATCCAATTGATCAACAATTAATTCGACATGAGAGGAGTACATGACAACAAAATTGACATGAGCAATCCAAAACTTCATAACCATTGTGTTAATTCTAAATTTATCTAAGAGTAAATATAGATCTTATAATTTCAAGCAAAGGGAGGATAAAGAAGCGAACATTTATAGTGATGATACATAATCAAACAACAATGAGTGTAAGTATGCTGACAAAGGGAAAGAGGTACTGACAGGAGCAATGCAGTGCCCAGTATTTTTGTGAGATCCTGTGAGCAAGGAGATTCATCTGAAATTAGTTTTCATGCAAGAGAGAAGGTAAGGCACATGTAGAAATTTAGGAGTTCAAATTTTGAATTGATATCATAGATAGTACCTGACTCTAGGCTCTCGGCCAGTTCTAATAGGGGTTTGACTAGTGGAGTAGGGGTAAAGTGTTATGCAGTTGGGCCTGTGTTTCTGTGGCTGCTGATCTATCTGATTTAACAGGTATCACTACCTTCTCCAAATACCTAGTTTGTACTCCTTGAGGATCTGCACTCATCCTCTTCCTTTGGACATCTATTATGAAAGAACAACATTTGATTGGAAAAATATAGGATGACGACACATGGAATAGGTACAGAAAATGGATAGGTATGGCATATACTCATATATGATGCTTAAACTAAGCAGATGGTGTAACAAAGTAGAAGTAATGCAAGAGGTCATATGCAAAATATGTGCGACCAATACAACCTTGCCAAGTAGAGCAAGCACCTTGATGGGTGAATAAGATAGGCCATACTCCACCATGCCAAGTTTGTTAGGCAGTCGATTCTTACGCAATATTCCTCTCATGAGCCCATTCTCATATTCATTTTGATAATGTTCAATACCTAACATGCATGAAAGCATAAAAACAAGTGAGATTATTTTTGTAATGCAGAAGTGATTCTAGTCCAATACTGCCTCCCTGTAAACCCTTTGTGCTATTTCTACAATTCTTCCGAGAGATGCCATGCATACTGTAATTTGGTGTGTTCATTAATATAATGTGGCCTACTACTCAAAATATGAGAGCTCCTGAAGTGATGATACTTCGCAGATGACAGCTTCAACATATAGTAAAGAAGAACAAGTCAACCTGACCTGACAGATTCAAAATATACTAAGGGAGAACAACTCGAGCTAACCAGTCGACCACAAATGTCTCTGCTACTCTTCCCAACAAGGAACGTACTTATTAAAGAGGAGAAGAGGATCATCTTAAAGAAGAGCACAAGAGCAAGCAGATTGAAGATATTACAGGTCTTTTTATACAATGTCGGTTGCCCACCCATGGTGAACCAGAGCGCACAGAGAAATACTATTCTTTTCGGTCTCTCCATATGTGGCTCACATGCATTTCGAAACTAAAGTGGGAACATTTAGCTGATCAATTAAACATCTCTCAGTTTTACTAATATCAGCATAATATCATATTTGAATTTGTACAACTAAGCTTGTTTAGCTCGATGGGTGGAGCAGTGCTATTACGACACGAACCACGTAAGCTGATCGTGGTCATCATAAAATGGGGAAACTGTAAGCATGATGAGTATAGTGTTGACCGTGGCAGTGGGATGGAAGATCTGAAGCTGTAAGCTGCACAAAGGGTAGTTATCAACCGATGTTTGCTTTGAAATAACAACTAAGATTTGGTATGGACAAGAAAGTACAGGCAACAAGTGACAAAGAAATGCAATTCTGCTGTCTCTCTACATGTCATGACATGCATTTGGAAACTCAAGTGGGACCTTTAGCTAACCAATTAAATGTGTCTGTTAACTTATATCAGTATCATATCACAATCATATTTGAACAACTAAGCTTTGTAATTTTGAGTGTTGTGTTGTTTAGCTTGAAGGGTGGAGTAATGCTAGTATGACAGAAAGCACCTAAGCAGATCATAGTAGAGTAGATAAAAGGGGAAAATCCTAATCATAAAGAGTAAAATCAGGAAAGTGGAACTAGCTGGACCAGTGGGTGGCGCACATGCTTTTTGAAACGAATATAGGAAGATTAGGTGACCAATTAAACGTTCTCTATTTTAGTAATATGAGCATCATATTAGATTCGTATTTCAACACCTATGCTTTGGAATTATGAGTGGCATGTTGTTTCGCTTGACGGGTTGAGGTCTTGAGGAGCTGTGCTAGCACGACACGAAGCACCTACGATGATGGTAGTGAATATAAAGGGGGGGGGGGACATAAGCTTTACGAGTATAGTGACCGTGCCATGGCGGATCTGAAGGTGCAAACCTGACAAAGCTACTTCGCAAACAACGTTTGCTTTCAACAAGACACTACGATTTGGTACGGACAAGAAAAGTACAGTAAACAATTTATGATCTATTTTATGGGTGAGATCAATAATTTAAGCACATATGGAAGAGTACCACCTATCTTGCGACGCCATGTAGCCCCCTGCTGATACGTTGAGGGTGTTGCAGATGCAATGGTTGTCAGCGGCACGGAAGAAGACTTTAGACGGAAGACGGTCGGGTCAGGGGATAAATCCTGTTGCCGTGGACGAGGTAGTCGTAGGAGTGGCAATGACAAGGTGGACGACGACGCCGATGAAGCGAGAGGACGTGATGAAAGGATCCTGGTCCGGCGCTGTGTATGAGAGACGTCCATCTCCTGTAGTGGACCACGGGGTAGGGGTAGCGGCTCCTGCAAGGTGTAGGATGGGGTGGCGGCCGGATGAGGCTGGCCGTAGTGGGGAGGTTGTTGTGGCGCCTACGGCGTATGAATGGGGAAATGGAGGGGGAGGGGGATCTCAAACTTTGGGACGCGCTTGTCCGAAATGTGGGAAAGTTACGAACTTATCCCCCGTTTAAAATTTTGGACATCACGTAGGTTGGTGATAGGACGGTAATCTCGCATCTCCCAAATATTTGCCGGTATAGATTTCAGGCGAGGAGAGGGTGTTTTGCCGCCCACGGTTGGCACCCACGGTGTATGAACGTGGCTGACAGGTAGGGCGCATGTGTCACGTCTGAGCGAAGTTACACATCTGCCCCTATTTAAAATATTTGCCTACATCGATTTCGGACGAGGAGAGTTTGTTTTTGAGGAAATGGAGGGAGAGACACATGTCTTTCGGACGAGCTTGAATCAAATGTGTTTTGCCGGCCACGTTTGGTGCCCACCGTGTCTGAATGGGCACATAGGTGGCAGTGTCACGTCTGATTGAAGGGACTAGTCTACCCCTATCGACCGCAGTGTAAATCCAGTCGATTAGGATGTCAAGTGTCAGGGGTAGACAGTAATTTCCATCTCGCAAACACTTGCTTCGGGCAGCCACAAATGATAGTGGGTGTTTAGCCGCTTCGTTCAAAACTTGGGAGAATTAGCATTCACGTTTACCCTGGGCCCTGGCAACTAAATTCAAATCCAATTTGTATTCGATTACGAATATCCATAGATAATTCTATGTTTTGTTATTTATTTCTTCAAAACCACGACAAAGATTTATTCCACTTTTATATATGATTATGATTTAGAAAGGTCGTGATCTTCGAATTAAGTAGGTTGGATACACTTTGAGTCAAACAGTTATTTCATCCAATACAATATGCTCATACGAAAAACAGCTCACCTTATGTCAATCATACAAGTACTAAGGATTACCTTGTCTAAAAAATTCGGATCATTACAACACATGGACAACATAGGGGGTATTACAACATAATCCATTCAGAGACATGACACAACATGCAAGTACAATAATCTAATGACAATTTCAACTGGTATATAAAGAAGAACTGGGATTACCCTGGGCTTCAGATAGAAGAAACAGCAGGACCTCCTCCGTCTTCAAATGCAACATTCTTACTTCCTCCAATTCTTGGGTTGCTTGCATAATGCGTGCAGCTAATTGCATAATTTCCAGCCTTGAGATCAAGATTACCTCATTCATGGAAGCCACACCATTTCTTTCTGCGTCTAGTAGAGCCTCAAGAACTGTAATATCTGTGCTCAGACTGCTCTCTGGCGGTGTTGCCTCTAAACTGCTACCATCTGGTTACATGGATGGCACACTACTTACACAAATAGATTCCAGGATAGTACAATGTGAAGTGTGAACGGCATCCTGAAAGGTTTCCGCTGGACAATAAGTAAGAGATAGTTATTACATGATCCAGGCAGTAAGCTTACATGGTAAACGACATACGAATTATTGCCAAGCATGGAAAGCTATATTTAAATGGTTCAAAGCAGCATCAGCCGAAAATAAATTAAAATGGTAAGATGAAACTAGGGATGTAAGTGACAAATCAACGACATCCGCCAGTCCCATCTTGTTAGTTTTTGCTAGCTCCCTAGTTCCTTTTCCTCAGAAAATAAAAACTATTTTGAACTATCATACCACTAGTGGACTTTAATCGAGATTAAACGGGACCCAGTCCACATCCCTAGTTGAAAGGGAGTGTACCACCGCTATATTTAAGTTGCCAAGGCATCTAAGCAGTTGAAATAATCTAAGAAAGCACTTAACAGTGTGGCCTTATATAAACTACAAAGACAGTCTTGTGATGAATTTCCTAGGAAAAGTTAAGGACTCAAATGAACTCGGCATGCATTTCTTTATGATAGTCAGCAGGCACTGCTGATATATTGGCCAACTCAGGTATAGCCTAACAAGTAACAAACAAGCATTCGAATCAAGCAATACAGCAAAACAGACAACTGAACTATTTGTAATTCTGTAGGATTACAGGTTGAGGGCACAAGCCAAGAAAGCAGCCCACACGCATTACATTTCACTTGTACTAAAACACACTGGCTTACAATATGTTGCTGTGAAGCCTTGCTATTGTTGCAATGTTCTTTGAAGATATCATCAGCATCCCGTGGTTGCAAATCTAGTTGTTGTAGTTTATTCTGCACCCTCTATTTAGGTAAAATTAATTTTAGTCGCATTCACTCGTTCGAATCAATCATCAATGGTTCATCTAAACTAATGAAAGAAGGGTGTGTGCTTACACGACAATATATGTGCTTCACTCTATTTTTATGCTTATTCAAGGTGCCAGCCCCAAAAGAACAAATATTTTGCTTGATGGGGTTGGCACCTCCATAATTAATAAAAGCATAAAATTAGTCATGCAAATTGGGAAGATCAAGAACACACAAAAAAGTAATGAACATAGGCTCGGAGCAGTGATGTAATAGCTAGCATCAGAAAATGTAGGGTAAAACGAACAAAAAGAAGCGGAACCACATGCTAGTTTGCTGATGTGTAATTAAGCATAGAGAACATGAAGCAGTATGATGGAACCAACAGTTGGCATCAAAACAACACCATTATCATAAATATAGCATGCAAGAAGTAAAATAGTAAGCAGTGATATCTAGGAAGTACGGTAAAACTTAGGAAAACTAAAGCATTGTAACTATATGTGCACTTGTTTGTAATTTAGCACATGTAACATGTTCACTGCCAGAAGTATGGCCCTATAGGTGCAAGTAGAATAACGCATCTCATGAAACATTGAATGATGCCCTAAATAAATTCAAAGGTGCGGTGCTTATGCTAAGAAAGTGAAGGTAGGCGCCGGCCGTTGGATAATAGTACCTGATTCTCTGTGGTGTATGGGTATAGTTGTCATACTTGATAGCTAACGATCGTCGATGGTGCTCGTTTTGCGGTTGAGTTTGGGTCGGCTGTCGCCGTTGCTGAAGTGACTCCGGTGCTTCGGTTGCGGCGCCTGTCGACATACAAGAAAGCTCATCTGTGGTAAGTGAACAGTTCCATGATAAAGAAGAGAAAAACTGAAGGAGTACAAATCGAAATAACCTGATGAGGTTGCGGCATCAGTAAAGTAGGGCCGGTGGAGTTGAATATGGCATCCGTGGAGCGGGTCCAGTACAGTGGACGAAGGCGTCGGCGGGCATGGTGTACAGTGCTTTCGGTGTAGCGGATCTATTGCGGCGGACGAGGGCTTGTATGAAGGGCCAGCGATGGGGCGGACGAGGGAGTCAGTGAAGGGCCTACACCGTGGTGGACGAGGGCGCTGGTTAAGCAGATCTGGTGTGGTGGACCATGATGGCGGCTAAGGAGATCTGGAGTGGTGGACAAGCCAGTCGTTGAAGCGGCTCTGGTGAGGTGGTGAGTTGGCAGTTGGGGGTTCCAAGGTGTGGAAGGTAGATCCGGCGGGGCGTGAGCTCCACCGCTGCAGCGCAGGACTAGATTCGGCGGCTTGCCGTGGTTGGGGGGGTCGGGGAGGGGAAGGGGAGGGGCTCTGGGGAAGAATCTTGGGGGCAAAGTGGGGAAAACAATGGAGTTACCAAAGCAGCCCTTTTCCGTTCATGCGGCAGGGGTAAAACAGGAATGTCTTAGGGCTAAACTTTCGGGCGCGAGATATTTCAATGTGAGCGGGAAGTTTGAAAGCTTTTGGCGCCTGAAATTATAAGTGTTCTCCTCTTGTACGGTCGACTATGATATCATGGCCGAGAATTTATTTGTTTTGCACGCAAAAAAAGTGCATGATTTGAAAATCAATGTCTCCAATTCAAAACTTAGATAATCCATTCGATTCAAATACGGATCATTGAGCTAGTACAAGCAAACACGTACCATCATACGGTCCAATTCAAATGAAATTCCAAATGCGTTTATCCTAAATATGATGACAAAAGAAAATGTGTATGTGTATGAATAAAGTGAATGATTATAAAGTTTGAACATGCTCCTATGTGATGAGGACATCAATACCATTGTTACACCCACAACCCGTGCTGCTATACATACTGGGCCAATTAAACGTTCTTTGTTTTAGTAATATGAGCATCATATTAGATTCATATTTCAACACCTAAGCTTTCGAATTATGAGTGGCATGTTGTTTCGCTTGATGGGTTGAGGACTTGAGGAGCAGTGCTAGCACGACACGAAGCACCTACAATGATGTTAGTGAATATAAGGGGGGGGGGGACATAAGCTTTACGAGTATAGTGACCGTTCCATGGCGGATTTGAAGGTGCAAACCGAATAAAGCTACTTCGCAACCAATGTTTGCTTTCAACTAGCCACTACGATTTGGTACGGACAAGAAAAGTGCAGTAAACAATTTATGATCTATTTTCCGGGTGACATCAATAGCTTAACCACATATGGAAGAGTACCACCTCTCTTGCAACGCCATTTAGGTCCATGCTGATACGTTGAGGGTGCTGCAGGTGCGATGGTTGTCGGCGGCGCGGAAGAAGACTTTTGACAGTAGACGGCCGTCTCGGGGATAAATCATGTTGCCGTGGACGAGGCGGTCGTAGGAGTGGCAACGGCAAGGTGGACGATGGCACCGATGAAGTGAGAGGACGCGATGAAAGGATCCTGGTCCGGCGCCATGGATGAGAGACGTCCATCTCTTGCAGTGGACCATGGGGTAGGGGTAGCGGCTCCTGCAAGGTGGAGGATGGGGTGGCGGTCGGAGGAGGCTGGCCGCAGTGGGGAGGTTGTTGTGGCGCCGATGGTGTATGAATGGGGAAATGGAGGGGGAGGGGGGATCTCAAACTTCCGGACGCGCTTGTCTGAAATTTGGGAAAGTTACGAACTTATCCCCCGTTTAAAATTTCGGACATCACGTTGGTTGGGGATAGGAAGGTAATCTCGCATCTCCCAAAAATTTGCCGGTAGCGATTTCGGGCGAGGAGAGGGTGTTTTGCCGCCCACGGTGTATGAAGGGGGCTGACAGGTAGGGTGGTTGTGTCACGTCTGAGGGAAGTTACACATCTGCCCCTATTTAAAATATTTGCCTACATCGATTTCAGACGAGGAGAGTTTGTTTTGCCGCCCACTGTGTATGAATGAGGAAATGGAGGGAGAGACACATGTCTTTCGGACGAGCTTGAATCAAATGTGTTTTGCCGCTGATGTTTGGTGCCCACCTTGTCTGAATGGGCACAGAGGCGGTACTGTCACGTCTGAGTGAAGGTACTAGTCTACCCCTATTGACAGCAGTGTAAATCCAGTCGATTAGGATGTCAAGTGTCAGGGGTAGATAGTAAGTTCCATCTGGCAAACACTTGCTTCGGGCAGCCCACAAATGATAGTGGGAGTTTAGCTGCTTCATTCAAAACTTGGTAGAATTAGCATTCACGTTTACCCTGGGCCCTGGCAAAAAAATTCAGATCCAATTTGTATTCAATTACGAATATCCATAGATAATTCTACGTTTTGTTATTTATTTCTTCAAAACCACGACAAAGATTTATTCCACCTTTATATATGATTATGATTTAGAAATTTCGTGATCTTCGAATTCAGTAGGTTGGATACACTTTAAGTCAAACAGTTATTTCATCCAATACAATATGTTCACACGAAAAACAGCTCACCTTATGTCAATCATACAAATACTGAGGATTACCTTGTCTAAATTTTTTGCATCATTACAACACATGGACAACATAGGGGGTATTACAACATTATCCACTCAGAGACATGAGACAACATGCAAGTACATTAATCTAATGACAATGTCAACTGGTATCTAAAGAAGAACTGGGATTACCCTGGACTTCAGATAGCAGAAACAGCAGGACCTGCTCCATCTTCAAATGCAACATTCTTACTTCCTCCAATTCTTGGGTTGCTTGCATAATGCGTGCATCTAATTGCATAATTTCTAGCCTCGAGATCAAGATTACCTCATTCATGGCAGCCACACCATCTCTTTCTGCCTCTAGTAGATCCTCAAGAACTATAATATTTGTGCTCAGACTGCTCTCTGGCGGTGTTGCCTCTGAACTGCTACCATCTGGTTACATGGATGGTGCACTACTTACACAAATAGATTCCAGGGTTGTACAATGTGTCCTAGTCTGAACGGCATCCTGAAAGGTTTCCGTTGGACATAATTAAGAGATGTTATTACATGATCCAGGTAGTAAGCTTACATGGTAAACGACATACGAATTATTGCCGAGCATGGCAAGCTATATTTAAATGGTTCAAAGCAGCATCAGCCGAAAAGAAATTAAAATTGTAAGATGAAACTAGGGATGTAAGTGGCAAATAAACGACATCCACCAGTCCCATCTAGTTAGTTTTTGCTAGCTCCATAGTTCATTTTCCTCAAAAAAACAAAAACTATTTTGAACTATCGTACCACTAGCGGACTTTAATCAGGATTAAACGGGACCCAGTTGACATCCCTAGTTGAAAGGGAGTGTACCGCCGCTATATTTAAGTTGCCAAGGCATCTAAGCAGTTGAAATAATCTAAGAAAGCACTTAACAATGTGGCCTCATATAAACTAGAAAGACAGTCTAGTGATGAATTTCATAGGAAAATTTAAGGACTCAAATGAACTAGGCATGCATTTCTTTACGATAGTCAGCAGGCACTGTTGACATATTGGCCAACTCAGGTATAGACTAACAAGTAACAAACAAGCATTCGAATCAAGCAATACAACAAAGCAGACAACTGAACTATTTGTAGTTATGTAGGATTACAGGTTGAGGGCACAAGCCAAGAAAGCAGCCCACACGCATTACATTTCACTTGTACTAAAACACACTGGCTTACCATATGTTGTTGTGAAGCCTACATTGTTGTTGCAATGTTCTTTGAAGATATCGTCAGCATCCCGTGGTTGCAAATATAGTTGTTGTAGTTTATTCTGCACCCTCTATTTAGGTAAAATTAATTTTAATCGCATGCACTAGTTCGAATCGATCATCAGTGGTTCATCTAAACTAATGAAAGAAGGGTGTGTGCTTACACGACAATATATGTGCTTCACTCTATTTTTATGCTTGTTCGAGGTGCCAGCCCCAAAAGAACAAATATTTTGCTTGATGGGGTTAGCAGCTCCATAATTAATAAAAGCATCAAATTAGACAAGCAACTTGGGAAGATCAAGAACACACAAAAAAGTAATGAACATAGGCTCAGAGCAGTGATGTAATAGCTAGCATCAGAAAATGTAGGGTAAAACAAACAAAAAGCAGCAGAACCACATGCTAGTTTGCTGATGTGTAATTAAGCATAGAGAACATGAAGAAGTCTGATGGAACCAATAGGTGGCATCAGAAAAACACCATTGTCATAAATATAGCATGCAAGAAGTAAAATAGTAGGTAGTGATATCTAGGAAGAACAGTAATACTTAGGAAAAAACTAACTATATGTGCACTGGTTTGTAATTTAGCACATGTAACATGTTCATTCCAGAAGTATGGCCCTACAGGTGCAAGCAGAATAACGCATCTCATGAAACATTGAATGATGCCCTGAAGAAATTCAAAGGTGCGGTGCTTATGCTAAGAAAGTGAACGTAGGCACCAGCTGTTGGATAATAGTACCTGATTATCGGCGGCGTATGGGTATCGTTGTCATACTTGATAGCTAAAGATCCTCGATGGTGCTCGTGTTGTGGTTGAGTTTGGGCCGGCTGTCGCCATTGCTGAAGCGGCTCCGGTGCTTCCGTTGCGGCGCCTGTCGACATAAAGAAAGCTCACCTGTGGTAAGTGAACAATTCCATGATAAAGAAGAGAAAAAACGAAGGAGTACAAATCGAAATAACCTGATGAGGTTGCGGCGTCAGCAAAGCAGGGCCTGTGGAGTTGAATATGGCGTCCGTGGAGCGGGTCTGGTACAATCGACAAAGGCGTCGACGGGCGCGGTGTATAGTGCTTTCTGTGAGGTGGATCTGTTGCGGCGGGCGAGGGCTTGTATGAAGGGCCAACGATGGGGCAGACGAGGTAGTTAGTGAAGGGCCTACATTGTGGTGGACGAGGGCGCTGGTTAAGCAGATCCGGTGCGGTGGACCATGATGACGGTCAAGGAGGTCTGGAGCGGTGGACAAGCCAGTCGTTGAAGCGGCTCTGGTGAAGTGGTGAGTTGGCAGTTGGGGGTTCCAAGGTGTGGAAGGTAGATCCGGCGGGGCGTGAGCTCCACCGCTGCAGCGCAGGACTAGATTCGGCTGACTTCTTTGTGGTTGGGGGTCGGGGAGGGAAGGGAGGGGCCTGGGGAAGAATCTTGGGGGCAAAGTGGGGAAAACAATGGAGTTACCAAAGCAGCCCTTTTTCCGTTCATGCGGCAGGGGTAAAACAGGAATATCTTAGGGCTAAACTTTCGGGCGCGAGATATTTCGATGTGAGCGGGAAGTTTGAAAGCTTTTGGCGCCTTCCAAATCAAGTGGGACGAGCACTGCGCATTCCCCTTGAGTCTGGTCAAACTTATAGTGCTGTTGCACCTACTGTTGATCTGTGGATCCTGCTGCTGCCGCTGAGGAGGATGCCGATTATGTGGCCGATTACGAGGATGAGGTTGATCGAAATCAGAACTATGTGCAACCACCAGTATCGGGTCGTCCACATGCAAATAATTGCAACGGTAGGGCTGCACCACCACCTCAGGTACGAGAGCCTGACCATCTCCCTAAACTAAAACTGAATATTCCACCATTTGAGGGTAGATATGTTCCTGATATATATCTTACTTGGGAGTTAGAAACTGAAAAACATTTTACATGTTTATAGTATCCCAAGGAGAGACGTGTTGCTGCTACTCTTTGTTCATTCACTAGTTTTGCTTGTGTGTGGTGGTCTGAACATCATAGATTATATCCTAATAATATTCCAACTACTTGGGCTGCTTTGAAAGCTTCTATGCGTACTCGTTGGGTTCCACCATATTATCAACGTGAGTTACTACAAAAATTGCAGCGTTTAAGACAAGGAAAAAATTCGGTAGAAGAATATTATAAGGAATTACAAACTGGCATGATTAGATGTGGTATTGTTGAGGATAATGAAGCTATGCTTGCATGTTTTATGGGTGGATTAGATAGAGAGATTCAGACCATTCTAGAGTATAAGTAGTATAATAATGTCACTCGTTTATTCCATCTTGCTTGTAAAGCTGAACGTGAAGTGCAGGATCGACATGCATTGGCACAAACTAAGTTTTTTGCAGGTCGACCTTCCTCATGGACACCGCGTGCATCCTCTACTTCGACACATTCTACTGCATTAGCACCTCCATCAGCTGCCACCTCCAGTCGTGATACAAGAAAGCAGGCACAACCACCACTATCTACCAAGAGCACACCTGTCGGGCCTGTACAGAGCTCTTCTTCTTCCATGGCATCAACAAGGCACACAAGTGATATTATTTGTTGTCATTGTAAGGGAAGAGGTCATCATGCGAGAGAATGCAAATATCAGCATGTGATGATTGCTACTGAGGATGGTCGGTATGAGTCCGCTAGTGAATATGATGAGGAGACTTTGGCTCTTATTACACGTGAAGAACACGGTGGAGATGATTCTGAACATGAGACACAATACATGGCTCCTGAAGATGATCAACATGTTTTGAGTGTGGAGGTCACACAAGCTGAGCAAAATCAGAGGCATAATTTGTTCCATACAAAGGGAGTTGTGAAGGAACGTTCTGTTCGCATCATCATAGATGGAGGGAGCTGCAACAACTTGGCTAGCATGGACATGGTGGAGAAGCTATCTCTCACCACAAGACCACATCCACATCCTTACTATATCCAATGGTTCAACAATAGCGGCAAGGTTAAGGTAATACGTATTGTTCGTTTGCATTTTAGTATCTCTACATATGCTGATTATGTTGATTGTGATGTGGTACCCATGCAAGCATGTTCCTTATTACTTGGTAGACCATGCCAATTTGATAAAAATTATGTACACCATGGTAGAAACAATCAATATACTCTTGTTCATAAGGATAAACATATTACTTTGCTTCCTATGACTCCTGATTCCATTTTGAATGATGATATTAATGGAGGTAATAAAGCAAAACAGGAGCACAACAAGAGTGAAAATCAGATTGCGGCTAAAGAATTTGAGCAACAAATGAAGCCTAATATTAAACCATCTAGTGTTGCTTCTGAAATTAAATTGAAAAGTGCATGTTTACTTGCCACCAAATCTGATATTGATTATCTAGATTTCAGCAAATCTATTTGCTATGCTTTTGTGTGCAAAGAGGCATTATTTTCATTCGAGGACGTGCCTTCCTCTTTGCCTCCTGCTGTTACTAACATTTTGCGGGGAGTTATTGGCGTCTTTCCACTAGACGTGCCACCGTGACTACCACCTATTCGAGGGATTGAGCATCAGATTGACTTAATTCCCGGTGCTTCGCTACCCAACCGTGCACCATACCGTACCAATCCAGAGGAGATGAAGGAGATTATGTGTCAAGTCCAGGAGCTGGTCGACAAAGGTTATATTCGCTAATCCCTTAGTCCTTGTGTTGTTCCTATTATTCTAGTGCAGAAAAAGAATGGTACATCGCGTATGTGTGTTGATTGTAGAGGCATTAATAATATTACTATTTGTTATCGTCATCCTATTCCTAGGCTAGATGATATGCTTGATGAATTGAGTGGCTCTACAATATTCTCCAAACTTGATTTGCGTAGTGGATACCATCAAATTCGTATGAAATTGGGAGATGAATGGAAAACTGCATTTAAAACTAAGTTTGGTTTATATGAGTGGCTAGTCATGCCTTTTGGGTTAACTAATGCACCTAGTACTTTCATGAGATTAATGAATGATGTTTTACGTGCTTTCATTGGACGATTTGTGGTAGTCTATTTTGATGATATACTGATTTATAGTAAATCTTTGGAGGAACATTTGGAACATTTACGTGATGTTTTTATTGCTCTACGTGATGCACGTTTGTTTGGTAACATTGAAAAGTTCACCTTTTGCACCGACCGAGTATCTTTTCTTGTCTATGTTGTTACTCCACAGGGAATTGAAGTTGGTAAAGCCAAGATTGAAGCTATTGAGAGTTGGTTGCAGCCCAAAACGGTCACACAAGTGAGGAGTTTCCTTGGCCTCGCTGGTTTCTCTAGGCGTTTTGTGAGAGATTTCAGCACCATTGCTGCACCTCTCAACGAGCTTATAAAGAAGGATGTGCCTTTTGTTTGGGGTACCGCACAGGAAGAAGCCTTCACGGTATTGAAAGATAAGTTGACACATGCTCCTTTACTCCAACTTCCTGATTTTAATAAGACTTTTGAGCTTGAATGTGATGCTAGTGGAATTGGATTAGGAGGTGTGTTATTACAAGATGGTAAACCTATTGCATACTTTTCTGAAAAATTGAGTGGGCCTAGTCTGAACTATTCGACTTATGATAAAGAATTATATGCTCTTGTTCGGACCTTAGAAACATGGCAACATTATTAATGGCCCAAGGAATTTGTTATACATTCTGATCATGAATCTTTGAAACACATTAAAAGTCAAGCAAAACTGAACCGTAGACATGCTAAATGGGTTGAATTCATTGAGACTTCCCCTTATGTCATTGAACACAAGAAGGGTAAAGAAAATGTTATTGTTGATGCACTGTCTTGTCGTTATACTATGGTTTCACAACTTGACTTTAAAATATTTGGTTTGGAGACCATCAAAGATCAATATGTGCATGATGCTGAATTTAAAGATGTATTGGAGAATTATAAGGAATGGAGAACTTGGAACAAGTTCGTCGTTCACGATGGATTTGTGTTTCGTGCTAACAAGCTATGCATTCCAGCTAGCTCCGTTCATCTTTTGTTGTTGCAGGAGGCGCATGGAGGAGGATTAATGGGACACTTTGGCAAGAAGAAGACGGAGGATAGACTTTCTACACATTTCTTTTGGCCAAAGATGAGACGGGATGTTGAGCGTTTTGTTGCTCGCTGCACTACATGTCAATAAGCTAAGTCATGACTCAATCTGCATGGTTTATATATGCCTTTGCCTATACCTAGTGTTCCTTGGGAGGATATATCTATGGACTTTGTTTTAGGTTTACCTCGAACAAAGAAGGGGAGGGATAGCATATGTGTTGTCGTGGATAGGTTCTCTAAAATGGCACACTTTATACCATGTCATAAAAGCGATGATGCTGTTAATGTTGCTGATTTGTCCTTTCGTGAAATTATTTGCTTGCATGGTGTGCCAAATAATATTGTTTCAGATCCCGATGCTAAATTTCTTAGCCACTTTTGTAGATGTTTATGGGCTAAGTTGGGGACCAAACTGCTTTTTAGTACTACATGTCAAACCCAAACTGATGGACAAACTGAAGTAGTCAATAGAACATTGTCTACTTTGCTTAGGGCTGTTTTGAAGAATAACAAGAAAATGTGGAAGAAAGCTTGCCTCATATTGAATTTGCTTATAATCGTTCATTGCATTCTACTACTAAGATGTGCCCTTTTGAAATTGTGTATGGTTTCCTTCATCGTGCACCTATTGATTTGTTGCCTCTACCATCTTCGGGGAAGGTTAATTTTTATGCTAAACAACATGCTAAATTGATCTTAAAAATGCATGAGTTAACTAAGGAGAACATTGAGCGTATGAATGCTAAATATAAACTTGCTGGAGATAAGGGTAGAAAACGTGTTGTCTTTGTGCTTGGAGATCTTGTTTGGTTACATTTGCGTAAGGATAGATTTCCTGATTTGTGCAAATCAAAGCTAATGCCACGTGCTGATGGTCATTTTAAGGTGTTAGAGAAAATAAATGATAATGCATATAAACTGGAGCTGCCTGCAGATTTTGGGGCTATTCCCACTTTTAACATTGCAGATTTGAAGCCTTATTTGGGTGAGGAAGATGAGCTTCCGTCGAGGACGACTTCATTTCAAGAAGGGAAGGATGAGGAGGACATCAATACCATTGTTACACCCACATCCCCTGCGGGTATACATACTGGACCAATTACTAGAGCTCGCGCACGCCAATTAAATTATCAGGTACTTTCGTTTCTTGGTAATGATTCTAATGTTCATGAGAATATGATGATGCCTAAATTGGATACTTTTGTTTTGCTTACAAATGAAGGGCCTGTCATGGATTAGAGGGATGAACACTGGAGCAAGACCAAGCATGGAGATGATGGCATGCACAAGGGAAACAAGAACGGAGTTACAAGTGATGATTTTCAGGACTTTGAAGCCACCATAAGGAGTGCAAGAAGCCTTGGACAAAATATACAATCTGCCACTTCATAAATTTCATCCAGAGGCTATTCTAGGTGTTGCGTCACCTTATTATTGTGCCAGGCCCATTTAATTTCGAAATACTTAAGTATAGGCTGTTTTTAGAGTCCGTATGTGTGGGAAACAAGAGTTAGGGTTGGTTTCGACCCCCTCCTCCAAGGGCCACGAAATTGCCCCTCTTCCTCCATATATACAGCCCTTAGGGTGTCGTTTAGACTTTGGGTTTTGTTTAGATTAAAAGTTCGCCATAGCTGCAACTTCGCGTACTTCGTTTGTGTTCAACGACCAGACCAATACATCACAGAACCCCACCTTCATTAATAAAGCTTTCCTCTTATATTCGCAATATCCAGATTGTAGTCTCATTTTCTTGCTTATTCTTCGTTTGCTCGCAGGAAATAGACCCTCGTGGTCAGGTTGATCGTGCTCCGGCATGGTCAATAACCCCTCAGAAGTTGGTTTAGCGATTGCTAAGGTGCGACATCTTCGCACGTTCGTAGTCGGATCGTCAAAGTCGACTTAGTCATAAAACGGTAGCTATCTCATCGAAACATCGGGACACCTTCGCCTCTATCAGTATGTGTATATTTCTAGGTTTGATATATGAATTTGAAATCACGAAATCCCGGCTTAAAAATTGTACCTCCGTTTAAATGAATTACAAAAGCTAATGATGGAGTCGAATTCCAAAATTCCAATCTTAGGTTTGTAATTTTGGTACTTCAAGGTATATCACGCATGTTCAAAAGTATCGTTGTCTCATAGTCCAAGTTGTGAAACAAATTGATGAACCATGAGTGCACACACTATTTACCATATATATCTCAATTACGCTAAAGTCCCTCAAATATAGACACCTCACTCTTTATCTGAAGCCAACCCCCCCCCCCCACACACACAAGTCGTTCTCTCCCCGAGACACGAACACACGAGAACACTAACACCCCCCTCTCTTCTAAAGTCCGGACCCCAATATCTTCCCCCACTCTCTAGGTCTCCCGGCATCTCTCTTTCCCAAGCACACGCACTATGTAGAGTGTATCTTTCCCATACACACAAAACGTCGCCCCCACCGTCTATCTCCCTAGTTATGTGGTTCTTGCACACTCGCCTCACACACCACCCCCACTGCAAACAAGCACACTTTGTCTCCTTGTGCACCACTCTCCTCTTTCTATCTCTCCCGCATGCGGACCCGCCCCAGCTCCTTCCCTGTATACATATATGTCGTGACTCTTTCCATAGCTCCCTAATGTATCATCATTCCAAATCTCGCACGTTGTTCTCTACACCATCTATTATAGATCTCTCATGAAGTCCCTACACACACGATGACCCGCTTCCCTTGCATCTCGTACTTAGGCCACTTTCGAACAACATCAACATTGTCTCCCTATCTATCCGCCACTTCTGCACACAAATGACCCTCTCTCCCCCCATCTCTTCCTCTCTCTCTCTCCCTCTCTCTCTTTCTCTCTCTCTCTCTCTCCGTCGGTAGCTCTCTCTCTCTCTCGCTCTCACATTCCTCTCCCACACACACTCGATGTCTCTTCCAAATAGTCTGCTCCCCGCCCGCACCCATGCTATCCCGCTGCTAGACATGCCTTTGTCTCTCTTTGACACACATGTCACACCATTCCCCCTTCCCTATACTAGGTTTACATCATTAGTGGTCTCTTTACTCCATATACACACACTCCCTCTCACACACAAACGTGCGCACAAACACACAGACATGCACAAACACCCGTCTATCTGTATCCTTCTTTTAAGACACACACCCTTGCATATTCTCTCTAGCTCTAGGTATGTATATATCCTCCCCCCCCCTCTCTAGCTCAGATGAACACTAAAATTCTCCATCTCTCTAACTCACACATCTCTCCCCATGTCCGCATGTGTATCTCACACATTCACTCTCTCATTATGTCTATGTGTCTCCACGTTACACAACACAAAGCCCCATGTACATGTCTCTCTCTATCCTCCACACACAGAGACACAAAGAATCTCTTATCATTGCCTCAGTCTCTACACATATCACACACGCACACTGTCTCTCTCTCTCGCACACACACTCAACAAAGGTTTTCCCGTGAATAACTTATCGTATATTCATCAAGAGTCGTGGCAGTACGGCGAACACGAGACATGAAAAAGAATAAATCTACATGTGCGTATACCACCTAGTATGACTACTAGGACTAGAGCAAACCGAAAGCGCGCCGCTGTCACCCCCTCCTTATCGGCGACGGGAAAACCTTTGTTTTGCACAGTCGAGAAGTCATTGTGCTAAGGCCCCACATGCTGAGCCGTTGAATATAATGTAGATCCTAGTTTACGGAAACAAGTATCGATAATACGTTTGTATATCCATAATTATATTTCTTCTCTTATAAAAACACCGAGTTGGTGATGATGGTACGCTTGCCATCTTGCAATATAGACCGTCCGATCTATATCTGACAGATAGAAATTAAACTAAAAGATACCCGCACCTCTCTCCACATTTCTAGACAAGGCATCCCTCGTTCATCCATATCTCCAACAACCTCATTGTTGAGCAATTAAAAAAGGAAGCCTCTGGAAAAAACCGGCATGGTGGTCGCTGCCGGTGTCGTCCATCCCCATGCCTCTGCTCAGTCCGACCACCAGTCACCACCACGCCTCACTCCTCTTCACCTTATCTCCTCTTTCTCGAGATATCATTAGTTTTTACACATGGGATTACTCCCGCATGGTTCAATCACAACACGTGGTTTATAAAAAGATGCATCTTGATGTTCCGTGCAATGCACGGACATCTCGCTAGTACTCCTACAGAAGACTTAGTTGGTGATGATGGTGTGTCTGCCACCCGTCATTTCTGACCATTAGATCTACATCTAACGACTGTGAGGTAAGTTATTGCCTTTTCTCACCAACATCCCACTTCTCTACCAATTTGCAGAAAACCCCATAATTAGTATCTTAAAACCAACCACATCCCTCCCTCACCTCACCAAAACAGCCCAATGAATATATTCTGATTGAAACATAATATATCTCTAGTAATATATGTATATCAAAATTAGAGTGTTTTCTATCAAGTTTGTGAATAAGTATTATTCTAATTATGATCCGTTGCAACGCACATGAACATTGCTAGTATTTTCCCACCATGCAAAAAATGCTAGTATTTCCATAGTTTCGAGTTTTCCATCAAGATACTAGTCACTCATGGTTGATATTTAGTTTCAATCACATACACATAGGCACTATGTAACTAGCCTTTCTTATTGTCTTCCAAAGCTTAACTTTCACTCCTACTTACAGTATGTAGAGTATTTAACACAAAACTACCACTTTCAACCAGCCCTAGGAAGAAACTATTGTACAAAAAATACCAAAAATATATCCAAAATTTCTTAATCCGCGCAAAAAACTACTACCTAGTGCCAATTAGGCTCATTTAAACCCGTTTATGATAGGGTTGGCCCACACGTCCGTGCTGATGAGGCACCTTAAACTAACACATTTTGTTTGACCGTTGACACGAGGGACCCACGTCTGACCTTCTATCATGTTATTCCCCCTCAAATCATTAATTTTCCTAAACAATACTTCAAACAGTACTAATCCGTGTCCGTCAGTGGCGTCGGTGATGAGCGAGTTGGCCGCCGCTCCGCCGGACGGGCCGGACGCCGCGCTGGCCTCCGCACAGGTTGGCAGGCTGGCTCGAGTATGACTCACACGCGAGCAAGCCGCCGCGCTGGCCTTCGCTCGAGCCAGATGGCTGGCCTTAGGGCGGCGCGCGCGAGCAAGCCGCCGCACCGCTGTGCCAGTCTAGCTAGCAAACCTTCCGACAAGTAGCTGGATGCATCCAGCAGGGTTTGTTTGCTATCTTGGCTAGCTAACGGCCGCGAGCACTGAATGAGGCATCCCGGCTGCCGCAAGATGGGCTCCGCACCGCCGGCAGTTTTGACCTTGCCTTCTGCCAGCGGCGGTAGCTGCGTCCCATGGCCGAGAATGGCTAGGTGGATGGGCCGGAGGTAGGAGGTCACTCGGGGATTTTTGTGCAAACTGACATGTAGGTCCCACAAGTCATAACGCCTAACTTGTCGGTTGAATAGAAGGCGTTGAATTAAGGGGTCACATGGGTTGAAACGTGCCTATAACGACACTTTGTAGAGTAGTCATTTCTTGGTAGGGCTGGTTGGTAAGGGCATGTACAATGGTTGATAAGGTAGTCTCATCTTAAGTTTGCCATGTATGCAAGTGGTAGTAGTTTCTTGGCATTATTAGTGGTTTCTTGTAAGGAACAATTTACTAGCGACAAAAGGTGATTCTAGGTTGCGTTGTACTCCAACGAGTACTACTAGTGGTCGCGCGAGTGTACAGCTTGTTTTGTGGGTTCGATCCCGGCCGAGCGCACGGCGGCCTTTTTTTAAATAGTAACTTTGCTATGAGCCAATATTGTACACTGGTAGTTTGACTTTTGAAGTCGAACGGATGTATCGCACCACAATCTGGGTGCACTGGATAGCCCAGCCACATGAACGGGTTTTCCCTCCCATCATCTCGTGGCTCGCGTGCTCTCCCTAGCCGCACCTCGCTTGAAGCTTCCTCATTAGCTAGCATATTTAAACTAGCGCCTCCCAATTAAGCCCGAGGAGCCAGTAAAGCCTAGCACGGCATTGGGAACTATGCAATATGGCTCTGTACGTAAAGTGATAGTACTCTACTACTCTGTAGCTTGTGGGGTTGCACGCATGCACCTCGCTACATTATCGGCTCTATAAAAGAAATTCCTCTTGACGGTTTTTTTGAAACGGAGGCAAAAGCTTTTTCTCATCTCATTCATAAAGAAGGAACTACTAACAAAGTTCGACGAGATCCATTACACCTCCACAAATGGAAGTGAAAAGCCTAGTATTGTTGTATGAAATAACTCAAATGTTCTGCCCCGCAGTAACCATCGCTGATAAACAGGCTGCTAGTGTGTGCGTGAGAGGAGCGGCTGAGTAGGCCAGCTACGTGCTTGAATAGAGCACCGAGTACCCACTAGGTAGGTGTACTTTCCTTGGATTGATAGTACATCGATGGTTCTAGAGAACAGTAGTACCCTCCACTTCCAACTGTAGCTCCTTGGCCCTGAGATTCAATAATTCAAAACTGGTGCACTATACTAGAAGTACAGCACATCACACTACTAATTGAGAAAGTAGTACTAGTACTGCTACAGTACGAGTACATAGTAAATAATAGCCTCACCCTTTTGCTAAGGAATGATCGAGGAGCTACAGTTGGTAGAGACGAGGCCCTGTACTACACTCTTATCTCCTCCTCGCTAGTTCCCCTCCCCCCCGAAGAGAAGGCAGTTCATTGCTGCTCCCATGGATTCGCCAGGCGGTTCTCCTCCTCGTCGGGGCTGGAGCTTGGATGACGATCCTCTGGGAAAATCGCACGACTCTGACGTCCTTACCGCCGCAAGACTCGGTGCTTCCTGCACCAACTTTTTTAAGACGGTGCTTAAACAAGCTTGGGAAAAGGACATGCTTGTTGGTCTTCCATGTGTTCTCGAGGAGAAGGTTCTTCAATGGGACAATCCTTTGAACAGTCCACTGCTCCCTGGCCATGGTTGCACGTTGACTCCGCTAGAGTTGCCCACATTGAGAGGTAGTCAGATTTTGTCCGATGAGCAAGTCAATCATGGAGTTTGATCATGTAGTACTTAGTTATTCCATTTCCATCCCGTAATTTCTCCGCTGCAAACCTCTTATATATTAGTCTGGGTTGGTGCCAACAAAGATTGGCTTGCATACCTCTGGCTGGATACCACCATCATTTTGCACAACATCCACAGTAGTGCGACTGTTCCCGTAGACCCCTTCTCCACCATTGGGATCAGCCTGCTGAACTGGCTGGGCTTGAATACGTATGATGATGCCTACATGAGATTTAAGAAGATAGCAATTGTGGACCCGCTAACAAAGCGACGCGGCTACGAAGATTACTATCTCATCACGGTGTTTGACATAAGGATTGCCATCAATATAAGAGGCAGTAACGGCAGACAGGGCAGAGGCTGGCATGTTGGTCGTGGTAGATTTGTACTCCTACACGTTCGAAGGCGCCGTGTTCCATCTAGGCCGCATCTTCGCGGGGACAAGCTAGAGGACTTGTTTCATCTGGTTGCCATCCTAAGGTACGGTTGATTACAAATGGAATGCACAAACCATCATTTGCATCCTAACGGTACTCCATTATTTTGCAAGGACCAGTCATCCCCCGATCAAAATAATATCGCCGATCCTGGATGTGCGTTTGCATCCACAATTCGGTCTAACCTGGAACCTTGTAGCTGACTTTGGCATATAGGGATCAACTATGTTAGCAGTCCTTACCCATGGTACCACTGATGTGCAACATGGTCACACAATCTACCACGATCGGACCATCACCCAGGTATTCCATTTAGTATTATATTTTTTAACCCTCTCACCTTCTCTTTCATTGTTGTACTACTTACTAGTACTAGTGGCAGTACTTTTTACCTTGGAGGACGTGTATAGCTAGCTAGGCCCTTGAAGACTTGAACCCACTAGCTCCCACCATTTTTTCCATGTCTTCCTATCTCATCCATGTACCTAAGAGTGGCTATATATAATAAGCCGGTTATTTTACTTCCTCTATACCGGAGTAGTACTATTTGCTGCACAGTATTACTGACCGCCATATTTGAGCACAACATTATTATGCATGGACCTTGACTATGTACGTCACCATGTGTCCAGATCTGAGATGCCGCGTGTACCAGATGAATGGCGCCGAGTTCGACCCCCGTGATGCTACGTGGGTGCCGAGGAACACTCTTGGAGAGTACTCGCTTTTCATTGGGGACAACTACCCCATTGTGAAGCGGATGCCACCTTCCGTGCACGACACCGAAGGCCTTCCGTTCATGAAGCATGGTTGTGTCTTCAGTGCACACTGCCGGATGAACGACATGCTGGGACACGCTATCCCTGATTTATGCCGCTTCAACTTGGATGAGTCTCCATCATGTGGAACCGGACTAGAAAGCTGCGACAATGATTCCCGTTGCCCACCGCTATGGATCGTGCCATCCACGATCGTGCCATCCACGAAGAACACCTGGGACTGGAACCTAGATGAGGACATGTAGCCCATCTATAATGTGTAACTGGAGTATGGTAAATTGTGAACGGTAGTGCTGTGAATATATGTAGACTAGTTGTGCACAAATTTATCACATGAAGTGGAGATGAACTTGTGTGGCATACTGGCATTTGTCCTTTAGAATGTATTACTAGTAAATGTGTTATGTGTACGTGCAACTTGTGTGGTTGTTGCACGAGCTCCAATACGCTCTTTGAGAAAAAAAAGGTGGCACAACTTTGGATATAGGTGACGTGGCGGCATCATATAGTAGCATCGTTCGCTATAGTTGTAGTATACTCCTACTGGGACGACAACTCCTATAAAACCTTGCACTTGGTTGTTTGCCTCTTCGGGAGGTTCAACAGTTCGTACTCGTGTGAACCTTGCACTTGGCTCTTCGCCTCTTCGGAAGGTCCAACAATGATGATACTACAGTACAATATGCTTCTGGCAATATGACACCGATTGAACTGCTGCAAGTCTACCGCGAGGGCGAGGGCGAGGGAGAGGGAGAGGGCGTTGTAGTCAAAACCCTCTCCTCGTCCTGCGAGCCACCGTGCACGTGGGTGAGGGAGAGGCAAAGTAAGCAAGCTTCTCCTCGTTCGGCGAGTTGACGGGACACATCAAAGCAGTACTAGTACTAGTCCGTACTACATCCTTTCCGGTTAATATGGCTTAATTTGAAATGAGAAAAATACACTCGCGGTCAACATATGTAACAATACGCTCTTTACGGTCACTATATAGTTTTGCGGTGATTATACGATCACTAGCTCATCGTAGAGCACCGTATTGCACCCTACTGGCCGGCCACATAGTCAACGTGGCACTTTTTTGACTGGTTAAATTGTCACCTAGTTTCTGGGTCCCACCTGTCAGTTGGCAGAGCAAAGAAATCAGTTAAAAATACTTTACACAGGTGCGACAAGAATCCAACCCTTGCGCGCGAACCACTCTAGCTGTGTATGTGTCACGCCCAATATGCGATACTATCCTAAAGAGACTCGAAGGTCCCACCAAGGACAAAAACGCATATTGATACGCTTTTGCATGGTGGATATCATTACATCAACATTACATAATAGATGGGGATACATACAAGAGACATAAAGTGCCACACGAATACAACATCATCATACATAAGAGCACTATCCGACTACGGATGAAACACAAACAGAATCTCAAACGACATCCACCCTGCTAGCCCAGGCTGCCGACCTGGAACCTATCCCCTGATCGAAGAAGAAGCAGAAGGAGAACTCCAAAACAAGCAAACATCGCTCTCGCGTCATGATCATCGCATAACCTGCACCTGCAACTGTTGTTGTAGAAATCTTTGAGCCACGAGGACTCAGCAATCCCATTACCATGGGTATCAAGACTAGCAAAGATTAATGGGTAAGGAAGGGGTAAAGTGGTGAGGTTGCAGCAGCGACTAAGCATGTATGGTGGCTAACTTACGAAACAAGAGCGAGAAGAGGAGCTAAGCAAACGGTCACCAACTAGTAATGATCAAGAAGTGAATATGAACTCCTACTTACGTCAAACATAACCCAAAAACCGTGTTCTCCTCTCGAACAACCCCGAAAAGAGACGATCACGGTTACGCACATGGTTGGTGTATTTTAGAAGAGTTTACTTCAAGTTTACTACAACCAGATATTAAGAAATTCCCATCTGCCACATTACCGCGGGCACGGCTCTCAAAAGTTTAAAACCTGCAGGGGTGTCCCAACTTAGCCCATCACAAGCTCTCACGGTCAACGAAGGATATTCCTTCTCCCAGGAAGACCCGATCAGTCTCGGAATCCCGGTTTACAAGACATTTCGACAATGGTAAAACAAGACCAGCAAAGCCACCCGATGCGCGCCGACAATCCCGATAGGAGCTGCACATATCTCGTTCTCGTGGCAACACCGGATAGGTCAGCCTACGAGTAAAACCAGCCCTCGAGTTGCCCGAGGTGGCCCCTGATCCGCCGGTTCGAACCAACACTTAAAGAAGCACCGCCCGGGGGGCTAAAATAAAGATGGCCCTCGGGTTGGCCGACCCAAGGGAAAGGGTATAGGTGGTGGTGAGGCAAATGGTAAAACCAAGGTTGGGCCTTCTTTGGAGGAGTTTTATTCAAAGCGAACTGTCAAGGGGGTCCCATAAATCACCCAACCGCGTAAGGAACGCAAAATCCGGGAACATAACACCGATATGACGGAAACTAGGGCGGCAAGAGTGGAACAAAACACCAGGCATAAGGCCGAGCCTTCCACCCATTACCAATTATATAGATGCATTAATTAAATAAGAGATATTGTGATATCCCAACATAAACATAAACCCACATGGAGCAATCTTCAACTTCACCTGCAACTAACAACGCTATAAGAGGGGCTAAGAAAAAGCGGTAACATAGCCAAGCAACGGTTTGCTAGGAAGGGTGAAAAGGTTAGAGGCTGACATGGCAATTTGGGAGGCTTGAGGAACAAGAGATAGGTAGCGCAGCATAGCGATAGAACGAAGCAACTAGCATAGCAATGATAGTAATGAGATCCAAGGTGACGGTCATCTTGCCTGAAATCCCGCTAGGAACAAGAACGAGTCCATGAAGAAGATGAATGGGAGTAGTCGAACGAATCCTCACAATCGCAACATTACCGGAACTAAGAAGCCACACTGGAAAGAAACAAACAACATGGTAAATGCACAAGCATAAACATGGCATGATGCACAAACAAGTATGATGCATGACCGGTTTAATGAGGCATGGCATGGCATGGCAAAGTGCAACAAACAATACTACAAGTTAAGTGGAGCTTAATATGCAACGAGTTGCATATTGACAAAACACCACATTGACATATTTAGTTCTCTCTTAGTTATGTACCCAACAATATTAAATGTTGTTAAACATGACAAGAGGTGAAGCATAAGTAAACTAACTATTTAGGCAAGTTTAAATGAGGCCGGAACAATCAAACAACAATTTCGGAAAATCCCCATATGCATATTTTGGATTTGGTACTGTTCTGCCCTAAACCATATTTTAGAGTTGTTAAACATGCAAAACAATGCCACCAAGTTAAACTAGGCATTTTTCCACCCCATTTACATATAAAGTTTATTTAAAACCGAGCTACGGTTATTTAGTTATGAAATAAATCATTTTAACATGGCATTTGAGAAAATTTAAACAAACACCATTTTAAACATGGATGAAAGTGGCATATTATTAGTCTACACAAAATTCTAAGCATTTTACATGTTTAAATCATTTTAATCCGATGCACCAATTGTGAGTTATTAAATGCATGATCTAGAGGGACTTTTCTGTAAAACAGGTTTCGTGTGGATAATGCGAAAATCGCAGACAGTTAAAAAAACTACATCGGGCCGAAATCTGCTGGGGAGCTGGGCTTGGGGTGGCTCACCATGGGCTAAGCCCAGGTCGATGGAGCCGGCTGGACCGCGGGGCTTGTGGCTGGGCCTTGGAGGCTGCCGGCCTAGGCGCGGTCGACGCTGGAGGTTAACGCACGGCTGGACCGAGCGGGCGAGACAGAGGATAGCGGGCGCGGTCCTCTCGCCGAGAAGAAACAGAGCAATGACTGGAACTTGCGCTGCCCAAAGGACTGGTATCGTGGTTCTAAGTCTGACAAAGAGAATGGGGGTAGGTGTGGAGAGTCAAGATCCTAGCTATGGAGTAGTTGTATACGCAAGGGAATTATGAGTTCAGGCCCTTCTCTGAGGAAGTAATAGCCATACGTCTCGGAGAACGGAGGCGATCGACTGGATTATCTGAGTATGTGATACAGGGGTGCGAAACTTTCTACCGTGGAGGGGGTGGCTTATATAGAGTGCGCCAGGACCCCAGCCAGCCCACGCAGGAGAGGGGTTAAGGTGCGTTAAAGCTAGGCGATACTGGTAACGCCATACATAAAGTGTCATTAAGGTCATAAATACTATTTAACTACAGACCGGTTGGACACCTAGTGGCTCTTGGACTCACGGTGGTCGAGTGGATCTTCAGAGCCGAAAGTGTCTTTGAATCTGTCGAGTGGATACCTACACGGTCATTTGGAAGGTTGCTTCTCTTGTGAGTCTCCTTGTGGAGGGTACCTTTGGGCAGGTCTATGACCCTACCCTGTACATGACTTCATCATTAGCCCCGAATGCATCGAGGTTTGAGTGAGGAAGGAGTTGATAATCTTTCCGACCTGTTCTTCGTGTTGTGAGTGCGTCTCACTGTGGATCAACGACCTTTTAGCGATGGCATCAACTTCTCTTTCAGTCGCCTTGATCCATTCTCCATGTTTGTCGAGTGAACTTTGTGAACCTGAGGATTTCCGAGCGACGGATCGGAGGAAATCTGTTGTCTGACAAGCTGTTCTGCGGTTAGCGGATTTCGCGGGATCCGAATTTTGGGAAGCGCGCGAAGCGGAGAAAAGCGCGGCACTCGGATGGGATAAGACGATGACGCCTCGATCTTCGTGCCGCCTTTTTCGCCACTTATCGTGCTCGCGCCTGTATCGGTATTGCGACGGGATTTCTTGGTCCTACCGTTCAGCCACTCGGAAGCGGCCCCATATAAAGCGCTGGTCAGGGTATTTTGAGCAGTGCGACCTCGAACTTCCTTCTCTCCGCCTCCAAACCTTCTCGCCCGGCGCTCTTAAATGCATCAGCGCTGAAGCTCGGTACTTTTCTCGCCCGGCAACCATGGTGAAGGACAAGACTGCCGCCTGGAGCAGGTGAAGAAGGCGGCGCGAAGGCCAAGGGAGAGCGCCCGGTCAGGCGGTTCCTCTTCGTGGTCCAAGCTGCCGCAGGCTGGGTCCAAGGAGATCGGATCCGATCGACCATCACCGAGAAAGATCTCACCGATCTGGACAACGAAGCGACTGATCCCCCATGGGTCGGCGAGGCTTCCGCACAGAGTGGCAACCGCAGCTGAAGAGGGTGAGTCGTCCTCCTGGCCACCCACGTAGATAGGGGGTTTTCTCTGCCGCCAAATCCTTTTTCCGGGGTTTACGAACTTTTTGGAGCGCAACTCCACCATTTCACTCCAAACTCCATTGTGTATCTTGTTGCTTGCTTTCGCTCATGAGAATTTCTTGGGTTGTCGACCGCATTGGGGTCTCTTCAAGCACATATTCACCTGTCGCTCTCAGACGGTGAAGAAAACGAGCCCGAATGACGAGAGGACCCAAGTAATCCAGATGTGTGGCGGACTCGGGGTCCAGATGAGGGGGAAGAGCGCCTTTCCAGCTATGACTCTTCCCGACTCGGTTAGAGGGTGGCAGTCGACCTGGTTTCTTGCCAAGACCAGCCGACGCCTTGAGGCGGCCGACTGGGCTCCCTCCTTTCTCCATGAGTCGAGTGAACAAGCCATCTTCCCTGAAGGTGTTACCAGAGGAGAAGGCCCAAGTAAAGCTGTTGATGGAGCGTGTAGTCCAGCTTATTCGCGATGGGGTGACCGGCATGGATATCCTGGAGGTTTTTCTCCGACGGCGTATTCAGCCACTCCAATACCGAGGACATCCGATGTGGATGTACTCTGGTACGGATGATAACACTCGGGTCCATCCAGAGGACGTCGATGGTGCCACGCTGGAGAAGTGGATGACTGCTATCACAGGAAACAAGGACGATCCTCGCGGAGCTAGGAGGATTCCACCACTCGACCAGAGTTACCAACCAGACAAGGTATAGCCGCTTATCTCGCATCGTGATTCTGCTGCATTTATTCTGTTTTGATGCCAATTCGTCGATTGACTTTCACCTTGTTTTGTTGTCCTCTAGGTCACCACTGAGATGTACTCGATTCCCAACGGGGCGCAGGAAACAATCGAAGAAGAAGAAGGAAGTGGAGGTGAGAGTCCGGAGGAATGGGAGTCCAACGGCGAGGAGGATGAGGAGGATGATGGCTCTGATGATGAAGAGGAGGAGGTGGAAGAGGAGGAAGACGTCGATCCTCCTCGCTCGGAGGGAAGGTCCAAGTTGACGCACGACCGGCGGCCGGCGTGGTAAAGCTGTTGTTGTGCCCACCGGTCGGTCAAGCGACCTAGAACAACTTCTCCAGCGCCGACCGAGACCGCCAAGCAACCTCGAGCGACGTCGTCAAAGCCGGGCGAAGGCCCCGCCTAAGATGCGAATGGTCATCCCCACCATCTCCCGGTAACTAATGTAACCTTGTATTTCCTTATTCAACATGAGTGAACTTTTGGTCGACTTGATGGTGATTAGCCGATTCTTGAAATCTGGTAGCCGCTACCTCCGAGACTTCAGCCAAGCAGAAGATCGAAATGGAGGATGCGGTCACCTCCAACCTTGGTAAGATCTTTGAGGTTTCGCTTTTAGTCGATTGGAGCTTTTAGTCGATTGGACTTCCATGTTTACTTGAATCTTTCTTGTAGTTCCGCCTCACGTCATTGATCTCCCCGATGATGACGAGGAAGCGCCATTAAGGAAGAGGAAGGACAAGAAAGCGCTTGCTGGCAAGGCTGCTCAAGTCGCGGCTATTCCTGAGACGCTGATTTCCGAGGGAGGCAACCCCACTTGGACTTCTGTGTCTTTCATTGCATCACCGACAAGTGCTCAACCCACTTCACGACCGCCGATCCACCATCTCTCTTTGCTACCCACCACGTCCGGAAGACCAAGTAAGTGCTGCTAAGGAGGCCATACGCCTTGCAGGGATCATGATGGAGCAGGTGAAAGCGGCTCGAGAGGCTAGTCAGCGGCCTATGATGCAGTTCAGCTCTCGAGCAATGTCCAAGTAAGTACCGTCGCTTGCTTTGTTAGGATATACTATCCGAAACTGCTTTGTTCGGAGATTTCCATATCTCATACACCCACCGGGTGTGTGTGTCGCTTGAACTTTTGTGGGGGCACGCTGGGTGCACCCACCGGGTGTAGTCCCGAGACTATGGTCGCATTGCGTGCGATCGGCTATAGTCTTTATGCTGTGATCTTCTTCACTCGACACAGACGGACCAAGTCGAATGGAATCAGAAACCGGTGGGGGCACGCTAAGTGCACCCACCGGGTGTAGTCCTCGAGACTATGGTCGATTGCGGCAAATCGACTAAAGTCTAAAGAACTATTTTTTACTGCGGTGACCGACCGACAATTAGCCATGTTTTTAGAATCATAACCTTTTTGCCTCTTTTGGTCGAATCGATCGAACCAAATTGGTAAACCGATGGGGAACGCTGCGTGCACCCGCTGGGTGTAGTCCCCGAGACTACTGTCGAATGTTTTTATTCGACCGTAGTCTTAGAAATGCTACTATTTTTCCTTAGTCACTCGGAAGTGATCTGTCTTTGATGTCTTTCGTTGGTTGACTCTTTGTAGAAATCTTGCGAGCTTGTGGCTCGCTATACTGAGTTAGAGAAAAAGCAGATTCATCTCAACCTCGATTTGAAGCTTTCTCAGGAGAATTTGCAGAAGGCAAAGGATGAAGCAAAAGGTATGGCTGGTGAGAATTTTTGACAACTGCCTCTGTTTTTATGCTCATTCTCAACTCTGTTCTCATTGTTGCTTTGCAGATAAACTGGAAGAGACTTTGAAGAAGAAGGACCTTGACCTTGCAGAGGCACAGAAGGCGGCTTTGGAGAAAACAAAGCTCGCTGAAGAGAAGCTTGCCTCAGTCGACAAACTCGAAGATGAAAATGCCAAGCTGAAAGCCTCTCTTGACGCGGCTAACAAGGAAGTCAGCCGACTGAAGAACGACAAGAATGTTACATACGAAAAGGTTGGCCAATGGCGGGGAAACGAAAGCGACACGGAGATTTATCTTGGAGGGTTCGCCAAGAAGTCGCTTTCTCATGCTTGAAGGTAATCTCTTTTATCCATTGTCTTGCTCTCACCGGCTCATCACATGATCTTTATTTTGAGTCCGAGTTGTGTTTTCGAATTCTGCCAAAACTTTGAAGAAGAAACCAGTCAAGTGGAAACCAGCTTGGACCCCATCAACTCTCCTGTGAAGGACGAAGCTGCTATGAATGTGCTCCGACTGGAGTCTCGTGTTGCTAGCGTGGTGGATTATCTTGCTCGACTGAAAGTTGCAGTGTCGCGGATCGACTCGACTCTCTGGCCAGAACAGACTCTCCAGAATGATCTTGAATCCCTGATGACTCGATTAAATGAGATTCCAAGTCGAGTGCAAGAATGGAAAAAGTCATCTGCCAGGTGTGGTGCTGATGTTGCTCTATCTCTGGTTCGTGTCCACTGTAAAGAAGCGCAAGGGGACAAGCTGGTGTCTCTCAAGGTTGCCAATACCAGGAAGCACGACTTCAGATCTTTCATGGAGACTTTCGGTAGCTGCTACCCGTATTCTTGTGGAATCGACCTCGACAAGTTTGTTGCACCTTCCAGTCCTCCGCCGGAGGAGTAAAAAACTTCTAAGTCCCACTTTAAATTCGCCTCGGAATGCCGAGTGGTTTCTGTAACCGATAAACTTTAATAGGCTTAACGCCTGAGCGCCTTTGGATCCGTAGGACATTTATCCGAACTTGATTTTTCCTTTTACATGCTTTGCTTGCCTTCGAGAGAACTTTATTCCTCATTCGTAAGATATTCCGTTGAAATTCCAATCGACTTGTGCTTCATCTATCCTGCAGGTAGAGGTGGAACACAGACTGCGACTGACCTTGTCGTCCTTACGGATCGGGACGAACCGCACGTTGTGCTTGTGGCGAAGCTCCGAAGGAGGAGGTTGCAGTCGACCTGCACCTCGTCGTCCTTGTGGATTGGGATGGACCGCACGTTGTACTTGTGGCGAAGCTCCGAAGGAGGAGGTAGCAGTCGACCTGCACCTCATCGTCCTTGCGGATTGGGATGGACCGCACGTTGTACTTGTGGCGAAGCTCAAGGAGGAGGTAGCAATCGACCTGCACCTCGTCGTCGCCCTTATGGATTGGGATGAATTCCTTACTTAGGCGAGCACTGGGCTGCAGCTAAGCCCCGAGTGGGAGGTTTGCTCTCCACTCGGTAGGATTTTTATTACTTAGGCGAGCACTGGCTGCAGCTTAAGCCCCCGAGTGGGAGGATTGCTCTCCACTCGGTAGGATTTTTATTACTTAGGCGAGTAATTGGCTGCAGCTAAGCCCCCGATTGGGAGGATTGCTCTCCACTCGGTAGGATTTTTATAACTTAGGAGAGCAGCACTGGCTGCAGCTAAGCCCCGAGTGGGAGGTTTGCTCTCCACTCGGTAGGGATTTTTATCACTTAGGCGAGCACTGGCTGCAGCTAAGCCCCGAGTGGGAGGTTTGCTCTCCACTCGGTAGGATTTCTATTACTTAGGCGAAACCTGGGCTGCAGCTAAGCCCCGAGTGGGAGGTTTGCTCTCCACTCGGTAGGATTTTTATCACTTTGGATGTTTTAAGGCTAATCCTTGGGCTGTTATAAGTCCCCGAGTGGGAGGCTGGCTCACCACTCGGTAGGATTTGAATACTTAGGCGAGTACTGATCGCAGCTAAGCGTCCGAGTGGGAGGCTGGCTCGCCACTCGGTAGGATTTTGTATACTTAGGCGAGTACTTGGACTGTAGCTAAGCCTTCGAGTGGGAGGCTGGCTCGCCACTCGGTAGGATTTTGTATACTTAGGCGAGTACTTGGACTGCAGCTAAGCCTCCGAGTGGGAGGCTGGTTTGCCACTCGGTAGGATTTTTGTATACTTAGGCGAGTACTTGGACTGCAGCTAAGCCTCCGAGTGGGAGGCTGGCTCGCCACTCGGTAGGATTTTGAATACTCTTAGGCGAAGCGGATTCGCAGCTAAGCCCTCGAGTGAGAGACTGGCTCGCACTCGGAAAGGATTTTTTTTACAAGCTTAGGCGAATCGGATTCGCGACTAAGCCACCCACTGGGGGAAATTTCAACAAAAAGCAATAACAATCACTGGGAAAATTATAACATTCTTGTTTTGGATAAACAAACTTCAAAATCACTTTTATTACATCTCAACCGAGTGAGTTTTTAAGTGTAAAAGGGGCGGAGCAGCTCCGCGTTCCAAGCTCGCGGCTCGTCGATCTGGCGATCAACCTTTTAGAGATGATATGCTCCATTGTGGAGGACTCTCGTGACGATAAAGGGACCTTCCCAAGTGGGAGCAAGCTTGTGTGGTTTCTGTTGATCCACTCGGAGGACCAAATCTCCCTCTTGGAAGGCTCGACTCTTCACATTTCTGGCATGGAATCGACGCAAGTCTTGCTGGTAGATAGTCGAGCGGATCAAGGCCATCTCTCTCTCCTCTTCCAAGAGGTCGACTGCGTCTTGCCGGGCTTGTTCCGCTTCTTCTTCAGAGTATAGCTCGACTCGAGGCGCATTGTGAAGCAGTGTCACTTTCGGCAGAACTGCTTCAGCTCCATAGACCAGGAAGAATGGAGTTCTCGATCGACCGATTAGGAGTGGTCCTCAATCCCCAGAGAACTGATGGAAGTTCATCGACCCAAGCTCCTGCTGCGTGTTTGAGATCACGCATCAGCCGAGATTTTAGCCCTTTGAGAATGAGGCTGTTTGCACGTCCTGCTTGTCCATTCGACTGAGGATGAGCCACTGAAGCATAGTCGACCCGCGTGCCTTGAGAGGCGCAGAAGGCTTTGAACCTGTCATTATCGAAGTTTGACCCATTTTCGGTGATGGTGCTATGCGGAACTCCATATCTGAATATCAACTCTCTGATGAAACTGATAGCAGTGCATGCATCGAGGTTCTTGATGGGCTTGGCTTCGATCCACTTGGTGAACTTGTCGACTGCTACTAGCAAATGGGTGAAACCGCTTCGCGATTCTCAATGGTCCAATCATGTCCAATCCCCAAACAGCGAAGGGCCAAACGAGTGGAATGGTCTTCAAGGCTGAGGCTGGCTTGTGCGACATGTTGGAATAGAACTGACATCCTTCACACTTGTCGACTATTTATTTTGCCATTTCATTTGCTTTCGGCCAGTAAAATCCCGCTCGGTATGCTTTAGCCACAATGGTCCGAGAGGACGCATGATGGCCACAGGTCCCTGAGTGGATATCCTCAAGAATTATCTGACCTTCTTACGGCGTGATACACTTACGGCCGACTCGATCGCGCTTTCTGCATACAACTGTCCCTTGATCACTGTAAAGGCCTTGGATCGACGGACGATCTGTCGAGCCTCTTCTTCATTCTCCGGGAGCTCTTTCCTTAGGATATATGCGATGTACGGCACTGTCCAGTCGGGAGTGATGACCACAACTTCCATAATCAGGTCGACCACGGCTGGGACCTCAACTTCAGTCGGATCATTGGCACTCTTTTGCTGCGGGGCTTCTTTTGTGAAAGGATCCTCCTACACTGATGGAACATGAATGTGTTCCAAAAATACATCACTGGGAATGGCTTCCCTCTTGGACCCTATCTTCGCCAAATCATCCGCAGCTTGATTTTTCAGTCGGGGTATATGATGAAGCTCTAGCCCCTCGAATTTCTTCTCCAGCTTCCTCACTGCATTACAATAACCTGTCATAGCTGGGCTTCTGACATCCCACTCCTTCATCACTTGATTAACAACCAGATCCGAGTCGCCATAGACCATAAGGCGACGGACGCCGAAAGTGAAATGGCCATGCGCAACCCATACAGAGTGCTTCATATTCGCTTCGTTGTTGGAAGAATCAAAGTGAATCTGGAGAACATACTTGAGCCTATCTCCTCGGGGAAACCAATACAACCCCGCACCAGAACCGTTCAAAGATCTTGGAACCATCGGAAAACATAGTCCGGTGTTCCGAGAGTGAACTTGGGTCGGAAGTTGCTGTTCGATCCACTCGGCGAGGAAATCTGCTATTGCTTGGGACTTGATGGTTTCTTTGCCTCGAATTTGATATCAAGGGAAGGAGTTCAATCGCCCATTTTGCCACTCGACCAGTTGCATCTCTGTTATGAAGAATTTCCGACAAAGGGCGTCATTTACGATCGTAATGGAATGATCAGAGAAATAATGAGCAACCTTCTTCATGGTCATATAGATCCCATAAACAAGCTTCTGATAGTGAGGGTATCTTTGCTTTGATGGGGTCAATACTTCAGAAAGATAATAAACTAGGCGTTGAACTTTGAAGGTTTTTCCTTCTTCTTCCCGCTCGACCGTAAATGCAGATCGACGACTTGTCCAAAGGGCTGCAATGTAAAGCAGCAAAGGCTCCTTGCTAATTGGAGCAGCAAGCACCGGTTGGGTGGAGAGCGAGCTTTGAGCTCGCAAACGCTGCATTAGCTTCTAGAGTCCACTCGAACTTGTCGACTTCTTCATCGATCGGTAAAGAGGCAATGCCTTTTCACCGAGGCGAGAGATGAATCGACTTAAAGCGGCCAAGCATCCAAAGAAGTTTCTAGACATCGTGCACACGCAGTGGTGCTTCATTCGAGTATGGTGCCAACCTTTTCTGGGTTAGCATCGATTCCTCGCTCGTAAAACGAAAACCGAGTAACTTTCCACCAGAACTCCAAATGCACACTTTGATGGATTAAGCTTGATATCATACCTCCCGAGATTGGCAAATGTTTGACAAGGTCGGTCAACAATGTCGGAACCCTTTCGTGACTTGACCACTATATCATCCATGTATGCTTCCACATTCCGACCGATTTGAGTGAGCAAACACTTACGAATCATCCTCATGAATGTGGCTCCGCATTCTTGAGACCGAATGGCGTGGTGAAATAATGAAGCACCGAATGGAGTGATGAACGCTGTTTTAATCTCATCGGGTCCATACAGACGGATCTGATGGTACCCGGAATAGGCGTCTAAAAAGACAACCTCTCGTGCATCCCGCAGCTTGAGTCGACTATTTGGTCGATGCGAGGAAGAGGAATGATCTTTCGGGCAGGCCGATTGATATGCTTGAAATCGATGCACATGCGCAACGACTTGTCCTTCTTGGGGACCATGACAACGTTGGCCAGCCACTCAGTGGTAGATCTCGGATGAACTCTGCTGCTAAGAGCCGAGCCACATCCTCGCCAATGGCCTTTCTCTTACGGGCGGACCGCCAAGATACTCTTTAACTGGTTTGAATTTTGGGTCGACTTCAGTGGCGATGCTCAGCCAGCCCCCTGAACACCCGGCATGTCGTGAGCTTCCATGCAAAGATGTCCCAGTTCTCACGGAGGAACCGGATGAGCGCTTCTTCCTATTTTGAGTCGAGTGTTGTTCGGATGTTGGTCGGAGCAGCATCGGGATCGGTCGGGTGAATGTGAACCTGTTTCGTCTCGCCAATGATCGAATGTTGACTCCATAGCGGGCTTCTTAGCTCGCAACAAATCACTCGGATCTGCAGTTTTACGATACTCTTGTAGCTCTACCATCGCCAACCGAGCATCGGCGATCTTAGAGCCTTCGAAGCACTCTTACGCCTTCTTCCGATTGCCCGTAGCGGTGATCATGCCCTTGGGACCGTGCATCTTCGTTTAAGATACACGTAACATGGTCGGGCCATGAAACGTGCATAAGCTGGTCTCCCGAATAGCGTGATAAGCGCTTATGGAAATCCACGACCTCAAAGGTCAACTTTTCTTTCCGGAAATGCTTCGAATCACCAAAAACTACATCAAGAGCAATTTGGCCGAGTGACTCAGCCTTCTTTCCAGGAATGACTCCGTGGAAGCTCATGTTACTGGTACTGAGTCTGGACATCGGAATGCCCATCCCTTTCAACGTCTCCGCGTATAATATGTTCAAACCACTACCACCATCCATCAGGACTTTGGTCAGTCGAGTGCCTTTGACAACTGGGTCGACCACCAATGCTTGCCTCCCAGGGGTGGCAATGTGCATTGGGTGATCAGACTGGTCGAATGTGATGGCAGTCTGGGACCATTTCAGATAATTGGGAGTCGCCGGAGCAACCAAGTTTACTTCCCGATTGATAACCTTCAATCGACTTTTGCTTTCGACGTCAGCAAAAATCATCAGGGTGGAATTGACACAGGGATATCCACCATCACTTGTCATCTTTGTCCTCAACTTTGTCTTTCTCCTTATCCTTATCCTTGGGCTGTTTCCCTTGAACTTTGAATCAAGAGCCGACATCGTCGAGTGGTATGTTTCGGGTAAATGAGTTTACCCTCTTCATCTTTCTTTGTATGAATATGACATGGTAAATCCAACACGTCGTTCCCATCCTGGTCTTTCACCTTCTTAGCGTTCCAAGGACCCTTGGGTTTCCCCTTGAACTTTCCCCGGGGTCACCGCCAAGGCCTCTCCGGAGTCATTGGCTCGGCTTTTGCGCTTCTGCTTCCGACTGGAATTTCCTCCGCCAGTCTCATTAGCGGCCGATTTATATTTACCACTCCGGAGCCGATCCTCTTCTTCACCATTTGCATATTTGGTGGCAATCTCCATCATCCAACTCAGGGTCATATCTCCGGTTCGACCAAATTTCAAACTCAATTCTTGACACCTTCCTTGGTGCACTGGTACTGGTGATCGAGATACATTCTCGATCGTGTGGTGCAAAGTGATCCACCTCTGGATATAATCTCTCAAAGTTTCACTCGACTTTTGCACGCACGCATCGCAACTCTGTCAAACCTGCTGGTCGCTTTGCAAGTTCCTTCAAATGTCTGACAAACACTCGGGCAAGATCTTCCCAAGTGTAAATCTTCTTTGGGTGCTAAGCCGATTCAACCACGCATACAGCTGAACCCTCCAAGATAAGAGGTAAATCCTTCATGGCTACCTCGTCGTTGCCACCGCCGATCTGAACCGCCACTCGGTAATCTTCAAGCCAAGTGTCGGGCTTGGATTCTCGATGGAACTTGTCGACTCCAGCCGCCAACTTTGAAGTTGGGAGGAATCACTGCGGCCCTGATGGCTCTGCTGAAACACTCTGATTCCGAGACATGAACTCTACTACTGGAAGGAACATCTCTATCATGGCCGTCTCGGTGAGCTCTGTTCCTGTCGAACAAACCTTGAACGATAATAGATCTCGCATCAAAGCTTGGTTCCCTGGGGTCGACTGGAACTCTTCGCCCATCACTGTTTTGGCGTCTGCCATCCTGCTGCCGAGGAGCGTATGATCCACCCCTTGGGGGAGGAGTGGGCACTTGACGCCGATCGTTGCGATCGAATCGGTGCTCATACTACTCGCGGCCCTTGTATTGATCATCACGCCGGCCCCCACGTTCCTCACGCCTCGGGGGCGATCTTGGAATTTGGGCCGACTGTAATGAATTCGCAGCGACGGATCGGCTATGAACCCTGTTCCGCGACTGGGATACAACTAAGTTTGGATCTCCTGCCACCCGGAGCAAATCCCTGATTTGCTGCAAACCTCCACCTGCCTCCGACTGGGAAGGCTGAATTGACTCTGCTATACAGGCGGCAGCTGCTAAATTCTGAATCGGAGTTCGATATACCTGGGTTGGCGGTTGAAAGAGCTGGCGTCGGTATTCGAACCCTCGGTCGCGTCACGCTCGTCAAGTACTCGCTGAAGATTCTCGGTCGAGTGCGCCAGCCAGGTTAATAGCGCGCATCCTCCAAGGCGCGAGCCTCGGGGTTTCTCCAACGATAGGAGTGTGAAGTGCATCCATGTTCGACGACGAAGCTCCTCCCTGCGAGCGAAGTGAGGGGCTCAGAACAAGTACTCTTCGTGGGCTTGCACCGGATCGCTTCCACCGCCACCTTCGTTGGTGCGGGTGAATCGAGGGACCGCGTGGTCCATCGACCATCGTAACCTCTGCCGCCGGGTCACTGCTATCGCATTCGGACGCAGTCTCTACGGAGCCAGTCGAACAGGCCGTAGAGAGATTCGTCGGGCTCGATCGCCGCGACTTTGGTGATGGCCGACTGGCGGGCCACCGCATGCCTCACCCACCGCTGAAGCCTCGACCGACCGGAACGCTTCCGCCGGTGGGAGACTGGGAGTGAAGACAGCGCAGAGCCGACCCATCTTGGGTCGACGGTTTGCCGCATGAGGACGCCGGACACACGCAGCGAAAGTGCGTAGCCCAGCGGATGGGGAGCGCGTCCACGCCGAGTGAAGCCTCCTCGAAGCCAAAGCGGAGTCGTCGGCTGACAGATGTGAGCGCACCGAGACGGATCTCGTGGCCGTCGACCAGAACTCCACCAAACCATGATGCCGGAGATCCAAAGAATCCCAACTTCTCCAACAATTAGCTAGAACACCTACCCCAAGGTGGGCGCCAACCGTCGTGGTTCTAAGTCCGACAAAGAGAATGGGGGTAGGTGTGGAGAGGCAAGATCCTAGCTATGGAGTAGTTGTATACGCAAGGGATTTACGAGTTCAGGCCCTTCTCGGAGGAAGTAACAGCCCTATGTCTCGGAGCCCGGAGGCGGTCGACTGGATTATCTGCGTATGTGTTACAGGGGTGCGAACCCTTCTACCTGTGGAGGGGGGTGGCTTATATAGAGTGCACCAGGACCCCAGCCAGCCCACGTAGTAGAGGGTTTAAGGTGCGTTAAAGCTAGGCGTTACTGGTAACGCCTTACATAAAGTGTCATTAAGGTCATAAAGACTATTTAACTACAGACCTTTTGGATACCGAGTGGCTGTTGGACTCCTGGTGGTCGAGTGGATCTTCGTAGCCGAGTGTCTTTGAATCTGTCGAGTGGATACCTACACGGTCGACTGGAAGGTTGCTTCTCTTGTGAGTCTCCTTGTGGAGGGTACCTTTGGGCAGGTCTATGACCCTACCCCAGGTACATGACTTCATCAGGGACGGGGCCTTGTCAGCGGGATCCGACCAGGAACAGGCAAGGGCGGCGGAGGCCGGCCGGATCTGGTGGTGGAGGCGAGGTTCCGGCAAAGACGGGCAGCAGGGGTCGAGCGGCCATGAGGATCCCGGACGGAGAGAGCGGGAGGTTAGCTAGGGAAGAGGAGAAAGGGAGCACGGGAAAAAGGAGAAGGCAAGGGAGAAGCTTGGCTCACCGGGCTGGGTCTCTTCTTGGCGGCGGGCGTGCGCGATGGAGCTGCTGGTCCGGTGATGCTCCGATGAAGAAGGAGGGCGATGAGGACGAGTGGAGGCACGCACGGGAGGACCTCGGGAGGGCGCCATGGGACTGGGCTGCATGCTCGAGCTCGAGCAGCGAGCTCCTCTCGCTTGGACGCTGGCGTAGAAGATGGAGCTCGGGCTCCTGGTGCTGCGGACGGAGAAAAGGAGCGGCTCTGGGCCTCCGATGGCTACCGCTACTTGCGGCGGCACTCGAGACAAACCCTCGGGCACGAGCAGGAGGGAGGAGGCTGCAAGGGTGGAGGCCGAGAAGAATTTGGATCGGAAGCGCAAGCTCTGGATCGAGGAGGAGCAGTGGAGAGCGATGGTTGGCTGGTGACTGAAATCGAGGAGGAGAGGATTTGGATCTGCGAAGATCCTGAGGTGGAAGGAGAGACCGGGTGGAGTGGCGGCGCGGTGATGGAATGGATGGGACATCTCCCTAGATTTTAGGGTTAGGTAGTTTATATAGGTAGGGGATTAGGGGTGGAATTAACTCGGTACGTCTGATCAAAATCGGGCGGTCGAGAAAAAAAGGCTAGGGGGTCCAAATAAGAAAACAGAGATTTTTTATAGATGTTTGGGGATGAACTGAATGCAACGGTGATGACTGAGCAGGTTGGGTTCGGGTAAGTTTCGGACACGCGCGAGGGGGCTGCGAGCTGGCGAAAGAGGTTAGGTGGTGACGATCAAGAGGGAAGCAAAAACCCGATTGGTCTCGGAACGGTCAAAGAAGGCAAGGGGAACGCGGCAACTATGAATGGGTGCAAGATTTACGAAAACATGTGGATGCAATGCACATGATGCCATGAGATGAGATGCAAGACATGAACAAAATGCAAAACAAAAGACAAAACCCAACCACGAAGGTAAAATCATATCGCATCTCCGGAAAAGGAAAGAGTTGGAGTTACGAATATGGAAAGTTGTATCCGGGGCGTTACAACACTCCACCACTACGAGAGGATCTCGTCCCGAGATCTAGGATGGCACCGGAGAGAAACGGAAGAGGAAGAGAAGAGGTAAAACTAAGTTGCTTCTTCGACAAATGAGTGAAACCACGAACCTTGAGAGGTTGAGCAATTTAAAAGAAAGAGTACAACAGAGATGAACGAGATTGCAAACAATTCGTTAGAAAAGAGGAACAAGGAGCATTACGAGAACTTGAAGGTTGAAAGACATGGAAATAAGAGCTTCACGAACGAAAAGAATATGACCACCTCGGTATAATGAGATAGCGAAGGAACAACAATGACAGAATCTGGACAGCACTCCGGTAGAAAAGAGAAGAAAACTTGATGAGATGAAAAGATATTGAAGAGATGATACAACACTCCGGTTAAATGGATAAGCAAGAAAAGAACACGATCCTCACAATTCGAGATGATGAGTGAAAAGAGCAACATCACAATGCCTCCGGAAGAAAGAGTAGAAGATAGATCATAGGAATAACAGAATGTAGGAGAAAATACCAACTTCTGCCACAAATGAGCTTGGAAAGCTCCCTTCCAAGAAGGTTATAACGGAGTTGTTGGAAAACCAACAACGAAACGAATAAGCTTGTAGTGGGCTTATTTAAAACATCTCAAGACTATGAGGTGACAACCGGCCACTAATGGAAACCATTGATTTGATTGAGAGCACCGAAGAGATGAAAAACTTCTTCCACCAAGATGATAGAGAGATAACTTGGATCATTGATAAACACCATAATAGCAACATTCCATAGGGAAGGCTTTAGGTGAAACATGACACAAGATGACTCCAACGGAGAGATAGATTGGTTGAAAAGATTTCTTGAACAAAGAGAAAATGATGGATTTAAATATCTCATTCACGACAACCTCGTGAATCATGAAACACGAGGAGAAATTGCCAAGAGTGACATAACACCATCTCAAGAGATAAGGTAGAAAGAATTGCACTTCGGAATGCAAGAAGAAGAATACTTGAGCTCCTCAAAACAAAACTGTTGAACACCATGTTTATTTTAGAGTATAGCTTGGCGGGTCATAACTTCGAGAGAAATCTTGAAGAACAATTGAAGAATGAAAAGTATCCTTGATGGACCATCATGTAGAGCATCCATGAAGAACTCCGGTAATAAAAGGATGATAAAAAGAAAGATAACTTGAAAACACAAGGTGAAACTTCGCGACGAGATAATGCAGGAAACTTGGAACTCCGGAAAAGAAAAGATGAAACATCTCGAACCAAGAAAAATGACATGATGAACAACTCTGGAAAGAAGAAACTAGATCACTTGGATGAAACAATAATAAGAATTACGTCATGCGTATCCTTCACCAATTTAAATTGATGACAAGCAACGGATTTGGCATACTACTTATTCTTCTTGAGGGATTAAGGATAGAGATAGCACAAACTTGAGAAGGTATTGATGGAACCACCGGTGGGATTGAAACAACGAAAGAATGAATGAATTGATACGATAACGAAGGAAGAGAAATCTTGAACGAACCACCATAAGAATTGAAAATGAAAGTAGCAAAGGCACAAATCACCGGGAAGAATGGGAAAACGAATGAAGATACTTGAGGGATTTAGATACATGAGAACGAAGAGATCATGAACTGATTAGAGGGTATTTGAACGATGCACCGGTAAGATTTGGAGAATGATAGCTGCGCGCTGAGAATGAAGAATTATGACATGATGGCCTTCGGAGGAAAGAAATGGAAACAACTCATGAAATGCTCCGGATGGTAAGAAAAGAATTGTCACAATCAAAACAATTATGAGGATAGCATGAAGCTAGAACCATGAATCTTCAAGAGAATGGACCAAGATTTAGATGAAACACTTCTTCGGTCTTCTGTGTTGAGAAAGACGATGAGAAACACCACCAAATGTTGTTGATACACTCCGGGAGAATGAAAAACAAAGAGGTTGAGCCAACAATGAAAATAATTTGAAAGCGATCTTGGAGAAGGAATATGACTGATGATAATTCATTCTTACGTCAAGCTTCGAAAAGAATTTGGGAATAGCTCCGGGAAAATTAGAAGAGTCAGGTAAGATCCTGGGAAAAGACCTGTGGGTTAGGGCCCACTCAAAAGAAAACACCGTTGAACAATTTAAAGAGAGGTTGCACCGGTTGAATTAAATGGCTTGAATGAGATAACAACCTCGAAATATCTTGAACAGATTGAGAATGGAAACACAAGTCTTGTGAGATATCTTCAGCACTCCAGAACAAATGAAAAGCTTAGAGGTGAATGATTAAGAGGTGCATCGGCATGAGAAAGCATTAGAAACGAGGAAAGGAATATGATGAATATCGAAAGCTTGAATTGGATCCACCGGAGAAGAAACAACAATGAAGGATGATGAACTTGAAACTGTTGAGCATCTTCATGGGAAATCACCGGATAAGAACATTGAAAGAAAAGAATGAAGAGACTTCCCACAAATAAAAGGATACATGATTAAGAAATCTGAGTCCTTGAAGAAAAAGGGTGGGAGGCGGAAAACAAAGACAACTTGTGATCGGATGAAACAAACACCGCTCAGAAAACTTAGAATTGAACTCGCAAATGCTAAAATGATCGGATCCACTTGAATAGAAGCACGCCGGTTGGAAAAGAATTAACATGACGACCTCGATGAACACGAAGGATTAGTATTCCCATAGAAATATGAGAACACTGCTTGAAAGGTATGGAATCAACACTTGACATTGAAGCAACTCAAATACCACAACTTGAAACAAAACAAAGGATTGGCTTGCAGAAATAAGCCGGAACAAATACATATGATAGAGATTTACCCAATCCCATATCCATGCATCTGTCGGAAAGGTATTCTAGGAGCTACTTGAATTCCCACCTATAAACTACCAAAACTTTCTGGTTATGCAATCTGGTGTTCGGGATACAGGGGACACAAAATATATCACCCAAACTAACAATACCTAGATCCAGCTGTATCCGTCCTTCAACACATAACCAAGAAAACTCCGGAAATCGTGTACCTCAACCTTCGAAAAGCATCTGTTATAAAAGCTATGGCAATACTCCCGAACTCCCCAAAGATCTTGGGTGGCGTCGAGGTTATCTCACCAACAACTGCATAAAAGAGATTTTGATGTCGGCAAAACTCAGGTATTCGGAATCGCAACGATAAAATTGTGACGACAATACCTCGGAGCTAAACTCCCCGGGACACTGCCACAACCCCTAAATGTCAGGAGGCACCAAGAACAATGTTCTCGTCACAAGAATATCAGAACGATTCCAAGATACCAGCGTGATCCTAAAAAAAGTTTGTGAAAAATTGAGGAGAGGAAACACAAAACATCTACGTCGAGAGTCCTCACCAGAGCGACGAAGGGGGGTGAGGAGTAAAAAGAATCCTAATCTCCGATATATATATAATCCTAAGACTCAAAATAGTTTTCTTCTAGACTCAATAACGGCCAACAATCAAGGGGGCTCCTATGGTCGGTCGAGGCTATGATACCAACTTGTCACGCCCAATATGCGATACTATCCTAAAGAGACTCCAAGGTCCCAGCAAGGATAGAATCGCATATTGATATGCTTTTGCAAGGTGGATATCATTACATCAACATTACATAATAGATGGGGATACATACAAGAGACATACAGTGCCACACGAATACAACATCATCATACATAAGAGCACCATCCGACTACGGATGAAACACAAACAGAATCTCAAACGACATCCACCCTGCTAGCCCAGGCTGCCGACCTGGAACCTATCCCCTGATCGAAGAAGAAGCAGAAGGAGAACTCCAAAACAAGCAAACCTCGCTCTCGCGTCATGATCATCGCATAACTTGTACCTGCAACTATTGTTGTAGAAATCTGTGAGCCACGAGGACTCAGCAATCCCATTACCATGGGTATCAAGACTAGCAAAGCTTAATGGGTAAGGAAGGGGTAAAGTGGTGAGGTTGCAGCAGCGACTAAGCATGTATGGTGGGTAACTTACGAAACAAGAGCGAGAAGAGGAGCTAAGCAAACGGTCACCAACTAGTAATGATCAAGAAGTGATTCTGAACTCCTACTTACGTCAAACATAACCCAAAAACCGTGTTCTCCTCTTGAACAACCCAGAAAAGAGATGATCACGGTTACACACACGGTTGGTGTATTTTAGAAGAGTTTACTTCAAGTTTACTACAACCGGATATTAACAAATTCCCATCTGCCACATAACCGTGGGCACAACTCTCGAAAGTTTATACCCTGCAGGGGTGTCCCAACTTAGCCCATCACAAGCTCTCATGGTCAAAGAAGGATATTCCTTCTCCCAGGAAGACCCGATCAGTCTCGGAATCCCGGTTTACAAGACATTTTGACAATGGTAAAACAAGACCAGCAAAGCCGCCCGATGCGCCGACAATCCCGATAGGAGCTGCACATATCTCATTATCAGGGCAACACCGGATAGGTCAGCCTACGAATAAAACCACCCCTCGAGTTGCCCCGAGGTGGCCCCGCAGTCTGCCCGGTTCGAACCAGCACTTAGAGAAGCACTGGCCCGGGGGGATCTAAAATAAAGATGACCCTTGGGTTGGCCGACCCAAGGGAAAGGGTATAGGTGGTGGTGAGGCAAATGGTAAAACCAAGGTCGGGCCTTCTTTGGAGGAGTTTTATTCAAAGCGAACTGTCAAGGTGGTCCCATAAATCACCCAACCGCGTAAGGAACGCAAAATCCGGGAACATAACACCGATATGACGGAAACTAGGGCGGCGAGAGTGGAACAAAACACCAGGCATAAGGCCGAGCCTTCCACCCTTTACCAAGTATATAGATGCATTAATTAAATAAGAGATATTGTGATATCCCAACATAAACATAAACCCACATGGAGCAATCTTCAACTTCATCTGCAACTAAAAACACTATAAGAGGGGCTGAGCAAAAGCGGTAACATAGCCAAGCAACGGTTTGCTAGGAAGGGTGAAAAGGTTAGAGCCTGACATGGCAATTTGGGAGGCTTGAGGAACAAGAGATTGGTAGCGCAGCATAGCGATAGAACGAAGCAACTAGCAAAGCGATGATAGTAATGAGATCCAAGGTGACGGCCATCTTGCCTGAAATCCCGCTAGGAAGAAGAACGAGTCCATGAAGAAGATGAATGGGAGTAGTCGAACGAATCCTCACAATCGCAACATTACCGGAACTAAGAAGCCAAACCGGAAACAAACAAACAACATGGTAAATGCACAAGCATAAACATGGCATGATGCACAAACAAGTATGATGCATGACCGGTTTAATGAGGCATGGCATGGCATGGCAAAGTGCAACAAACAATACTACAAGTTAAGTGGAGCTCAATATGCAACGAGTTGCATATTGACAAAACACCACATTGACATATTTAGTTCTCTCTCGGTTATGTACCCAACAATATTAAATTTTGTTAAACATGACAAGAGGTGAAGCATAAGTAAACTAACTATTTAGGCAAGTTTAAATGAGGCCGAAACAATCAAACAACAATTCCGGAAAATCCCCATATGCATATTTTGGATTTGGTAATGTTCTACCCTAAACCATATTTTAGAGTTGTTAAACATGCAAAACAATGCCACCAAGTTAAACTAGGCATTTTTCCACCCCATTTACATATAAAGTTTATTTAAAACCGAGCTACGGTTATTTAGTTATGAAATAAATTATTTTAACATGGCATTTGAGCAAATTTAAACAAACACCATTTTAAACATTTTAAACATGGATGAAAGTGGCATATTATTAATCTACACAAAATTCTAAGCATTTTACATGTATAAATCATTTTAATCCGATGCACCAATTGTGAGTTATTAAATGCATGATCTAGAGGGACTTTTACGTAAACAGGTTTCGTGGATAATGCTAAAATCGTAGACAGGTAAAAAACTACATCGGGCCGAGAAATCTGGGGAGCTGGGCTTGGGGTGGCTCACCATGGGCTAAGCCCAGTCGATGGAGCCGGGCTGGACTGCTGGGCTTGTGGTCGGGCCTTGGAGGCTGCTGCCTAGGCGCCGGTCGACGCTGGAGGTCAACGACGGGCCGGACCGAGCAAGGGCGAGATAGAGGATAGCGGGCGCGGTCCTCTGCTCGAGAAGAAACAGAGCAGCAGCAGCCTGGAACTTGCGCGCCGGAGGCAAGGACGGGGCCTTGTCAGCGGGATCCGGCCGGGAACAGGCAAGGGCGGCGGAGGCCAGCTGGATCTGGTGGTGGAGGCGAGGTTTCGATGGCAGCGCGAAGCAGCAGGGGGTCGGGCGGCCACGAGGATCCTGGACAAAGAGAGCAGGAGGTTAGCTAGGGAAGAGGAGAAAGGGAGCACGGGAAAAAGGAGAAGGCAAGGGAGAAGCTTGGCTCACTGGCACAGGTCTCTTCTTGGCGGCGGGCGTGGCGCGATGGAGCTGCTGGGTCCGTGATGCTCCGATGAAGAAGGAGGGCGATGAGGACGCAGTGGAGGCACGCACGGGAGGACCTCGGGAGGGCGCCATGGGACTGGGCTGCATGCTCGAGCTCGAGCAGTGAGCTCCTCTCGCTCGGACGCGGGCGTAGAAGATGGAGCTCGGGCTCCTGGTGCTGCGGACGGAGAAAAGGAGCGGCTTGGGCCTCCGATGGTTGCTGCTGCTTGCGGTGGCACTCGAGACAAATCCTCGGGCACGAGCAGGAGGGAGGAGGCTGCACTGGTGGAGGCCGAGAAGAATTTGGATCGGAGGCGCGAGCTCTGGATCGAGGAGGAGCAGTGGAGAGCGATGGTTGGCTGGTGGCTGAAATCGAGGAGGGGAGGATTTGGATCTGGGAAGATCCCAAGGTGGAAGGAGAGACCGGGTGGAGTGCCGGCGCGGTGATGGAATGGATGGGACATCTCCCTAGATTTTAGGGTTAGGCAGTTTATATAGGTAGGGGATTAGGGTTGGGATTAACTCGGTACGTCCTATCGAAATCTGGCGGTCGAGAAAAATAGGCTAGGGGGGTCCAAATAAGAAAACGGAGATGTTTTATAGATGTTTGGGGATGAACCGAATGCAACGGTGATGACTGAGCAGGTTGGGTTCGGGTAAGTTTCGGACACGCGCGAGGGGGCTGCGAGCTGGCGAAAGAGGTTAGGTGGTCACGGTCAAGAGGGAAGCGAAAACCCGATTGGTCTCGGAACGGTCAAAGAAGGCAATGGGAACGCGACAACTACGAACGGTAGCAAGCTTTATGAAAACATGTGGATGCAATGCACGTGATGCCATGAGATGAGATGCAAGACATGAACAAAATGCAAAACAAAAGACAAAACCCAACCACGAAGGTAAAATCATATCGCATCTCCGGAAAAGGCAAGAGTTGGAGTTACGAATATGGAAAGTTGTATCCGGGGCATTACAGTATGTGAGTGAATGAACGTGTACTCCCTCGGTCTTCCAACAAAGACTGTACATCGGCTAAAAAACAAAGAGCGTATGACTACACTTCCAATGCATTTAGCCTTTAATCTAATAGATATTGATTGACTAATGCCCCTACTTGTGGTCTAGCTGTAGGCTACTTGTCTATCCTTAATTACAGCATGCAACAACCTTCATTTAATCTTCTTCTCTCAATGGTCACATGCACATAAGTTTGTTACTTTTGAGCGTTAATTATGCCCCGGTCAATGTGTAAATCTCTATATGTACAATGTTTAACGGGCGTAGGGAGTAGGTTGAGCACTTGAGCGTGAGCGTGTGTGTTGCGTCGTATCCTGTGTGACACATGGGTGCGTGAGTGTTGCATGCGTCCATGTGTTCGTGTGAGTGTTGCATGTTGCATGCATGCATGCATGAGGCTTTTACTCCCTCCCATTGACATGTACATATTTCAAGCTTCATTAAAACATTAAGCGCAATAATTAAGAGATAACTCACCAATTCGTGTAAAAATTCTGGTCATTTGTTCCTGACGCATGCATTCCAATTAATACGTTCATAAACACATTTTCTTGAGGAAAACGAGCCCATTATCGAGTACTCCCGGAAAAAAAATCTTCGGGCACTTATCATTTACTACTACATTGTTGACCTGTATATAATCCTCCGTCCTGGTTTAATGGTCCCCTTCGTACTTAGTGTAAAATTTTGACCGTAAATATAACTAACAAAGTGTCAATGCATGTCATAAAAAACTATACCATTAAAAACTATGTTCAAATACGAATCCAGTGATATGATTTTTGGTGAAATGCATTAACATTTTACTAGTTAAATACTCCCTCCGTCTAGGTGCATAAGTCACTTTACAAAAACCAAATAGTCCTAAAACACTTAGGCGTGGTGCATTTACTCCCACCTAGTTTCTTGACATATCAACTAATAAGAGATGTGGGCGTGCATGTTTTCAATGACTCGAGACTACCAAACACGACATGCAGTGGTTAGTTCATTGCATGCAATGCTATTAATTATAAAATAAATATTAAGTTCTCTTGTTTTTCCCTCCTTGGTCACGGTGCACAACCAAAGATGACTTATTCACCTGGACGGAGGGAGTAGATGGTCAAAGTTTGACACAAAATTAATGCATTGGCAAACTTAATTTTTTGAGAAAAACGAGTGCATTAATTGAGTGTTTTGCAAACTACAAAAATTATTCCACCACTCACCATCTACCTTGGTTGATGATATTTTTGAATTGAGCCCTATAAACCGAAACATAGGTAGTACTAGTACTCCTAAATTATTGGCGCCGGGTGCCTTGGACAATGTTTCATCTTGTTGGACAGGATGAGCGTAGAGGCATAGGGATACTGTAGATAGGAAGTCTTCGTGATCCATTATTCCCCATCTCGGTCAGTGAGAACTATTCAACTAGTCTTCACAGTGAAGTGACAATAGACGCTGCAACACATGGGACACTTAATTAATAAGCTCAACCAGCGTGTTGGTGTTACTAAATCAGCCTTACCCAGTACTGCCATCATGTTTGCCAGTGGAGCATGCTTCCGCAAATACGCCTAGGCACATCTCTCCTCCATTAACTAACATATGGGCCCTCTTGAGGTAGACCCACATGTCATCGGCGTAACTATTTACACTACGAAGGACGGTATATCCTGGTAGTAGTACTAGTAGAATTGAGATTTAATGCACTTTCTTCCCCGTCTTTCACTATTCTTCCTCCTCTCTTCTTCTTCCTCCTCTCGACCCCATCGTCATCCGCACACCATTTCCCCGTGCTCACTGCTTGCCCGCCCGCGCCATCTTCCTTGGTAGCTCGCGCATACCATATGCCCCCGCTAACTGCTCGGCCACACACGCCATCTTCTTCGCTCGCCTGCCCGAATGCACTTCCCCACTGGCTCGCAGGCACCAAAAACCCCAATCACTCAGCGCCCTAAAAAACCCTATGGAAGAACCGACTGACATGCAGAGCCGCGATTGGAATTTCCTCCCTGATGTTCTCTTGGAGCAGATCTATAATCATATGGACCTGCTCAGCACCGTCCGTCTGGCCGCATGCTCGATGTCTTTGTACCGTCTACTCATCTGCAACCGGCCAGCACTTTTCCAGAAACCCTATTTGCTGATGCCCGATCCTCGCAGGTGGCCTAGACACCGACTTGACGATCCTATGGAGGTTGCCGTGGTGCCCCTCGACTTGATACCACTACCCGTCCACCTGTCCTTCATGCGCGGCCACTACTATGCGGGAATGAAGGCCAACTGGATCGTCCTCATCCACCAATCCGGTTGTCCGTGGTGTCTAGTGGATATCTACACCCAGCGAGAGATCACCCTTCCATCATTGGATACCGCTGTCATCGAGCCTTGCGGCCCGCCGAACACTCCTGCCTACTACGCACGAGATGCGTCGAGCTTTTGGCTCAACCTCTGTTTGCTGAAGGTTGTAATCTGCGAAGTGCCCACACCATCATAAGACTACATGGATTACAAGCTCATTGCCTTGTTCAACATGGGATTAGTCTATCTGGAATCCGGTCGCCATACATGGTTATGGCTCATCGTCAATCCTGTTGAGGCAACATTTCTGTCTGATGCTATAGTGCACGATGGCATCGTTTACGCGGTCGACGCACAGATTGGCTGCCTATACTGGTGGAATCTATCGTCGTGTAATTGTTCTATCTCATCTCATCTTTACCTTATGAATACGACTGCCTGTTCATTGTTACAAATTTAGAATATATAGTATGTCTATAACCACATCATTGCTATATGTTCCTCTCGTTTCCTAGATTTTTATGACCACACATGTTATTGTTAGAGTTGATATGAGAAGAATTGGCATCTAATGATTGTTAGAATAGATATTATGAGTATAACCTCATGATTGCTACATGTTACTCTCATTTCCAAGATTTTTATAACAACGCATGTTATTGCTTAGAGTTGATATGAGAACAGTAGTAAGTGCTATGGTAGAATATGAGTAGGCCCTGTCATAGCTGTTTTCCTCTCATTATTGCATGATGTTTGAACCATGACATATTACTAGAATATGAAAGCCATTGGCTTATTTTTTTAACTTGGGATATGATTATGACCACGACATTACAAGTCTATGTCTATGATATGTGTCACTGTTATAATAATCCTAATTCCACACATACTCTGAACATGATTGTATATTTTTGTCCTTTTGGTCTCCAATTTATTTGTTGCAACAGACGCAAATGCGCTGGCCTTCATGATTCCAGGACTTGGAATCATAACATTCGATGGGTGGTGGTTTATCGCTCGTTCAGCTGACGGCGGTCATTTGATGCTCGTTCGCACGTACCAAATTGACCAAACCATTACATCAAACCACATGAAGTACAATGTCTGGGGCGTTCGTGACATTGATGGCTATGGTTGCTTCATGTTCAAGAAAGATCCCAGCTCTGTTGGGCCAGGCGTATTCAACTGGAGGCGGGTTTATAGCCTCAGCAACCACTCCATGTTCCTCGGGCTCAGTTATCCGATCATCCAACCAATCATCGATCATATCACAAGTGATGATTACCGTGCTATGCAACTTCCGTTCGCCAGGGGGAACTGTGTTTACACATCATACCATGGGTTTCAAGAATCACCATATCTAGAGATTCGTCAACACAGCTTGTTGCCAGATAATCTTCAGTGTGTGAAATGCATCAAGCTTCCATGCGATGGATAGCTTTTGCAAACCCAACATGCGGCGATGTGGTTCATGCCAACAACAAATATATACAATTTGATTCGTACTGATATCTAGACTGAGCCATGTATCTTGCTACTGTAGCATGATCCTCTTTTGTTGGATATTATGTATTGTTGTTAGCTTGAAGCACTCCTCTGGTTTGAAGGATAGATACCTTTCTGGGATCAAGTGCATCCTAACTCACCAGCGTAGGATGTACTGATAATGATGATGGAGATGCTGTGCAGAAGCCATATATATATATATATATATATATATATATATATATATATATATATATATATATATATCAATTAGGCTTCAAGTGCGTACTTGTTGGTGAAAGTGTTGTCCAAAGGGAATTATATTTTGTATTACTCATGTAGCCTACAAACTACATCCTCTGACCTTGTAACATCTTACTCCATTTCTAAATTTGTACTAGTCCCTATACCGTATATTGCGCTACTCCTAATACTACCTCCCTCCTGGTTTATTGGTTCGCTTCGTAACTTGTGTCAAATTTTGACCATAAATTTCACTAACTAAATGTTAATGCATGTCACAAAAAATTATATCGTTTGATTCGTATTTGAACATAGTTTCCAATGGTATAATTTTCGGTGACATGCATTGACATTATGCTAGTTAAACCTATGGTTAAAATGTGACACTAAATACGACTAGTAAGTAGTACAGTAGCAGTACTAGTATACATCGGTCAAATTATTCATCATGTCCTCACATTGAATTGACGTGACAACACGCTGCGCGTGAGGTGACACAAGAGTCCTGGAGGCGTGTTTGAGTATTGTGGACTTCAGATTTGGAGTACCACTTATCTGTCAAAAACTTTCATCATTCACTTAAAACAGTCGACTGATCATACATTAAGTACCATATAACTGGAATTAACCGATGCAAGTCCAAGAAGGATTAGCCGGTGCTGCCGGCTGGCATTAAGTTCGATCCCATGGATCAGGAGCTGATCGAGCACCTTGAGGCCAAAGTGAGAGCTGACAGCGCGAGATCTCACCCTCTCATCGATTTGTTCATAGCAACCATAACAGCGAGCACGACATATGCTACACCCATCCTGAGAAACTTCCAGGTAAGACACCATCAGCCGTCTACTTGCACAAACATATTCCTTTGTTTATAGCTCTTTTTTTATTTTTAGACACGTATATACATCTGAAGCAATTACTATTTGATACTTAATAAAAAGTGAAACAAGTGACTGTAACATGCCGAAGATGTTATGAAAATGCCAACTACGTACACTAAAACATGTATTCAACAATACTGCAGGTATCACACTGAGTGGCCTAAGGAAGCATTTTTTCCAGCGCAGCTCCAGGGCATTCAAAAGGGGCACGTGGACACGTCGCAAGATACAGTCGAGTGCGGCATGCATGCGATGTGGCACAAGACCGGCAATACCTTGCCGGTGATGGTCAATGGCCGGCAGAAGGGCAACAAAAAGGTTCTGGTGTTGCAAACCAACAATAACTTTGACCAGCAGAGGACCAACTGGGTGATGCACTAGTACTACCTCGGGGATCTGGAGCAATAGAAGGAGCGGTAGCTGGTCCTCTGCAAGATTTTCTACCAGACGAACACTAGGGCCAGGACTAAAAAGATTATAAGTTAGTTTGGTATTGGTACTTGTACTACCTGGTCGTCTGCAAGTTGGTATTGTTGTTAAAGATCTTTCGTTATGAACTACGCATTTGCTTCCAACCATCATGCCGAGGGTCGACGTGGATATAAAGCTGAATCATTTGTTTCGAAATGAATTTTCAGGCACCTGATTTTTATTTGATGGGTAGCATAAGCACCTGCCGTTCGAATTCCCAGTTCTCCAAATTTTTCGAAACAAGTGCATGCACTGATTATCACGATGAAAAAACAATATACCTGCTAGATCCCAGTTATCATTCTGTATTTGTAGAATTTTCTCATTTATTGAGCAGGTATATTGTTTCTTCAGGTCGAGCAAGTTTCAACTGGACTGTAGACTTCCCAGGCTTGGTTTTGTTGTTAACAGGCCCAGCCCATGACAACAATGGGGCACAAAGATCCAGCAGGTATCTACTGGCCTCTGGCCCACCAGCATTAGTTGTATTTTGTCTTAGAACATCCGCATGCAGTTTTTTTACTGAATCAAACACACAACCCAGTTCTATTTTCCTCTTGAAACGCCATGTCCTACTTCCGTTTTCTAATCTCTACCTATAGTTTTACTAGTTCATATACACGTATCATTATATTGAAAATACATAAAGTTCCCTTTTCATATTTAAATCCTTATTTTTGTTGTTGTTTTCCTCCCAAATAAGAGATTTTTTACCACTGGTTTCCCCTTAAACCAACTCAATTGTCCCACGTCTTATTTGCTTACAAAAACAAAACGATTTTTTGGAAAATCACTAAGTTCTTAAAAAATAAATGGTTATCATTTCGGGATTACAACAGTTCGGACTCCACCGAAATATGCAAAATAAGGTTGAACTTTTTGACCGTGGTCCTGGGCAGAAAATGGGTTGTAATAAATTACTTAAGAATTAGCAAATGGGCTGCAAATTATTAAAAAAATAGCAAATGGGCTCTATGTTGTGTGCCATAGATTTGGAGGCTGACTTGTGGGCCTACTAAGTTCATGCATACACAATATTTCTCAAAAAAAGAAACTTAGTCAACAATCGACTCTACCAGCGTCAGACCGTTAGATGTCAATCTAACGGCAATCGTGCTTCTTCAGTCTTTGATCTTCCTGCTCCAGCCACCCAAACCAGCGCCGGCGGAACCGCCTGCTCCCGCCTCCCATGGCCGGCTGTGCCGCCGAGCAGGCCTCACAGCCCCACCATACTCGCATCCCTAGCCTGGCTATCCCTGTACTCACCCACACCTCCTGTTATTTTCCAACGACGGAAGCCGGACCAGTCAACCCTCGTATTCCCCACTGCGTGGGCAACCGCTGTCGTGTTTTCCCCGGCTCCATGTCGTTCCCTTCCTAGGCCTCACTGTCGTCCACCGCCCTGGTGCTCTCAGCGCGGCATGGTCAACGTGGTCAACGAACGATATCCATCGGAAGTGGACTGTACGTGGAGAGGCTGACAGCTGGGTCCATGACCGCACACAAAGAAATGCCTCCTTACTACGTGCAAAATAATGATTCCTCCACCTGACAGCTGGGACCCACCGGAAGGGCCTCTGTATTTCACGAAAAAAACGTTCCCCCCGCTGACAGCTCAGACCCACCAGCTATATCTTCGCACGCAAGGAAGTGCCTCCTTATTACGCACAAAAAATGAATACTCCCCCTGCTAGCTGGGACCCACCATAGTGGGAGGCTGACTTGTGGGCCTACTAAGTTGACGCGGATGGAGGGCTTTGTCAACTTAGTCAACAAAAAAATTCTATCACCAGTGATCGTTGGATTGTTAACATCCAACGGTCGTCCTGCATCTTCAACCTCTGATTTTCTTGCTCCAGCCGTCCAAACCACCGCGTGCTCTTGCCTCCCATGGCCGGCTGTGCTGTTGCGGAGGCCTGATCGCCCCCTACTACTGCCACCACTGGCCAGGCCATCCCTCTACTCACCCACACCCCCGTTATTCTGCGGTGAAAGCGGCCTCACACCGCAATTGAACCAGTGAACCCTCGTACTCCTCTCCGAGTGGGCATCCACTGCCGTGTCTTCCCCGGCTCTGGGTCGACCCCTTCCTAGGCCTCACCGTTATTGAGGGAGTCCCAGATTAGGGGGTATCCGAACAGCCGGACTATATCCTTTGGCTGGACTGTTGGACTATGAAGATACAAGATTGAAGACTTCGTCTCGTGTCCGGATGGGACTCTCCTTGGCGTGGAAGGCAAGCTTGGCGATACGGATATGTAAATATCCTCCCATTGTAACCGACTCTGTGTAACCCTAGGCCCCTCCGTTGTCTACATAAACCGGAGGGTTTAGTCCGTAGCACAACAACAATCATACCATAGGCTAGCTTCTAGGGTTTAGCCTCTACGATCTCGTGGTAGATCAACTCTTGTACTACTCATATCATCAAGATCAATCAAGAAGGAAGTAGGGTATTACCTCCAAAGAGAGGGCCTGAACCTGGTAAGCATCGTGTCCCCTGCCTCCTGTTACCATCCTCCTTAGACGCACAGTTCGGGACCCCCTACCCGAGATCCGCCGGTTTTGACACCGACATTGGTGCTTTCATTGAGAGTTCCACTATGCCGTCACCGTAAGGAAGGATGCCTCCTCTCATTGTCAAGGACAGGGTCACCTCTGGGGGAGCCCTGGCTGTCGGCCAGACCCTCCAGCTAGGCAGTTTCATCATGACAGCCCGTTCGGCTGTTGCGCCGACGATGACTTCTCGGGTCATCGAAAACAGCCTCCACGTCAGCTCGGAACTTGCCGAGCAGATGGATCCAATGGAGCTCTCCTCCCTAAACGAGCTCCTGGATCACATTGCCGCTTTGGGAGTCGCTACGGACTATGATCGGATTGGGCTTAAACCCGACCAAAGGGAGATTAACTCTCCGCCGGTCACCCATCAGGTAGCACTGGTGGAGGAACAATGCGGCAATTCTTCCTCTATCTTAAGGACAAACTATGTCCGGATTCCAGAGCTCTCCGAGCCGGATACCCGTCTACGGAAGGACATCACCCAAGCCTTGAGCCTAGAATCAGGTAGTGGGCCAGACCTATCGGGCGACATCCCGGAGCCCGAACTTCCAAGATCGGAAACTCCCATGCCCCTGGGTCTCAGATCGGGTCAGGGCCGGACTCAAATCCGCCCACCCACCCAGATACAAGCGATCTCTCCCACATTAGACGGGAGCCCTGTGAAACAGTACATCACTATTGGGCCAGATTCCTCCTTGTAATGAACAAGGTCAAGGACTGTCGCGAGGAAGACGCAATCTCATTCTTCTGCAATAATTGCACGGACAAGGGAATCTTTAACGCCATAAGCCACCGCAACATAGCCCACTTCGCTGACTTGGCGGCCATAGTACAAAATTATTGCGCGATGGTAAGTGCCTGGAAAACCAAAACAAAATTTTAGGATAATCCGGCTCTAACTAAACACCCAGTCTGAATTAAAAGGGTGCATCCTCGTAAGTCACCCGATTCAATTGCAAAAAAAGCAAAAGCCCACTACAGGGCATGGAACCGTATTGGGGGGATGGCTTAACAGACCCTGCAAAATTCACAGTACGGTGGATACCATACCAACACACAGCCTTAGAGCATGTTGAGTACTCCGGCACGATGCCAAGAGCGGTGAGGATGTCCTCATTCAAAATACCGCAGAGCAACATCCCATGGACTACAATACAGTTTTAACAGTCTTCGAGACATTCGCCTCAAATAATAAGCGCAAGCGAGCACTCCGCAGCCTTGCCGAGATCTGTGAGGTGGCAGCAATAATTCCATGGAGCGACACGGCTATCACTTTCAATGCCAGTGACGAACCTAAATTCTGAACAGCCCGAGCTCCAGCCGCATTGGTCCTCGGTCCAATTGTGGACGGCTTTCGGCTTACTAAAGTACTCATGGACGGCGGCAGCGGATTAAACCTCATTTATGAAGAAACTCTCTAAAAAATGGAAATAGACTGGAACCGCATTGAGCAAAGCAGCACAACCTTTAGAGGAATCATCCCCAGTCAGGAAGCACGTTGCGCTGGGAAAATCACATTAGATGTGGTATTCGGCACACCGGAAAATTACAGGTCCGAAGAAATCACATTCCAAGTGGCCCCGTTCAGTAGCAGATACCACGCCCTTTTAGGGCAGGAGGCATTCGCGATCTTCCAAGCCATACCCCATTATGGGTACGTGAAGCTCAAAATGCCTGGGCCCAATGGAATTATCACTCTAGCTAGTGATCCGGACATAGCGCTCCGCGCCGAAAACAAAACAGCCGCACTGGACCTCGAGGCACTATCCGAAGCCCTCGCGGCAGAGGAGTTAACTGCGCTACGCTCGGCCGTGGACAGGGATGACGTGATACTCGACAAGAGATCCAAGTCCACCTCTTTCAAACCAGCGGATGAACTAGTCGAATTCCAGGTCCACCCAACGGACCCTACAAAAATAGCCTCCATCGGGCACAGTTAAACCCCGCCATGGACGCCGCACTATGGGAGTTCCTGCGCGAGAACTGGGATATATTTGCCTGGCACCCATAAGATATGCCAGGAATCCCACGCAGGCTGGCCGAACACAGCCTTAACATTCTAAAAGGATTCAAGCCGGTCAAGTAGACTCTTCGGTGTTTCTCTGAACCTAAGCGACAAGCTATGGGAGAGGAGCTCTCCAAGTTATTGGAGGCCGGATTCATCAGATAAATAAAACACCCGGACTGGTTAGCAAACCTGGTGATGGTACCAAAGAAGGACAAATCCTGGCGCCTATGCGTCGATTTCAAGGACCTCAACAAGGCTTGCCCAAAGGATCCCTTCCCCCTCCCCCGCATCGATCAAATTATCGACGCTACCGCAGGACACGACTCATTGTGCTTCCTGGACGCATACTCCGGCTACCACCAAATTAAGAAGGCGGAGTCCGACCAAGCCGCAACGGCATTTATCACGCCATATGGCCCCTTATGTTTTAACACAATGCCTTTTGGGCTTAAAAACGCCGGTGCAACGTATCAACGCATGATTCAGACATGCCTGGAAAAGCAGATCGGCAAAACAGTGGAGGCATATGTAGACGATGTGGTCGTTAAAACCGAACACGTCGACTCTTTAATAGACGACTTGAGGCTCACGTTCGACAATCTCCAAACATACGACATCAAGCTCAACCCGGAAAAATGCATCTTCGGCGTACCCGCCGGAAAGCTCCTGGGTTTCATCGTCTTAAGTAGAGGAACTGAAGCAAATCCGGCTAAAATCCGAGCCCTGTCACAGTTGGCCATCCCAACTGACCTCAAGCAAATCCAGAAATTAACTGGATGTGTGGCGGCCCTAAGCCGCTTTATCTCCCGCTTAGGAGAAAATGCGTTACCGCTTTATCTCCTCCTTCGGCGCACTGAACACTTCGAGTGGATGGACGCGGCCACGGCCGGACTAGAAGAAATAAAGGCCATTCTGGCCACCAACCTAATCCTGGCCGCGCCAAGCGTCGGCGAACCAATGCTGCTGTACATAGCGGCAACTCATCAAGTTGTAAGCGCAGTGCTCGTCGTCGAACGAGAAACGGACGGACACAAGTTCCCCCTTCAAAAGCCAGTATATTATGTATCCACTGTCCTCACTCCGTGCAAATCACGGTACCCGCATTATCAGAAGATAGCATATGCGGTATTCATGGCATCCCAGAAGCTATGACACTACTTTCAAGAGTGTTCAATTAGAGTGGCTTCAGAAGTGCCACTGAATGACATAATAAACAACCGCGACGCCACGGGCCGGATTGCCAAATGGGCCATTGAGCTCCTCCCGTTCGACATAACATATAAACCTTGGCGAGCCATTAAGTCGCAGGTATTGGCCGATTTTGTCGCCGAATTGGCAGAGGCCGAACTCCCTAAAGAGTATGGCGCATACTCCAATTGGATTATGCACTTCGACGGCTCTAAAATGCTGGCTTGTCTAGGGGCTGGCGTCGTCCTGACGTCCCCTACCGGAGATACAGTCCAATATGTACTCCAAATACTGTACACAGACTCCAACAATGCAGCCGAATACGAGGCCTTGCTACACGGTCTCCGAATGGCAGTTTCCATGGGCATTCGACGCCTGGAGGCGCGTGGGGACTCGAACCTTGCAATATCCCAAATAAATGGAGTCTTTGACGCTAAAGATCCAAAAACGGCAGCTTATCGCAATGCCGTCCTCAAGATGTCAGCTCGGTTCGAGGGGCTCGAATTCCACCATGTGGCTCGGGAAAACAATCAGGCGGCGGATATCCTTGCCCATATCGGTGCTAAGCGCGATACGGTCCCACCCAACATCATCTTGGAAAGGCTGTTTAAGCCATCCGTGGTATGGGAAGGGGATACCGGCAACAATAGTCCGGACACGGCTACAACGCCAGATACCGAACACTCTGACATAATCGGTGGCTCCGCCACCGAAATAACACCTTCAGCCCACGTAATAATGGCCGTCATCGTCCCATGGACTAAACCATTCTTGGCCTACCTAACCAGGCAGGAACTTCCCGAGGACCAAAATGAGGCACGCTGCATTGTGCGGTGATCTAAAGCTTACAAAGTCCACGAGGGAGAGCTTTATAAGAAAAGCACCACCGGAGTCCTTCAAAGGTGCATCTCCGAAGAGGAAGGGCGGAAGCTTCTGGCAGAAATCCATGCCGGACTCGGTGGCCACCACGCTACAGCCCGGGCCCTCGTAAGTAAGGCCTTCCGTACAGGATTCTATTGGCCGACGGCCCGGGCGGATGCTCAGGACTTGGTCCAACGCTGTGTCGGTTGCCAGCTTTTTGCAAACCAAAGCCATATGCCGCCCGTTGCCCTACAAACAATCCCCATCACCTGGCCTTTCACGGTCTGGGGGCTGGACATGGTTGGACCCCTTAAAGGGGGAACCCATAAGAAAAAATACTTACTGGTCATGGTGGATAAATTCACCAAATGGATAGAAGCCAAACCTGTTAAGACGGCCAAATTCGGACCGGTGATAGACTTCTTATCCAGGGTTGTACATCGTTATGGCGTCCCCCATAGCATCATCACTGACAACGGCACGAATTTCACTGCCGACGAAGTAAAACTATGGTGCAGCAAAATGGGCATCAAGCTCGATTATGCTTCCGTATATCACCCACAAACTAACGGTCAAGTCAAGCGAGCAAATGGTCTTATCATGAGTGGCATTAAACCCAGATTAGTACGGTCCTTAAAGGAATCTAACACGCACTGGGTAGAGGAGCTCGACTCAGTACTCTGGGGGCTGCGGACCACGCCGAATCGCACTACCGGATACACACCGTTCTTCATGGTGTACGGTGCAGAGGCGGTTCTGCCCTGTGATATAATTCATGACTCACCTCGAGTGCACGTGTATGAAGAAAGAGGGGCCGAGCTCGATCGTCAGGATAGTTTGGACGCCCTCGAGGAGGAGCGTGATGTGGCTAAAGCGCTTTCCGCATTCTATCAGCAACAGGCTCGAAAGATACCAAAGCAGAGAAGTACGGGCCAAAACTTAAAACGTTGGCGAGTTAGTTCTACGTCTGCCGGAGAAGAAAAAAGACAAGCTCAAGCCCAAATGGGAGCGTCCCTTCATTATCGAGCAAGTTCTGACCGGCAGAGCATACCGTCTGCGGGATGCATCAGATAACCGACTTGAGCCAGACCCATGGAACGCTGCCAGACTCCGAAGATTCTACGTCTAGCGCCGGACTCTATGTTCGTCTCCTTCCCCTGTCCATTTTTTCATATACGTTATTTGTCTTCTCTCTCTCTTTTCTTCTTTCTCCTCAAGGCCTCAAAAGGCTAATTTGTGTCTTGTCTACACAATCTTGATGCGCTAGCCACACTCATTATACCTGGGGGCTTCTTGCACATAAGCTTAATTATTTTATGGGCTTCATGCCCCGAACATGTGTTATTCTTCTGCATGTACCTTTTTTCGCCATTATATGCATCGATATGACTTAAGTTTTGGCCAAGCTAGGTTGCCTGGCTCTTGTATTTATGCCCTACGTTCCCGTTAATTCGGCTAGGGCATAAGGGGAGCACCTCTGCGATTGTTACTGCCGGGTCAGCCGGATGTGTACCTCAGACTGGGTGAAGCCAAAAGCTAGCGTTCTTAAGGGAATATTCGGTCAGTGAATAAAAGATGACTTTATATTTTTTTTCCACTTCCACCAGATGTTTTTTGCCTGCGTCTCTTCTCGCAGTCCGGACATGCACATTAGGGCATGCATACCCAGGGAAAGGAACCCTTAACGGAACTATTCTCCCTGGAAGCTGTTTCTTACTACCCATGTAATATAACATAACTAGTTGGGTACTTGTTTGTTCAAGCACTTATGACCCCTACGCCTGGTCTCCATGCATACCCCGGTTTTTACAACTGAGCGGGTATTCATATACACTCCGGACTATCGGGTCCAGAGGTTGAAGCGAAAAGGTTCGCCATGACAAATGATTTACAGTCCACTTAGAGACATTCTACATGTCATTTAAATTACATAGTCACTTAAACTGATTAAATTCTTCTTCTATACCATCCAACAGGATGTCTAGCCTACAATCCTGTTGGGAATACTTGGCGGCTAATTCTACTTGGTGATACACCAAACTGACGGGGATCTCCTTCCCATCAGGCCCCACAGGTCCGACCTCGGCCATGTGGTTTGGGTCAGCCTTGGTATACCGCGTCTTCACCATGGCCCAGGCTTCCCTGGCACCTTGACGGCAGGCCGATATCTTCCATAATCGGAAGCGCCGCCGCGCTCCCTTGAGCTTCTTCGCAAGCTCTCCAATGCCTTCGGGCAGGGAGAGGATGGCCACAAGGCCTGGGCAATACCTTGCATCACTTGCCGAACTTGTTCGTGCAGTTGTGAGAGTTCCGGTAGAAGATCACCCGCAGACCCGGGCATCTCCTCCACGGGATGACCCGTCAGCATGCCTGCAGACATAACTCTGTTAACCGGCTTCTTCACCGAACTCTTTTTAAAGTTCGCTCAAGCACTTACTGAAAATGCCGCGTCGAAGCCGCTTATTCTCCTTAACGGAGTCCGACAGCTGGGTGCGAACATCCTTTAGTTCCACACTCAGTTGGGTATTGGCGTCTTGGAGATTATTGTTCTCCTGAATGACGCGCGTATGTACGCGCTCGCCAGCCTTTTGCTGCCGTATGGCATGTTGCTCATCCAGATTCACTCCAAAGTCATTTACAATATTCATTGTCAGATTTGCACGCATGCCGCACTCTATATGGTACCTATCATTCTTTGAAACAAGTGTTACCAGAGGAGGCCTTCTCGGACTCCTTCAACGCGGCAACTGCAGCCCGTAGTTGGGCCTTGCACTCTTCAAGCTCATGAGACAATTGGGTATTCTTCTCTGTAAGAACCTGCACAAATAATGATCCTTAAATCAGTTGTGCCAACTGTTTCAAGTCTCAGGGGCTACTGCTATACATAATCATCAAATTTTCTTACTCGTATATCCTTTACATACTGATCTGTGGCTCTGGCAAGACCATTTTGAGCAGCACGGATGTACGCGTCTCCTGAGTTGAAGGCATCAAAAGCCTCTTGGTAGAAACAAGTGTCGCGGAGTACGGCCCGGCAACGCCTGTGATTCATGGCGCTCTCCACTTCGGAATTTGTGGCAGATTTTATCTGCATCCTCTGTCGGAGGAGCATCTGGCAGGTGCCCGTTGTTAGCTTCCGCCTCCGTGTCCGGCCCTGGAGCCCGGCTAGTGGAGGCGTGATCGGCGATCTCTCCGGATATAGTCCGGCGAGCGCTTTTCCTTCATCGAAACATGGGTATTACTGCGTTTTAAAATATGATGATCACGGAGTGAAGTTTGGTAAAATACCTCTGTGCCGGCGTCTCCGTCCGGACCGCCTTCCTTTTCTGCCTGCCCGGCTTCGGCGCCCCTTGTTGGCGATTCACCACTGGCTCAGCATGGTGTCCCGAGGACCTTCCCTATAGAACACCGTACAGATACGGTAGGTGAAGTGCGTGAAAAGGGATACTTCTCAAAGTTTGGGACTCTGGTCTCACTCACCTGCAAGGCAGGGAGTAGCCCCGGATAGTCGGCTATAATTGCCACTGTCGGTGTCAAAATCGGCGGATCTCGGGTAGGGGGTCCCGAACTGTGCGTCTAGGCGGATGGTAAGAGGAGACAAGGACATGATGTTTTTACCCAGGTTTGGGCCCTCTCGATGGAGGTAATACCCTACTCCTGCTTGATTAATATTGATGATATGGGTAGTACAAGAGTAGATCTACAACGAGATCAAGGAGGCTAAACCCTAGAAGCTAGCCTATGGTATGATTGTTGTTACGTCCCTACGGACTAAAACCCTCCGGTTTATATAGACACCGGATAGGTTAGGGTTACGAGAGTCTTACGATGGTAGGAGATCTACATATCCGTATCGCCAAGCTTGCCTTCCACGCCATGGAAAGTCCCATCCGGACACGGGACGAAGTCTTCAATCTTGTATCTTCATAGTCTTGGAGTCCGGCCGTGATGATAGTCCGGCTATCCGGACACCCCCTAGTCGAGGACTCCCTCAGTAGCCCCTGAACCAGGCTTCAATGACGACGAGTCCGGCGCGCATATTGTCTTCGGCATTGCAAGGCGGGTTCCTCCTCCGAATTCTTCATAGAAGGTTTTGAACACCAGGATAGTGTTCGGCTCTACAAAACAAGTTCCACATACCACCGTAGAGAGAATAACTTTTGCACAGATCTGCTGACGTATTCCGCGGCGTGACATCACACCACGGCCAGGCCTTTATATGAATCGTTTTTTACTGTTCCACCTTAGCGCGTTTAGCGAGGCGGTTTCCTTGGCACATCTTATCAAAGCATAGATCGTGCCCCCTTATTCCGAGATTCTCATCAATACAGACGTGGGTAACCCATCCGCGCCATTGATTACGACGCTTGGGAGATAAGCGAGTTTTACCAGGCTGGTGGGGGACGATAGCCCGTCCGTTCATATAAGGGGATAAGGATCCACCTTTTCACCTCGCCTTCTTCCTCCTTTGCTTATCCATTTCACAAGACTCGAGCTCCAGCGCCCAAGTCCGCACATCCCACCTCAACCTTTCTCCAACCATGTCAGGAGCGGGAGGCAGGTGGATGGCCTCCTCCATCACGCAGGGGCACATCACAAGATTGCGGGAGGCCGGATACTTGTCCGGCGACGTCGCGCACAAGCTGCCCGATGCGGGGCAGCTTATTCCAACCCCCGGGCCCCATGAGAGGGTGGTGTTTCTTCCCCACTTCCTCCGTGGACTAGGTTTTCCACTTCACCTATTTGTCCGGGGGCTCATGTTCTACTACGGCCTGGACTTCCACGACCTGGCCCTGAATTTCATCCTCAACATCTCGGCGTTTATCGGGTAATGCGAGGCCTTCCTCTGCATCCAGCCCCACTTCGCTTATGGCTGAAGATCTTCAACGTCCGTAGAAGGTAGTGGGCGGCCGTGCTGGAGTGCGGAGGCGCCATGGTTGGCAAGATGGCCAAAGTCCTATGGCTCGAGGGCGCCTTTGTGGAGACAATAAAGGGGTGGCAATCGGGGTGGTTCTATATCACCGAGCCACGCGACCCCGAATGGGTGGCGGCCCCCGAATTCAGATCTGGCTTCCCCACACGGCTCTCGTCATGGAAAGAGACAGGCCTGACGTGGGGGAATTCGGACGAGCTACCCGGACTCCAAACATGCGTCCGCAACCTGGTGGACAAGAATCTCAAGCTTGTCGACGTAATCCAGGTGATGCTCATCCGCCGGATTCTCCCATGCCAACAACGGGCCTTTAATTTGTGGGAGTTCGATCCGGCACATCACCGAACCTTGAGCCGGCTCTTCGACACTATGTACGAAGATGCCTGGAAGGTGCTGTTCAAGGCGTGAAGCCCCGCATCCGCTAACAAAGATCGCGGATACATTTCGCGGCGTCAAGCTGGCGAGGTAAGTCATTTTACCCTTTACGGGACTCTTTTTCATAGATTGACTCTATATGGGATCTAAAACTCCCTAATCTTTTGACAGGATTGGCTGAAGACGTCCGGACAGATTAAGCTGTCGCTCCGGTACCCCATGTGGTGCCGGAGAAGAAGGCTAAGAAGGAGGCCACGGAACCCGAAGGAGTTCTGACGCCTTGAATCTTGTCGAATCTGAAGGCAGAATCTTCTCCCGAGGACGAGGAGGAAGAAGAAGAAGCTCCTCCCCCGGGGAGGAGAGGAAAGGAAGGCCGCCCCAAGCTGGGGAGGCGGAGGGTCCAAGAAGGGAAGAACCCTTCCTCGGGACTTCTCCACCAACGCCGACAGCGACGAGGAGGATTGGCCAACAAGGGCCAAGCCCCTGGCGAGATCGTAAGTGTCCGGATACCCATGACTTTTTAATTATTGCATAGTGTTCTCTAATGTCGAACAATCATGCAGCCCGCCCAAGAGCGAGCTAGCCGCTTCGACAAGTGGGTCCCTGGGTTCGTCGGAAATGGAGAGTACTTCGCTTCCGACCGCCTCCTCGCCTCACGCTGCGGACGACGCCGCGGTGGGGCCCCAAGGGGGGCTTGGTCAAGAGGAGGTAGCGCAGGAGCAGCCACAAGGCAACCTCCCGGACTCCAGGCGCATGGGGGGCAAGACCCCCAGGGGCTCTAAGCCCGACCCTTGTCCGGACTCCATGCCGGAACCTTCAGCGGTTCCGGAGTCCGGCAAGCGGTCCCTTCGTAAGAAGGGTAAGACGCCGGTGTCCTCCGTCCAACCGGAGGCACCGGATAGCTTACTGGAGGCGCTTAACAGTGCTTCCATCAAGGAGGAGCACCGTACTGTTATGAGTGCGGTGATCCGGATAGTGAAGTCCGCCAAGAGCGGGCTGACCGAAGCCTGTACCAGCCTTCTAACAGGCTTTGAGGTAAGTTTAGAATATGTGAAAATATTACCGCATAGACAGTAGCCCCTGATGCTTAGTTCGGTGTTCGGAAAGAAAAGCCGGACTAAGGATCTAAAAAGATATACGCAGGAGTCTAACATAAGTATGTCAATATGGGAATGGAGGCTGCGCTGCTGACCTCTGCCAGACCTTGATCAAGGAGGTCAATGCACTGAAGCAGAACCTCGAGCGGTCCGAGAATGAGCTCGAACAAGCCAAGAAGCAGCTCGAGGAGAAGGAAGGTAAGGAATACCTTATTAAAGAAATACCTTATAGAAAAGGTTTTGGTTGCAAAAAATAATAGGAATAACATGGGTACTGCAGGGGCCACGAACGAGGTGGCGACCCTGAAGGAAGCAGTGTCCGTGGCCGAAAACAAAGCGGACACGGAACGCACCGAGCGAGAGAAGGGGGAGGCGCAGCTGGCCAAGGTACGGCAAGAGCTCCAAGCTCTCGTGGAAAAACACGAGAGTTTGGGCGTGACTCAAGACTTCGAGTCCGAGCTCGCCTCGGCTCTTGAGAGTGCCAAAGCTGCTAAGGCCGAGGCCCAAAAAGCCCGCCAAGAAATTGAATCATTAAAGAAGATAGCGGCGGGTAAGGCATTCTTTATGCAAAGCAAGCATGTGAAAGTGAATTACCTATTACTTACCCGGATTCGGAGCTCTCCAGGAGCGTTCGCAGATTTGCCCCGTAGTGTGTCTGATGCTGCCGCATTCTACCGCGCCAAGGAGGGGAGCTCGGCGGAAAAGGTGTTCTGGTCTCAGTATGCTGAGGCCGGACATCCGGTGCCCCTGAGCGACCAGCTGAAGCAGCTGGTCGAGCTTCACAAGGTCGCCGAGCAGGCCATGAAGGGCCTTATAACGCGGCTGTGGCCATTGGAGGCCATGCCTGGGAGCTACTTCGGCTTAGTGCAGCGGCTGGTGGACGCATGTCCACGGATTGAAGTCATCAAGCGCTCCGTCTGCATCGAAGGTGTCCGCCGGGCCCTTGCCCGTGCTAAAGTGCACTGGGGCAAGTTGGATGCGGAGAAGCTTGTGACGGACGGGCCACCGAAGGGCAAGGAGCATCGTACGCCCGAAATGTACTATGAGGGCCTCCTGAAGGGTGCCCGCCGAATAGCGGATGAGTGCTCCAAAGATGTAATTTTTGAATAGACTCGCATTTGTTATCCTGTATGCTGAAAACTTGTTCATATGCGCTAAGCAATGCTTTGTTAATTTAAAATATTACCTTCTGTGCGGCCATTTATCAAATTTGAGAGATGGCAAGTCGTTGGCTTCAGCCCCCATGCCACAGTCTTTGGGGTGTTCGGGATAAACTTGAGCACTCTTGTTCCCATTCTTGGGTCCATCTAGGGAGGCACTCAACACAACGAACAAGGCGACCGGACTTATAATGCTTGAACACTCTCACTTAGCCATAGAATTCTATAATTTTAAATTTAGTGAAGCCCGTAGTATTCGGAAGATCGAGTTCGGGCGCTATCCACGCCTTGGCCGGACAATTCCGGTTCCTCGCTCTAAGCGGCATAAGTCTTTAGGGACCCGAAAAACCTCTCGAACAGCGACCGGCTCTCGCCCTATCATGACAGTCAGTTTAGCTTTCTCCATCGAGGTGCTCAACCCAGCTCAACCGGGGCACAATCGTAGTGGTTCTCCCGGTGCTACCTTAGCCGATATAACGGAACGTAAGGTACCAAAACACGGGAGCCGGGCAAACCCAACTATTGACCCAAGACATGATTCGGAGCCGATTTATATAATGCTATAAGTTCGGGGTGCCGCACTTGTGAAAGTGTTCGGACTTATCACACCATAATTTTGGGGTACTTAAGCCCCGGGTGTATTGGCCGTACCAAAGTGTACGGGTGCAACATGTCATGAAATGAACATATGTAAAAGGAAGTAGAGCAATAATAAGCAAAAGCTATGTATTATTTATTCAAAAAGGTACTGCAATGAAAGCAGAATGATACAAATAGTGCGATAAGCAAGGGATGGGACTATCTAACATGTCCCCTCCCAGGGTAAGCTGCGGGATGGTATGTAAAACAGGTATAATGCTCGTAATAGAGACCACCTGAACACTCGACGTGGCTTTCTGCTTCCCTGGCTGTTGCATCGTGAGTTCGGCGATTCTAGTGCCGGACAGGACTTCTGAAAGACGGAGTCCTGAGAGTAAGAAAAAAGAAAGAAAAGAGAAAAAAAGAATGACACAATCGGAAGCCCTTGGTGCGGTCGAGCCGCATTCTTGGCGTGCCGTGGTCGTGCCCCTCCCCTTATGCCCATGGTATCTCCAGAGTGTAATTATGTACGCGTAATACTAGCTTCGCAATTTCGTGAGGGCTGGGGTTGGGGCCGGATTGCTCTGGCGATGCTTGAATCGTGCGAGCGGTCTTGTTGTAGGTTACTCCGGGCGCGCTTGGCGGTGGCCGGACGCTTAGTGGCCGGACTCGAGAATTGCCGTGAGAGGCTGCTTTGCACCTCCGCCGCGAGGGCCGCCGTGTGCTCCTCCGTTCGGAGAGAGCGTTCAGTGTTTCCATTGACCGTGATTACTCCTCGAGGGTCTGGCATCTTGAGCTTGAGGTATGCGTAGTGCGGCACCGCATTGAACTTTGCAAATGCGGTTCGTCCGAGTAGTGCATGATAGCCGCTGCGGAGCGGGACGATGTCGAAGATTAACTCTTCGCTTCGGAAGTTAGCCGGGGATCCGAAGACCACTTCGAGTGTAACTGAGCCCGTACAATTGGCCTCTACACCTGGTATGACGCCTTTAAAGGTTGTCTTTGTAGTTTTAATCCTTGAGGGGTCTATCCCCATTTTGTGCACTGTATCCTGGTAAAGCAGGTTCAGGCTGCTGCCGCCGTCCATCAGGACTCTGGTGAGGTGAAACCCGTCATTAATTGGGTCAAGAACCAATGCGGCGAAACTGCCATGACGGATGCTAGTGGGGTGGTCCCTTCGATCGAAGGTGATCGGGCAGGAAGACCATGGGTTGAACTTCGGGGCGACTGGCTCCATCGCATATACGTCCCTTAGCGCACACTTCCGGTCCCTCTTGGATATATGGGTTGCGTATATCATGTTCACCGTCCGCACTTGTGTGGGAAAACCCTTCTGTCCTCTATTGTTCGGCGGCCGGGGCTCTTCCTCGTCATCGCTATGCAGCCCTTGTCATTGAGTTCGCACTTAACTTGCCTTCGCTTGCTTGAACACCCAATAGTCCATGTTGGTGTGATTGGCTGGTTTTCAGGGTGCCATGTATCCGCACAAGCGATCGAGTATTCGGTCCAAGTTGGACGGGCCCTGGGTATTTCTTTTGAATGGCTTCTTCCGCTGAACAGGTTTAGAGCCTCTGAATCCGGCATTGACGGCCGTATCTTCAGTATTATCGTCGTTAATGCGGCGCTTGTTCTTGTTGCGATGCGACCTGCCATTACTGTCCTTGGTATCCGAACTATCGGGGTGTTTGGCCAAGTTGTTGCTTCTAGCTAGCCAGCTGTCCTCTCTCGCACAAAAGCGGGTCATGAGTGTTTTGAGGGATGCCATGGATTTCGGCTTTTCCTGTCCTAGGTGCCGGGCAAGCCACTCGTCGCGGATGTTATGCTTGAAGGCTGCAAGGGCCTCTGCATCCGGACAGTCAACGCGATTTTTCTTTGTGAGGAACCGTGTCCAGAATTGTCTGGCCGATTCTTCTGGCTGCTGAATTATGTGGCTAAGGTCATCGGCGTCTGGTGGTCGCACATATGTGCCCTGGAAGTTATCAAGGAATGCGGCTTCTAGGTCCTCCCAACAACCAATTGATTCTGCTGGCAAGCTGTTGAGCCAATGCCGAGCTGGTCCTTTAAGCTTGAGTGGGAGGTATTTGATGGCATGTAGATCATCACCGCGGGCCATGTGGATATGGAGGAGATAGTCCTCGATCCAGACCGCAGGATCTATGGTACCATCGTATGATTCGATGTTTACAGGTTTGAAGCCCTCGGGGATTTGATGATCCATTACTTCGTCTGTGAAGCATAGTGGGTGTGCGGCGCCTCTGTATTGGGCTATATCACGACGTAGCTCATATGAGCTTTGTCTACTGTGTTCGGCCCGGCCGGGTTTGTTGTATTCGGCGCGACGGTAATCATCCCGCGTCGTTGGGCACCCACGCGATCCGTAGATCGATCTTGTATGTTTTGCCTTATCCTCCAATATATCTCGCAAGTCCGGCGCGTTTTCCCGTGCCTCGGTACTTTTTGAGCGGCGTCGGGGTGTGGCTTTAGCGGAGGGCCGAGAGGCTTCTCTGTCGCGGCCACGGGGTGGCCTGTCTGCCATGTCGTGCGCTGGTGACTTGGGTGCTTCCTCCTCTGATCGAGGCAACGGCCTGCGTTTGGGGTAGCTTTTGGAGGGGCGTTCGAGTTCATACTCTTCGGCTGCAAGGACTTGATCCATCTGTCACTAGCAGGTCTTGATCAGCTCTAAGATGTTGCTGCTTTTTCTTGAGGCTGCTTGCCGTGGCTATAAGCCTGCGTTTGAAACGCTCTGTTCAGCGGGATCCTCGAGCACGACAAATTAAATTGTCGCCGAGGCTTGCCTCATCTTCGAGGGAGGCGCATAATTATCGCCCTCGACCTCTCTTTACTGCCGCCTGTCGTGCGGACTTGCTTCTCCCTCCTCTGCGCTGAGTCCTGGAGGGGGGTTCTCTTCGCAACCTTGTCCGGTGTTATTATCTCCCGTGCGGAATCACCGTTTATTGTGGCGGGATTTAGAGCGGCGCTCTTGACGTCGGGCGCCCGGTTGCTTCTTGGAGGGTCATCCTCCGTTGTTCCATCACCGTTCCCATCTTTTGGGATGTCCACCATGTATATGTCGATGACGAGGTGGCCTTCCAGTGCCCTGTAGGCGCTGGGTCTTGGTCGTCTCCGGCATCGTCGTCCATACCGTCGATGTCTTCGGAGTCGAAGTCGAGCATGTCGGTTAAATCATCGATAGTGGCTACAAAGTGGGTGGTGGGTGGGCGTTGAATTTCTTCGTCGTCCGTATCCCAACCTTCCTGTCCGTAGTCCGGCCAGGGCTCTCCGGATAAAGAGAGCGACTTCAGTGAATTCAGGATGTCGCCAAAGGGCGAGTGCTGAAAGATGTCCGGGGCAGTGAACTCCATGACCGGCGCCCGATCGGATTCGATTGGTAGGGGCGCGGAGGGTTCGGAGTCCGGAGAGGAGTCCGGCACCCTGGAGTCAAGGTCTTCGCAAAGGACAGGGATAGAGTTCGGCTCAATCGCCATAGAGATTGTAGCCCCCGAGGCGGTGTCCAACCACTCGGCCTCGATCAGGGAATCCGGCTCCGGATTAAGGGTCGGAGCGGATGCTGGTGCGGCCTCCAGGGCACTGTTCGGCTGCAGAGCTAGATCATGCCCATCGAGACAGTGCAGCACGCTTGGCTGCTGCTCGAATCCGTCGAAGATCAAGTCTCCGCGGATATCGGCTATATAGTTCAAACTTCCAAATCTGACCTGATGGCCAGGGGCGTAGCTTTCGATCTGCTCCAGATGGCCAAACGAATTGGCCCGCAGTGCAAAGCCGCCGAATACGAAGATTTGTCCGGGAGAAAAGTCTCACCACAGGCCGCGTCGTTGTTGATGATCGAAGGAGCCATCGGGCCTATCGGTGACGACACGGAGGAACTCTCAATGAAAGCACCAATGTCGGTGTCAAACTGGCGGATCTCGGGTAGGGGGTCCCGAGCATGCGTCTAGGCGGATGGTAACAGGAGACAAGGGACACGATGTTTTTACCCAGTTCGGGCCCTCTCGATGGAGGTAATACCCTACTCCTGCTTGATTAATATTGATGATATGGGTAGTACAAGAGTAGATCTACCACGAGATCAAGGAGGCTAAACCCTAGAAGCTAGCCTAGGGTATGATTGTTGTTCTGTCCTACGGACTAAAACCCTCCGGTTTATATAGACACCGGATAGGTTAGGGTTACACGTAGTCGATTACAATGGTAGGAGATCTACATATCCGTATCGCCAAGCTTGCCTTCCACGCCAAGGAAAGTCCCATCCGGACACGGGACGAAGTCTTCAATCTTGTATCTTCATAGTCTTGGAGTCCGGCCGTGATGATAGTCCGGCTATCCGGACACCCCCTAGTCCAGGACTCCCTCAGCCACCATGGCCTCATCACAGCTTAATTGATAAAATATCCTGTCAATCAGCTCCACAAATATGTTCGGATCCTCTTGGAGGCCGGGGTCAAGGGACCGTTCAGGATCCTCTGGTTGTGGAGGTGGGCTGTTGATCTCCCTTACTACCTTACGCAGCTCCTACGGTTAACGGGCAAAGTAAGGTATTTATTGCAAAAATGCGGACAGGAAGGGTATAAAAAGCGGCAGCTTACCCAGCTCGGAGGGTTGTACATGGAGAATCCGTCCCGTGGCTTGATGCGGAGGAACTCCTCTTCCTCTTCCTTGTACAAACCGGACATAATTTTTGCTAGAGCGGCAATGGAGTCCGGCCACTTACGACCACAGCAGGTGGCATCATCTTCCCCGTTGAAGTCCCACATGGGGTGGCCTCAATATTGAAGCGGATGTACCCCCGCATAGTGCATATTGACATAACCTCGGTTATGGTCAGTCCTGATTGAACCAACACCTTTATCCGGCTCATCAGGTAAAAAACGTCTCTGTCATCTTCCTCCTGACGGCTCCGTGGTCGCCAGCTTAGGCGCTTCTTGAAAGGAGTGTTATCAAACTCACGAAGGCCGATCCGAATAGGATCCGGGAGGGGGACGTCCTCCATATAAAACCACTCTGAAGGCCAGTCCTCGGATGTCTTCTTCGGGGTACCGGATAGGTATCCGGTCCCGGCAATGCGCCATATTTCGGCCCCGCCCACTTGATATATTGACCCCCTCTGAGTACAGGGCCCAAGGCAGAATAGCTTCTTCCACAACGCGAAGTGAGCTTTGCAGCCCAGAAATAGCTCACAAAGGGCTACATAACCAACGATGTATAATATGGAGGCAGGGGTGAGATTATGCAACTGGAGGCCGTAAAACTCCAGGAGCCCTCTGAGGAACGGATGGATGGGAAATCCAAGCCCCCTTAATAAATAAGGAACGAGGCATACCCGCTCCCCCTTGGAGGGGTTTGGAAAGCTCTCCGCCTGCTCCCCGCCATTGTAGGTGGCAAGCCCGGCTCGAACAGGGACCATGTATGCTGGAGGGAGAAATCCCTGGGTCTGTAGCTCCACTAGTTGACTGTGCGGGACGGAACACTTCTTCCAATCTCCGGGCTTAGGGCTACGGGAGCGAGATGAGGAGCTGCGCTGGCCGGCCATGTTGGAATGGATTTTTTCGGGCGCGCTCCGATGAATGCTCGCCGAGGGAGGATGGTGTGATTTGGATCTGAGAATCCCCGTCTCTTTAAATAGACAGTTTGTTCATGCAGCTAGGGTGGTAAATGAAAAACGCCCTGGCCGCTCGCATTCGTTCGACACGTGGAAGATGGCCATTATTGGACACGGAAGCCGAGAAGCGCAACATTTATGAGAAGCCGAACACTATTTAACAGGTACTTGGAATTTGGAGAAGAACCCGCCTTGAATGCCGAAGACAATCTGCGTGCCGGACTCATCGACATTGAAGCCTGGTTCGGGGGCTACTGAGGGAGTCCCGGATTAGGGGGTATCCGGACAGCCGGACTATATCCTTTGGCCGGACTGTTGGACTATGAAGATACAAGATTGAAGACTTCATCTCGTGTCCGGATGGGACTCTCCTTGGCGTGGAAGGCAAGCTTGGCGATACGGATATGTAGATCTCCTCCCATTGTAATCGACTCTGTGTAACCCTAGCCCCCTCTGGTGTCTATATAAACCGGAGTGTTTAGTCCGTAGGACAACAACAATCATACCACAGGCTAGCTTCTAGGGTTTAGCCTCTACGATCTCATGGTAGATCAACTCTTGTACTACTCATATCATCAAGATCAATCAAGCAGGAAGTAGGGTATTACCTCCATAGAGAGGGCCCGAACCTGGGTAAACATCGTGTCCCCTGCCTCCTGTTACCATCCGCATTAGACGCACAGTTTGGGACCCCCTACCCGAGATCCGCCGGTTTTGACTCCGACAGTCGTCCACCGCCTTGGTGCTCTCGGCGCAGCGTGGTCAATGTGGTCAAGGAACCACTTCCATCGGAAAAGTACTGTACGTGGAAGGGCTGACAGCTGGGTCCACGGCCGCAGCAAGGAAATGCCTCCTTATTACCCGCAAAATAATGATTCCTCCAGCTAACAGCAGGGACCCACCGGACGGGCCACCGTATTTTGTGATGAAAAAAATGTTTCCCCTCTGACTGCTGGGACCCACCAGCAACATCGCACGCAAGGAAGTGCCAGACAGTCGGGACCCACCTGGTCGAAGCGTACATAGCGTTGTCATTCTGGTCGTGAACGTGTACGTACATACTGGTCGATCGGTCTGTCTGCAGGCTGCAGCGATGAACCGTGGCCAAGTAGGGAAGGGCATGTGTCATAGTAGAGGCTCACACGTAGCATGTACACGTACATACATCCAGGGTGCAAGAAAGTTAATACGGCCACATACGTACATACAGGCGGGGTCTCAAACGCTTACTCGTGCATACATACGGCCAGGGCTCGTGTACATGGAGAGGCAGCAACGACGTCCTGTTCATCGGCAGCCAACCGGCTGGGTCGGAATGGATTAACTGCGTCATCATGCTCATTGGGAGCCAACCAGCTTGGATGGAACAACCGATCGAAACGAGGCCTGGCGTACCGCAGAACGGAGGAAACGGCCTTCTGTTCGACCGACCATGGTCGAAACGGGTTCATGTTCATCGGGAGGGGTCTGGCGTACCGCAAAACGGAGGAAACAGACTTCTCTTGGACCTCCTACGGTCGAAACGGGGTCCTGTTGATCGGGATGGGTGTGGCGTACCGCAAAACGGAGGAAACAGACTTGTGTTGGAGCGCTAGTTGAAACGGGGGTCCTGTTCATCGGGAGGGGTGTGCGTATCGCAAAATGGGACTCCACGGGGTACTGTTCATCCACCGTCGACCTCCTCCAGCCTCCACCTACGACTGTTCATCCATGGGTTCCTGTTCATCCAGCCTCCACCGCTCCTCCACTGGCTACTGTTCAACAAGCCCTCTCCACGGGGTCCTGTTCAACCACCCCTCCACGGGCAACTGTTCATCTAGCCCTCAACTGGCTACTGTTCAACTAGCCCTCCATGGGGTCGTCCTGTTCATCCAGCCGTCCACGGGGTCCTGTTCATCCACCCCCAACCGGCTCGACCGGGGTCCTGTTCATCCAGCGGCAACGACCTCTACTACCTTGGTATCCTGTTCATCCAACCCCCCACCGGACTGTTCATCCAACCCCCCAACAACGCTCACTGTTCATGAAGAGGCAACAGGTTCGATCGGCTTCAGTTAGCAGCAGTAGTGAAGGAATCGCTTGATCAGGTTCAGTTAACAGCCAGATCGATCGATCGTTCGGGTTCAGTAACGCGTAGCCTGCAGTGCAATCGCTTGGATTCAGTTGGAGCCCAACGCCTCACACCCACGCGCGTACGTGTATGAGAGAAACGTGCATCACTCGGCCCATGAACACCCACTGTAACCGGGAACTCCCCGATATTTCCGTCGCCCTCACTTCTACCACTGTCTTTTCCATCATGGACAGTCCAAAGTATGTCATGCAGCTGTGTCTCCGGCCCGCCCAGGACGAAAAGCCCATTTTCTGCCATAATTTTTTGTCATTGAAGTAGGAGCCCACCACATCTATGATGATACCGGGTTTTGTCACAATTATTGTCATAGAAGTGTCATAAGCATGATAGGAAAAAAAATCGTTCGGCCAAAAATGTCACGGGTGTGTCTTTTTTTTGTAGTGCCTCTTCCCATGGCAAGATAAATCAATCTGTCGGTGTACTAGAGTAGGGGTACCCTAGTATCCCGAACTCATGCACGGGCAGTTGCAGCACCCCGCGGCAAGGCTTGCCTGGTCACCACCAAGATCCTCCGTGGTTCCTTTGGAGCCATTCAAGAACAAAGTATTTAACCAAGAAGACAAGGCCCCGACAAGAGGAGCTTGCCGGGAAGGCCACTCAAGGCACGCAGAAGACAAGACCCCGGCAAGAGGAGCTTGCCGGGAAGGCTCGGAGAGCGACAAGCTTCCGGGCGCGACAAGAATTCAGCCGCGGCAAGGCGCTTGCCGCGGCAGGCAACCTCTCTTCATCTCCGCTCCAGCTCATCCACCAACGTGTCGCCATGGGACCATTCCATACGCGCGTGTCAAGAGGCTGTGCAGCCAGCGGAGAGCAGCGATAAGCGGCGCTGACAAGCTTGCCATTGTGGCGAACGGTGGCGCTCCTGACGGTCCCTGTTGCACTGTTTAGGCGACAGGGACAGGCATTTATTGCTTTTGTCCCTTGCCGTCAGGGTTAGGTAGAGTACACTGTACACTGTACACTGTACAAATAGGTGTACCCACTACAGTTTTTCCATTTGTACCCTCATCTACGTTGCCACCTGTCGGAGACCCCTTGAGCATATAAAAGGAGGCCCATGCGCAACGTAGAGGGGGTTCGATTCCAACGCAACCAGAGAACACTCATGCTAGGTCTTGTAGCTCTGCCGCTCCCTAGCAAGAACACAATACAAATCAGACAAGCAGCAGTAGGAGTGTTATCTCTCCGAAGAGCTCTGAAGCTGGGTAAACTGCTCGTGTGCTTCGCCTCGATCCGCTCTTCGTGCGATCTCCGCCCCCCTCTGAACCAAAAGGGGCTCGGTCCGCCGGCCCCATAGGTGTTCGTGGGTCCGATCAGCCTCCCCGTCGAGGCTGTGTGAACCTGATCCGGCGTTCACACGAGCAACATCTTCATCATCTTCAACATCTTCATCAACATGCCACCGAAGAAGAAGGCTTCGGCGGCAGCGGAGCCGTCCGCGTCGAACCCACCATCACCGGAGCAAACGGGTGGTGGAGCAGACGCTGGCGGAAGAACGGGCGCCGGCGAAGGAGTTCGTGACGCTGCCAAGTCCAAGGACAAGGCCGCGCAAACCTCTGCGTCCATACATGTACCGCACCCGTCTCAGGAGGCGCGGGACCGACAGCATCATGGCATTCACAATGGCATACGCTCGTTGGACCGAGATCGAGCTGGAGGATCTCGGGACGTTCAGGACCAGCATGCGCGCCAACATGCTGGCACAAGCGAGGCACTGTCGCTCGGACAGGATGCTGCTCCTTCTAACATAGAAGAAGTCCGAGCATATCCCGCTCCTCGCGCCGTTCGCCACTGCCGCCCACTACTCCAGCGGAAGCCCTGGCGAGAGCTCAACTGCTCCTCGATTACCCTCCAACGGCCGACAAGGTCGACGAGTGGAGGGCCACCATACAGAGTCTCATCGGCTTCGCCAACGGCGACGCTCCGCGGCAACCGAGTGCGTCGCTGCCGCGGCAAGACGACAAGGCACGAGCCGGTGGCGACGAGACTTGTGGAGGTGCAACCACCATGCACTCTCCACCCCGAAGGCCAAGATCGCCGACTCGCCGGATCCACCTCGACAGCGACTCCACTGCGTCATCGGATCTACTAGCTCGCCGCGATCAGCGCCAAGTTCTTCATGAACGACAACAAGAAGACGCTCGGACTCGCATCGAGCGCCGAAGAGAAGCGCAGCGTCAGTCAGACCAGCGCGCTGGGCCTTCTGTCGATATGCATGCGCCAGGGGAACCAGGCGACTTACCGTACACGGTAGGTTGCCCTGCGTTCACTCGTGAGCTGTGGCAAGTCCAGTGGCCCAACAAGAAGAACTTCAAGCCAGACATGCCGGAGAAGTACGATGGCAGGACGCATCCGTCGGAGTTCCTCAGCATCTACACCATCGCGGTGCAAGCTGCGGGAGGACGAGACGACAAGATCCTCGCCAACTACTTCCCGCTGGTACTCAAGCCCAACGTCAGGTCCTGGCTCATGCACTTGCCAGACAACTCCATATCTTCTTGGGCAGATCTATGCCATCAGTTTGTTGGCGCCTTCACAGGCGGCCACAAGCCTCATGGCCAAGAAAGTGACCTTCATCTGCTCGCCCAGAAGGAAGGAGAGTCCCTGCGCAAGTTCACTCAGAGATTCAGCCGTGTGCACTACAACATCCCAGATGTCCACCCCTGCCGTAGTGATCAGCGCGTTTAATCAGAACGTGCGGAACCGCATGATGAGGGAGGAGATGGCGATGTGCAAAGTCAAGGACGTCAGTGAGCTGTATGCCTTGGCCGACAAGTGTGCACGCGTCTTTGAGGAAGGAGGAGACTCAGGAGAGAATGCGAAGCAGGATCGGCGGTGAGGATACCGCTCCGGCAAAGAAGAGCCGGCGGCGGGGCAACAGGAAGAAGAAAGGCAGAGAAGTGCTAGCTGTTGAGCAGTCCGGCAACGGAGGTGGCGACAAGAACGCCAAGGCTGGTGGCTCCGGCAAGGAGGTTGCCGCTGACGCCAACCACCAGTCTGTGGTGGCCGCCGACAAGCAGGACGGCTCCGGCAAGCAGTACTGCAAGATCCACCGCACCAAGGGCCACAACCTCCAGAGCTGCAAGAAGGTCGAGCAGCTTGTTGAACAGCAGAAAGGTGAGTACGAGCGACGCGACAAGGAGAAGGCCCAAGAAGGTGCTGGAGGAGCCAGCAAGAAACGTCCCGGCCGGGGAGGGCGCCGCGGCAAGGCCAAGCAGCGGCAAGGAGACAGGCCTCCCCGCGGCCGCGACAAGGATGAAGATGAAGACGACGATGAAGACATGGATGATGATGACGCCGATGAGCAGGAGTTTCAGAAAGCCACGGAGGTCCTCTGCGTTGACGGAGGTGCTTCCCTGCATACTTCCCACCGCCAACTCAAGCAGTGGATGCGGGAAGTTAATGCAGTTGAACCATCCGTAGAGTCACGCAAGCCTCGAAGTGGTCCCGACGCCTATCATCTTTGATATTGAGGACCACCACGATCGCATAAGCTGTCGGGTGCTTGCCGATGTTGGTCTCACCAACTATCCGCAACCTCAAGGTCACCAAGATGTTAGTTGACGGCGGGCCGGCTTAAACCTGATCTCCTCCGCGGTGATCCGGAAGCTTCAGATCCTCGACGGCGAGCTCGAAGAGGCGCACATTCCAAGGAATCAAACCTGGAAGGAGCAAGCGAAGGGGAAGATCACGTTGCGGTAACATTTGGCAGTGAGCTGAACTTTAGGACTGAGAGGGTCACATTCGACGTTGCTGATTTCCCATTGCCTTACAATGGGATACTTGGCCGTCCAGCACTCGCTAAGTTCATGGCGGCCTCTCACTATGCCTACAACTTACTCAAGATGCCAGGCCCGATAAGCATCATCTCTGTCCATGGCGACAAGAAGGATGCTCTTATCTGTGCCGACAAGATCTACCGGGAAGCGGTACGCAAAAGCAAAACACTTGCCGCTGAAGCTCCGGGGAAGAAGAAGACCAAGTCCGGCAAGAGCTCGATGCCCACTCCGGCAAGCGCACCTCTTCGAGTGCTGCGCTACCGTCGAGGACGCACCATCGAGCTCCACCGGCAAGTGCAAGAAGACGATGGCAGCTCCGCCAAAGACCAAGAAGGTGTCCGCCAAGGAGGACGGCACCGGTGGTACCTTCACCATCGCCTCTCTCGACCCTAAATAGGAAGGCGCGCTCGTTGCTTTCCTGCGAGCGACGTCGACGTGTTTGCATGGCAACCGTCGACATCCCGGTGTTCCTGTGAAAGTAATTGAGCACCGCCTTGCCGCTTGTCCTCATGCGCCGCCCGTCAAGCGAAAGTCGAGAAGCAAGCGGTGGAAGCGCCAAGAATTCATCGCAGAAGAGATCAAGAAATTGGAAGCAAGAGGCCTTGTTAGAGGAGTGCTCCATCCCTACGTGGTTGGCCAATCTCTCGTAGTTGTGCGCAAGGCAAATGGGAAATGGAGACTTTGTATTGACTTCACGGATGTTAATAAAGCTTGTCCCAAAGACCCGTTTCCCTTGCCGCGCATCGACCAGATTGTTGACTCCACGGCCGGATGTGATTTGCTTTCATTTCTGGATACATATTCAGGATATCATCAGATCTTCATGGCAAAAGAGGATGAGGAGAAGACCGCATTCATTACTCCATGTGGCACATACTGTTTCATACGGATGCCTTTCGGTTTGAAGAATGCTGGTTCGACGTTTGCAAGAGTAGTCCATGACGCTTTTGAGCCGCAAATGCACAGAAATGTAGAATCCTACATGGATGACATAGTGGTCAAGAGCAAGGACAAAGCAACTCTGGTTCAAGATTTGGATGAGACCTTTGCAAATCTGCGCAAGATCAACCTTAAGCTCAACCCCGAGAAGTGCGTTTTCGGAGTCCCTTCCGGCAAGCTTCTCGGGTTCTTCGTGTCTCAGCGGGGAAGTGAAACCAAACACGACAAGATCAAGGCCATTGATCAGATTGAAGCACCAAAGCGCGTCAAGGATGTACGAAGACAAGCCGGTTGCGTGGCTGCTCTCGGCGAAGTTTATCTCTAGGTTCTGCTGAGCGCCTGCCATTTTTCAAGATTTTGAAAATGGCAGGTACAATGAAATGGACTCCGGAAGCGGAGGCAGCTGCAGACTTGAAGAGATACCTGTCCTCCACTCCAACACTTGTCGCACCTAAGCCACAAGAGAAGTTGCTGCTATATATAGCGGCGACCAATCAAGTGGTTAGTGCTGCGTTAGTAGCGGAGAGGGAGGCGGATGATGAGCTAGCAACCACGGCAGACACGTCCAGCGACAAGCAGGGGGCTTCACCGACAAGCTCTGGTCCCGACAAGGACGGACCCACGCAGACACATGAGCAGATGCAGAAAAGGATGGTGCAGCGCCCAGTTTACTTTGTCAGTTCCCTTCTGCAGGGGGCTAGGTCAAGGTACTCTGGTGTGCAGAAATTGCTTTTCGGCCTCCTCATGGCCTCGAGAAAGCTGCGCCATTACTTTCAGGCACATGAGATCACAGTTGTCACTCGCTTTCAACTGAAGAGGATACTGCAGAATCCAGAGGCAACAGGCAGGATTGTCGAGTGGGCACTTTGGAACTGTCGAGCTTTGGCCTCGGGTTTGAAAGCACTTCAACTATCCAAAGCGAGCATTGGCGAGTTCATAGCAGAATGGACGCCAACACCGGATGAAGAAATTCGAGACGAGCATTCCCGTCAAGGAAGCAAGCAAAGAGTGGCTGATGTTCTTGGATGTTGCCTTCTCGGCTGCAAGCGCCCGGTGCCGGGCGTCGCTTGTCGCACCCACCGGAGAGCACCTCAAGCACGTAGTCCGGATGCACTTTCCCAAGGAGCAAGCAACAAACAATACTGCAGAGTATGAAGGTTTGCTTGCCGGTCTCGAGATCGCGGTAGACCTTGGGATTAAGAAGCTTATTGTCGGGGTGACTCGCAGCTTGTCGTCCGCCAAGTGAACAAAGATTATCGAGTCCATTGATGGAAGCCTACGTTGATGAAGTGAGAAAGCTAGAAGAACACTTTGACGGCCTACAAATGGAACATGTTCCAAGAGCTCGTAATGATATTGCCGATGGCTTTGTCAAAGTGCGCTGCACTTAAGTTGCTGTGGAACCAGGGATTTTTGTGCTCAAGCTAACTCAACCAACCGTAACACCATCAATCGGACAGAGCAAGAAGAGGAAGTTGACTTACGGTGACTATTTTCCGCAGAGCTTCCCAAGCCGCCGCCAAGAAGGTCCCAGGATCAACACCAACGGTCTTGAGCCGAGGAGCAGTCTGCCCGACAAGCCCTGTGGTTTGTTTACGTTGAAGCGGGCGCTCCCGACAAGTTTTGCTCGCAAGCTTGCCGGGAACGTCAAGCTCCGGCTGAGCCGCAGAGTTCTTGCCGTGGAAGCCGATGTTCCCGCAGCAGCAGATGTGCCTTTAGTCCTTGTTGTCGAGCCACAAGCTCCAAAGATGGGCGCAACAGATTCTCCATTTCCTTCAGACAGAGAACTTCCGAAGAGCAAGAAGAAGCGGAAAGAGTAGCCCGGCAGTCAAGTATGTACCAGTTTGTCGACAAAGACACTGTATGTAAGAAGACTCAACGGTGTGAAATTGAAGTGTATTTGCCGGGAAGATGGACAGAAGCTGTTGGCAGAGATACACGGAGGCATATGTGGTCACCACATTAGCGCAAGAGCACTTGCCGGCAAAGCTTTCCGGCAAGGTTTCTTCTGGCCGACAGCCCTCCAGGATGCAACTGCACAAGTAACCAAGTGTGAAGCGTGCGGTTCCATTCCAAACAGATACACCAGCCAGCTCAAGCTCTCCAGACGATCCCTTTATCCTGGCCATTTTTGGTGCAGGGGCTCGACATCCTCGGCCCCTTCCCCGAGCTGTCGGGGCTTTGAGTACTTATGCGTTGCCATCGACAAGTTCACAAAGTGGCCGGAAGTGGAAGCAGTGAGGAAGGTGACAGCCGCGGTCATCAAGTTCTTGGTCGATTGTTTGCCGTTTGAAATCCCTAACAGGATCATCACCGACAACGGCACACAATTCTGAGTCGCACCTTCATGAAGTACGTCCAAGATCTTGGCGCCAAGTTACGCTTTGCTACATTGCTCATACGAGAAGCAACGGTCAAGCAGAGAGGGCAAATGCTGAAGTGCTGCGCGGGCTCAAGACCAGAACTTTCGACAGGCTGCACAAGTGCGGAAGAAACTGGATTAAGGAGCTGCCGGTGGTTCTTTGGTCGATCAGAACGACGCCAAATCGAGCCACTGGCCAGACACCTTTTGCTCTAGTCTATGGAGCAGAGGCAGTTATCCCCACGGAACTTCGTGATCACGGATCGCCTCGAGTGCTCGCTTATGATGAGCTTGAGCAAGAGCAGCTGCGACAAGATGACGTCTTTGCTCCTTTAGGAGGATCGTCTTCAGGTCATTTGACGAGCTGCTCGTTACCACAAGCTTTGTGTCGCTACCATAGCCGCAAAGTTAGTGCCGGAAGCCTCGAGGAAGGCGACCTTGTTCTTCGGCGTTCAGTCCGCCAAGAATTCAAACAAGTTGACGCTTGAAGTGGGAAGGCCCTTATCGGGTGAAACGAGTCACTAGGCCTGGCGCGCTGTCCGCTTTGAGACCGAAGATGGCATTCGGTGAGCAACTCACGGAACATTGAGCATCTTCGTAAGTTTTACTCAGAAGCGCGGTTGCGGAACCTGTTCCAAAGAACCACCTTTTGTACAAGTCTTGTCGCCGATGCATGTAATCCTTTGTACAAAGCCGGGCGCAGACCCGTGCATCGATAAAGCACATGTGTTGCGCACAACTTGTCAAATTCATGCTTTCATCATTTTATTGCATGTTTTGGCTAACACTTTGTGCAGCACCCACACCCGGTAAGAAATATCGAGCCGCTGGGCTCCATAACTTTATTTTCTCTTCTTTCTCTCTTCTCAAAGAAAGGAAGGTTCCCTCGCGCACAAGTTAACCAGGGGGGAAGGAGAAGATAATACTATGGACCAAGCGCTGCTCGAGGAAGTTTCGCCTTATCGGGAAGCAAACGACAGAAAAGCTAAGTTGCCAAAGTTTGAGCAATCAGTTTTAAAAATTTTAAGTTATCTTCCTCGAACGATAGTACTTTGTATGGGAAACCTGTGCGCGGAGGAACCAACTCATGACTAGTCGGCGCCCTTACCTTGTTTCGAGTCCGCTCAACAACTTAAGTGAGCTGCAGCTAGTCGCGACAAGGTTGCTTGTCGGAGGCGGCACCGCCAAAGAAGCTCTTGACGTTCACTTTTCGGCGCTCGCGGCAAAGGTGCCTGCACCGACAAGTTCCCTAAAAGCGTAGGGCAAAAACGTACAAAGGAAGGAATCAAGTAAAGGAAATAACATTGCAATCATCGCCTAAGATAGAGTTATATTACAAAATAACTTGTCGCGGATCTAATAAATTGTTCTAAACATGATCAGCAGCGACAAGGGAAAGATAAAATTGGCGGCCTAGTCTACGCGGTCGCCATCAACCCGCTTGATATTGCTCACCTTGTCCACAATGGGTGCGACAAGGGCTTTGAGCGCCTCCACGTCGGCATCTGGCGGCAAGGATCTGAGGACGCCGTTGAGGTTGAGGCCTGGATTGCGGAAGGCCATCTTCATCAACACCTTCTGGAGGGCTCCTGCACAGATCTGGCGCGACTCCTCGGCCAGCTGCTTTGGGATCTCTTCCCGGAGTCGCTGGAGACCCGTCACCACGCCCTTGAAGAATAGGCTAAGCTTGGCGCTGGGTTGGAGGTGCTCGTCGGAGGAGTATCCGAGATCCACCATCCCCAGCTCCATCAGCTCGTTGTGGATGGCGGCAGCAGTATCCACAAGACCTTCGGTCCAGTGCTCCACACTCTCCCTCAAGGCGCTCTGGGTGGCGACAGCATTTGCCAACAGCTCCTCGTTGGCCTTGATCTTCTCCAACAGGCCCACCTCCAGCTCCTTGGCGCCGTCCAGCGTCTGCATCAGAGTGGTCAGCTTCAGCTCAAGATCTGCCTGGGAATTCTTGGCGGCGTCGAGCTCCTTGCTCCTATCGGCGAGACGGCCCTGCAGCTCGCCAAGAGTGTAGGCGTCCTTCAGACTTTTCGTGCTTGAGCGCAGCAAGCTCCTCGCCGCTCTTCCGAGGCGGCCTCCAGCTGCGTCACTTTCATCTCCAACTCTTTCTTGGCGGCCTCGGCGGCTGCGGCAGCATCCTTCGCTCCCTTAAGAGCCCCGCCAAGTGAATCCTCGCGCGCGACAAGCTCTTCCTCGTGGCTGTCCAGGTTGACCTTCCGGCTGCGCCTTTCGCTTTCTCGCGGACAGCTTCTCGTGACAAGCCGCTCCTCCTCACTGCGGCCTTCTCGAGGATGAAGGCCGTGCGCTCCTCGGCGAGTTGCTCCCGCTCCTCCGCCAAGGACCGGAGAGCTTCCTGGTTGCGGCCCCGGATCTCCTCTGCGCGTTTCTCCATGTCTGCTCCCGCCCTCGCGACAAGTGCTTCCCGGGACTCCAACTTGGCTTGTCGGGCGCGGTAGAGCGACATCAGCTTCTTCAGTAGCTGCTCCTCCTCGACTACTTCGCGCTGCTGCTTGGCGCGTCCACCAGCGTCGGCCAATGAGGCGAGCAGCTCTCCGTCAAGGTCTCTCCTTCGACCGGCGCCCTGAGCTCGACTCCCATGGGAGTTTGATGAAGACGCCGTCGCTGCCTTCAAGTAGGCGCCGGGCTGGGGCTCTTGAACTGGACGCTGCAAAGATCGGCGGGAGTCGGCGGTCGCTGTAGCGCCTGGCGCTCTTGCGGCCCCAGGGCCGTCAGTGCGATCGCCAGACCCCTCGCCAGCTTCTGCGGCGGCGGCCTCGGTGGCCTCCTCGCCGGCAGGCTCGTCAGCGCCGGCTTCTTCTTCCACGGCGCCGGCTTCGTCAGTGTTGCCGCGCGCGTCCTCCTCGCCGGCGACCTCAGTCTCCATCGGCTCTGTGGCGGACGGAGAAAGAACAGTCAAGCAAATATTCAAAGAGAAACAGAAGAAAACAAGCCCAAGGGAAATTTTCGCGCAAGAGGATTACCTGCAATGGGATCTGCAGCCATGGTCTCGACCGCTGGAGGATCACCGGGCGCCGCCCCTTGCCGGAGTAGCCTCCCTTGCCGGAGGACGCCCCTTGCTGGAGAATCCTCCCTTGGCGGCGTAGTCGAAGCAGAGATAGAATTTGGGGCGGCCTCCGGCCCTCCCGATGAGGCTGCTCTGCTCCTACACAAACCAACAGTCGAGATATCAATGAAGAAGGAGCACCCATGCACACCTAACGATGAAGGAGAAAACCGCATACTTACTGGGGGCTGTCTTTGGGGCTGCTCGAGGAAGGGTTGCCGGGTCCGGCAAGGGGGTCTCAGACGCGCCTCTGTTGCCACGGGTGGATCGTCCTCAACGACGACCACCGGGGTCTTGGCTCTCTTCGACGCTCTGGGCGGCGTCACGAAAAGGAAAGAGTTCAGAATGAAGCAAATCAGATTCAAGATGAAGCAACAAAATTGAAGAAATACAAGCACAATATTGAAGCTTACTCTTCTTCCTCGTCGGAGCTGAGTGCGGAGAGATCAAACTCCGGTTCGCCTCCAGTGCGACGAGGCGGAGGAGTGGGCTCTCTTGGCCGCTTGGCGGAGGTGTCGGCGGTGGCCTGGGAAGATCCCGCCCCAGTTGTCGCAGCAGTGTGGGGTGCTCCTGCGGCAACATCGCTGTTGCTGAGAGCGCGTCGCGCCGCTGTGGTCAGGCCCGTCTGCCGCCCGTGCCTCATCTCCGGCCTTGCGGAGACGCTTCTTTGGCGGAGCCGGGCTCCGTTCTGCGGCAAGCCGCTGGATGGTGGGGAAGAAGCGCCCTCGGCTGGTTCGCTCGACTCGGCCTCGGGTTCGCAAGCTCTTCCTCACCGGGCGAACTCCTTCGCTCGGCAAGGCTTGCCGCCTCTGCGCGTCTGCCTCCTCCACGGTGTACCCGAAGACGCCTTCTGGCGATTCTTGCCGCCTCCTCCAATGTTGTGGCTATGCGCACCATCTCTTCGTCGGTGGTGTCGCGGGTGAGCTTCTTCTGCTCGTCGGGGCGGATCGGCATTGCTTCCAAGCTGTCGAAGAACTGCCGCACGATGTCGTCGGAAGGCTCTTGCCAGGTTGGAACGATCCCATGAGAATCGCACAACGACATCATGGCGCGGATGCGGTCGAGCGAAGAGTTGTTGCACAATGGGACGACCCCCCTCGGCAACCTAAACCACTCGGGGTGATCGGGGTCATTCTTGAACAGCTCTAGCAGCATCGCATCCAACTCCAAGACAGTGAAATTCCAATTGAGGCCCGGGCGCAACCTCATGATGTCCGCTGCGTTTTGGAACTCCCAAGCAGGTCTCCTCCTCTCCTGCAAGGGAAGCAAGGCGGCGAAGGAAATCTCGCGCCTGCGCCTACGGTGAGTCCGGCAAGCCTGAGGCGCAAAATCCGGGTCACAGCTATCTTCAACCTAGCATCCTCCGGCGCCAAGTTGCTCCAATCGTTGCCGCACACTATTGGGGTTTGGCGCACGGCAGTGAAGGGCTGCGGGTTCTCCTCTACGATCCAACACCAATTGGCTCTCCACTCCTCCCATTTGCTACGGAACTCTCCTTCCAGATAAGCTTCTTTCTTGCCGACCACGAGACCCAAGCAATCCCTCCCAAGCGGCTCCCCTCTCTCAATGCGGGGCATGAAGAAGTGGCGGAAGAGGGCTACGTTGGGGTGGATCCCGACAAAGTTTTCGCAAAGGTGTGCGAAAACTGCCATGGTCAGAACGGCGTTGGGGGTGAAATCAAGGAGGCGGAACCCGTAGGTGTTCATAATGTCGCAGAAGAATTCGGAAAAGGGCGGGCAGAGCCTGCAATAGAAGAAAAGCGCAAAGAAAGGATACCCAGTTGGGGCTAGTTCAGAAGCGGTGGCGGGGAGTACCTTCGTGCCGCGGATGCGCAGCGTCTCCGTCGACGAGAAGAGGTAGAAGCCCTCCCTCGGCTCCTTTGCGCCGAGCTGGGGAGAAGATGGCCCGCTCCTTTCGGCCATGAGCGCTGCCAAGGCCGGCCGATTTCACGCCCTTCCCCTTGTCGGCTTTCGGAGCCATGGCGGAGGCGGTGAAGGAGGTCGACGGCGTTGAGTGTGCTTGTGGCGAAAGGGGGCGGAGCGCTGCTCTCTTCGCACTAGAGAAGAAGGGGGGAGCGGCGGTGGTTTTCGAGACGAGACAGCAATGGCGAGGTGGGCGACCTGCCCCTGTTTCCCCTGTTTATAAGGAGGGAGAGGGGGCGGATGTTCCGCTTTTCCTAATAAAGAAACCCCCACGACCTCGCCCACGATCTCTCACACGACGCCACGTCCAGTGCGTGCCGTTCGTGACGGACGTGGTGGGTCCGGGGTGAGTTACAGTGTGACCCGGGCCGCGTGTGCCCGTGCACTGTTTTGGGCCTGGCCCAACAGCGCTCGGCACCGTGTGTGGCCCAGGGCCGGGGGCTCCTGTCGGTGTACTAGAGTAGGGGTACCCTAGTATCCCGAACTCATGCACGGGCAGTTGCAGCACCCCGCGGCAAGGCTTGCCTGGTCACCACCAAGATCCTCTGTGGTTCCTTTGGAGCCATTCAAGAACAAAGTATTCGACCAAGAAGACAAGGCCCGTGCAAGAGGAGCTTGCCGAAGGCCACTCAAGGCATGCAGAAGACAAGACCCGGCAAGAGGAGCTTGCGGGAAGGCTCGGAGAGCAACAAGCTTCCGGCGCGACAAGAATTCAGCTGCAAGGCGCTTGCCAAGGCAGCAACCTCTCTTCATCTCCGCTCCAGCTCATCCACCAACGTGTCGCCATGGGACCATTCCATCAGCGGCGTGTCAAGAGGCTGTGCAGCCAGCGGAGAGCAGCGATAAGCGGCGTGACAAGCTTGCCATCGTATGTAACGGTGGCGCTCCTGACGGTCCCTGTTGCACTGTTTAGGCGACAGGGATGGGCATTTATTGCTTTTGTCCCTTGCCATCAGGGTTAGGTAGAGTACACTGTACACTGTACACTGTACAAGTAGGTGTACCCACTACTGTTGTTCCATTTGTACCCTCATCTACGTTGCCACCTGTCGGAGACCCCTTGAGCATATAAAAGGAGGCCCATGCGCAACGTAGAGGGGGTTCGATTCCAACGCAACCAGAGAACACTCACGCTAGGTCTTGTAGCTCTCATCGCTCCCTAGCAAGAACACAATACAATCAGACAAGCAGCAGTAGGAGTGTTATCTCTCCGGAGAGCTCCGAAGCTGGGTAAACTGCTCGTGTGCTTCGCCTCGATCCGCTCTTCGTGCGATCTCCTCCCCCCTCCGAACCAAAAGGGGCTCGGTCCGCCGGCCCCATAGGTGTTCGTGGGTCCGATCAGCCTCCCCGACACAATCTAGTTGGCCAAACCAAACCAATAAATCAGAGAAGGAATACGAGGCTATAACATTCATGCATAAAAGAGTTCAGAGAAAACTCACATAATATTCATTGATAGATCTGATCATAAACTTGCAATTCATCGGATCCAAACAACCACACCGCATAAAGTCATTACATCAATTAGATCTCCAAGAACACCGAGGAGAACATTTTATTGAAGATAAAAAAGAGGGAAGAAGCCATCTAGCTACTAACTATGCACCCATAGGTCTGGGGTAAACTACTCACGCATCATCGGAGGGCAGCAAGGATGATGAAGAGCCCCCTCCATGATCGAATCCCCATTCGGCGGAGTGCCCGAAAAGGCCTCCAGATGGGGTCTCGTGGTTCTAGAACTTGCGGTGGCAGAAAAAGTATTTCGTGGACTCCTCTGTTGGTTTCACGATTTGAGAGAATTTATAGATGTGGAGTTAGGTGAAATGGAGCCATGTGGGGCCCACCACCCCCAGGGCACGTCTGCCCCCTAGGGCGCGCCCTGGTGCCTTGTGGGCCCATGGTCTATGGTCTGGTATTCTCCCAAGCTTCTAGTGTATCTTTTGTCCAAAAAAAGTCTCCAAAAAGTTTTCTGGCGTTTGGACTTTGTTTGGTACTGATATTCTACGAAACCAAAAACAAGAAAAAATAGCAACTCACACGGGAACTAAGTTAATAGGTATGTCCTAAAGAAATGATATATAATTGCTTGTAAGTGTATATAAAACATTCAACATTGATAATATAATTGCATGGAACAATCAAAAATTATAGATACTTTGGAGACGTATCAGAGGGAATTCCAGGAATGGTGCAGAGCCACCAAGAGTGCCCACGTTGATGAACACACCGCCGCCATGTTAGACAGAGCGCGATGAGCGGCGTCTCGTCGAACGCAACACTGGACGTCCCCAGAGGAGTCTCTTATGGATCATCCCCAAGATGCAAAGGATCAACATGCACGCCAGTATGCCGGCGAAGACTGGCCAAGGTCACAAGCTCAAGGTGGTGCTCCTTCCAAATCCTTTGGAAGTAAAAACACCTCTCGTTTCGCACCTTTCGTTGTCGTAGACGCCGGAAGAAGTTGTAATACGCTGCAAACAGGTCCGTAATCTGAAATGTGTGCGAAGACCAATAATAACACAGACGATTACTGATAATATGCCATGTGAATTTCTCTGTCTACAGTAGAATAACATGTATATATATAACTAAAATAAACATCCAATTACATAAGTGACTAGACAGATCATTCGCACACACCTCAAATAAACAATTGCATGCATTCTAAAGTAGGAGAAACGATCGTCTAGTCATCTACTTCTTGTGACGCTCCCGCCACTGCTATGTGGCTCGATCCCTCGTATTTGTCAAGAAGAAGACACTTCCTGATGTCAAAAATCCGCCTGTACATCTCAGAAGGGTGTATGCGGCGTCCATGGTCAGCGATACTTGACATGTTGTTCATCCAGTCTCTTATGCCACACAGTGTGCCAGGCGTTCTTGTCCTTATTGCTCTCATTCTTCATCTTCGCGTAGTAGGGGTCGATGATGGCCGAGGCAAGGTCAACCAGGGAGTTCAGTTTGTTTTTCTCGCTGCCCTAGACCTTGTAGTGGTGCTGGATGTTGACAAGGTTCGGGCATTTCAAGTCCGGAACCTTGAGCGTTTTTAGATCGTTGGCGGTGTCCACCGTAACGAAACTGTAGTCGGAGATGTTGATAAACCTGGAGAAATGCTTGCAAGGCCTTGTGGCAAGGTGGAAGTGGTAGACGAGGACGTCATGTCGCATGCACAACTGGGCGACCGCAACCTTCTAATCATGCCCGGCACGACCAATGGTGCACTCAAGGTCGAAGCCGACCACTCGGTACTTGTCCTCGGCAAGGAACTGCTGCATAGTTTGGATGGAGCTCTCCACCGAGACCGGATCATTCATGTACACCACCGAGAGGGCCTTCCCCCTCATGTGGGTGCCCACTATGTGATGCATGATGAACTACCCGCCGTTGTCTTCGTCGGCTGCTGGGAGCACCATTGGAGCCACGGGGAGTGCCATTGGAACTGCTGGATGTCCTCTCTATATGTGTCCTCGTGGGTGTGCTTATTGTGTCGTGTGAGACGAGAGATGAAGGTAAATGGCCGCAGGAATAAAAGGGGGCCGGGTGGCGTGGATTCTCGGCGCGTCCGCATGGCAGTTTTTGCAGCGGGTAACTGCATCGTCGCGCCGCGCCCGGCGCAACCGCTTGCACGCGAACGTACATGATCGTGCGCTGGCCCCACACACTGGCAGCATGCGTGGAGGGACGAGGGCAGAGCACCCGGAGGGACACGAGAGCAGAGTGTGCGGCGGGACGCGAGCAGAGCGTGCCGCGGCCGCCTGAACCGCAAGCAACCACACGCATAGAGCAGTTGAACACGCAGGAAATGGTCGCCTACAAGCCGGCCGACAGTTGCGTCGCTGCGTCGAGAGCGGCCGTGTGGTACCACCTCTGTCTAGTCTATAGTCTCCTCTATATTCGGTGCCATACTTTGCCCTCAAATTTAACCAACAAAATGTTAATGCATATTTTGAAAATTATATAATTGGAAACTATGTTCAAATACAAATCCAACTATATAATCTTTGGCGACATGCATTCATATTTTATTAGTTAAATCATACTTATAAACCAGGACAATGGTATAGTAGGTAATTAAATCGCAAAGGTTTTTTTATTAACCGTATGTGTACATGGCCTTTCGTCCTCCTCTCGCACGTCTTGTCACCCCGCTGCCGCAGACGGCTTACATCGCAAGCTTGCGTAGCGCGCGGCGGCGTTCTTTTTGCCAAACGATGGTGCCAATGAATCGTCGGTGAGCCCGTTCCCGCGCAACCTCGCGGGTTCCCGCCCAAGCTTCCCGCCTGACTCGGTGAAATCCCCCAAAATCCCAATGCTTACCGACCTGCTATAAAAACCCTCACGGCCGGCGAGTCCTGCGTCGCATTTTCCCCTCCATCCCTGTAGCTTATCTCGTCTGCTTCTCCCACAATCGCCAATGGCACCGGTCCGTCCTCGTCGCTCAACCACTATACCGTCATTAGAGGACAGCTCCAGCTGGGAGGCTACACCGCGGCGGCAGCGCAGTCCCCAGCATAGTGTAGTGCGCGTGGCGTCCCTGTTGGGTGTGCATGGAACACCCACCACACGCTCCGCCGCCGGTGCCCATCGGCAGTAGTTGCCGGCTGCCGTTGCCGCCACACCACCGTTGAAAGCCAGGGCCATCGCCCACTCCGCTGCCGCGGCCCGAAGGTGGGAGGTGGCCGTCGTGGCCGCCACCCCACTGCTGGCCACTGTGACCATCGCCCGCTCCGCCACCCCGGCCCAAAGGCGGGAGGTGGTGGTCGTGGCCGCCACCCCGTCGTCGGCCGCCGTGGCCGCCAGCCCACCGTCGGCCGCTGGGTTCATCACCCGCTCTGCCACCGCCGCCCGAAGGCGGGAGGCACAGGTGGATGCCCGCATGTGCGTCAGCGACCTTGCGCGCTACACCGAGTTCCTGCGGGAGGAGGAGGAGCGCCTCGTCGAGCATGCAAAGAGCCTTACCACCGCCGTGTCCACGGCACACGCCGCCTCGAGGCGAGAATCAGGAGATCTACAGGAGAACCACCGCTTCGGAGGGGCTGCCTGAGCGGCAGAGGGCGTTCGAGGTGAGAGTCGCTGAAGCTGCATTAGCGGCAGGCACCGCATTGCGGTTGCCCAGCTTGTCGGTAGGCTCCTCCTCCTCCGCCTCTTACTGAGCGCGCTCGGCAGAGGAGAGGTAACCGGAAGTATTAAAAAAAACCTCCGCGGTGGTAGTAGTATTTAGGGGCTATTTTGTTCAGTTCATCTGACTATAGATGTGGTGGAACTGTACAACGTACTTAAAATTAGCTACTATATATAGTTGAACTAGCTATTTCAGTACGTGGTTGGCAACAATTGGGGAAAAGTTTGGTCGGTTCAGCTGTCGCGTTGAACTGTTTGTATAAATTAAGAACATCGCTTAATCTATGAATGAAATCTATGCTTAATTACTGAATTTTAGTTGCAAAAATTAGATACTGGTAGTGATTTTTAGCTTCATATTTTGACAAATCGCAGTGTTACAAGGATTGACAACTCTAACCAAATTGTTTGTACGTGGTTGCACACGGGTCATCCAAAACAACCGTTTGCGTTAAAGGGATGCACAAATCCTGCACTGCTCTCACTTTGCATACAGGTGTTCTATCTAAAACGTTTGCGATCAAGAGCTTCATATATCCTGCTCGGCACATTTTCTCTTGGCTTCCTGGGGAAGCTGTCGATTTGCGTATGGGTGCTCTAACTAAAATGTTTGCGTTGAGTGTTTTATATTTAAAAAGCGAATTAAACTGCGGCTTGGGCGCAATTAATGGAGAGGATGCGAGCAAGGTGGGCGGCCATGGAAGTCAAAGAGCTCGCTTCCCAGTGAGCTGCTTGGGCGTACAGCTTCATGACGCTTCCCGGTGAGCTGCGACTTTTCGAGGACAACTTGCACGTCCGCTTTCGGTCAACCCTACGCACGGACGGCCTTCGCCGACGCCTCCCGTTCAGTCAAGGTAAAGCAGCTGTCCACACGGCACCTCCTACAGCAATTAAAACAAAGACACCTGGCGTCACGTCAATCGTTAACAAAATTTTTTTTGACTGAAAGACTGTAAGGGAACCCCCTACGGTATAATTGGTGAAACAAACCCAAATTGCAAGTACCATGCCTTGAACCTGGGTGGGTGGGAAGGCATCAGCCCCTTCCCACCACTAGGCTATGCCTTAGTTAACAGAATTTTGGATTTACTAGAATTTTAAAACCATGCATCTCAAGTATTTGCTGGCAATCAACAGCGCCCTGGTGTTTGAAATTCATTCCCATTTCTTGCATGAGACCTAAGCATGCACCCAAGGACACATATTTGATTTTTCAACCAATTTATATGCACTGGAGCATGTGCATGTAGTTCAAATTTGAATTATGCACATAAATGCATTGAAAACTCAGTTGATGCATAAAAATGTCCAAACGAACCCCGAAAAATCACAAAAAATCACACAACACTCCTATTGTTCTATGTTGACACGAGAAAAAAATTTGAAAGCAATAAGAGGCAATGGATATCGTTTCGTCCCCAAAGGTGGGACGTTCCCTACCGAAAACCATCATTCTTGTTGTGAGAAGCTCCGGTTTGTGAGAAGCGTATACCCAAACCTGCCCCAAATGGGACAAATTTTGTACCACGACATGTTGATGCCGCTCCATGATAGCATGCCAAGTTTCATGAATTTCAGACGAGTTTTGGATTTACTAGAATTTAAAAACCAGGCATCTCAATGTTTTGCCGGCAATCAACGGTGCCCTGGTGTTTGAAATTCATTCCCATTTCTTGCATGGGCCCTAAGCATGCACCCAAGGGCACAGATTTGTTTTTTCAACCAATTTATATGCACTGGAGCATGTGCATGTAGTTCAAATTTAAATTATGCACATAAATGCATTGAAAAGTCAGTTAATGAATAAAAATGTCCAAACGAACCCCAAAAAATCACAAAAATTCACACAACACTCCTGTTGTTCTATGTTGACACGAGAAAAATATTGGAAAGCAATAAGAGGTAATGGATATTGTTTCGTCCCCGAAGGTGGGACGTTCCCTACCGAAAACCATCATGCTTTTTGTCAGAAGCTCCGGTTTATGACAAGTATATACCCAAACCTGCCCCAAATGGGACAAAATTTGTACCACGATATGTTGATGCCGCTCCATGATAACATGCCAAGTTTCATGAATTTCAGACGACTTTTGGATTTACTATAATTTAAAAACTAGGCATCTCAATGTTTTGCCAGCAATCAACGGTGCCCTGGTGTTTGATATTCATTCCCATTTCTTGCATGGGACCTAAGCATGCACCCAAGGACACAGATTTGATTTTTTGACCAATTTATATGCACTGGAGCATGTGCTTCAAATTTGAATTATGCACATAAATGCATTGAAAACTCAGTTAATGCATAAAAATGTCCAAACAAACCCCGAAAAATCACAAAAATTCACACAACACTCCTGTTGTTCTATGTTGACACGAGAATTTTTTTTGAAAGAAATAAGAGGCAATGGATATCGTTTCGTCCCCAAAGGTGGGATGTTCCCTACCGAAAACGATCATGCTTGTTGTGAGAAGCTCCGGTTTGTGAGAAGCATATACCCAAACCTGTGCCAAATGGGACAAAATTTGTACTACCGCAAAGCATTTGTCCGTTCCGCAGCGGCGGCCTTAGCCCTGATGGAGGCCGCCCATGACCATGTCGAGGCCGCCCACCCCCAGCTCCTAGTGGTCACCGCGAAAATCAAACGAAGCTTCTCCGACAACGGTCGGCAACCCACGGCCGAAGAGCTGGCAATCGCAGAGAGCGTTCGAGCAGCCGTCCATTCCTCCGCCACATACCTTGCAACGACGGAGCCCGTCCAAGCCCAGATCGCGTCCGCCCACACCCTGCTCGTGCCGGCCTTTTCCAAAGACATGGCGGACACGGATGGCGATATGATTGCCGAGTATGGTGCAATGGATGCCATGGAGACCCTTCCCCAGGAGACCATCGGGCGCGAGCTGGACATGGAGGCGGCGGCGGAGATCGACGAACACCAGCTATAGTAGTACTCTTTGTTTTGTTTAATTAAGAGCGCCGGTCTTTAATTTGTTAGAGTGATGTTTAGGTCAGCTAGTTTTAATTGCTAAACTTGCTCGATTAAGAACTGTGGGTGTGCTGTAGTCTCCTTTGTGTACCCAAATTATTCAATGACGTGGATGAACACTGTAACCATGGAAATTCAAACCAAAACTTTTGACGTTCAAACTCATCACACACGGGTTAAGCTATCTGAATCATTTGTGATGTCCACATATCGTACATAGTTCTGAATAAGGACGCGACGGAGAAGAAAATCGCGGCCGCACGCGCGGATGAGGTCGCGATGGCTGCCATTCATGCCGACCCCCAGATCTTGAAGGAGCACCTTGCCATTTGCTAGCTACGCCGGTTAAGCATGCTCGGTTTACCCGCTATGCAGTTGCTCCTGCCTTTCCTTCACAAATTCTAGTGAATTGTGCTATCTAATTTTACCATGAAATTTTTTGCTCTAGTGTATATGTTCTATATGTCGTGCAGTGTGGTACTCACTTATTAACTGTTTTGTTAATTAGTTGTCGTCTTCAATTAACTGTTTGGTTCAATTCTGCCAATGTGATGTTCAATTCTTCAGGCTGCAATTTTATATTGTCTTCCATGTGAGAAATAAATCAAATTTATCTTTACAAAATTGTGGGTGCATTCTGTTATTGTATACCATGTGAGGAATAAATTGAACTTGGCTGTAGTAAATACATGAGAAACAAATACAATTGCTACAATTGGCTGTAGTTAACTATTTGATTAACTGTCTGATCTTCTATTAGGAGTATGTTATATTGTGCAATGTGGTGCTCAGTTAATGTTTGGTTCATTTGTTGTGGTGTTTAGTTAACTTCTTGGTTCAATTCTGCAATGTGATGTCCAATTGTCGTGGGTGGAATTTTGTATTGTTGTGCATGTGGAGGATAAATCGAATTTGGTTGCACTTAATACATGAGAAACATATACAAGTGCTATATTTCCTAGTTCTTAATCATGCTTGGTTTGGATAAATGGGTTTTCCATGTGGCTTGAATTAATATGATGAATCTGCAATGTGATTATGTTTCATCAACATATTTAGCATGTGAACCCTTACTTAACCAGATGACTAACTACCTTATATGTGTTGCAGGGAAACAATGGGAAGCACTGAGGTTTACAATCGAGGTTAGCACGTGCATGGTCCGTCGTATAATAGCACATTATTGTGGAATTGCAGGAACCATTCTAATATTTAGGTTTTTAACAATTTGGTCTTGCACATGTAGGTCCTGCTGGTTTTGACCCACTGTTCGACCCTTTTTGCATATGGGGAAATGAGTTGTCCATGAGTACCAATCAAATCAACAAACTCAGAAAGATTGTTAGGATAAAGAAATTAGCGACAAAAAACAACAAGATCTTTGTCTGCACAATGAAGAAGACATCAGTTCACTACAAGATGGTGCTAACTATTATACCTTGCCTTTTTTTCCTTTGCCTCATTTCCAATATAGAGAAGATATTTATGCACATTCTTGTTTTTAGGCCTTTCCAAAGCAGTTCACTGATGGTTACCTCTCAAACCACCTCTATGGTCAGGAGGCGAGGAAGGTTTTCATACAACACCCACGGTTCAATATTGAAGTGTTCCTGAAGACGACGAAGGACGGATGATCAATCACCAACAGGCACTGGCCTAAAGTTGCAAAGACCTTCAACATGAATGAAGGCTCAATATTCGCCTTCCGCTTCAGCAGTTTTCCAGGTGAGATGCATCTGTCTATATACCGTCTATGATGCTAATTTCGAAAGGTTCTACATGTTGCATGTGGAACTTCTTTCTGTGCAGATTGTCTAATGGGGTAGCTGAGTAATCGAAGCTATATCATGTTGTACTACGATGTATTTCAATTATGAAATTCTGCTTCCTTAATATGGAAATGAAATATATTGTGTGCTTAATATGAAATGTCAATTAGATTAATAAATGGATTATGAATAATCAGATAATTAGCCTGCTAATGGCGAATTTGCCTGCTAATTAGGTTTTGCTATTGCAAACGGTTGTTGAAAAAATACGGTGGGCGATGACCTCAGGCAACACACACAGTTTCTAGGAATAAACCGTGTTGGATCAATGAACAATCACACATGACATTCCCTTGAAAACTGTTTGCGTTAGGCCACCTTGCGCAAAAGTTTACAACATAAAAACTGTGTGTGATGGACAGCCTTTGCCACACAGTTTCTTCTACGGACCGTGTGTGATACATTCAATAATGCAAACGATTTAACGGGAAAAACTGTGTGTGATGTACGTGTGAACGGAAACGTTTTCCTTGGAGCGACTATGTGGGATGTGCATACAGACGGAAACGTTTAGCGGGGACTGACTGTGTGGGATGTACTTGCGACCGGAAACAATTTCGCCATATAATTGTATTTTTTAGCTCTACGGTATGTATTTCCATATTTGAGCACTCGTCGGTCGCACACGACCTCATTTTGCCGAACTTGTGTGCCAGGAGGGCATATCCCCGACGTTTTCTGGGTCATGTGGGAAGGGCCCCCCTATCGCCCACACTCACTTGGCGACGGTTCCAAATGCCATCACGGAAAGGGCTTTTAAACCGTTTGTTTAGGACCGACGCGCACCAATGTGTAAAAACTAATGATATCTCGAGAATTTTATTGGAAAAATGGTATCTCGAGAATTTCATCAAAAAAAATGAAATCTCGAGAAAGATGAGAGATAATGTGAGGAGGAGTGGGGCGTGGTGGTGACTGGTGGTCGGAGTGGGCGGAGGCATGGGGATGGACGGCGCATTATGTCTAGGTTTGCATCTCTCTCACACACACCCATGTAGGTGGGCGACGTGCACGAAGAGAAGAGGTGCACGAAAGGCGCACGTACTCTCGTTTCTTTCCCAACCACACCCGCGCGGATACACGGTGGAGCTCATTTTTGTACGAAAAGGAAGCCCATGTGGTAATTTGACACGTGTACTGGTTGTCCACTTGATGGAGGATCGTCTACCACGTGCGAACAAACAAATTGCGACTTGACGCGTTATGTTAAAAAAGAGGCAAGCCATGTGGGGCCTACCTTAGAGGCAAGGTTCTATACACTCGAGATGCTCTGTTCGTATTATGTACTTTTGATGTGTCCCGTCAACTCGTAGAACGAGGAGAAGCTTGCTTAGTACGCCGTATCCCCCGCCCACGGGTGTGGTGGCTCGCAGGACGAGGTGAAGCTTGCTTAGTACGCCTTACGCCCGCTCCCTCGCCCACGCGCGCGGTGGCTCGCAGGATGAGGAGAAAATTTTACTACTCCCTCCGTTTACTCCTCGTCCCTACCTTGGTTAGAGAGATTATCATATTGTTTGAAATATATGTCTTTTAGTAGTAGGAGTAGTACGGTGGTATATAGGAGTAGTACTACTACAACAATTTCCTTGGAGTTCGTGGTGCAGCAAGCTACCCTAGGCTATGTTACTACTTACTCCTTTCCAGTTTATGGCTCAATTTCAAAATCTCTCCAACCAAGGTAGACGGTGAGTGGTGGAATTAATTGCGTAGTTTGCATAAGTAATTAGTACGCTCGTTTTTCTCAAGAAGTTATGTTTACCGAGGTATTAATTAGAACGAATGCATGCATGACCAATAAATTTCCATGAACTTCTACATGCATTGGTGAGTTTTCTCTTGACACTACTTGCAACGGGTGATTTAACGCACCTCGAAATCCAAGCATGTGATGGTACTACTACTACTAGTAGAACTGAGACTTATAAAACGGAAAAATGATTTTTTTTTAGATCATCCCTATAAACCGGAAAGGAGGGAGTAGTAAGTAGTACAACCTCCATAGTGGGTATGTACTCCGTAAAATCAGATTTTCCCAAAACTAAGTCGCTCAACCTTTATCTGTGTGTTTCCCTTCCTGCCTCGTTGCCTCAAACAGACTATGCCAAACTCCCCTGCTTCCGCGTGGGAAAAGACCCGCCCTCGCCTTTTTTAGTTCGGGTTTGTAGCGATGGATCGCGCGTAGCAGAAAAAACCAAGCCGTGTCTTGTACTCCTCCGTCGACGCTCGCATTCACGAATTCTGTACTTCCTCTCACGGACATGTGGGACATATAGCAACTGGGTCGACGTGTCATGCACCAAATAACAGTGCAGAACAGCAGGGGGACGCACCCTACCATACCGCCCCAAAGAGTAGTAATGAGCAATGAGACGTCAAATCACAATGCCGCACCTTCCCTGACAGACGAAGCAACCATTCTTTCACACTTCGCTTCGCCATCATCTCCTTCAAGAAAACCATGTAGTATTGACTCTGCCATTGTTCTAAGTCAAGAGGGACACGCGCATCGCCTTGGTACATCATGACACTTGGGAACGCATGACAGGCCATGCTCCCCCGCCCATCACTCGGTAAAATCACCTCAATTTTACTACTTCCTCTGCATCGGTTTACAGGGCATGCACGTCATTCTAGGTTGAGGATTTAATTGGCTATATATTGATGAACAATATATGTTTAGAAACTACATCCGCTTAAGAATCCAATGATATACTTTTTGTGACATGGTAACTCATATTTAGTTAGTCAAATGGATGGCCTAGAACTACGTGCACGCCATATAAACTGAGACGGAGAGGGTAGTACAGTACATATATTTTTAGATCAATATAGTCGGGATTCACCAAGGAGCAAAACCAAGTGGTAGGCTGCTCCTGTCGTGTTGGCGTAGCAACTCAAGCAGGGTCAGTCCGCACACGAAATGGCGACACACTTAACATGACCCCTTTGGCCGACATGTGGCTCATCCACCATCTTGTTCCACATGTGATGCACAAATTACAGGTCGTAACAGCGGTTGGACTTGGAGGTACCCCGGTCGTAGGGCCGCAGTAGTAGTAAATCACAAAGCCCCACCTTTTCCACATTAAGCTGGACGGACGAAGCAACCATCATTTCACTCTAGGGCGCAAGAGCATAATGAAAAGAAAAAACCAATGATGCGTGCAGCAGCTACCTAGGGCACCCTAGGGTAGGGGCCTCCAATACAAATCCTTTTTTTGAAAGCGCCTCCACTACAAATCCGCTTCTCCCTCGTCCTCTTGAAGAAAACCGATGATGCGTGCGGCAGTAGGGTTTGTAGGAGTACTACGGCGTGCGGGGCCACGTCGTAGTAAACGGGAGAGGGATTGAGTTCGAGTCGATGCCTTAATATGTGTGGGCCTCTTGGTTTTAAGGGAACGAGGCATCGTTTTGGGTTCGGGGACCAGTGGAGATATACATACAAAAAATTGTGGACGTAGGTCTGACCGATAGGCAATGATGCATGGGCCCTGCATTTTGATATACCCGCGGCCGCGTGAAACTTGCTACTCCACTCATAACTAGTAAGGTACACATGCATTGAATGTGTGGGATTTGGAAACCAAATTATGAATGAATACACACTATAGCATGTAATAAAGCTTTGAGTCATATATGCATGATGTAGATGTTCATTTAGTTCTTATAGTTCATCCATGTAATGGCAATTCATTTAGAAAAAAAAGTTTGGGCAATTATGATACGGAAGATTCTAGAATGAAGGAGAAGTGCTTGTGTATTGAGGTTTGTGCATTATGCTTAAGTTCAACCATGGAGGCTTCTAGATTGTACACCTCACAGTATCTGGTGGAATGTTGATGATATCCAACGGCCAGTAGTGCTCGGATTTGCCATCTCTGCACTATCGGATTAGCTGCATCCAATGACCATCTTTCAAAGTTATTCGCACACTATATAGGGGTATAGATAATGCATAAAAGTGATGATATCCAACCGAGAATGTATGCTTAAAATGAAAAAAATGTAATACTCCCTCCGTCTAGGTGTATAAGTCATCTTAGGTTTTTTTTCTAGTTAATTGCATTCCATGCAATGAATTAAGCATTGCATGTCATGTTTGAAAGTGTCAAGCCATTCAAAGCATGCACGGCCCAAATCTCTTAATGTTTGATATGTCACGAAACAAGAAACGAGGAGGGAGTTAATGTACGGTGCCTAAGTGTTTCGGGATTATTTGGTTTTCGGAAGATGATTTACACACCTAGACGAAGGGAGTACAAGAGAAAAAATGAATTGTAGTTAAAAGAATGACATTTCTAACAAAAATGTGAATGTGAACTACATATGTGTGCACGTGACCAGCACACACATTGTCAATACAAAATTTAATGCAAGAAATAACTTATGAGTAACATGCACGAATTGATGATGTGGTGCTTGCATGCATAGAGTACAAAAACAATGTGATTTATGACTTGCATGCATAACGTGTTCTTGTGCCATAGTTGCATGTCTAGGAAAAAAGCTACTGGTGGGTTGTACTAGCTATTTAGGAATAGAAGATGTATACATGGAAGTTGTAGGGAAGAGATGACATGTATCTCAATTGCTATGAGTAGGGATTGGAAAAGAGATGTCATTAGGTTCACATCATAGGAACTTTTCTATTGAATCTAGAGATGACATGTATCTCAATTCCTATGAGGAGGGATTAGAAAAGAGATGTCATTTGGTTCACATCATAGGAACTTTTCTATTCAATCTAGAGATGACATGTATCTCAATTCCTATGAGGAGGGATTAGAAAAGAGATGTCATTTGGTTCACGTCATAGGAACTTTTCTATTGAATATACGCTAATGTTTATTTTCCTTTGAAATTATGGGAGTATAGAAATCCATTCATATGAACCAAGTGGCTCTAAAGCTATAAAAATGATATCATGTTTATTTCCTTTGAAATGTGGAGTATACGAATCTATTCCTATGAACCAATTGGCTCTAAAGGAAAAATTCCTATAAAAATCATATCATATAGAGTTCCTATGATATTCCTCCACACCAAAGGATGGTTGAAATTGATGCAGGTGATACGAAGGTCTTTCTTTGTAGGCTCCTCTCCCATCTTTATAGTTACCTCTCGAAGATGAATGAAATGATATATACTAGGTATTCTATATGTGCATTTTGGTACACGAAAACTCGATAAAAGTTTGCGAGGTTCGAATTTTCAATAAAGCTATATGCACTGCATTTTGGAACGGAGGGAGGAGCATACAACAGTTGCTAACACTCACGTGGAAGATTTGTGTGTAGGAGGATTGGCTGTTCTGTTAAATGACATGGCAAAACTGACACTGTCGGATGCCGATCTAATGGTTCTTACGGCGTTCGTCAGGAAACGGCTTGTGGCGAACGTTTGCTGGATAATGATTTACGGACACATGCATTGCATTGATACGTGCCCCCTCTCTCTCACGCACACACGCACCCTCACGAGTCACGAATCTCCCGAGTCCTCTCGCACCCACCGTCTATCTGCAGTTAGACGTCACACACCTATGTGCTCTTCACACCCTACCCTCAGAACTTCTAAAAAAGAAAAGACGTCGCACACCTTTTATTTTAGCTCACACGTCACACACTTATACTATTACTCTTGTGGCGAACGTTCTTCGGGCATAGTATATTGTACTCTCATGAAGAGAAGCGGTGCACGCACGCACTAGTTCTCTCACACCCGCTCGCGGGTTCACGTAGGAGCGCAATTTTTTGAAGCTGGTACAAATAAATCACTCCACTATATATATAAGAAGGAGCCTTAGCGCTTGCTTTACTAGGGTTCCTCTATTTCACTCTCTCATGATCTCCAGATCTAAGCAAGACATAGGTGGCCACACTCTCTCTCTGCTCAAGGCTGGTCACAAATCCGGTCGGACCACCTCGAGCAGGGCAGGGGTGTAGGTGCACCATTCACGTTGTCGTCGTTGGTGAGGTAGGAGACCAATGGCTGCCCACACGTCTCAATCGGCGGCCGTGCCGTTCCCTCCGAGAGAGCGCCGGCTTGGGAGGGCCTCCGATCCCTTCTTCCTCCCTGCGGTATTGTGGCCTGATACGTCTCCAACATAACTATAATTTTTTATTGCTCCATGCTATATAATCTACTGTTTTGGACATTACTGGGTTTTATTATCCACTTTTATATTATTTTTGGGACTAATCTTAACCGGAGGCCCAGCCCAGAATTGCAGTTTTTTGCCTATTTAGAGTTTCACAGAAAAGGAATATCAAACGAAGTCCAAACGGAATGAAACCTTCGGGAACGTGATTTTTAGGAAGATTATGATCCAGGAGACTTGGACCCTACGTCAAGAAACAAAAGAGGAGGCCACGAGGTAGGGGTCGCGCCCACCCCCCCAGGGCGCGCCCTCCACCCTCGTGGGGCCCTGTTGCTCCACCGACGTACTCCTTCCTCCTATATATACCTACGTACCCCAAACGATCGAATCACGGAGCCAAAACCTAATTCCTTTGCCGCAACCTTCTGTACCCACGATATCCCATCTTGGGGCCTGTTCCGGAACTCCGCCGAAGGGGGTATCCATCACGGAGGGCTTCTACATCAACACCATAGCCTCTCCGATGAAGTGTGAGTAGTTTACCTCAGACCTTCGGGTCCATACTGACCTTGTGCTACTCTCATGACAGTAATACTAATGCTATTGTTCTGCATGTTAATCTAGTGGCAGTGTTGATGTGATGTGATGCTACTTACTTAAGGGCACTTTCATACTGTCAATCTAGTGCCAATTATAGCACAATAGATGCTGCTGTTAATCATACGCCACTACAAATATCTTTCACCGTTTAAATAATAGTATTTCGTATTTGTGCAAATAGGGATGTCTGTCTCCATATCGTTTCTATCTGCGCAATCAAAAGTACACACCTTAGTTTTAGTACAACTGCACAAAATGAGATGGCTATTCCTAGTCACCGTTGTGGGATTTCGGGTTCCGGCAGACCCTTAAGGTTCGAACTCCGGGGTGCGCGCGGAGATCTCTCCCCTACCGATCTACATCTGATCTCCTCGTGCGATCTAAGCTGAAATGATGAACAACACAAGGGACACGAGATTTATACTGGTTCGGGCCACTGTTGTGGTGTAATACCCTACTCCAGTGTGTGGTGTGGTGGATTGCCTCAGGGGCTGATGAATAACAGTACAGGGGAAGAACAGCCTCGCGAGGGGTGTTCTTGAGCTGGTGCGGGATGTTCTACTTGGTCTGGATCTCCCCCTCTCTTCCTCTAGATCGATCTGATCCGGTCCCCCCTACTCTGTGGTGGCTAGCTCTATTTATAGAGGCCCTGGGCCTCTCCCCAAATAATGAGCTGGAAGGGCGCCAACAATTGGCCATTTTGAAGGGGAACATCTAGTATAAGTTATCCTGACAAAAGGTGGTCTTCGGCTGCCAAAAGCACTGGTGGTGACGCCGTCTTGGGCTCCATGGTGACCTCCGTCCTGCCGCTCTGCTGGTCTTTGTCTCGTTGCACCGGAATGGTAACCTTTGCCCGATGCCTTGGCCTGTGCTTGCTCCCTTTGCACCAAAGGGGAAACAAGGACACTACACAGGCCTGGCGCCCGCCTGGTCTCGATCGTCATGGCTTGCGTCACGGGCTCCTCGCGAGGTGCCCCTGCCTTGATCTCTCCGCCTCCTCGCGAGCCTGCCTGATGACGCTGCTCCTAACGAAGCTTCCTGTCGTCCGCCCCGCGAGGCTTGGCCCCTCATGAGGGTCTTGAGCTTGAGATGATGAAGATGGGCCGCACTGGGCCCCCACTTGAGCCACGCCGCAGGCCGCAGGTAGGCAAGTCTGGGGACCCCCGTTCCCAGAATGCTGACAGTAGCCCCCGGGCCCAAGGCGCGCCGGGCATGGCTTAGCAGAGAAGCGAAGGGGCAAGCGTGAAGGGCCGCGGGCCCCAACAGCCTGCGGCCTTGGGCGCCGCGTGGCAATTGATTGGACGTGGGCGTCTGCGCTTCCCACAACGCCTCGGCAACTGTCCATCTGACAAAAGAGGTGCCCGGGCCAGACTTACTTGCTTTATTCTCGTTTGTCTCGCTCCAGATCCCGTTTCTTGCTCTTCTCCTTCTTGCTCCCGAAATCCTCCAGATCTGTCTCAATCCTTCTCATCTAGCACGCCATGGCGCCTCGCAAGTCCTCGACCGAGGCCTGGTACTCGCTGGCTCTGGATTCCCCGAATCTGTCGGAGAGGAACCTCGCCCTCACGCGCCTGATAACGGTGGCGCAGGGCAGCGAGGGGGCGACTGTGCTCAAGGTCGGCTCCGACCAGCCTGAGGGCAAAGGGAGCACCTTCTATCCATTCTTTGTGAGCGCCATCATCACCGGTCTGGTGCCTCCTTTTTCCGAGTTCTTTTTTGCTGTTATCCGCCAATACAACTTGCAGGCTCTGCATCTCCACCCCAACTCTGTTCTTCTCATGGCGATTTTCGCCTACTATTGTGAGGCTCGTCGGGGTAAAGCCCTCAGTGGCCTTGCTGCGCCACTATTTCTCCCTCCGGGTTTCGGGTGGCCATGTCTCACAAGATGCTGTGAGCTTTATCGCATACTCCAACTCCAATGCTATCTCGAAGCCTGGGAAGAGGATCGAAGGCTTCCGGAGCAAGTGGGTCATGGTGGATGTCGGGCGCCTTCACCCCCGGCTGGTGTTGCCCATGGGGCCGCCCAAGGCCGTTGACGCGTGGTCCCGTGCAGAGCTCGTCGACCCCCGTGCGAAGGCGTTGCTGAAGAGGATGAACGCGGACTTGAGGCCAAGCAACTTAGGGGCGGTGAAGCTGACCGGGGCCACACTCCTGAGGGAGTTCTTGGAGCACCGGGTGGCTCCACTCCAGGAGCACTCGCTCCCATTGTGAAGGCTTGGGGAAGCGGGCGCTGACCGACGGGGATCTGGTCGCGGCCCTCCATTCCTTGGTTGGGGGAGACGTGGCGAGCCCGGCGGGCGCCCCCATCCCCCTGTTCCTTCGTGACGACTGGGAGCAGGTGGTGAACACCATGCCCACCTTCAATGTTGAGGGGCTGGTGCCTGCGGAAGCTCCCGAGGATCTGGCGGTGCTGGCGATGGTGGACGTGTCCTCCGGGCAGCTCAATGAGGTAAGGGGGAAGAAGAGGCGGAGGAGGAAGAGTCTGACTCTGAGGCCACTGGCGAGGAGTGGGGGGAGTCCTTCCCTCGGCGCAGGTACGGGGCCCTCCGCTCCATGCCGGACGACGACGAGGCCGGCGCCAGGCGAGGAGGGGAGGACTCTCCCTTGGTCACAAGGAAGGGCAGGTCGGCGCTAGTTCTCCCAGGGTCTGCTCTGGTCCCTGGGAGGTCTGAGGCCAGCTCCAGCCCTCCAGACGTGCCTTCTGCTTCCGGGTCTCTCAAGGCTGACCCCCGCTGCAGGCTCTCAGGCTTCAAGTTTGGCCGAAAGCTGCTTGAGTCCGTGAAGAACAATCAGTAAGTGCTTGATTCGTGCTTTGCTTGGTTTCTGCTGCCGAGGCTTGACGTCTGCATTCTTTTGCCAGGCCGGCACCTACAGCAAAGAGGTTGAGAGGGGCTTCTGCGGCCCTGCTTGGGGCGAGTCCATCTACCGGGGCGGCGCCTTCATCCGTTGGGACAGAAGACGGCGAGGCTCGCGCCTCCCCTGCCCGATCGCCTTCGCGAGGCCGACTGGGACGCCTCGGCGAGGAGTCAGCCCCCATGGCCCGGCTGACCCTGGAGTCGACTGCGCTCGATGCTGCAGCTAGGGCAGCCAAGGCCCAGGGGGTTCCTTCCTGCCAAGCCGTGATCACGGTGCCGTCCTCTCCGCCCGCTCCACTGGTTCCCGTCTCTTCTGCTCCCTCTGCCGCCGTCCTGGACCAGGTCGCCAACGAGCTGAGCCAGCTGCGGGAGGATCTTCTGAGCGCGGACCCTCGCCTAGTGGCCGGGCGTCTGGAGCTGGCTTCTGGCTGGGCTCGTTCTGCCGCCTCCATCCGAGCAGCGCTGAGGCAGGCCGTGTCGGCCTCCGATGGGGAGAAACAGGGCGCCAACCAAGCCAAGGCTGCTCGCGACGCAAGTCAATCAAGTGATGAAGGAGTGGGACGTCAGAAGCCCAGCCATGACTGGTTACTGCAATGCGGTGAGGAAATTGGAAAAGAAGTTTGAGGGGTTAGAGCTCCATCATATATCCCGCTGAAAAATCAAGCAGCCGATGACTTGGCAAAGATAGGTTCCACGAGAGAAGCCATTCCCAGCAATGTGTTTTTGGAACACATTCACACACCGTCAGTTCAAGAAGATACTTTCACTGAAGAGCCCCCGCAGCCTAAGAGTGCCACAGATCCGACTGAAGTCGAAGTCCCAGCCGTGGTCGACCTGATCATGGAGGTTTTGGCCATCATTCCCGACTGGACAGTGCCATACATTGCGTATATCATTAGGAAGGAACTCCCGGAGGATGAAGAATGATGCTCGACAGATCGTCCGTCGATCCAAAGCCTTTACTGTGATAAGAGGACAACTGTTCAGGGAAAGCGTAACCGGAGTCAGCCAGAAATGCATAACACCAGAAGAAGGTCGAGTGATCCTCAATGACATCCACTCGGGGACCTGTGGTCACCATGCGTCCTCTCGGACCATTGTGGCTAAAGCATACCGAGCTGGGTTTTACTGGCCACGAGCAAATGAAATGGCGAAAGATATAGTTGACAAATGTGAGGGCTGCCAGTTTTACTCCAATATGTCTCACAAACCTGCGTCAGCCCTGAAGACCATTCCACTCGTCTGGCCCTTTGCCGTTTGGGGATTGGATATGGTTGGACCGCTCAGAACTGGTAGGAGCGGCTTCACTCATGTGCTTGTAGCAGTCGACAAGTTTACCAAATGGATTGGAGCTAAGCCTATCAAGAATCTTGAAGTCAGCACTGCCGTCAGTTTCATCAGAGAGTTGACATTCAGATACGGGGTTCCGCACATCATCATCACTGACAATGGATCGAACTTCGATTCTGATGAGTTCAGAACCTTCTGCGCATCCCAAGGCACACAAGTCAACTATGCTTCCGTCGCCCATCCCCAGTCGAATGGACAAGCAGAAAGAGCAAATGGCCTGATTCTCAAAGGACTGAAATCCCGGTGATCACGAGAGCTCAAGCCTTGGAGCGCCTGGGTTGATGAACTTCCATCAGTTCTTTGGGGATTGAGGACAACTCCCAATCGGTCGACTGGCCGAACTCCATTCTTCTTGGTCTATGGAGCTAAAGCTGTTCTGCCGAGTGACTTACTTCACAATGCACCATGAGTCGTGCTCTTCTCTGAAGATAAAGCAGAACAGGCTCTACAGGACGCAGTCGACCTCCTAGAGGAGGAAAGAGAGATGGCTTTGATCCGGTCAACCATTTATCAACAAGACTTGCGTCGATTCCACGCCAGAAACGTGAGGGGTCGAGCTTTACAAGAGGGAGATTTGGTTCTTCGAGTGGATCAGTAGAAACCACACAAGCTCGCCCCTGCTTGGGAAGGCCCCTTCATAGTCACCAGAGTTCCCCACAACGGAGCATACCATATTTACAATGTAGTGCATCAGAAAGACGAGCCACAGGCTTGGAACACGGAGCTACTCCGCCCCTTTTATACTTAAGTACTCATTCAGATGAGATGTAATAAGAAATACATTTGTAGTCTGTTTATAAAAGACAAGAGCTTTATAGTCTTCCTAAACGATTGTTGTTGCTTTTGTTTGCGTTTGAAATCCCCCAGTGGGTGACTTTGCTGCGAATCCGTTTCGCCTAAGTTTAAAAATCCTACCGAGTACTGAGCAAGCCTCTCACTCGGGGGCTTAGCCGCGAATCCGTTTCGCCTAAGTGTAAAAAATCCTACCGAGTGGTGAGCAAGCCTCTCACTCGGAGGCTATCCTCCCACTCGGGGGCTTAGCTGCAGTCCAGTACTTGCCTAAGTTTAAAAAATCCTACCGAGTGGTGAGCAATCCTCCCACTCGGGGGCTTATCTGCAGTACAGTATTCGCCTAAGTTTAAAAAATCCTACCGAGTGGTGAGCAATCCTCCCACTCGGGGGCTTAGCTGCAGTCCAGTACTCGCCTAACTTTAAAAAATCCTACCGAGTGGTGAGAAATCCTCCCACTCGGGGGCTTAGCTGTAGTCCAGTACTCGCCTAAGTTTAAAAAATCCTACCGGGTGGTGAGAAATCCTCCCACTCGGGGGCTTAGCTGCAGTCCAGTACTCGCCTAAGTTTAAAAAATCCTACCAAGTGGTGAGCAATCCTCTCACTCGGGGGCTTAGCTGCAGTCCAGTACTCGCCTAAGTTTAAAAAATCCTACTGAGTGGTGAGCAATCCTCCAAATCAGGGGCTTAGCTGCAGTCCAGTACCCGCCTAAGTGTGAAAAATCCTACCGAGTGGTGAGCAACCCTTCCACTCGGGGGCTTAGCTGCAGTCTTGTACTCGCCTAAGTTTGAAACACATCCCTATCCGCAAGGACGACGAGGTGCAGGTCGACTGCAACATTCTCCTTCGGAGCTACTCCACAAGTACAATGTGCGCTCCATCCCTATCCGCAAGGACGACGAGGTGCAGGTCAACTGCAACCTTCTCCTTCGGAGCTGCGCCACAAATACAATGTGCGCTCCATCCCTATCCGCTAGGACGACGAGGTGCAGGTCGACTGCAACCTTCTCCTTCGGAGCTGCGCCACAAATACAATGTGCGCTCCATCCCTATCCGCAAGGACGAAGAGGTGCAGGTCGACTGCAACCTTCTCCTTCGGAGCTGCGGCACAAATACAATGTGCGCTCCATCCCTATCCGCAAGGACGATGAGGTGCAGGTTGACTGTAACCTTCTCCTTCGGAGCTGTGCCACAAATACAACATGCGCTCCATCCTTGTCCGCAAGGACGACGAGGCGCAGGTCGATTGAAGTCTCCACTTCAGGGCTGCATCTCAAACACAAAGGTCATTCCAAGTGAAGAACAAATTCCAAAAGCAATCGCAAGCATATCCTGAGATAAATCAAGTTCAGTTGAACCCTAAAAGTTCAAGACCGCAGATCAAAGTACTCAGGCATTCAGCCCGAAAGAGTTTAACGGTCACAAAAACCACTCGGCATCCCGAGGCAAATTTAAGGTGGATCATGAAAGTTTGTTCACTCTGTAGGAGGAGGGCTGTCAGGCTCGACGAATTCGTCCAGGTCAATGCCGTCGGTGATCCGAGTTGCGGTAGCAATGAAAGTCTCCATAAAGGATTGGAAATCATGCCTCTTGGTGTTGGCAACCTTGATCGCTGCCAGCTTATCTTCTCGCGCTTCCTTGCAATGGACGCGGAACCAAAGACAGAGCCACATCAGCACCGCACCGGGCAGAAGACTTGTTCCACTCCTGCACTCGACCAGGAATCTCGTTAAGTCGAGTCATCAGAGACTCGAGGTCATTACGAGGCGTTGCCCTTGGCGGAAGTCTTTGTGCCGATCCATGACGCTATGCGACCTTCAGCCGAGCGAGATAGCCAACGATACCGTCGATGCGGGATTCCAGTCGGAGCACATTCATGGCAGATTCATCGGCTACAGGGGAGTTGATGGGGTCCAAGCTTGGTTCAATTCGCCCGGTCTCCTCCTCGAAGTCCCGACAAAACTCTGCATTCACAATTCGAGGGTGACACAATAGTTGTATGCCGAGTCGATGAGGACAAACCAGTCAGAGCAAGGGATATACCTTCAAGCTTGATGAACAACTTCTTAGCAAGGTCCTCAGATAACTCTCCAGATCATTCCTCCTACGGGCAATGCCTTCCATCTTCTCGTTCAGATTGACCTTGTCCTTCTTCAAGCGAGTTACTTCCTTATTGGCTTCGTCATGAGCAGATTTGATCTTGGCGTTTTCCTCCTCCAATTTGTCGACTGAAGCCAGCTTTTGTTCAGCCAGAGCGGGCTTCTCATCAGCCTTTCTCTGCGTGGCAGCCAGATCTTGATCCTTTTTCGCCATAGCCTGGTTCAATTTCTCTGAATAGAAATAAGGCTTGATTCAGAAAAAGCAGAAGGAAATCTAGACCAAAGACAAACCAGTCGACGAGTCTTTCTTACCAGTGGCATCATCCTTGGCTTTCTGCAGCTCTGTCTTGGCCAACTCCAGATCAAGGTTGAGTTGAATCTGTTGTTTCTCCAGGTCAGCAAAGCGAGCTTCAAGATCACAAGATTTCTACAACCAAAGAACAAGTCAATCAACTAGAGAAAAGATTGGTTATGTCGGAAGAATAAAAGGATAAAGACAACAAATTCTAAGACTACTGTCGAATCAAACATCCAACAGTAGTCTCAGGGACTACACCCAGTGGGTGCACTTAGCGTGCCCCCACTGGTTCAGTTTACACTCGACAAGGCCTTTTTCAAGCGCGAGTCAAAAAAAAGAAAAGAAAGAGAAAGCAACAAACAGAGTCTTTAGACCATAGTCGACTGCCAGCAGTCGACCACGGTCTCGGGGACTACACCCAGTGGGTGCACTCAGCGTGCCCCCACTGGTTCAGAAGTTCCACTCGACATGGCCGACCGGACCGAGTGAAGAAATTCAAAATCTAAGACTACAATCGACTGCCTGTAGTCCATCATAGTCTCGGGGACTACACCCAGTGGGTGCACTCAGCGTGCCCCCACTAGTCCAAAAATTGAATCGACGACAACATCGAATTCAGCTCAAAGTACGAATTTGCTCAGTGACAAATCAAAACACCCAGTGGGTGTACAGATGCAAAGATCCTTGGAAAGAGAGTTTTCAGGTATCATATCCTAAATAGAGCAGGCCAAGAGAGTCAATCGACAGTCTGCTAACCTGAACGTTGCTCTGGAGAGCGGAGCTGACATCATAAGCAGCATGGCTGGCATCCCGCACCATCTTCATCTTTTCCATCATGATGCCTGCTTGGCGTATAGCTTCTTTGGCAGCACTCACTTCATCCTCTGGGACGTGATGTGTAGCAAAAACTGAAGGAGGATCGGCAGGAGCTTGGGTAGCTGACCCGGAAGGTAGAGCACTCGACAGCGGTATGGCGAAGGAGACAGAAGTCTGATTGGCGTCACTGGCGTCCTGAACTACCGGTTCCGCCACCGGTGTCGACTGAGGCGTCTTGCCAGCTGATGTTTTCCTGTTCCTTCTCCCCAAAGGCCTCTGTGGCTCATCCTCATCATCGTCGAGGAGGTCAATGACATTGGGAGCTGTAAAAATATCAGTCGCCAAAATTACATCGCCCGATTGGATATATCGCAGTTTAGTCAAAGAAAGGAAGACAGAATAACGAAGATCGTACCCAGATTGGAGGTGACTGCATCTTCCATTTCCTCATCCTCGTTTTTATAAGCTGAAGTCTCAGAGGTAGCGGCACTGCCAGTTTCAAGATTCATCTAATCAAACCAAAGGAAAAACAAACAACATAGAACGTCGAGTAAATGCGAAAGAAAAACACTCATGCAGAAGCAACAGGGATATCAATCTTAATCTTCGGCAGCGCCTTCCGAGGCTTCTGCACTACAACCTTGGACTGCTTTGGGGCTTTCTCAGTCGGTGCTGGAGAAGACGTCCGAGGACGCTTTGAAGACTGGCCAGTTTGAGCGATCGCCTTTTCACGGGCGCTCACCCGATCTTGATCGAGCTTGGATCGCCTATCCCTGCGAGGTGGCGAATCGACCTCTTCCTCGTCACTCGAGTCGTTGCTCTCCTTGTTCCCCTCTCCGTCAGAATGCCACTCGCCACTTTCACCTCCGCTTGCCTCCCCCTCCGGATTCTGCTCCTGCTCTCCGTTGGGCATCGAGTACATTTCGGTAAGGGCATGGAAGAAAACATGCAGAACAAAGTCAGTCGGGAAGCATAAATAGCTGCACGATTAAATCAAGATTACAATCGGAAGTTTAGAATTAGACCTTGTCTGGTTCGTAAGATTGGTCGAGCGGAGGAATTCTCCTGGCTCCCCTGGGGTTATCTTTGTTTCCAGTGATACTCATCAGCCACCCCTCCAACGTGGTCTCGTCGACCTCCTCTGGATGGGTCCGAGTGGTGTCATCAGTACCCGAATACATCCACATCGGATGGTCTCGAGCTTGAAGCGGTTGGATGCATCGCCGGAGGAAGACCTCCAACAAATCCATACCGGTCACCCCGTCACGGATAAGTTGGACTACTCATTCTACCAGCACCTTAACTTGTGCCTTCTCCTCCGGGATCACCTTCAAAGGGGAGGGCTTCCCCGCTCGGGCCATGGAAAAAGGAGGAAGTCCAGTCGACTGCCTTGGAGTCGGCTGGTCTTTGCTGTAGAACCAGGTCGACTGCCACCCACGGACCAAATCGAGAAGGATCATGGCTGGAAAGGAACTTTTGCCCCTTATCTGAATCCCAAGACCCCTGCACATCTGAATCACGTGCGTCCTCTCGTCACTCGGATTGGCCTTTTTTACCGTCTGGGAGCGACATGTGAAAATGTGCTTGAAAAGGCCCCAGTGAGGTCGGCAACCCAAGAAATTTTCACACAGAGACATGAAGGCAGCAAGGTACACGATGGTGTTGGGAGTAAAGTGGTCGAGTTGCACCCCAAAGAAATTCAAGAAGCCTCGAAAGAAAGGGTGGGGAGGCAAGGAAAACCCGCGGCTCGGTCTCGTTCCCCGGGAGCCGTGCCGATACGTGGGGAATCAGTCCTCCCTCGACCAGGTCGTCGATGTCGTCCTGACGAATCTCTGAGTGAATCCAGTCGCCCTGGATCTAGCCCTGCGGCAGGCTGGTCCTCGAGGAAGATTCGCCCCGGCTGGACTTCTTCCCCTTCGCCCTCGCCGTCGCCTTCTTCGCACACTCCAGAGCCACCGTCTTCTCTTTCCCCATTGTCGCAGGCGAAACACGAATGGAACAATGGCACTGGGGTGAGAGCAGGTGCGGCGGAGAAATCTGAGAAGGAGGGGGAAGAATGAAGTCGCATTGTTCAAAAACCCCGGTCCGGCGCCTTATATGAGGTTACTTCCGAGTGACTGACTTGTAGGCCCGGGCAATCTCATCAAATCACGCAACAGTCGCGTGCGTGATACGTGGCAAAAAAGGTGGCGTGGAAATCGAGGCGGCACTGCCTTATCCAGCCCGATTACTGCGGCCTCCTCCGCCCCACGTGCTTCCCAAAATTCGAATCTCGCGAGATTCGCGGACAGCAGAACAACTTGTCAGACGGAAGATCTCCTCCACATCAGCACTCGGAGCTCTTCCAGTAAAAGTTCACTCGACAAAAACAAGAATGGATCAAGGCTACTGAAAAAGAAGTTGACATCACCACCTCGGTTCGTTGATCCAAGATACACACCTGAAGTGCTAAAAATGAGTCGGAAGTATTTTACAACTCCTTCCCCACTCAAACCCTGACCCATTCGGGGGCTAATGACGAGGACATGTACCTAGGGTAGGGTCATAGGCCTGACCTAGATACCCTCCCCAAGGACATCACTTTATCACCAGGAGCATTCGAAGAAGAATCATCTTTCAATCGACCATGAAGTGTTCCACTCGACAGACTTAAAGTCACTCGACCATGAAGACTATCACTCGACCGCCAGGAGATCTAAAGCCACTCTGCATTGCAACGGTCGGTCATTATGTAGCTTTAATGATCATTATGTCACTTTATTCTTAGCATTACCAGTAAAGCCTATCTTAATGTACTTTAAACCCTGCATAACTGAGGGCCGGAGGGGTCTGGCAAACTCTATATAAGCCACCCCCCTCCTCAGTGACAAGGGTTCGCACCCCTGTAACTCATACGCATATAATCCAGTCGACCGCCTCCGGGCTCCGAGATGTAGGGCTGTTACTTCCTTTGAGAAGGGCCTGAACTCGTAAAACTCGCGTGTACAACTCTTCCATAGCTAAGATCTTGCCTCTACATCACTACCCCCATTCTGCTGTCAGACTTAGAACCACGACACAGGCAAATCCCAAGTTCCAGTCGACGGCAGCGACAATTGTTCCCGACTAGGTCTCGAGAAGAGTGTCAGGTATACCATACACCGATCCAAAATGTTGCGGCGACTGCGCGTATCGCAGACTCAATCCAGTGATCCTGCTCTGAGGCTGGTAGAGGCCTACAGCAGATTCGGGCACTGCTCAGGGTGGCCAGGGAACAGAACTCGATTGTTTCCTAGTCGTGCAACAGGATTCACAGCAGGTATGTCATGGTAGACACAGTTTAGTCGGCACACAGCCAAAGATCGCCTCCGTGGCAGGAAGATCGTGGTTATCACCAGGAGCAGTACCTGGGTCGAGGCCACGGGCAGTTTGAACCTCTATACCACCGTGATGACCACCATCGAGTGCCCACGCCCCTCCAAGGGGTGATACGTCTCCAACGTATCTATAATTTTTTATTGTTCCATGTTGTTTTATTATCAATCTTGGATGTTTAATAATCATTTTATAGTCATTTTATATCATTTTTTGGTACTAACCTATTGACATAGTGCCAAGTGCCAGTTGCTGTTTTTCCCATGTTTTTACATCGCAGGAAATCAATATCAAACGGAGTCCAAATGCCACGAAACGCCATGATGATTTTTTATGGGCCAGAAGGAAGGAAATGGGCCCTGGTTTCATCTGGGGGGTGCCCCGAGGGGGGCACAACCCCCTAGGGCGCGCCAGGAGGCCCAGGCACGCCCTGGTGGGTTGTGCCCACCTCGGGTGCCCCCAGGACTGCCTCTTTGCTCTATAAATACCCCAAAATCCCATAACCCTAGAAGCGACGACGAAATATTGATCCAACCGGCGCTGATTCCAGAACCTCAATATCCAATCTAGACACCATCACGGAGGGGTTCACCACTTCCATTGGTGCCTCTCTCACTGAATCTCGATGATGCGTGAGTATTTCTTTGTAGACCTTCAGGTCCGTACTTAGTAGCTAGATGGCTTTCTCTCTCTCGCTGAATTCTTGATACAATGGTCTCTTGGAGATCCATATGATGTAACTCTTTTTGCAGTGTGTTTGTTGGGATCTGATGAACTTCGAGTTTACGATCAGTTACATCTTTTTATATCCATGAAAGTTATTTGAGTTTCTTTGATCTCTTATATGCATGATCTCTTATAGCCTCGTATTTCTTCTCCGATATATGGGTTTTGTTTTGCCAACTTGATCTATTTATGTTGCAATGGGAAGAGGTGCCCGGTAGTGGGTTCGATCTTACGGTGCTTGATCCCAGTGACAGAAAGGGAACCGACACGTATGTATCGTTGTTACTAAGGATAAAAAGACGAGATCTATATCTATTGGAGTTCTGGGAATGGGGGTCCCCAGACTTGCCTGCCTGCGGCCCATGGCGTGGCTCCGCAAGCGGGCCCATACGGCACATCTTCACCAACAAGCATTCAAGACCCTCGCGAGGGGCCAAGCCTCGTGAGGCGGACGACACAAGACCTCCTCAGGAGCGGCCTCACCAGGTTGGCTTGCGAGGGGCGGAGTGATCAAGGCAAGGCAAACCTCGCGAGGTTCTAGTGACGTGAGCCATGACGACCAAGACCAAAGGCGGGGAGCCAGCCTTGATGTCCCTGTTTCCTCTTTGGTGCTAAGGAGGCAAGCGCATGCGCAGAGTACCGAAGCGTCAAGCAAAGGTTTCCATATCGGTGCAACGAGACCAAGACCAGCAGGACGGCAAGACGGAGGTCACCATGGAGCCCAAGACGGTGTCACCACCAGAGCCTTTGGCAGGCGAAGACTGATTTTGTCAGGATAAGTTGTACTAGTTGTCCCCTTTCAAATTGGCCATTGTTGGCTCCCTTCCCGCTCGATATTTGGGAAGAGGACCAGGGCATCAATAAATAGGACCAGCCACCACCATAGACGGGGACGAAGATGAGACGCACCCACATACAGAGCACAAGAACACCTCAACCTCAGTAGGTTGTTCTTCCCCCTTGTAACTGTTCATCCTCAGCCCGAGAAGCAATCCACCACCACACACTGGAGTAGGGTATTACACCACAACGGTAGCCTAAACCAGTATAAATCTTGTGTTCTTTGTGTTGCGAGTTTGTCGAGTTAGCCCTTGAGATCTTAGCAAAGCTAGGATGTGGATCGGTAGGGGGAGAACTTCGCGCGCACCCCAGAGTTCGAACATTAAAGGTTTTGCCGGAACCCGAGATCCTACATTTGGCGTGCCAGGTAGGGGTGCGCCGAAGCTTCCTTTCTGTTGCTCCGCGTCCCGTCGCTTCATTGTTTCCATGGCGGACGCACGCCGCGCTCGCGCTGAGCGCTGGGCTGCCCTTGCCGCCCGCGTCGCTCAGACGGCTCCCGTCGATGGGCCACCCCGTCAAACTCCGTCGCCTGCCGCCAACGCCGCCACCGGCCCAGCGGGGAATGAGCAGAAAGCATCCTTGCTGCACCCCTCGGTGCGGCGGGACGACCGCACTGCCACTCCATTGCTGACTCCGGCCCGTTCGTCATCCCACGCTCGTCGCGCTCCCATGGACGCGCATGCAGCTCTGTGCATGGCGCGCGAGCTCCCATGCTACCGCCCCGTCGATGACCTCTACGAGGACTGGCTCGATCGCTTCGCCGAGCTTGTCAGCGCCGCCGAGGACACTCCTGCGCTATCCCTATCGCTGCCTCGCCCTCCACCAGCTGCGGGCGGCGTGGCCCATGGAGCGCCTCCACCACCTCTTCCCCAAGACGGCGCCCTGGCGCCAAGGCGCGCGGCCCCACGGCGCGACCTGCCGCGTCCGGCGCCCGCGCAAGAAGAGAGAAGCTGCCAAGAAGTCCCTCGACCGCAAGAGTATGCTCCACCGCTTCCCGCACCGCCGCGTCAGGATCGCTTGCCGCAAAAGGGTCCCGCGCCGCTTGCTGTGGCGGCGCACGGGTGACAAGACCAAGCTCCACCTCCAAGACAGGCATCAGTGACCATGGCCGGCTGCCGCGCCTTCACCCCCGAGCTGCGTAGCGTCGCCTGGTCGGGCAAGTTCAAGACGGACCTGCCTCCGCGCTACGACGGCATCCCCGACCCCGCGGAGTTCCTGCAGCTCTACGAGCTGAGCATCAAGGTGGCCAATGGCGATGAGAAAGTCATGGCGAACTGGTTCCCCATGGCTCTCAAAGATGGTGCCTGCTCCTGGCTCCTCAACCTGCCTCCAAGCTCGATCTCCTCCTGGGACAAGATGCGCAACTGCTTCGTCGCCAACTTCCAGGGCACTCGCGACCACCCTCCAGCCGCGGGTGACCTACGCTGCATCAAGCAACAACCAGGAGAGACCCTCCAGAAGTACATCTAGCATTTCAACAATGTTCGCCTCAAGATCCCCAAGGTGACGGACGAGGCCATCATCTCCGCGTTCTCTAATGGCATCCGTGACGTCAAGATGAAGGAGGAGCTCGCTATCCATGAGGAGCTATGCATGTCCCTGGAGCTGTTCAACCTGGCGACCAAGTGCCAAGAGCTGAGGAGGGGCGCCTCTCCCTCCTCGATCTCCCGGCTGTGGACCCGGAGGAGAAGAAAGCCAAGGCCAAGGACGTTAAACGCAAGGGAGTAGTCGTGCTCGCAGCGGAGCCAGACACCAAGCGCGGCAGAGATCAGCTTGAGTCATCCAAGAGCAGCCGACCGTTCTGCGCCTTCCATAACCTGCATAGCCACAACACTAGCGACTGTCAAGAGCTCAGAGCCATTCGAGAAGGACGCTTCCGTCGACGCCCCGAGTGCAACGACCGGGGTTACGGCCGAGGAGGAGGACGTGATGGCGGACGCTGGGATGACCGTGGCCCGCGCCGGGAGTGGTGCGACCAGCCTCGTGATTACCGCTGGCAGAATCAGCGCCTCACGAGGGCGCCTGGAGGGACCAGCCTCGTGACGATCGTCCTCAGGGCAATGCCGGTCTTCCTCCACTACCGCCACCACCAAGAAGGAATGACGACCACCATCAAGACGAGGGGGCTGGGGGCTTCTAGGAGCCGCGTGCTATCGCCTGCATCTTGGGCGGAGCTCAGGCCCCAGCCTAGCAGCGTATCTTCAAACAGTTTGCTCGTGAAGTGAATGCAGTCCTCCCCAAGCTCGAGGCCACGCGCCCACTGAGATGGTCCAAGTGCGCCATCATGTTTAGTTCGGCAGATCAGCTCAAGTGCGCGGCTACCGCTGGCGCCCTCCCGATGCTTTGTTCCCCAGTCATCAGCAACGTGCAAGTCACCAAGACCCTCATCGACGGCGGCGCAGGGCTCAACGTCCTGTCCGTCGATACGTTCGACAACCTCCAAGTGTCGTATGACCAGCTTCAGCCCACCAAGCCTTTCTAAAGAGTGACCGACGGCTCCACTACCCCGATCGGGCAGGTCCGCCTCCCTGTCACCTTCGGAGAACGCAACAACCACCGCACCGAGCTCATCGACTTCGACGTCACGCACATCAGTCTGCCGTACAATGCCATCCTCGGGTATCCAGCCCTGGCCAAGCTCATGGGGGTGACCCATCACGACTACAATGTCCTCAAGATGCCAGGAAGCAGCAGAATCATCACAGTCCCGTGCGAAGAAAGAGACGCGGTGTGCTCCCTCGAGCGTGCCTTCCAAGCTACAGCAATCGACGACCCCGACAGCAAGGGCGAGTGCCCTCCTGAGGCCACCCCCAAGAAGAAGAAGCAGTTATGCCGTGCAGGACCTCAGGAGGGTGGCGTCATGAGCAGAACCTCGTCAGGATCAGCGCCCACGCCTGGGGCGCCTCCCTCCATCACATAGGAAGACACGCTCGGCGCCCTTCCCGGGCAGGGCTCGGGGGCTCTCTTCTGGAGGGCCTCAGACCTTGCCAACATCACGAGGGAGGATGATATCAACAAAAGACATTACAGACCCTTTACATGCCCCCACGGCGTATTCCTTGATTCCTCGTAGGGAACAAAAGACAAGAACTTCGGGAATCCTAACTACACGCTCCCGCGGCTGACGCCATCATCAACAGTGGGCCACGGGAGGCAGACGCCAACCACATCCAAATCAACGACGGCGGCGGCTGGATGCTGCAGCTTTGCTCCGGGCGCGGCGAGAGCTCGGGGGCACGTAGCTGTCGTCGCTCGTCTCCGGAGTATCGTAGAGCTCAGGAGAACCGCTGGACTCCCAAGAGTTGCTGCTGCTGGAGGAGCCACGGGCTGGGCGCACATCGTCCTGGCGCTCCCCTCCAGGGCAGCACTCCAAGCGGCGGCCCTCTGCATCAAAGACCTTGAAAAACATCGTGGAAGCGCCGTCGTACTCGAAATGGATCGCGAGGGCGCCCTCCGCGCGACACACTCGGGCGACCTCACCCCAGCCTTGGGTCATGAAGATCTTGCGGGAGGAGACCACTTCAACCTCTACTCCGGTCGTCGGAGCGTCGTAGTCAGGATGCTGCAACCAGAGCTCGAGGGATCCCCTCGGTGGCATCACGTCGGAGAAGAACCACGGGAAGCGGATCCAAGTGCTTGGAGGCATCGCTGCCCACCACACGAGTTCACGAGAGGAGTCCGCAGCATGGATTCCAGGGGCGACGACGCGTGTCGCCATGGCGCGGCGGCCGTGGTCGCGGCGCGGGCGGCGCCGCTCGTTGTTCCTTCCTCCTGAGCCACCAGCTTGGGCGTACAAGGGCAGCGGATACCCTGTAGGCGGTTGTTCGCACCAGGGCCTCGTCACCTCCGCTCTCACGACAATGTCATGGCGGTGGACTGGCCTCTTTTTTGGTGGAAGCGGCCCTAGCTCATCGCGGGGAGCCTTTCCTTTCTCCTCGCGGAGAATCTTCGGATCGGCGCCGTTGGAATTGCTACTATCAGTGGAACAAGGAGGAAGAAGCAAGCGGAACCTCCCACTTGCCTAAGTTAAAAAAACTACTCCGAGTGGAGAGCAATCCTCCCACTCGGGGTCTTAGTCGCGAGCCCGTCCTCGCCTAAGTTAAAAAAAAACTACTCCGAGTGGAGAGCAAACCTCCCACTCGGGGGCTTAACTGCGAGCCCATCCTCGCCTAAGTTAAAAAGCTACTCCAAGTGGAGAGAAATCCTCTCACTCGGGGGCTTAGCGGCGAGCCCGTCCTCGCCGAAGTTAAAAACTACTCCGAGTGGAGAGAAATCCTCCTATTCGGGGGCTTAGCCACGAGTCGTCCTCACCTAAGTTATACTCTGAGTGGAGAGAAATCCTCCCACTCGGGGGCTTAGCGGTGAGCCCGTCCTCGCCTAAGTTTAAAAAACTACTCTGAGTGGAGAGCAATCCTCCCACTCGGGGGCTTAGCCATGAGCCCGTCCTCGCCGAAGTTAAAAAACTACTCTGAGTGGAGAGCAATCCTCCCACTTGGGGGCTTAGCCGCGAACCCGTCCTCGCCTAAGTTAAAAAACTACTCTGAGTGAGAGCATCCCTCCCACTCAGAGGCTTAGTCGCGAACCAGCTTTGCCTAAGTTAAAAAAAACATTCACACAAAGCATTCCGAAAACAAGATAGCAATATTCGGGTAAATCCATCAAGTTTGGATAAATCCGCCAAGTTCAGAATCGCAAGCAAAAGTACTCGGGCGTCAGGCACAAAAGATTTTAACGGTTACAAGATCACTCGGCATTTTGAGGAAAATAAATTCAGATTATCAAGTTTTTCTTCACCCACCAGGAGGAGGACTCGATGCCTCGACGAAGTTGTCCAGGTCTATGCCATCAGCTATGCGAGTGGCTGCCTCAATGAAAGTCTCCATGAAATATTCAAACTGGAGCTTCTTCATGTTCGCCACCTGGAGGGCCTTAGCTTTTCTTCTTTGGCATCTTTGCAGTGGACACAAACAAGCGAAAGCGCCATGTTCGCTCCGCAGCGAGTAGCTGATTTCTTCCACGCCTGCACACGACTAGGAATTTCATTGAGCCGAGTCATCAGTGACTCGGGGTCATTCTGAAGTTTGTCCTCTGGCCGCAGCTCTTGGTCTATCCTTGATAGTGCAACCTTCAGTCGAGCAATATAACCAAGACGCTGTCGAGACGAGCTTCAAGTCGCAGTACATTCATTGCAGCTTCATCTTTGACGAGTGACTTTGTGGGGTCCAGGCCTGGTTCAATCCGTTCGGTTTCATGCTCAAAATTCTGACAGAACTCTGCACAAGGAGGGAAAATATGAGTAAGCAGCAATATTATGTGGAAGTTTTAGAGATTCACTCGGACGAAGAAAGATACCTTCGAGCATGATGTACATCTTCTTTGCAAGGCCCCCCAAGTAAACCTCCAGCTCGTCCCTCTTCCGAGTGAGTTGGTCCACCTTGTCAGTCAAGACAACTTTCTCCTTCCTCAGCTGAGTGGCCTCCTTCTTCACTTCCTCAATGCCAGTCTTCAGGGCCGCATTCTCCTCTTCGAGTTTGCCGACTAAAGCTAGCTTTCTCTCAGCTGCTTCAGTCTTCTCTCGATCCACCTTCTGCGCTCCCGCAAGTTCAGTGTCCTTCCTCTCCAATGCCTGCTTCATAGTATCTAGAGAAATAACATTCTTCAGTCGTGCTTGGAGTTGACGGTTTTCACTACGCACATCTTTTCGAGTGGAATCACTCGCTTCAAAGGATGAAAAGAAGAAACGACAAAGCATACAGTCGGCAAAGTATTACCTCCCATGGTCTTCACTTTGGCCTGAGCATCCTTGAGGTTCTTCTTGGCAAGTTCCGGATCCAGTTGGAGTTGGATCTTCTCCTTCTAAAAGGCAACGTACTGAGTCCCAAGTTCACAAGATTTCTGAGATCAACAAAAAAGACAATTCAATCGACGAAGACAAAGACCCTTTACTTCTGAGTGAAGAAGAGCAAAACCAGATTGCTGTAATCAAAAGAGTTCTAAGACCACCACCGAATCAAACATTCAACGGCTATCTCGGGGACTACACCCAGTGGGTGCACTCGGCTTACCCCCACTGGATCAATTTCCCACTTGGTACGGCCTACACGGCCCGAGTAAAAAAAACTTGTTCTCAGACCCCCGCTGACTGCCCATAGTCGACAACGGTCTCAGGGACTACACCCAGTGGGTGCACTCAGTATGCCCCCATTGGATCAGTTACCCATTCGGCATGGCCCGGCCGGCCCGAGTGAAGAGCTACAAACAGGCATATTCTAAGACCCCCGCCGAATCAAATATTCGACAAGGATCTCGGGGACTACACCCAGTGGGTGCACTCAGCGTGCCCCCACTGGAAGAACTACACTGTAAAAGAAAACACCCAGTGGGTGTACAGATTCAAGACGAAGAAAATCCAATCGAAATGAACTTACAATCGTACTTACTCGGACATTGGTCTGAAGGGCGGAACCGGCGTCGTATGCAGCCTTGCTGGATTCATACACCTCCTTCAGTTGCTGCATCATCAGGCCAGCTTGGATCATAGCCTCCTTGGCAGCTCCTGTTTGGTCATCTGGGACATGATGTAGAGTGAATCCACTCGACCCAGGAGTTGGTGACGCAGCTGGACGGATCAGCATTTGTGGTTGTCCAGTCGGGTTTGAAGCCTGAGTGGTCGACATTGGAGGCTCGGCAGCCGATAGTGGATCAGCAAAAGAAACACCAACTCAAGACGAGCCACCGAGTTCTTGAACAACAGGTTCAGACGGCGGATGAGACGCCCGACTTGAAGGCACTCTCCTGGCGAGGCTCCGCGAGGTGGTCGAGGCCCTGCCTCTTCCTCCTGCACTCCTCAAAGCTCCTCCTCATCATCGTCTGGAAGTTCGATAGCGTCTATTGGCACTGCAGTCACTCGACAGTAAGATTTCAGTCGACCACCAAGACAATTGACAAGGTGTGAGGTGATCATACCTGCTCGGGAAGTGGCCGCGTCCGCAGTTCTGCATCGGCTGTCACAGCCCTAGCTCAGCTCCTGTTGTCTTTGCGTGATCATCATGTTTAAAATTCAAATGAATTTGAAATGGGGACTATTAAACCCTGGCAGCAAATGAAATTCAACTAGGGTCAAAATTAAATCTTTTCAATGAACCCGAAATGCCCTTCATAAATGTTCATCATTTTTGAATTGGTCTAGAACCACTGACAAAAATGGTGCACACTTCTCTAGGACACTATGGATTTTTGAATTAAATCATAAGTATTTGAATTTGGACATTTAAATTCTATAAAGTATTTTAAATGTCCAAGTAATCTTGAAAGCATTTGAGGGCTGTTGGAAATAATTCTAAAAGTGCCCACAAATATTTCCATGATTTTATGAAATGACTTAGTATTTTTCACTAAATCAAAACAGAGCAAATAAATATAAAAAACAAAACAAAAAGAAAAGAGAGAGAAAGGAAACCTACCTGGGCTTACCTCCTGTGCAGCCCATCTGGCAGTCCAGCCACCTGGCGGCCTAGCCCATCCGCAGTAGCCAGTCATCCCCAACCTCCCGCCAGGAGGATGAGGGGCGCGTGCTTGTCGTGCGCATCCACACGCGAGGCCACCTCCTGCTTCTGCCGACGTAGGAGAGGCTCCAGTAGCCGCCACACGCCACCCCGGTCCCTCTCGCCCGTCGCACATCCACGTCCCCTCCTCTAGCCCCCTCTCCTGAACGCGCCCAAGCACCTCCGTCGCCGTCGTCCGCTACCACCACGACCACCAACCCTTCCTAGTCCACCCAGCGTGTTGAAGAGAACCGCCTCGGCTCTGTCTTCCTCCTTGACGCTCCACGCAACCGGAGACACACCACAGTGCCTGCATCACCCTCTTCTTCGAGCTCGGCCGACCAAGATTGTCGTCGTCGTTCCTTCGTCATCAAGCCGTCCCCGAGCCCACTGATCTTCTCTTCGACCTCCAAGTGAGCTCCTTCGCCGCCTCCTCCTATCCCCATCGCCTATAGTTCATCGTAGAATCATTCCCCGCCATGCCCGTGAGCTTCTTGCCTCCATCCATGACGCAGCCGCGGCCCCAGACGCTGTTGATCGCATACGAGCCCGCCAACACGCTCAACACGTCCCCAGGAGACGAACGCGACCACCCCCACGTCCTGCCGTGTAGCCTAGCGTGTTTTCACCGAGGCCCGAGCTCCGGCCGCTGCACTTCTGGTCACCGGCATTAATTTAGGCAGCCCTGCGATGCGCCACTTGCACCACCGGACGCGCCTTGATGCGCTGCTTCCGTAGAGCCCAGCCGCGCGAGCTCTCGTCGCTGGAGATGGCCCGACGAGGAGCGCCGCCGCGTCCTGCTTAGCACCGGTGGCTAATCGATGTTTAGCTCACGTGGCTAGTTTAGATTAGGTGTTAACTAACCCCCACAACCGCTGACATGTGGGCCCAGCGCCCCGCTAATTTTTAGTTAGTGCTAAAACTAACTTTTTAACCCTGAGTCACTGACCAGTAGGACCCACTGCTCAGGTTTGACCCTGGCCGCCCAGTTGACCCGCTGATGTCACTGTGACATAATGCTGATGCAATAAAGCATTTTCTGGATTTAGTTTATTTTAAATAACCAGGAAATTCCAGAAATTGTTATAAACTTCAAAAAATAATAGAAAACAATCTATAACTCCAAATGAAATAATTTATATATGAAAAATTATCAGAAAAATCCAATCTATCCATATGTACCATTTGCATGCATGTTAGAATAACGTATGACTACTCTCTAGGGCAAATGAAATAAATGGAACTTGAATCTTCACATATGGAGTTGAATTTGAATCTTTGATTCAAACCAACTTCATTTAATCTCGTTGCTAGATGCATTAGCTCAAATCACATCATATTGCCATGTCATGATCATCCATCATATTTTCACATTGCATTGATTGCGTTCTTTCTCTGTTGCCGGTGTTTGTCCCCTCTCAGTAGACGTGGTTTCAACGATGAGATCGATGACACCGATGAAGAACTATACTATCTTCAGAAGTGCCATGCAAGCAAAACCCCCTTATTCATTTCGATACAATCGCACTCTCTCACTTCTGCTCTCTTTTACTGCATTAGGACAACAATGATTCAACTGTTACATGTTGCGGTGGTTGAACCCCTTTCGTCTGCATGACCTGTCATTGCCACAGTAAAGAGATGAAACCCACTAGCATGAGTAGGAGTTGTTTGAGCCCTGATGTCATGCCTGCTACGGCTTAGAGTTGAGTCAGGTCTGATTCATCGGGGATGAATTGGAATGTGGTGAACATGTCTTACTGTTGAGAGTTAAGTGTGTGAACACGATTTGGTAAAGGTAGCGGTGAGAGGCCATCTAGGAGTACATGGTGGGTTGTCTCATTGAAACCGTCCTCAGGAACTGAGTTCTGTGTTTGTGATCCATGAACAGCTATTACCACACGTTGGGCCCTGAAATATGACCTCGCTCGACTTATTAACCCCCAGTCCTCTGTCCAGGAGTTGCAAGTAGTTTCTGGTGTTTGTAGTATGCTGGAGGTCGTGCGCAGTGCTGACCTAAGGGGTGGGCTGTGATGCGGTAGGCACGTGGCCTGGTGTACCGAGTTGCCCGTTTGGTGACCCGGGAACCCTGCACACATTGTTCGGGGCCGTAGTGGAAACCTCGGCCGGACTCCCTGCAGATGGAACCTGAATAGGCGATAAACCTGCACTAGGGACCTGTGTGGTTAGTCAGGTCGTGGTCTACGCCCACGTCGGCATTTGCTTGAAGTTTGCCGAGCACATGTCGTGTGCAGACGCTAAGTGATGGAAACATGTGAGAAGAAGTACACCCCTGCAGGGTTATAAATGATCTATTCGAATAGCCGCGTCCACGGTAAAGGACCTCTGGGTTGCCTATACAGTTCATAGACAAGTGAAAGTGGATACTCTAAAATGCGCAAGATAAGTGTGAGTGCTATGGATGGCGTTCTTGTAGGGAGAGGGGAGCGGATTCATAGTGTTGTATTGATTGGTGAATATGTGGACTCGTGTGCGCCACCCCAAAATAGTTACTTGTAGTCGTAGTTCAGGATTGCCACCGACTCAAAGCTGGCTTGCTGCAGTTAAACTCCACCACCCCTTTGTTGATACTCATGCATATGTAGCTAGTTCAGATGTAAGTCTTGCTGGGTATATTTGTACTCATGTTTGCTTAATTTATGTTTTGCAGAGAGACTTCAGTCTCACTAGTAGTTCCGCGTGGAATTCCACGTTTAGCTTGTTATCTCAGCTATGATCTTGTGCCCTCGGCAGGGTCTTGTAGATAGTCAGGCTTCTCAGCCTTTTCATTTGTAGTTGTCTGTACTCAGACAAGTTAAGCTTCCGCATGTGCTTATTGCTTGTATGACTTGAATGCTGGGTCATCAGACCCATGTTTGTAATATTTGGCTCCTCGGAGCCTAACGAATAAATACTTTGAGTCATAGAGTTTTGTTGTGATGCCATATTGAATTTGCACATATCGAGCATATTGTGTGTATGATTTTGAAATGCTTGGTATGTGTGGGATCCGACAACCTAGTTGTTCATTGTTGGTAGCCTCTCTTACCGGGAAATGTCTCCTAGTGCTTCCACTGAGCCATGGTAGCTTGCTACTGCTCCGGAACACTTAGGCTAGCCGGCATGTGTCCTTCTTCGTTCCTATGTCTGTCCCATCGGGGAAATGTCACGCGTTGTTCTTTTAATTCCTTGTAGCTTGCTACGACTTGGGTTCATACGTTGATGATCGACACGTACGTTGCTGGGTCATGTATGCCTGTCCCTGTAAGTTAGTGCCACTTTGGATTCACGACTAGTCATGTTGGCTCGGGTTCTCTGTCATATGGATGCTAGCGACACTATCATATACGTGAGCCAAAAGGCGCAAACGGTCTCGGGACAGGTAAGGTGGCACCCGTGGGAATACCGTGCATGAGGCCGCAAAGTGATATGATGTGTTACATGCTAGATCAGTGTGACTTAGGATCGGGTCCTGGCAGCTTTGGTATCAGAGCCTGACTTCCTGTAGGATTACCAAGCCAAACTGGTCGAAGTCGTGTCTAGAAATGCTTTAGTTATGTAAGGGAATTGATTGAGGAAGGGAATGTAAGGCTCTTTTTACTCCTTATACCTTATGCCCTTCTGATCTGAGTCAGCCTCTTCTTTTCTACGGTGATTAAGAACTAGGCTTCTCTTCTTTCTATCAGGATCACGTGTTACTAATCCATAGACTTATAGGATTGATGGATTCAAGTCTCAGTTCAGTTTCTACTACTTCCGTATGTTCATAGCTGGCCTCAGTACCTTCATATTATGATGTTGAGTGATCATGACACTATTTTGCAGGATGTCTCAAATCTTTTTGAGCATTTACAGCCATTATGCTGTGCGAGTCATCCCAGGTTTTGAAATAGTTTGATGCATTTGCAACTCCCATCTTTCCATTCCCGATGTTTCTTTCGGCTAGTTTAACCACACTAATCAGTGAGTTGAGGTACTCTGTTGCTTCGACATATATGTTGGAGCTATTATTATGACCCTAGGTGTCTTACATGACCACCTAGTAATCTAGCCATGTTTTGTGTTCCCGGAATGATGATTATGGCCGTCATTCTCGAAAGCATCCCATGATGCCATTAGGTTAGTAGGCATTCTATTTCTGGGTTTTTGAACCCAAGATTCACTCTACTCATTCATGTTGATAGTGCTTGCTAGTTCCTTTAGGATATTATTAACCTTTGTGATAGTCCTCGAGGTCCATGGTATTTCCTTCTCCCAAATACCATGAACTGTTTATGGTAGAAGTTCTTTGAACCAAAAGATCACAACCAGAGTGCTCTTGATGAGTTCTCCATTCTCCATTGTGATTCTGCCAGTTCTATCTTTCTGCACGGGTTACCCGGAGGAAATGTTGAGCTTTGCTCGACATACTAATCTATGCATCCACAACTCAGAAAAATCGTATGTTACTTTAAGTTGTCCCTCTTTAATTGTATTTCAGCCTTCATCTATCAATTGATAGTCAAGAGTATGCATGCATTCGTTCATCGATGCCTATTATTCTTGTGGTCCATCAAGCCATTCTATTCCGGAATGACTAGGAGAAACAAACTCCAGTACCTCATCCATTCCTAGGATTGGGTCAAAGTAGTTGTGTTTCGCAGATCAAAATGCCAATCCAGCTTTTGTTCTGTTCTACCTTGGAGTGTTACCCTCTTTATGTCAAGATTGTCATGGGAATTGCACCACCTCCTATAACTTCTTGATATAGTGGTACTTCTTGCCATCATTATTCATTCCTCGGTTCCATGTTGTTGTGACTGGAATGCCAACAAGTGAACTGTGATGTGTGAAATCAATACTACTAGCAACCCCGTTGCTTGGTAGTTAATGGACAATAATCTCATCCTTAGCGGGTTGGTTAATGAATCACCATTCTAAGACTGATAGTGCCACCTAGTCCATTTTCCCTGGTGCACCCCTCGGTCAAAGAGTTAGGCTCTTTTGGTGATATCGTCTTGCCCTGAAAAGCAAGAACGCTATCGAGCTTAGTAACATATCGGTGGTTCATGATTTTCCGAATATCTTCTCGGAAGTATGACCAGGTTCTCCCTTGACTATTATGTTGAGCTCATGATCAAGTTGGTTTTCTTATAAACCACCCCTTCTCCTAGAATCTGTGTTGGATACACCTGAACTAGTTGGATACGCTAAATAATAACCTGGGGAGTTGGAAGATAAAAGCTTGTCCGACTTAGTTCATCTTTAAGGGATATCTTGTATGTGTGTTGAAGAAAGCTGGTATTTTCATCGATTGACCCTCGTGATCAGTTAATGGACCTATCATCTTATCCAATCTTTGATTTGAGTATGGGCTATCGTCAAGTCAAATCAGAACCAACGGTATTCGTAATGTTGTCTTACCGTGGTTGTTTCCTCGAGCATACACCATTATATCTTTTGGGTCTGACCAATGATATCACCTTGTTCACATAATTGTGGAATTCCATTTATATGGAAACCTGGATGAATTGTTGTTGAGCCCATCAGCAACATTTTTATCTTCTCCGTGATTCGTGTTGAACATCCAGCTAGTGTTGGAAATTTTGTGAGCAACACCTTCGTGTTTCGTTCATGAGGTATATGTTTGGATGGAAGAAGAGACTTCCTCTAATTCATGTGCATTTGATGCAAGTTGCCGTCGTGAATTCGAGAAAGATTAGTTGCCTCCTCTGGAATCATCCCAACAGTCATGCACATGTGTGAAGTATTCTATAGTTTGGAGACTTGCAACCTTCATTCTATATGTGTCCCTAGCACACCAAGCCACTAACTGATTTGTTCAAGGAGAAGAGGTTCCTTCATAAGAGCTAATCATATGACTTATGTAAGGACTTCATTATCTGCGATGATGGTTCCCAACCAGAACTCGGTAGTGTTTCATTGTAAGACTACTATGTGATCATGCTTGTCTTGGACAGCGTGTTCACATGTGTGTAGCAGATCCAGCTCATGTTTTGGAGCTTGCTTCCGTAGTTCATCTCCCGAGAATCCCGCAATGTCGTCTCGTCGAATTGTGTTGCAAACCTTCTTTTGCAGACATGTTGAGTCTGAAGTATGCTGTTACCAACTAGATCTGAATCTCAGGCAGATATGATGGTTGGAACATTCCCAACATTTGCATTTTGTTCCCAGCTTGCACCACCATTGTGCCATCTCGCTATGGTCTACCCTTCCAGTGGTTGTTATTCAGGATCATCTTCAAAACTGGTCCCACCATGGGTTCCATCCATTTTCCATGATAAGCAAATCATCCCGTGTGTTGTCTTCAACAAAGTAGTCCACATCATCCATTCTAGTCTGAGTATGCCATTCTTTTGAATTCCTCTAAACGATCCATTGTGAATTTCCTCAGGCTGGTATGAAGAGTTCCAATGGTCTCTGGATCAAAAGTAATTCTTTTTTTCCACTTAAGGGAATATCTCTACGAGTCACCTGCCGAAAGGTGCCCCGTTTTGGTGTTAGGGGCAACTTAACTCCTCGCTACCTGAAATTCATGCTCCATCTTATTCAAGCGTGGAATTGTTGCCTACCAAGTGAACCTTCGTAATCTGCTTCACTCCACTCCTCCGGATGTATGTCTTGTGTCTTGATACGTCTCCAACGTATCTATAATTTTTTATTGTTCCATGCTATAATATTATCTGTTTTGGATGTTTAATGGGCTTTATTATTTTTGGGACTAACCTACTAACCAAAGGCCCAGTGCAAATTGCTATTTTTTTTGCCTATTTCAGTGTTTCACAGAAAAGGAATATCAAACGGAATGAAACCTTCGGGAGAGTTATTTTCGGAACAAACGTGATCCAGGAGACTTGGAGTGGACGTCAAGGAAGCAACGAGGCGGCCATGAGGCAGAGAGGCGCCCGGGGTAGGCGCCCCCACCCTCGTGGGCCCCTCGTGGCTCCACCGACCTACTTCTTTTCGCCTATATATACTCATATACCCGAAAACATCCGAGAGCACCACGAAACACTATTTCCACCGCCGCAACCTTCGTACCGTGAGATCCCATCTTGGGGCCTTTTGACACTCACGGAGGGGGAATTGATCACGGAGGGCTTCTACATCAACACCATAGCCTCTCCGATGATGTGTGAGTAGTTTACCACAGACCTTCGGGTCCATAGTTATTAGCTAGATGGCTTCTTCTCTCTCTTTGAATCTCAATACAAAGCTCTCCTCGATTCTCTTGGAGATCTATTCGATGTAATTCTTTTTGTGGTGTGTTTGTCGAGATCCGATGAATTGTGGGTTTATGATCAAGATTATCTATGAACAATTATTGGTTCTTCTCTGAATTATTATATGTATGATTTGATATCTTTGCAAGTCTCTTCGAATTATCAGTTTAGTTTGGCCTACCAGATTGATCTTTCTTGCAATCTTGCGGTATCCTTTCCCAGTGACAGCAGGGGCAGCAAGGCACTTATTGTATTGTTGCCATCGAGGATAAAAAGATGGGGTTTACATCATATTGCTTGAGTTTATCCCTCTACATCATGTCATCTTGCCTAATGCGTTACTCTGTTCTTATGAACTTAATACTCTAGATGCATGCTGGATAGCGGTCGATGTGTGGAGTAATAGTAGTAGATGCAGAATCGTTTCGGTCTACTTGACACGGGCGTGATGCCTATATACATGATCATGCCTAGATATTCTCATAAGTATGCGCTTTTCTATCAGTTGCTCGACAGTAATTTGTTCACCCACCGTAGATTATGCTATCTTGAGAGAAGCAACTAGTGAAACCTATGGCCCCCGGGTCTATTCTCCATCATATAAGTTTCCGATCTATTTTACTTTGCAATCTTTACTTTCCAATCTATATCATAAAAATACCAAAAATATTTATCTTATTATCTCTATCAGATCTCACTTTTGCAAGTGGCCGTGAAGGGATTGACAACCCCTTTATCCCGTTGGTTGCAAGGTTCTTATTTGTTTGTGTAGGTACGAGGCGATTTGATGTAGGGTGGAACCCTAGATGGCCGATCTTTCACGAAAGTAGCGGATCCCTACGAAGAACGTGACGAACACGAGGGGAAACACGAGGGAAACACCAGGGGAACACGAGAGAAATCACTCAACCAACAAGAATAGATCACACATGTGCTAGATCGATGAACACAAAGGTAACATACAAGATCCAAAGTCAACAACGGACGATACAAATGGTAACTGGTTCTTCTCTGTGAGCAGGTCTTGATGGGGGTCTTCTCCGCAAAGGAGGTCTTGAATCCAAGGTGGATCTTCTCCGAAGAGGGGCCGCGGTCTCTCACGTGGAGTAGATCCGATATGGATGAGCAATGCTCTATCTCAAGTATGAGCTAAACCAATGCTAACCCTAACTAGAGGAAGGGGAAGGAGTATATATAGGCTAGTCCACGAAGGGATAAGTGAGAGGGGGGATACATGGGCCTCTGGCCCGTCTGTGCACGCGCAGGTGCCGGATGTCCGGGCTGGGGTCCGGATGTCCGGGGCTTCAGGAGGCGCCGGATGTCCGGGCTGAAGTGGCCAACTTCGGGTGCGTTCTGTCATCGATGCCGGATTTCCGGGGGAGAGGCCGGATGTCCGGGTGTTGGTGAGGCGCGGGATGTCCGGGGTCGCGCCGGATGTCCGGGGCCTGTAGCACTTTGGCCGTAGGGCTTCTGTTGTTGTTGTCATCTTCAGGGGCCTGATACCCAGGCCAGGGCCAGATGTCCAGGTCTCCGTCTTCTTCTTCCGTCGTCGCTTCCATGCTTCCCTCGCGGATGGCGTAGTTGTTCCTTGGCGCGTGCACTCCTCCTCGTCATCCGTAGTGTTCTGACAATACCTATGCATGCACACAAGTGGAGTGTCAAGTAGTATACCATCCTCGAAGGGGTCAAGTGAGCACGTGTAAAGGAGATGATTCACCTTTGTGTATGTGAAGTAGATGTCGCACGTGTCACTCGTTCAAACGGACTCTTGACATGGTGATGTCCATAGGATGCTCCACATCATCTCCCCTCCCTTGGGAAAGATCCGACCTCGGATCGAAAACCAAATCACCATGGGAAAGAGATGGCTTCACCGTGTAGAAGTGGATGTTCACCAAGTACTTGTCATCTTGAAGCTCGAAATGGGCACTCTCCAATGTCGCACCGTCTTGTGATTCCTTAAAAAGGAGTAAGGACAACAAACACTTGGAAAAACAAATGTGGTTAGCGTTAGTGCAAAACCAAGCATTCAAGAGGTGATTCACCAAACAAGTGTCGTCATCATGTAAAGGATATGGTGTGACAAAGGATTGAGACATGGCATGTAAGTATATCAATCGAGCACAAGCAAAAATATCATGGGGACAATCATGTAAATGGGAGGTAGAGATGCAAATATGTGTGTCAAGAGAATAAGCATCTACCTCAAGTTCATAGCAAGCATGGGCAAAGCGCTCAATGAAAGGTCTATGGTAGTCATAGGAATCTTTCACAACACCTAGGAAGATGAGATGTCTAAACACATGGATTAAGTGCAAGACAATCCAAGCATATTGTGCATAGGGTGTAGTGAACATAGTGTGGCACTCAACACAATAGAAAGAGCAATTGTTCACCATGTGTGAGGCAATCAAGTCAATCACGTGACAAGCAATGGGACATGGCATGTGTGAAGTGATGACATTGTTGCAACCAAACATATGAGAGGAGCAAATAATCCAAGAATTGGATGCAACACACAAGGCATATATATCATGATGCATGGAACGGTGAAAATGACAAGTCGAAGCAAAATCTCTAACATGTGCGCAAGTCCAAGATGACCAATAAGTCTCATGGTGCAAGCAACACAAGTAGTATGATCCGCAATATCCAAGCTCATGGTTCGGAGGTTCTCAAAAGAGAAGGATATCACCTTGAAAGCATGTCCGTGTGCGTCCATCACAATGTCGAAGCACAAGCAAGTGCGATGTAGAATCGTCGTGGTAGAAGATGGTTCACTCTCAAGAGCTCGAATGGTCAAATCACGTGAAGCGAAAGTCGACACAAAGTACAAGTATCCTACACATGCACACAACAAAAGAAAGAACGTATGCGCATGGTAGATAAACACATCATCCATCATGATGGTTCTCTTCTCTTGCACATAACCATTAGAAGCACAAGTGCACGAATAATATGATGCAACAATGGCTATATTCATGGCACGAGGTATATGGTGCAAAGAGGTAAGACAAGCATGCTTCACAAGGAATATGTCAAAATCTCCAATTATATGTGAGAATGCTATGGGGGCAAACTCATTATCAAGATTAAAGGCATTGTTGCACTCAATACATGTCAAATCATCTAGCATGAGGGAGGCAACATATGGAGAGATGTGACAAGAAGCAATAACAATCATGTGCAAAGCATGTAGATAGTTGTCATCAACCGCATGAAGTGAGCAAGTATAAATCATTGGTGATACAACATAAGCAAGCATAGTAATCAAGTCGTGCAAGCTAGTGGAGCGAAGATGCAACACACTAGAGGAAATCATGGCAATCATGTCATGTGAGAAAATAGGCAATGCACATGACATATCGCAAGCACGAACACAAAGCAAGATCATAGTATAATCATAGGCATGGGGCACAAAGCAATCATGGCAATAACAAACAATATCTCCACCACGCTTGCAAATACACATACAAGTACTAGAATCAATCATCATGTGTAATGCAAAGCACGGGTCACAAATGCATGGCAAGGGCATAGGAATGGGCATATCATGCAAAGTGAACATGGCAAGATGGGCAAAGGATATATAATGGAAAACAACCCATAACCATGTGAGGGCCATGTAAAAGAAATGCGCGAAGTGAGCGGTGGGAAAGGCAATCCAATGGATCCCAAATCATCATTGCTCTCTAGAGCTCGTTTTGTCAACTTGTGGGATTGCGAGGTTGACAAGTATTCATGGGTACCTACACAAAAGAGACACAATCCAAAGAAATTGTGCGCGTGGTAAATGTACACATCATCCATCATGATGTGTATGTGCAAGTGAGTGTTAGCACAAGATAAGCATCGCTCAAAGAAATTTGATGCATGGTATAAGAACATGTCATCCATCATGAAAGAATATTTGTTATGTATAACACGATGGGGATGCAAATTGAGCATAGAAGTATGTGGCACATCAATAGCATGTTTATTCATGGGAAGCATATTGTGCACACAAGTATTGGGATCATGCAATGGATAGGATGAATCAAAATCTCCTAACATGTGTGAGGTAACTACGGGGGTCTCCTGATGAGCAATATTGGAAACATCATATGGAGAAAATGGACAACATCCAAAACAATGCATATCCGAAGCTAGGTAGTCATGGCATGGCATATGAGATAAATGATGCAAAGGGAGCATATCAATATCATCACAAGAAAAACAAATGTCAATAACCATGGGCTTGTCATCTATACCATAAGTGCAAATTGGGTTCATCTTAATGGCATATGCATAGTCACTATGAAGAGATTGCAAATATGACATATGATTGATCTCATGCATAGCATATGACAAGTCAAGCGGATTGTCAAAACCTAAAGAATTGTCACAAGAAATCCTATGTAACATGGCATCACAACCAATAGACTCCACATGACAATCATCAAACTCATCATAAAAGGGTAAATCATCGCATGGGGAAATCATACTAGAATGAAGCATGGTAATAGGTTGATCAACATCATGCAACCAATCAATGTCAAGAATGTCCACTAGTGGGACTAGAGCATCACCTTCACCTATGTTACCTTGTTCATTACACTCAAGTGGTGTAGGTGAGGTGGGAAAGACCAAATGGTGGTCATCTTCATCTTGATGGAACCATGTGGGGGGTGCATCATATTCCACCATGGCCATCGTCTTGTCCAAAGGAAGGACGTAGTCGTCGCGAATCGGCGCATCATGATATATGGGACCTAGCACCAAATGAGAAGACACAATAGAGGAAGAGGTTAAGTCGTTAGAAATCGAAGTGGCCTCACTCTCTTTATGTGGTGGTTCACTCACTCCCTCAAGGTAGGTGCACTCAAAGTCACATATGGTGGAGTCACTCATCTCACTCAAGTGGTGGGGGTTGTGCCTCTCCTCACATGGGAATTGGGGCAACACATCATATATGGGGCTAGTGGTGAAGTCACTCTCACTCTCAATATGGTGGCAAAAGTCACTCAAGTCATCATACATCTCCGTGGTCAAAGTGAAATAACCAACCATCTCATCGCCGTCACCATGGATGAAGGCCGAAGATGGTGCATCATCACTATCCTCCATGACCGAAGGGGAAATCCCATGCTCAATCATCTCGTCATCGTCGCCATGGATGAAGGCTGAAGATGGCACATCATCGCTCTCGCCTCCTAAGATGGAAGCATCATCTTTGATCATCACCATGTCGCTCGCCTCCAAAGCTTGGTCCTTGAGGGTCTCCGTAGTCGTACTCGTCGCCGCACCATCTTGAAAAATAGTCATGGAGGACTCGGCATCATCAATGCCACAAAGAGGGATGGCAGTGAAGTTGAACTTGGGAGCATCATCTTGTAGCTCATCGGGCTTGGACATCTTGGTGGTACTAGCCTCATGCTCGTCGTCTTTGAGTTTGGTCTTCGAGAAGTGTGCTTGGGGTGGAGAAGCCTTGGCCTTCATGAGTTCTTGTTCCGCCTTGAGAGCACCAATGTAGTTGTCGTCGAGGGACTTGTAGTTCTCGAGGAAGATAGTCTTGGAGATGTCGTTGTTCAATCCCACCATGAAGTGGAACTTCATTGACATGGGGTCGTCCACGCCGGCTCATCGCAAGGCTTTCTTCATCTCCTTGAAGTACTTGTCGACGGACTTGGATCCTTGGATGATGTTCTCCACTTGGCGTAGAAGTTGTTCCGTGTAGGTTGGAGGCACAAACTCTCGCCGCAAAGCTTTCTTCATCTTGGGCCAACTCATGTCGTAGCTCTCCGAAGGTGTGTGAAACCACCATGTCGAGGCATAGTCGTGGAAGTTTCTTGTGGCGCACTTCACTTGATCTTTGGGAGGAACTTGATGTAGCTTGAGGTAGTCGTCCATCAAACGCTCTCACTCGAGATACTCCTCGGGTTATAGAGTCCCATAGAAAGGAATCTCGTGGTCGGTGTCGAGGTCGTAGTAGCTCGTGGAGGTCACGGACTTGAGCTTGGGGAGCTTCTCTTGAGCGTAGTCTTGAGGTGCTTGTTGGCGAAGATGTCGTATATCCGAAGGTGAAGATGCCTTGAAGTCGCTTGGCAAAGATGCGAAGGGAGATGGTGAAGTCGTTGAGCAGTTGTTGGTGTTGAGCTCTTGACCTTCACGTTCTTGTTGGTGATGGTGTCGATGCCGATGTGATCTTGCCGGAGATGGTAGCTCGGAAGCAGGTGCTCTTGAGCATCTTCTCGAAGATGAGGAAGATCTCTTGTATGACTTGATGAGGGCTTTGTTCTCCTCCATTTGAGCTTGCATCTTGGCATCAGTGTAGTTGTTCTTGGCATCGAACTCGTCATTGTTATAGACCGAAGGTGAAATGCCTTGCCTATCCATCACAAGACTCGAGCAAATATGAGTGGGAGAAAGAGAAGAACTATACCAAATGTACCTTGACCGATGTTGAAGATGGATCAATGATCACCCAATGTGTAACAAGGAAATAGCACAATTGGTACCAATTCTTATCGGTTTCTCACACCTACACAAATAAGGCTTATGGTGGAGCTCGGTGAGGATAGTGGCACAAAAATTTGATGAAAAATGTTAGCAAGAGTCAATAATGCTGAAAGAGATTCACAAATTCGCAAGTGAAACAAGTAGACCAATAGCAAAGAATGGCACACGGAAACACACACACGGATAGATAAATGGGGTCGTGCAACCAAGGAATGAGCACAAAATGTGGAGTCCACGGAAAACGCTTGTGTTGCGCAACTCAAGAGAGACGCTAGCACGATTGCTCTACAGGCGGATACGACACTTGTGCACAACCTATGATATGCAAAATGGATAAACTTTCTATCCCAAGTATGCTATATATGTATGGTTCCCGGTGTTTCTCTCAAGATGATCCAAGATGATCGGATATGACAATCTTATATGCAGTGTGGTATGATGCTATGGCACTTACTTACAAGCTCTTTGCTCTTTCTCTTTTGCTTAAAAGCTTATTGTATTTTTTGTATGGCCACTTTGCGAAATGCACAAACCAAGATAGCAATTGTGTATATGCGGGAACAAGCTTGTGACACAAGAGATGATATGATACCAATATGGTATGGTATGTATGCAATGGAAGGTGTAGACCACTAATGTGACAAGTAACGTTGCCGGCAATACTCAAATGGCTAGTCTCGATAGGCAAGTAACGCAAAATGGGCTAGGGGTTAACAATGCAATGGCAAGGGAATATACAATGGAGGGATACCACGATACCGAGATGATATGGACTTTACCGTCCGAGGCGATGATGAGTGGCGGTGTTCTTGATGTAGATACCAAGGTGATGGAGACTCGTCCCTAATTAGCCGAAACACCTTAGGAAACGGAAAAACCACAACTCAAAATCTCAAGGACAAAAGTCAAATGGTGGTAGCGGGAATGCGGTGGTGGTTTTGTGGAAGCTCAGTGGGATTGCGGAAATGCAATGATGGGGTTTTGAGACACAATGCGGAAGTCGAGGGTAAAGCAGTGGATGGACTATACACGGTGTCGGAGTTCGAAACACGGTCCCTAAGTAGCCGAAACACCTTATGAGACACAACTCTCAACACAAACAAAATTGGGTTAAGTTGCGGTGGCGGAAGTGTATGGTGGTCAAGCCTATGCGGAAGTTATGGTGGTGGTGGATCAAGAAGCAATCGTCCCTAAGTAGCCGAAACACCTTAGGAGACTCTAATCACTACTCAAGCAACCACTAATGCAATGGGGAACAAAATTGGTTGTTGCGGAAGTCGGAGGTGGTTTTGCGGAGGATGTGGTGGAAGCCCTTGGTAAAGATGCCAAAGTTCCAAAAGTTTGATGGAGTCAAATAGTGGTGGTAGTATTTTTATGTGATGGGGGATATCAATAGCTTCAAAACGAGCTAAAGAACGTCAAAAACGGACTCCGGATGAATTAGTTATGGACAAAACGGTGGAACGGGAAAAGCTGAAATCCCAGGGGTCGGACATCCGGGGCTCGGGCCGGATATCCCGGACCTGATGTCCAGAAACTTGCGCGAAAATGCGCTCCAGGAGCCGGATGTCCGGGCTAATGGCCGGATTTCCGGGCTGGCCGGATGTCCGGGGGTCGGGCCGGATGTCCGGGCTCTGAATCCGAGGATGAACTCGAGGAACTCGATTTGGGGGTGGAAATTGATGAATTCGGGGGCAAAATTGCGGAGATTTCGTGGATGGAAAGTGGGGAAACTTGGGGAAATGCTAGATCCACTTGAAAACAAGCAAATCCATGGATCAAAATCAATAAAACATCATCACACCAACAAATCACAAAAAAAATTGGGGCTATTTTTGGTGGGGATTTTTGAATTTAGGATGAAATCAACAAAACTAGGCTAGAAAACACAACGGGGAGGCTCCGAAATCGTGATCAACGTGGCTCATGATACCAAGATGATGTAGGGAGGAACCCTAGATGGCCGATCTTTCACTAAAGGAGCGGATCCCTATGAAGAACGTGACGAACACGAGGGGAAACACGAGGGAAACACGAGGGGAACACGAGAGAAATCACTCAACCAACAAGAATAGATCACACATGCGCTAGATCAATGAACACAAAGGTAAGATACAAGATCCAAAGTCAACAACGGACGATACAAATGGTAACCGGTTCTTCACCGTGAGGAGGTCTTGATGTGGGTCTTCTCCGCAAAGGAGGTCTTGAATCCAAGGTGGATCTTCTCTGAAGAGGGGCTGCAGTCTCTCACGTGGAGTAGATCCGATATGGATGAGCAATGCTCTATCTCAAGTATGAGCTAAACCAATGCTAACCCTAACTAGAGGAAGGGGAAGGAGTATATATAGGCTAGTCCACGAAGGGGTAAGTGAGAGGGGGGATACATGGGCCTTTGGCCCGTGTGTGCATGCGCAGGTGTCGGATGTCCGGGCTGGGGGCCGGATGTCCGGGATGAAGTGGCCAACTTCGGGTGCATTCTATCGTCGATGCCGGATTTCCGGGGGAGAGGCCAGCTGTCCGGGTGTTGGTGAGGCGCCGGGCCTGTAGCACTTTGGCCGTAGGGCTGCTGCTGTTGTTGTCATCTTCACGGGCCGGATGTCTGGGTCCTGGGAGTTGTCTCCGTCTTCTTCTGTCGTCGTCGCTTCCATGCTTCCCTCGCGGATGGTGTAGTTGTTCCTTGGCGCTTGCACTCCTCCTCGTCATCCGTAGTGTTCTGACAATACCTATGCATGCACACGAGTGTAGTGTCAAAGTAGTATACCATCCTCGAAGGGGTCAAGTGAGCACGTGTAAAGGAGATGACTCACCTTTGTGTATGTGAAGTAGATGTCGCACGTGTCACTCGCCAAACGGACTCTTAACATGGTGATGTCCATAGGATGCTCCGCATCACGATTTGCATGTATCCTCCTACTGGATTGATACCTTGGTTCTCAAAAACTGAGGGAAATACTTACGCTACTTTGCTGCATCACCCTTCCCTCTTAAAGGGAAAACCAACGCATGCTCAAGAGGTAGCATGTCTCAACTCGAGAGATGTTTCAATGTCTCACTCGATGAGTTGATCCTGGGTTGCTCGATCTTCACGAAGCTCGATTTTTCTAGAGTTTTCCTATTCTTCTCATTGTCATGTTGGATGGTATTCTCAGAGCAAGACGTCAAGACAAAGAAGATGATCGAATCAACGTTCTTATGAGGTGCAACTTGGATCATGAAGTTTGTGAGATTTAGTGTCCCCTCTGTCTTCTTACCTCACGTCTTGAATCTCGTGATGAGATTCTTGTTTAGTGGGGGTGAGTTGTCACAGCCATAGCTCAGCTCCTGTTGTCTTTGCGTGATCATCATCTTTAAAATTCAAATGAATTTGAAATGGGGACTGTTAAACCCTAGCAGCAAATGAAATTCAACTAGGGTCAAAATTAAATCTTTTCAATGAACCCAAAATGCCCTTCATAAATTTCATCATTTTTTAATTGGTCTAGAACCTCCGCCAAAAATGGTGCACACTTCTCTAGGACACTCTGGATTTTTGAATTAAATCATAAGTATTCGAATTTGGACATTTAAATTCTATAAAGTATTTTAAATGTCCAAATAATCTTGAAAGCATTTGAGGGCTGTTGGAAATAATTATAAAAGTGCCCACAAATATTTCTAGAATTTTATGAAATGATTTAGTATTTTTCACTAAATCAAAACAGAGCAAATAAATAGAAAAACTGAAACAAAAATAAAAGAGAGAGAGAAAGGAAACCTACCTAGGCTTACCTCCTGTGCAGCCCACCTGGCAGTCCAGCCGCCTGGCGGCCAGCCCACCCGCAGCAGCCAGTCATCCCCAACCTCCCGCCAGAAGGATGAGGGGCGCGTGCTTGCCGCGCGCGTCCACGAGCGAGGCCACATCCTACTTCTGCCGACGCAGGAGAGGCTCCAGGAGCTGCCACATGCCACCCTGGTCCCTTTTGCCCGTCGCTCATCCTCGTCCCCTCCTCTAGCCCCCTCTCCTGAACGTGCCCAAGCACCTACGTCGCCACCGTCCGCTGCCACCGTGGCCACCAGCCCTTCCTAGTCCACCCAGCGTGTTCAAGAGAACCGCCTCGGCTCCGTCTTCCTCCTCGACGCTCCACGCAACCAGGGACGCACCACAGTGCATGCATCGCCCTCTTCCTCGAGCTCGGTCGACCGAGATCGCCGCCGCCGTTCTGTCGTCATCAAGCCGTCACCGAGCCCACTGAACTTCTCTTTGACCTACAAGTGAGCTCCTTCGCCGCCTCCTCCTATCCCCATGGCCTATAGTTTGCTGTAGAATCATTCCCCGCCATGCCCGTGAGCTTATTGCCGCCGTCCATGACGCGGCCACGGCCACAGACACTACCGATCACATACGAGCCCGCCAATGCGCTCAACACGTCCCCAAGAGACGAACGCGACCACCCCCACGTCCTGCTGCGCAGCCTAGCATGTTTTCGCCGAGGCCCGAGCTCCGGTCGCCGCACTTGTGGTCGCCGGTGTTGATTTAGGGAGCCCCACGATGCGCCACTTGCACCACCCAACGTGCCTGGATGCACTGCTTCCGTATAGCCTAGCCGTCCGAGCTCTCATCGCCGGAGATGGCCGGACGGGGAGCGCCGCGTCATCCTGCTTAGCACCGGCGGCTAATCGCCGTTTAGCTGACGTGGCTGGTTTAGATTAGGTGTTAACTAACCCCCACAGCCGATGACATGTGGGCCCAGCACCCCGCTAAATTTTAGTTAGTGCTAAAACTAACTTTTTAACCCTGAGTCACTGACCAGTGGGACCCACTGCTCAGGTTTGACCCTGGCTGCCCAGTTGACCCGCTGACGTCACTGTTACGTAATGCTGATGCAATAAAGCATTTTCTGGATTTAGTTTATTTTAAATAGCCAGGAAATCCCAGAAATTGTTATAAACTTAAAAAAATCATGGAAAACAATCTATAACTCCAAATGAAATAATTTATATATGAAAAATTATCAGAAAAATCGAATCTATCCATCTGTACCATTTGCATGCATGTTAGAACAACTTATGACTACTGTTTAGGGCAAATGAAATAAATGGCACTTGAATCTTCACATATGGAGTTGAATTTGAATCTTTGATTCAAACCAACTTCATTTAATCTGGTTTCTAGATGCATTAGCTCAAATCACATCATATTGCCATGTCATGATCATCAATCATATTGTCACATTGCATTGATTGTATTCTTTCTCTGTTGCCGGTGTTTGTCCCCTCTCAGTAGACGTGGTTTCAACGATGAGATCAATGACACCGATGAAGAACTATACTATCTTCAGAAGTGCCAGGCAAGCAAAACCCCCTTGTTCATTCTCATACAATCTCACTCTCTCGCTTCTGCTCTCTTTTAATGCTTTAGGACAACAACGGTTCAACTGTTACATGTTGCGGTAGTTGAACCCCTTTCCTCTGCATGACCTGTCATGGCCACAGTAAATAGATGAAACCCACTAGCATGAGTAGGAGTTGTTTGAGCCCTGATGTGCCTACTCATTCATGCTTGTTGTCATGCCTGCCACTGCTTAGAGTTGAGTCAGGTCTGATTCATCGGGGATGAATTGGAATGTGGTGAACATGTCTTACTGTTGAGAGCTAAGTGTGTGAACACGATTTGGTAAAGATAGCGGTGAGAGGCCATGTAGGAATACATGGTGGGTTGTCTCATTGAAACCGTCCTCAGGAACTGAGTTCTTTGATTGTGATCCATGAACAGCTACTGCCACACGTTGGCCCTGAAATATGACCCGCTCGACTTATTAACCCCCCTGTCCTTTGTCCAGGAGTTGCAAGTAGTTTCTGGTGTTTGTAGTAGGGACATTTACATCTGTGCCCCTAACTCGAACCCACTACTCAGATTTGCCCCTAATTTTGAAGCATGCTCAAATTTGCCCCTCCGTCGTTAAGCCACTACTCAAAAATGCCCTTCCGCATGCGATCTAGCACTTTCCATCCAATACTGTAGCACTTTCCGTCTGCTACAGTACACATGGGCCTCTGACGGTCAAAGGCCTTTGACTAGACGGAAGGGCATTTCTGAGTAGTGACTTAACGACAGAGGGGCAAATTTGAGCATCCTTTGAAATTAGGGGCAAATCTGAGTAGGTGGTTCGAGTTAGGGGCAGAAATACAAATGGCCCTTTGTAGTATGCTGGAGGCCGTGCGCAGCACTGACCCGAGGGGTGGGCTGTGATGCGGTAGGCACGTGGCCCGGTGTACCGAGTCGCCCATTTGGTGACCCGGGAACCCTGCACACATCGCTCGGGGCCGTAGTGGAAACCTCGGCCGGACTCCCTGCGGATGGAACCTGAATAGGCAATAAACCTGGACTAGGGACATGTGTGGTTAGTTAGGTCGTGGTCCACACCCACGTTGGCTTTTGCTTGAAGTCTGCCGAGCACATGTCGTGTGCAGACGCTAAGTGGTGGTAACATGTGAGAAGAAGTACACCCTTGTAGGGTTATAAATGATCTATTCGAATAGCCGCGTCCACGGTAAAGGACCTCTGGGTTTCCTATGCAGTTCATAGACAAGTGAAAGTGGATACTCTAAAATGCGCAAGATAAGCGTGAGTTCTATGGATGGCGTTCTCGTAGGGAGACGGGAGCGGATCCATAGTGGTGTATTGATTGGTGAATATGTGGACTCGCAAAGCGCCACCCCAAAAGAGTTACTTGCAGTCGTAGTTCAGGATAGCCACCGAGTCAAAGCTGGCTTGCTGCAGTTAAACTCCACCACCCCTTTGTTCATACCGATGCATATGTTGCTAGTTCTGATGTAAGTCTTGATGGGTACATTTGTACTAATGTTTGCTTAATTTATGTTTGGTAGAGTGACTTCAGTCTCATTAGTAGTTCTGCGTGGACTTCGACGTTTAGCTTGTTACCTCAGCTACGATCTTGTGCCCTCGGCAGGGTCTTGTAGATAGTCAGGCTTCTCAGCCTTTTCATTTGAAGTTGTCTGTACTTAGACAAGTTAAGCTTCCGCATGTGCTTATTGCTTGTATGACTTGAATGCTGGGTCATCAGACCAATGTTTGTAATATCGGGCTCCTCGGAGCCTAATGAATAAATACCTTGAGTCGTAGAGTTTTGTTGTGATGCCATGTTGTATTTGCACATATCGAGCATATTGTGTGTATGATTTTGAAATGCTTGGTATGTGTGGGATCTGACAACCTAGTTGTTCATTCTTGGTAGCCTCTCTTACCGGGAAATGTCTCCTAGTGCGTCCACTGAGCCATGGTAGCTTGCTACTGCTCCGGAACACTTAGGCTGGCCGGCATGTGTCCTTCTTCGTTCCCGTGTTTGTCCCTTTGGGAAAATGTCATGCGTTGTTCCTTGTAGCTTGCTACGACTTGGGTTCATACGTTGATGATCGACACATTCGTTGCTGGGTCATGTATGCCTGTCCTTGTAAGTTAGTGCCACTTTGGATTCACGACTAGTCATGTCGGTCCGTGTTCTCTGTCATATGGATGCTAGCGACACTATCATATACATGAGCCAAAAGGCGCAAACGGTCCCAGGACAGGTAGGGTGGCACACGTGGGAATACTGTGCGTGAGGCCACAAAGTTATATGATGTGTTACATGCTAGATCGGTGTGACTTAGGTTTGGGGTCCTGACATCGGCCTACTCATCGTCGATCTCCACATGGGACGTCCCAGAGGTAGCAGCCCTGGAGACCTAGGATTCCATTCGGTCAAATAAACGTGAAGGTTCGCAACAGCATGAAGAAAAGGAAGAAGAAAACACTTACGCTGAAGCGATGGGCACAACAACTTCAATCCTGGGCAAAGCCTTCCGAGGTTTTGGAGGAATGACCTTCGCTTGCTTGGCAGTTTTTTCCGTCGGCTCGGGAGTTGACGTTCGAGTGCGCTTCTGGGTCCTCGCACTCGACGCAGTGGCCTTGCCTTGGTCAGCCATAGGATCTTGTGATTGCTTGGAACGATGCTCGGTGCATGGTGGAGACTCAACTTCTTCACTGTCGTCGGAGTCGTAGATGTCATCTTCACTGTCGTCGGCGTACTCGATGTCGGCACTCCCGCCCTTGCTCTCTCCTCCCCCAAGGTGCTGCTCTCCGTTCGGCACGGGTGAGTACATCTTCGTGAATACCTGCAAGGCACAGATTACAAAAAATCAGTCGGATTCCAGTACAGCTACATATTGAAAGGCAAAGGATGAAACACTCGACAAGTCATGTCAGACCTCTCCTGGAGGGTGCTCAGCGTCAAATGGCAAGATCTGTTTTGCTCCGTGTGGGTTGTCCTTGTTCCCAGTGATGCTCTGAAGCCACTGCGCCACTGTCTCCTCTTTGACCTTCTCCGGGTGGGTCCGAGCTGTGTCTTCTATACCTGACTACAGCCACATGGGGTAGTCGCGAGCTTGCAAGGGCTAGATGCGTCGACTGAGGAACACCTCCAGCAAATCCATGCCTGTCACTCCACCCCGGACCAGCGCAACGACCGCGTCGACCAAGATGGCTACCTCACCCTTCTCCTCCTCATCTACAGTCAATGAAAGAGGGGTGCGGAGTCTCTCCAGAGAGAAAGGAGGAAGGCCAGTCGACTAACCCGGAGTCGGGACATCTTTGCAGCCAAACTAGGTCGACTGCCACCCCCTAAATGATTCAGGAAAAGTCATGGGAGGGAAAGAGCTCCTACCCCTTATTTGAACTCCTAGACCCCCACACATTTGGATCACATGGGTCCTCTCTCGTCAGTCAGATTAGCTTTCTTCACCGACTGATATCGACAAGTAAAGATATGTTTGAATAACCCCCAGTGCGGGAGGCATCCCAGGAAGTTCTCACACATCGAAACGGGTGCGGCAAGGTATGAGATGGTGTTGGGGGGAAGTGATGGATCTGAGCACCTAAGAAATTCAAGAAACCTCGGAAGAATGGATGTGGTGGCAATGAGAAACCTCTTTTAACATGTGTCATGAGGAGAACCCGCTCGCCGTCACACGGCGCGGGCTCGGACTCCCCTTCCCGCAGCCTCCAAGACCCCTCCGCTATCAGCCCGTCAGCGACGAGGCCCTCCAGATCATCCACCGAGGCCGACGAGGGGATCCAATCACCTTGGATCCAGCCCGATGGCAGAGCGGACCGCGAGGTTGACCCCTTAGTCGACTTCTTGCCCTTCGTTGTCTTCTTCGCATGCTCCAGAGCCCTCGTCTTGTCCTTCGCCATGGCTGTGGTGGCCGACGGGTTCGAGCGGGACGGCGCTACGCTGGAGAAAGTGAGGCAGAGAGGCGAAGGAGAAAGGGGAAATCGGTGGGCACTGTTGCATGCATCGGATGTGTCGCCTTATGTACCCGCGCATCCGAGTGGCTGACTCATGGGACCGCGCAATCTCAGCGCATCCCGCAACCGGCGCCGGCTCAATACATGGCGAAAAAGGCGGCACTAGGATCGAGGAGTCCCTCCCCACCTACCCCGCTTACCGAGCCGCATCCCGACCTGCGCGCTTCTCCAAATTTTGAATCTCGTGAAATCCAGGTCCAGCAAAGTAGTCGATCGAATCGAAGATATCCAAATCCAATCTGCTCAATGATATGTTACTTACTTCACTCGGAAGCTCAGGAAGCCAGAATCGATCAAGGCGATAGACAAAGGGTTAAAATACTAGCATACTTTCAGGCCCCTGAGAAAGTGTCTCTGGAACATTGAACCGGGTCAGAATCGACTTCAACCCTTCTTCACTCGGTCCTCGATCCATTCGGGGGCTAATGACGATGACATGTAGCTAGGGTAGGGTCTTAGGCCTGACCTATATGTCCTTCCCAAGGACACCCTACAAGGGGACAAGGCCTACAAGGACAGAAAGAAGATACCGACTGGAATCATCATAGAGTGCAACTCACTCGACAGAAGATTCACTCGGGTAACCCAATTCCACTTGGCCAACATCATTCACTCGGAAGACAATTATCCACTCGAAGGATAGAAGACTTAGAGCCACCACTGGATGGCAACAGTTGTACATTCACTCCGTCACCTTAAAGATCATTAAACACAGGCCTTACCAGTAACGTATGTGAATGGAAACAGTTGTACATTCACTCCGTCACCTTAAAGATCATTAAACACAGGCGTTACCAGTAAATTATGTGTCTTTATTTCCACATTGAACCCTTGCGTAACTGAGAACAATGAGGGGTCGGCGCACTCTATATAAGCCACCCTTCCCCTATGGCACAAGGGTTCGCAACCCCTGTAACTCAACACTGCAATCTACAGAGCCTCCGCGGCACCTAGATGTAGGGCTGTTACCTCCTCCGAGAGGGGCCTGAACTCGTAAATCCGAGTGTCCAACCTCACCGTAGCTAGGCACTGCCTCCTCCTACGTACCCCCTATCTCTACTGTCCGATCCCTTCCCACGACAGGTGCCATGGGTAGTTCCTCCCGAGGCAGCGCCGGGCCTGCAGTGGGGGGAGCCGCCGATGGCTTGAGGAGCCGCTCTTCAAAGATGCCAGGCTTCTGGGGTTCGCATCGGGATGCCCTCTTGGCGATTTCGTCCACCTCCTTTTTCGTGCCATGCGGTACGTGCTGCAATTCCATGCCCAAGAATCGTTTTTCAATTTTGTGTACCTCTTCTAGGTATGCCTCCATGTGCTCGTCCTTTGGTTTGTACTCCTTGTTTGAGAAGTTGACGAGGAGCTGAGAGTCGCCCCTGATGGTGAGATGCCTAACCCCCAGAGCCGCTGCGGCCTTGAGGCCAGCGATCAGGCCCTCGTATTTCGTGATGTTGTTGGAGACTTTCACACCATGATGAAAGCAGAGTTGCACGGTGTAGTAGAGCTTGTCTTGGGTAGGTGAGATGAGCATAGCTCCAGCCCCCACGCCCTGGCGTGCGACCGCAGTGTCAAAGTACATGAAACATCCATCCGGTGCTTCGTCTCCGGGCGTGAGGGAACGGTCTTCTCCCACTCCTTGGTCAGGGGCGTCAGTCTATTCCGCCACAAAGTCTGTGAGGTTCGTGCCATTGATGACTCTGGTGGTGCTAAACTTCAGCTAGAACGCCTGCAGCTCGATGTTACACTCGGCTACCCTTCCCGCGGGATTGGGGCTCCGGAGCACCTTCTCCAGGGTGAATGCGGAGACAACCTTAATGGGGTGGCCTTGGAAGTAGTGGCGCAGCTTTCTGGAGGCGGCGAGGAGCGCGTGCAGGAGATTATGTGGCAAGGGGTAGCGTCCACGCGCGTCACGCAGCACCGTGCTAATGAAGTACGCGAGATGCTCGATGAAGGAGGAGTTGACGGCGTCCTGCCCCTCTTGGGGCGAGGGAGCCTTGTCATTCGGTGGGGTAGCCAGGGCCTCAGGAGCGTCGTACTGAGGTGGTGATGGCACAGTCGGGAGAGGGACACCACACTGCACATTCGCATCCGCGCGCTCTTCCCGGACCTCCACGAGTGCCGCGCTGGCCGAGTGGGGTGTGGCAGCCAGGTAAAGCACCAGGGGCTCAAGAGGACGAGGTACCACCATCACCAGCGGGCTGGTGAGGAACCTCTTGAGGTCTTGGAAGGCTGCGTCGGCCACCGAGTCCATTCAAACGGGCCCGTTTTCTTCATCAGCTTAAAGAAAAGGAGGGCACGCTCGCCTAGCTTGGAGATGAAGCGCCCCAATGAAGTCATGCAACCCGCGAGCTTCTGCATGTCCTTGAGGGTCTGCGGCAGGCTCATCCTTTCTATCGCCTTGATCTTCTCTGGGTTAGCCTTGATCCCTCTGTGTGACACCAGGAAGCCTAGCAGCTTGCCAGACGGGACGCCGAACACGCACTTCTCCGGATTGAGCCACAGGTTAACCTTGCGCAGGTTGGCGGAAGTTTCTTCCAAATCTTCAACGAGGGTCCTTGCCTCCCGCAACTTGACCACTATGTCATCGACATACGCCTCGGTGTTCCTTTCGAGCTGCATGCCCAGGGCGATGTGCATCAGTCGCTGGAAGGTTACGCCAGCATTACGTAACCCGAACGACATGAAGGTGTAGCAGTACACCCTGCATGGGGTCAGGAAAGTTGTCTTCTCGACATCCTGCAACGCCATCTTTATTTGGTGGTAGCCCGAGAAGGGATCCAGGAAGCACAACAAGTTGCACTCGGCGGTGGAGTCGACGATCTGGTCGATGCGCACAAGAGGGGAAGGGTCTTGGGGACAAGCTTTGTTGAGGCTCGTGAAGTCGACGCACATGTGCTCCTTCCCACCCTTCTTGGGGATGATGACCGGGTTCACCAGCCAGTCTAGATGTCGTACTTCCCAGATGACGCCACCTCCTTCAGCTTGTGAACCTCCTGGACTATGAATGACTGCTTCTCCGGGGCTTGTCGCCGCGCCATCTCCTTCACCAGGCGTGCCCTGGGGCACACCATCAAGGGGTGCTCAATCACATCTTGTGGGACGTCGACCAGGTCTGTTGCCTCCCATGCAAACACATCCTTATTCGCATGAAGGAAACTGATCAGGGCCTCCTCCTAGTCTAGGGGAAGGCCAGCGCCTATGGTGAATGTGGGGCCAGAGCCCCCGTCGTCGATCGGTAACTCCTTCGTCTCCGCCCGGTCCTCAGAGAACAACTGCTTCTTCTTCGTGGGCGCGGCCTCCGGGAGCTCCGGAGCGTCTTTGGCGCTTGGCCGCGCCACCGCCGCAGCCTTGTGAGTGAGCTTGAGGACTAGGAGTGCATCCCAAGCATCCCCCGCCATAGTGAGGATGCCGCTGCTCCCCGTCATCTTGATGGCATTGTAGCCAGGATGTGTCGCTGTAGCCAGGGTGTGTCGCTGCCATGAACTTGGCGAGAGCTGGGTACCCAAGGATGGCGTTGTACGGGAGGCTGATGCGGGCGACGTCGAAGTCGATGAGGTCGGTGCGGTAGTTGTCACGCGTGCCAAAGGTGATGGGGAGGCGGATCTGCCCCAAGGGAACGGCGGAGCCATCGACCACCCATGAGAAGGGCCTGCTGGGGACGAGTCGGTCGTAAGGCACATGAAGCTGATCGAAAGCTTCCACGGAGAGGACGTTGAGGCCAGCTCCACCATCGGTGAGGGTCGTGGTGACTGCAACATTGCTGATGGTGGGCATGCAGAGTATGGGGAGCGCATCGGCGCAGACCGTGGTCTAGGGGTGATCCCTGAAGTTTAAGGTGATGTCGGTCTCAGGCGTCGTCCTGCCTGGAGGGGCCTCCTTCCGCGTCCAGGCGGCTCCCACCTGTCGGAAGTGCTACTTGACGTGGCGGCTTGAGGCCGGTGCCTGCGACCCGCCGAGGATGGCCGCACCGGCATGGGCCACCGGTGCCGCAAAGTGTGCGATAAACAGGTTGTGCAGCTCCTCCCAGGAAGCCACCGAAGATTCTGGCAGGTTGAGCAGCCAGGAGCGAGGCACACCCGCGAGAGCCATAGGGAGCCAATTCGCCATGACTTTGTAGTCGCCGCTCGCTGCCCAGATGGCCTCTCACAGACACCCGGAGGAACTTCGGCGGGTCCGCGCTCCGTTGAACCGTGGCAGCAACTCCGGCCTAAACTTTAGCGGCCACCACACCTATTGCAAGCTAGGCAGGGGAGAAAGCTCGTAGGCCCGCGATGCCCCCGAATGCGCGTGGCGGCCCGGTGGGTGGAGCAATGCCCGCCATGGGTACCACACGGTGCAGGCGGAGTGCGGCTGATGAAGAAGCGGATCTTCGACACGCCCCTACCTGGCGCGCCACATGTCGGATTCAGGGCTCCGCAGACCCAAGAAAGGTTCGAACTCTAGGGCGTGTGCGAAGAACTCAACCTCTTCAACCAGCCAGTTCGTCACCCCCACGGCCTAGCTCGATGAACAAGGAAGAAGATGGACACGACCCAGATTCGGGCCACCTTGCGGTGTAAGACCCTACTCCTGCTTTGGGGTGGATTAGCCTTACGAGAGGCTGAGTATGAAATAGTACAAGGGAATAACAACCTCACAAGGTCTACTCTGGTGTGGGTGTGAGCTGATGAGGTGTGGATTCGATCCAGCAAGAGCTCTCGCCCTTCCTACGGTGGTGGCTAACCTATATTTATAGTGGCCTCGGTCCTCTTCCCCCAAAACGAAGGCGGGAAGGATTCCCACAGTGGCCAATTTCAAAGGGGACAAGTAGTACATCCTATCCTGACTAAAGGTGGTCTACGCCTACAAAGCTTCTGGTCATGACGCTGCGATGGGCTCGGTCATGACATCCGTCCTGCCGTCCGGGCGGTCTTGGTCTCGTTGCACGGGAATGGAAACCTTTGGCTGATTCCTCGGGACCCCGCGCCTGCGCTTGCCTCCTTAGCACCAAAGAGGAAACCTGCTCCTCTGCGCCCGCTGGCTCCCGCCTGGCCTTGCTCGTCATGCCTTGCGTCACCTCAATCTCATGAGGTGGGCACCTGGATAGAAATCTCCGCTCCTCAGGAGGCAGCCCGAGGGGGCGCTCCCTCCGGATGTCTTGATGTCACCCGCCTCCCGAGGCTTGGCCCCTAGCGAGGGTCTTGTCTTGAAGGTGTTGTAGATGGGTTGTACCAGGCCGTTGATGAAGCCAGACCATGGGCAACAGGCAGGAGAGTCTGGGTACCCTGGTTCCCAGAACGCTAACACACGCAAGCATGTTTGTCACAGGGAATGATGGTATGGACACCGACAAGTGACGTTCAAGTTAATACTCCACGACAAGAAGTACAACAAAGAAAAGCTAAGTTGAAAAACTTTCAAACAAATTCTTTGTTGTAGAGCTATCTTTCCTTGGACGTTTTTGGCTATTGTATGGAAAATATGTGCGCGAGGGAACCTTGTCGTTATCGGTTGCACTCTTATTTTGTTTTGAGTCTGCTCAACAATCTAAGTAGCTGCGTTGAGATCGCTAAGACCGGCGGCGGCATTTCCAGCAGGCTGCTAAGGATTCGTTCCTCAAGCGCTCGCGGCAAGTGTGCACACCGACAAGTTTCCAAACAACATAGGGTATACATCATGCAAAAACAGGAATGAACAAGGGAAATAGCAAGCATTCATCAAACACAGATAGTTTATATTACATCAGATAACTTGTTAATGTTCTAACTTAAGATAAATATTGTCTTTCACATGGACTGTTCACAGCAAGGCAAGGCATGGCGACTAGTCCCTGCGCTAGCCTTCAATCCTCTTCACCTGGCTTACCCTGTCAACAATGGGATGGATAACTTTTTCAATGGCCTTACTGTCAGCGTCTTTCGGCAGGCTTGCGAGAACATTGGAGAAGTCAGTGCCAGGCTTCCAGTAACCAACCTTGACGAGCATCTTTTGGAAGAGTTTGCAGCTCTTAGCGGCAAGGGTGGTAGCTCGACTGTTTTGGATATGCTTGAGGGCGTCAACAACACATTTCGAAGAACAAAGTCAACCTGGCGCTGGTGCTCGCATTCTCATTGGCGGGGTACCTGAAGTTCTGAAGACCCATGCTGGCTAGTTGTGCAGTAAGCTTTTCAGGGGCACTGACAAGCCGCTCGGTCTAGAGTGTCACTCTCTTTTCATAGTCATTGTATGTAGCGGCAGCACTGGCGAGAAGATCTTTCTCCTTTTGAAGATTTTTGAGCAAGCCTTTCTCATGATCTATGCTCTCCTCCAAGTTCTTCTCGTGTGTCCACACCTTCAGAGTAAGATCTGCAATGGACACTCTGGCTGCGGCAAGCTTATTGTTCTTGTCGGATATGGTAGTCTCCATCTCCGCCAAGTCATGAAGCGTCTTCTCCCTTTCTGCTTGGAAGGTTCTGATTCACTTGCCGAGGTCCTCGAGGTCTACCTCCTACTTCTTCACCTTTTCTATCAACTCACTCTTGGCGGTCTCTGCGGCTCTGGCAGCATTGACGACCTCCTTGAGTTTGTTGGCATGATCCACAAACTGGGCTGCAAATTCGTCCTTATGCTTCTGCTTCAGTTCCTGTGTCCACTGCACGACAAGGATCTCAATTTCTTTGTCCTTGCTGCGGAGCTTGGCGGCCAGTACTTCCTCACGAGTGGCAAGATATTCTTCATGAGAATTGAGCTCGGAGCTGCGCTCATTCAGCTTGCCTTCTGTTGCTAACAACATTTGTGCAGCTTCATCTTGTGCTTTCTCAGCATCAGATTTCTCCAGCAGACACTTTTCCCATTCCTTATTTCATTGTTCCCGCTAGGTAGTCAGCTCTTGGAGGGATTCAGCATACTCAGTCTGTGCCTCTTCAACGCGCTTAAGAAAGTATGCTTCCACTGCTCCTACAGCTGCAACCCTGGAGTTTAGATTATCTGACCGGTCGTGGAAAAGTGCTTGAAGCTTCTGGAAGTTGTTGTTCATGGCTCTGAGGATCTCTTCTTCCTTGGATCCACTACTCCTGGTAGATGGTTCATCAACAATCTTCAGCCCAACAGCAGCGATGATTTCATCCAAGCTTTCTCCTTCAGTTGGCGCTATGATTTTTACTGTCCCCGGGATGTTGACGTACAAATTGTCGCCCACCTTGAGGTACTTGCTTGCTGGAGGATCTTCAAACATTGATGGCAGCCTTCAACGACGGCCTTGCTGGTGGCCGATGACCTTGTGGCCGGGGTAGCACCAAGCGCTCCTGCGGAAGGAATGTCATCAGTTGGTGCACTGGTCTCACTGCGAGCCTCATCTGCAACCTTCTTGGCATTTTCCTCCTCGGCAGTCCTCTTGGCGGCCTCTTCAGGCACAACCTTGGTGGCCTCGTCAGCAACAATCCTGCTAGCCTCGGCAGCGGCATCCTTGGCAATACCTACAACATCAACATCAACATTCATGTCGTCGGTTGGAGGTGGATCTGAACATGAGGGAGAAAGAAAAATCAGATTCAAGATCAAGTTCAAGAAAACAAAAACATCAAACGAGATATGAAGTGCTCAAAGACAAGTGGATTACCTGTGTGGGTTTGTTGAGGAGAAATTCCCTCTCCTCTGGCAACATCAGTTGCTGTCACATGGCTGCCGTCTCCTCAACTCGGATAAGCTCATCAGTGGATGCCCTTGTCAGAGAGCCTCTTTTGGTCAGTGTAGTTGAGGAGCATGGTGCATCAAGGTTTACCTCAGGTTGGCCTTCTTGGCGTCATTCTTCTCCTACAAGCTCATTAATGTTGATCTCCACACCAAGGCCTACCGGTGGGAAATGAGTGATAGTCTCACGCTGGGGGCTGGGCTGAGGGCTGTGCCGAGGACTGGGCCCAACACTGGTGACAATGGTATCTAGACCAGTCAGTGTGCTTGCCGGGGGCTCGTCGCCTGTTAAGGTTTTCACCCTCTTCGCCCACCTCTACACCAAGGTTTCTGCGTCTATGTAGAAGTCAAAACAAATCATGTCAGATCAACAAATCAAGAATTAAGGAGTATGACAAGAAATTCTTACTCTGCTTCGTCTTAATTGAAAGCAGAAACGTCAAATTCGACATCTACTTTAGTGGTTGTGCTTGGAGGAGTGGGAGTTCTTGTGCGCTTAGCAGTGGCAGCAGATCAAGATGATCTTGCAACTCCGGTTGTTGGCGCGGTAGCACTTGACGACTTTGACGCTCCAGTTGTTGGTGCGGCGGTCTGTCTTATGCCCCGCGCAGGTTGTTGTTGAGCTCCTTGCCGCTGCGAACTCTTGCCAGCTTGCCCATTAACAGCAGTTTTACTGCTTGAAGAGGATGGACATACTGGGTCGCCAGAAGAAACCTTACGAAGAATGCATTGCTTCCTTTGCAGAGTAGGAGGGTCTTGATTTTGTTGCTCTTCGGTCATCCCCTTGCCGATGGAGCTCCCCGCAATCTCACCAGCCTGCTTCCCGGCAACCACACCCTCATCTACAGTATCCTCTTCAGGCATCCATAATTCTTCCTCTTCACAAGTTTCTGCCGCCAAATGACCAAAATCACTGGCCGCTGTGGCGAGCTAGGCTTCCTCTGCTCTGCTTGCAATGTAGGCGACCTCCTTGTTGGTGGTGTCGCAGATGAGATTTATCTCCTCCCTGACAGCTCTCTCCACAAGGGTATTAAAGAATTCTTGCACCCACTCCTTGGACGGCTCTGCCCAATTTCGAACAACTCCATGTGCATTGCACTCCAGCATCATGGCAATGATTACGGTCAAGGCTGAGTTGTTGCACAGGGGGATGACGCATGCGGGCAACTTGGTTTTGTTGCTTGGCCTAAACAGCACGTGACACAGAGCATCATGCTGCCAAATTATCAGATTTTTGTTCAATCGAAGGTGCGGTGTCATGACATATGCAACATTCTTGTACTCCCAGGCCGGTCGTTTCCTGTCCCGCAGAGGTGTTATGTAGCGGTGAAGGAAGTCTGCGCCAATTGCTTCAACAGTGAGCTTGGCGTGCCTAAGACGGTGGATCCTGGTGATGGCAATTGTGAGCTTCTTATCATCCTTGTCAAGGTCGCTCCAATCTTCACCACGAACTGGTTGGTCTGCCGGGGCATGCATAAATGAGGGAAATCAGCATCCTTGATCCAGCACCACTCACCCTGCCGTTCTTCCCATTTCTTGTGTCCTTCACCTTCTGGATATATTTCGTTGGCCCCGGGCCTAGGAATCCATGTGATGGAGCCAGAGAGGTCTTCTCCAGATTCGATGCGGGGGTCGAAATAGTGGCGGAAGAGTGCGGTATTTGGAATCAACCCAGCAAAATTTTTGCTAAGATGTGCAAAAACGAACATGCACGTGATTGCATTTGGCATGATATCAAGCGGATGGAAGCCATATGTATGCATGATGTCATTGAAGAAATTAGAAAAAGGTGGACAGAGCCCGCGCTAGAGATAAGTGACAAAGAAGCGATATTTTGCTTGAGATGCTCTTGGTGGAGCCGGGAAGAACATGCGGGGCGGAGTGAGCTTTCGTCTCTCTCCCCTACATGTATGCATACCATTCAACAAGCTCGCTCTGTCCAGAGCTGGGTCGAAGACGACATGTTGCTTCTGCACTTCCGCTAAGGCCTCGGTCTGCTGAGGCTCTTCTCCGCCTTTGTCCTTGTTTCGCCGGGCGCCATGGTGGCTCTGGAGGCGGGGATTGATGAGGAGCGAGAGTGTGGAGCGGCCAATGGATGTAGAGTGCTCTATTCTGAGGGTGCAAGGAAGAAGACGATGACAACTACTATATTGGAAAGGGGGAAAGTAAACGGGCAGCGCCTCATCGGATTCCTTTTTATGGGGAAGGCGCGGGCATGTCTCTTTACGATCCAACGTGGACGCGCTTTTGCAGGCGCATTACCGCAACAGCCGTTTTCATCCACCACTCCCATGTTCTGCATTTAATGTGCATGGTGGGAGGGCGAAGTAAAAGAGGAAATTATGATAGACTTGGCAGTTATTGTCTGCCATGTGTGCTTGTGCATTGTTTGGGCCTAGCACAATGACTCCTCGCATGCGTGTTGGCCAAGGCCTAGGGGCTCCTGTCGGTGTATTAAGAATTGGGGCTTTAATACCCCAGAATTATGCACAGGCAGTAGTAGCCTTCCCGATGGCAAGGCTTGATGGAGGATAACTAGAGACAAACACAAGACCAGATTACAAGATACAAAGAAGATATATGAAGACAGAGATCAGAAATATTGAAGATACGACTTGAAGACCCAGCAACATCCTTGTCGGGGGGAGCCTGCCGGGATTCAAGCCCGGCAAGAATCCCACTACCTTGCCACCGCTCCACCTCATCAATCAGGTTGTCACTTGTGGATTAGGTGTCGATCGGGCATGTAGTTAGGTGAGCCTTGTCTGGGCACATGGAAGCTCGCCTCTAAAGACACGACTTTAATGACGCCCATCCAAGTGATGTGTCAAGGAAAGAGAAGGTACATGTGCGGATGACACATAAGGAGAGACCAGCCTTGTCGGGAAGCTCCATCCACAAGACACCTCGTGGTGCATTAAATGCATTTGTCCTTGAAGGAAATATGCCCTAGAGGCAATAATAAAGTTGTTATTTATATTTCCTTATATCATGATAAATGTTTATTATTCATGCTAGAATTGTATTTACCCGAAACTTAGTACATGTGTGAATACATAGACAAAAACAAAGTGTCTCTAGTATGCTTCTACTTGACTAGCTCGTTAATCAAAGATGGTTAAGTTTCCTAACCATAGACATGTGTTGTCATTTGATGAACGGGATCACATCATTAGAGAATGTTGTGATGGACAAGACCCATCTGTTAGCTTAGCATTATGATCGTTTAGTTTTATTGCTATTGCTTTCTTCATGACTTATACATATTCCTATGACTATGAGATTATGCAACTCCCGAGTACCGGAGGAACACCTTGTGTGCTATCAAACATCACAACGTAACTGTGTGATTATAAAGATGCTCTACAGGTGTCTCCGATGGTGTTCGTTGAGTTGACATAGATCGAGACTAGGATTTGTCACTCCGAGTATCAGAGAGGTATCTCTGGGCCCTCTCGGTAATGCACATCTCCATAAGCCTTCCAAGCAATGTGACTAATGATTTAGTTGCAGGATGATGCATTACGTAACGACTAAAGAGACTTGCCAGTAACGAGATTGAACTAGGTATGATGATACCGACGATCGAATCTCCGGCAAGTAACATACCGATGACAAAGGGAATGAAGTATGTTGTTATGCGGTTTGACCGATAAAGATCTTCGTAGAATATGTAGGAGCCAATATGAGCATCCAGGTTCCGCTATTGGTTATTGACCGGAGATGTGTTTCGGTCATGTCTACATTGCTCTCGAACCCCTAGGGTCCGCACGCTTAACATTTGATGACGATTTGTATTATGAGTTATGTGTTTTGGTGACCGAAGTTTGTTCCGAGTCCCGTATGAGATCACGGACATGATGAGGAGTCTCGAAATGGTCGAGAGGTAAAGATTCATATATTTTAAGGTTATATACGGGCACCGGAATGGTTCCGAAGAAGATCGGGGATTTTTCGGAGTACTGGGAGGTTACCAGACCCCCCCTCGGGAAAGTCAATAGGCCTCATGGGCCATAGTGAAGAGGAGGAGGCAGCCACAGGAGGTGGCGCCCCCCCCCCCAATCGCAATCTGAATTGGACAAGGGGTGGGGGCCGCGGTCCCCCTTTCCTTCTCCCTCTCCACCTCTTTCCCATTTCCCCCTCCATTGGAAGGAAGGAGGGGGGCCGAATCCTACTTGGACTAGGAGTCCAAGTAGGACTCCCCCCTTGGCGCGCCCCTCCTAGGTCGCCGGCCTCCTCCTCCCCCCCTTTATATACGGGGGCGGGGGGCACCCCAAAGGCACACCAAGTTTTGTCTTAGCCGTGTGCGGTGCCCCCATCCACAGTTTACTCCTCCGGTCATAGCGTCGTAGTGTTTAGGCGAAGCTCTGCGCGGATCACATAACCAACACCGTCACCGTGCCATCATGCTGACGAAACTCTCCCTCGACCCTCTACTGGATCAAGAGTTTGAGGGACATCATCGAGCTGAACATGTGCTGAACACGGAGGTGCCGTATGTTCGGTACTTGGATCGGTTGGATCGTGAAGACGTTCGACTACATCAACCGCGTTAACATAACGCTTCCGCTTTCGGTCTACGAGGGTACATGGACGCACTCTCCCCTCTCGTTGCTATGCATCTCCTAGATAGATCTTGCATGATCGTAGGAATTTTTTTTGAATTACTACGTTCCCAACAGTGGCATCCGAGCCAGGTCTATGCGTAGATGATATGCACGAGTAGAACACAATGAGTTGTGGGCGATAATAGTCATACTGCTTACCACCAACATCTTATTATGATTCGGCGGTATTGTTGGATGAAGCAGCCCAGACCGACATTACATGACCGCGTTCATGAGACTGGTTCTACCGACGTGCTTCGCATTACGTGTGGTCAAGGGTGTATGTTTCTCCAACTTTAGTTGAATCGAGTTTTACTATGGCCGGTCCTTGTTGAAGGTTAAAACAACACACTTGATGAAAAATCATTGTGGTTTTGATGCGTAGGTAAGAACGGTTCTTGCTAGAAGCCCGTAGCAGCCACGTAAAACTTGCAACAACAAAGTAAAGGACATGTAACTTGTTTTTGCAGGGCATGTTGTGATGTGATATGGTCAAGACGTGATGAGATATAAATTGTTGTATGAGATGATCATGTTTTGTAAAAGTTATCGATAACTGGCAGGAGCCTTATGGTTGTCGCTTTATTGTATGAAATGCAATCGCCATGTAATTGCTTTACTTTATCACTAAGTGGTAGAGATAGTCCTAGAAGCAATAGTTGGCGAGACGACAACGATGCTACGATGGAGATCAAGGTGTCAAGCCGGTGACGATGGAGATCATGACGGTGCTTTGGAGCTGGAGATCAAAGGCACAAGATGATGATGGCCATATCATGTCACATATTTTGATTGCATGTGATGTTTATCTTTTATGCATCTTATTTTGCTTAGTACGGCGGTAGCATTATAAGATGATCCTCACTAAATTTCAAGGTATAAGTGTTCTCCTCGGTATGCACCATTGCTACAGCCGTCGTGCCGAGACACCACGTGATGATCGGGTGTGATAAGATCTACGTTCACATACAATGGGTGCAAGCCAGTTTTGCACATGCAGAATACTCGGGTTAAACTTGACGAGCCTAGCATATGCAGATATGGCCTCGGAACACTGAGAGATGTTCAACATAGAGATGTTCACCATTGAAAACTACTCCATCTCACGTGATGATCGTACATGGTTTAGTTGATATGGATCACGTGATCATTTAGATGACTAGAGGGATGTCTATCTAAGTGGGAGTTCTGAAGTAGTATGATTAATTGAACTTTAATTTATCATGAACTTAGTACCTGATAGTTTTTGCATGTCTATGTTGTTGTAGATCAATGGCCCGTGCTACCGTTCCCTTGAATTTTAATGCGTTCCTAGAGAAAGCTAAGTTGAAGGATGATGGTAGCAACTACACGGACTAGGTCCGTAACTTGAGGATTATCTTCATTGCTGCACAGAAGAATTACGTCTTGGAAGCACTGCCAGGTGCAAGACCCGCTGCAGGAGCAACTCCGGACGTTATGAACGTCTGGCAGAGCAAAGCTGATGACTACTCGATAGTTCATTGTGCCATGCTTTACGGCATAGAATCGGGACTTCAAAGACGTTTTGAACGTAATGGAGCATATGAGATGTTCCAGGAGTTGAAATTAATATTTCAAGTGAATGCCCGAATTGAGAGATATGAAGTCTCCATTAAGTTCTATAGCTGCAAAATGGAGGAGAACAGTTCTGCCAGTGAACATATACTCAGAATGTCTGGGTACCACAACCACTTGACTCAACTAGGAGTTAATCTTCCTGATGATAGTGTCATTGACAGAGTTCTTCAATCACTGCCACCAAGCTCTAAAAGCTTCGTGATGAACTATAATATGCAAGGGATGGATAAGACAATTCCCGAGGTCTTCGTGATGCTAAACACTACAAAAAAAGGACACACCCGTGACATTTTGGGCTGAACGAATTTTTTTCTGTCATGCTTATGACACTTCTATGACGATAATTGTGACAAAACCCAGTATCATCATAGATGTGGTGGGCTCCTACTTCTATGACAAAAAATCATGACAGAAAATGGGCTTTTCATCCTAGGCGGGCCGGAGACGCAACTGCATGACATTCTTTGGGCCGTCCATGACAGAAAAAACCATGGTAGAAGCGAGGGCGAGGAAAATATCAGGGAGTTCCCGGTTACGATGGGTGGTCGGGGTTGAGCGATGCACATTTCTCTCATACGTACGCGTGTGTGTGCGAGGCGTTGGGCTCTAACTGAACCCGAGCGAGGCGCTGGGCTCTAACTGAACCCGAGCGATTGCAATCAGAGGCTACGCCACATCGAACCCGAGCGGTCGATCGATCCCTTTGCCGTTAATCGAACCCGAAAGTGATTCCTTCGCCATCGCCGCTAATCGAAGCCAATCAAACATCGTTGCCTCCTTCCCTTGATGAACAATGAGCGTTGTTTGGGGGGGGGGGGGTTGGATGAACAGTTCCCGGTGGGGGGTTGGATGAACAGGACCCCGTGGTAGTAGAGGCCATTGCCGCTGGATGAACAGGACCCCGATCGATCGAGCCGGTGGCTGAAAAGGACCCCGTGGAGGGCTGGATGAACAGGACCCCGTGGAGGGCTGGTTGAACAGTAGCCGGTGGAGGGCTGGTTGAACAGAGCTCATGGAGGGCTGGATGAACAAGAGCCCGTGGAGGGGTGGTTGAAGAGGACCCCGTGGAGAGGGCTGGTTGAACAAGAGCTGATGGAGGAGCGGTGGAGGCCGGATGAACAGGAGCCCGTGGGATGAACAGCCTGTGTGGAGGCCGGAGGAGGTCGACGGTGGATGAACAAGAGCTCGTGGAGGCTAGAGGAGGTCGACGGTGGAGATGAACAAGATCCGTGGAGTCCTGCTTATGGTATGCCACACCCTCCCAATGAACACGACCCTGCTTTTGACCGTAGTGCTCCAACATAAGTCTGCTTCCTCCGCTTTTGGCACGCCACACCCTCCCAATCAACAAGACTTCGCTTCGACCGTAGGAGGTCCGTTTCCTCTGTTTTGCGGTACGCCAGACCCCTCCCGATGAACAGGATCCCATTTCGACCATGGACGGTCGAACACAAGGCCATTTCCTCCGTTCTGCGGTACGCCGGGCCTCGTTTCCATCAGCTGTTCCGTCCAAGCCGGTTGGCTCCCGATGAACAGCACACATTCCGTTGCCTCCCGATGAACAGCACGCATTCCGTTGCCTCCCGATGAACAACACGCATTATGTTGCCTCTCGATGAACAACACGCATTTCGTTGCCTCCCCATGAACACGACGACGACGCAGTTTCTCCGTTCTGACCCAGCCATGTACACGAGCCCTGGCCGTACGTATGCGCGAGTAGGCGTTCGAGACCCCGCCCATATGTACGTACGTGGCCGTATTTCCTTTCTTGCACCCTGGCCGTTGTACGTACATGTACATGCTACGTGCGCGCCTCTACTACGACACGTGCCCTTCCTTACACAACCACGGTTCATCACTGCAGCCTGCAGACAGGCCGATCGACTAGTATGTACATACAGGTTGGCGACCAGAATGACAATGCTATGTACGCTTCAACCAGGTGAGTCCCGACTTTCACACACTTCCTTGCATGCGGAGATGTAGCTGGTGGGTCCCAACAGTCAGGGGGGCGAATCATTTTTTTGCCCGTAATATGGACACACTTCCTTGCATGCGAAGATGTAGCTGGTGGGTCCCAGCAGTCAGGGGGGAAACATTTTTTCGCAAAATATGGTGGCCCGTCCGGTGGGTCCCTGCTGTCAGGTGGAGGAATCATTATTTTCCGCATAATTAGGAGGCACTTCCTTGCTGCGGCCGTGGACCCAGCTGTCAGCCTCTCCACGTAAAGTACTCTTCCGGTGGAAGTCGTTCCTTGACCACGCCACGCCGAGAGCACCGGTGCGGTGGACGACGGAGAGGCCTAGGAAGGGGACGACGCGAAGCCGGGGAAGACGTGACAGTGGATGCCCACGCAGATAGGAGTACGAGGGTTCACTCGTTTGGCAGCGCTATGAGGCTGCCGTCGCCGCAGAATAACAGGGGGTGTGGGTGAGTAGAGGGATGGCCTGGCCAATGGTGGGAGTAGTAGGGGGCGGTGAGGCCTCCGCGTCATCACAACCGGCCACAGGAGGCAGGAGCACGCGGTACGACCGATGCTGGTTTGGGCGGCTGGAGCAAGGAGACGAGAGGTTGAAGAAGCACTACGGCCGTTGGATGGACATCGTACGGTCACTGGAGCTAGAATCGTTCATATTGACTAAGTTGACAAAGCCCTCCGTCCGCGTCAACTTAGTAGGCCCACAAGTTAGCCTCCCATATGGTGGGTCCCAGCTAGCAGGGGGAGTATTCATTTTTTTGTGCATAATAAGGAAGCACTTCCTTGCGTACGAAGATATAGCTGGTGGGTCCGAGCTGTCAACGGCGGGAACATTTTTTCGCGAAATACAAAGGTCCTTTCGGTTGGTCCCAAATGTCAGGTGGAGGAATCATTATTTTGCGCGTAATAAGGAGGCATTTCCTTGTGTGCGGCCGTGGACCCAGCTGTCAGCCTCTCCACGTACAGTCCACTTCCGATGGATGTCGTTCGTTGACCACATTAACCATGCCGCGCCGAGAGCACCAGGGCGGTGGACGACGGCGAGGCCTACGGAGGGAACGACACGGAGCAGGGGAAGACACGGCAGTGGCTGCCCACGCGGTGGGGAGTATGAGGGTTTACTGGTTTGGCTACCGTCGCCAGAAAATAATAGGAGGTGTGGGTGAGTAGAGGGATAGCCAGGCTAGGGATGCGAGTATGGTGGGGCCGTGAGGCCTGCCCGGCAGCACAGCCGGCCACGGGAGGCGGGATCAGGCGGTTCCGCCGGTGCTGGTTTGGGCGGCTGGAGCAGGAAGATCAGAGATTGAAGAAGCACGATTGCCATTAGATTGACATCTAACGGTCTGACGCTGGTAGAGTTGATTGTTGACTAATTTTCGTTTTTTTGAGAAACCTTGTGTACGCATGAACTTAGTAGGCCCACAAATCAGCCTCCAAATCTGTGGCAGACAACATAGAGCCCATTTGCTATTTCTTTTAATAATTTGCATCCCATTTGCTAATTCTTAAGTAATTTATTGCAGCCCATTTTGTGCCCAGGACCACGGTAAAAAAGTTCAACCTTATTTTGCATATTTTTGTGGAGTCTGAACTGTTGTAATCCCGAAATGATAAACATTTATTTAAGAACTTATTGATTTGCCAAAAAAAAATCGTTTTGTTTTTGTAAGCAAACAAGACGTGGGACAATTGAGTTAGTTTAAGGGAAAACCAGTGGTAAAAAAATCTGCGCTGGGAGGGAAAATAACAACAAAATTAAGGATGTAAATATGAAAAGGAAATTTTGTGTATTTTCAATATAATCATACATGTATATGAACTAGTAAAACTATAGGTGGAGATTAGAAAACGGAAGTAGGACATGGTGTTTCAAGAGAAAAATAGAACTGGGCGTTGTGTTTGATTCAGTAAAAAACTGCCTGCAGATGTTGTAAGACAAAATATAAGTAACACTGGCGGGCCAGAAGCCAGTAGATACCTGCTGGATCTTTGTGCCCTGTTGTCGTCATGGGCTAGGCCTATTAAAAACTAAACCAATCCTGGGCAGTCTACAGCCCAGTTGAAACTTGCTCAACCCGAAAAAACAATATACCTGCTCAATAAACGAGAGAATTCTGCAAGTACAGACTGATAACTGGGATGCAGCAGGTATATTGTTTTTTCATCATGACAATAAGTTCATAAACTTGTTACAAAAAATTTGGAGAACTGGGAATTCGAACGGCAGGTGCTTATGCTACCCATCAAATAAATATCAGGTGCCCGAAAATTCATTTCGAAACAAATGATTCAGCTTTATATCCACATCGACCCTCAACATGATGGTTGGAAGCAAATTCCAAGTTCATACCAAAAGATTGTTAACAGCAATACCAACTTGCAGACGACAAGGTAGTAGAAGTACCAATACCAAACTAACTTATAATCTTTTTAGTCATGGCCCTAGTGTTAGTCTTGTAGAAAATCTTGCAGAGGACCAGCTCCTGCTCCTTCTCTTGCTCCAGGTCCCCGAGGTGGTAGTGGTGCATCACCCAGTTGGTCCTCTGCTGGTCGAAGTTCTTTTTTTGCGGGAATGGTCAGAGTTCTTGTTGGTGTGCAGCACCATAACCTTTTTGCTGCCCGTCTGCCGACCATTGACCATCACCGGCAAGGTATTGCCGGTCTTGTGCCACATCGCGTGCATGCCGCACTCCGACTCTATCTTGAGACGCGTCCATGTCCCCTTTTGAACGCCCTGGAATTGCGCTGGAACAAATGCTTGCTTAGTCCACTCAGTGTGATACCTGCAGTATTGTCGAATACAGGTTTTAGTGTACGTAGTTGGCATTTTCATAACATCTTTGGCATGTTGCAGTCACTTGTTTCACTTTTTATTAAATGTCAAATTGTAATTGCTTCACTTGGTCTGCGTCTAAAAAGAAAAATAGATCTATAAACAAAGGAATATGTTTGTGCAAGTAGACGGCCGATCGGTGTCTTACCTGGAAGTTTCTCAGCATGGGTGTAGCATATGGCGTGCTCGCTGTCGATGGTTGGTATGAACAAATCGATGAGAGGGTGAGATCTCGCGCTGTCAGTAGTCACTTTGGCCTCAAGGTGCTCTATCAGCTCCTGACCCGTGGGATCGAACTTGACACCAGCCGGCAGCACCGGCCAATCCTTCTTGGAGTTCCATCGGTTAATTCCAGTTATATGGTACTCAATGTATGATCAATCGACTGTTTTAAGTGAATGATGAAAGATTTTGACAGATAAGTGGCAGTACTCCAAATCTGAAGTCCACAATACCAGAACACGCCGCTGGGATTCTTGTGTCACCTCACGCGCAGTGTGTTGTCACGTCAATTCAATGTGAGGACATGATGAATAATCTTACCGACGTATACTAGTACTGCTACTTTACTACTTACTAGTCGTATTTAGTGTCACATTTTAACCATAGGTTTAACTAAAAAAATGTCAATGCATGTCAACGAAAATTATTCCATTGGAAACTATGTTCAAATACGAATAAACGATACAATTTTTTGTGACATGCATTAACATTTAGTTAGTGAAATTTATGGTCAAAATTTGACACAAATTACGAAGGGGACCAGTAAACCAGGAGGGAGGTAGTAGTACGAGTAGCGCAATATACGGTATAGAGGACTTGTACAAATTTAGAAATTGGGTAAGAAGTTACAAGGCTGTGCGACAGACTTTGTAGGCTACACGAGTAATACAAAATATAATTCCCATTGGACAACACTTTCACCAACAAGTACACACTTGAAGCCTAATTGATATATATATATATATATATATATATATATATATATATATATATATATATATATATATATATATATATATATATGGCTTCCGCACAAAGATCTCCATCATCATTATCAGTAGATCTCACGCAGTGAGTTAGGATGCACTTGATCCTAGAAAGGTATCTATCCTTCAAACCAGAGGAGTGCTTCAAACTAACAACAGTACATAATATCCAACAAAAGAGGGTCATGCTATAGCAGCAGGATACATGGCTCAGTCTAGATATCAGTACGAATCAAGTTGTGCATATTTGCTGTTGGCATGAACCACATCGCTGCATGTCGGGATTGCAAAAGCCATCCATCGCATGGAAGCTTGATGCCTTTCACACACTGAAGATTATCCGCAACAAGTCGTGGTCGACGAATCTCTGGATATGGTGATTCATGAAACCCATGGTATTATGTGTAAACACAGTTCCCCCTGGCGAATGGAAGTTGCATAGCACGGTAATCATCACAGGTGATATGATCGACGATTGGTTGGATGATCGGATAATTGAGCCCGAGGAACATGGAGTGGTTGCCGAGGCTGTAAACCCGCCTCCAGTTGAATATGCCTAGGCCAAGGGAGCTAGGATCTTTCTCGAACACGAAGCAGCCATAGCCATCAATGTCACGAATGCCCCAGGCATTGTACTGCATGTGGTTTGATGAAATGATTTGGTCAATTTGGTACGTGCAAATGAGCATCAAATGGCCGCCGTCAGCAGAACGAGCGATAAACCACAACCCATCGGCTGGTATGATTCCAGGTCCTAGAATCATGAAGGCCGGCGCATTTGCGTCTGCTGCAACAATTCAAATTGCAGACCAAAAGGACAATAATAAACAATCATGTTCAGAGTATGTGTGGAATTAAGATTATTATAATAGTAACACATATCATAGACAGAGAATTGCAATGCCGTGGTCATAATCATACCCCAAGTTAAAAATAAGCCAATGGATTTCATATTCTAGCAATATATCATGGTTCAAACATCATGTAACAATAAGAGGAAAACATATATGACAAGGCCTACTCATATTCTACCATAGCACTTACTACAGTTATCATATCAACTCTAATCAATAACAAGTGTTGTTATAAAAATCCTGGAAATGAGAGTAAAATATAGCAATCATGAGGTTATACTCATAATATCTATGCTAACAATCATTAGATGCTAATTGTTCTCATATCAACTCTAACAATAACATGCGTGGTCATAAAAATATAGGAAATGAGAGGAACATATAGCAATGATGTGGTTATAGACATACTATATATTCTAAATTTGTAACAATGAACACGCAGTCGTATTCATAAGGTAAAGATGAGATGAGATAGAACAATTAAAGGATGGTAGATTCCACTAGTATAGGCAGCCAATCTGTGCGTCGACTGCGTAAACGATGTCATCGTGCACTATAGCATCAGACAGAAATGTTGAATGAAGACGATTGACGATGAGCCATAACCATGTATAGCGACCGGATTCCAGATAGACTAATCCCATGTTGAACACGGCAATGAGCTTTTAATCTATGTATTCTTCTGATGGTGTGGGCACTTCGCAGATTACAACCTTCAGCAAACAGAGGTCAAGCCAAAAGCTCGACGCGTCTCGTGCGTAGTAGGCAGGAGTGTCTGGCGAGCCGCGAGGCTCGATGGCGGCGGTATCCAATGATGGAAGGGTGATCTCTCGCTGGGTGTAGATATCCACGAGATGCCATGGACTACCGGATTGGTGGATGAGGACGATCCAGTTGGTCTTCATGCCCGCCCAGTAGTGGTCGCGCATGAAGGACAGGTGGACGGGTAGTGGTAGCATGTCGAGGGGCACCATGGCAACCTCCGTGGGATCGTCAACTTGGTATTTGGGCCACCTGCGAGGATCGGGCATGAGCAAGCAGGGTGTCTTGAAAAGAGACAGCCGGTTGCAGACGAGTATATGGTACAAAGACACCGAGCATGCGGCCAGACGGACAGTGTTGAGCAGGTCCATACGATTACAGGTCTGCTCCAAGAGAACATCGGGGAGGGAATTCCAATCGTGGCTCTGCGTGTCAGTCGGTTATGCCATAGGGTTTTTTCGGGCACTGAGTGACTGGGGTTTTCGGTGCCTACGAGCTAGCAAGGAAGTGGATTCAGGCGGGTGAGCGAAGAAGATGGCGTGTGTGGCCGAGCAGTGAGCGGGGGGATATGGTACGCACGAGCTACCAAGGAAGATGGCGCGGGCGGGCGAGCAAGGAGCAGGGGGAAATGGTGTGCAGCCGACGATGGGGAAGGGAGGAGGAAGAAGAGTGAAAGACAGGGAAGAAAGTGCATTATATCTCAATTCTACTAGTACTACTACCAGGATATACCGTCCTTCGGAGTGTAAATAGTTACGCCGATGACATGTGGGTCTACCTCAAGAGGGCCCATATGCCAGTTAATGGAGGAGAGAGGTGCGTAGTCGTATTTGCGGAAGCGTGCTCCACTAGAAAACATGATGGCAGTAGTGGGTAAGGATGATTTAGTAACACCAACACGCTGGTTCAGCTTATTAATTAAGTGTCCCATCTGCTGTAGCGTGTATTGTCACTTCACTGTGAAGACTAGTTGAATAGTTCTCTCTGACCGAGATGGGGAATAATGGATCATGAAGGCTTCCTATCTACGTATCCCTATGCCTCAGACGCTCAGGCCCCTCCCAATGCTCCGCCTTTGTACATGTGCTAAGGCTGCCATGTAGGCAAAAAGTCCGATGTGGCAAGGTAATTAAGAGGAGAGAGATAAATGTGGTGACCCCAAAGATACTAAGCGAGAACCTAGACAAAAGACTTAAATGGAAGAATCCCACCAATGCATGAAGAACTTTAGTTACAAAATCATTAAATAAAGGATGCTTAGCACCAACAAGTTAAGCACCTATGCATTGGGAGCTTTAGTTGCTAAAGTTATTAATGTGCTTAGCACCCCATGTAAGCACCAATGCATTGGAAGTAGCCTCATCCTGTCGAACAAGATGAAACATTGGCCAAGGCACCCAGCGCCAATAATGTAGGAGTACTAGTACTACCTCCTTTCTGGTTTATAGGGCTCAATTCAAAAATCTCATCAACCAAGGTAGATGATGAGTGGTGGAATAATTTTTGTAGTTTGCAAAAACACTTAGTTAATGCACTCAAATGGAATACAACATATGGATGTATGTAGACCTATTTTAGAGTGTAGATTCACTCATTTTGCTCCGTACGTAATCACTTGTTGAAATCACTAGAAAGACAAATACTCTATGGGAGCAGAGGGAGGCTTTTACTCCGTATTTGGGAACAGAGGGAGTATCACCATATGGAGGGAAAAGAGGAAGCTTGAAATATGAACATGTCAATGGGAGGAAGTAAAAGCCTCATGCATGCATGCAACATGCAACACTCACACGTACACATGGACGCACACAACACTCACGCACCCATGCGGCACACAGCACATGATGCAACACACACGCTCACGCTCAAGTGCTCAACCTACTCCCTACGTCCGTGAAAGACTATACATTTAAAGATTTACACATTGACCAGGGCATAATTAATGCCCAAAAGTAGCAGACTTATGTGTGCATGCGACCATTGAGAGAAGAAGATTAAATGAAGGTTGTTGCATGATGTAATTAAGGATAGACATGTAGTCTATATCTAGAGCACAAGTTGGTGCATTAGTCAATCAATGTCGATTTTAGATTAAAGGCTAAATGTATTTGAAGTGTAGATGTACACTCTTTGTTTTTTAGCCGATGTACACTCTTTGTTGGAAGACCGAGGGAGTACACGTGCATGCACTCACATACACAGCCAGAGTGGTTCGTGCGCAAGGGTTGGACTCATGTCGCGCCTGCGTAAAGTTTTGTTTAACTGATTTCTTTGCTCTGCCAACTGACAGGTGGGACCCAGAAACCAGGTGACAATTTAACCAGTCAACAAAGTGCCACGTCGACTATGCGTGGCGGGTCAGTAGGGTGTGCTACCTCTTAAGCACTGCGTTGGATTTCCCCGAAGAGGAGAGGATGATGCAGCAAAGTAGCGTAAGTATTTCCCTCAGTTTTTGAGAACCAAGGTATCAATCCAAAGAGGAGGCTACACGCAAAGTCCCTCGTACCTACACAAAACAATAGCTCCTCGCAACCAACGCGATTAGGGGTTGTCAATCCCTTCACGGTCACTTACGAGAGTGAGATCTGATAGAGATGATAGATAATATTTTTGGTATTTTTGGTATAGAGATGCAAGGTGAAAAGTAAAAGGAAAAGTAAAAAAGCAAAGCAATAATAAAGTGATGGAGATTGATATGATGAGAATAGACCCGGGGGCCATAGGTTTCACTAGTGGCTTCTCTCAAGAGCATAAATATTTCTACGGTGGGTGAACAAATTCGTTGAGCAATTGATGAATTGAGCATAGTTATGAGAATATCTAGGTATGATCATGTATATAGGCATCACGTCCGTGACAAGTAGACCGACTCCTGCCTGCATCTACTACTATTACTCCACTCATCGACCGCTATCCAGCATGCATCTAGAGTATTAAGTTAAAAACAGAGTAACGCCTTACGCAAGATGACATGATGTAGAGGGATAGTTTCATGCAATATGATAAAAACCCTATCTTGTTATCCTCGATGGCAACAATACAATACGTGCCTTGCTGCCCCTTCTGTCACTGGGAAAGGACACCACAAGATTGAACCCAAAGCTAAGCACTTCTCCCATGGCAAGTGTCGGTGTCAAAACCGGCGGATCTCGGGTAGGGGGTCCCGAACTGTGCGTCTAGGCGGATGGTAACAAGAGACAAGGGCCACGATGTTTTTACCCAGATTCGGGCCCTCTCGATGGAGGTAATACCCTACTCCTGCTTGATTAATATTGATGATATGGGTAGTACAAGAGTAGATCTACCACGAGATCAGAGAGGCTAAACCCTAGAATCTAGCCTATGGTATGATTGTTGTTCGTCCAACGGACTAAAACCCTCCGGTTTATATAGACACCGGATAGGGTTAGGGTTACGTAGTCGGTTACAATGGTAGGAGATCTACATATCCGTATTGCCAAGCTTGCCTTCCACGCCAAGGAAAGTCCCATCCGGACAAGGGACGGAGTCTTCAATCTTGTATCTTCATAGTCCAGGAGTCCGGCCAACGGTGATAGTTCGCTATCCGGACACCCCTAGTCCAAGACTCCTCAAGAGCCCCGAACCAGGCTTCAATGACGATGAGTCCGCGCGTAGTTTGTCTTCGGCATTGCGAGGCGGGTTCTTCTCCAAATTCCATATACTTGTCGAATAGTGTCCGGCCCGATAAATGCTGCGCTCCTTGGCTTCCACGCCCAATAATGGCCATCTTCCACGTGTTTGAATGAATGCGAAAAGCCAGGGTATTTTTACACTTATCCCCCTAGCCGTGCAAGTGAGCCGCCTATAAATGGGACGAGGACCCAGATCTGAGTCGCACCATCCCCCCTCCGCGAGCTTTCATCAGAGCGCCTCTGACAAAAATCCATTCAGTCGATGCGACTCCTCCTCTCGCGCTCCCAGCCCTCAGCCTGGAAATTGGGAGAGATGCTCAGTCCCGCATAGCGAGCTAGTGATACTCCAAACCAAGGGATTTCTTCCCCCGGCCTTCATGGTTCCGGTTCGAGCCGGACTTGCCACCTACAAGGGCGGAAAGCAAGCGGAGAGTGTCCCGATCCGTCTAAAGGAGAGCGGGTATGGTTTATCTCTTATCTAGTAAGAGGACTCAGATGTCCAATTCATCCGTTTCTTCGGGGGCTCTTAGAGTTCTACGGCCTCCAGTTGCACCACCTTACGCCTGCCTCCATTTTGCACATCGCGGGCTTCGTGTCCCTTTGCGAACTGTTCTTGGGCGTCGAGGCTCATTTTGCACTGTGGAAGAGATTATTCTGCCTTATACCCCATTCTCATGAGGGGTCAATATATCAAGTGGGCGGAGCCGAACTATGGCGCATCGCCGGGACCGGATATCTATCCGGAACCCCGAAGAAGCGTCCGAAGACTAGCCTTCGGAATGGTTTTACATGGAGGACGTCCCGCTGCCGGATCCTGTTCGGATCGGCCTTCCGGAGTTTAGCAACGCCTCGAAGAAGCGCCTAAGATGGCGCTCATGAGCCCCTAGAGGGAAAATGACCGACGTCCTTTACTTGATGAGCCGAATAAGATTCTTGGCTCATGCTTTGGATTGACCATGATTGGAGTCATGGCAATCTGCATTATGAGAGTGCACCGGCTCCAATATAGGGGCCACCCCATGTGGGACTTCAACGGGGAGGACGATGCCACCCGCCATGGCCGCAAAGGGCCGGGATCGGTCACCGAACTGGTGAAGACCTTGTCCGCCATGTACAAAGGGGAGGAGGAGGATTTTCTCCATGTCAGTCGACTGAACGGGTTTTCTTCGAATAATCCTCGAAGTTGGGTAAGCAAACATCTTTGTGGCCTGTCCGATCCATGTTCCCGTGGTTAAATATCTCATTTCATGGTTTCTCTGTGAGGCTGCGCCGGGCCGTGGAGAAGATACACAGCCCGCCCCCACAACCCGAGGATCTAGAACGGTCCCTCGATCCGGCCTCCGAAGAGGACCCAGATATAAAGGTGGAGCTGATCGACGGGGTGTTCCACCAACTTAGCATCGACAATGCTTTGGTTGCCATTACGGCCGACTACCCCGGATTATTTCTGGCCTCCCAGGCAACCGTGATCGAAGTCCGGATACGATGACCCACCCATGCTTTACTTCTAATCACCACGTATTTGATGGTGTTTCGCAGGGGGTGCCTTCAGAACGGGAAGCCGAGCCTGCCGCGGCCGTCCAACAAGGGGCAACTAGGCCCAGCAGGCGGAAAAGAAGTGCGGTATGAATCGAGACGTCGCCGCAACGGTATGATGTGCCATCGTGTTTTAAGGAGAGGTTCCTGGGAGGCACCCTAACGCTCGTGGTTTTTGCAGGAAAAAGAGCGCTCGCCGGACTGAGTCCGGAGAAGTTGCCAATCGGACCTCCGCCAACCAGGCTCAAAAGCCGAGTCCGGAAGGGGGTAGAAACACGAGGCGTGCGTCGGATGCTCCTCCAACGGAGGATGCTGACAGACTGTCCGCCACCAAGTCGTAGGTGGAGAGCGCCATGAATCATAGGCGCCGCCGGACTATTCTACGTGACGCATGTTTCTCCCAAGAGGCGTTGGACGCCTTTAATTCGGGAGAAGCGCACCTGCAAGCCGCTCAAGTTGGCCTAGCGAGCCACGAGCAAGATATGAAAGACATAATGGTAAGGAATTTTGACAGTTATATATGCCAGTAGCCCCCGAGACTTAAAATAGTTAGGATAACTGATTTAAGGATCATTTGGAATGCAGGTTCTTACCGAAAAGAATACCCATTTGTCCCAGGAGCTTGAAGAGTGCAAGGCCCAACTTGAGGCCGCACTAGTCGCTACAGGGGGAGCCACAGAGACCCCTTCTGGTAATATATGCTTCAAAAGATAAGTAGTTTGTGAAGTACGGCGTGTGTGTAAATCTGACAATAATATTGCAGATGGCGCCGGAGTAGATCCGGACAGGCAACAGCTCTTGCGCCGGTTGAAGGCCGGCGAGAATGTGCTTACAAGGGTGAGGCAAGAGAAAAATAATCTCCAAGATGCCAACACCCAACTGGGTGAGGAACTAAAGGATGTTCGTGCCTAGTTGTCTGACTCCGTAAAGGAGAATCGACGGCTTCGTCGCGGCATTTTCAGTAAGTGCTTAAACGAACTTTGAAAGAGTTCGGCGAGGAAGGCGACTAACATAAACATGTATGTAGGTTTGCTCACAGTCGCCCCGAGGAGGAGATGCCCAGTTCTTTGGGTGATCTTCTTCCCGAAGTTGCGTCACCGCAAACGAAGTTCGGCAAGGTGATGAAAGGCGCCGCCTGTGCCTTGTGGCCATCTATCTCCCTGCCTCAAGGCATTGGGGAGCTGGCGAGCGGCTTCAAGGAGCATGGCGGCGCTCGACTATGGAAGATATCGGCCTGCCGTCAAAGGCGCCAGGGAGGCACAGGCCATGGTAAAGACGCTGTACACGGTTGTTGACCCAAACCACATGGCCGAGGTCGGACCTGTGGGGGCCCGATGGGAAGGAGATCCTCAGAAGTTAGTGTACGGCCAAGTAGAATTGGCCGCCAAGTATTCCCAGCAAGATTGTAAATTAGATAGCCTATTATATCGCATTGAGGAGGAATACAATCAGTCGAGTTGACTATGTAATTGAATATGACATAAAAAATGTCTTCTAGCCGGATTGTAGATCGTTTGTCATAGCGGACCTTTTCGCTTCGACCTCGGGACCCAATAGTCCGGAGTGTGTCCGAATACCCTCGCGGTTATGTAAGAACCGGGGCATGCATGGAGACAAGGCATAGGGGTCATTATTGTTGTATCGCATAAGTGCCCAACTAGTTATGTTATATTACATGGATAGTAAGAAACATCTTCCAGGAGAATAGTTCCCTTAAGGGTTCCTTTCTCAGGAGGCATGCCCTAAAGTGCATGTCCAAACTGCTAAGAAAACAGAAAATCATCTGGGGCAGATGGATAAATATTTAAAAATCATCTTTCAGTTCACCGACCGAATATTCCCTTAAGAACGCTAGCTTTTGGCTTCACCCAGTCTGAGGTACACATCCGGCTGACCCGCAAAGAATAATCGCAGAGGTGCTCCCTTTACCACCTAGCCGAACAATCGGGAACGAGGGGTAAGCACAGAGCCAGCAACCCAGCTTGGCCAAAACTTAAGTCATATCGATGCATATAATGGTGAGTAAAAGGTACATGCGGAAGTTTGACACATGTGTTGGGCATGAAGCCCAGATAAATAAGCTTCTTAAAGAAGCCCTGTGTATAATGAGCGCGGACAGCGCGTCAAGTATGTGCGAACAAAGCGCAAACGAGCCTCTAAAGGCTTCAAGAAGAATTAGGAGGAAGGAGAGAAATAAAAGACAGCAAAAATAGAAAATGTGGACGGAGGAAGGAGACGAACTCGGAGTCCGGCGCTTAGGCGTAGAATCTTCATAGACGGGCTGCGTTCCATGGGTTCGGCTCGAGTCGGTTATCCGATGCGTTTCGCAGACGGTATGCTCCGCCGGTCAGGACCTGGTCGATGATGAAGGGACCTTCCCATTTGGGCTTTGAGTTTGTCCTTTTTCTTGTCCGGCAGGCATAGAACTAGTTCGCCAATGTTGTAAGCTTTGGCCCGTACCTCCCTGCTTTGATATCTTCGAGCCTGTTGTTGATAAAATGCGGAACGAGCTTTTGCCACGCCGCTCCTCCTCCAATGCGTCCAACTGTCCCCGCCGATCGAGCTCGGCTTCTCTTTCTTCATACATGCGCACGCGAGGTGAGTCATGCATTATGTCGCAGGCAAGATCGCCTCGCACCGTACACCATAAAAATGGTGTGAATCCGGTAGTACGATTCGGCGTGGTCCGCAGCCCCCAGAGTACGGAGTCGAGCTCCTCAACCCAGCGCGTGTTAGATTCCTTGAGGGACCGCACTAGTCTGTGTTTAATGCCGCTCATGATTAGACCGTTTGCTCGCTCGACTTGACCGTTGGTTTGAGGGTGATAGATCGAGGCGTAATCGAGCTTGATGCCCATGTTTTTGCACCATAATTTGACCTCATCGGCCGTGAAGTTGCTGTCGTTATCGCGATGATACCGTGGGGACGCCGTAACGGTGCACTACCCCGATATGAAGTCTATCACCGCCCGGATTCGCCGCTTTTAATGTGCTTGGCCTCTATCCATTTGGTGAATTTATCCACCATGACCAATAGGTATTTTTTCTTGTGGGTTCCTCCCTTAAGGGGTCCAACCATGTCAAGCCCCCAGACCGCGAACGGCCAGGTGATGGGTATAGTTTTGAGGGTGGTGGGTGGCATGTGGCTTTGGTTAGCAAAAAGCTGGCAACCGACGCATCGTTGGACTAAATCATGCGCATCTGCCCGGGCTGTCGGCCAATAAAATCTTGTACGGAAGGCCTGGCCTACAAGGGCCCGGGCTGTGGCATGGTGCCCACCCATTCCGGCATGAATTTCAGCCAGGAGGTTTCGCCCTTCCTCTTCGGAGATACACCTTTGAAGGACTCCTGTGTGGGAAAGCCCTTCTGTTGTTCGGCGGCCGGGGCTCTTCCTCGTCATCGCTATGCAGCCCCTTGTCATTGAGTTCGGCACTTAACTTGCCTGCTTGCTTGAACACCCAAAAATCCCTGTTAGTGTGGTTGGCTGGTTTTTCGGGGTGCCATGTATCCGCACAGCGATCGAGTATTCGGTCCAAGTTGGACGGGCCCTGGTATTTCTTTTGAATGGCTTCTTCCGCCGACCGGGTTTAGAGCCTCCGAATCCGCATTTATCGTCAGATCTTCAGCATTATCACCGTTAATGTGGCATTTATGCTTGTTGCGACGCGACCGCCATTGCTGTCATTGGTATCCGAACTATCGTGGTGTTTGGCCAAGTTGTTGCTTCGAGCTAGCTACTGTCCTCTCCGCCGCAAAAAGCGGGTCATGAGTGTGGTGAGGGCTGCCATGGATTTCGGCTTTTCCTGTCCCTAGGTGCCGTGCAAGCCACTCATCGCGGATGTTATGTTTAAAGGATGCAAGGGCCTCTGCATCCGGACGATCAACGATTTGATTTTTCTTGGTTCGAACCGTGTCCGTAATTGTCTGGCCGATTCTTCTGGCTGCTGAATTATGTGGCTGAGGTCATCGGCGTCTGGTGGTCGCACGTATGTGCCCTGGAAGTTATCAAGGAATGCGGCTTCCAGGTCCTCCCAACAACCAATTGACTATGCTGGCAAGCTATTGAGCCAATGTCGAGCTGGTCCTTTAAGCTTGAGTGGGAGGTATTTGATGGTGTGTAGATCATCGCCGCGGGCCATGTGGATGTGGAGGAGGTAGTCCTCAATCCAAACCGCAGGATCTGTTGTGCCATTGTATGGTTCGATGTTTACGGGTTTGAAACCCTCGGGGATTTGATGATCCATTACTTCATCTGTGAAGCATAGTGGGTGTGCGGCGCCTCTGTATTGAGCTATATCACGACGCAGCTCAAATGAGCTTTGTCATCGTGTTCGGCCCGGCGAAATTCGTATCCGGTGTGACGGTTATCGCCACGTGTCGGTGCCCATGCGATCCGTAGATCGATCTTGTTTGCCTTGCCTTGTCCTCCAATATGTCTCGCAGTCCGGCGCGCTTTCCCGTGCCTTGGTACTTTTCGGCGACGCCGGAGTGCGGCTTGAATGGAGGGTCTAGAGGCCTCTCTGTCGCGACCACGGGTGGCCGTTCAGCCGCATCATGCGCCGGGTGATGTAGGTTTGGGTGCTGCTTCCTCTAATTGGGGTAGCAGCCTGCGCTTAGGGTATCTCTTGGAGGCGTTCGAGTTCATACTCTTCGCCGCAAGGACTTGATCCATCCGCCGCCTAGCAGGTCTTGGTCGACTCTAAGCTGTCGCTTTTCTTGAGGCTGCTTGCCATGGCCATGGGCCTGCGTTTAAAACGCTCTTGTTCGGCGGGGTCCTCCGGCACGAATTTAATTCGTCGTCCGAGGCTTGCCTCGTCTTCGGAGGGGGGCGATAATTATCGCCCTCTACCTCTTTTCGCCGCACTATCGCGGCGTGGCTTCTCCCTCCTCCTATGCTTTGAATCCTCGTTGAGGGGTTGTCTTGACCGTCCGGGTGTTATTATCTCCGTGCGGAATCACCGCTTTTGCTGTGCCGGATTTAGAGCGGCGCGGCCGACGCCGACGCTTGTGCTGTTTCTTGAGGGGTCATCCTCCGCTTTTCCATCGCTGCTCCCATCTTTTGGGATGTCCACCATATATATGTCGTATGACGAGGTGGCCTTCCAGCACTTCAGAGGCGCTGGTTCTTGGTCGCCTCCGCATCGCCGTCCATACCGTCGATGTCTTGGAGTCAAGTCGAGCATGTCGGTTAAATCATCGACAGTGGCTACAAAGTGGGTGGTGGGTGGGCGTTAAATTTCTTCATCGTCCGCATCCCAACCTTCCTGACCGTAGTCCGGCCAGGGCTCTCCTGATAAAGAGAGAGACTTTAGTGAATTCAGGAGGTCGCCAAAGGGCGAGTGCTGAAATATGTCCGCGGCAGTGAACTCCATGACCGGCGCCCAATCGGATTCGATTGGCAGGGGCATGGAGGGTTCAGAGTCCGGCACCTTGGAGTCACGGTCTTCACAAAGGATAGGGATGGAGTTCGGCTCAATCGCCATTGAGATCGTAGCCCCCGAGGCGGTGTCCAACCACTCGTCCTCAATCGAGGGAGTCGGCTCCGAGCTAAGGGTCGGAGCGGACGCCGGTGCGGCCTCGTGGCAATCGCTCGCGGCAGAGCTAGATCGTGCCCATCGAGACAATCGCGGCGGCTTGGCGTGGCTCGAATCCGTCGAAGATCAAGTCTCCGCGGATGTCGGCCGTAGTTCAAACTCCCAAATCTGACACGATGGCGGGGCGTAGCTTCGATCTGCTCCGGATGGCCAAGTGAATTGCCCGCAGTGCAAAGCCGCCGAATCTGAAGATCTGTCCGGGAGAAAAGTCTCACCTGGACCGCGTCGTTGTTGATGATCGAAGGAGCCATCGGGCCTAAAGATGACGCATACGTAGGAACTCTCAATGAAAGCACCAATGTCGGTGTCAAAACCGGCGGATCTCGGTAGGGGGTCCCGAATCGTGCGTCTAGGCGGATGGTAACAGGAGACAAGGGACACGATGTTTTTACCTGTGTTCGGGCCCTCTCGATGGAGGTAATACCCTTACTCCTGCTTGATTAATATTGATGATATGGGTAGTACAAGAGTAGATCTACCACGAGATCGTAGAGGCTAAACCCTAGAAGCTAGCCTATGGTATGATTGTTGTTCGTCCTCATTGAACTAAAACCCTCCGGTTTATATAGACACCGGATAGGGTTAGGGTTACACAGAGTCGGTTACAATGGTAGGAGATCTACATATCCGCATCGCCAAGCTTGCCTTCCACGCCAAGGAAAGTCCCATCCGGACAAGGGACGGAGTCTTCAATCTTGTATCTTCATAGTCCAGGAGTCCGGCCAACGGTGATAATTCGGCTATCCGGACACCCCCTAGTCCAGGACTCCCTCAGCAAGAAACACCAATCTAGTAGGCCAAACCAAACTGATAATTCGAAGAGACTTGCAAAGATAATCAATCATACATAAAAGAATTCAGAGAAGATTCAAATATTGTTCATAGATAGACTTGATCATTAACCCACAATTCATCGGTCTCAACAAACACACCGCAAAAAGGAGATTACATCGAATAGATCTCCACAAGAGAGGGGGAGATCATTGTATTGAGATCCAAAAAGAGAGAACAAGCCATCTAGCTAATAACTATGGACCCGAAGGTCTGAGGTAAACTACTCACACTTCACCGGAAGGGCTATGATGATGTAGAAGCCCTCCGTGATGATGGCCCTTTCCGACGGAGCTCCGGAACAGGCCCCAAGATGGGATCTCGCAGAAAGTTGCGGTGGTGGAATTAGGTTTTTCGCTCCTGTTCTGATTGTTTGGGGGTACGTAGGTATATATAGGAGGGATGAGTATGTCGGTGGAGCTCCGAGGGGCCCACGAGGTAGGGGGCGCGCCCTAGGGGGGCCCACCCTCGTGACTGCCTCTTTGACTCCTTGGAGTAGGGTCGAAGTCTCATGGATCACGTTCGGTGAGAAAATCACGTTCCCAAAGGTTTCATTCCGTTTGGACTCGGTTTGATATTCTGTTTCTCCGAAACACTGAAATAGGCAAAAAACAACAATTCTGGGCTGGGCCTCCGGTTAATAGGTTAGTCCCAAAAATAATATAAAGCCCAATATAGTCCAAAACAGTAGATAATATAGCATGGAGCAATCAAAAATTATAGATACGTTGGAGACGTATCAGGCATCCCCAAGCTTAATTCCTGCTCGTCCTCGAGTAGGTAAATGATAAAAAGAAAATTTTTTATGCGGAGTGCTACTTGGCATAATTTCAATGCAAATCTTCTTAATTGTGGTATGAATATTCAGATTCGAAAGATTCAAGACAAAAGTTGTAACATCCCAAAATTCTAAAATTTGGAATGTTATAATAAATAGATAGTTTTGATTGTTTGATTGATTGAGTGAAATTCGAAACCTTTTTGAAAGTTAAATGAGAGGGAATAAAAGGACTTTCCCAAACTTTCATTTTCTTTTCTGATCTTCATGAATTCAAATTCTTTTCACCACAAAACCCTGGAGAGAAGATGACATGACTTCTTCCATTTATCTAAATGACAAGGGGTGTTGAAAATATTTGAATTTCATTTGGAAAATATTTCAAATTCTAGAACTTTATGCAACTCAATGATTTTCACGAGCGAAGATAAAATGTCTTCTTCAAAACATATGAAATATGAGTTGGGAGTTTCAAAGAATTAAATTCAAAGTTCTTTTGAATTTATTTTCAATTTGGAGTTATTTGAGTTTTATTCAAATTATTTTTCTCCAAAAAATAAGATATATGGAAAATAGGGTAACATGATTCCCTACATCAGAAAAATGGAGAGAAATAAATTTAATTAATTTTGGTATTTTTAAAATGATTTTTGTTGGATTTTATTAGAGCAGAAGCACTCTTTGCTTTATTTGAATTTTTGTGTATTTTATTGATGCTACAATAATGTTCATAATGTAGGAAATCTTTTTCTGAAAATTTTGATATATAATATGCCTATGTTTCATTTTTAGTTTATTCTCTTTTATTTATTTTTTGCTGTCTTCAAATTGTTTTCTTTAAAGAAAAAAATCCTCCCGCCGACTGGGCCGGCCCAGCCAACCGGCCAACTAGCCCAGAGCCATCCCAGCCAAGCGCCGCAACCCCAAGAACTCCAAAGACTGCTGTCTCGGCTCCTGGACTCCTCCACAGCCGCCACGCCGTGTCCTTCCCGGACTCCGCCTCCGCGCCGCCTCTCCTCTGCCCCCTCCTCCACGCCACCTGGCCCCATCCCCCCTATAAAGCCGCCGCCCGGTCCCCTCTCTCTCTCTCTCTCCCGCATCTCGCCGCCTCTGGACCGCCGCCGCCGCCGTTGAATGCCGCCGCCCGCCTCGCTCTCGCCGCTGCCGACCCCACCTCCAGACGCGCCTCGCCGAGCCGCCCCTCCCCGACCCCTCTGTTGCCTTCCTCGACAACCGGAGCCATTGCCTCGGCCGGACCCGAGCCGCCGCCGCCGTCTCGCCGTTGCCGGAGTTCGACCTCGCCGCCGCCGGTTCTTCGTCGAAAACCGATGCCAACCGGTATAAAACCGACACCGATCTGATACGGTTTTTCTTTTAAATTCGGTTTTTCTTAAACCCTAGACTAGATCTGTTTTTTTTTGGGGTTTTATTAAACAGCGAACGTCCACTGTTTAGATCCTATAAACGAACGTTCGCCTTTTAGACTTTTCTTTTTCTTATAGTTTTTAGTCAGGGACTTCTTTGTAGATATATTATTTACAGATTAGCCCCTGGTTTTCAAACGACTACATCTTCTTACTCGTTTGTCCAAATCCAACGAAACCAACGCCCACTTCTTCGTTACGATCTCCTCTATCCAGTAATCCAACTCAAACATGTTTTTGAAAGTTTTAAAATTTGAATTCAAACAGTTTTGTATTCAAACTTTGTTTGATCATAACTTGAGTTTCGTAACTCCGATTTAGTTGATTCTTTTTGCAAATCGAAGCTCTAGACCTAAACTTTCTGATAAGGCCAAATGCGCATAGTTTTGGTACTGTTAGAGATTGTTTTACGTTGCAAGAGTTATTTGCTTGGTTTTGATGTTTTCCGAATCGTTTTCTTCGTTCGGTCCGATGTTTTGAGTGATTGCTTATGTGTGGCTACTATTGCTTGATTACGATAGATTGAACGGAGTGTGACGAGTAGAACTATCAAGAGTTTTGAGTGCGAACCATCTTCGTCAACATTGCAGGCAAGTAACACTTTGATCATATACTTTTCATACCCAGTTTTTATGCATTAGATCTATCCTCAAACATTGCATGATTAGGGTCTAATTAAATTGTGGGTTTTGGGAAGTAGTTTGAGGTAGTACCTATTACCTGTTTATTTTCAAACCCTTGGGAGTTACTTCTACGTTTGCTTATTTATGCCATGCTATGCTAGTAGACGTGGATTGGGTGAGTGTATTCCATGATGATGTGAGATTGTTAAATTAATGGTTTATTTAAGGTGGGAACTTAAACACACATCTGGGTGGATTGAGGCACTGGTTTCCATCAGGACTTGCCTGTTTTTCTTGGACCGCCACCTGTGCTCAAAGGGATCATGAGATTATTCATGCTAGAAACTTCCGTGTGCAACCACATGCTACTATGGGCTCTAGCATAGTTGACTAAGTTGTGCGAACTCTTACGGGTAGACTAGCTGATGTAGGGGTTGTAGGTTGGTACGGTCTACCCACACGTAAGGTGCTAGCGCTTCTGAAAGACTATGTCTCGGTCATCCATTTCTCAAACACCATGTAGTGTGAGAAATCAAACGGAGGAGATCGAGTCTTGTGGGGAAAAGTGCACACACCTCTGCAGAGTGTATAAACTAATCATGATTAGCCGTGTCCCCGGTTATGAACGTTTTGAGTATCTAGTACTTGGATATCATGTGAATCTCATCATGTTACTCTAAATAATATTGTTGGGTTGTTAATGAGTAATTTTAATTGGGATTGAGGATCGTCAACCATTCTCAATGTTCAACAACCACCATGATAGTTAAATAAATTTATTCCTTTGCAAGAGGGAAAAATTGGCTTTACGCAAAACTGTAACCATAGAGCTTTCCACCAGCCATATATGCATATAGTATAGGCTTATTCTTTCATTACTCTCTATGTGTTACATTGCCAGCATATTCCATGTGCTGACCCGTTTTCGGGCTGTTTCATGTTGCAGACTTTTCAGACGACGAGTAAGTGATACGTTAGGGTTACGATTTCTACACTCAACTTTGCCGTTGGTGTTGATGGGAATCCACAACCTTGTTACTTCCGCTATTTGGATTGAGGTAATAGTATTTACGTTACTTTATACATGTGATTTACCTCTGTTATAAATCCTCGAGTACTGTGTGTGTCAGCATACCAATTCAGGGATGACACTTAAAGCACAAAGACTTGATCCATTCGGGTCGGGTCGCTACAAGATGGTATCAGAGCACATGTTGACTGTAGGACGTGACCCTAGAAACTGACTAGCCCATAGGAAAGATTTTTCTCTACACCTTTCTTTTCAAAAGAATCTTTTACCTCTCCTCTCTTCTGAGCTTATTCAAATATTCCCTTTTAGTGAGACCATACCCCTTTCCCCTTTTGACCACTCGAAGATTCGGCCGATGAGACCACTCCAAGGAGACAAGATATCGGACAACTAAGACTATTTGGAATGAAGAGGATTTTACCGTGTAAATGGAAACTACAACTGTTGAAGACTCTGAAGAGTAGGAGAATTGGAGGCTCCGAAGAATTTCCAGATTTGTATGACCTTGGAAGGCTACCCTTATGGAACTTGGAAGAATATGGAAGTTGTCAATACCCGAGATCAAGGTGTGTCGGAGAAAGAATGGAACATGGAGCATTAGAACTCAAAGTTACATCAAGGAAAACCCTAAGGCAGGAGATATCAACTATGGAGAGATAGCTCATAGAAATGACAAGAGCAGAAACACGGCTATCCATGATGTTATCGCCCGCTTATGCTATTGTCACCGTGCTGAGTTAAGCATGTATATGCATGGAAGGATTGGATGGTAGAAGGTCGATGGAGCACCTATCGGCAAGAGGTGAAGTTTTAATCTTAGTCGGTGTATCACCAAAGATCCTGAGTATTACATCAAGAAGTTTAAGATGGATATACAGGAAGCTATATTTGACAAGGAGGAAAATTCGTGAAGCACTCGGAACCAGAAGATGAAAGTAGCCAAGCTGGAGGAGCTAAACCTCAAGATATCGGAGATTTGTCAGGAACTAAAGACAGTAGAACCATGGCTCATGCCAAGGATGTTGAAACCCAGAAGTTTGGAACACGACCCCAACATATTAAAGGACGTCATGATAGACTTTGCGACAACAGAGATGATCTGGCAAAAGAACTTGAGAAGGTCAAGCACGATCAGAAGAAGCCGTTGGAGACATGAACAAGACTTGAAGAGTTTGATGACTTTGAAGATTTATTGACCTTTAGAAGACCAAACCCTGTTATACCCTTACGTTAGATGCGACGTTTGTGAGCTGTCATTTTTTTGATGTTTTTCCGATGTACCACAAATAAAATCTGTCTTTTCAAAACTTTTGTTTGTATTGTGTGCATCCCTCTCGATCTCTCTTATCCCACCTCAAACCCATGGACCCATTAGAGGATGGATGGAGACGAGCTTGTATTTTCTGGACCAATGAGTCAATTGGAGACAGACCGATGGATTCAGAACATGGAGGATCGCATGGAGAATAACCCTATAGTCAGAAAGGATATGGCCCAGCATGCTCTTCCGTTCTTTGAAAGAGGTGCTGCTACCTGGTGGAGGATGTACCAAACCATCAATGGATGGCAAGGAGTAACCATTTGGGAAGAATTTAAGTTGACTCTGCTAAAGTCTCGGCTTGTGTCCCAGAAGTTGAAGCCTTATGGAAAAGATATGAAGAAACCTTGTGCATACAAGCTTTGTGGAGAAATAGGACACAACCATAAAGAAAACAAGGACGAATATCCTCATAATCGGAGGATTTTCAAAGGAGTTAGCCGATGATCTCAGGGAACTTCGGTTGGAGATTGTTCCCAAAGGTTTTGTTGCAGCAATGGAAGTTCAGTCCACATTGTTGAGAAAGATCCATGAAGCTCAGACGGATGCCAAAGAGATTGCTGAGATAAAAGAGACAATGGGCAAAGGAAAGGCCAAAGGTTTTCGTAAGGATGAGCACGACACCTTATGGTTTGAGGATAGTGTACATGTACCCAATAATGCAAAGATCAGGAAGTTAATACTTTAGGAGGCTCATGGCTCACCATACTCGATTCGCCCTGGAAACACCAAGATGTATTTGGATTTGAAGAAGCGTTTCTGGTGGACTGGTATGAAGAAAGATATTGCGGAGTATGTAGTCATAGGTGATGTATGCTAGAGAGTAAAGGCAGAGCATCAGAAGCCAGTCAGATTACTACAGCCTATGTCGATACCCGAATGGAAGCAGGATAAGCTTGGCATGGATTTCATTACCGGATTTCCCGTAACCCGATCGGGATATGATTCTATCTGGGTAGTAGTTGATTCGCTTGACCAAAGTGGCTCACTTTATCGGTGAAAACCACCTATACAAGTGAGAAGTTGGCCAAGATGTATTTGACCAGGATCGTATGTGCGCATGGAGTTCCGAGGACCATCAGACGAGATAGAGGAACACAGTTTACCTCAAAGTTTTGGAATCACCGCACTGGACTTTGGGTACTAGGCTAGAGTTCAAGATGACCTTTCATCCGCAGATGATGGATAAATCGAGAGATTCAATCAGATTCTGGAGGACATGTTGAGAGCGTGTGCGCTAAATTTTGGATCTAGTAGTGATGATAATCTACCTTACGCGGAGTTCTCATACAACAACAGTTACCCAACCAGTTTGAAGATGGCCCTTGTTTAAGTTTTGCATGGGAGAAGGAGCCAGACACCGTTGATGTGGGATGAAGTTGGAGACCATCAGTTGTTTGGATCAAATGTGATCAAGGATTCAGAAGAGAATGTTAAGTTGATCGAGGTAGACTGAAGGTAGCTCAGTCCAGGCAGAAGAGTTATGCAGACTCAAAAATGCAAGGAGGTAGTCTATGAAATTGGAGACAGAGCATGTCTTCATGTGTCCCCTCTACGAGGAGTTAAACGATTTGGAGTTAAGGGAAAGTTAGCCCCGTGATTTGTAGGGCCATACCTAATTTTGGAGTGTATGGGAGAAGTGGCCAACAAGTTGGAGTCTTCCGAAGGACTGTCAGGAGTTCATGATGTGTTTCACGTTTCCCAGTTGAAGAAGTGCCATGCAGAGATGGCCAATATTCCTTTGAAAGGACGCTTGACCCTGGAAAGGATAATGATGTTCCACGAAGTGGAGTATGGACATCATAAGTATAAGTTTTTATCTCGGTATGTGGGATATCCACGAGGATGAAGAGATGAACTACTATTGGATATAAAGGAGGTATGACGTTGGAAATATGGATCAATGGAAATTCCATGATGAGTCTGAGTAATCATGTCCTAGTTTGGTGCCAATAGAAGGAAGGAAGACATTACAATTGGATGGATTTAAGAATACTAGGAAGTTGGAAGTTGGAATAATGATCAGAAGCCCGATGATGAGTTCAAGGACTACAAGTGATGAGATGGGCCATAACCCACAGGCCCCAGGACCTGCCAAGAAGCAAGCATATTCTTGATGAAGGAAAAACCACGGAAGAAGTTACGATTTTATCAACAAGCGATTCTATAGGAGTTTACGCAAAACACGAGAGTTGTTAAGGAACGATAGATGTTTGTCCGGCTTGCGTAATCAATGGATTTATCCAAACTTGGTTCGTCGACAAGAGAAATTCTGCAATGCTTGTGAGGATGACCGAGTGTTAGAATGCGAGATTCGCTAAACCATGTACAAGGTAATGATTTGGAGTGCGGGATGGATTGATCACCATACCGACTTACTCTTATTATTCGCTTTGCTATATGGGATGGTAAATCTGAGTGACCTACCTATAGTAGAGTGACGACGATATTAAACCTTGTTTGAACCTTAGAATGGTATAAGTATTTTCCCTTGTACAAGGCAGCTTTTGCCAACCGTAGGATATACGGTGAGGATCAACCTAGACCCATTTCCTGCAGGACAAACCATAATTTGTTGACCACCTTGAGATATCGATAGTTGTTTAGTATTGGCACCAGACCCGTCAGCTAAGAGGACCCAGTTTTGGGATAACCTTACCAAGAGGAAAGGACAAAAGAATTGAGGAAAAGGTTATGCCAGTACCGGTAGAGCCCAGAGAAGGAATTATCCTTACGAACTGAGAAGACCGACACTGTCAGTAATAAGGATGGAGTATATGAATTTTGATGGAACCGTAATCATGCTTCTAAGGGTGGTAGCACCCGAGACCCAGGAGACGGTCGATGGATTTTGAGAAGACCCCCTACCCTAACCTATTTCTTGCTAGCCTCTCCGAATCTCGAGGACGAGATTCATTTTACGGGTGGTAGTTTTGTAACATCCCAAAATTCTAAATTTTGGAATGTTATAATAAATAGATAGTTTTGTTGTTTGATTGATTGAGTGAAATTCGAAACCTTTTTGAAAGTTAAATGAGAGGGAATAAAAGGACTTTCCCAAACTTTCATTTTCTTTTCTGATCTTCATGAATTCAAATTCTTTTCACCACAAAACCCTGGAGAGAAGATGACATGACTTCTTCCATTTATTTAAATGACAAGGTGTTGAAAATATTTGAATTTCATTTGGAAAATATTTCCAATTACGGAACTTTATGCAACTCAATGATTTTCACGAGCGAAGATAAAATGACTTCTTCAAAACATATGAAATATGAGTTGGGAGTTTCAAATAATTAAATTCAAAGTTCTTTTGAATTTATTTTCAATTTGGAGTTATTTGAGTTTTATTCAAATTATTTAAATTTTTGTGTATTTTATTGAAGCTAGAATAATGTTCATCATGTAGGAAAATTTTTTCTGAAAATTTTGATATATAATATGCCTATGTTTCATTTTTAGTTTATTCTCTTTTATTTATTTTTTGCTGTCTGCAAAATGTTTTTTTTAGAAAAAAATACTCCCTTGTTGGGCCGGCCCAGCCAACCAGCACGGCCACGGCCTAGCCGCCATACCAGCCCCTAGCCCAGCGCTCAAAGACTGCGCCGTCCTCGAGATCTCATGGGACGCTTGCTTGACAGACAGCCGCCGCCGTGTCCTTCCGGACTCCGCCTCCGCCGCCTCTCTCTGCCCCTCCTCCACGCCACTGCCCCTCCCCTATAAAGCCGCCGCCCTCTCTCTCTCCCTCATCTCGCCGCCTCTAAGCCTTGCCGCCGTTGAAATCCGCTTGCCGCCGCCGTCTCGCTCTCGGCCGCCAACCCCCACCTCAGGCGCGCCTCGAGCCGCCCCTCCCGACCCTCTGTTGCCTTCCTCGACGAACCCTTTGCCCCGTCGGGACTGAGCCGCTGCCGCCGTCTCGCCGTTGCCGGAGTTCGACCTCGCCGCCGCCGGTTCTTCGTCGAAAACCGATGCCAACTGGTATAAAACCGACACCGGTCTGATACGGTTTTTCTTTTAAATTCGGTTTTTCTTAAACCCTAGACTAGATCTGTTTTTTTGGGTTTTATTAAACAACGAACATCCACTGTTTAGATCCTATAAACGAACGTTCGCCTTTTAGACTTTTCTTTTTCTGTTTGTTTTTAGTCAGAGACTTCTTTGTAGATATATTATTTACAGATTAGCCCTTGGTTTTCAAACGACTACATCTTCTTACTCGTTTGTCCAAATCCAACGAAACAAACGCCCACTTCTTAATTATGATCTCCTCTATCCAGTAATCCAACTCAAACATGTTTTTGAAAGTTTTAAAATTTGAATTCAAACAGTTTTGTATTCAAACTTCGTTTGATCATAACTTGAGTTTCGTAACTCCGATTTAGTTGATTCTTTTTGCAAATCGAAGCTCTTGACCTAAACTTTTTGATAAGGCCAAATACACATAGTTTTGGTACTGTTAAAGATTGTTTTACGTTGCAAGAGTTATTTGCTTGGTTTTGATGTTTTCCGAATCGTTTTCTTCGTTCGGTCAGATGTTTTGAGTGATTGCTTATGTGTGGCTACTATTGCTTGATTACGATAGATTGACCGGAGTGTGATGAGTAGAACTATCAAGAGTTTTGAGTGCGAACCATCTTCGTCAACATTGCAGGCAAGTAACACTTTGATCATATACTTTTCATACCCAGTTTTTATGCATTAGATCTATCCTCAAACATTGCATGATTAGGATCTAATTAAATTGTGGGTTTTGGGAAGTAGTTTGAGGTAGTACCTATTACCTGTTTATTTTCAAACCCTTGGGAGTTACTTCTACGTTTGCTTATTTATGCCATGCTATGCTAGTAGACATGGATTGGGTGAGTGTATTCCATGACAAATGTGAGATTGTTAAATTAATGGTTTATTTAAGGTGGGAACTTAAACACACATCTGGGTGGATTGAGGCACCTGGTTTCCATCAGGACTTGCCTGTTTTTCTTCGGACCGCCACCCAGGCTCAAAGGGATCATGAGATTATTCATGCTAGAAACTTCAGTGTGCAGCCACATGCTACTATGGGCTCTAGCATAGTTGACTAAGTTGTGCGAACTCTTACGGGTAGACTAGCTGATGTAGGGGTTGTAGGTTGGTACGGTCTACCCACACGTAAGGTGCTAGCGCTTCTGAAAGACTATGTCTCGGTCATCCGTTTCTCAAACACCATGTAGTGCGAGAAATCAAACGGAGGAGATCGAGTCTTGTGGGGAAAAGTGCACACACCTCTGCAGAGTGTATAAACTAATCATGATTAGCCGTGTCCCCGGTTATGAACGTTTTGAGTATCTAGTACTTGGATATCATGTGAATCTCATCATGTTACTCTAAATAATATTGTTGGGTTGTTAATGAGTAATTTTAATTGGGATTGAGGATGCTGTCAACCATTCTCAATGTTCAACAACCACCATGATAGTTAAATAAATTTATTCCTTTGCAGTAGGGAAAAATTGGCTTTACGCAAAACTGTAACCATAGAGCTTTCCACCAGCCATATATGCATATAGTATAGGCTTATTCTTTCATTACTCTCTATGTGTTACATTGCTGCATATTCCATGTGTGACCCGTTTCGGGCTGTTTCATGTTGCAGACTTTTCGCATTTACGAGTAAGTGATACGTTAGGGTTCTGATTTCTACACTCAACTTTGCCGTTGGTGTTGATGGGAATCCACAACCTTGTTACTTCCGCTATTTGGATTGAGGTAATAGTATTTACGTTACTTTATACATGTGATTTACCTCTGTTATAAATCCTCGAGTACTGTGTGTGTCAGCATACCAATTCAGGGATGACACTTAAAGCACAAAGACTTGATCCATTCGGGTCGGGTCGCTACAAGATGGTATCAGAGCACATGTTGACTGTAGGACGTGACCCTAGAAACTGACTAGCCCATAGGAAAGATTTTTCTCTACAACTTTCTTTTCAAAAGAATCTTTTACCTCTCCTCTCTTCTGAGCTTATTCAAATATTCCCTTTTAGTGAGACCATACCCCTTTCCCCTTTTGACCACTCGAAGATTTGGCCGATGAGACCACTCCAAGGAGACAAGATATCGGACAACTAAGACTATTTGGAATGAAGAGGATTTTACCGTGTAAATGGAAACTACAACTGTTGAAGACTCTGAAGAGTAGGAGAATTGGAGGCTCCGAAGAATTTCCAGATTTGTATGACCTTGGAAGGCTACCCTTATGGAACTTGGAAGAATATGGAAGTTGTCAATACCCGAGATCAAGGTGTGTCGGAGAAAGAATGGAACATGGAGCATTAGAACTCAAAGTTCTGTCAAGGAAAACCCTAAGGCAGGAGATATCAACTATGGAGAGATAGCTCATAGAAATGACAAGAGCAGAAACACGGCTATCCATGATGTTATCGCCCGCTTATGCTATTGTCACCGTGCTGAGTTAAGCATGTATATGCATGGAAGGATTGGATGGTAGAAGGCTGATGGAGCACCTATCAGCAAGAGGTGAAGTTTTAATCTTAGCTGGTGTATCACCAGTATCCGGAGTATTACATCAAGAAGTTTAAGATGGATATACAGGAAGCTATATTTGACAAGGAGGCAAATTCGTGAAGCACTCGGAACCAGAAGATGAAAGTAGCCAAGCTGGAGGAGCTAAACCTCAAGATACCGGTAAAGACAGTAGAACCATGGCTCATGCCAAGGATGTTGAAACCCAGAAGTTTGGAACACGACCCCAACATATTAAAGGACGTCAAGATAGACTTTGCGACAACAGAGATGATCTGGCAAAAGAACTTGAGAAGGTCAAGCACGATCAGAAGAAGCCGTTGGAGACATGAACAAGACTTGAAGAGTTTGATGACTTTGAAGATTTATTGACCTTTAGTAGACCAAACCCCTGTTATACCCTTACGTTAGATGCGACGTTTGTGAGCTGTCATTTGTTTGATGTTTTTCCGACAGCCACAAATAAAATCTGTCTTTTCAAAACTTTTGTTTGTATTGTGTGCATCCCTTTCGATCTCTCTTATGCCACCTCAAACCCATGGACCCATTAGAGGATAGATGGAGATGAGCTTGTATTTTCTGGACCAATGAGTCAATTGGAGACAGACCGATGGATTCAGAACATGGAGGATCGCATGGAGAATAACCCTATAGTCAGAAAGGATATGGCCCAGCATGCTCTTCCGTTCTTTGAAAGAGGTGCTGCTACCTGGTGGAGGATGTACCAAACCATCAATGGATGGCAAGGAGTAACCATTTGGGAAGAATTTAAGTTGACTCTGCTAAAGTCTCGGCTTGTGTCCCAGAAATTGAAGCCTTATGGAAAAGATATGAAGAAACCTTGTGCATACATGCTTTGTGGAGAAATAGGACACAACCATAAAGAAAACAAGGAAGAATACCCTCATAATCGTAGGATTTTCAAAGGAGTTAGCCGAGGATCTCAGGGAACTTCGGTTGGAGATTGTTCCCAAAGGTTTTGTTGTAGCAATGGAAGTTCAGTCCACATTGGTGAGAAAGATCCGAGAAGCTCAGACGGATGCCAAAGAGATTGCTGAGATAAAAGAGACAATGAGCAAAGGAAATGCCAAAGGTTTTCGTAAGGATGAGCACGACACCTTATGGTTTGAGGATAGTGTACATGTACCCAATAATGCAAAGATTAGGAAGTTAATACTTCAGGAGGCTCATGACTCACCATACTCGATTCGCCCTGGAAACACCAAGATGTATTTGGATTTGAAGAAGCGTTTCTGGTGGACTGGTATGAAGAAAGATATTGCAGAGTATGTAGTCATAGGTGATGTATGCTAGAGAGTAAAGGCAGAGCATCAGAAGCCAGTCAGATTACTATAGCCTATGCCGATACCCGAATGGAAGCAGGATAAGCTTGGCATGGATTTCATTACCGGATTTCCCAGAACCCGATCGGGATATGATTCTATCTGGGTAGTAGTTGATTCGCTTGACCAAAGTGGCTCACTTTATCCCAGTGAAAACCACCTATACAAGTGAGAAGTTGGCCAAGATGTATTTGACCAGGATCGTATGTCTGCATGGAGTTCCGAGGACCATCGTATCAGATAGAGGAACACAGTTTACCTCAAAGTTTTGGAATCAGCTGCACCAGACTTTGGGTACTAGGCTAGAGTTTAGTACAGCCTTTCATCCGCAGACAGATGGATAAATCGAGAGATTCAATCTGATTCTGGAGGACATGTTGAGAGCGTGTGCGCTAAATTTTGGATCTAGTAGTGATGATAATCTACCTTACGCGGAGTTCTCATACAACAACAGTTACCCAACAAGTTTGAAGATGGCCCCTGTTTAAGTTTTGTATGGGAGAAGGAGCCAGACACCGTTGATGTGGGATGAAGTTGGAGACCATCAGTTGTTTGGATCAAATGTGATCAAGGATTCAGAAGAGAATTTAAGTTTATCGAGATAGACTGAAGGTAGCTCAGTCCAGGCAGAAGAGTTATGCAGACTCAAAAATGCAAGGAGGTAGTCTATGAAATTGGAGACAGAGCATGTCTTCATGTGTCCCCTCTACGAGGAGTTAAACGATTTGGAGTTAAGGGAAAGTTAGCCCCGAGATTTGTAGGACCATACCTAATTTTGGAGTGTATGGGAGAAGTGGCAACAAGTTGGAGTCTTCCGAAGGACTGTCAGGAGTTCATGATGTGTTTCACGTTTCCCAGTTGAAGAAGTGCCATGCAGAGATGGCCAATATTCCTTTGAAAGGACGCTTGACCCTGGAAAGGATAATGATGTTCCACGAAGTGGAGTATGGACATCATAAGTATAAGTTTTTATCTCGGTATGTGGGATATCCACGAGGATGAAGAGATGAACTACTATTGGATATAAAGGAGGTATGACGTTGGAAATATGGATCAATGGAAATTCCATGATGAGTCTGAGTAATCATGTCCTAGTTTGGTGCCAATAGAAGGAAGGAAGACATTACAATTGGATGGATTTTAGAATACTAGGAAGTTGGAAGTTGGAATAATGATCAGAAGCCCGATGATGAGTTCAAGGACTACAAGTGATGAGATGGGCCATAACCCACAGGCCCCAGGACCTGCCAAGAAGCAAGCATATTCTTGATGAAGGAAAAACCCTGGAAGAAGTTACGATTTTATCAACCGACGATTCTATAGGAGTTTACGCAAAACCTGAGAGTTGTTAAGGAACGATAGATGTTTGTCTGGCTTGCAGAATCAATGGATTTATCCGAACTTGGTTCGCCGACAAGAGAAATTCTGCAATGCTTGTGAGGATGACCGAGTGTTAGAATGCGAGATTCGCTAAACCATGTACAAGGTAATGATTTGGGTGCGGGATGGATTGATCACCATACCGACTTACTCTTATTATTCGCTTTGCTATATGGGATGGTAAATCTGAGTGACCTACCTATAGTAGAGTGACGCATTTATATTAAACCTTGTTTGAACCTTAGAATGGTATAAGTATTTTCCCTTGTACAAGGCAGCTTTTGCCAACCGTAGGATATACGGTGAGGATCAACCTAGACCCATTTCCTGCAGGACAAACCATAAATTGTTGACCACCTTGAGATATCGATAGTTGTTTAGTATTGGCACCAGACCCGCCGACTAAGAGGACCCAGTTTGGGATAACCTTACCAAGAGGAAAGGACAAAAGAATTGAGGAAAAGGTTATGCCAGTACCGGTAGAGCCCAGAGAAGGAATTATCCTTACGAACTGAGAAGACCGACACTGTCAGTAATAAGGATGGAGTATATGAATTTTGATGGAACCGTAATAATGCTTCTAAGGGTGGTAGCACCCGAGAGACCCGTGGAGACGATCGATGGATTTTGAGAAGACCCCCTACCCTAACCTATTTCTTGCTAGCCTCTCTGAATCTCGAGGACGAGATTCATTTTAAGGGTGGTAGTTTTGTAACATCCCAAAATTCTAAAATTTGGAATGTTATAATAAATAGATAGTTTTGATTGTTTGATTGATTGAGTGAAATTCGAAACCTTTTTGAAAGTTAAATGAGAGGGAATAAAAGGACTTTCCCAAACTTTCATTTAATTTTCTAATCTCCATGAATTCAAATTCTTTTCACCACAAAACCCTGGAGAGAAGATGACATGACTTCTTCCATTTATTTAAATGACAAGGGGTGTTGAAAATATTTGAATTTCATTTGGAAAATATTTCCAATTCTAGAACTTTATGCAACTCAATGATTTTCACGAGCGAAGATAAAATGACTTCTTCAAAACATATGAAATATGAGTCGGGAGTTTCAAATAATTAAATTCAAAGTTCTTTTGAATTTATTTTCAATTTGGAGTTATTTGAGTTTTATTCAAATTATTTTTCTCCAAAAATAAAATATATGGACAATAGGATAACATGATTCCCTACATCAGAAAAATGGAGAGAAATAAATTTGAATTAATTTTGGTATTTTTAACATGATTTTTGTTGGATTTTATTAGCGCAGAAGCACTTTTTGCTTTATTTAAATTTTTGTGTATTTTATTGAAGCTAGAATAATGTCCATCATGTAGGAAATCTTTTTCTAAAAATTTTGATATATAATATGCCTATGTTTCATTTTTAGTTTATTCTCTTTTATTTATTTTTTGCTGTCTGCAAAATGTTTTTTTTAAGAAAAAAATACTCCCGCCGACTAGGCCGGCCCAGCCAACCGGCGAGGCCACGGCCCAGCTAGCCTTGAGCCAGCCCAGCCAGCCCGCAGCCAGACCGCGCCCGTCCTCGAAGCTCCTGGGACTCCGCCCGCACGACAATGTCGCCGTGTCCTCTCGGGACTCCGCCTCACGCCTCCTCCTCTGCCCCCTCCTCCACGCCCCTCCCCCCCTATAAAGCCGCCCTTTGGTCCCTCTCTCTCTCCCTCATCTCGCCGCCTCTAAGCCGCCGCCGCCGTTGAAATCCGCCGCCGCCGCCGCCCGTCTCGCTCTCGGCCGCCGCCAACCCCACCTCCAGGCGCGCCTCGCCGAGCCGCCCCTCCCCGACCCCTCTGTTGCCTTCCTCGACGACCGGAGCCACTGCCCCGTCCGGACCCGAGCCGCCGCCGCCGTCTCGCCGTTGCCGGAGTTCGACCTCGCCGCCGCCGGTTCTTCGTCGAAAACCGATGCCAACCGGTATAAAACCGACACCGGTCTGATACGGTTTTTCTTTTAAATTCAGTTTTTCTTAAACCCTAGACTAGATCTGTTTTTTTGGGTTTTATTAAACAACGAGCGTCCACTGTTTAGATCCTATAAACGAACGTTCGCCTTTTAGACTTTTTTTTTCTGTTAGTTTTTAGTCAGGGACTTCTTTGTAGATATATTATTAACAGATTAGCCCCTGGTTTTCAAACGACTACATCTTCTTACTCGTTTGTCCAAATCCAACGAAACCAACGCCCACTTCTTCGTTACGACCTCCTCTATCCAGTAATCCAACTCAAACATGTTTTTGAAAGTTTTAAAATTTGAATTCAAATAGTTTTGTATTCAAACTTCGTTTGATCATAACTTGAGTTTCATAACTCCGATTTAGTTGATTCTTTTTGCAAATCGAAGCTCTTGACCTAAACTTTCTGATAAGGCCAAATGCACATAGTTTTGGTACTGTTAGAGATTGTTTTACGTTGCAAGTGTTATTTGCTTGGTTTTGATGTTTTCCGAATCGTTTTCTTCGTTCGGTCCGATGTTTTGAGTGATTGCTTATGTGTGGCTACTATTGCTTGATTACGATAGATTGACCGGAGTGTGACGAGTAGAACTATCAAGAGTTTTGAGTGCGAACCATCTTCGTCAACATTGCAGGCAAGTAACACTTTGATCATATACTTTTCATACCCAGTTTTTATGCATTAGATCTATCCTCAAACATTGCATGATTAGGATCTAATTAAATTGTGGGTTTTGGGAAGTAGTTTGAGGTAGTACCTATTACCTGTTTATTTTCAAACCCTTGGGAGTTACTTCTACGTTTGCTTATTTATGCCATGCTATGCTAGTAGACGTGGATTGGGTGAGTGTATTCCATGACAGATGTGAGATTGTTAAATTAATGGTTTATTTAAGGTGGGAACTTAAACACACATCTGGGTGGATTGAGGCACCTGGTTTCCATCAGGACTTGCCTGTTTTTCTTCGGACCGCCACCTGTGCTCAAAGGGATCATGAGATTATTCATGCTAGAAACTTCCGTGTGCAACCACATGCTACTATGGGCTCTAGCATAGTTGACTAAGTTGTGCGAACTCTTACGGGTAGACTAGCTGATGTAGGGGTTGTAGGTTGGTACGGTCTACCCACACGTAAGGTGCTAGCGCTTCTGAAATACTATGTCTCGGTCATCCGTTTCTCAAACACCATGTAGTGCGATAAATCAAACGGAGGAGATCGAGTCTTGTGGGGAAAAGTGCACAAACCTCTGCAGAGTGTATAAACTAATCATGATTAGCCGTGTCCCCGGTTATGGACGTTTTGAGTATCTAGTACTTGATATCATGTGAATCTCATCATGTTACTTCTAAATTAATATTGTTGGGTTTGTTAATGAGTACTTTTAATTGGGATTGAGGATGCTGTCAACCATTCTCAATGTTTCACAACCACCATGATAGTTAAATAAATTTATTCCTTTGCAGTAGGGAAAAATTGGCTTTATGCAAAAACTGTAACCATAGAGCTTTTCCACCAGCCAAATATGCATGTAGTATAGGCTCATTACTCCATTATTTCTCTATGTGTTACATTGCCAGCATATTCCATGTGCTGACCCGTTCTCGGGCTGCAACGTTTCATGTTGTAGACTTTTCAGACGACGAGTAAGGTGCATAGGTCGTGGTTCTATACTCAGTGATGCCGTTGGAGTTGATGGACTCGCTTATTCTTCCAATCCTTCCGTTAAGCGTTATTAGATGGCCTTAAGCCATATTTATTTTATTAAGTTCTCTCTTGAGACATTCGATTGTAATAAGTGTGTGATTGCTACTCTATTATAAATCCTCGACTCATTGTGTGGTGTCGACATCGATCCAGAGGATGACACCGAGCACGTAGATCGATATTTGAGGTCCGGTCGCTACAAAGATGGTATCGAGCACACCGACCGTAGGACCTGACCATTACGCTAAAGCCCCAGAGCACTACTCTCTTCTCATGTCTGACTCCTCATCTTTTCTACTCTTTTAGGATGACGGAAGCGAGGATCAAGTTCACTCAGCCGGATGAAGATACACCCATTGGACGACACCTGAAGGAAGTCACTAAGTACCTTAACATCGGATTACCAAGCTTCACCGGGACTTACAACTCCACTTTACCTGAAGAGGAGCGCTGGAAGATTCAAGCTCAAGTTCCGGGAAGGACGTTTGCGCCAATCACGGAGCCTATAGAGTGTGTTTTCAATGCACCAACCTGGAGTCTGGGAAAGAGCATGGCAACTCACATAACCATGGGACGCATTGGAGAAGTTTATAAAGAAGACCTCAAGGATACTATCTACCAGATTTGCGGACGCCGAGATGAACAATGGGAGATAGTTGGCACTAAGAAGGATCGATCCATTGCAGCTTTCATCCAGGAGTTAAACCAGCACATTCGACGCCAGGAGAACCAGATGTGCGCAGACATGATGGAGTTGAAGACAACAAAAGCCAAGATTATTGAACTAGAAGGAGAACTGAAGGCCACTCGCAAGGACTACATGGAGGAGATTGTAGCTCTAGTGGGACAAAACGGCGATCTTAAGGAGAAGATTGAAGAACTCATGGGAAATTCAGCACCCAGAGGAGAAGATGAAGATAGCACCTGTCCAGAGAACTACATCATCATCGCATTTACACCGATTCCGATCCTAGTGATGATGATTATGAAGATGAAGCTGGAGCAGATATCATGGAGTCTTCATCGGAGCAGTTTTTCTAGTTGACCACCATAACAGTAGTAGATTACCCCCATGTTATATTAGTTTTAGTTTTAGCACTTTGTAACGATAGATAGACCGTTGTATGCCCTTGTTTGAATTGATTGGAGTGATATTATGTGATTTGTCTCATGTGCATATGGGTAGTGTTTCTCTCTAGACCTCATTCTATTCTAAATTCTCGTCTTTTCTTTAAACCCCTCAGATGCCTCCGAGACACGACCCCGGATTTGTTTTCCCGCCAGAGATCACTCAGTTGATTCAGCAGTAGAATGCCTTGATTCAAAATTGGTACAGAACCTAGGCAACAACAACAACAACAACAACAACAACAACAACAACAACAACAACAACAACAACAACAACAACAACAACAACAACAACAACAACAACAACAACAACAACAACAACAACAACAACAACAACAACAACAACAACAACAACAACAACAACAACAACAACAACAACAACAACAACAACAACAACAACAACAACAACAACAACAACAACAACAACAACAACAACAACAACAACAACAACAACAACAACAACAACAACAACAACAACAACAACAACAACAACAACAACAACAACAACAACAACAACAACAACAACAACAACAACAACAACAACAACAACAACAACAACAACAACAACAACAACAACAACAACAACAACAACAACAACAACAACAACAACAACAACAACAACAACAACAACAACCACCACCTGTTGACCACTTGACCCGTTTCTTAAGGCTGAATCCGCCGGTGTTTTCTAGTAGCACCGAGCCGATTGTTGCAGATGATTGGCTCCGTAAGATAGGGAGGGAGTTGACCACTGCAGGTTGTACATATGGAGAAAGGGTGAAGTTTGCCGCACATCATCTTGAAGGACCCGCATCAGCATGGTGGGAGAATTTTACAGCCACTTACCCCGTAGACACTGTCACATGGGATCAGTTTCAGCAAGCTTTCCGTATTGTCCATGTTTCAGCAGGAGCTATGGCCATGAAGAAGCGTGAGTTTCGCAACTTGCGCCAAGGAGGACCAGACGGTTGGCAAGATGTGGATGATTTTAGTAAGTTAGCATGTTATGCCCCGGATGACGCTTACAGAGATGCATTAAGCGGAGAAGTTTCTAGAAGGACTGAATGATGGGCTGAGCATGCAGTTGATGGTAGCCACTTTCAATAACTACCAGGAGTTTGTAGATCGTGCGCTTATGATTGAAGGGAAGCAACAGCAGATTGACTATCGCAAGAGGAAGTATGGACAGGGGAAGAATAACTCTGGAGCTCGGCAGAAACTTCGCTTTACCCCGAAGCCAGAGGACAATTTCAGCATACCCATGGAGGAGGTAGCTCGCACAACCATAATGGCACCAAGAATGGGAACGGAATGGAGGAAGCAATGGACAAAACCGCACCAACCCGTCAACACCATCCAAGGTAGACTGAGCCACATCACTTGCTTTAAGTGCCGCAAGACCGGGCATTATGCAAATGATTGTCCGAAAGCCAAAATGGAAATGGCGATGGAAGCTCAGGAAAGAAGCCGAACCCTTTCAACAAAGGACAAGTGAACCACGTTACCGTGGAGGAGGTTGAAGCTCAGCCAGACGCAGTAATAGGTAAGTTTTTGGTTAAGGCATTTACTGGAGTTGTTCTTTTTGATACTGGTGCATCACATTCATACATATCAAGGGGATTTGTGGATAAGTATAAATTACCAACCCAAGCCCTTAGGTCACCCATGCTAGTAACCTCACCCGGAGCAGAATACATGGCTAGTATATGGTGTGATCGACTGCCATTAAGGATTGGACACTATGTATTTCCCTCGGACCTAATGGTTCTGGAATCACAAGGTTTGGATGTGATATTAGGCATGGATTGGTTATCAAGTATGGAGGGAACATAGATTGCGCCAAGAAGTCAATTTTGCTTACCACCCGAAGGAGGAGAATCAAGTATGTATCACGGCATGAGCCGAGGAGAGCACATGTAAATTCCTTATCGTGAGTTGTGCAGGAGGAAGTACCAGGGTAAGGGATTTCCGGATGTGTTTCGGAAGAGTTGCTGTGCATGCCACGGGACAGAGACATTGAATTTCTGATTGAACTATCGCTGTGCAATCGGGCCGATATCTAAGAGACCGTATAGGATGCGGCCCAAGATTTGGAGGAAATTAAGAAGCAGATTAAGGAGTTCTTTGGATAATGGTTTTATTCGCCCAAGTTCTTCGCCTTGGGGATCACCAAGATTTCTAGTAGAGAAGAAGGATGGATCATTAAGAATGGTTGTTGATTATCGAGGATTGAATGAAGTGACCATTAAGAACAAGTACCCACTACCGATGATCAATGACTTGTTTGACCAATTACAAGGAGCTAAGGTGTTTCCCAAGATCGATTTGCGATCAGGGTACCATCCGTTGAAGATTCAAGAGCAGGATATACCTAAGACGGCTTTTACCACCAGGTACGGGCTGTATGAGTATACCGTTATGTCATTTGGTCTGACTAACGACTCCGCCTATTTTATGAACATGATGAACAAAGTGTTTATGGAGTTTTTGGATAAGTTCGTCGTGGTGTTCATTGATGATATTTTGGTTTACTCGAAGAATGAAGAGGAACATAAGGAGCATTTGCATTTGGTACTCGAGAAGCTCAGAGAACACCAGTTATATGCCAAGTTCAGCAAGTGTGAGTTTTGGTTGAAGGAAGTTGGATTTCTTGGACATGTTATATCCAGAGAAGGTATAGCAGTGGACCCCACTAAAGTTGTCACTGTGACAAACTGGGAAGCGCCAACAACAGTTGGAGAGATCCGGAGTTTTCTTGGACTCGCGGGATACTACCGGAGATTCATTGAGAATTTCTCAAGGATTGTGAAGCCTATGACAGAATTGTTGAAGAAGGATACCAAGTTCATTTGGACTGAGGAGTGTGAAGCTAGTTTCCAAGAGTTGAAGAAACGTTTGGTTACCTCACCGATTAATTCTGCCAGATCGGACCAAGGATTATGAGGTGTATTGTGACGCTTCACGCCGAGGACTTGGAGGCAGGTGCTTATGCGGGGAGGGGAGAGTTGTTTCGTATGCTTCACGACGCCTTAAGCCTCATGAGCTAAATTATGCTACGCATGATTTGGAGTTAGCAACCGTAGTGCATGCATTGAAAACATGGAGACATTTCCTCATTGGAAATCATTGTGAGGTGTATACTGGATCACAAGAGTTTGAAGTACATCTTCACGCAGAAGGAGCTAAATCTCAGGCAAAGGAGATGGTTGGAGCTCATCAAAGATTATGATATGAGATTGCATTATCACCCCGGAAAGGCTAACGTTGTAGCAGACGCATTGAGCCGTAAGAGTCATGTCAACACACTAATGACGGGAGAAATACCAAAGGAGTTAGCCGAGGATCTTCGAGAGCTATGTTTAGAAATAGTTCCGAGAGGCTATGTAGCAAAGCATTGGAGATTCACCAACTTTGATGGATAAAATCAGGGAAGCTCAGAAGACTGACAAAGAGATTGCCTCTATAAAGGAGAAAATGAGCGAAGGAAAGGCTAAGGGATTTGGTGAGGATGAGCACGATACCTTATGGTTTGAAGACCGTGTTTATGTGCCCAATGACCCGAAGATCAGGAAGTTGATTCTACAAAAGGCACATGATTCACCATATTCAATTCACCCAGGAAATAGCAAGATGTATTTGGATTTAAAGAATACTTTCTGGTGGACCGGAATGAAGAAGGATATTGCAGAGTACGTCGCAGTTTGTGATGTATGTCAGATGGTGAAGGCAGAACATCAGAAGCCAGCAGGATTGTTACAGCCATTGCCTATACCCGAATGGAAGTGGGATAAACTAGGTATGGATTTCATCACGGGATTGCCCAGGACTCGCTCTGTGCTATGACTCGATTTGGGTTGTAGTCGATCGTTTGTGAAGGTAGCTCATTTCATTCCAGTAAAGACTACCTACAGCAGTGCCAAATTGGCTAAGATATACATGACCGGGATTGTGTGCTTGCATGGAGTTCCGAGGAGTATCGTATCAGATAGAGGAACCCAGTTTACCTCAAAGTTCTAGAAGCGATTGCGAAACTTTGGGAACCAGTGGAGTTTAACATGACTTTTCATCCACGTACATGATGGACAAACCGAGAGAGTCAACCAGATTTTGGAGGATATGCTTAGAGCTTGTGCTTTGGATTATGGATCAAGTTGGGATGACAACTTGCCATATGCGGAGTTTTCTTATAACAACAGTTATCAAAACAGTCTGAAGATGGCACCTTTCAAAGCCTTGTACGGAAGGAGGTGCAGGACCCCGTTGTTGTGGGATGAAGTTGGAGACCGCCAGTTGTTTGGACCAGATTTGATTAAGGAGTCTGAACAGAAAGTAAAGTTGATTCGCGATAGGCTCAAGGTAGCCCAGTCAAGACAGAAAAGTTATGCGGATTCAAAACGCAAGGAGACAGAATACGAAGTCGGAGACAGAGTTTATCTTCGTGTATCGCCACTTCGAGGAGTTAAGCGTTTTGGTGTTAAAGGAAAGTTAGCACCTTGATTTGTAGGACCTTATCGTGTTTTGGAACACATGGGAGAAGTTGCGTACAAGTTGGAACTACCCGAAGGATTGTCAGGAGTTCATGATGTGTTTCATGTTTCTCAGTTGAAGAAATGTCACGCAGAGATTACCGATATACCACTAAGAGATACAGTGCCACTGGAAGCGATTCAGTTGAATGATGATTTGACCTACGAGGAGAAACCGGTTAAGATTCTGGAGTATGCCAGCCGAGTTACCCGCAAAGAAGGTCATTAAGTTTTGCAAAGTTCAATTGGAGCCACCAGACCGAGGATGAAGCCACCTGGGAGCGAGAAGAAGATTTGCTTAAGGACCACCCTCACCTATTTTCTAGCCAACCCGAATCTCGAGGGTGAGATTCATCTTAAGGGGGTAGGTTTGTAACATCCCAAATTTTTAATTTGGAATGTTATACATGGAGCATCATTGCATATCATATTTTTCATTGCATTTTTCTCGATCCTAGAAATTCTACACAACTCAAGGACCCACGGAGAGAGTTGGGGATTTTCGTTATTTTCATATTTGAGTTTTCTCAAATTTTCAAAATAGGATCATTTGATTTTAATTATTTTATCTTCAATTATTTCTACTACCAAAATAAGAGAGAGGGAATAAAATGACTTTCCCAAAATAAAGAAATAATTAAGATTTAATAATAAAATCAAATAAGATTTTATTTTGGAGTTTTTCGCCTTTTATTTGAATTTAGGAAAAATGCGCGTTTTTCAAAATTGCATTTAGGCCCCAAATAAATGTTCATTAAATCCGGCTTGATTTTAGAAGCCGGGGAAAATTTATTTCGGGATTTTTGGAGTCCGTTTAGTATTTCTCTTTTTTTTTCCTGCGCGTAATTATTTTTTTTTAAAAGCGAACCGCCTTTGGCCCGTGCCCGAGCGGGACTCCGCTCGGGGGCGCACTTTATAAGCGCAGCCACCCGGCGCCCAAATTTCACCCGCCCAGTTCCCGCCGAAAACCCTAGCCGCCGCTGGCCGCCCGTGACCCGCCGCCCGAGGTTCGCCTGCTTTTCCGCGCCGTTTTTTTTATAAAAACCAAGTGGTTTTTCTTCGGGTTTTTTCCGGTTTTTTTATTAGTTTCGGTTTTTTTTCGTTTAGGTTAAATAGCAAACGTTCGTTTGTTAGTTCGTTTAAACGAACGCGTTTGTCAGATTAGTTTAGTTAACGAACGTCCGTTTGTTAACCCGTTCGTCGTTTTTCTTTTTCTCGGATTTAATCCGCGATTTTTCTGATCGCGATTCCTGATCCGATTTTCGTTTTAGTATAACTTCTCGCTCGTTTATCGGAATCAGGCGATTCAAGCGCCTAGAGTTTCGTCTCAAAACCCTCTTTCCGAATAACCTACTTAAACAAGTTTTTGCTTCTGTAAAATTGGACTTAGATCCAGATTAGTAAAACGAAGCTGTTTTCTTCCGCCGTTTGACTTTCGTTGCTTCGTTTGATTTGATTCTTTTTGCAAACCGGAGCTCTTAAGTTGAACTAACTGGTTAGATCTATTTGAGTTTTACCTGTGCATTAGATGAGTATTTATTGTATGCTTGTTTGTTTGTCTGCGATAGATTACCCGAGTGCGCCGCTTTGTTACTTGAGTCTCTAGGTTTCATGGATCATCGAGAAGGCAAGTAACACTTTGATCATACTTCTTCTCATACCCAGTTTTTATGCATTAGATCTAACCTCAAACACTTGCATGATTAGGATCTAATTAAATTGTGGGATGGGAAGTAGATTGAGGTAGTACCTATTACCTTTTTTATTATCAAACCCTTGGGAGTTACTTCTATGTTTGCTTATTATGCCATGCTATGCTAGTAGACGTGGATTGGGTGAGTGTATTCCATGACAGATGTGAGATTGTTATTTAATGGTTTATTTAAGGTGGCAACTTAAACACACATCTGGGTGGATTGAGGCACCTGGTTTCCATCAGGACTTGCTGTATTTCTTGGGACCGCCACCCAGGCTCAAAGGGATCATGAGATTATTCAAACTAGAAACTTCCGTGTGCAACCACAAGCCATTATGGGCTCTGGCATAGTTGACTAAGTTGTGCGAACTCTTACGGGTAGGCTAGCTGATTTCACTACAGGAAACTGCTAGTTTGCCGTCAGTGATCGGCTTTGCCGTCAGCATTTCGTCGGGGTAGACCGCAAAGAAAGTTTTGCCGTCAGGAGCTTACGGCAAAGTATGACTAACAGCAAATCTGCGCTTTGCCGTCTGTGAGCGCGCTGGCTGACGGCAAACCTAGCGAAAGGTTGACGGCAAAGAAACCAAGACGGCAAACTGGCTCTTCGCCGTCTGTTGTTTCACTGAGTGACGGCAAAGGATGGACACGTGTCTAGTTTGACGGTAGGTAACGGTGCCCCAGTTTTGCCGTCTGTGTTTGTCATCCACTGACGGCAAAGTCGATTGCTTGGTCGTCGCATACATCCCTCTTGACGGCGAACTAATAGAAAAAAAACCTGGCACCGAGCCTTTCTTTGTCGTCTCCTTTTGGTCCCACTAAGTGCAAACTAATGGAAATTAAGAAGAAAAAAACCCACCCGACCGCATCATCCCTGATTCCCTCTGTCTCTACCGCGCGCGCTAGCTATAGGGTATCCCCGCCCATCCCCGGTAGCACCGCGCCGCCATCGCCTGCCCTCGCTCCACCGCCGCCGCCTGCCGTCTCCACCTCCACTGCGCGCCGCCTGTCTCCACCTCCACCAAGGCCGCCAGCTGGTCCTCGCCTCCACCGCGCCGCCGGGACCGTTGTCCATCGCGCCCCACCCGTCCTCCTCCAATGGCGCGACCGCCACCGGGCCGTCCTCCTGCCCTAGCTGCCCCCACCGGCCGTCCTCCCTCAGGCGGCTGCCGTGGCAGCACCGCCTGTTCCCTCCTGCGCCCCACCCTCCCTCCCCGCCCCCCACCTGCCCTCCCTCGGCCCCACCAGGTCTGCACCGGCCGTCCTCAAGACACGGCTGGGCAAGACCGCCAGTTCCCTCCTGGCATCCGCCGCTGGTCACCACCGGCGGGCACCACCTCCCCTCGCCCCAAGCCCTCTGCCCCACCCCACGGTGAGCACCGCTCCCCATCTCTGTTTGTATTCTTTTAGATGGATAGATGTATGGATTGCAGTATGTGGATGGATTTATAGATGTATGTAAGGATGGATGCATATATGGATGTATGTATAAGGTTGTTCTGCCTAAATTTTTTAGTATAAGGTTGTTCTGCATGGCAAAATTTCAACTTTTGATTAATGCTCGTAGGAAATTAAATGCTCAGTTTTTTGCAACGTGCTTAGATTGGAGAAGACAAGCCAGAGAGTCTAGTCTTGCTACACATATATATATAGTTGTCAGTTGTGAGATGATGTTGATAATGTTTTTATCAGATTGTTTCACGAGTGCTTATGTTGGTTGTGCCGGTGCTTTTCATGTGCAGGATTTTCTCTTCACCTCGAGGAGCATTGTCCGTCCCGTTGCCATTGCCATCGTTGTTCAACTACCGCCTCTACGGTCTCGGGGTGAGCTTGACTATCATCTCCTCCCCCTCCCCTATTTGCTTCGTTCCGTTCGTCGTGACAATGCCACTAGATTTTATTTTCATGTCAAGTCTCGTAACCTAGGCGTCTCCCGTTTGAAAGGGTGGCATCTATAAATATGCATGTCTTTGGATATTTATAACCGTCGTCCTTTCGAATTGTCCACGTTATCCATGGACAGCCCGAGTATGTGTAGATTGGGTTTCGTTTCCCGTGCTCTACTTCGGTCCTCGGCAAAATTTCGTCAGCGCCACCTCATTGTTCTCCGGGTGCACATTCTCTCGGCTTGTTGTCGAGACGTGTATCTGGAGAACAGCGGGAGGTGCCGCCAAATTTTGCCGAGGACCGTAGTAGAGCACGGAAACGAACCCAATCTACACGCATTCGTGGGATTAGGGACCCATCTTTACCTATTAGAGATAGGATTCAATCCATGGATGCACGTTTCCCTTTTGTATGGTAAAAATTAAAATCATGGCGTAAATAATATGACAATGGTAATTAGGTGTGTATCTAGTCTTAATTACATTATACATATCTTGATGAATATGAATTTGGTGCCCCTACCGTTAGTGCAAGTACCAAGATGGATGATCGTGAGTGGATGTACACCGGACACCCTAGTCAGCTGGCATGACCACCGAATGGGTAACGAAGACCAACGAATTTGTGGAGGCAGCATTTGCTAGAGGCCAAAGAAAAGTTGGTGCCCTGGCTGAAGTGTCGCAACGGCACGTAACAGTCAAAGAAGACGATGTGTGTGCACTGCGAAGCATGGGTTTAAGCGTGGGTATACCGGTGGACCCTTCATGGCGAGCCCGAACGTAGCGTAGAGGAGGTGGTGCGTCGGCGAACCGACAACAATGGTACCGGATAGTTGACATCGTGGCTGACTTCAACGATACACGTGAAGAGGGATCGAGGAAGAACCGGAGGAGTCTGCGAGGGCATTCTTAGAAATGTTGAATTCCTCACAACAACCTCTTCACGACCACACAAACCAATGTCGGTGGATGCCATTGCACAAGCAATGTCTATAAAGACCCAGTTCAACATGAGCAGAGATTGCTTTAATTCGATGGTGACATCTTGGGGTCGCTCTCTCCCGAAGGTCACAAAGCGGCTACAAGTTGGTATGAAGCGAAGAAAATCCTTCGTGCACTTAAGATAACCTATGAGCAGATACATGCTTGTCCAAACGGATGTGTCTTATTTACGAAAGAGTATGCCGATGACACGTATTAAGCCAAGTGCAAAGCCTCTAGGTACGCCGAGAGAGACCTCGATGATGGTACGAAGAAGCGAGCAAAGTCCCCGCAAATGTTCTTCGATATTTTCCAATCTTGCCAAGAATTCAACGCCTTTACTTGAACGAAGATACAGCCAAACAGATGACATGGCACAAATATGGGATAAGACACGACAAAGATGATCATGGGAGACCGATGCCGATACATCCGTCTTGTGCCCAAGCTTGGAAGAGTTTCGATCGCATACATCATGAGAAAGCAAAAGAGGCAAAGAATGCACGAGTTGCCATCGGACTCGATGGGTTCAATCCGTTTGGTATGGTGTCAAAGACATATAGTTGTTGGCCCGTGTTTGTTGTTCCCCTCAACCTCCCCCCCGGCGCCATAATGCAACGCAAGCACATGTTCCTGTTATTGATAATTCCAGGACCCAAGTATCCAGGGAAGAATATAAGTGTGTACATGCAACCACTGGTAGATGAGTTGAAAGAAGCTTGGGTGAACGGGATACGGACATACGACGCTGCTAGCAAAAAGAACTTCACAATGCATGTTTGGTACCAGTACTCATTTCATGACTTACCGGCGTATTCACTTTTCATGGGGTGGTCTGTGCATGGGAGGTTCCCATGCCCAAGGTGCAAGGCAAGCATGAAGTGCCGTAGGTTGCAGCATGGTCACAAGTATTCTTGCTTCGATTTTCATAGACAACATTTGCGTCTTGACCATCCATTCAGAAAAGACAAGAAGAACTTCATGAAAGGTGAAGTCATTGAACACTCGGCACCACCTGAGATGACGGGTGAACAAATTCGTGATCAACTAAATGCTCTCCACTGATCCCAAATGTCCGTGGTATTTCTTGGGATATAAGAATAACACGCGTGGACTCATAAGCCATGCTTATGGGATCTCCCCTACTTCCACCAGCTCGAGCTTCCACATAATATTGATGTAATGCACCTTTGAAAAGAATATCGCCGAGGCCATTTTTGGCACATTGTTCAACATTGCTGAGAAGACGAAGGATAATACTAAGGCTAGACTTGATGTAATGAAGCTATGTCATAGACCCGAACAAAACTTGCGACAACCCAAGGGCAAGAAAAACTGGAGGACGCCAAAGGCGAGGTTTGTTCTTACTAGGGAACAAAAGAAGGAGATACTCATGTGGTTCAAAACTTTGTTGTTCCCTGATGGGTATGCAGCGAACCTTATGAGGGCAGTGAATCTTAATAGATTGAAGCTCAACGGGATGAAGAGTCATGATTGGCACATATGGATTGAGCGGTTAATGCCGGTGATGATTCGAGGCTATATCCCTGAGGATGATTGGGAAGTATTGGCAGAGCTTAGCTATTTCTTCCGTGTTCTTTGTGCTAAAGAAGTATCTCCTATCGTGATAGATGAGATGGAAGAACGGGCCCCTGAGTTGCTCGCAAGCTAGAGAAGATCTTTCCACCAGATTCCTTAATCCGATGGAACATATGATTTTACACCTCCCTTCCGAGGCAAGAATGGGTGGCCCTGTGCGTAATCGTTGGTGCTATGGACTTGAGAGAATGCAGAAGACTCTTCGAGCTAAATGTAGAAATAAATGTAGAATTGAAGCCTCCATAGCCGAGGCATTCTTGGCAGAGGAGATTACAAACTTCACGACATCACGCTATGCGGCCAATATTCCAAGCTTGCATAATGCAAAGTCTCGATACAATACTGGCGACCCTAAACATGAATCCAAGCTCAGCCTCTTCAAAGGGCAACTCGGACCTGTGGGTGCTTCTGGTTCAAAGCATTTGGATCCAAAAGAGTGGAAATCGCTTACGTTGTATATCCTCACCAACCTTCAAGAAGTGCGTCCGTACATTGAGTAAATGTTGGTACATTATGTAACATTTACTCACATGTTTCTCTCTTAACTCCGCTCATTTCTCATTGGGCAGTGAATTCATTGCCCAATTCTCGAATGGAGGGGTCGAACGTGATTCACTTGAAGAGTATGAGCTTCTTGCTGGTGAAGGAGACGACAATTATGGTTTCATTTCTTGGTTCAGAGAAAAGGTAAGGTATACTTCTTGGAACACTTGAAGTTGGTATTACGTGCGACTAATACACCTATCCTTGTCTCTTAAACTTGTAGGGTACGTCGATATTGGACAAAGAGTTGAAAGAAGTTGCTAATGGGTTTGACTATAAGGTCGGTACATTTGATAAATACGACATCAATGGGTATCGCTTCCGCACACATGGGAACGAGGAACGTCGGGACGTTCTAAAATCAAGGAACACGGGAGTGTCGGCTATTTGCAATGGAGTTGAGTATTATGGAAGACTTGATGAAATATATGAACTGCATTACTTTGGGGCAAATCCTCAAAGTCGTTGTCTTCAAATGCCATTGGTTTGATCCAGGAGAAGGATAGGCGGAGGGATGATATTGGGCAAGTTGAAATTGACAAGACAGCAAATTAGAATGTGAAGATGTCTATATTGTGGCTCAACAGCGACACAAGTTTTTTATCTCAAGTATGCATGCCAAAAGAAGTACCTTAAGGGTTGGGATGTCGTAATGCGATGTGCCGCCACATCGTAAACATCCTTCCCCAGTGAAGAGGATTATCAACCTCACATCGACCACGACACATATGATGGAGAATTCTTCCAAGAAGAACATGGGCCTAGAGGCCGTCTCAACATCCATCCACGCATGGAAGTACACATTGACGGTGAAGAAGAAGAAGTCGAAGAGGAAGAAGAAGAGGTTACGAACGTGGAAGACCTCTCAATGCTTGAACGGTTACGTCTAGGAATTGCCGATGAAGGTGACGATGACGGTCAACATGAGGACAACATCCTTGACGACATGTATGATAATCGATGATGAGGCTAGAACTGACCTTGAAGAAGAGACGGATTGTGATCCAGATGATCCCGACTATTTTTAGTCGTAGTGTTGAACTGTAATGTTGATTTTGTACTAGTTGCTTTACCATGACCCAGATAATCTCAAACATGTTGTAATGTTGAATTTGTAATATTTTTGAACTTATGCTTATCTATTTGAAGTATAATGTAGTTTTTGTACTATAATTGCCTGGTAATTCTCATTGCGTATGTTTTTGAACTTATGCTTATTTGTTTGAACTATAATGTATTTGTACTACAATTGCATTGGTAATTCTCATTCACGACAATTGTTTCAACTTATGCTTATTTGTTTGAACTATAATGTATTTGTACTACAATTGCATTGGTAATTCTCATTGCGACAATTGTTTGAACTTATGCTTATTTATTTAAACTATAATCTTGTATTGTACTAATTGCTTTACTTTTTGTCATAGCAGGTGAGTGAAGCATGGTGGGCCCGCAAAGGAAAAAGCTTGGGCTCCCCATAGCGAGATCTTTGCTTAGCACTTTTATCGCCGATCCTCCGCCTTCCTCTCATCCTCAGGCTCATCGAGGGAGAGGAAAAGGCCGGGGAAGAGGTGCACGTGGAGCAAATGCTAAGAGAAACCCGGTTCGGCCAGTGTCTCATGCCCCCGTGTCTAAGAGGGTGGAGGACGAGCCGGTGTCTCACTCCCCCGTGTCTGAGAGGGTGGAGGACGAGCCGGTGTCTCACTCCCCCGTGTGTGAGAGGGTGGAGGACGAGCCGGTGTCTCACCCCCCGTGTCTGAGAGGGTGGAGGACGAGCCGGTGTCTCACTCCCCCGTGTCTAAGAGGGTGGAGGAAGAGCGGTTGTCGTCGGAGGCCTCTGACGAGGAGGCCCCGACCTCTGACAAGGAGGCCTCGACCTCTGATGAGGAGCATGCTGGTTTCATCCATGTTGAGGAGGGTCGGTCCGTGTACCTACGTGGTTCCTCAAGTCTCTCGGGACGAGGGCTTCCTGTGGAGCAGAGGCCATGTATTGCTCCATGTGGAGAAATGTAACTAACTTTGGCTTCCCATTTTCTACCTTCAATGTATGCAACAATTGCTAATAACTTTGGCTTCTCATTATGTAGCGGTTGGAAGAAAATTTGGAGCTAGCACGGGAAAGTACCGACACGTGAACGGCATCCTTGGGAGCCTCATTAAGGAGCATTACCACAGCATGGTTACTTTGCCTGGGAGGGCAAAGTTCGAGCCAGCATGTACACAGGACCACTACAAAGCCTATGAGGATCTTGGTGTAGCCAACAACATCGAGTTTCACAACAAAGCCGAGCGGGTCTTTGCCGAACTTTGGGTAATCATTAAGTTTCCTTCACACACTGCAGTAGCAAAACTATCTAGGAAACTTAGATTTAGATTTTACTTTATTTTTATTAATAGAATGCTAGCAGACTATAATATTGCAGTAGCAAAACTATCTAGTAAACTTAGATTTAATATTCCTGTGGCCACAAAGGCGAGGAGGCGCCCACCATGGACGGACGGACAGCCTAGTTTATTTATAAATGTGTGTGTATACCACATGAGGCATTCTTTGAGCTCTGCTGATTAACCTGCAAATATCTAACTTGAATAAAAATCTGTGACGTGGATACTTTGTTGTACTGTATTTCTTAATTGTGCGTACTGTATAAACCTGATTGTGTTATTGAATAAAAATCACACACTGCAGTAGCATACCTGATTGTTTTATTCTGTTATTGAATATACCTGACTGTATAAACCTGGGTGCATATATATAAACCTGATTGTGTTATTGAATAAAAATCACACACTGCAGTAGCAAACCTGATTGTGTTATTGTGTTATTGAATAAACCTGACTGTATAAACCTGGGTGCATATATATAAACCTGATTGTGTTATTGAATAAAATCACACACTGCAGTAGCAAACCTGATTGTGTTATTGTGTTATTGAATAAACCTGACTGTATAAACCTGGGTGCATATATATAAACCTGATTGTGTTATTGAATAAAAATCACACACTGCAGTAGCAAACCTGATTGTGTTATTGTGTTATTGAATAAACCTGACTGTATAAACCTGGGTGCATATATATAAACCTGATTTGACTATAAATAAACTAGCAGATTTTACCCGTTTCTATAAATAAACCTGGGTGCATATATATAAACCTGATTTGACTATAAATAAACATGTCTCTATATTTGCCTGTTTTGACTATAAATAAACTAGCAGATTTTACTTTATTTAGATTTTGTAAGAAACCTCAGACTTGAAGGTTTGAAAATTACTGCACCAAATCTATATTTGCAGGATTTCTATAGATGCGAGGATGGAAAGTTGGAGGAGGCACGAGCAGTTGTCAACAAACATTGCTCAAGCTTGTGCATAATCTGATGCATGAGGCGCGCCCTTTAGCCGTCCGCAAATATATGGCAACCCAAGGCTATAAGAGTCTTGATAAGAAAGCTGGTAGGAGACTCCGTCTTGAGAAGGACAAGTACATGCAGGTAAAGCATATTCATGCTTGTTCTTTCCTCAACAGGCTGGCACTCAATTTCTTTTGACATATATGAGATGCAATTGATCAATTAGGTTACTCGAGATGGTGCGTCGATAAGGGGAGTGTTGGGAGCTGATCGTGGACTATTGGTGTTCCAAAGAGTACAGGGCGAAAAACAAAGATTACGTAAATCGGCGAGCCGAATCCGGATCCACCACATCATCAAGGCAACTTGAACGTTATGGAGTACGGTGAACGTTGGCTATACCTTATGGAGTTCTTCATAAGCTTTTTCTTGTCATACATGTTGCCAATCCTTGTGATGAAATCTTAATCATGTTGCTTTGGTTGCAGGCGTCTCACCATAATGCTCCAAAGGCCCAACCTTTTCGCCTCGTATGCTTTGGCCCATAAGGCACCGTCTGGAACAGCCACGCCTTACGATGAGAATGACATGTCATTCACAGCGTACTCAGCAAGACCGCCACGATCGGATGGAGAAATTTAAAGGGGTGGCAAAAGAGTTGAAAGGGCCCGAGTATGATGTGACAACAGAGCCTCTTGACCACGCTTTGGTCATGATCTCTGGAAAAGGCAGGAAACATGGCAGGGAAGCAATTGCAGGAGGCATGTTCCCTAGCTCCTCCCGTAGCTCTCTCCCTGAATACAAAGCTCGGTTACGTATCTCAAAATCTTCTACATATAAACGCTCGACTCCAGCTATGGTTGAGATGGAGGTATTCTATACAAGTCCTTCTATATATGTTTGTTTCTTACTTCTTGTTGGATTGAAGATGCAATTGCCATGCCATATTTTGCAGGTCTGATCATGGAGGAGAGGCGAGTGGCGGCAGAGGATAGGGAGGAGGAGAGGCGAGTGGCGGAGGAGAGGGCGGAGGAGAGGCGATCGGCTGATGAGAGGATGCGAAGCGGTGCAAAGAAAGGTGTTGGCACAAACTAGTCAATGCTTTGCAATGTTTATGTTAGTTCCTTAATTGCCAAACACATACATAATCTTCACTCAATCATAATCTTCTACTACTAGTACTTAATCTTCACTCAAACATAATTTGCGTGCTTATTGTACCCGAGAATGGTATGCCCGCTATGCAGATGCCTCAATCGGGCCATGGATCTAATCTCGATGGATCTTCACATGCACGAGGCCCAAGCGACAACAACCTTGGTGGTTCTCCTAATGTTTGAGATCGAGTATGGTTAGTGCGCATATATCTCATTTACGTAGATCTCAAAATTGTCAACGAGAAACAAGTAGCTATCTTGATTCTTGAAGATCAAACTTATAAGTAGAGACAAGTAGATACCATTTGAACCGTTTCAAACTATAATCCATTTGAACAATTTCAACCATGATCTTAATTAACTATATGCATTCTTGAAGCTATTTATTTTCATGATTTAGAGAACACTTGAATATATTCATGATTTAGAGACAAGTAGCTGCTTATTTTCATGATTTAGAGACCATTTGAAGATCTCCATGATTTAGAAACTTGTAAGATAGAGACCGTTTGAACCATTTAAAGATCAAACTTATAAGTAGAGACAAGTAGAGACCATTTGAACTGCTTTCAAACTATAATCCATTTGAACAATTTCAACCATGATCTTAATTAAATATATGCATTCTTGAAGCTATTTATTTTCATGATTTAGAGAAAACTTGAAGATATTCATGATTTAGAGACAAGTAGCTACTTATTTTCATGATTTAGAGACCATTTGAAGATCTCCATGATTTAGAAACTTGTAAGTAGAGACCGTTTGAACCATTTAAAGATCAAACTTATAAGTAGAGACAAGTAGAGACCATTTGAACCGCTTTCAAACTATAATCCATTTGAACAATTTCAACCATGATCTTAATTAAATATATGCATTCTTGAAGCTATTTATTTTCATGATTTAGAGAACACTTGAAGATATTCATGATTTAGAGACAAGTAGCTACTTATTTTCATGATTTAGAGACCATTTGAAGATCTCCATGATTTAGAAACTTGTAAGATAGAGACTGTTTGAACCATTTAAAGATCAAACTTATAAGTAGAGACAAGTAAAGACCATTTGAACCGTTTCAAACTATAATCCATTTGAACAATTTCAACCATGATCTTAATTAAATATATGCATTCTTGAAGCTATTTATTTTCATGATTTAGAGAACACTTGAAGATATTCATGATTTAGAGACAAGTAGCTACTTATTTTCATGATTTAGAGACCATTTGAAGATCTCCATGATTTAGAAACTTGTAAGATAGAGACCGCTTTGAACCATTTAAATATCAAACTTATAAGTAGAGACAAGTAGAGACCATTTGAACCGCTTTCAAACTATAATCCATTTGAACTATTTCAACCATTATCTTCATTAAATATATGCATCCTTGAAGCTATTTATTTTCATGATTTAGAGAACACTTGAAGATATTCATGATTTAGAGACAAGTAGCTACTTATTTTCATGATTTAGAGACCATTTGAAGATCTCCATGATTTAGAAACTTGTAAGTAGAGACCGTTTGAACCATTTAAAGATCAGACTTATAAGTAAAGATCTAGTGTTAAATTAGCATGTTCAAACTTGGATAAGTGTTCAAGAAACTCCATATGTACTAGAAGCTTTTTATTTTGGAAACTCACTATGGAATATGGATCACTATTTATTTTGTAGTGTCAAGTACTTTCTTTTGTCTATTTGGCATATTGATGATTTCAAGCACGTTATTTGACACACACCATTCAATCTTGTAGGTTGCCACTGGATGCTCTTTGGACTACGACATGGACATGAAGGCGTTTGTTGTAGTGCCAAATCTTACGTAGTGATGCCATCTTTGTTCATTGTGTATTATATGCTGTGGAACTTTGTTTTGGGACTATATGCTATGGAACTTTGTCCCGGGACTATATATATGCTATGGAACTTTGTCCCGGGACTATATATATGCTATGGAACTTTGTTTTGGGACTATATATATGCTATGGAACTTTGTTTTGGGACTATATGCTATGGAACTTTGTACTGGGACTATATATATGCTATGGAACTTTGTCCTGCGACTATATATATGCTATGGAACTTCGTTCTTATAGTTGTTCATTGTTGCTTATATTTGCTATGGAACTATGCTGTCCTGTTATGGTTCTCTGCTGTTATGGTTCTATACTGTGTATTAAACTGTTTAATTTCTAATTTAAAAAAAAGGAGCTTTGCCGTCAAGTGACGACGGCAAAGATGCCACATGTCACCAGCCTGTGCTTCCGTTGGCATTTTGTCGTCTTGCCAACAGGCAGGTTGACGGCAAAGAGGTATAATTTTGCCGTCTGGGCCAGCACCAACTGACGGCGAAATATAAGTCTTTGCCGACTGGGAAATGAGCACCAGACGGCAAAGTCCTGCTATTTTGCCCACTGGGAGTACAGTGACAGACGGCAAAGTATGCTTCTTTCCCGTCTGCCAAAACTGATAGTTGACGGCAAAGATAATAGACTTTGCCGTCTGGTTGGACGGCCGGTAGACGGCAAAACACTTGACGCCGGCCGTTAGACCGTCCGTTCCGTCTGGTGCAATGTTTTGCCGTCTACTTTCCGCAGACTGACGGCAAAAATATAGACTGACGGCAAAGTCTTTGCCGTCGAAAAGCAGACGGCAAAGTATTCTTTGCCGATTAATCTTTGCCGTCTGACTTTGCTGTCTACTTCCTGACGGCAAACTCTTTGCCGTCTGGATTGACGTCTTTGCCGTCTGTTATGCCCAGACGGCAAACTAGCAGTTTCCTGTAGTGTGTAGGGGATGTAGGTTGGTACGGTCTACCCACATGTAAGGTGCTAGCGCTTCTGAAAGACTGTGTCTCGGTCATCCGTCTCTCAAACACCATGTAGTGCGAGAAACCAAACGGAGGCGATCGAGTCTTGTGGGGAAAAGTGCGCAAACCTCTGCAGAGTGTATAAACTAATCATGGTTAGCCATGTCCCGGTTATGGACATCTTGAGTATCTAGTACTTGGATATCATGTGAATCTCATCATGTTACTTCTAAATTAATATTGTTGGGTTTGTTAATGAGTACTTTTAATTGGGATTGAGGATGCTGTCAACCATTCTCAATGTTTCACAACCACCATGATAGTTAAATAAATTTATTCCTTTGCAAGAGGGAAAAATTGGCTTTATGCAATCAGAACCATAGAGCTTTTCCACCAGCCAAATATGCATGTAGTATAGGCTCATTACTCCATTATTTCTCTATGTGTTACATAGCCAGCATATTCCATGTCTTGACCCGTTCTCGGCTGCAACGCTTTCATGTTGCGAGACTTTTCGAACTGACAGTAAGGTGCATAGGTCGTGGTTCTATACTCAGTGATGCCGTTGGAGTTGATGGACTCACTTATTCTTCCAAGCCTTCCGCTGTTATCGTTATTAGATGGCCTTAAGCCATATTTATTTTATTAAGTTCTCTCTTGAGACATTCGATTGTAATAAGTGTGTGATTGCTACTCTGTTATAAATCCTCGAGCATCGTGGTGGTGTCAAGACATCGATCCAGGGATGACATTGAGCACAGAGATCAGACTGTTTGAGGTCTGGTCGCTACATTAGTCATGCTCCATTTTCGTCACACAAGTATGTTCTCATCATGCACAACCCCGATGACAAGCCAAGCAATTGTTTCATACTTCAATAATCTCAAACTCATAATCCTTCATGCAATATATGAGCGTGAGCCATGGACATAGCACTATGGGTGGAATAGAATATGATGATGGGGGTTATGTGGAGAAGACAAAAAGGAGAAAGTCTCACATCAACGAGGCTAATCAATAGGCTATGGAGATGCCCATTGATTGATGTTAATGCAAATAGTAGGGATTGCCATGCAACGGATGCACTAGAGCTATAAATGTATGAAAGCTCAACAAAAGAAACTAAGTGGGTGTGCATCCAACTTGCTTGCTCACGAAGACCTAGGGCACTTGAGGAGGCCCATTGTTGGAATATACAAGCCAAGTTCTATAATGAAAGATTCCCACTAATATGTGAAAATGACAAAACATGAGACTCTCTATCATGAAGATTATGGTGCTACTTTGAAGCACAAGTGTGGAAAAAAGGATAGTAGCATTGCCCTTTTTTTGGGCCTTCTTTTTTTTCTTTGGCCTTTCTCTTTTTTTTATTTGGGACAATGCTCTATTGAATGATGATCGTCACACTTCTATTTATTTACAAGTCAATGATTACAACTCGATACTAAAACAAAGTATGACTCTATATGAATGCCTCCGGCGGTGTACCGGGATATGCAATGAACCAAGAGTGACATGTATGAAAGAATTATGAACGGTGGCTTTGCCACAAATACTATGTCAACTACATGATCATGCTAAAGAAATATGACAATGATGAATGTGTCATGAAGAGCGGTATGGTGGAAAGTTGCATGGCAATATATCTCGGAATGGCTATGGAAATGCCATAATAGGTAGGTATGGTGGCTGTTTTGAGGAAGATATAAGGAGGTTTATGTGTGGAAGAGTGTATCATATCACGGTGTTTGGATGCACCGACGAAGTTTGCACCAACTCTCAATGTGAGAAAGGGCAATGAACGGTACCGAAGAGGCTAGCAATGATGGAAGGGTGAGAGTGCATATAATCCATGGACTCAACATTAGTCATAAAGAACTCACATACTTATTGCAAAAATCTACAATCCATCAAAAACCAAAGTACTACGCGCATGCTACTAGGGGGATAGATTGGTAGGAAAAGAACATCGCTCGTCCCCGACCACCATTCATAAGGAGGACAATCAAATAACACCTCATGTTTCAAATTTGTTACATAATGTTTACCATACGTGCATGCTACGGGACTTGCTAACTTCAACACAAGCATTTCTCAAATTCACAACAACTCAACTAGCACGACTTTGATATTATTACCTCCATATCTCAAAAGAATTATCAAGGATCAAATTTTTCTTAGCATTCAACGCACTCAAAAGAAAGTTTCACAAATCTTGAATACCAAGCATATTGTTATTATTAAGCAAATTACCATGCTATTAAAGACTCTCAAAATAATCTAAGTGAAGCATGAGAGATCAATAGTTTCTTTAAAACAGGTCCACCACCGTTTTCGAAAAAGATCTAAGTGAAGCACATAGAGCAAAATTATAACGCTCAAAAGATATAAGTGAAGCACATAGAGCGAAACTACATAACTCAAAAGATATAAGTGAAGCATATAGTGTATTCTATCAAATTTCCATTCATGTATGGCTCTCTCAAAAGGTGTGTACAGCCAGGATGATTGTGTCACACTAACAAACAAAGACACAAACAATACAAGACGCTCCAAGCAACACACATATCATGTGGTGAATAAAAATATAGCTCCAAGTAAAATTACCGATGGAAGTAGACGAAAGAGGGGATGCCTTCCGGGGCATCCCCAAGCTTTGACTTTTTGGTGTCCTTGGATTATCTTTGGGGGTGCCATGGGCATCTCCAAGCTTAGTCTCTTGCCACTCCTTGTTCCATAATCCATCAAAAGATTTCACCCAAAACTTGAAAACTTCACAACACAAAACTCAATAGAAATCTCGTGAGCTCCGTTAGAGAAAGAAAACAAAAGACCACTTCAAGGTACTGTAATGAATTCATTATTTATTTATATTGGTGTTAAACCTACTGTATTCCAACTTCTCTATGGATTATAAACTATTTTACTAGCCATAGATTCATCAAAATAAGCAAACAACACACGAAAAACAGAATCTGTCAAAAACAGAGCAGTCTGTAGTAATCTGTAACTAACGCAAAATTCTGGAACTCCAAAAAATCTACCAAACTAGGACGACCTAGACAATTTGTTTATTGATCAGAAGCAATTGGAATCAGTATTTTATCACGTTCTGGTGATTTTTAACAATTCGGGCACTGAGCACAAAGTTTCTGGAAATTACAGCAAGATCAAAATAACTACCATCCAAGAAGACCCTATAGGTCTAACTTGGCACAAACACAAATTAAAACACAAAACCACATCTAAATAGAAGGTAGATGGATTATTTATTCCTAAACAGAAACAAAAACAAAAAAACTAAAAATAATATTGGGTTGCCTCCCAACAAGCGCTATCGTTTAACGCCCCTAGCTAGGCATAAAAGCAAGGATAGATCTAGGTATTGCCATAATAGTGGTATGGAAAATCATGAAAACTTCTCTCATATTCTCTACGTTCAGCAGCAAGTTTTCTTTGAGGCAAGCAAAAATAATCAAAAGGGCTAAATTTAATGGAACAAAAGTCCCCAAGATCAATCTCGGGAGGTATGGGTTCCTCCCTAGGCCCTTTGTATTGCACAATCAATTCATCATTAAGAGCATTCTTTTGGCAAAAAGCTACAAGCCTTCGTTCAAGAGGAAAACCTAGTCCATTATTCTGAATAGCAAAACCATCATTAAGCTCGGAAATTTTATCAACTAGAACATAGGCAGGAACCTTTTTCCTAAGATTTTCATTTTAAGCAATATGATCTAAAGATTGTAAACGCATCATGTCTTCTTGATTAAAAAGGATAGCTTCAATGGGAGGATGACTATCATCCACCCTATAATGTGCAAAGCTTTCTTTGGCCTCTTTTATTATAAATCTAAACTCATGAGCCAAAAAGATAGTAGCGGCACGCTTAACAGAGGAATGCTCAATATTAGAGAATTGTAAGAAGATTCGTTGTATGCAAGGATGCATGTGCATAAATTGCCTTTCAAGTTCAACTATAAGCATGGCAATAGCGTCCGCAAGACTACTAGTTCTATGAAGAATAGAACCGCCCATAGAAGGCAAAGCACCGGCACAAGTGAAGAAATATTGAATAACTCCTTTTCCAATAATATTACCACTACCGACACGAAATCTTTTTGTATTAAAGGTAGGGGGTTGTTCAGCAGGAGCATCAGAATTTTCTATGATAATGTTGTCGCCCGTATCGGCGATAACTTCCCCAATTTCAGACATAGCGACAAACAAGCGATCCAACACACGAGCAAACAAAAGGCAAGCGAGGAAAAGGCAAACGGAAAAGGAGAAGGAGATTGGGAAAGAGAGGGCAAATAAAACGGCAAGGGTGAAGTGGGGGAGAGGAAAACGAGAGGCAAATGGCAACTAATGTAATGCGGAGATAGGGATTGTGATGGGTACTTGGTATGTTGACTTTTGTGCAGACTCCCAAAGAACGGCGCCAGAAATTCTTCTTGCTACCTCCACGAGCACTGCGTTGGATTTCAAGAGGAGAGGATGATGCAGCAAAGTAGCGTAAGTATTTCCCTCAGTTTTTGAGAACCAAGGTGTCAATCCAGTAGGAGGCTACACGCAAGTCCCTCGTACCTACACAAAAACAATAGCTCCTCGCAACCAACGCAATTAGGGGTTGTCAATCCCTTCACGACCACTTACGAGAGTGAGATCTGATAGAGATGATAGATAATATTTTTGGTATTTTTGGTATAGAGATGCAAGGTGAAAAGTAAAAGGCAAAGTAAAAAGCAAAGCAATAATAAAGTGATGGAGATTGATATGATGAGAATAGACACAGGGGCCATAGGTTTCATTAGTGGCTTCTCTCAAGAGCATAAGTATTTCTACGGTGGGTGAACAAATTCATCAGAGAGCAATTGATGAATCTGAGCATAGTTATGAGAATATCTAGGTATGATCATGTATATAGGCATCACGTCCGTGACAAGTAGACCGACTCCTGCCTGCATCTACTACTATTACTCCACTCATCGACTGCTATCCAGCATGCATCTAGAGTATTAAATTAAAAACAGAGTAATGCCTTAAGCAAGATGACATGATGTAGAGGGATAGTTTCATGCAATATGATAAAAACCCCATCTTGTTATCCTCGATGGGAACAATAAAATACGTGCCTTGCTGCCCCTTCTGTCACTGGGAAAGGACACCGCAAGATTGAACCCAAAGCTAAGCACTTCTCCCATGGCAAGAAAAACCAATCTAGTAGGCCAAACCAAACTGATAATTCGAAGAGACTTGCAAAGATAACCAATCATACATAAAAGAATTCAGAGAAGATTCAAATATTGTTCATAGATAGACTTGATCATAAACCCACAATTCATCGGTCTCAACAAACACACCGCCAAAAGAAGATTACATCGAATAGATCTCCACAAGAGAGGGGGAGATCATTGTATTGAGATCCAAAAAAGAGAGAAGAAGCCATCTAGCTAATAAATAGGGACCCGAAGGTCTGAGGTAAACTACTCACACTTCATCGGAGGGGCTATGATGATGTAGAAGCCCTCCGTGATGATGGCCCTCTCTCAAGTGAGCTCCTAATGTGCCCCAAGATGGGATCTCTTGGATCTGAGAAAGTTGCGGCGGTGGAATTAGGTTTTGGCTCATGTTACGATCGTTTGAAGTAATGAGGTATATATAGGAGGAAGGAGTACGTCGGTGGAGCTCTGAGGGGCACACGAGGCAGGGGGCGCGCCCCCCACCCTCGTGACCGCCTCTTTGACTCCTTGTAGTAGGGTCCAAGTCTCCTGGATCACGTTTGGTCAGGAAATCACGTTCCCGAAGGTTTCATTCCATTTGGACTCCGTTTGATATTCTGTTTCTCCGAACACTAAAATAGGCAAAAAAAATAGCAATTCTGGGTTGGGCCTCCGGTTAATAGGTTAGTCCCAAAAATAGTATAAAAGTGGAAAATAAAGCCCAATATAGTCCAAAACAGTAGATAATATAGCATGGAGCAATCAAAAATTATAGATACGTTGGAGACGTATCAGGGTGCAATACGGTGCTCTACGATGAGCTAGTGATCGTATAATCACCGCAAAACTATATATAGTGACCGTAAAGAGCGTATTGTTACATACGTTGACCACCAGTGTAGTTTTCTCATTTCAAATTAATCCATATTAACCGGAAAAGACTAGTACTAGTACTGCTTTGATGTGTCCCGTCAACTCGCCGAACAAGGAGAAGCTTGCTTACTACGCCTCTCCCTCGCCCACGCGCGCGGTGGCTCGCAGGACGAGGAGAGGGTTTTGACTACAGTGCCCTCTCCCTCTCCCTCTCACTCTCCCTCGCTCTCGCGGTGGACGTGCATCAGTTCAATTGGTGTCACATTGCCAGAAGCATATTGTACTGTAGTATCATCATTGTTGGAGCTTCCGAAGAGGTGAAGAGCCAAGTGCAAGGTTCACACGAGTACGAATTGTTGAACCTCCGAAAGAGGCAAAGAGCCAAGCGCAAGGTTTTATAGGAGTTGTCATCCTAGTAGGAGTATACTACAACTATAGAAAACGATGCTACTGTATGATGCCGCCACGTCACCTATATCCGAAGTTGTGCCACCTTTTTTTTCTCAAAGAGCGTGTTGGAGCCCGTGCAACAACCACACAAGTTGCACGTACACATAACACGTTTACTAGTGATAAATTCTAAAGGACAAACGCCAGTATGCCACACAAGTTGATCTCCAATTCATGTGATAAATTTGTGCACGACTAGTCTACATATATTCACAGCGGTACCATTCATAATTTACCATACCCCACTTACACGTTATAGATGGGCTACATGTCCTCCTCCAGGTTCCAGTCCTAGGTGTTCTTCATGGATGGCATGATCCATAGCGGTGGGCAACGGGTATCATTTCTGTAGCTTCCTAGTCTGGTTCCACACGATGGAGACTCATCCAAGCTGAAGCGGCATAAATCAGGGATAGCGTGTCCCAGCATGTCGTTCATCTGGCGATGGCACTAAAGACACAACCATGCTTCACGAATGGCAGGCCTTCGGTGTCGTGCACGGAAGGTGGCATCCGCTTCACAATGGGGTAGCTGTCCCCAATGAAAAGCGAGTACTCTCCAAGAGTGTTCCTCGGCACCCACGTAGCATCACGGGGGTCGAACTCGACACCGTTCATCTGGTATACACGGCATCTCAGATCTGGACACATGGTGACGTACACAGTCAAGGTCCATGCATAACAATGTTGTGCTCAAATATGGCGGTCAGTAATACTGTGCAGCAAATAGTACTACTCCGGTATAGAGGAAGTAAAATAACCGGCTTATTATATATAGCTACTCTTGGCTACATGGATGAGATAGTAAGACATGGAAAAACAAAAATGGTGGTAGCTAGTGGGTTCAAGTCTTCAAGGGCCTAGCTAGCTATACGCGTCCTCCAAGGTAAGAAGTACTCCTACTAGTACTAGTAAGTAGTACAACAATGAAAGAGAAGGCGAGAGGGTTAAAAAATATAATACTAAATGGAATACCTGGGTAGATGGTGATGGTATGATCGTGGTAGATTGTGTGACCATGTTGCACATCAGTGGTACCAAGGGTAACGACTGCTAAGATAGATGATCCCAATATGCCAAAGTCAGCTACAAGGCTCCAGGTTAGACCGAATCATGGATGCAAATGCACATCCAGGATCAGCGATCTTATTTTGATCGAGAGATGACTGGTCCCTGCAAAATAATGGAGTACCGTTAGGGATGCAAATGATGGTTTGTGCATTCCGTTTGTAATCTCCCCTACTGTAGGATGGCAACCAGATGAAACAAGTCCCCTAGCTTGTCACCGCGAAGATGCGACCTAGATGGCGCACGGCATCTTCGAACGTGTAGGTTTACAAATCTGTCGAGGCCTCTGCCGTTACCGCCTCTTGCATTGATGGAAATCTTTATGTCGAACAGCGCGATGAGATAGTAATCATCGTAGCCGCGTCGCTTTGTCGGCGGGTCCGCAATTGCTATCTTCTTCAATCTCATGTAGGCATCATCATACGTATTCAAGCCCATCCAGTCCGGAAAGCCGATCCCGATGGTTGAGAAGGGGTCTACGGAACGGCCGCACTGCTGTGGATGTTGTGCAAAATGATGGTGGTATCCGACCAGAGGTATGCAAGCCAATCTTCGTTGGCACCGACCGAGACTTATATATAAGACGGTGGGCAGCGGAGAAATTACGGGATGGAAATGGAATAACTAAGTACTACATGATCAAACTCCATGACTGGCCTGCTCATCGGACAAATCCGACTACCTCTCAACGTCGGCAACTCTAGCGGAGTCAACGTGCAACCATGGCCAGGCAACTCTAGCGGAGTCTTGCGACGGTGAGGACGTCGGAGCGCGTGCGATTTCTCCCAGAGGATCGTCGTCCAAGGTCTCCCATCCCCAATGAGGAGGAGAGCCGCCTGGCGAATACATGGGAGCAGCGATGAACTGCCTTCTCTTCGGGGGGAGGGGAACTGGCGAGGAGGAGATACGAGCGTAGTAACTGCAGGGCCTTGTCCCTTCCAACTGTACCTCCTCGATCATTCCTTAGTGAAGGGCTGAGGCTATTATTTACAATGTACTCGTACTATAGTAGTACTAGTACTACTTTATCAACTAGTAGTCGATGTAGTACTGTACTTCCAGTATAGTGCACCAGTTTTGAACTCATGAATCTCAGGGCCAAGGAGCTATAGTTGGAAGTGGAGGGTATTACTGTTCTCTAGAACCATCGCTGTACTATCAATGCAGGGAAAGTACACCTGCATAGTGGGTACTCTCGGTGCTCTATTCAAGCGCGTAGCTGGCCTACTCATCCGCTCCTCTCACGGACACACTAGCAGCCTGTTTATCAGCGACGGTTACTGCTGGGGCAGAATATTTGAGTTATTTGATACAGCAAGACTAGGCTTTTCGCTTCCATTTGTGGAGGTGTAATGGATCTCGTCGAACTTTGTTAGTAGTTCCTTCTTTATGAATGAGATGAGGCAAAGATTTTGCCTCCGTTTCAAAACAAAAAAATCACGTCAAGAGGAATATCTTTTATAGAGCCGATAATGGAGTGAAGTCCATGCATGCAACGCCACAAGCTACAGAGTAGTAGAGTACTAGCACTTTACGTACAGAGCCATATTGCACATTTCCCAATGCCGCGCGAGGCTTTTCCGGCTCCTCAGGCTTAATTGGGAGGCGCTAGTTTAAGTATGCTACTAGCTGACGAGGAAGCTGCAAGCGAGGTGCGGCTAGGGCGAGCACGCAAGCCACAAGATGACGGGAAGGAAAACCCGTTCACGTGGCTGGGCCATCCAGTGCACCCAGATTGTGGTGCGACACGTCCGTTCGACTTCAAAACTCAAACTACCCGTGTACAATATTGGCTCGCAGCAAAGTTACTATTTAAAAAAAAGGTCGTCGTGCGTTCGGTCGGGATCGAACCCACAAAACAAGGTATACACTCCCGCGACCACTACTAGTACTCGTTGGAGTACAACGCAACCTAGAATCGCCTTTTGTCGCTAGTAGTACATTGTTCCTTACAAGAAACCACTAATAATGCCAAGAATCCACTAATAATGCCAAGAAACTACTACCACTTGCATACGTGGCAGACTTAAGATAAGACTACCTTATCAACCAATGTACATGCCCTTACCAAGCAGCCCTACATAAAAATGACTACTCTACAAAGTGTCGTTATAGGCACGTTTCATTCCATGTCGCCCCTTAAGTCAACGCCTTCTATTCGACCGGCAAGTTAGGCGTTATGACTTGTGGGACCTACATGTTAGTCTATACAAAAATCCCCGAGTGACCTCCTATGTCCGGCATGTCCACCTAGTCATCCTCGGCCATGGGACGCAGCTACCGCCGCCGGCAAAAGGCAAGGTCAAAACTGCCGGTGGTGCGGAGTCCATCTTGTGGTAGCCCGGATGCCAGCTCCGTCCGGCGCTTGCGGCCGCTAGCTAGCCAAGATAGCTCCGTCCAGCTGCTTGTCTGCAAGGTTTGCTAGCTATATTAGCACGGCAGCACTGCGGCTTGCTCACGTGCACCGCGCTAAGGCCAGCCATCTGGATCGAGTGAAGGCGGTAGCGGCTTGCTCGCTGCGTGAGTCATGCTCGGGCCAGCCGCCAACCTGCAAGGAGTCCAACATGGGCGCCACCGTCCCATGAGCGGCGGCCAACTCCCTCATCACCGGCGCTACGGACGAACACACATCAGTACTGTTTGAAGTAATGTTCAGGAAAAATAATGATTTAAGGGGGAATATAATAGGATAGAAGGTCAGATGTGGGTCCCTCGTGTCAATGGTCAAACAAAATGTGTTGGTTTTAGATGCCTCGTCAGCACGAACATGTGGGCCAACCCTGTCATAAATGGGTTTAAACGAGCCTAATCGGCACTAAGTAGTAGTTTTTAGCACGAATTAAGAAATTTTGGGTATGTTTTTGCTATTTTTTGTATAACAGTTTCTTCCTAGGGCTGGTTGAAAGTGGTAGTTTTTTGTTAAATACTCTACATATTGTAAGTAGGAGTGAAAGTTAAGCTTTGGAAGCCAATAAGCAAGGCTAGTTACATAGTGCCTATGTGTACGTGATTGAAAGTAAATATCAACCATGAGTGACTAGTATCTTGATGGAAAACTCGAAACTATGGAAATACTAGCATTTTTTGGAATGGTTGGAAATACTGGCAATGTTCATGTGTGTTGCAACGGATCATAATTAGAATAATAATTATTCACAAACTTGATACAAAACACTCTAATTTTGATATACATATATCACTAGAGATATATTATGTTTCAATCAGAAATATTCCTTGGGCTGTTTTGGCGAGGTGAGGGAGGGGTGTGGTTGGTTTTAAGATATTCATTATGGGTTTTTCTGTAAATTCGTAGAGAAGTGGGATGTTTGTGAGAAAAGGCAACAACTTACCTCACAGTCATTAGATATAGATCTAATGGTCAGAAATGACGGATGGCAGACACACCATCATCACCAACTTAGTCTTCTGTAGGAGTACTAGTAAGATGTCCATGCATTGCACGGGACATCAAGATGCATCTTTTTATAAAACACTTGTTGTGATTCACCCATGCAGGAGTAATCCCATGTGTAAAAACTAATGATATCTTGAGAAAGATGAGATAAGGTGAAGAGTAGTGGGGCGTGGTGGTGATTGGTGGTCGGACTGAGCGGAGGCGAGGGGATGGACGACGCCGGCAGCGGCCACCAGGACAGTTTGTTCGAAAGGCTTCCTTTTTTAATTGCTGAACAATGAGGTTGTTGTATATAAGCATGAACGAGGGAAGGACTTACTGCAAATGTGGAGAGAGGTGCGGGTATCTTTTAGTTTAATTTCCATCCGTCAGATATAGATCGGACGGTCTATTGCAAGATGGCACGCATACCATCATCACCAATTCGGTTTTTTTATAAGAGAAGAAATATAACTATGGAGATACAAACATATTATCGATACTTGTTTCCGTAAACTAGGATCTACGTTCTATTCAATGGCTCAGCATGTGGGTCCTTAGCACAATGACTTCTCGACTGTGTAAAACAAAGGTTTTCCCGTCGCCGATAAGGAGGGGGTGACGGCGGCGCCTTTCGGCTTGCTCTAGTCCTAGTAGTCATACTAGGTGGTCTACGCACGTGTAGATTTATTCTTTTTCACGTCTCATGTTCGCCGTACTGCAATGGCTGTTGATGAATAGACAGTAAGTTATTCATGGGGAAACCCTCGTTGAGCATGTTTGCGAGAGAGAGAGAGAGAGACAATGTGCGTGTGTGATATGTCTAGAGACTGAGGGAATGCTAAGAGATTCTTTGTGTCTATGTGTGTGGAGGATAGAGAGAGACATGTACATGGGGCTTTGTGTTGTGTAACATGGAGACACATAGACATAATCAGAGAGTGAGTGTGTGAGATTCACATGCGGACATGGGGAGAGATGTGTGAGTTAGAGAGATGGAGAATTTTTGTGTGCATCTGAGCTAGAGAGGGGGTATATACATATCTAGAGCTGTAGAGAATATGCAAGGGTGTGTGTGTCTTAAAAGAAGGATCCAGATAGCTAGATGGGTGTTTGTGCATGTCTGTGTGTGTTTGTGCGCGCGTTTGTGTGTGAGAGGGAGTGTGTGTATGTGGAGTAGAGAGACCACTAATGATGTAAACCTAGTGTAAGGGAAGGGGAATGGTGTGACATGTGTGTCAAAGAGAGACAAAGGCATGTGTAGTAGCGGGATAGCATGGGTGCAGGCGGGGAGCAGACTATTTGGAAGAGACATGCATCGAGTGTGTGTGGGAGAGGGGTGTGAGAGCGAGAGAGAGAGAGAGAGAGAGAGAGAGAGAGAGAGAGAGAGAGATAGCGACGGAGAGAGAGAGAGATAGCGACGGAGAGAGAGAGAGAGCGACGGAGAGAGAGAGAGAGGGAGAGAGGAAAAGAGGGGGAGAGAGGGGTCATTTGTGTCCATACGAGGCGTATAGATAGGGAGATAATGTTGATGTTGTTCGAAATTGGCCTATGTACAAAGACGCAAGGGAAGCGAGTCATCGTGTGTGTGATAGGGACTTCATGAGAGATCTATAATATATGGTGTAGAGAACAACGTGCGAGATTGAGAACGATGATACATTAGGGAGCTATGGAAAGAGTCACGGCATATATGTATACAGGGAAGGAGCTAGGGCGGGTCCGCATGTGGGATAGAAAGAGGAGAGTGGTGCACAAGGAGACAAAGTGTGCTTGTTTGCAGTGGGGGTGGTGTGTGAGGTGAGCGTGCGAGAACCACATAACTAGAGAGATAGACATTTGGGGGCGACGTTTTGTGTGTATGGGAAAGATACACTCTACATAGTGCGTGTGCTTGGGAAAAAGAGATGCCAGGAGACCTGGAGAGTGGGGGAAGAGATGTGTGCATGCCCGAGAGAAAAAGTGATAAGAAACCTATATTGGGGTCTGGACTTTAGAAGAGAAGGGGGTGTTGATGTGCTCGTGTGTTCATGTCTGGGGGAGAGAACGGCCTATGTTTGTGGGGGGTGGGGGCGCCGAAGGGGGGTGGGATGGGGGGGTTGGCTTCAGATAATGAGTTAGGTGTCTATATTTGAGGGACTTTAGCGTAATTGAGATATATATGGTCAATAGTGTGTGCACTCATGGTTGATCAATTTGTTTCATAGTTTGGACTGTGAGATAATGATACTTTTGAACATGCGTGATATACCTTGATGTACCAGAATTACAAACCTAAGATTGGAATTTTGGGATTCGACTCCATCATTAGCTTTCGTAATTTCATTCAAACGGAGGTACATTTTTTAAGCCGGGATTTCATGGTTTCAAATTCATATACCAAACCTAGAGATATACACATACGGGCATGTTCAAACTTTATATTCATACACATACACATTTTTGCTTTTGTCATCATATTTAGGATAAACACATTTGGAATTTCATTTGAATTGAACCGTATGATGGTATTTTCTTGTACTAGCTCAATGATCCATATTTGAATTGAATGGACAATCTAAGTTTCGAGTTGGAGACATTGATTTTTCAAAATTTGCACTTTTTTTGGGTGCAAAACAAATAAATTCTCGGCCATGATATCATAGTTGGCTGTACAATAGCAGAACACTTATAATTTCAGGCGCCAAAAGCTTTCAAACTTCTCGCTCACATCGAAATATCTCATACCGAAAGTTTAGCCCTGCAATATTCTGTTTTACCTCGCAACATGAATAGAAAAGGGCTGCTTTGGTAACTCCATTGTTTTCCCTCTTGCCCCCAACATTCTTCCCCAGAGCCTCCCCCCAACCACGGCAAGAAGTCAGCCGAATCTAGTCCTCCGCCGCAGCCGGTGGACCTCACACCCCGCCAGATCTACCTTCCGCACCTTGGAACCCCTAATCGCCAACTCACCACTTCACCGGAGCCGCTTCACCGACCGGGTTTGTCCACCGCCTGCATCTCTGGACCGCCATCATGGTCCACCGTGACTGGATTCGCTTAATCGGTGCCCTCGCCCACCATAGTGTAGGCCCTTCATCGACCCTCGTCCGCCCCATCGCTGGCCCTTCATACAAGCCCTCGCCCGCTGCAACAGATCCGTCTCACCGAAAGCATCGTACACCGCGCCGCCAAAGCCTTCGCTCCATCGTGACCGGACCCGCTCCACGGACACCATATTCAACTCCACCGGCCCTGCTTTCCTGACGCCGCAGCCTCATCAGGTTATTTCTATTTGTACTCCTTCGGTTTTTCTCTTATTTATCGTGCAACTGTTCACTTACCACAGATGAGCTTTCTTGTATGTCGACAGGCGCCACAACCGAAGCACCGGAGCCGCTTCAGCGATGGCGACATCCAGCCCAATCTCAACCGCAACACAAGCACCATCGACGGTCCTTAGCTATCAAGTATGACAATGATACTCATACGCGCCGAGAATCGGGTACTATTATCCAACGGTCGGCGCCTACGTTCACTTTCTTAGCACAAGCACCGCACCTTTGAATTTCTTCAGTGCATCATTCAATTTTTCATGAGACACGTTATTCTGCTTGCACCTGTAGGGCCATACTTCTGGCAGCGAACATGTTACATGTGCTAAATTACATACCAGTGCACATATAGTTAATATGCTTTAGTTTTGTCCTAAGTATTACCGTACTTCCTAGATATCACTGCCTACTATTTTACTTCTTGCATGCTATATTTATGATAATGTTGTAGTTCTTATGCCACCTGTTGGTTCCATCAGACTGATTCATGTTCTCTATGCTTAATTACACATCACCAAACTAGCATGTGGTTCCGCTGCTTTTTGTTCATTGTACCCTACATTTTCTAATGCTAGCTATTACATCACTGCTCCAAGCCTCTGTTCATTACTTTTTTATGTGTTCTTGGTCTTCCCAAGTTGCATGACTATTTTGATGCTTCCATTAATTATGGAGCTGCCAACCCCATCAAGCAAAATATTTGTTCTTTTGGGGCTGGCACCTGGAACAAGCATAAAAATAGAGTGAAGCAGATATATTGTCGTGTAAGCACACACCCTTCTTTCATTAGTTTAGATGAACCATTGATGATCAACTCGAACCAGTGCATGCGATTAAAATTAATTTTACCTAAATAGAGAGTGCAGAATAAACTATAACAACTAGATTTGCAACCACAGGATGCTGACGATATCTTCAAAGAACATTGCAACATCAGGGAGGCTTCACACCAACATATGGTAAGCCAATGTGTTTTAGTACATGTGAAATGTAATGCGTGTGGGCTGCTTTCTTGGCTTGTGCCCTCAACCTGTAATCCTACAAAATTACAAATAGTTTAGTTGTCTGCTTGGCTGTATTGCTTGATTCGAATGCTTGTTTGTTACTTGTAAGGCTATACCTAAGTTGGCCAATATGTCAGCAGTGCCTGCTGTACTATCGTAAAGAAATGCATGACTAGTTCATTTGAGTCCTTAACTTTTCCTCTGAACTTCATCACAAGACCGTCTTCGTAGTTTATATGAGGCCACACAGTTAAGTGCTTTCTCAAATTATTTGAATTGCTTAGATGCCTTTGCAACTTAAATATAGCGGTGGTACACTCCCTTTCCACTAGGGATGTCAACTGGGTCCCGTTTAATCTCGATTAAAGTCCACTAGTGGTATGATAGTTCAAAAGAGTTTTTGTTTTTTGAGGAAAATGAACTAGGGAGCTAGCAAAAACTAACTAGATGGGACTGGCGGATGTCGTTTATTTGCCACTTACATCCCTAGTTTCATCTTACCATTTTAATTTCTTTTCGGCTGATGCTGCTTCGAACTATTCAAATATAGCTTGCCATGCTCGGCAATAATTCGTATGTTGTTTACCATGTAAGCTTAATGCCTGGATCATGCGATAACTATCTCTTACTTATGTCCAGCGGAAACCTTTCAGGATGCCGTTCACACTAGGAAACAATGTACAACCCCAGAATCTATTTGTCGAAGCAGTGCGCCATCCATGTTACCAGATGGTAGTAGTTCAGAGGAAACACCACCGGAGCAGTCTGAGCACATATATTATAGTTCTTTAGGCTCTACTAGAGGCAGAAAGAGATGGTGTGGCTGCCATGAATGAGGTAATCTTGATCTTGAGGCTGGAAATTATGCAATTAGCTGCACACATTATGCAAGCAACCCAATAATTGGAGGAAGTAAGAATGCTGCATTTGAAGACGGAGGAGGTCCTGCTGTTTCTGCTATCTGAAGCCTAGGGTAATCCCAGTTCTTCTTTAGATACCAGTTGAAATTGTCAATAGATTATTGTACTTGCATGTTATGTCATGTCTCTGAATGGATTATGTTGTAAGACCCCTATGTTGTCCATGTGTTGTAATGATCCGAACTTTTTAGGCGAGGTAATCCTCAGTACTTGTATGATTGGCATAAGGTGAACTGTTTTTCGTGTGAGCATATTGTATTGGATGAAATAACTGTTTGACTCAAAGTGTATCCAACCTACTGAATTCAGAGATCACAACATTTCTAAATCATAAAAATATATAAAGGTGGAATAAATCTTTGTTGTGGTTTTGAAGAAATAAATAACAAAACATAGAATTATCGGTGGATATTCGTAATCGAATGCAAATTGGATTTGAATTTAGTTGCCAGGGCCCAGGGCAAACATGAATGTTAATTCTCCCAAGTTTTGAACGAAGCGGCTAAACACCCACCATCATTTGTGGGCTGCCCGAAGCAAGTGTTTGCGAGATGGAAATTACTGTCTACCCCTGACACTTTGACATCCTTATCGACCGGATTTACACTGCTGTCGATAGGGGTAGACTAGTAACTTCAACCAGACGTGAAATGACCGCCTCTGAGCCCATTCAGACACGGTGGGCGCCAAACATGGGCGGCAAAACACATTTGATTCAAACTCATCCAAAAGACATGTGTCTCTCCCTCCATTTCCCCATTCATACACGGTGGGCGGCAAAACAAACTCTCCTCATCGGAAATCGATGTAGGCAAATATTTTAAATAGGGACAGATGTGTAACTTCCCTCAGACATGACACAACCGCCCTACCTGTCATCCCTGTTCATACACCGTGGGAGGCAAAACACCCTCTCCTCGCCCGAAATCGCTACCGGCAAATGTTTGGGAGATGCAAGATTACCGTCCTATCCCCAACCGACGTGATGTCCGAAATTTTAAACGGGGGATAAGTTCGTAACTTTCCCACATTTCAAACAAGCGTGTCCCAAAGTTTGAGATCCCCCCTCCGCCTCCTTTTCCCCACTGTCGGCACCACAACAACCTCCCCACTGCGGCAGCCTCCTCCGTCCGCCACTCCATCCTCCATCTTGCCGGAGCCGCTACCCCGTCATCCACTTCAAGAGATGGACGTCTCTCATCCACGATGCCGGACCAGGATCCTTTCATCATGCTCTCTCTCTTCATCGGCGCCGTCGTCCACCTTGCCGTTTCCGCTCCTACGAACGCCTCGTCCACGGCAACAGGATTTCTCCCCCGACTCGGCCGTCTGCCGTCTAAAGTCTTCTTCCCCGCCGCCGACAGCCATCGCACCCGCAGCACGCTCAACGTATCAGCAGGGGCCTACACGGTGTTGCAAGAGAGGTGGTACTCTTCCATATGTGCTTAAGTAATTGATCTCACCTGGAAAATAGATCGTAAATTGTTTACAGTACTTTTCTTGTCCATAGCAAATCGTAGTGGCTAGTTGAAGGCAAACATTAGTTGCGAAGTAGCTTTGTCCGGTTTGCACCTTCAGATCTGCCATGGTACGGTCACTATACTCGTAAAGGTTATGGTTCTCCCCCTTTATATTCACTACCATCATCGTAGGTGCTTCGTGTCGTGCTAGCACTGCTTCTCAAGACCTCAACTCATCAAGCGAAACAACATGCCACTCCTAATTCCAAAGCTTAGGTGTTGAAATATGAATCTGATATGATGCTCATATTACTAAAACGGATAATGTTTAATTGGTCACCTAATGTTCCTATATTCGTTTTGAAAAGCATGTGCGCCACCCACTGGTCCAGCTAGTTCCACTTTCCTGATTTTACTCTTGATGCTTAGGGTTTTCCCTTTTATCTACTCTACTATGATCTGCGTAGGTGCTTTACGTCATTACTAGCATTATTCCACCCTTCAAGCTAAACAACACAACACTCAAAATTCCAAAGCTTAGTTGTTAAAATATGATTGTGATATGATACCGATATTAGTTAATGCACACATTTAATTGGTTAGCTAAAGGTCCCACTTGAGTTTCAAATGCATGTCGCGACATATAGAGAGACAACAGAATTGCATTTCTTTGTCACTTGTTGACTGTACTTTCTTGTCCATACCAAATCTTAGTTGTTATTTCAAAGCAAACATCGGTTGCTAACTACCATTTGCGCGGTTTGCAGCTTCAGATCTGCCATCCCACTGCCACGATCCACACTATACTCATCATGCTTACGGTTTCCCCATTTTATGATGATCACGATCAGCCTACGTGGTTCGTGTCGTAATAGCACTCCACCCATCGAGCTAAACAAGCTTAGTTGTACAAATTCAAATATGATATTATGCTGATATTAGTAAAACTGAGAGAAGTTTAATTGGTCAGCTAAATGTTCCTACTTTAGTTTAGAAATGCATGTGAGCCACATATGGAGAGACCGGAAGGAATACTATTTCTCTATGCCCTCTGGTTCATCATGGGTGGCAACCGACATTGTATAGAAAGACTTGTAATATCTTCATCTCCTTGCTCTTCTGCTCTTCTTTAAGATGATTCTCTTCTCTTCTTTAATAAGTATGTTCCTTGTTGGGAAGAGTAGCAGAGACATTTGCGGTCAACTGGTCGGGTCGAGTTGTTCTCCGTTCGTATATTTTGAATCTTTCAGGTCAGGTCGACTTGTTCTTCTTTACTATATGTTGAAGTTGTCATCTGAGAAGTATAATCACTTCTGGAGCCCTCATATTTTGAGTAGTAGGCCACATTATATTAATGCACACACCAAATTACAGCATGCATGGCATCTCTCAGAAGAATTGTAGAGATAGCACAAAGGGGTTTACAGGGAGGCAATATTGGATTAGAATCACTTCTGCATAACAAAGATAATATCACTTGTTTTTATGTTTTCATGCATGTTAGGTATTGAACACTATCAAAATGAATATGAGAATGGGCGCACGAGTGGAATATTGCGGAACAATCCACTGGCTAACAAACTTGGCATGGTGGAGGATGGCCTATCTTATTCACCCATCAAGGTGCTTGCTCTAACTTGGCAAGGTTGTATTGGTCGCACATATTTTGCATCTGACCTCTTGCATTACTTCTACTTTGTTACACCATCTACTTAGTTTAAGCATCATATATGAGTATATGCCATACCTATCCATTTTCTGTACCTATTCCATGTGTCGTCATACTATGTTTCTCCAGTCAAATGTTGTTCTTTCGTAATAGATGTCCAAAAGGAAGAGGGTGAGTGCAGATCCTCAAGGAGTAAAACTAGGTATTTGGAAAAGGTAGTGATACCTGATAAATTAGATAGATCAGCAGCCACAGAAAACACAGGCCCAACTGTACCACACTTCACCCCTACTCCACTGGCCAAACCCCTATTAGAACTGCCGAGAGCCCAGCATCAGGTACCGTCTATGATATCAATTCAAAATTTGAACTCCTAAATTTCTGCATGTGCCTTACCTTCTCCCTTGTATGAAAACAAATTTCAGATGAATCTCCTTGCTCAAAGGATCATAGGATCTCACAACAATATTGGGCTCTGCATTGCTCTTGTCAGTACCTCTTGCCCTTTGTCGGCACACTTACACTCATTGTTGTTTGATTATTTAGCATCACTGTAAATGTTCGCTTCTTTATCCTCCCTTTGCTTGAAATTATAAGATCTATATTTACTCTTAGATAAATGTAGAATTAACACGATGGTTATGAAGTTTTGGATTGCTAATGTAAGTACTGTTCTCATGTACTCCTCTCAGATCGAATTAATTGTTGATCAATTGGATGTATTTAGAACTTAATTGTGCTAGATACATCCATTTGAGCGACAAGTAATAACAGACGATGGTGGTATTACTGTACTTGCATCGTGAGATGGTTGATTGTCTAGCATTACTCTGCATCTTATCTGCCCTGCCCTCCACTTTCTCCAAATTATCATATCCACATTTACTCTTACCAAAATGTTGAATAATGCCAATGCCACTGCACACGTTGATGTCTGCATTCCTCTTGTCAGTACCTTGTGCCTTGTAACCATGTACTTAATTAATTGCTATTTGATTATGTATCATCAGTCTGCACCTGAGCTTCATTATGCTTTGTTTCTTCCAATATTATTTGATCTATATTTACTCTGCAAAATGTAGAATAATGGCAATGCTTATAAAGAATTTTCTTTGGGGAATTTATTGAATTATCCTTCCATCAACATGGAGAAGGGCTTTGTCCAGCCTGTGTTAACATGTAATGTAAGTTCATCCTTCTCAAGCCTTCAAACTTTGTTCTAGTATAGAGTTGGATAGGCATCATTTCCTCCACTGCTGTTTACTTTGCTCTTTACATATGATTAGATGTTTGCAACAACTACCAGTTTTAAATTGTAGTTGTAAAAACATGTTCCTTATGCAGAACAGATCCATTTATTTGCTTATATAATTGTGAAACCTGTTACGTGTCTCCTTGTTTCTCTTTCGGAGCCGTATCTCTTATGCCAGGCAGAACTTTAGGGAAGATAGTGAGCCAAATCATATTGAGGACAACGAGATGACCCCAAGGTCCTGTCTTGATGAAGAAGACAGTGAGTTGAAGCTACTCACCAGCAGGTGTGAGACAACCTCTGTGCAGTTGCTGCCTCAATCAGTTCAACTACTTCAATCTCAACTTAAAGCGGAAAGGCTTGCTTCAGCTCAGCTCCGACTTGAAGTCAAAGATGCAAAGAAAATGTAAGAGGACTGCCATGCGCACTATCGTGCCATACGCTAGGGATGGAGCATCTATCGTTGACACAACCGAGGTCTCATCAGCTTGTTCGGCTGCTTGTGGGGCCCGTCCTGGCCAGGATTAGTGCCTTCTGAAGTGCTCTCAGCTTTGTATATTCTTTGGTGGTAGCGTTTATATGCACTGGTGGCGACCTTTGATGCCCAGTGTATGTAATCCGCGGTCACGTTGCGCTTTATTATCACCGGTAGCGAACTTTGATTCCCAGTGGATGTAATATGCCGTAATTTCTTTATTGTATAGTCCAGATTTATTCTTTGGTCGGTATGTTGTAATTTGGGCCGGAAGGTTCACTGGATCTCAGTGTTGTCGGTCTTCAGGCCGGCCCGTTACTCATATCAGCCAAAACGTGGGCCTATAATCATCTTGGGCCATTAGCAGGTCTAAACCTATAGTAGTTTCCCGTCTTTAACAAGCCGGGTAAAGTTCTAGCCAGCCGGGCCAGAGAATACCATGGGCTTTTAACATGCAAAACCTAGATTGGGCCAGCGTTGGACCAAAAAATTCACAGGCCAATACAGGCCGAAACTGCCTAAGGCCCATGTTTGGCCCAAATAGCACGAGCAGTTAACATGCAAAAATATATCTCGGGCCTGTTTGGCCCAATAAAATTATGGGCTTTAAGCAGGCCGGATTCAACACGGGCTGTAATTAGTGGGCTGAAATTTATCCACGAATACTATGGGCCGTTAAGAGGCCTAAAGTTTCTTTGGACAAGAAATAGCCTAGTTTCTGCATGGGCCGTTAAAGGGCCTAAAGTTATACCGGGCCGATGACGTCCCAGATGCACCACGCGCCGCTAACAGGCCGAAACTATTATCTGGCCGAACTGGTTAACGGGCATTTAATAGGCTGAAATACAAACCTGTCTTAGAATGGGCCCAAAAGAACAGTGGCCTGTTAACGGGCCTGATCCGATATGGGCCGTAATTTGGCCCAAAACACGACAGGCTGTGAACGGACCTGATCTGTTATGGGTCTCAATTGGGCCCGAAACATGGCAGGCTGTTAACAGGCCAGCCCACTAGTGTATGAAAAAACATGGTGGGCTTTTAGTTGGGCCGGCCTTTTCACCGGAATGGGCCTCTGTTGGGCCGTGCCATGTGTCGACGTATCATAGGCGCCTCATGTCCAATGAGTGGATGACATCTGTCCCAACGGTGAGCAAACACGTGTTTCCTCCGGCCAATGAGAATTTTACACATGGAAAATCCCCATTGGTCTGGGCTATTAACGGGTTATCGGATCCAAAACCAGACCCGATACCTTAACGGCGACCTGTTACAGTCGATGCCACGTGTTGGTCACCCTTGACTAAAGCACTTCTATGACACGGGATTTATCGTCATGGAAGTGGACACTTCCGTGATGATAATTTTGGTAATGTCATGGAACACTTCTACGACAACACATGTATGACTATCTTGATTCTGTCGTAAAATCGTCATGGATGTACATGCATGACAGAAAACGTGACCTACTATGATATATCATCACGGAAGTGTATATTTTTTGTAGTGAAAGGCCGCGGAGGTAGAAATCAAGAAGGAGCATCAAGTGTTGATGGTTAACAAGACCACTAGTTTCAAGAAAAAGGGCAAAGGGAAGAAGGGGAACTTCAAGAAGAATGGCAAGCAAGTTGCTGCTTAAGTGAAGAAACCCAAGTCTAGACCTAAGCCTAAAACTGAGTGCTTCTACTGCAAAGGGACTGGTCACTGGAAGCGGAATTGCCCCAAGTATTTGGCAAAGTGAAAGGTATATTTGATATACATGTTATTGATGTGTACCTTACTAATGCTCGTAGTAGCGCATGGGTATTTGATACTGGTTCTGTTTCTCATATTTGCAACTCAAAACAGGGGCTACAGATTAAACAAAGATTGGCTAAGGACGAGGTGACGATGCGCGTGGGAAATGGTTCCAAAGTTGATGTGATCGCCGTCGACACGCTACCTCTACATCCACCGTCGGGATTAGTTTTATACCTAAATAATTGTTATTGCCAGCGTTGAGCATGAACATTATATATGGATCTTGTTTGATGCGAGAGGGTTATTCATTTAAATCATAGAATAATGGTTGTTCTATTTATACAAGTAATATCTTTTATGGTCATGCACCCTTGATGAGTGGTCTATTTTTGTTGAATCTCGACTGTAGTGATACACATATTCATAATATTGAAGCCAAAAGATGCAAGGTTAATAATGATAGGGCAACTTATTTGTGTAATCGCCGTTTAGGTCATATTGGTGTAAAGCGCATGAAGAAACTCCATGCCGATGGGTTTTGGAATCACTTGATTATGAATACTTTATGCTTGCGAACCATGCCTCATGGGCAAGATGACTAAGACTCCGTTCCCCAGAAAAATGGAGCGAGCAACTGACTTATTGGAAATAATACATACTGATGTATGCGGTCCGATGAGTGTTGAGGCTCACGGCGAGTATCGTTATTTTCTGACCATCATAGATGATTTGAGCAGATATGGGTATATCTACTTAATGAAACATAAGTCTGAAACATTTGAAAAGTTCAATGAATTTCAGAGTGAAGTGGAAAATCATCATAGCAAGAAGATAAAGTTTCTATGATCTGATCATGGAGGTTAATATTTGAGTTATGAGTTTGGTCTTCATTTGAAACAATATGGAATAGTTTCACAACTCACGCCACATGGAACACCACATCGTAATGGTGTGTCTGAACATCATAACCGTACTTTATTAGATATGGTGTGATCTATGATGTCTCTTAGCAATTTACCGCTATTGTTTTGGCGTTATGCTTTAGAGACGGCTGCATTCACGTTAAATAGGGCACCATCCAAATCCGTTGAGATGACACCATATGAACTATGGTTTGGCAAGAAACCTAAGTTGTCATTTCTTAAAGTTTGGGGCTGCGATGCTTATGTGAAAAAGCTTCAACCTGATAAGCTCGAACACAAATCGGAGAAATGTGTCTTCATAGAATACCCAAAGGAGACTGTTGGGCACACCTTCTATCACAGATTCGAAGGCAAGATATCCATTACTAAGAATGGATCCTTTCTAGAGAAGGAGTTTCTCTCAAAAGAAGTGAGTGGGAGGAAAGTAGACCTTGATGAGGTAATTGTACCTTCTCCCAAATTGGAAAGTAGTTCATCACAGAAATCAGTTCCAGCGATCCCTACACCAGTCAGTGAGGAAGCTAATGATGATGATCATGAAACTTCAGATCAAGTTACTACCGGACCTCATAGGTCAACCTGAGTACGATCTGCACCAGAGTGGTATGGTAATCATGTTCTGGAGGTCGTGTTAATTGACCATGACGAACCTATGAACTATGAGGAAGCGATGATGAGCCCAGATTCCGTGAAATGGCTTGAGGCCATGAAATCTAAGATGGGATCCATGTATGAGAACAAAGTGTGGACTTTGGTTGACTTGCCCAATGATCGGCAAGCCATAGAGAATAAATGGATCTTCAAGACGAACACTGACGCTGACGGTAATGTTACTGTCTACAAAGCTTGACTTGTGGTGAAAGTTTTTGATAAGTTCAAGGAGTTGACTACGATGAGACCTTCTCACCAGTAGCGATGCTTAAGTCTGTCCGAATCATGTTAGCAATTGCCCCATTTTATGATTATGAAATTTGGCAAATGGATGTCAAAATTGCATTCCTTAATGGATTTCTTAAAGTAGAGTTGTATATGATCCAACCAGAAGGTTTTGTCGACCCTAAAGGTGCTAACAAAGTGTGCAAGCTCCAGCGATCCATTTATGGACTAGTGCAAGCATCTCGGAGTTGGAATATACGCTTTGATAGTGTGATCAAAGCATATGGTTTTATACAGACTTTTGGAGAAGCCTATATTTACAAGAAAGTGAGTGGGAGCTCTGTAGCATTTCTAATATTATATGTGGATGACATATTGTTGATTGGAAATGATATAGAATTTCTGGATAGCATAAAAGGATACTTGAATAAGAATTTTTCAATGAAAGGCCTTGGTGAAGCTGCTTATATATTGGGCATCAAGATCTATAGAGATAGATCAAGATGCTTAATTGGACTTTCACAAAGCACATACCTTGATAAAGTTTTGAAGAAGTTCAAAATGGATCATCCAAAGAAAGGGTTCTTGCCTGTGTTACAAGGTGTGAAGTTGAGTCAGACTCAATGCCCGACCACTGCAGAAGATAGAGAGAAAATTAAAGTCATTCCCTATGCCTCAACCATAGGTTCTATCATGTATGCAATGTGTACCCGGACACGATGTGTGCCTTGCTATAAGTTTAGCAGGAGGTACCAAAGTAATCCAGAGTGGATCACTGGACAGCGGTCAAGAACATCCTGAAATATCTGAAAAGGACTAAGGATATGTTTCTCGTTTATGGAGGTGACAAAGAGCTTGTCATAAATGGTTACGTCGATGCACGCTTTAACACTGATCCGGATGACTCTAAGTCACAAACCGGATACGTATTTATATTGAATGGTGGCGCTGTCAGTTGGTGCAGTTCCAAGCAAAGTGTCATGGCGGGATCTACGTGTGAAGCAAAGTACAGAGCTGCTTTAGAAGCAGCAAATTAAGGAGTTCATATCCAATCTAGGTTTAATACCTAGTGCATCGGGTCCAATGAAAATCTTTTGTGACAATAATGGAGCAATTGCCTTGGCAAAGGAATCCAAATTTCACAAGAGAACCAAACACATCAAGAGACAATTTAATTCCATCCGCGATCAAGTCAAGGAGGGAGACATAGAGATTTGCAAAATACATACGGATCTGAATGTTGCAGACCCGTTGACTAAGCCTCTTCCACGAGCAAAACATGATCAGCACCAAGACTCCATGGGTGTTAGAATCATTACTATGTAATCTAGATTATTGACTCTAGTGCAAGTGGGATACTGAAGGAAATATGTCGTAGAGGCAATAATAAAGTTGTTATTTATATTTCCTTATATCATGATAAATGTTTATTATTCATGCTAGAATTGTATTAACTGGAAACTTAGTACATGTGTGAATACATAGACAAAAACAGAGTGTCCCTAGTATGCCTCTACTTGACTAGCTCGTTAACCAAAGATGGTTAAGTTTCCTAACCATAGACATGTGTTGTCATTTGATGAACGGGATCACATCATTAGAGAATGATGTGATGGACAATACCCATCCATTAGCTTAGCATTATGATCGTTTAGTTTTATTGCTATTGCTTTCTTCATGACTTATACATATTCCTCTGACTATGAGATTATGCAACTCCCGAATACCGTAGGAACACCTTGTGTGCTATCAAATGTCACAACGTAACTGGGTGAATATAAAGATGCTCTAAAGGTGTCTCCAATGGTGTTTGTTGAGTTGGCATAGATTGAGATTAGGATTTGTCACTCCAAGTATCGGAGAGGTATGTCTGGGCCCTCTCGGTAATGCACATCTCTATAAGCCTCGCAAGCAATGTGACTAATGAGTTAGTTGTGGGATGATGCATTAAGGAACAAGTAAAGAGACTTGCAAATCTAGATTGAACTAGGTATGATGATACCGACGATCGAATCTCGTGCAAGTAACATATCGATGACAAAGGGAATGACGTATGTTGTTATGCGATTTGACCGATAAAATCTTCGTAGAATATGTAGGAGCCAATATGAGCATCCAGGTTCCGCTATTGGTTATTGACCGGAGATGTGTCTCGGTCATGTCTACATAGTTCTCGAACCCGTAGGGTCCGCACGCTTAACATTCGATGACAATTTGTCTTATGAGTTGTGTGTTTTGGTGACCGAAGTTTGTTCGGAGTCCAGGATGAAATCACGGACATGACGAGGAGTCTCGAAATGGTCGATACGTAAATATTCATATATTGGAAGGTTATATACGGACACCGAAATGGTTCCGAAGAAGATCGGGGATTTTTCGGAGTACCGGGAGGTCACTGGACCCCCCGGGGAAAGTTAATGGGCCTCATGGGCCATTGTGAAGAGGAGGAGGCAGCCACAAGAGGAGGCGCGCGCCCCCCAAGCACAATCCAAATTGGACAAGGGGTGGGGGGCGCGGCCCCCCTTTCCTTCGCCCTCTCCACCTCTTTCCCCTTTCCCCCTCCGTTGGAAGGAAGGAGGGGGGCCGAATCCTACTTGGACTAGGAATCCAAGTAGGACTCCCCCCTTGGTGTGCCCCTCCTAGCCCACTGGCCTCCTCCTCCGCCCCCCTTTATATACGGGGGCGGGGGCACCCCAAAGGCACACCAAGATTTGTCTTAGCCGTGTGCGGTGCCCCCTCCACAGTTTACTCCTCCGGTCATAGCGTCGTAGTGCTTAGGCGAAGCTATGCACGGACCACATCACCAACACCGTCACTGCGCCGTCGTGCTGACTGAACTCTCCCTCGACCCTCTACTGGATCAAGAGCTCGAGGGACGTCATCGAGTTGAACATGTGCTGAACACGGAGGTGCCGTACATTCGGTACTTGGATCGGTTAGATCGTGAAGACGTTCGACTACATCAACCGCGTTAACATAACGCTTCTGCTTTTGGTCTACGAGGTTACGTGGACACACTCGCCCCTCTCATTGCTATGCATCTCCTAGATAGATCTTGCGTGATCGTAGGATTTTTTTTGAATTCCTACCTTCGTCCTAACCCATCAGAGTTAGGTATTTGGCACCGTAGCAACTATTTATAGTCTATATTTACCGTTTCGCCATTGTGGTGAACTGTTAGTCTATAAAAGGAGGCCCATGGCTACCGTAGCAAAGGTCGAAACCATGTCCATTTTACGGCGTAGCTGCATCTCTCGAGCACCTTGTCGGACGTGCGCTCCTTGTAACTGGGCATATACACACATCCAATACACAAAGCAGAAGTATGGTTTACGCTTCACAGCGGCCCGAACCTGGGTAAGCCTCATGCATTTCTGCTAATTCTGCTCTTTGTGCTCGTCGATCCCTCCAGTCGAACCGCAAAGGGATCGCCATGGTCCCATAGATGGTCGTATGCATGACACTACTGGATATCAAAACCCCTTCTCAGGGAAGATCCATCTTGGATTCAAGACGTCATCTCCTTCATAGGATTTCGAATGAACTCTACCTTGTATCATTTCCCCTCTGTTGTTCATGTACCTCATGGATCTTATGTGGTTGTGAGTCTAGTGGATGTGTGTTTGGGCTTGTTCTTGGGTGTTCATGTTGTGATTTCTCCCCGTTCTTCCCGTTTTCCTTGAGGTTTCCCCCTCCAATTTGTGAAAGGTCACTAGCAAGGGCTTGGCCCTACATCATAACTGTTACGCATATTCAAACAGATAAAAACTTGGCAGATGCCTTTACAAAGGGACTATCACGAAATGTGATAGATAATGCATCGAAGGAGATGGGTATGAGACCCATGGATGTTACACCATAGTAGTAACCCAACCTTTGTGATCGGAGATCCCATGAATTAGGACCTGGGAAGAACAAACTATTCGTCAAGTGAGGAGAGTAATATATGACCGTCTCTCATACATCTCCGTCGTATCTATAATTTTTTTATTGTTTCATGCCAATATTATACAACTTTCACATGTTTTTGGCAACATTTTATATGATTTATTGGACTAACCTATTGATCCAGTGCCCAGTGACAGTTCCTGTTTGTTGCATGTTTTTTGTTTCGCAGAATATCCATATCAAACAAAGTCCAAACACAATAAAAATTTACGGAGAATTATTTTGGGATATATGTGATTTTTGGGAGGTGGAATCAACGCAAACGGAGGCCCGCGGCCTCCACAACCCACCAGGGCACCCCCTGGCACGCCCAGGTGTCTTGTGCCCTCTCGTAAGTAGGTTGGGGCCCTTCTTCGGGCACAAGAAAGATAATTTATGGAAAACAATCATGTAAAATTTCAGTGCAATCGGAGTTATGGTTCTCCGGGAATTAAAGAAACGGTGAAGGCCAGAAAAAAGAATGTGAAACAGAAGAGAACAGAGAGGGAGATACAATCTCAGAGGGGTTCTCACCCCTCCGCCACCATGGAGACCATGGACCATAGTGGGAACACTCCTCCCGTCTAGGGGGGAGGCCTAGGAAGAAGAAGGAGGGGATCTCTCCCCCTCTCTCCCGGTGGTGCCGGAGCGCCGTCGGGGCAATCATCGTGACGACGATCTACACGAACAACTTCGCCGCCGTCAACACCAACTCTCTACCCCTCTATGAAGCGGTGTGACACCCTTTCTCCATGTTGTAATCTCTACTTAAACATGGTGCTCAACACTATATATTATTTCCCAATGATATGTGGTTATCCTATGATGTTTGAGTAGATCCGTTTTGTCCTATGGGTTGATGGATGATCATGATTGGTTTGAGTTGTATATTTTATTTTGGTGCTGTCCTACGGTGCCCTCCGTGTCGCTTAAATGGAGGGATCCCTGCTGTAGGGTGTTGCAATATGTTAATGGTTCACTTATGGTGGGTGGCGTGAGTGACAGAAGCACAGAACCGAGTTTGGGGGTCATTGCGTACGGGATAAAGAGGACTTGATACTTAATGTTATGGTTGGGTATTACGACCTTAATGATCTTTAGTAGTTGCGGATGCTTGCTAGAGTTCCAATCGTAAGTGCATATGATCCAAGTAGAGAAAGTACGTTATCTCATGCCTCTCTCCCTCATATAAAATTGCAAGAATGATCACCGGTTTAGTTATCGATCACCTAGGGACAAATGACTTTCTTGTTTGACAAAAGCTATCTACTTCTACTACCTTGCAATTTATTCATAGTTTTATTCTTGCAAAGTATTCGTAGTGTTATTCTTGCAAAATAGTTTCATACTTGTTTTAGGCAAAGCAAACATCAAGTGTGCATAGAGTTGTATCGGTCATCGATAGAACTTGAGGGAATATTTATTCTGCCTTTAGCTCCTCGTTGGGTTCGACACTCCTATTGATCCAAAAAGGCTACAAATGACCCCCTATACTTGTGGGTTATCAAGACATTTTTCTGGCACCGTTGCCGGGGAGCAATAGTGTGGGGTGAATATTCTTGTGTGTGCTTGTTTGCTTTATCACTAAGTATTTTTTATTTTCTGTTCTAAGTTGTTCTTTATCTTTAGTTATGGATATGGAACACGAAACACCAAAAAAATTAGTAGTAATTGCTACTCATGGAGATGGGGAACCTCATAAAACCCTCGATGCTCGTTATGTGAAAATATTAAACACTACTTTGCTAATTCTGAGAAAACCCCATTCGACATGATAATGGGAGACACGTTGGACCAATGTGAATACTTTAGGGATTGTCGCTTGAGACAAAAAGGGAAACTATTATGGGATCAAATTGATATGTTGCATTGTTATTCTTGGAATTTATGCCAGAGATATGATTGTACTTGTTGCTCTAGGATGAAGGCTCCACACCTTCCCTTTTCATGCAAATTTAATGAAGATGAAACCTTAGCTTCTTATGCTAATGGATATGATTACTATGATGTGGAACGAACAAAACAATTTTTTGCTTTTAACGGTGCTTATGAAATTGAATCTTTGTTTGAAAAGTATGAAGCTTTTGATGATGATGTTTATGGACCTGAAAATTTTGCTATACTTAAATATTGCTATGAGAATTATAAATACAATTACGATATTGATGCGTTTATTGAGAAAGTCTCCACTGTCCAAGAAGAGACTAATATTTTGCAGGAGTCTATGGAAGAAGGAATTGATGAAACTGTGAGCTCATTGGATGAAAAAGATGACGAGAAGAGCGAAGAACAAAAGGAGGAAGAGCGGATTAGCTACCCGTGCCCACCTTCTAATGAGAGTAACTCTCCAACTCATATAATGTTTAATGTCCCTTCGTTCTTACCGAAGGATGAATGCTATGGTAATGGCTATGACCCCGTTGATTCTTTTGAAATATCCCTTTTTGATGAACTTGATGCTTGCTATGCTTGTGGCCAAGATGCCAATATGAATTATGCCTGTGGAGATGAACTTTCTATAGTTCCTTATGTTAAGAATGAAATTGTTGCTATTGCACCCACACATGATAGTCCTATTATCTTTTTGAATTCTTCAAACTACACTATATCATAGAAGTTTGTTTTTATTAAGGATTACATTGATGGATTACCTTTTACTATTTCACATGATAATTTTGCTGAATGTAATATGCATGTGCTTGCTGCTCCTACTTGCAATTATTATGAGATAGGAACTACATCTCCATCTCTTTAAGTTTCGAACATGATAAAATTGCGGGACTGGGCATAAAGTAAATTCATTTTTCATTTCAGGACTGGGCATCCCTAATACCTTTCTCGTACTCTCGTGCAATGACAAGTGAATAAACACTCATCTTGAGAATAACACATCTAGCATGGAAAAATATCAGCCACCCCCTACCATTTCATGAGTGGTACGAGCACACAAAAAAGGAAATTATTTTGAAAATTAGAGATGGCACATACAAATTTGCTTAGAATGGCAAGAGAATACCACATATAGGTAGGTATGGTGGACTCATATGGCAAAACCGGGTTTAAGGATTTTGGGTGCACAAGTAGTAATCCCACTTAGTACAAGGGAAGGCTAGCAAATAGATTGAGAAGCATCCAGCCAAGAAACAAAAAATCTCATAAACGAGCATTAAGCATAACTAACACCGAATAATGCACCACAAGTAGGATGTAATTTCATTGCATAACCATTGAGTTTCGTGCTTGCATAGGGAATCACAAACCTTAAATATTCTTACTAAAGCATAATTACTCACCAACATGACACGCATATTATATCATCATACCGCAAAAATATTACAAAGAATCAAGTTTATTTTGTCCAATGATCTTCATGAAAGTTTTTATTATATCCCTCTTGGATATCTATCACTTTGGTACTAATTTTATATGTTACTTCTGATAAGCTCAAACAAATTTAAGTGAAGAACATGAGCATAACAATTTTCTTCTCTCAAAATAGTATAAGTGAAGCATGAGAGAATTTCTTCAAAAAAATTACCAACTCTCAAATAAATCTAAGTGAAGCATGAGAGCATTCCTTCAAAAATAATAAAGCACACCGTGCTCAAAAAGATATAAGTGAAGCACTAGAGCAATTCCATAGCTTAAAAAATTTAAGTGAAGAACATAGAGCAATTCTAACAAATCATAGCATAATTTCAGCTCTCTCAAGTAGGTGTGTCCAGCAAGGATAGATGACACAAACTAAAAGGCAAAACAAGCAAAGATGTTAGAGTAAATCCGAGGCCACCGTTGATATACCGAGGATCAAGCAATCACACAAGCACGAAACCGAGATTTGTTAACGAGGTTCACCGATATGGCTACATCCCCGGGGCCCCCGCGTGCCTGTGCTATTATGTTGGCATAGGTTACATCGTCTGTCTACCCCCGCTACTAGGACACAACTCCATATCCTATCTTAAAAAATACTACTAAGAATCCAACTGTAACCTACCTTGTACACAATATTCGACACAACAATAACAAACTCCACCTTGGCGAATATTCTCCACCACCTTGAATTCGTCAATGCGTCAAACTTCCATGTACGTTGGACTTGAGTTTATCCCATGAGTACCGCTGCTACTCCAAAGACTCCATGTGACTCCATCCGCAACTTGTAGTCCCTCCTTTTCTTGAGCACAGTCAACACTCGAGCAAGATTAAGTTCCTTGTTACACTAGTTTGTGCTCCCAACTTCCAGAGTATCAGTCCAACGCCATCACACACTGATCATTGACCTACGTGAAAGTGAACAACTCACATATTGGGTGTCACACATAAGAGTTACCTGAACTCAACATCACCGCTCCTTTCTTGACCGCCTGTATGAAACATGAAGGAAATTCACCGTTGCTTGTAGTCATCCCGAGTCAAATTCGCAGTTGTCTCACCACATGTATGACCACTAGAGCCCTAGCCCGTCCCCATGTCCCGTGCATACTGCGCCTCGCCCGCTATTACCGCTCGAGCCTCCGCTGTCCCGGCCGAGTCTCAAGGGTCGCAAACCCACCACTCAACCCCCACTGCAGAGTACCACCGATCATCACCGACCGATGACGAATTTCACGCTTCCATCAGACCACTGGGCTTCAGTCTGAACTACATGTCACTCGCTTTTTCCCACTGAATAGGCTTCGACTCTATGTCCACTTACGCCGTAGCCCCTCAATCAGCACCGAGTGAAGTCTTCCAGACTCCAGCTCCACCTTCAACATGACTCCATGGTGGTTGTACGTGCCACCCCGTGCCCCGTCGACTCCAAGCTCTCATGTGCACCGTCTTGAATCAATCCCGCGCCATAGTCTTGTCGAAGCCACACAAGCCCTCGGGGCCTGCACCACGTGTTTCCATGCCCAGAAGTCGGTCACCATCAGCATCACGCTCCTATGTCATCGTCGCCGATCCCACCGCCGTCTTTTGTACCAACCGACTCACGTCAATCCGTCAAACTATCTAGTCCGACCCAGCCGAACTTGTTCGACTATATGACACGCTTGAGGCTCCCAAATCATTTTCCGTGAATTCTGATCCATCACATGATACTTCCATCTTAGCTGACATGACTTCCCGCAATGCCTTCAAGCATCTCTGTTGTGCCAACAAATTTTTCATCTATGTCTGTCATAACCCAAGGTTTCCAGTTCCGTGAACCTCTCCACCTCAAACCTAGTACCGTTGGTGCCATGGTTCTTTGTACAACTGAACCATGAAAAATTAACCAAGCTCTTCTCACGTAATGCCCAGGTACACCTAGATGTACTCATAGCAAATTCCAATCAAGAATTACTTGGCCTTCACGTGGTAGTAGCTCCCTTAGCACTAATTCCAATGCTGATGTTGCTTTGCCCTGCCTCCTACTATTCTAATGAATGCGTATCGCTGGGTGAATTTTCCTATTCGCTCATTGATCTCCTGCCTTCGTCCGCGTCGCACAAGGACTCGGTCCTCCTTTTTCTCAAACAAGTCATGTGTGTGTCCTACGTCTCTTCGGCTCAGCGCAGCCCTGCACGACCTTGGCTCGAACAACACCCCACGCGCAAGTGCACAATAGCCTGCTACGTAGCCCAACTGGCCACGCCCATGCATGTGCTGCGCGCGTTCCTGGCACTCGATGCCTGCACCGTCGCTGCACGCCCGCACAATCGCGGCCTCCGAACCGGTTCGCCTATTTGGCACGGCCGCTAGCTGCGCCACGAGCCGCGCGCGAGCCCTCGATTCCGCGTACGAGCCATCTGCGTTCCCTCGATCACCACGCCTCCTGACGAGACCGACTTGATCTAGATCGCCGCCACCTTGCGTGACCCTGCTGCCGCCGCCCTTCCCGACTACTTGTCCGGATCTCGTTGATAGCACACCCGATGACCTCCACGAAACACACTTCCGCACATCATCTTTTGCCACGAACTTGACGACAATCCATCCTCTAAATCAACACCATGGCCTTCCGGATCTTGAAACCTTGCTCATGATACCACTTGTTAGAGTAAATCCGAGGCCACCGTCGATCTACCGAGGATCAAGCAATCACACAAGCACGACACCGAGATTTGTTAACGAGGTTCACCGATATGGCTACATCCCCGGGGCTTGACTACGGGCGCTCCTCCCCGTGACACCGTCGATGCCGGCACACGCCGCCGGCTCCCCCGCGTGCCTGTGCTGTTATGTTGGCATAGGTTACATCGTGTGTCTACCCCTGCTATATATGAGAGGCCAAGGATACAAGTGTACTACTAGGACACAACTCCATATCCTATCTAAACACAATACTACTCAGAGTCCAACTGTAACCTACCTTATACACAATATTCGACACAACTCTAACAAAAGACTCATATGATACAAGATGCTCCAAGTGAAACTGATGATATGTGACGAATAAAAATATAGCTCCAAGTAAAATATCGATGGTCGTTAGAAGAAAGAGGGGATGCCACTCGGGGGCATCCCCAAGCTTAGTTGCTTGTTTCTATTTGGATAATAACTTGGGGTGCCATGGGGCATCCCCAAGCTTAGGCTCTTTTTACTCCTTATTCCTACATCCATCATGATCTCACACAAAACTTGAAAACTTCAATCACACAAAACTCAACAAAACCTTCTTAAGATCCGTTAGTATAAGAAAGCAAATCACTACTCTAAGTACTGTTGCAAACCCATTCATATTTTATTTTTGCATTATACCTATTGTATTCCAACTTTACCATGGCTTATACCCCCCGATACAAACCATAGATTCATCAAAATAAGCATCCAACGCAAAGAAAACAGAATCTGTCAGAAACAGAACAGTCTGTAGCAATCTGAAAATTTCATACACTTCTGTAACTCCAACAATTCTGAAATATTAGAAAAACGTAGGAAATTTGTATATCAATCTTGTGTAAAAAATTCAGAATTTTATCGCGCATCTGTGATTTTTAATAATTTTGTGACTGACGCACAAAGTTTCTCTTTTCCAACAAGATCAAATCAACTATGACCCAACATGATCCCAAAGGCTTTGCTTGGCACGAACACTGACTAAAACATAAAAAAACACAATAATAAAAGAGGCATAATTATGCAAACACTCAAGAACAGAAAGAAAAAGGCAAAAATAAAATTTATTCATTGGGTTGCCTCCCAACAAGCGCTATCATTTTACGCCCCTGGCCAGGCATAAAGCATAGATTCAAGTATTATCATCTTTCTTCTTATTCTCCATAGATGTGTTCTTATCAGGAGGTTTCTCAAAAATAACTTGAAACACATTATCCACAGAACTTTTAGCATTATCAAGTTGCCCGTCTACATATCCCCTTTGATTTCCGGCAACAACCCAAAAATAGTGTTGATTACCATCATTAAAAACTTGTTGGATTATATTTAAAACGGGGATCTCCTTTTTCAGATTTTCATCAAAAAAAAATATTATTTCCTAGCAAATGTCTCAAAATATAATCACTATTATAAAGGATCTCATTTATCACCGGTTTTCACGGCTCATCCCATAAAATTAAAAAAATTCCCTAGCTTCTCGTACTATATAGTCAAATTCATTCGTAAGAACAAGGGTAGCTAGCTTTTTAGCCTTAGGATCCTTTATAATGGGTAGCTCATAAAACAATCTTTGCAAAGTAGGATGGGTATGGATAAATCTATTTTCAAGTTTCAAAACTAGTGTTGAGATAGCTTCCACATAGGATTTAGTTCTTTTAAGTATAGGAGCATCATCAAGCTTCAAATTTCCAACACAATTGAATAATTCTTGGATATGTTCTTTTCCCATAACGTTCCCTTGCCCCAAAACAAAAGTTTTGGCATCCAGATTGCCAGATCGTCCAATTTCAGGAGTTAGGCCATCATCTGGCCATACCAAAGTTACTCACGGTGAAAAGTTCAAGCAAATAAGAGATCTGACGAGAAAAAGCGAATGAAAAAGAGGGCGAATAAAATGGCAAAATTTTGTCAAGTGGGGGAGATGAAAACGAGAGGCAAATGGAAAATAATGTAAATTGCAAGGAGATGAGATTTGTGATTAGGAACCTGATATATGTTGATGATGTCTCCCCGGCAACGGCGTCAGAAATCCTTTCTTGATGGCTCGTGTCCGCGTCAGTATTTTCCCTAAAGAGGAAGGGATGATGCAGCACAGCTACGGTAGGTATTTCCCTCAGTGATGAGACCAAGGTTATCGAACCAATAGGGGAACCAAGCAAAACTATGTAAACGGTACCAACACACAAAGAACAAATACCTGCAACCCGACGCGTAAGAGGGGTTGTCAATCCCTCCCGGGTAAAAGATAGATTGGTTTGTAGTAGATTGGATAAATAGATCTCGCGGGAACGCGAGATAGAATAAATAACAAAAAAATGCAGCAAGGTATTTTTGGGTTTTTGGAATAATAAATCTGAAAATAAAAGTGGCAGATAATAGATCTCAAAGCAAATATGATAAAGAATAGACCCGGGGGGCCGTAGATTTCACTAGTGGCTTCTCTCGGGAAAAAGATAGATTGGTTTGTAGTAGATTGGATAAATAGATCTCGCGGGAACGCAAGATAAAATAAATAACAAAAAATTGTAGAAAGGTATTTTTGGGTTTTTGGAATAATAGATCTAAAATAAAAGTGGCAGATAATAGATCTCAAAGCAAATATGATAAAGAATAGACCCAGCGGCCGTAGATTTCACTAGTGGCTTCTCTCGAGAAAAATAGCATACGGTGGGTAAACAAATTACTGTTGGGCAATTGATAGAACTTCAAATAATTATGAGATATCCAGGCAATGATCATTATATAGGAATCACGTCCAAGATTAGTAAACCGACTCCTGCCGGCATCTACTACTATGACTCCACACATCGACCGATATCCAGCATGCATCTAGCGTATTAAGTTCATGGAAAAATAGAGTAATGCAATAAGAACGATGACATGATGTAGACAAGATCTATTCATGTAGGAATAGACCCCATCTTGTTATCATTAATAGCAACAATACATACGTGTCATGTCCCCTTCTGTCACTATGATTGAGTACCGCAAGATCGAACCCATCACAAAGCACCTCTTCCCATGGCAAGAAAAATCGATCTAGTTGGGCTAACTAAACCAAAGATTCAAAGAAGAAATACAAGGCTATAAGTAATCATTCATATAAAAGATCAAAACTCAAATAACTTTCATGGATAAAATCTCTCTGATCATAAACTCAAAGTTCATCGGATCCCAACAAACACACCGCAAAAGGAGTTACATCAAATAGATGTCCAAGAGACAATTGTATTGAGAATCAAAAGAGAGAGAGAAAGCCATCTAGCTAGTGCCTGCGGACCCATAGGTCTACAATGAACTACTCACGCATCATTGGAGAGGCACCAATGAGGATGATGAACCGCTCCGTGATGGTGTATAGATTGGATCTAGTGGTTCTGGAACTTGCGAGAACTGGAATTGTGTTTCGTCGACTCCCCTAGGGTTTTTGGATTTTTGGGGTATTTATAGAGCAAAGAGGTGGTGCAGGAGGCGAACGAGGTGGGAAAAACCCACCAGGGCGCGCCTGGGCCCCCAGGCACGCTCAGGTGGGTTGTGCTCCCCTCGAAGCCCCCCTCTTGCACATCTTTGGCCCAACAGGTGTCTTCTGGTCCAAAAAAAATCGCCAAAAAGTTTCGCTGCGTTTGAACTCCGTTTGGTATTGATTTTCTGCGAAGTAAAAAAACAAACAAAAAATAGCAACTCACACTGGGCACTATGTCATTGGTTAGTTCCAAAAATTGATATAAAGTTGCTATAAAATGATAGTAAAACATCCAAGAATGATAATATAACAACATGGAACAAGCAAAAAATTATAGATATGTTGGAGATGTATCAATATACCTTGGGATCCGGGTGGATCCGTTACTTGAGCACTTTATGCCTAGCTTAATCGCTTTAAAGAAAATGCTGCCAGGGAGACAACCCCAAAGTTTTAGGAAGTCATTTTATTCTGTTGAGTAATATTATAAAGTTCAAAAACAAAAAAAATATAGAGGGGAACTTAAAACTTTACGAAAAGAAAAGTAGAAGTGAGAAAGACGAGCACCGTGGAAGTGGGGGATATCCTTGAACTTTGTTCATGCCCATGGAAACTTTGTGAATCTCGATTACAGAAACTTTTCAACAAAAATAATTATCCCCTTGTACAAATCCATTGTATCATAAAAATAATGTGCCAAGCTTTGCCTTTAGGATGATTAGATTGCTAGTGTGTATCTGGGGTGCAAAAACAGAAACTTTGGCTGTAGTGCGTGATTTTACATTTTCTATCGGAACGTCTAAAGTTTATGAAACTTTTTGAATACTATTGCTACACAAATTTTTTATTTTGTCCTAATTTTCCAGAAATTTTGGAGTTACAGAAGTATGTTGAATGTTCAGATTGCTGCAGACTGTCCTGTTTAAGACAAATTCTATTTTTGATGCATTGTTTTGCTTGTTTTGATGAAACTATCGATTCTATCGGTGGTATAAGTCATGGAGAAGTTATATACAGTAGCTATAATGCAAAAACAAAGTATGAATGGGTTTCCAACAGTACTTAAAGTAGTTATTTGCATTATTATATTAACGCATCTCACCAGTTTTCTGTTAAGTTTTGTGTGGATGAAGTATTCAGAGATCGAGGAGGTCTCGATACGAGGAGAATGAGGAGTGGCAAGAGTTCAAGCTTGGGGATTCCTAAGGCACCCCAAGTAAATATCCAAGGAGACTCAAGCGTCTAAGCTTGGGGATGCCCCAGAAGGCATCCCATCTTTCTTCGGCAAGTATGTGTATGTTTTCGTTTTCGTTTCATTTACGTGATATTCATAAATCTTGGAGCGTCTTTTGTGTTTACTTTTCACTTTTCTTCTATTCACCATGCTGGTATGTGATAGTCGATTGTTGATTTTTTAGAATGCTCATCGCACTTCACTTACATCTTCTGAGTATGACTTTATAGAATGCTTCATGTGCTTCACTTATATCATTTGAAGTTTGGATTACTGCTTTCTCTACATGGAAAACTGTTATTTGCTGAATGCTCTTTTGCTTCACTAATATTTATTAGAGCATGGTCTTTTGTAGAAATATTTAAACTCTCATGCTTCACTTATATCTATTTAGAGAGTCAACGGGAATTGGTCAATTACATTGTTAGTCATAAAATCCTACATAAAACTTGTGGATCACTGAATATGATATGTTTGATTCCTTGCAATAGTTTTGCGATATATAGATGATAATATGTGGGAGGTACTAGTGGATGATCCTGTTTAGTAAGATATTGGTGTTAAAGTTTCTAATTCCCGAAGCATGCACGTATAGTCTCTCGTTATGCTATGAAATTGGACCATGATTTATTGTTGATTGCCTTCCTTTGCGTGGAGGTCGGGGCGCGTAATTGTTAACTCCTACCAACCTCCCCCCTAGGGGCATGCGTAGTAGTACTTTGCTTCGAGGGCTAATAAACTTTTGCAATAATTATATGGGTTCTTGATGACTAATGTGGGTCCATGGATTATACGCACTCTTACATTTACGCAATTTGCTAGCCTCTACGGTACCGTGCATTGCCTTTGTCACCTCGAGAGTCGGTGCAAACTTCACCGGTGCATCCAAACCCCGTGATATGATACGCTCTATCACACATAAGCCTTATTATATCTTCCTCAAAACTGCTACCATACCTACCTACTATGGACTTTCCATAGCCAATCCGAGATATATTGTCATGCAACTTCCACCGCTTCCGTTTGATGACTTGAGCAATCATTGTCATATTGCTTTGCATGATCATAAGATAGCTAGCATGATATTTCCATGGCTTTTCCATTTTTATATCATTGTTACGCTAGATCATTGCACATCCTGGTACCTTTGCCGACGCATTCATATCTGATCATATTTTTGTTATAGGTATCAAGTTGTAATATTGAGTTGTAAGTAAATAGAAGTGTGATGATCATCACTATTCATTATTAGAGCATTGTCCCAATGAGGAATGGATGATGGATACTATGATTACCCCACAAGTTGGGTTGGGACTCCGGACCAAAAGAAAAAAAAAGAGAAAGAGAAAGAGAAAAAAATAAAAAGAAAAAGAATGAAAGAAAGAAAGAAAGAATGAACAGAAGGGGCATGCTAGTTCCACACTTGTGCTTCAAAGTAGCACAATGTTTTTCATATAAAGAGTCTCCTATGTTGTCACTTTCATATACTAGTGGGAATTTTTCATTGTAGAGTTTGATGCACACCCACTTAGTTTTCTTTAGCTTTCATACACTTATAGCTCTTAGTGCATTCGTTGCATGGCAATCCCTACTCCTTGCATCGATATCAATTGATGGGCATATCCACAGCCGTTGATTAGTCGCTCGATGTGAGACTTTCTTACCTTTTGTCTTCTATATATACCCCTATCATCATACCGTATTCCACCAATAGTGCTATATCCATGGCTCACGCTCATGTATTGTGTGAGTGTTGAAAAAACTGAAGCGCGTTAAAAAGTATGAACCAATTGCTCGGCTTGTCATCGGGGTTATGCATGATAAATACTTTGTGTTAAGAAGACAAACCATGACAAAACTATATGATTTAGGAGGGATAACTTTCTATAGCGTTGATATTTCGAAAGACACGATTGTTTGTTGGGATGCATCAGTATTGATGTCTTTATGTCAAATTATAGAGTATTGCTTTGAATCACTCGTGTCTTAATATTCATGCCATGATTAGATATATGATCAGGATTATGCTAGGTAGCATTCCACATCAAAAAATATTTTTTTTATCATTTACCAACTCGAGGACGAGCAGGAATTAAGCTTGGGGATGCTGATAAGTCTCTATCATATCTATAATTTTTGATTGTTTCATGCCAATATTATACAACTTTCACATATTTTTTGCAACATTTTATATGATTTATTGGAATAACCTATTGATCAGTGCCAAGTGTCAGTTCCTATTTGTTACATATTTTTGTTTCACAGAATATCCATATCAAACAAAGTCCAAACGCGATAAAAATTTACGGAGAATTATTTTGGAATATATGTAATTTTTGGAAGGTGGAATCAATGCAAATGGAGGCCCGCCGCCTCCACAACCCACCAGGGCGCGTCGGGCACCCCCTGGCATGCCTAGGTGTATTGTGCCCTCCGTAAGTCGGTTGGGGCTCTTCTTCGGGTGCAAGAAAGATAATTTATGTAAAAAAAATCGTGTAAAACGTAATCGGAGTTACGGATCTCCAGGAATTTAAGAAACGGTGAAGGGCCAGAAAACAGAACGCGAAACAGTAGAGAACAGAGAGGGATATCAAATCTCGGAGGGGCTCTCGCCCCTCCGCCACCATGGAGGCCATGGACTAGAGGGGGAACTCTCCTCCCATGTAGGGGGAGGCCAAGGAATAAGAAGGAGGGGGATCTCTCCCGGTGGCGCCTGAGCGCAGCCAGGGCAATCATGATGACGGCGATCTACACCAACAACTTCGTCGCCGTCAACACCAACTCTCTCCCCATCTATGAAGCGGTGTAACACCCCTTCTCCTTGTTGTAATCTCTACTAAAACATGGTGCTCAACACTAAATATTATTTCCCAATGATATGTGGTTATCCTATGATGTTTGAGTAGATTCGTTTTGCGCTATGGGTTGATAGATGATCATGATTGGTTTCAGTTGTATATTTTTTTGGTGCTGTCCTATGGTGCCCTCTGTGTCGCGCAAATGGAGGGATCCCCACTGTAGGGTGTTTCAATATGTTAATGGTTCGCTTATGGTGGGTGGCGTGTGTGACAGAAGCACATACCCGAGTTTGGGGGTCATTGCGTATGGGATAAAGAGGACTTGATACTTAATGCTATGGTTGGGTTTTACGACCTTAATGATCTTTAGTAGTTGCGGATACTTGCTACAGTTACAATCATAAGTGCATATGATCCAAGTAGAGAAAGTATCTTAGCTCATGCCTCTCCCTCATATAAAATTGCAACAATGATCACCGGTTTAGTCATCGATCACCTAGGGACAAATGACTTTCTTGTTTGACAAAAGCTATCTACTTTTATTCCCTTGCAGTTTATTCGTAGTTTTATTCTTACAAAGTACTCATAGTGTTATTCTTGCAAAATAGTTTCATACTTGTTTTAGGTAAAGCAAACATCAAGTGTGCATAGAGTTGTATCAGTGGCCGATAGAACCTGAGGGAATATTTGTTCTGCCTTTAGCTCCTCGTTGGGTTCGACACTCTTATTTATCAAACAAGGCTACAAACGATCCCCTATACTTGTGGGTTATCAGTCTCTAGGTGAAGATGCAAAACTCTCAAAGCTGTAAGTCTCAGAGTTGTAAGGTAGACTGGTAACATGCCTTGATGTGGTTCTATTGGCTATGATTAGCAAAGATGTTGTTCTATAGAGAACTCTTGAAAGAATACAACTTTATGATCTCCAATTGTAAACGTTGCAGTTAATGACACTTGGGTGATCTTTGGCAAGCTAACGAAGAGACCGGGAGTACAACGTATATGATCCACCGCGGGGTAGCCTACTGCAGCCAGATACTGGGTAAGACTTTGAGTGAAACCTGTTCACATAAAACTAGTAATTCAAGTCATAGTTCATTGTCAAGTTATGGATGGATGTGGCTTAAAGCTCTAGGTAGAGGTTCAACTTGACAGTCTCTGCTGAAACACTGGTATATTAAACAAGTGGTGAGAAAAGGCAAATCTATAAATGGGTATTTGAGATCCGGTGGGGGATTTTTAGAAATAAATGGGCTTGTCCCATTAACAAATTCCGAAATCCCAAATGTGCCCATGAGAAAAATGGCAAGTGATGGTGTGGTACTAAAGTTTAGTCTCATATGACTAGTTGAGGAAGTGTTGGACCTCTTTATACAGTTGGTTCTCACCACCGCTCTAAGTGGTGTATTGAGGAGAGAAATAGAAGACCACGCGCGCGCTCGCTCGCCTGGCCTGGCCTGGCTCGGTCCATGGGGCGCATGCACACGACGTGCGCGTGAATGGTCCGCTGAAATCAGATTTGTTGCCTTGCAGGGACGCGACTTCCTTTTGCTGTTTTATTTTTTGATGTCTTGGCAGACAAGTTAATTATTTCTTATCCCGTAAGTATATGACTTAGAAACCAAGTCGGTTTGGGATCGTGATTGCGACACGATACCGCCTCTGGTCCTAATATATATACGGTTACTGGCTGCGGCCAAAGACACATCGAACACACATAGTGTTTTGCCTCATCTCGCAACCTGCGCCGCCTTCGTAGTCTTCTCTATCCCGAATGCCAATGTGCATCCTTGTGCGGGAGAGTAGGTCTCCTGAAACCGTTCATCCATGCGATTCTGCACCGAAAGAGGACGAATTAGGTTTATGGGAAGCGCTTTACATGACTGCTCAAGTTCGTCATCACGAGCCATCTTGCATCAAGTCGAACGGTGCTACTCATCGTCGTCAGCAACAGGTTCGTTGCCAACATCATCATCAACAACGTTGCTCCTGCAGCAGCTAACGAACAGTACGTCCATTGTGATTTGTTCATGTCTCTCTTTGTAGTTGTTGTTTCCTGTGTGAAGTTGTTCATATTTTCTTGTACGACAAAGTATCCAATGAAAATGCCCATTCAATGCAAATCTAAAAATTTTCCTCATAGCTGTCAGATTGGGAAGAAACGGCCCAGCCTGGAGGTGGGATTGTAATGAGCCACTTAAACACCTATTAACACATAACCCCCTTCCTTTATTCTCTAAATCTATCCTATCTACCCTAATAATAAAGCGCTTATTGCTCCTCATCGTACGTTGTCGTCAATTTTACAGAAAAGTCCCTCTTATTTATTGTATTCAACCCGTAGTCCTCATTGTAAGTCAGCCCGAACCGGTATCGACGAGAGAAAAGAAAAAAATTAGCCCAGCCATCCGCACAACACGGCCTCCTCGATCCCATCTCGACCTCCATCCCGCCACCACCTCCTGCCCCGCCCCGCCTCATCACGCGCCGCCCTCCGCCGTCGCTGCCACCCGCCCCCGATGCTGCCACCTCCTGCCCCGCACCGCCCCGCGCCACCTGCCGCATCACCCCCCGTCGCCCGCCCACGCCACCGCAACTGTTCGAGGTGTATTGGGTCTGCGGCGAGAGGCAGGTTCTAGCGGCGGGGGGCTGGATAAGATCGATGGGGCGACCTGCAGGTGAGCAGCGGCGGGGTTGGATCCTTTCGATGGGGCCTACCTCACAGATCAGTTTGGCAGCCCAGCACTCCGTCCACACCCCGCACTGGACCGGCAGCAGCATTGCTCCCTCCCTCCTCACCCGTCCTGGACCGGCAGCAGAAGCACGGATGGATTCAACCTCCAGGTCAGGCACGATTGATTCCACCCGAGGCCACAAATCGTCCCCATCTAGAGTATGTTCTAATAAGTATGCTCAAGTTTTCTTTTCAAGGATACGTCGAAGTTGACGTATCGAGACCATAGATAGAAAGCGCCAAGATGGCGATACAATCGGTTACATATAGTCCACGGCCGCATGGTCCAACACACACCTCATGCTAATTACTCGCTACTATCCAACCTATCTACCCTAACCGAGAGCGATCCTGGCTGCCGTAACAGCGACGCAGCCCTCCATTTCTCTCCTTCCGCGTTGATCCGCTCGAGCACCACATCGACGGAAGGCAATGCGCCGTTGAAGACGACGTCGTTTCTGTGCTTCCAAATAGTCCATGCCACCAAAGTGATCACCGTCCAAGCTTCCTTCATCATCCTCATCTCTATGTCCAAAGATGTCCACCATTGACTAGCTTCGCTCCGTGAGTTGGAGTCCGTTGGGGTTTGCCCCAATTGTTTATGATGGTCGACTGCACTGCCTCGCAAACATGCATCCAAGGAGTAAGTGGTCAATCGTCTCTAGTTCCTGGTCACATAGTGGACATGTCGGCGTGTGTGGCATCAAGTGTCTCTGTAGCCTGTCAGCCGTCCATCATCTCCTGCTAGCGGCGAGCCACGAGAAGATCTTGCATGTGTTCGAAGCTCGCGACTTCCAAATTTGTACAGCGCCAGCAGCTTCTATCCAACCAGCGAAGTGTGCACGATAAGCAGAACATGCAGAGAACCTTCCATCAGTTCCCCACAACCAGGTGATACTGTCCTGCACCCCCACCTCCACCTGGACAAGTTGCATCCGGTCCACCAGAGTGAGAAACTCTTGGATTGCCTCAGCGCCCATATTCGGCGACATGTCATGCCACAAACCTCCCGAGACCGCATGTCCCACGGTTCTCACCTTGATCGCATTCCTCTTTGCGGCGCTGAACAGGTGTGGCATGGTATCCTGTATGCCTCCCTCTTGAAGCTACCAGTCCGTCTAGAACAACGTGGATTGACCGTCCCCAATGGTGCATTTGGTGGCTGCCTTGTAGATAGCCATCGAGTCCGAGGAGACTTGTAAGTTGAATTATGTCCATGGCCTATCTATATCTGTCCTAGGCACCCATGGCCATCTTGCTCCAAGAGAGGTGTTGAGAAGATGTAAGTTGGAACCCCAAGGCCACCATATTCCTTAGGCGCACAAACCTGATCCCAAGCCACCAAGCAGTGTCCACCGTGAACATCTCACCGTCCCTTCCATAAGAAACCTCTTCAAATCTTGTTGGCTGCTTCAATTGTTTTGACTGGAAGGTCTATTGCCATCATAGCATGAATTGGCATTGATGCGAGGGTGGTTTTGAGTAGTTCTAGCCTTCCAGCTCTATACATCATTCTTGCTTGCCATGCGGGGAGTCTGTCGGCCATCTTGTCAACAATATACTGCAACTGGCCAACCGTGATCTTCCTTAGGCTTAAGGGGAGGCCCAGGTAGCGACATGGCCAACCCACCACTGGGCAGCCCATCTCATCATTTCTCAATGCGACCTGCTCCTCTGTGCATCTGATGGGGTGCGCAGAACACTTTGCTAGGTCTGTGCAAAACCCAGAAGCCACTGAAAGTCCGTGAGTATCAAGTTGTAGGCCCGAATGCTTTGGATGTCCGGTTTGATGAATGTTACCACATCGTCCGCGTAGATGGAAGTGCGGTTTCTGGGACCTGTAGGGGCCAATGGCGTCAGAACGCTGGTGTCGGCCGCATGGTTGAGCAAGGCATGTAGGCTACTCATGACCATGACGAAGAGAAGAGGGGACAGGGGGTCCCCTTGCTGGAATCCACACTTGTTGTAAATAACCTCGCCCAGGACACCATTGAGCAAGATCCGTGTCGAGGAGGAGGCCAGCAGACCGACCACCCAACCGATCCATTTATCTCCAAAGCCCAAGTGGCACAATATTTCCAGCAGAAACTCCCAGTCAGTTGTGTCAAAAGCCTTTATAATATCCAACTTTAGCATCACCGCTGGCCTCTTAGTCGATTGGAGCCACCGTACAATGCCTTGCACCAACATGTAGTTGTCGTGCAGACTACGCCCCTGGATCAATGTGCTCTAGTGAGTTCCAACAATGTTTGGCATCTCGATGGCCCCCGCAAGGACATGACTTTGGTGACAAACTTTGCGAAGCTATGAATCAACTGATCGGCTGGAAGTCCTGGATCTCAATCACCGTCGTGGATTTGGGCAGAAGCGTGACAAAGGCCTGGTTTATGGACGTCAACCCGCGAAAATCCATCCTCCCAAAAGCTCCAAAAGCTTCCATGATATCCTCTTTTATGATACTCCAATAGGCCACATAGAATCACACCGGGAACCCATCCGGCCCCGGCGCCTTGTCCAGGCCTTGCGCCTGCACGGCGGCCCATACCTCCTCTTTGGTGAAGTCACAATCAAGATGCTCCAACTCTCTGTGCAGCAGCCCAAGCTTATGCAAGTCCAACGTGAATGCCCGATCCGGTGCCTCTCCCAGAAGATTAGCAAAGAATGAATCCACGACCTTTGCCATCTCATCATGATCGGAAGTGATTACACCTTCCACTTGTAGCTCGGAGATGAAGTTTTTGCATCTTTGATGCCTTGCATACGTGTGGAAGAAATTAGTACATGCGTCCCCATCCTTGAGCCAAAGCATCCTAGAACGCTCCTGAGCAATTGAGCGTTGTAGGGATGCCAATCCGAGCAGCTTCTGCTTCATCATGCGCCTCAGATTGGTCTCCTCATCGGTCAAAGGCCTACTTTCCATGGCAATATCAAGTCAAGAAGATAACTTCCGTAGCAATGAGCAGTTGCTGCTTAATACTACCAACGTAACAATTGCTCCAACTCGCTAATGCTCTAGTCGTGGCCTTCAGCTTTGCCGCCAGCCACTAGAAAGGGTTCCGCTCCCCGGTTTCGCTCGTTCATGCCAATCAGACCACATCCTGGAACCCATCTACCTTCATCCAGAAAGATTCAAAGTGGAATCTTCTCCCTCGCTGCAGGTCGGTGTCGAGCACAAGATGTAGGGGGTAGTGATCGGCACCCCAGTACTCAAGGCCGAGAGGAAGGCCGCCGGATGCGCATGCTTCCTGTCCATCAAGACGAGAATTCGATCCTATTTCTCCAGAGTTGGAAACCGTAGCTCGTTAGACCACGTGTACCTCCTGTCGTTGAGGCAAAGCTCAAGAAGCTCGAGGTCATTGATACATCTTCTGAATCTCCCCATCATGCGGCGATTCATTCTGTTATTACTTTTCTCATCCGGGTCCTTGATGAGATTAAAGTCCCCTGCGAGCATCCAGGGACCTGCATGTAATTCTATAACGTCTCGGAGCTCCTACAAAAAACCCACCTTGTCCACCTCCTCCTGTGGGCCATACACCTGCTACCTCTTGAGCACTGCATTGGGTTTCCCTTGAAGAGGAAAGGGTGATGCAGTAAAGCAGCGTAAGTATTTCCCTCAGTTTTTGAGAACCAAGGTATCAATCCAGTAGGAGGCCACGCACGAGTCCCTCGCACCTACACAAACAAATAAAATCCTCGCAACCAACGTAATAAAGGGGTTGTCAATCCCTTCACGGTCACTTACGAAAGTGAGATCTGATAGATATGATAAGATAATATTTTCGGTATTTTTATGATAAAGATGCAAAGTAAAATAAAAGGCAATAAAAATAACTAAGTGTTGGAAGATTAATATGATGGAAAATAGACCCGGGGGCCATAGATTTCACTAGTGGCTTCTCTCAAGAGCATAAGTAGTACGGTGGGTAAACAAATTACTGTTGAGCAATTGACAGAATTGAGCATAGTTATGAGAATATCTAGGTATTATCATGTATATAGGCATCACGTCTGCGACAAGTAGACCGACTCCTGCGTATATCTACTACTATTATTCCACACGTCGACCGCTATCCAGCATGCATCTAGAGTATTAAGTTCAAAAGAACAGAGTAACGCTTTACGTAAGATGACAAAATGTAGAGGGATAAACTCATGCAATATGATATAAACCCCATCTTGTTATCCTCGATGGCAACAATACAATATGTGCCTTGCTTCCCCATCACACCGGAAAGGACACCGCAAGATTGAACCCAAAGCTAAGCACTTCTCCCATTGCAAAAAAGATCAATCTAGTAGGCCAAACCAAACTGATAATTCGAAGAGATTGCAAAGATAACCAATCATACATAAAAGAATTCATAGAAGATTCAAATATTGTTCATAGATAAACTTGATCATAAACCCACAATTCATCGATCTCAACAAACACACCGCAAAAGAAGATTACATCGAATAGATCTCCACAAGAGAGGGGGAGAACATTGTATTGAAATCCAAAGAGAAAGAAGAAGCCATCTAGCTAATAACTATGGACCCGAAGGTCTGAGGTAAACTACTCACACATCATCGGAGAGGCTATGGTGTTGATGTAGAAGCCCTCCGTGATCGATGCCCCCTCCGTGAGTTCAAAAAAGGCCCCAAGATGGGATCTCACGGCATGTAAGGTTGCGGTGGTGGAATTATGTTTTTGGCTCCGTATCTGGTAGTTTGGGGGTACGTAGGTATATATAGGAGGAAGAAGTACGTCGGTTGAGCAATGTGGGCCCCACGAGGGTGGAGGGCGCGCCTGGGGGGTAGGCGCGCCCTACCTCGTGCCTTCCTGGTTGCTTTCTTGACATAGGGTCCAAGTCCTCTAGATCACGTTCGTTCCCAAAATCACGTTCCCGAAGCTTTCATTCCATTCGGACTCCGTTTGATATTCCTTTTCTGCGAAACTCTGAAATAGGCAAAAACAGCAATTCTGGGCTGGGCCTCCAGTTAATAGGTTAGTCCCAAAAATAATATAAAAGTGTATAATAAATCCCAATAATGTCCAAAACAGAATATAATATAGCATGGAACAATAAAAAATTATGGATACGTTGGAGACGTATCAAGCATCCCCAAGCTTAATTCATGCTCGTCCTCGAGTAGGTAAATGATAAAAACCGAATTTTTGATGTGGAATGCTACTTAGCATAATTTCAATGTAATTCTTCTTATTGTGGTACGAATGTTCAGATTTAATATGATTCAAGATAAAAGTTTAATGTTGACATAAAAACAATAATACTTCAAGCATGCAAACCAAGCAATTATGTCTTATGAAAATAACATAGCCAAAGCAAGTTATCCCTACAAAATCATATAGTCTGGCTATGCTCCATCTTCCCCACACAAAATATTCATATCATGTACAACCCCAGTTTTAGCCAAGCAATTGGTTCATACTTTTTAACGAGCTTCAACCTTTTGAACTCTTACGCAATACATGAGCGCAAGCCATGGATATAGCACTATGGTGGAATAAGGTATAATGGTAGGGGTTATGTTATGTGGGAAGACAAAAAGGAGAAAGTCTCACATCAACGAGGCTAATCAACGGGCTATGGAGATGCCCATCAATTGATGTCAATGCAAGGAGTAGGGATTGCCATGCAGCGGATGCCCTAGAGTTATAAGTGTATGAAAGCTCAAACAAAATAAACTAAGTGGGTGTGCATCCAACTTGCTTGCTCACGAAGACCTCGGGCATTTTAAGGAAGCCCATAATTGGAATATACAAGCCAAGTTCTATAATGAAATTTCCCACTAGTATATGAAAGCGACAAAATGAGAGACTCTCTATCATGAAGATCACGGTGCTACTTTGAAGCACAAGTGTGGTAAAAGGATAGTAACATTGTCCCTTCTCTCAATTTCTCCCAATTTTTTAATTGGGCCTTTTCTCTTTTTTTATGGCCTCTTTTTAGTCAGGAGTCTCATCCCGACTTGTGGGGGAATCATAGTCTCCATCCTTTCCTCACTTGGGACAATGCTCTAATAATGATGATCATCACACTTTTATTTACTTACAACTCATGAATTACAACTCAATACTTAGAAAAATATATGACTATATATGAATGCCTCCAGCGGTGTACTGTGATAATGAATCAAGAGCGACATGTATGAAAGAATTATGAATGGTGGCTTTGCCACAAATACAATGTCAACTACATGATCATGCAAGGCAATATGACAATGCTGGAGCGTGTCATGATAAACGAAATGATGGAAAGTTGCATGGCAATATATCTCGGAATGGCTATGGAAATGACATAATAGGTAGGTATGGTGGCTGTTTTGAGGAATATATAAGGAGGTTTATGTGTGATAGAGCGTATCATATCGCGGGGTTTGGATGCACCGGCGAAGTTTGCACCAACTCTCAAGGTGAGAAAGGGAAATGCACAGTACCGAAGAGGCTAGAAAATTGCGGAAAGGTAAGTGTGCGTATAATCCATGGACTCACATTAGTCATAAAGAACTCATATACTTATTGCAAAAATTTATTAGCCCTCAAAGCAAAGTACTACTACGCGTGCTCCTAGGGGAAGGGTTGGTAGGAGTTAACCATCGCGCAATCCCGACCGCCACACAAAGGATGACAATCAATAAATACCTCATGCTCCGACTTTGTTACATAATGATTCACCATACGTGCATGCTACGGGAATCACAAACTCCAACACAAGTATTTTTCAATTCCACAATTACTCAACTAGCACAACTATGATATTACCACCTTTATATCTCAAAACGATTATCTAGTATCAAATTTCTCATGATATTATAATTAAAGCAAATCGCCATGCTGTTTTAAGACTCTCAAAATAATATAAGTGAAGCATGAGAGATCAATAGTTTCTATAAAACAAATCCACCACCGTGCTCTAAAAGATATAAGTGAAGCACTAGAGCAAAACTATATAGCTCAAAAAATATAAGTGAAGCACATAGAGTATTCTAATAATTTCTGAATCATGTGTGTCTCTCTCAAAAGGTGTGTACAGCAAGGATGATTGTGGTAAACTAAAAAACAAAGACTCAAATAATACAAGACGCTCCAAGAAAAACACATATCATGTGGTGAATAAAAATATAGCTCCAAGTAAAGTTACCGATGGAAGTAGACGAAAGAGGGGATGCCTTCCGAGGCATCCCCAAGCTTTGGCTTTTAGGTGTCCTAAGATTATCTTGGGGTGCCATGGGCATCGCCAAGCTTAGGCTCTTGCCACTCCTTGTTCCATAATCCATCAAATCTTTCGCCCAAAACTTGAAAACTTCACAACACAAAACTCAGCAGAAAATCTCGTGAGCTCCGTTAGCGAAAGAAAACAAAACACCACTTCAAGGTACTGTAATGAACTCATTCTTTATTTATAATTCAGTCTGAGAAACAGAGAGCGTGTACCAAGGCTACTTATCAGCCTACAGTCAAAAATTCCTGGAGGCCCAGAGAAGCTGGGATCCTACTCAAAGACCTTGCAGTGACTGTGATTGTATTCCGCGAAACAACACGTTCGGTGCGTGCGAATGATCATCAATCGTTCGCCGTCGTCTGATCGAGCCAGGAACCACCTGCAACTGCCATGCCGCTTTTCTTTGAAAGGTTCTGGGATTAGGAAGGGTAGGGACACCAGGCGGCCTACAACATCATATCAAGTTGGAGTCAAATAAAAAAGGGCTCTTAATGTAGTCAATCTTAAGAACAGCATCTTATGAGCATGAATATTTTTTCAATAAATGTTGATAGTAATATAAGCAAGCCATCATGATATCATAGGAAAGTAACATACTACTATAACAGCCGTTTGTAGTGATGGCTGGAGTAGGCCAGCAATACGTCCGACCATAGAAGGAGTCGACAGCGTAAATGAAGCCCTTGTGTTCAATGGCATCAGAGAACCATGGAGGATGCATGATCCTGCGATGGACGTGCAGATTTATCCACTTACCGCAGTGACCTGTCAGATAGGCGAGACCGCGGTTGAAGAATGCAATTAGCCTGAAGTATTTATAACTCGCAGTTCTGGTGGGCACTTGGGAGATTACAACCTTGAGAAAATCCAACTTGGTATCATGTTGGCTACTGTAAGATTCCGAGTATTCTGGGCCGCGATGCCAAAGCAGTGCAGTGTTAATCGAAGGAAGGGGGGTCAATCGCCGGGTGTAGACCTCCACGAGCATCCAGCTGCCGCGACCGTCGACGAGCACCATACAAGATGTGTTCATGCCAACCCAGTACATACCGTTAATGTAGTTGAGCGTGACGGGGATCGGGTCGCAGTCAAGGGGGTTGATGCTCGCCACCCTACGGTCGTTATGCTGCGTGACACGCCGTTTCTCAAGATCAGGCGACATCAGCAAGCAAGGAGCTGTCTTAAAAAACTCTGGCCTAAGGGCTTTGAGTAAACGGTACGGCCCCGAGGGGCACGCGACGAGCGGGATGGTACTGAGATTGTCCACACGCGAAACAATGAGCTTGATTACCTCTGTGGGGAACAAATTCCAGCCACTCTTTCGGCGGCTGCTGCTCGGTTTTGCCATTGTTAGTGCCTGGGTTTCGGATGAGGGGGGAGGCGCCTTAGTGGGGATGGAAGATTGGACAAGATTATGTGCGGACAAAGATGGAGAAGCGAATATGTGCTGCGGGAAGTGGACAGTGATGAGGACTACAGCACGCCGCTTGACGTACGAGACACATACCATCAGCATAGGGTCATATTGATGCCAGACAACTTGCTTGAGTGATCACAAGATCGGTACTCAGACAAGACCTACTACTATGCCCTAACTTGCTTGAGTAGAGTAGTAGTGGAGTAGGACTGGAGGAGTAGTATATTCTAATCTAAAATAGTTACAAAGTTCAATGCCCGAGCGTGGAACGACTACGAACTGCCATCGGTGCTAACTCCAATCCCCAGGAAACGTTCGCTGGGAGACATGGCAGTTGCAAACGCCCCACGACGCAGTTATAGTATGTGTGTAAGGATGACGGTTTTGTCAAATACTATGGCTTAAAAACAGGCCACCGTCGGATGGAAATCTGACGGTTACGTGGGATTTGCCAGGATTGAGCTCGTGGCGAACAATCGCCAGATATCATTACTAAAAAAAGGTTAAAACACCCGGGGCTATAACTTGCACCGGCTGACCACTAACAATGATACTAACATAGTTGTAAAATGGTCAAAGATGCTGGTATTATATGCAGAAAAATTAGCAAGATGCCCGTGCATTGCACGGAACATCAAGATGCATTTTTTTTACAAAACACATGTTGTGATTGACCCATGCAGGAGTAATCCCATGTGTAAAAACTAATGATATCTTGATAATTTTATCGTAAAATGGTATGTCGACCATTTCATCAAAATAATGATATCTCGAGAAAGATGATAGATAAGGTGAGGAGGAGTGGGGCATGGTGGTGACTGGTGGTCGGACTGGGCGGAGGCATGGGGATGGACGACGCCGGCAGCGGCCACCATGCCAGATTGTTCCATAGACTTCCTTTTTTAATTGCTCGGCAATGAGGTTGTGGGAGATAAGGATGAATGAGGCAAGGCCTTATATGTAAATGTGGAGAGAGGTGTGGGTATCTTTTGTAAAATTGCCATTGTTTGCTTTGTATCCGTTAGATATAGATCGGGCAGTCTATATTATAAGATGGCAGGCACACCATCATCACCAACTCGGTTTTTTCTCAACTCTTTCTCCTATAAAAGACTTAGTTGTTGATGATGGTGTGTCTGCCATCCGCCATTTTTGACCATTAGATCTGCATCTAACGGTTGTGATGTAAGTTGTGGCCTTTTTCAACAATTCCCACTTCTCTGCTTAGTTTACACAAAACCCCTTAGTATCTTGAAACCAACCACATTCCTCCCTTACTTCATCAAAACAGCCCAAAGAATATATTTGGAGTGAAACATAAGATATTTTTAGTGATATGTATATCAAAACTAAACTATTTTCTTTCAAATTTGTGATTATGTTTTATTCTACTTTGGATCCGTTGCAACGGACGGGCTCATTGTTATAAAGGTTTATCTCTTGCATTGTCCGCAATGAACACCTAGTGTACTGGTCCACGCCGAATGCTCGCATCGCGATGACCTGAGTTTGAATTCTGTCCTAAACTTTAGCTTTTTTTAATATATACTTATTTCGCTACTGTACTGGCAGTGGAACCCACAGAGTACTTGGAATACAAGATTAAGGATGGATTTGTTTCGTTTTAACTTTCTGTACAAATCTGTAGCCAGCCTACAAGTCATGTACACTATACTGACAGTGGAACCCACAGAGTACTTCGAATACAAGATTAAGAATGGATTAACTTTTTATAGAGGGAGAATCATACACGCAATTAACTCAAATGGATTGGACGTGACTATTATTTTCCAACGGCAATCGGCAAATTTCCTCCCGCGGGCCGGAGTAGGTTTCTCAGTTTGCATGCAGGTTTAACGGAGGGGTTTGATGGAGGTGAGGAGGCGTGTTCAGCCGGGTGTGCAGCGGACGGCGCAGTAGTATTCGATTTGACACCTACAACTAGTTCTATATTATAAAAACAAAGAAGAGTAGTAGAGATAGAGATAAGAGTAGAGACTAGGGAGGAGCACCATCTACTGCTTCGTGGGCTACTCCTGCACTCCATTCGGCGGACGCAACGCCACTCCCTCCTGCGCTCCATTCGGCAGGCGCTGTTGAAATTTGGGGAGCGCACTCTCGCGCCTGCTGGAAGCGATGAATTCACCGACGATGACTTCTTCCCCAACCTCGGCAACCTCTTCCTCAACGACATGGGCGACAACCTCAATGCCAACGGTGCTGCTCCCGTTGCATCGTATGTGTTTTTGTCCTTCCTGTTCGAAATCATGGTAGAATTCATGTTTCTAGTCTGTGTCCTAGATTCGATCTATTCATCTACTATGCTAGTCCGCATGATTAGTTTAATCTCTATTATAGCCGGCATGATTTATTTTGTGCTTATTCGGACTAAATCTTGTAGTAACTTTCTCATATATTCAACTGGCGAAACATCCCCTACAGCCACTCCCGTTTCATGGATGGCCTGGTCGATGCCTCCAAGGAGCCCTTTGTCTACTACTATGAGTGCCCGATGCTATTTTGGGGCTCACCGGCGGACATCGTGCATCACCTCACGCAAGCGTGCGGCGATCACTACTAGCCCTTGGCGGAGAACATCAAGTACGAGACGTGCTACCCGTTCACCATGGCGGAGTCCCTGGAGGATCACCGCCACCTGCTAGTCTCGGAGGAGGACAGCAGCGTCTTCCTCTTGATTGTGGGCACCGGCGAGGCCCGCGAAGGCCGCCGCCTCGTCTCTGTAGTGTGCGTCAGGGGCGACGCCGCTGACGCTGACACTGACACGAGGCCGATATACGGGTGCGTGCTCACTATTACTACCCCTCGGAGGTACGTGGGCGGTGACACTGGCTACGTCAAGCTGACTAGGACTATGCCAAGCTGGGACCTTCCCGCCGATGTGGACATGGAAGACGCATGGCATGATTTGACCCAAAACAATGTGCACGGGGACTCCAAGGAGGTTCACCTAGACATATGCATTACCAAGTTAAATGTTAATCATTAGTCTTCGCTCAATGTAATCCGCTGTCTAAGCATGTGGAGACTTCCATGCATGATCTTGCTCTATTGGAGTATCGCGCATGAATAAAAGTGTATCCATTTATGGTTTAGTCTAGAATCTTCCATGTATGAATTTTTTACTACAATACTGGTGAAAGACTTATGATGAAACATTTCTTACATCTCCTCTGCCCCCTTCCAAGTCATCCTGATTTAATGCCTCCGTCTAGGTGTATAAGGGCATGGTTAATACTTAATAGTATAGCCAACTGTTCACTATAAGGAAGTGCCATGTCATGTGTAGCCAACATGTATAACAATCGATACTCAAAAACTAATTCCTAAAGATCATTTCCTGCAAAGCACAATAAGTGTTATTTCTTCACAAGTTCTGGATGCGGGTTGAACAGTTGAACGCTTTTGTTTGCAAAAGATACTTTTTAATCTATTTCACTTGGATGTTTGTGAGCTCTAGAGATGAAATAATATCAAAAGAAACCTATCGATACCCGTTACATATGAGATGACCCCCACATCCTTTGTCAAAATAAACAGCTCCTCGATCAATGCATTTCACTGTTCCGTGCAACGCACGAGCACCTTACTATAGATTGGTACGACCAAAAATTGAACTAACATTATATATAGTATGATAAATGCTGATGCATGTCACCTAAAATTATATCATTGAAAACTATGTTCAAATACGAATCCAACGATATAGTTTTTGTTGACATGCACTAACATTTTGTCGCTTAAATCTTGATCCAAATTCAATGGGGGACTAATAAACCACGACCGATGTAGTACTAGTGTAGAGGGCGGCGCAAGACGCGAAGTCTCACCTCGCTCAGTGGCGCTGGCAAGAAAGCCTTCATATCACAAAACTCAACCACTCCCAGTAATAAGTGGCCTGGTAAAATAAACGGACAAGCAACCATCACATCCCTCCGTCTTTTTTGCATTTCATCTCCGGTTCATCTCGCACACTCGATCCCTAGCTACTACTCCTAGCATCCCTAGCTACTACTCCTAGGGCTAGTTCTTTTGGCGGCTTAAAAAATAAGTCAGATCTTCCCCGGCTTTTCCCATAAGACTAGTCACAGTGGAGAGTAACATTAAGGCCTTGTTTGGTTCATAAGTCCTAGGACTTTTTCTAGTCCCAACTAAAAAGTCCCTAGTCCCTTAAAAGTGCCTCCCTGTTTGTTTCCAGGGACTAAAAAGTCCCTAGTCCCTCCCTGGAGGTTATTAAATGACCATGTTACCCCTAGTATACAAAAAAATAACAACCAAACAACACCATGGGCCGGCGGGGCAATGGGTGCAGGGAGGGGCATTGTTGGAAAAGTCTCAAAAAGTCCCAAAAAAAGACTCTCCTTGAGAGTCTTATTCATTTAGTCCCAAAAAGCAACTTTTAGTCCCTAGTAGTCCCTCCTGTTTGGTTAAAAAGTCTCTAAGAGGGACTTTTTCTAGTCCCTACACCAAAAAGTCCCTGGAAACAAACACCCCCTAAGGCGCCTCACTCATTTATTCGGGCCTCTAAACTATTACTAGTACCTTCGTCCTGGTTTATTCGTCACCATTGAAATTTGTGCTAAATTTTGACCAAAGATTTAACTGATAAAATGTTAGTGCATGTGACATGCACTAACATTTCATTAGTTAAATTTATGATCAAAATTTGACACAGATTACAATGGGGACCAATAAACCAGGACGGAGGTAGTAGTTATGGGATTACTAATCTAGAAGCCTAAAAGAACTGGCCCCTAGTACTCCCACTATAGTAGTAGTACTCAAGTTGGAATTCCAATTGCACGACACAACTTGTTAGGCTAGCCATAGTGGGGGTAACTTAGATAGTAACTTAACACATCCCAAGACAATTTTGCTTATGTGGCAAGTATTTAATGAGGAAAGAGGTGCTTGTGGTAACATAATATGTTACTGTAACATAGCATTTTCCAAGGCAAAATGAGTCTATGAGCTAATAAATGAAGCAACCTATGACACTACTACTATGTTACTTTGCACTATGGAGATAGTAACTTAGACTAGTGTCATATGCATGACACTAGTATAAGTTACTCCCCACTATGACCAGCCTTAGGCAAAAAATTCGATACAGGGTGTAGGAAGCAGTTTGGGAATTTGCATGCCTTTCCGACCAGTGAGATACTCCGTATAAAGTACGACAGAGAAATAACCACAGAGAAGGAAGCTAAAAGTAAACAATCAAACAAGCATTTTTGCATTGAATCGTTTCACAAGCCTGACTAGTGTTGTTTTTCTACTTTTACAAAAACCGCATCGTAATGTTAAAACGTGCATTTGCATGTACATAAGTAATAGTAGTACTCCCTCCGCCTAGGTTTATAAGTCTTCCCTCCTTCTTGGTCACGGTGCACAACCAAAGATGAATTATTCACCTGGACGGAGGGAGTAGCACAGTCTGCAAGCATATAGAGAGAGAGAGACGTGTAGTGCAATAGTATATAAGAGTAGTAAAGTTTGTGCTATATGCACGTACTTACAAAATGCGTACGGATACACAAGGTTTCCAAACTTTCCATTTTACATACTTAATTAAGGAAGCTAATAATTCCTGAACGTTCGGGATTTATCATTTGCGTCCCAAAACTAATGAGACCGCCTTACGAAACTAAATTATACTCCTACTAAAAGCCACGACGCTCGCAGGAGCGCTTGCAGCGTACCACGAGTGCCCTAGTGCACGGCCGTTTCCCAGCGCACCGACACAACGCCTCTTCCTTAGCCTCGCAACTCGCGAGGTGATGATTGGCAGCTTGCTGGTGGGCGAGTGTGATCTCACCGGTGTGGTGATCCGGCGCCAAAAGGTACTCCTCCTCGCTGGAAGCATGCACCCGGTCCACGTACCACCAAGCGTTGATGAGGCGCTTGGGCCCGACTGCACTGAGGGCTTTGGCACGGGCGTCCTCCGCCACCCTCACGGCCCTCGCACGAGCCTTCTGCCAAAGAGCCAATTTCTTGACTCTCTCGGACGCGACATAGGCCTGCCAGGCAGCTTGTCCCGCGGCGCACTTCTCTTCCTCGGCCTTCTTCTCTGCCTCTATTTTGGCGCGCTCTGCCGGAGGTAAAGCGTCCCACAAATCAACATCCATTTCTTTCCAAAGCTCCTCAAGGCTGGGGGGGCTCGGCGGGCGGCGCGGCGTTCTCCTCGTAGCAGGGAGCCGACACGTCCTCCGACGCGCGTGCTGGCGAGATTGGGAACACCGACGCATCCACCTCAACACATCACGGCGAGGAGTGGAATGCCGATGCGTCCTCCTCGACTAGTGGCGGCGAGGAACGGAACGGCGACGCGTGACCGTCCGTGTGGTGCAGCGAGGGGTGCCTAGGGCTTGGGAGGGGCGATGCCATGGTGGTCGACATGAGTTGGAGGGGGGAGATAGCGATGAACGTGAGCGTTCTTCCGAATGCCGTGGGAGGCGCAGTATTTATAGCGAGCAATGGCAAACCTACATAAGATATGGATCGAAGTGCATCGATTAATCTGCAGGTCGGTTGCATCACTGACATGTGGGCTAGACCCCTGTTGGGCCCATATGTCAGTGACCCAATGCACCTATAGTTAAGTAACTGAAGCAGTGTCCCATAAGATATGTTGCGTGATTAACGTAACAACTACGTGGGCATATTTGTTGGAGTAAATTACGGGGGAGGGAAGGGGTGGAAATATTGCTGGTCACAACGGATTGACGAGCGCGGGGTGTCGGTGTCAAAATCGGCGGATCTCGGGTAGGGGGTCCCGAATTGTGCGTCTAGGATCGATGGTAACAGGAGACGGGGGACATGATGTTTACCCAGGTTTGGGCCCTCTCTATGGAGGTAATACCCTACTTCCTGCTTGATTGATCTTGATGAATATGAGTGTTACAAGAGTTGATCTACCACGAGATAGTAATGGCTAAACCCTAGAAACCTAGCCTATGTGAATATGGTAATGAATGTCCCCTATCCGGACTATGCTCTCCGGTTTATATAGACACCGGAGAGATCTAGGGTTACATGGGGTCGGTTACATAAGAAGGAATCTTCATAGTTGGTCGCCTAGCTTGCCCTCCACACCAAGGAAAGTCCAATCCGGACACAGGTATAGTCTTCAGCCTTCATATCTTCACAGCCCATCAGTCCGGCCCAATGAATAACAAATTTGGACACCGAGGACCCCTTAGTCCAGGACTCCTCAAGAGCCCTGAACCTGGCTTCAATGACGAGGAGTCCGGCACGCAGATTGTCATCGGCATTGCAAGGCGGGTTCCCCTTTCTCCGAACTCCAAGATAGTCTTCGGACGCGATGATTGTATTCGGACCTGTTATACACCATACACAACTGTAGAGAGAATATAATATTTGCACAAATCTAATATGTTGACAGCTTCTTTACAACACGACATCGCGTCTGTCCGGTCATAATTTCAAACCGTTTTTCATCTGCCATCCCACGTTTCGAGATGCGGTTGCTATTGGCACGTCTTGTCGGGCGTAGATCGTGTCCCCTTATTGCGGGATTCTCATCAATGCGGGCATGGGTAACTCAACCGTGCCATTTATACAGCCCTTGGGAATAGGCGAATCCTAAGGCGAGTGAGGAGGTGTTTCATATTCGCTGCCTTTATAAGGGGATAAGGATTCCCTCTTCCTCCTCTCATGCTCTCTCTCTGTCTCCGCCTTTCCGATCTCGAGCACTAGCGCCCAAGTTATCATCTCATTTCCACTCAAGCAACCATGTCCAGATCCGGCTGTCAGGGCAAGTGGATGGTCTCCTCCGTCAAGGAGGAGGACATTACTGAGCTCCGGGCGGCCGAATATTTGGCCAAGGCGATTGCCCACCGTTTGCCGGCCGAGGGACAAGTTGTCCCCATGCCGGAGACCACAGAGAGGGTAGTATTCATCCCCCATTTCTTCCGCGATCTAGGGTTTCCAATCCACCCCTTCGTCCGTGGGCTGATGTATTATTAGGGGGTAGATTTCTGTGATCTGTCCCCGAATTCCTTCCTCAACATCTCTGTATTTATCGTCGTGTGCGAGGCCTTCCTCCGCGTCCAACCCCACTTCGGGATGTGGCTCAAAGTCTTCAACATGAAGCCAAAGGTGGTGGACGGCCAGCACGCGGAGTGCGGAGGAGCCATGGTGAGCAAGCTGCCCAACGTCTCCTGGCCGAAAGGTATTTTTGTGGAGACAGTGAAGGAGTGGCAGAGACAATGGTTCTACATCACAGAACCCCGCGGCACCACCTGGGCCGCGGCTGCCGAATTCCGCTCCGGTGCTCCCATGCGGCTCACCTCTTGGGTCGAGAAGAGTTCGAACTGGTGTTCGTCTGATGAGCTGATAGCATTACAGATGCGCGTCCAGATCATGATAGCCAAGAACGTCAAGCTCGTCGATGTGATCCAGGTGATGCTAGTTCGTCGGATTCTTCCATGCCAACGCAAAGGACGGGCTCTGTGGGATTTCAACCTGAAGAAACCCTGGTGAGGCTCTTCGAGACCACCCATGAAGATGCCTGGAAGTTGCTCTTTAAGGGCAATGAGAAACCGTCGGCCACGGATTCAGACTGTGGTCACGACTGTAAACACCCCGCCAGCGAGGTATGTTACTTTTGACGTATCCTCAGCTTAAATGTTTCGAGGATGATGTCTGATATTTTATTATTGCTCCCTCAGGACTGGATGGAGAGGACGAATCAGACCCAGTGTCCGGCTCCGCTACCTAAAGAACCGGTCATCCCACGCCTAGCGGAGATGCTGGTGCCGGCGCCATACAAGGCGCCGGAGAAGAAGGCCAAGAAGAAGGCCAAGGGGGCCAAGAGTGGCCCCCTTCGCAAGGGCACTTCGGACGCGACGTCCGAAGATGACGAGGCCCATTCCTCTGTCCCTGAGGACAATGACGAGGAGGAGGAGGAGGGGGAGGAGGAGGAAAACAACCCTCCTCCCGAGGAGGAGAAGAAGAAGAGGGCGGCCTCGGCACATCCGGAGGTGAAAGCGCCCAAAAAGGGGAAGGGTGCCCCAGCGGTCAGCACCGCGTGGGACATTGACAGTAGTCCGGAACGGCGCCCCCGCACTGCGCCCCAGGCCGCATCGTAAGTGACACGCCTTATTTATGCGCACATCCAGCCCTTTCTCTTTATTATTTTAACATGGTTAACTACAGTCCGGCCCATGACCTTATCCAGCAATCCTCATCTGGAGGTTCGTTGGCTCTGTTGGAGATGGCGAGCATGTCGCCACCGGCTGCTTACTCCCCCGGGGCCAGGGACGACACCGAAGTGCTGTCCCGAAGGACCGCTCCGAAGGGAGGAGCCCAGGACGTTGTCCGGGAGGCGCCACAAGGCGAGACCTCCCCTGCCGGACACATGGGGGAGCCAATCCCCATGAAGACAGGCGAGGAGGGTCGTATCCAGTTTGGCCCTCAGCCGAATACGATTCCGGAGACCCATATGGCTCCGGAGTCGGGCGAGCAGCCCCCTTTGAAGGAGGGGGGTGTGCCGCTTCCGCCGAGGGCGCCCGTCCATCCGGGGGCACCGGATATCTTGATGGAGGCACTGCGAGGTGCCTCCGTTATGGGCGAGCACCGTGTTCTTATTAGCATGGTGATCGAGAAGGTTCGCCCGCCAAGAGTGGGCTGAACGAAGCCTGCAGCAACCTGTTGACAGGTTTCGAGGTAAGTGACATAAAAAGAAAAAAAACCATGTAGTCAGTAGCCCCTGAGACATTGTCCGGTGTTCAGCGAGGAGGACCAGACAGAGGATCAATCTTCTGTTGCAGGAGACTAACGTAATACGTATGCATAAGCAGGAGTCACTGTTGGCCGCAACCTCGCATGCTGCAGAAGTCTCTGAATTGAGGCAGAGGCTGGAGTAGACCGAAAACGAGCTCAACGAGGTTAGGGTTCGGCTCCAGGAGAAGCCCAGTGAATGACGACGTGTTGTATGTTCGGAAAGCGTAGGCGCTGTATATTGACTGTAGTGTCATAATATGTGTAGGAGCTGCGATCGAGGTCGAGGCCCTGAGGAAGGCCGTGGGCGAGGCCGGGGAGAAGGCTGTACAGCAGCAAGCCGCCCATAAGAAGCTCGAGGCCCGGGTCAAAGAAATCCAGCAGGAGCTCCAGGATGCGGTGAAAAAATGTGAGACCTTGGAGCATGATGTGTCGGCTCAAGGGGCCGAACTCACCAAGGCTCGTCAGAGCGCGGAGACCGCATGGAATGAGGCCCAGGCCGCCCTCCAGGAGATTCAGGAGGCCAACAAGGTCACGGCGGGTAAGGCTTTTAAGATGCAAAGCAAGTATGCAGCGAAGCAGTACCTTTTACTAACCCGGGTTCGGAGTTCCCCAGGGGCTTTTGCGGATCTACCACGCAAAGTATCAGACGCTGCGGAGTTCTATCGAGCCGAAGGAGGAGGTTCTACTGAGAGGCTATTCTAGTCACAGTATTCGACGCCAGAGCATCCCGTGTCCTTCACCGATCAGCTGAAGCAGCTGGTGGAGCTGCACCGGGTGGCCGAACTAGCCATGAAGGATGTGATGATCCGGCTATGGCCAGCCGAAGCTATGCCCGGTAGCTACTTCGGACTCGTGAGGCGTCTAGTGGAGGCCTGTCCACGGTTGGACGTCGTCAAGCGCTCTGCCTGTATTGAAGGTGCCCGTATGGCCTTCGCTCGCTGCAAGATGTGGTGGGCGAAGATGAACGCTGTTGAAGTTGCCAGCGGGCCGCCGGAGGGCAAGGAGCACCGCACACCCGAGCGATATTTCACGGATGTCGTAGAGGGGTCTCGACTTGTGGTGGCACAATGTTCGCAGGACATTGTATTTGAATAAATGTATTCATGTTGCCCTTGCCTTGTATTATGGGAACAAAGACGGTTTTTTTAAAAATAACTTATTATGCTTTGAATTGTTTCCTCCTGTGCGGCCGTGTTATTTATGTCCCGGTTGGCGGTCGTTAAATACGCCCTCGCGTAGGTAGTACGGAGGTGTTCGGGATGGATTCTAAACAATCTTGATCCAATTATATGGTCCTTTGGAGGAGTTGTTTAGCGCAACGAACAAGGCAATCGGACTGTACGGCTTAAACGCCCTCACTTAGCCCTGGGAGTTTTATAATTAAGCAAGTGCGCAGCCCCTGGTCCAAGCCAGGGTGCTGTCACCATCTGATCGGGAAGCGTCGATCCTTCGCATGACGCGGAAAAAATCTCCAACGATTTTGTAACCCTCGAACAGCTGACCGGCTCTTGCCATATCATGACAGTCAGTTTTGGGCTTGATCTACTGAGCTGCTCATCCGTTCAAGGCCATGGCACAATCGCAGTAGTTCTCGCTTTACTACCCTAGCCGATGGAGCGGAGCGTAGGGTAGCAAGCACAGGAGCCGGGCAACCCAACTATTGACCAAAGACATGATTTGGTGCCAATGCATATAATGCTAAATTCGGGGTGCCGAACTTATGTATAAGAAGTGTTTAGACTTTGCTGCCGTATTGTGGGGCGATAAGTAGCCCCTGGCGAATATGAAACGTACAGAAGAGTATCGATGCAGCAAATAAGCAGATCGAAATAAAATGAAGTAAGAAGCGAAAACCACAGAAACTGGGCCACTAACCATTTTTATTATAACTGGATGGATACGTCAAGGCGTATCTTGTACATATGGTGCGAGAAGTATCCGGGCCATTTAACATGCCGGAATCAGTAGGGCGCAGCGTGCGGGTCCTGAGAAATAAGTATGAATACCGTCAAGAAGAACGTATAAAGGTTGCCCTACACACATGTGCTGCTTGCCTCTGTTGTATGCCAATCCTTCTAAAGGACTTTCCATCAGGCCCGTGAAAAAAAAGGAAAGGAACCTGAAACAAAAAAAAGTTAAAGTATGTGTGTTCGAGATCGGTCTGGCCGAACTGTAGCCCCCGGGTTATCTTGTGCCTCCATCGATGTCCATGGAATTTTGAGTGCGTAATTGTGTACGCGTGGTACGAATGCCACTACCTCATTAGGACTGGGACGGAGGCCGAATTGCTAGTCGAGCTCTTGACGAGCCGCGCCGTCCTGTTGAAGTGTAGTCCGGAACCTCTTAATGATGTCCGAGAGCTCGACGGCCGTACTATGGTGCTGCTTGAGAAGTCCGCTCTGTACTTCTGCTGCTAGGTCGGCGGTGTGCTCCTCTGTTCGGAGGGAGCATTCCGTATTGCCGTTGACTGTTATGACGCTGCATGGACCTGGCATCTTGAGCTTGAGATAAGCATAGTGTGGCACTGCCTTGAATCTAGCAAAACGCGGTTCATCCGAGAAGTGCGTGATAGCCGCTGCGGAAGGGGACGATATCAAAGATTAGCTCTTCGCTTCGGAAGTTGTCCAGAGAACCGAAGACCACCTCCAGCGTGATTGAGCCCGTACAGCGGGCCTCTACGCCTGGTATGACTCCTTTAAAGGTAGTCTTTGTTGGTTTGATTCGTGAGGGGTTAATGCCCATCTTCCGCGCTGTGTCCTGATAAAGCAGGTTGAGGCTGCTACCACCGTCCATCAGGAATCGTGTTAGGTGAAACCCGTCAATAATCGGGTCGAGGACTAGTGCGGCTGAACCGCCATGGCGGATACTAGTTGGGTGATCCCGACGATCGAAGGTGATCGGGAATGATGACCACGGATTGAATTTTGGGGCGACTGGCTCTACCGCGTAGACGTCCGTAAGTGCTCGCTTACGCTTACTTTTGTGGATGTGCGTAGCGTATATCATGTTCACCGTTTTGACTTGAGGGGGAAATTTCTTACGCCCCCGGTGTTAAGCCTTTGGGGCTCTTCGCCCTCGTCCTCACTTTGTGATCCCTTTTCTTTGTTTTCGGCATTTAACTTGCCGGCCTGCTTGAAGACCCAACAATCCCTGTTGGTATGATATGCTTGCTTATCCGGGGTGCCGTGAATTTGGCACGAACTGTCGAGTATGCGGTCCAGGCTGGAAGGTCCTTCATTGTTTCTTTTGTAGGGCTTCTTCCACTGGCCGGACATGGAGCCACTGAGTCCGGCGTTGACTGCGGTGTCATCGGTGTTGTCGCCATTGCTTCGGCGTTTGTGTTTATTGCGCCGGAGCTTTCCGATGCTGTTCTTGGCCTCAGTGGGGCCTGCCTCGCTGGCTATGTTTTTACTACGAGCCAGCCAGCTGTCCTCACCCGCACAGAAGCGGGTCATGAGTGTCGTGAGGGCTGCCATAGACTTCGGCTTTTCTTGGCCGAGGTGACGTGCTAGCCATTCGTCACGGATGCTGCGTTTGAAGGCTGCTAGGGCCTCGACATCCGGACGGTCAACGATCTGGTTCTTTTTGGTTAGGAACCTAGTCCAGAATTTTCTGGCTGATTCTCCAGGTTGTTGAACTATGTGGCTTAAATCATCGGCGTCCGGTGGCCGGACATAAGTTCCTTGGAAGTTATCAAGGAAAGCCTCTTCCAAGTCTTCCCAGCTGCCGATGGAATTCTCAGGCAGGCTATTTAACCAGTGTCGAGCTGGCCCTTTGAGCTTTAATGGGAGGTATTTGATGGCGTGGAGGTCATCTCCTCGAGCCATATGGATATGGAGAATGAAGTTCTCGATCCATACTGCGGGATCAGTTGTGCCGTCGTATGATTCAATGTTGACAGGCTTGAACCCCTCGGGGAATTCGTGATCCAGTACGTCATCTGTGAAGCAGAGAGGGTGTGCGGCGCCCCTATATCGGGCCGCGTCGTGGCGTAGCTCTGATGGAGTCCATCTGCGGTATTCAGCCAGGGCGTGGTTAATTTTATCACGTCCGAATAGGTAGCCGTCGTCGTGCCTCGAGGCACGCCCTCGTGATCCGTAGATCGATCTTGTATGTCCTGCTCTATCGTCCAGGATCTGCCGGAGGTCGTACGTGTGCCCCCGGACTCTTCCGTCTCTATTTTTATGAGGTGGTGGGGCGGGCTGCTGTTCGGCCTGAGTTGCCGCTTTATCCCGGCCACGGGGTGGTCGTTCGGCCGCCCTGTCTCGACCACGTGGTGGTCGTTCCGCATTACGCGAGGGAGATGTGTGCTCCAGTGCTTCCTCATCGAATTGAGGTAGCAGTCTGCGTTTCGGGTAGCTCTTGGTTGGGCGCCTGAGGTCGTATTCTTCGGCTATCAGGACATCAGTCCATCTGTCGACGAGCAGATCTTGTTCAGCTTGAAGCTGTTGTTGTTTCTTTTTCAGGCTCCTTGCAGTGGCTATGAGCTGAAGCTTAAAGCGCTCCTGCTCCAGAGGATCCTCAGGCACGATGAATTCTTCGTTGCCGAGGATTGTCTCCTCCTTGGAGGGTGGACGGTAACTATCGTCCTCCGAGTCATCTTCTATGGCATGTTCATCAGGGTTGTCTTGCCTGTTGTCATGTTCCTCCTGTTCGGATGTAGCTCCGACAGGGTCTTCATTGTTTTCGGCGTCGCCTGTAGTACTATTTTCTCTGGTGCCAGTGTTTCCGTCCTTTGAGCGACGAGGCTTAGGACGGAGTTTGGGGCGTATCAACCATGTACACGTCATACGAAGAGGTAGCCGTCGAACGTCCGGTGAATGGCGGGTCTTGGCCTTGCTCCTTATCGGCATCGTCGTCCATAACGTCGATGTCTTCGGAGCCATAGTCAAGCACGTCGGTTAAGTCACCGACGGTGGCTATGAAGTGGGTGGCGGGTGGGAAGCAAAATTCTTCGTCATCCGTCTCTAGATCGAACCGGACGTAGTTCGGCTGTGAGTCCTTCTCCAAGGACAAATTCTTTCAAGATTTTAGCACATCACCCAAAGGCGAGTGCTGGAAAACGTCAGCGGCGCTGAACTTGAAGATCGATAACCGATCTAGCTCGGTGTCCGCGGGCGTACACAGTCCGGAACTTATAGCCAGAGACAAGTCCGAAGTTCCGTTAAAGCGAATATTGCAGGGCGTTGAGTCCGCGTGCGGCTCCAACGCCGCGGACTCTGCAGCCTCGGATGGCACGATCTGCTTTGGCTCTAAGGCCGTTGCAGCAGCAGGAACCATCTCCTGGGTGTGATTTGATGACAGATTTAAGTCATGTTCATCAGGGTGAGGGGGAGTGATCGCCGCGGGCTCAAATACCTTGAAGATCAAGTCTCCACGGATACTCGCGACATAGTTCAAGCTTCCGAATCTGACCTGATGGCCAGGGGCGTAGCTATCGATCTGCTCCAGATGGCCAAGCGAGTTGGCCCGCAGTGCGAAGCCGCCGAATTTGAAGGTCTGTCCGGGGAGGAAGGTTTCTCCCTGGACAACATCATTACTGACGATTGAAGGGGCCATCGAGCCCTTTGCCGATGGCATAGTGGGACTCACAATGAAAGCACCAATGTCGGTGTCAAAACCAGCGGATCTCGGGTAGGGGGTCCCGAACTGTGCGTCTAGGATCGATGGTAACAGGACACGGGGGACACGATGTTTACCCAGGTTCAGGCCCTCTCTATGGAGGTAATACCCTACTTCCTGCTTGATTGATCTTGATGAATATGAGTGTTACAAGAGTTGATCTACCACGAGATCGTAATGGCTAAACCCTAGGAGCCTAGACTATGCTCTCCGGTTTATATAGACACCGGAGAGATCTAGGGTTACATGGGGTCGGTTACATAAGAAGGAATCTTCATAGTTGGTCGCCTAGCTTGCCCTCCACGCCAAGGAAAGTCCAATCTGGACACGGGTATAGTCTTCAGCCTTCATATCTTCACAGCCCATCAGTTCGGCCCAATGAATAACAGGCCGGACACCCGAGGACCCCTTAGTCCAGTACTCCCTCACAGAGGGAGGAGAGTCATGCATGCAGATTTTTTCCACAAGGGGTGGAGTGGTGGGACCGCCGGAGGGAGAAGGAGAGTCAAGCAGGCATATTGTTTTCACACATGGAGAGGAAAATATTTGAAGACGCATGTTCAACAGTTCAAAGGATGAGTGGGTCGCTGGGCTAGATGTTGAGTACACCACATTCTTGGAAAGAGAGAAGATTCTAAAGGAGGCAGAGAAGAAGAAGCCCGCCGTGATCCAGGTTTACGTACATAATGTGTGCATGGTCTACCACATATGCCATGCCAATGTTGAGTGTCAGGATTTTAAGAACTTCCTCAAGGACGAAAGAGGGAAATTCATTACTGTACACTATAGGAACGACAGGGATGTCCTGGGTCGGATAGGCCTCGTTGTAGGCTAGCCCTTCGATCTCCAAAAGGCAAGCCTAGTGTCCTCCTCTCACCCTTCAATGCTGACCCTGGCAGCAGCCATGATTGATCCTTCGTACGCTATACTGAAGAAACCTCACCACGAGTTTCATCATGCATGGGAGTCGAAGACATTAGATGAAGATCACATCCTGTATGCAGCAATGGATGCCTACCTTTGTTTAAATATCTAAAAGGGTTGGATGAAGAAGCAGAGCCCAGTGTCCGGTTCAAGCAAAGAAGGCCAAAGAAAGAGGAAGAGGAAGAGGGATGAGGACGAAGTCGAGGACGTGGACTCGGACTCGGACTCGAAAGTAAGTTGGCGATCTTTGTCGCTCATGCTGGTTCTACTGCAGTGTCAAGCGGACTAGTTGCTTAGTTTTATTTCAGGGGTGTGTTGTGTTGAGCCCCCAGCAGAACTATGTTTATGTTCTTTCTCGCTATTTGAACTTTATGTTCTTTCTCGTTATTTGAACTCTTTAGTATGTACTTTAGTACTAGTACTAGTATGTCTTACTAATGTTCTTCTTGCAGTTGGTACTACTGCTCGTATCTTCGTGTTCCTACTGTACTTAATACGTTCGTACTAGTAGTATAATTTGGGTCAGTCGATTTGTGAAAGAAGTTCGATGGAGCGAAAGAAGAAGACGGCAGAGAAGCTACCCCAGTATCCATATTAGGGTGGCAGGGTGCCCATGATCTATCTTATGAGTGTTGGGTGTGGAATGCAGTTCGCCGGAAAAAATGGATCATGCCCGGGGTTAAATGGATGTCGGGTTTGGGGGGAGCATGGCGGTGGCAGGCGATTCAGGGGAGGGCGAGGCGGCGGCGGCAGGTGGTTAGGCGTGTGGCATGCTGAGAAGATGAACAATGCATCAGTTTCGGAGGTTGAAGAAGCCCTTCTAGCCATCCATGTTGCATCCAACGGCTCACAAGAGTCGACTGACCCAAATTGTTCCTTTAGATTGCAGGATCCACGTGGCATTCAAGGTCTCGAAGGTAGATTCCGCGTCCGCACCTGGTTTGCGGGCTCAGCGCGGACGTGACCGGCTTCCGCCACCACAGCTACCATGCGCGCCTCCTCCACGCGGGCGGAGATGACAATGACACGCTACTTCCTCCTCGTCGGCATGCTGGAGCACGCGCTCGTCCTCCTCTTCGTATGCTGCATGCATAGATGAGGCTCCACCAGCTGCTCGCGTGCTTGGCAGCGTGGCGGCATCGCGAGGAGGGACTGCAGACGACGTGAGCGGGCGAGCCTTCGGCTTCATGGCACAGGGATGGCGACGACACGACAGTGATGGGCGAGAAATTGTTGGCTGGAGCAGGCGGGCGCCGGCATGCGCAACGGCGGCGGCGGCATATTGATGACTGTGCATATGGGATCTTAGTTTAGTTTTATATAGGGTTGGTCAAACTTAAAAGAAAACCGTACTAGTACACGTAAACATTAGACTGAGGCAGCGCTTATATTAGTTACCACAGCCACGATATGGAATCATGTGCGAGTGCGTGAACCGCGGCCGCGGGGTCGATCGAAAAGTGTGTCACCGTGTCGCGCTTGAAGGACATCCACCGAACCTTTTTGTGTGTGTGAAAACAATCCCCGAGTATTACTCAACTTTTTTTCCTGGAAAAGTTCTTGACGCTACAATATTTCCATATATTTGAATTTAGCTCTAGTTCGTGTTTATTTGGATTTGGACGTTTTAGGTGTGCCCTAGTTTTTTTAATACTGATTTTGTGTGTGTGACTGAGAGAGAACGTGTGTATGTGTCCATATGTGTGTTGTAGCGGAAGGGCAATGTGGAGATGGTGTGCGTGTGATAGAGACATAGAGAGGTGTGAATGTGCAAATGATCGTGCATGAGTGAGACATAGACAGATGCGATACGTTGTGTATACATGAGAAAACGGTCTTCTATTTTACTTCTGTGTGTGAGAGAGAGAGGGGGGAGCATCCGTAACACAACAACCATCTCTCTCGATTCGTCCGTCCCTCGCATGATTGCATGTACCACATGCATCAAAGCACACATTTTGACACCCTCACCCGGCCCCTGCCCACCTCAAGGCCCGAACATCGCTCTCTATCTCGCATGCACGATCTCTTCGTGAAAACCCAATATCTGACACACACACACACACACACACACTCCCCTGAGCACACAATTCATCCCCATCCAAGGTTATATGGCGACCGCTCTCGCTTGTGCTTCTCTACACCCCAGCATGCACGACACCTCAATCTTCAAAGAGGGCATCAAGGAGATCGAAGACGGCGACCACACTGCACTAGAGAATGCAGGGCCATTTGGAAGCAGGATGATGTGACGACGGCTGACTGACTCCTCCCCCCCTCTCTCTCCCGCACAAAATTACCAATCCCTCTCTCCCCCGCACAAAATGATCAATCCTTCAACCCACGAGATCCTTACCCACTCATCCATGTTTTTCCAGCTCTAACATCAAACATGTTGTCTCTTCTCCTTCCACGATATGTAATCCCGATGCACACGCATCTCACGTATATTACATGTCTCCATTTTCTCATAGACCTAACTTGTTCCTCTCTCTTTCTCTCTCTATCTCTCTCTCTGTCTTGTTAGGTTTGTCTCCTACTCTCTTGTCCACATACATACAATCTTTCCCGCCTTATCTGCTCCATCTTCGCCAGCTCTCTCTACACATTTCATTCCCACATTGGGATGTGTTCAAAATGTTGCTTTTATAATGGATGATGTAGAGTTATGGTTCGTTTTGTTGCATCCTACAAAGTAATAACTATGAAATGCATTTAGATTCTCATTTGACTGGGATTATGTGAGTTTGAGCATATTGTGAAGTACAATAGACCTCAGATACATCTTGGAATTCAACAATGATTGCAACTATTGAATTGTATAGACCATTACATTCGAAGTCAGTAGCCTAATATATTTATTTCACAATTACAACAAATGATTAATTGAGTACAAACTAAGAAAACAAATGTGTACTCCCTCTGTTTTTATTTAAGTCCGTGTATTAGCATTGGTCAAAGTCAAGTTTTGTAAACTCTCAGAAAGTTTATAACAAAAAATATTAACATATTGTAGCGATCAGACCTCAGATGGTCAAGTCTCTGTGTAATCCCTGGATCGGTAATGCTGACACACACAGTACTCGAAGGATTTATAACAGAGTAGCAATCACACACTTATTACATCGAATGTCTCCAAAAGAGAACTTATTACAATAAATATGGCTTAAGGCCATCTAAATGTGATGACAGCGGAAGGCTTGGAAGATAAGGTGAATCCATCAACTCCAACGACATAGCTGAGTGCATGACAAACGACCTATGGCACCTTACTCGTCGTATGAAAAGTCTGCAACATGATATGTTGCAGCCCGAAAACGGGTCAGCACATGGAATATGCTCGCAATATAACACAGTAGAGCAATGAACAGATAAATGCTATCACTACATGCATATAAGGCTGGTGGAGGCTCTAAGGTTATATTGTTTTGCGAAAAGCCAATTTTTCCCTACAACAAAGGAATAGATTTTATTTTAACTATCATGGTGGTTGAAACATCATTGAGAAGGTTCCTCCAACTCAATCCCAATTAAAGTAATCATTAACAACCCAAAAAAAATTATTTAGAGTGATGAGATTAAAACAATAATTCAAGTACCAGATACTCAAGATGTCCATAACCGGGGACACTGCTAACCATGATTAGTTTATACACTCTGCAGAGGTTTGCGCACTTCTCCCCACAAGACACGATCTCCTCCGATTGATTTCTTGCACTACATGGTGTTTGAGAAACGGATGACCGAGACACAGTCTTTCAGAAGCATTAACTCTTTACTCTGGGTGGACAGTTACACCTACTTTCCCTCTAGATCTGCTAGCCCACCACTGAAAGAGGTCACACAACATACTCAAGTATGCCAGAGCCCATAATGGCCAGTGGCTGCACACGGAAGTTTCTAGCATGAATAATCTTATGATCCCTTTGAGCCTGGGTGGCGGACCGTAGGATGATCACACGGGTACTCCGGGATATCCTAGGACAACACTGGATTCTCCAGGTGCCCACAAGCAATCCACCCAGATGTGTATTAAAATTGCCACCTTAAGTTGAACCATTAATTAACAATCTCACATCTGTCATGGATACACTCAAACCCAATCCATGTCTACGAGCATAACATAGCAATATAAGCATAACGTAGAAGTAACTCCCAAGGGTTTGATAATAAAACAGGTAATAGGTTCTACCTCATCAACTACTTCCCAAACCCACAGACGGTCAAGTCTCTGTGTTCAATGTCATCCCTGAATCGGTAATGCTGACACACACAGTACTCGAAGGATTTATAACAGAGTAGCAATCACACACTTATTACATCGAATGTCTCCAAAAGAGAACTTATTACAATAAATATGGCTTAAGGCCATCTAAATACGATAACAACGGAAGGCTAGGAAGATAAGGTGAATCCATCAACTCCAACGGCATAGGTGAGTGCATGACAAACGACCTATGGCACCTTACTCGTCGTATGAAAAGTCTGAAACATGATATGTTGCAGCCCGAAAACGGGTCAGCACATGGAATATGCTGGCAATATAACACAGTAGAGCAATGAACAGATAAATGCTATCACTACATGCATATAAGGCTGGTGGAGGCTCTAAGGTTATATTGTTTTGCAAAAAGCCAATTTTTCCTACAACAAAGGAATAGATTTTATTTTAACTATCATGGTGGTTGAAACATCATTGAGAAGGTCCCTCCAACGCAATCCCAATTAAAGTAATCATTAACAACCCAACAAAATTTATTTATAGTGATAAGATCAAACCAATAATTCAAGTACCAGATACTCAAGATGTCCATAACTGGGGACACGGCTAACCATGATTATTTTATACACTCTGCAGAGGTTTGCGCACTTCTCCCCACAAGACTCGATCTCCTCCGTTTGATTTCTCGCACTACATGGTGTTTGAGAAACGGATGACCGAGACACAGTCTTTTAGAAGCATTAACTCTTTACTCTGGGTGGACAGTTACACCTACTTTCCCTCTACATCTGCTAGCCCACCACTGAAACATGTCCCATAACATACTCAACTATGCCAGACCCATTAATGGCCTATGGCTGCACACGGAAGTTTTTAGCATGAATAATCTTCTGATCCCTTTGAGCCTGGGTCGCGGACCGTAGGATGATCACACGGGTACTCCGGGATATCCTAGGACAACACTGGATTCTCCAGGTGCCCACAAGCAATCCACCCAGATGTGTATTAAAGTTGCCACCTTAAGTTGAACCATTAATTAACAATCTCACATCTGTCATGGATACACTCAAACCCAATCCACGTCTATGAGCATAGCATAGCAATATAAACATAATGTAGAAGTAACTCTCAAGGGTTTGATAATAAAACAGGTAATAGGTTCTACCTCATCAGCTACTTCCCAAACCCACGGACGGTCAAGTCTCTGTGTTCAGTGTTATCCCTGGATTGGTAATGCTGACACACACAGTACTCGAAGGATTTACAACAGAGTAGCAATCACACACTTGTTACATCGAATGTCTCCAAAAGAGAACTTATTACAATAAATATGGCTTAAGGCCATCTAAATACGATAACAGCGGAAGGCTTGGAAGATAAGGTGAATCCATCAACTCCAACGGCATAGCTGAGTGCATGAAAAACGACCTATGGCACCTTACTCGTCGTCTGAAAAGTCTGCAACATGATATGTTGCAGCCCGAAAACGGGCCAGCACATGGAATATGCTGGCAATATAACACAGTAGAGCAATGAACATATAAATGCTATCAATACATGCATATAAGGATGGTGGAGGCTCTAAGGTTATATTGTTTTGCGAAAAGCCATTTTTTCCCTCCAACAAAGGAATAGATTTTATTTTAACTATCATGGTGGTTGAAACATCATTGAGAAGGTTCCTCCAACTCAATCCCAATTAAAGTAATCATTAACAACCCAACAAAATTTATTTAGAGTGATGAGATCAAACCAATAATTCAAGTACCAGATACTCAAGATGTCCATAACCGGGGACACGGCTAACCATGATTAGTTTATACACTCTGCAGAGGTTTGCGCACTTTTCCCCACCAGACTCAATCTCCTCCGTTTGATTTCTCGCACTACATGGTGTTTGAGAAACGGATGACCGAGACACGCCTTCGTAAGCATTAACTCTTTACTCTGGGTGGACAGTTACACCTACTTTCCCTCTACATCTGCTAGCCCACCACTGAAAGAGGTCACACAACATACTCAACTATGCCAGAGCCCATAATGGCTTGTGGCTGCACAAGGAAGTTTCTAGCATGAATAATCTTATGATCCCTTTGAGCCTGGGTGGCGGACCATAGGATGATCACACGGGTACTCCGGGATATCCTAGGACAACACTGGATTCTCCAGGTGCCCACAAGCAATCCACCCAGATGTCTATTAAAGTTGCCAGCTTAAGTTGAACCATTAATTAACAATCTCACATCTGTCATGGATACACTCAAACCCAATCCACGTCTACGAGCATAGCATAACAATATAAGCATAACGTAGAAGTAACTCCCAAGGGTTTGATAATAAAACAGGTAATAGGTTCTACCTCATCAACTACTTCCCAAACCCACATGTTAAGAGATCCTACTCATGCAATGTGTGAGGGTTGTAAATAATGCATAAAAACTGGGTGAAAAGGGGGTATGATCAATGTGTTACTTGCCTTGCTCACGATCTGCAAATCCTAGAGACTCGTAGTAGCACGCTTCGCACTCCGGGAATTCTATCGCAGACAAACAATAGCATACATAAGCAATCAAGCAAAGATGCACGGGTAAATCTCAAATAAGAAGATCTAACCAGAAAGTTCAACTGAAGAACTCCAGTTTGCAAAAAGAATCAAATAAAATGGAGCAACGAAACTCAAACTGCGAAAGAAACAAGATCCGATTACTAAAAAGTCAAATTTTACAGTACCAAAATCTGGTTCAAGTTGGTTAAACATAAAGAGGGCTTCGAGACAAAGATCTAGGCGCTTGTTTCACCCAATTTGGATGAACGAGCGAAAAGTTATAATAGAACGAAGATTAGGGCCGAAATCGCGATAAAAAATAATCGCGGAAAACCCTGGAAAAAGAGAAACTGACGAATAGGCTAACAAACGAATGTTCGCTTTCTGCGGCTAACGGATGAACGACATTCGTTAAAATGAACGTACGGACGAACGTTCACTATTTAACCGAACCGAGAAAGACCGAAACAAAACCGATCTAAAAAAATGAGCTAGAGTTTCAAAAAAACCGAGCGGCTTTCTACCAAAAACCGTCGGCGACGCGCGGCTACCTCGGCGAGGTCCCGCGGGTCGGCGGCGTTCGGGTTGGCGGCGGCGCGACGAGCGGACCCGGGCAAGGGCGCTGAACGGGCGGCGGCGCAAAGACGAAGTCGAGGCAGCGCGGCCGGCTAGGGTTTCAAGGGCTGGTGAAGGCTTATAAAGGCCGTCCGGGTCGCAGTCCAGGTCGGACACGGCCCGGTTAGGTCGGTAACTTTTTTTCAAACCTGACACGGAAAACGAGTAAAAGAAATACTAAACGGACTCCAAAAATCTAGAAATAAATTTTCACGGTCCTCTAATAATATTGCGGACAAAGGGAACATTTATTTGGGCCTCTAATGCAATTTTTGAAAAACGCATAATTTTTCCTAATTCAAATAAATTTGCGATAAAAATCCAAATAAAATTTATTTATTGATTTTAATATTTTTCCTCCAATATTTCCTTGTTTTTGGAGAAGTCATATTATCTCCTCTCAAATATTTTAATACGAAATATTTTCGGTAGAAAATTTATTAAAACCAAAATTATCCTTGTTAAATATTTGATAAAATTCAAATATGAAGAACGTGAAATCCCCAACTTCTCCGTGGGTCCTTCAGTTGCTTAGAATTTCGAGGATCGCAAAACGAAAATGCAATAAAATATGATATGCATGAATGACCTATGTATAACATTCCAAATTGAAAGATTGGGATGTTACATCGCCGCCTTGCCACCGCTCTCTCCCCGCTCTTTCTCGCCTCTCCGCCGCCGCGCCACCATGCCGCCGCGTCGCCGGGAAACTTGGGGATACCGCGGCGTCCACGCGCGCCCCTCCAGGCGGCTTCTCCGCCGAGATCCGGTTTCGCGGGATGCGCCTCGGCCTCGGAAATTTCGACACCACCAATGAGGCCTCCCGCGCGTACGACGCGGCGGCGTGGCGCCTCAGATAGCCTCATAGAACATTGAACTTCCCCAATGTGCCGACGCGGGAGCGGGCGCAGGAGCTCGTGCCTCTGCCGCGGCTTATCACCGACGAGGATCGTCACGACAACCGGAGGCGGGAGCACCGTCTCGGCATCGCTGAGATCTACGATGAAGCCATGGCGCTGTGGTGCCAACGCTTCCCGCAGGACATCATCAACGAGCGTGAGTTCTACGCGCAAAGGAGGGCGGAGAGGGAGAAGAGGAGGGCGGAGCGAGCCGCCTATCACGAGGACAAGCGTACGCGAAAAGCGGACGCTCAATTCAACATGAGGCTAGGAGCAGCGTCGCCCTGGGAATCCGATGACGATCGGTATCTCCACGCCTACATTGAGACGTCGGAGGAGGACATCACCAAGGAGGAGTCGAACGACGAGGAGTAGTTGAAATATCTATTTTTTATCTATCTATGCTGAGAACTATCCTCTGCTCTCTAGTATCTACTCTCTATCTCTACTTCTCGATCTCAGCACTGTAAACGCTTTTTTAAAGCGCCACGCGTTGCGCTTCTTTTGGAGATGCTCTAACATGACAGACGAGTGCTTTAATGTTGCCCACAAGATGCGTGAGTATTACTAGTAGTATATTTTTCTTGCCATGTTGAGATTTTAAAACCACGAGTGCGAACATGCAGAGGAGCAATGAAGACCAAATACGGGATATTGGGGCCATCTTCAAGGAGCGTGGCAAGTTAAAGAGGAGCTGCACCGAACCTGTAAAACGAGCTTTGGTAAGTAACACCCTTTCAATTACTTTCGTTTAGCCTCGTGTTCTTCGATGTGTATATGTTGTAGTTTATGTTTCTCTTAGCCTTGTGTTCTTCGATGTGTAATAAGAAGAGTCTTAATCGTCCTAATGCTTTTGTTTTTAGCTTGATGTAGGAAGTGGGTGTTCTCACCTTGTAGTCTGTTTTTATATTTTTCCTTTTGAATTCACTTCTGCGAGTCCTGTTTATCTGGCTTCTACTAAATGGATCTGGGTTGCTCTGAGTATTGATCTAAAAAAGAAGTAACTTCATGTCAGGATGCAGTTCCTGTGAGGAGGGAAGTATGGTCAACCTCGAGATCATGTTTCCAAAATGAGGCTGGAATACACACAAGGTGCCAGTTCCCTAATGATGCTAGATTAGACACAAGGTGCAAATTCCCAGATGATGCTGGAGTACACACAAGCCAGGTGGAGTCATCAGTTGTCCGTGTCCTCGTGGCTCTAGTAAAGGCTGAAAGAAAGCGTGCAGCAGCCCGTGAGAATGTAGTTGAGTTCCTGAAGGAGCGAAAAGAGCAATCGCATGCTTGATACGTCTCCAACGTATCTATAATTTTTTATTGTTCCATGATATTATATTATCTGTTTTGGATGTTTAATGGGCTTTATTATGCACTTTTATATTATTTTTTGGACTAACTTACTAACCGAAGGCCCGGTGCAAATTGCTGTTTTTTGCCTATTTCAGTGTTTCGAAGAAAAGGAATATCAAACGGAATCCAAACGGAATGAAACCTTCGCGAGGATCGTTTTTGGAACAAACGCAATCCAGGAGACTTGGAGTGGATGTCAAGGAAGCAACAAGGCGGCCAAGAGGCAGGGAGGCGCGCCCCCCACCCTCGTGGGCCCCTCGTACCTCCACCGACCTACTTCTTTCGCCTATATATACTCTTATACCCTGAAAACATCCAGCAGAGCCACGAAACCTATTTTCCACCACCGCAACCTTCTGTACCCGTGAGATCCCATCTTGGGGCCTTTTCCGGCGCTCCATCGGAGGGGGAATCGATCATGGAGGGCGTCTACGTCAACACCATAGCCTCTCCGATGATGTGTGAGTAGTTTACCACAGACCTTCGGGTCCATAGTTATTAGCTAGATGGCTTCTTCTGTCTCTTTGGATCTCAACACAAAGTTCTCCTCGATCTTCTTGGAGATCTATTCGATGTAATTCGTTTTGCGGTGTGTTTGTCGAGGTCCGATGAATTGTGGGTTTATGATCAAGATTATCTATGAACAATATTTGATTCTTCTCTGAATTCTTATATGCATGATTTGATATCTTTGCAAGTCTCTTCGAATTATCTGTTTGGTTTGGCCTACTAGATTGATCTTTCTTGCAATGGGAGAAGTGCTTAGCTTTGGGTTCAATCTTGCGGTGTCCTTTCCCAAAGGATGGGGCAGCAAGGCACGTATTGTATTGTTGCCATCGAGGATAAAAAGATGGGGTTTATATCATATTGCTTGAGTTTATCCCTCTACATCATGTCATCTTGCCTAATGCGTTACTCTGTTCTTATGAACGTAATACTCTAGATGCATCTTTGGATAGCGGTCGATGTCTGGAGTAATAGTAGTAGATGCAGAATCGTTTCGGTCTACTTGTCACAAACGTGATGCCTATGTTCATGATCATGCCTAGATATTCTCATAACTATGCGCTTTTCTACCAATTGCTCGACAGTAATTTGTTCACCCACCGTAAAATATGCTATCATGAGAGAAGACACTAGTGAAACCTATGGCCCCTGGGTCTATTTTCCATCATATTAATCTCCCGTCAACTAGCTATTTCTGTCGTCGTTTATTTTGTAATCTTTACTTTTCAATCTATACAACAAAAATACCAAAAATATTTATCTTATTATCTCTATCAGATCTCACTTTTGCAAGTGGCCGTGAAGGGATTGACAACCCGTTTATCACGTTGGTTGCAAGGTTCTTGATTGTTTGTGCAGGTAATACGGATTTGCGTGTAGTCTCCTACTGGATTGATACCTTGGTTCTCAAAAACTGAGGGAAATACTTATGCTACTTTGCTGCATCACCCTTTCCTCTTCAAGGGAAAACCAACGCATGCTCAAGAGGTAGCAATGCTCTCTTCACCCAAGCCAAAGAAGATGGACGAAGCCAGAAATAAGCTAGCAGAGGCAGAGCAGGCTAGGCGTCTCCTGCTATCTAAAACTGTTGTCAATACAAAATTTCCTTCATAATAGCTAGGTTGAAATGTTTATCCAGTCAGCATGCCTGTTGTGATGTCCGTGCATCTACTAATGTGGCACAAAATATATTTTTTTGGGGTCATGTAATAACAATAATTACTTTCTAAACAATAACAGACGAATCATTGGACATGGTATAGTTCACGCGCAAGCCCGACATTCCAAGTTCAACTTCCACATCAAACTCATGTTCACAGATATATGCACATTCATAAATAATGTCCACAACCATGATTCACTTCAAAGCCAAAAAACTGTGAGGAGAGTTATAATTAAATAAAAACCTCCAGTTCCTGCTACCACTGCGAGCACAACAAGTCAAGACCATGCGTAATTAATTATATTTTGTCATTTTTTGTGTTCTAAAATGCCGGCTGGCTCACAGGAGGATGTGTAGCCGGCACACGCGCAGATTCAACGGAGGCGGGTGGGGCAGTCTGAAGTCGGTTGCATGCAGCAAGGAGGGATGTTTAGCCGGGCCTGCAGCGAGTGGGGCCCTCTTGGCCGGCACACCAGTGCAATGCCTGCGCTATGAGAGGTCGCGTCCGTGTCAGAGCAATCACTCCTTCCAATCCTTTTTTGTTTGGGTATAACAAAATTTCATTTTCCATTCACATTTTACAAGTAAAATTCATGGACAAACTTTGACCCAAACTATGATGGGGACTAGTAACTGGAACGGAGGTAGTAGTTTTTTATCAAAGAAGTGTTTCCCGCTTTTGATTTTCATTACTGATAACCGACATCTAGACCATAGTATTTTCCCTAGAACTACCAGGTTCAACATCTCGCAACATAAACCCATACAACCATACGCCAAGGAGGTAGTAGTTATGAATTCAATTTTCGCTCCATACCAATCGTTCTAAAAACTACATACTCCACTAAAAATGATATTTTAAACGTGGCTACTCGATCTGTGGAAACTGGCGAGCCACCGCCTCCAGGTCGTTCACCTGTGGCCCTGACCATCAACTGCTACGGATCAAATTATCACGCAAGCTAACTATTCCTACAAAGGTGCGCTCCACCACGTAGCCGGTACCCACGCATGCAGCAATCGTGCACCTAGGGTTTTAGGGTTTATTTGTTAATGATGCCTTTACGTAACTCTCATGTGTGCGAGACAGCGAGAGACCGACTACGTGCATGCGCCTCTTCTCTTCATATATGTACTCCACTGTTTGTCTGGTGTCCAAAAAATTATACAGTGGTAATAACTACTCCCTCCATTCCATAATGTAGTGCCTATAGATTTTTTGAAAAGTCAAACCTCACAAACTTTGACCAAGTTTGTGGAGAAAATTATTTACATCTAGAGTGCGAAACATATATCACTAGATTCATCATATGATGTAGTTTCGCATTATATTTTTTTTTCATTATAGATATAAATATTTTTCTCTACAAACTTGGTCAAAGTTTGCAAAGTTTGACTTCTTAAAATATCTATAGGCACTACATTGTGGAACGATGCGTTGCCACATGATCAAAGTTGATTAGTACATATTCACCGATTTGATAGAAAAAAGAGTCTAGTTTTGAAATATGTATATCACTAAAAATATGTTATGTTTCACTCAAAATATATTCCTTTGGCGGTTTTGATGAGATAAGGGAGGAATGTTGTTGGTTTCAAGATTTGAGAAGTGGTATATGTCTAATTTCTACTGTTACTAGCAAGATGCCCGTGCGTTACACGGAACATCAAGATCTTGTGGGAGAAAAAGATGAACAAGGTAAGGCCTTATCTGCAAATGTGGAGAGTAGTGCGAGTAAATTGCCATAGTTTCCTTCCTATCCGTTAGATATAGGTCGGATGACCTATATTGTAGGATGGCAGGCACACCATCATCACCGACTATGCTTTTTATAAGAGTAGAGATAAAAGCAGAGTTGGTGATGATGGTGTGCCTGCCATCCTACAATATAGGTCGTCTAATTTATATCTGGCGGATAGGAAGGAAACTATGGCAATTTTGCAAAAAGATGCTCACACCCCTCTCCACATTTGCAAATAAGGCCTTCCCTAGTTCATCCTTTTCTCCCACAAGATAAACTACTCATACAAATGCATCTTGATGTTCCGTGCAACGCATGGGCATCTTGCTAGTTGTTGCAAAAAGCCCATGTGTGTGTGAGAGAAAGGGAGAGAGGAGGAGGATGGAGTGCATGTGTGACAAAGACACAAAGAGTGTGTGTGCGAGAGGTATCAGCTTAAAATGAGGCGATAGTGTGTGTGTGTGCACGATCGAGAGGGCGTGTCTCAAGAAGGGAAGAAAAATTTACATAGATACAAGGAGCGCGAGAGAGACATGTATGCGATAGTGGAAGCGCGACTGTTCCGGTGTATAAACCAATCTAGAGGCTAATCGATAAATGTTTGTTAGAGAAATACGAGTGGGGTGCGAAAGGGAGAGTTTTGTGTGTGTGAGAGAGAGACGGTAGTTGGGAAGGGGAGTGGAAGCAGAAGTTGTGTGTGTGTGTGTGAGAGAGAGAGAGGGGGGGAAGTTTGTCTGATCGGTAAACAAATGAATAATGTCAGTTTTATAACTGGGATTGAGACGGAAAGTAGACAACAACAAATGTTGTGTCTCAGAGGGAGAGAGTAATTTTAGTGGTATATGTCATATCTAGAGACATATAGGGTGTGTGAGAGAACCCCATAGAGAGAAAGACAAAGTGAAAGACGAGTGAGACTATGTGTGTGGCGGTGAAAAAGAAAGCTTAGGTACCTAGTGATTCCAGAGAACGGTAGAGACGTGATAGATAATGAAAACCGTGTAATGTATAACGATAGGGAGAGTGTGACACTTCTCAAGGGAGACGTTGAGAGACCATGTTTGCGAAGAGAGGAGAAACATGAAGTGAGCGTGCGGGTGAGCTGGAGAAAAGAGAGTGATAGCTACATGAAGGAGCATGCATGCGAGAGAGATGGGCGTGAAAGGAGTCAACATAAAAGGGATTCGAAAATTTGAATTCGAGATGATGATACATGTAATTCATATTCGAACCAAAATTGATCTATCAAACATGCATACTCATATGAATTCACGCGCATCTATGTTATTTAATATGTAGATATTACTGATCCATACATTTTACTAGAACATAATTTGGTTTAAATTTTTTGAATTCAACCTTATGATTTTGAGATCATTGTATTTGTAAATCATATTATACATATAAAGGAGCAGAATTCTTTGTTGTGCTTTTGAAAGTATATATATATATATATATAATGATGTATATAGAATTTTATTCCGAACGAAAATGGATCCTGCCCGAACAAAAATAGAATACAAACTGGATTCGAATTGAGTTGGCATGGTAAACGTGCACTCTTGCTCTGCAAAAATTTGAACGGTTACGAAAGTCGCAAGAATCGCCAAAACCAGAATTTGCGAGATGGAAATTACTGCCTATCCCTGCCACGCAAAGCCTATCGGCTCGATTTCTATAGGTTTCGATAGGGGTAGATTTGTAATTTCACTCAGACGTGACATAACTACCTCTAACCCGGATTCATACACGGTGGGCGCCAAAACATAGTGTCTCCTCAGGCGAAATTGACTCCCTCCCAGATTCATACACGGTGGGCGCCAAAAACAAACTCTCGTCGGCAAATATTCGGTGTATGTGAGATTACCGTCCTATCCCCAACCGACTAATATTGTTGTGATGTAGGAAGTTTTAAACGGGGGCTAAGTTTGTAAATTCCTCGCATTTGGGACCAGCGCGCCCTGAAGACATGGTTCCCCCTTCCTCTCTCCCTCCATTTCCCCATTCGTACTCTATAGGCGCCAAAATACCCTCTCCACCCCAGCCTCCTCCGTCTGCCACCCCATCCACCGCCGTCCTCCTCCACCATGCCGGAGCTGATACCCCGATGCCGCCGGCCATTACAAGAGATCGATCTCTCTCATCCACGGCTTCGGACCGGGATCCTTGCATCCCGTCCTCTTGCTTCATCCCCGCCGTCATCCACCTTGTCGGCACCGCTCCCACGACCGTCTCGTCCACAGCGCCCCACCGCCACCGTCTACCCTCCTAGATCTGCTTCCACGCTGCCGACAGCCATCGCTACCGCATCACCTTCAATTCTCAGGAGATGCATACACGGCGCCGCACCAGAGGCGATACTCTTTCGTATCTGCTCAACTTATTTATCGCAGCAAGAAAATAGATCGCCACTGCTTTACTCTGATTTCTTGTCCATCACTTACTTGTTAGTTGAAAGCAAACATTGGTTGCGAAGTTGCCTTTGTCCGGTTTGCACCTTCAGATCCGCCATGGCACGCTCAACACTATACTCTCAATGCTTATAGTTTTCCCCTTTTATATTCCACACTAGTTAAATGAAAGTAGACTAAATTTCAAAATTGGGTCAGTCGATTTTTGAGAGCTCGCCGGAGTTCGCCAGTGCGAAGGAAGGTGCTCGGGTGGGGACGGTGGTTATGGGGGGCGGTGGTGGGTCCTCGCCGAATGAAGAAAACTCGACGTGGGTGGGGGCGGGGCTGGGGGGTGTTGGTGGCGGAGGAACACAGGCAGTGGGGGCCGTGGTTCGGCCGGCGGCCCGTGCGGTGTTCTGTATGGGAAGAATCAGAGACAAGGAAGAAGAAGGGTTAGGAGACGTAGGATCTTCATCCAACCGCCTGAAATGGTCGAATGACCCAAATGACAATAGTCACGTGACTTGCATGCAGACATGCCTTTATATTCAGTACCATCATCGTACCTACTTAGCACTGCTCCTGAATCCATCAAGCTAAACAACGTGCCACTCATAATTCCAAACTTGTTGCTCAAATACGAATCTGATATGATGCTGATATTACTAAATCAGATAAAGTTTAATTGGCATCTAATGTTCCTACTTTACTTTCGAAAAGCACGTGCACCACATATAGAGAGACAACAGGGAGTTGCATTCTTAATGTGCTCTGGTTCATCATGTGCGGGCACTGCACAACTAACATTTTATTATCCAAAATCGGCTTGCTCTTCTTTAGCATGTTCCTCTCCGGTTCTTCTTTAATAAGTACTCTCTCCGTTCCTAAATACAAGTCTTTGTATAGATTCCACCATGGACTACATATGGAGCAAATGAGTGAATCTACACTCTAAAATGTATTTGTATACATATGTATGTGATCCATAGTGGAAATCTCTACAAAGACTTATATTTTGGAACAGAGGGAGTATGATAGTAGTACAGTATGTTCCTTGTAGTGAAGATGAGCAGGGACAATTGCAGTGTAGAAGTCTATACGGTCGGTTGTGATGGACACTATGAACTCTTCGGGCCTCTTTGATTCGTAGGATTTTGTAAACATAGGAATAGGAATTGTAGTGGCCTGCCCACTTGAATCCTATAAGATTAGCAAGGAAATGCGGGGAGTTGTGTCGTCTTTGAGAGTTACATGGATACTAACAGTATCGCACCTTCAGTTAAAGAGAGCTGGTATCCGAAGCCTTTCTAGTCGTACCGGCAATACTAGCACATATATTCCAGCAAGTTCCACTTTGCTGATCTTACTTGTGATGCTTACGGTTTTCCCGTTATATCTACACTATGACCTGCGTAGCTGCTTTGTGTCGCACTAGCAGCAGTCCACTCTTGAAACTAAACAACACACCAATCATAAGTCCAAAGCTTACTTCTTCAAATACGAATTGTGATATGATACTAGTATTAGTTAATAGACACACATTAATTGGTCAGGTAATGCTCCCACTTGATTTTCCAAATGCATGTGGCCACATATAGAGAGACAGCATGGAATTGCATTTCTTTGGGTGTTGTGATTCATCATGAGTGGGTAACCAACACTATATGCAATGAAGCGGAACCTCAAGAATATGCTTCCTCTTATGTTCTTTAACATGTTACTCTTTTGTTATTCTGTATTTAGTACGTACGGTATGTTCCTTGTCAGGAAGGGGAGCAGGGACATCTGCAGTCAACAGCTGATCGAGCTGGCCTGTACCTGATCGATAGGCTTTCAATTAGTAGCGGCAATACAACACCGTAATTTCCAGCCAGTTCCACTTTCCCGATTTATATATCCTAGTTATGGTGTACCCCTTTTATGTAAACTACGATCTGCCTAGTTGTTGTGTGCTCTTGTTATCATGGTTTGGCAATAAACTCTCTATACAATATATTATGAACCTATCATCTACCAACTATCCTTACTTCTGGAGCCTATTTTTTTGTGTACTTGTGCCGGATTATATTAATGCACGCACCATATTACAGCACACATGGGCTCTCTCATGAGAATCCAGTGATAGCACACAAGGGTTTACAGGGGCGCTCCTATATTAGAATATCTTCTACATTACAAAGATAATCTCACTACTATTTATGTTTTCATGCTTCTCAGATATTATACGTAATCACAGTGAATATCAGAATCCGTGCATCATAAGAATATTGTGGAACACTGCCACGACTTACAAAATTGGCACCAAGGCATTGAGTGCCATTCTCGATGCAATGAAACTCATACGCTCCCCACCTGTAGATTCTTGTTCAGAATATGATCCTAATGACTATTCTGACCTCGAGGAGTCAAAGGCAGATGGCTTGTCCTGTTCACCCATCAAGGTGCCTGTTCTAATTTGGCAAGGTTTTATTGATTGTGCGTATCTTGCATAAGTTGTCTTGCATTTCTTCTACTCTGTAGCACCGCCATTTGCTTAGTTTACTCATCATATATGTCAAGATGCCATGCCCATCCATTATCAATACATATTCCATCTGTCATCAATACGATGTTTTTCCACTCAAATGTTGTTCTTGTGCATCAGACATCAGAAAGGAAGAGGGTGATTGCCGAACCTGAAGGAGCACCAGCAAAGTCCTTGAAAATCGTGGTGGTGCCGGAGAAATCAAACAGCACCACACTTATATTGGCTCTACAACCAGTGACACAAAACGTAGGATCGACTCCAGCAGACTGTACCCATACTTCACTGGCCACACCACTAGCCCCACCACACAGGACCGGCACTACAGCAAAAGGTATGCCGATTTCAGTTGCCATAGCACCAGTCGTACCACAGAAAAATCCCACTCCAAAGAAAAAGTACAAAGAAGTCCACCGGCTGAAGACCTATCCCAACTACAGAGACGGCCAATTCCTGCAGATTGGAACCCCATTCCAGTTATTCCCAGTTTAAATACAATGTTTTCAATGTTGTTAGGGACTACGTGCATTTATTGCCATCATGGGAAGATTGTAGTGAAGACAAACACCATTTTCACATCTTCCTGTCCCACTTACGTGTAAGTGCTATTATTCATGGTGATTATTTTCCTGTTTTCTGCTGATTGAACGCATCAATGATTTACATTACATTGTTGTAAGTAGGTGAGGTCAATCTGGATAGTCATGACGAGCAAAGCTTGCTTGCGCTTTTCAAGGAAGCATTGCAGCAGTATCGATGTTACCTGAGGAACTCACACTTTGATGGCAAGTCTATAAACGAATTTTCGGTGAAGTCTCCTCTGCTAAATTTAGAAGCCATTGAATAGAAAAAGCTTGTTATGCACTGGTCTCGTTCCCAGGATGAGGTACTGTCTATGATATCACATGACAATTTGAACTTCTACTTTTCCGCATGTGCCTTACGGATCTTTTTTGCAGGAAATCTGCTCGAAGAAGAATTCCAGTTTGAAAAGGACGACAGGATATCGCAAATATGCTACCCGCTGCTTTTCTCTTGTTAGTACCTGTTGTCCTGTATCATTGTACTTGCATACATACCTGGTTCATTATGTGACAGCTTGCTTATCAATTGTTCGCTCCAAATTATCTGATCTGTATGAATGGTTACATTAGTGTAGAATATATCCAATGCCAATGAAATTTTTTAGCTCTGCATTGTTCTTGTAAGTACTTGTTGTCCATTATCAGTGCACTTATATTGACAGCTAGTTGTACATGTACCATCACTCCGCAACTTATTTTCCTTTGCCCTCCATTTTCTACACATCAGATCTATATTTACTCTTATCATAAGGTTGGATAACAACGATGGTACTGAAGAAGTTTAGATCTGCATTTCTCTTGGCCGTACCTTTTGCTTGTATCGCTGTACTTACATTTATAGCTACTTGGTTATGTATCATTGAAGGAAATATGCCCTAGAGACAATAATAAAGTTGTTATTTATATTTCCTTATATCATGATAAATGGTTATTATTCACTCTAGAATTGTATTAACCGGAAACTTAGTATATGAGTGAATACATAGACAAACAAAATGCCACTAGTATGCCTCTACTTGACTAGCTCGTTGAATCAAAGATTGTTAAGTTTCCTAGCCATAGACATGAGTTGTCATTTGATTAACGGGATCACATCATTAGAGAATGATGTGATTGACTTGACCCATTCCGTTAGCTCAGCACTTGATTGTTTAGTATATTGATATTGCTTTCTTCATGACTTATACATGTTCCTATGACTATGAGATTATGCAACTCCCGAATACCAGACAGAGGAACACTTTGTATGCTACCAAACGTCACAACATAACTGGGTGATTATAAAGGTGCTCTACAGGTGTCTCCAATGGTACTTGTTGAGTTGGCATAGATCAAGATTAGGATTTTTCACTCCGATTGTCGGAGAGGTATATCTGGGCCCTCTCGGTAATGCACATCACTATATGCCTTGCAAGCAATGTGACTAATAAGTTAGTTGCGGGATGATGCATTATGGAACGAGAAAAGAAACTTGCCGGTAACGAGATTGAACTAGGTATTGAGATACCGACGATCGAATCTCGGGCAAGTAACATACCGATGAGAAAGGGAACAAGCATTATGTTGTTATGCGGTTTAACAGATAAAGATCTTCAGAGAATATTTGGGAGCCAATATGAACATCCAGGTTCCGCTATTGGTTATTGACCGGAGACGTGTCTCGGTCATGTCTACATAGGTCTCGAACCCGTAGGGTCCGCACGCTTAACGTTCGATGACGATCGGTATTATGAGTTTATGTGTTTTGATGTACCGAAGATGGTTCAGAGTTCCGGATGTGATCACAGACATGACGAGGAGTCTCAAAATGGTCGAGACATAAATATTGATATATTGGATAACTATATTCGGACACCGAATGAGTTCCGGGGGTCACCGGATAATTATCAAAGTGCCCGGGGGTTATCGGAACCCCCGAGGGGACTATTGGGCCTACATGGGCCATAGGGAAGAGGGGAGGCAGCCCACAAGGGGCAGCCGCGCCCCCTCCCTATAGGTAGTCCAAATTGGACTAGGGAGGGGGCGCCCCCCCTTTCCTTCTCCTCTCCCTCTCCTTCATTCCCCCTTCCTTCTCCTAGTTGGACTAGGAAAGGGGGAGTCCTATTCCTAGTAGGAGGAGGACTCCTCCCCCTCCTTGGCGCGCCCCAAGGGCCGGCTGGCCTCCCCCTTGCTCCTTTATATACAGGGGCATGGGGCACCCTAGAACACACAAGTTGATCATTGATCCCAGCCGTGTGCGGTGCCCCCCTCCACCATAATCCACCTCGGTCATATCATTGTAGTGCTTACGCGAAGCCCTGTGCCGGTAGCTTCAGCATCACCGTCATCAGACCATCGTGCTGACAAAGCTCTCCCTCGACACTCTGCTGGATCATGAGTTCGTGGGACGTCACCGAGCTGAACGTGTGCAGAACGCAGAGGTGCCATACTTTCGGTACTAGGATCGGTCGATCGTGAAGACGTACGACTACATCAACAACGTTGTCAAAATGCTTCTACTTTTGGTCTACGAGGATACGACGACAACACTCTCCCCTCTCGTTGCTATGCATCACCATGATCTAGCGTGTGTGTAGGAATTTTTTTGAAATTACTACGTTCCCCAACAGTGGCATCAGAGCCCGGTTTATGCGTAGATGTTATATGCACGAGTAGAACACAAGTGAGTTGTGGGTGATAATAGTCATACTGCTTACCAGCATGTCATACTTTGATTTGGCGGTATTTTTGGATGAAGTGGCCCGGACCGACATCACGCGTACGCTTACGCGAGACTGATTCTACCGACGTGCTTCGCACACAGGTGGCTGGCGGGTGTCAGTTTCTCCAACTTTAGTTGAATCGAGTGTGGCTACGCCCGGTCCTTTGTTGAAGTTTAAAACATCACATACTTGAAGAAAAATCGTTGTGGTTTTGATGCGTAGGTAAGAACGGTTCTTTCTCAGCCCGTAGCAGCCACGTAAAACTTGCAACAACAAAGTAGAGGACGTCTAACTTGTTTTTGCGGGGCATGTTGTGATGTGATATGGTCAAGACATGATGCTAAATTTTATTGTATGAGATGATCATGTTTTGTAACAAAGTTATCGGCAACTGGCGGGAGCCATATGGTTGTCGCTTTATTGTATGAAATGCAATGCCATGTAATTGCTTTACTTTATCACTAAGCGGTAGCGATAGTCGTAGAAGAAATAGTTGGCGAGACGACAACGATGCTACGATGGAGATCAAGGTGTCGCGCCGGTGATGATGGTGATCATGACGGTGCTTTGGAGATGGAGATCAAAGGCACAAGATGATGATGGCCATATCATATCACTTATATTGATTGCATGTGATGTTTATCCTGTATGCATCTTATTTTGCTTAGTTCGATGGTAGCATTATAAGATGATCTCTCACTAAATTTCAAGGTACAAGTGTTCTCCCTGAGTATGCACCGTTGCAAAAGTTCGTCGTGCCGAGACACCATGTGATGATCGGGTGTGATAAGCTCTACGTTCACATACGACGGGTGCAAGCCAGTTTTGCACACGTAGAATACTCGGGTTAAACTTGACGAGCCCAGCATATGTAGATATGGCCTCGGAACACTAAGACCAGAAGGTCGAGCGTGAATCATATAGTATATATGATCAACATAATGATGTTCACCATTGAAAACTACTCCATCTCACGTGATGATCGGACATGGTTTAGTTGATTTGGATCATGTGATCACTTAGATGATTAGAGGGATGTCTATCTAAGTGGGAGTTCTTAAGTAATATGATTATTGAATTTTAATTTATAATGAACTTAGTACATGATAGTATTTTGCATGTCTATGTTGTTGTAGATCAATGGCCCGTGCTACTGTTCCTTTGAATTTTAATGCGTTCCTAGAGAAAGCTAAGTTGAAAGATGATGGTAGCAACTACACGGATTGGGTCCATAACTTGAGGATTATCCTCATTGTTGCAGAGAAGAATTACGTCCTGGAAGCACCGCTAGGTGCAAGACCCGCTGCAGGAGCAACGCCTGATGTTGTGAACGTCTGGCAGAGCAAAGCTGATGACTACTGAATAGTTCAGTGTGCCATGCTTTACGGCTTAGAACCGGGAATGCAATGACGTTTTGAACGTCATGGAGCATATGAGATGTTCCAGGAGTTGAAGTTAATATTTCAAGCGAATGCCCTGATTGAGAAATATGAAGTCTCCAATAAGTTCTACAACTGCATAATGGAGGAGAATAGTTCTGTTAGTGAGCATATCTCTACTCCTAAAGGACGAGTCCGTACGTCGTTCGTTCGTTCGTTCATTGCTCCCCTCCCATCGATCGATAGGATCCCCGATTTTGTCCGATCTCGCAATTAATGGACGCCGATTATCTCAAGTTGCGTGTCGTCCCACCGAATCGGTCTCCTTCCTTGTTTATCTCTACCAAATCAGTCTCCTTCCTTGTTTATCTCTACTACCTACATTCATGGAAGGAATCAATCACGATCGACTGACGGTAATCAATCTCTATATATCCAAAAATACAGGTAGTTCTTTTTCCTTTTGCTCATGATGAATCCATCCAATACCCGATCGTCTCGCTATGCAACCAGTCCCCCGAGCAAACCAGAGAAAGCCTAATCCCTTCCCCATCTCGTTTATTCTCCTGTGGCGACGTGCTTATGGTGACATCAGGGGTAGGACGTGAGGTATCCATTCATCCTCTCTTCCTGAGCATACATCATCTCTCTAATATCGGCCATCTCATCAAAATGGCGCATGGCAGCGGCGATACAGATCGTCGAGGGTGTTGCTGCGGCACCGATGTACGTACGTCCTTGCTCGAACCGAGGCGGCAGGGAGCTGAGGGGATAAAGGTGCTGCAGCACTTGATCCAAGAAGGGCAATGGTAGGCGGGGCGACGTCGCGTTAGAGAGAGAGAGAGAGAGAGAGAGAGAGAGAGAGGGAGGGAGAAGGAGAGTGTCGGTGTCAAAATCGGCGGATCTCAGGTAGGGGGTCCTGAACTGTCCGTCTAGGCGGATGGTAACAGGAGACAAGGGACACGATGTTTTTACCCAGGTTTGGGCCCTCTTGATGGAGGTAAAACCCTACTCCTGCTTGATTAATATTGATGATATGGGTAGTACAAGAGTAGATCTACCACGAGATCAGAGAGGCTAAACCCTAGAAGCTAGCCTATGGTATGATTGTTGTTCGTCCTATGGACTAAAACCCTCCGGTTTATATAGATACCAGTGAGGGCTAGGGTTACACAGAGTCGGTTACAATGGGAGGAGATCTACATATCCGTATCGCCAGGCTTGCCTTCCATGCCAAGTAAAGTCCCTTCCGGACACGGGACGAAGTCTTCCATCTTGTATCTTCATAGTCCAGGAGTCCGGCCAAAGGTTATAGTTCGGCTGTCCGGACACCCCCTAATCCGGTACTCCCTCAGTAGCCCCCAAACCAGGCTTCAATGACGATGAGTCCGTGGCAGATTTGTCTTGACATTGCAAGGCGGGTTCTTCTCCAAATTCTGTGTACCTGTTGAATAGTGCCCGGCTTCTCGTGAATATTGTGCTCCTTGGTTTCCATGCCCAATAATGGCCATCTTCCACATGTCAAACGAATGCGAAAAGCCAGGGTATTTTTACATTTACCCCTCTAGCTGCGCAAATGAGTTGCCTATAAAAGAGACGAGAGTTTAGATCCGAATCACACCATCTTCCCTTCGCGAGCATTCATCGAAGCGCATCCGACAGAAATCCATTCCATCATGGCCAGTCAGACGCAGCTCCTCCTCTCGCCCTCCCAGCCCTCAAGCTAGAGATTAGGAGAGATGTTCCGTCCCACACAGCGAGCTAGTGACGCTCCAAACCAAGGGATTTCTTCCCCAAGCCTTCATGGTCCCGGTTCGAGCCGGACTCGCCACATATAATGGCGGAAAGCAGGCGGAGAGCGTCCCCAATCCCTCCAAAGGAGAGCGGGTATGCCTTGTCCCTTATTTAAAAGAGGGCTCGGATTTCCAATTCATCCGTTTCTCTGGGGGCTCCTGGAGTTCTACGGCCTCTAGTTGCACAACCTTACGCCTGCCTCCATATTGCATATTGCGGGCTTCATAGCCCTTTGCGAGCTGTTCTTGGGCATCGAGGCTCATTTCGCGCTGTGGAAGATGTTCTGTCTTGTGCCCCGTTCTCAGGAGGGGTCGATATATCAAGTGGGCGGAGCCGAACTATGGCGCATCGCCGGGACCGGATATCTATCCGGAACCCCAAGGAAGGTGTCCGAAGACTGGCCTTCAGAATGGTTTTATATAGAAGATGTCCCTCTGCCGGACCCTATTCGGATCGGCCTCCCCGAGTTCAATAATGCTCCCCTGAAGAAACGCCTAAGCTGGCGTCCACGGAGCCCTCAGAGGGAAAATGACAAGGACGTCCTCTACCTGATGAGCCGGATAAGTTTGTTAGTTCATTCCGGACTGACCATGATCGGGGTCATGGCCACATGCATTATGCGGGGGGTGCAGCCGCTTCAGTATAGAGGCCACCCCATGTGGGATTTCAACGGGGAGGATGATGCCACTCGCTGCGGCCGTAAGTGGCCGGCATCGGTTGCTGCTCTGACGAAGGCCTTGTCCGCATTGTACAAGGGAGAAGAGGAGGAGTTCCTCCGCGTCAATCCACACGGCGGATTTTCTATGTACAATCCTCCAAGCTGGGTAAGCTGACATTTCTTTTTGCCCAACTGTTCCATATTCCCATAGTTAAGTACCTTATCTTGTGATTTCGACGCAGGAATTGCGCCGGGCCGTAAAGGATATAAACAGCCCTCCTCCACAACCCGAGGATCCGGAACGGTCCCTCGATCCGGCCTCCCAAGAGGATCCGGACATCTCCGTGGAGTTGATCGATGGGATATTTTACCAACTGAGCATCGACAATGCCTTGGTCGCCATTACGGCCGATTACCCCGGAATACTTCCCGCCTCACAGGTAACTGAGACCGAAGTCCCAATGCTTTGAAAATGATCCATCCGTGCTTATTTTTTATCACCGTATATCAATGGTGTTTTGCAGGGGGAGCCCTTGAGGCGGAAGGCCGAGCCTGCAGTGGCTAGCCAACAAGGGGCAGCAAGGCCCAGCAGGCTGAAAAGAAGTGCTGTCCGGATTGAGATGCCTGCGCAATGGTACGGCGTGCCATCTTATTCCCAGGTTTTATTCCCGGAAGGTATACTAACGCTCATGCTCCCTTCAGGAAAAAGAGCGCTCGTCGGACTATATTCGGCGAGGTTGCCAATCGAGCCTCCACCAGCCAGGCTCCAAAGCCAGGTCCAGAAGCGGAGGCGAACATGAGGCCTACATCGGACACTCCTCCGACAGAGGATGCCGACGGACTATCTGCCACCAACTCCGAGGTGGAGAGTGCCATGAATCACAGGCGTCGCCGGACAGTTCTTCGTGACGCATGTTTCTCCCAAGAGGCATTGGATGCCTTCAATTCGGGAGATGCGCACCTCCGTTCCGCTCAAAATGGTCTAGCCAGAGCCACGCAGTATGTGAAAGACATATGGGTGAGAAAATTTGATGGTTATATATACCCGGTAGCCCCGAGACTTGAAATAGTTAGAATAATCGACTTAAGGATCATTTGTTATGCAGGATCTTACAAAAAAGAATACCCAACTGTCCTGTGAGCTGGAAGAGTGCAAAGCCCGACTTGAGGCCGCACTAGCCGCTGCAGGGAGGCCAAGGAGACCCCTCCGGTAATATACGCTTGAAAGATAAGTATGTTGTTAAGTGCGCGTGTGTCTAAATCGACAATATCATTGCAGATGGCGCCGAGTAGATCCGGACAAGCAACAACTCTTGCGCGGTTAAAGGCCGGGAGAGCGTGCTTACGAGGGTGAGGCAGGAGAAGAATAATCTCCAAGATGCCAACACCCACCGGGCAAGGAACTAAAGGATGTTCGCGCCACCGGGCCGACTCCGTGAAGGAGAATCGACGGCTTCGACGCGGCATTTTTAGTAAGTGCTTGAACGAACTTTGAAAAAGAGTTCGGCGAGGAAGTTGACTAACAGAGTTATGTCTGTAGGTATGCTCACAGGTCGTCCTGCAGAGGAAATGCCCGGTTCTACGGGTGACCTTCTTCCCGAGCTCTTACAACTGCATGAACGAGTTCGGCAGGTGATGAAAGGTGTCGCCTAGGCCTTGTGGCCATCTGTCTCCCTGCACGAAGGCCTTGGAGAGCTTGTAGAGAGGCTTAAGGGAGCGCGGCGGCGCTTCCGATTATGGAAGATATCGGCCTACCGTCAAGGCGCCAGGGAGGCCTGGGCCATGGTGAAGACGCGGTACACGAAGGCTGACCCAAACCACATGGCCGAGGTCGGACCTGTGGGGCCCGATGGGAAGGAGATCCCTGTGAGTTTAGTGTACGGCCAAGTAGAGTTGGTCAAGAAGTATTCCCAATAGGACTGTAAACTAGACAGCCTATTAGATGGTATTGAGGAGGAATACACCCAGTCAAATTGACTATGTAATTGAAGATGACATGTAAAATGCCTTCTAGCCGGATTGTAAATCGCTTTGTCATGGCGGACCTTTTCGCTTCAACCTCGGGACCCTATAGTCCGGAGTGTGTCCGAATACCCTCACGGTTATGTAAGAACCGGGGCATGCGTGGAGACCAGGCGTAGGGGTCATTAGTGCTTGAACAGACTAAGTGCCCAACTAGTTATGTTATATTACATGGTTAGTAAGAAACATCTTCCAGGGAGAATAGTTCCCTTAGGGGTTCCTTTCCCTAGGAGGCATGCCTTAAAGTGCATGTCCGGATCATGAAAAGCGTAAAAGCATCCGGGGCAGATAAATAAATAAGTGAGAAATCATCTTTAGTTCACCGACCGAATATTCCCTTAAGAACGCTAGCTTTTGGCTTCACCAGTCCCGAGGTACACATCCGTCAATTCGGCAAGAATAATCGCAGAGGTGCTCCCTTTACCACCTAGCGAACAATCGGGAACGAGGGTAAGCACAGGAGCCACGCAACCCAGCTTGGCCAAAACTTAAGTCATATCGATGCATATAATGGTGAATAAAAGGTACATGCGGAAGCGTTACACATGTGTTAGGCGTAAAGCCCGTACAAATAAGATTCTGTTAAAGAAGCCCCCAGGTATAATGAGCGCTGATAGCGCGTCAAGTGTGTGCGAACAATGCGCGAACGAGCCTTTAAAGGTTGTAAGAGAAAAAGAGGTAGAAGGAGAGAAATATAAGACAGCTAATGTGTAAAAAATAGACAGAGGAAGGAGACGAACTCAGAATCCGGTGATAGGCATAGAATCTTCGGAGACGGGCTGCGTTCCATGGGTTCGGCTCGAGTCGGTTATCCGATGCATCTCGCAGACGCAGACGCTCCACCGGTCGACTTGGTCAATAATAAAGGGACCTTCCCATTTGGGCTTGAGTTTGTCCTTTTTCTTGTCCGCAGACGTAGAACTAACTCGCCAACATTGTAAGTTTTGGCCCGTGCATTTCTCTGCTTTGATATCTTGAGCTCGTCACGATAGAATGCGGAACGGGCTTTTGCCACGTCACGCTCCTCCTCCAAGGCGTCCAAACATTCCTGCCGATCGAGCTCGGATTCTCTTTCTTAGTACATGCGCAGGTGAGGTGAGTCATGAATTATGTCGCAGGGTAGAACTGCCTCTGCGCCGTATACCATAAAGAATGGTGTGAATCCGGTGGTGCGATTCGGCGTGGTCCGCAGCCCCCAGAGTACGGAGTCGAGCTCCTCTACCCAGTGTGTGTTAGATTCCTTGAGGGACGCACTAATCTGGGTTTGATGCCGCTCATGATTAGAGCATTTTCTCGCCCGACTTGACCGTTAGTTTGAGGGTGATAGACTGAAGCATAGTCGAGCTTGATGCCCATGTTTTTGCACCAGAGTTTGACCTTGTCGGCCGTGAAGTTCATGCCGTTATCAGTGATGGTGCTGTGGGGACGCCAGAACGGTGTACGACCCGATATGAAGTCTATCATCGGTCCGGATTCGCCGTCTTAATGTGCTTGGCCTCTATCCATTTGGTGAATTTATCCACCATGACCAGAGGGTATTTTTGCTTGTGGGTTCCTCCTTTAAGGGTCCAACCTTGTCAAGCCCCTGCACCGCGAAGGGCGGTGATGGGTATAGTTTGGAGGGCGGTGGGTGGCATGTGGCTTCGATTAGCAAAGAGTCGGCAACCGACGCATCGTTGGACTAAGTCCCGAAGGTTCGCTTGGGCCGTCGGCCAATAAAATCCTGACGGAAGGCCTTGCTTACAAGGGCCGGGCTCTGGCGTGGTGCCCGCCGAGTCCGGCATGAATTTCAGCCGAAGATTCCACCCTTCCTCTTCGGAGATACACCTTTGGAGGACTCGGTCGTGCTTTTCTTATAAAGCTCTCCTCATGGACTTTATAGGCTTTTAGATCGCCAGACTATGCAAAGTGTGCCTCGTTTTGGTCCTCGGCAGTTCCTGCTGGGTTAGGTAGGCTAGGAATGGTTCCATCCACGGGCAATGACCGCCATTATTACGTGGGTTGAAGATGTTACTGCCGTTGGCGAGCCTCCGGTTTGTGTCAGAATGTTCGGTGTTGGGCAGTGCTGTTGGGTCCGAGATATTATTTCCGAACTCCCCTTCCCATACTACGTATGTCTTGAACAACCTCTCTAAGAAGATATTGGGGGGGACGGCATTGCGCTTTGCACCAATGCATGCCAAGATGTCTGCTGCCTGATTGTTTTCTCGAGCTGTATGGTGAAATTCGACCCCTTCAAACCGAGCTGACATTTTTAGGACGGCGTTGGGATAAGCCGCCATTTTCGGATCCTTGGCATCAAAGTCTCCATTTATTTGGTATATCGCGAGGTTCGAATCCTCACAAGACCTCTAGGCGTTGCATGCCCATGGATACTGCCATCCGGAGACCATGTAGAAGGGCCTCGTATTCGGCTGCGTTGTTGGAGTCCGTATACATTATCTAGAGTACGTATTGAACTGTATCTCCTGTTGAGGACGTCAGAACGACGCCAGCCCCCAGACCAGCCAACATTTTGGAGCCGTCGAAGTGCATGATCCAGTTGGAATATGTGCCTTACTCTTTAGGGAGTTCGACTTCAGTCCATTCGGCGACGAAGTCGGCCAAAAGTTGCGACTTAATGGCTCGCCGTGGCTTATAGGTTATGTCGATCGGGAGGAGCTCAATGGCCTATTTGGCAATCCGGCCCGTCGCGTCGCGGTTGTTTATAATGTCGTTAAGAGGTACTTCGGAGGCTACTGTTATTGAACACTCTTGAAAGTAGTGTTGCAGCTTCCGGGATGCCATAAACACCGCGTACGCTATCTTTTGATAATGCGGATACTATGACTTGCATGGAGTGAGGACAGTGGACGCGTAGTAAACTGGTTTTTGAAGGGGAAACTTGTGTCCGTCCGTTTCTCGTTCGACAATGAGCACCGCGCTTACAACTTGATGAGTTGCGGCGATGTATAATAGCATTGGCTCGCCCATGTTGGGCGCGGCCAGGTCCGGGTTTGTTGCCAATATGGCTTTTATTTCTTCGAGTCCGGCCGTGGCGGCATCCATCCACTCGAAGTGTTCGGAGCTCCGGAGGAGGCGATAGAGGGGTAATGCCTTTTTCTCCCAAACGGGAGATAAAGCGGCTTAGAGCCGCCATGCATCTAGTCAATTTTTGTATTTGTTTGAGGTCCTTTGGGATATCCAATTGTGACAGAGCTCAGATCTTGGTTGGGTTTGCTTCAATTCCTCTACCGGATACAATGAAGCCCAAGAGCTTTCCTACTGGTACCGAAAACGCATTTTCGGGTTAAGCTTGATGTCATATGTTCAAGATTATCGAATGTGAGCCTCAAGTCGTCTACTAGAGTTTCGACATGCTTGGTTTTGACGACCACATCATCTACGTATGCCTCCACTGTTTTGCCGATCTGGTTTGCCGACATGTACGAATCATGCTACCGATATGTTGCGCCGGCGTTTTTTGAGCCGAAGGGCATTGTGTTAAAGCGTAATGGGCCGTATGGGGTGATAAATGCCGTTATGGCTTGGTCAGGCTCTGCCATCTTGATTTGATGGTAGCTGGAGTATGCGTCGAGGAAACACAATGAATCGTGTCTCGCGGTAGCATCGATAATTTGATCGATGCGGGAGGGGAAGGGATCCTTTGGGCAAGCCTTGTTGAGGTCCTTGAAATCGACACATAGGCGCCAGGATTTGTCCTTCTTTGGTACCATCACCAGGTTTGCTAGCCAGTCCGGATGTTTTATATCTCTAATGAACCCCGCCTCCAATAGTTTGGCTAGCTCCTCTCCCATGGCTTGTCTCTTAGGTTCGGAGAAACGCCGAAGAGCCTGCTTGAATGGCTTGAATCCTTTTAGGATGTTTAGGCTGTGCTCGGCCAGCCGGCGTGGGATTCCTGGCATGTCTGAAGGGTGCCAGGCAAAAATGTCCCAATTTTCGTGTAGGAATTCTCGTAGTGCGGCGTCTACATCAGGGTTTAATTGTGCCCCGATGGAGGGCATTTTTGTAGGGTCCGTTGGGTGGACTTGGAATTTGACTATTTCGTCCGCTGGTTTAAAGGAGGTGGACTTGGATCTTTTACCGAGTATCACATCGTCCCTATTCACCGTGGAGCGTAGCGCAGTCAGTTCCTCGGCCGCTATGGCTTCGGATAGTGCCTCAAGGGCTAGTGTGGCTGTCTTATTTTCGACGCGGAGTGCTATGTCCGGGTCACTAGCAAGAGTGATGATTTCGTTGGGCCCGGGCATTTTGAGCTTCATGTACCCGTAATGGGGTATAGCTTGAAATATTGTGAATGCCTCTCGCCCTAATAGAGCGTGGTATCCGGCTGCTGAACGGGGCCACTTGGAACGTGACCTCCTCGACCTGTAATTATCTGGGCGTGCGAACACCAAATCCAAGCAGTGTGATTTTTCCTGCAAAGACGCTTCCGACCGGGTATTATTCCTCTAAAGGTTGTGCTGCTTTGCTCAATGCGGCTCCAGTCTATTTCCATTTTTCAAGGGTTTCCTCATAAATGAGGTTCAATCCGCTACCACCGTCCATGAGTACCTTGGTAAGGTAAAGCCGCCCACTATTGGACCGAGGACCAATCTTGCCGGTGCTCGGGCTGTTCGGAATTTAGGTTCATCAACGGCATTAAAGGTAATAGCCGTGTCACTCCATGGATTTATTGTTGCTACCGGTAGACTTCGCAAGGTCATGGAGTGTTCGTTTTTGCATATTGTTTGATGTGAAAGTCTTGAAGACTGTTAATACCGTACTGGTATCCCTGGGCTGGTGCTCTGTGGATGATGGGGTTAGAAGCTCTTCGCCGCTTTTGGCCACCTACCGGAGTATCCAACATGCTCTAAGGCTATGAGTTGGTGTGGCGCCCTCTGTACTATGAATTTTACAGGGTCCGTTGAGCCATCCCTCCAAAGACGGGTTCCATGCCCCATAGGGTTTTTTTGTTTTTGGTGTTTAACCCGGTGATTGGCGATAATGCACCCTTTTATTTCGGACTGGGTTTGTATTCAGGGTCGGATTGTCCCAAAATCTTACTTCGGTTTTCCAGGCGCTTTCCATCGCAGAGTACTTTCGTACTATGGATGCCAAGTCAGCAAAGCGTGTAATTTCACGGCGATCTATGGCGTTGAGGATTCTGGCCTAGTAATGAAATTGTATTCCGTGCAATTATTGCAGAAGAATGAAATTGCGTCTTCCTCACGGCAGTCCTTTATCCTGTTCATAACCAGGAGGAATCTGGCCTAGTAATGATGTACTGTTTCCTCGAGCTCTTGCCTAATTTTGGATAGATCACCTATGTTCGGGTGGGTAGGTGGAATTAGATCCGAAACCTCACCCAATCTGAGGCTCAAAGGCCAAGGAGTTTCCGAACTCGGAAGCTTGGATTCTTGGATGTTGTCCAATGAGTCTAGCCCGTTGCCTGACTCTAAGTTCAGGTCTTGAGTGTCGTCCTCCCCTCCGCGGGTATCCGGCTTGGAGGGATCGGGAATCCGGACATAGCTAGTTCTTAAGGTAGATGAAGGGTCGCCGCATTGTTCCACCACCACGGCAACGTGATGGGTGACCTGGGGAGAGTTAATCTCTCTCAGATCGGGTTTAGGCCCAATCTGATCGTAGTCTGTAGCGACTCCCAGGGCGGCGATGCGATCCAATAGCTCGTTTAAGGAAGAGAGCTCCGTCGGATCTAAATGCTCGGCGAGTTCCGAGTTGATGTGAAGATTGCTTCCGATGACCCGAGAAGTCATCGTCGGCGCGGCGGCCGAACATGCGGTCATAAGAAAACTGCGTAGCCGGAGAGTTTGGCCGATAGCCAAAGCTCCTTTAGCAACAGTGTCGTCTTTAAAGACGGGATGAGGCATCCTTCGTGATGGCGACGGCACAGAGGGACTCTCAATGAAAGCACCAATGTCGGTGTCAAAACCGGCGGATCTCGGGTAGGGGGTCCCGAACTGTGCGTCTAGGCGGATGGTAACAGGAGACAAGGGACATGATGTTTTTACCCAGGTTCGGGCCCTCTCGATGGAGGTAAAACCCTACTCCTGCTTGATTAATATTCATGATATGGGTAGTACAAGAGTAGATCTACCACGAGATCAGAGAGGCTAAACCCTAGAAGCTAGCCTATGGTATGATTGTTGTTCGTCCTACGGACTAAAACCCTCCGGTTTATATAGACACCGGAGAGTGCTAGGGTTACACAGAGTCGGTTACAATGGGAGGAGATCTACATATCCGTATCGCCAGGCTTGCCTTCCACGCCAAGGAAAGTCCCTTCCGGACACGGGACGAAGTCTTCAATCTTGTATCTTCATAGTCCAGGAGTCTGGCCAAAGGTTATAGTTCGGCTGTCCGGACACCCCCTAATCCGGGACTCCCTCAGAGAGAGAGAGAGAGAGAGAGAGAGAGAGAGAGAGTAGCTGATATTGTTTATGGTACGCTGCTGTTGCTGCTGCTATTCACTATTGTTGTGTAGTGGAGAGAGAGGGAAGAAGAGAGAGAGAGAGAGAGAGAGAGATGAGTTCATATTGTTCATCATACCCTGCTGCTACCATTAGCTATTGTGTGAGAGGGAGAGAGAGATGATTCATTTTTGTTTTTTGTTGTTGTTGTTGTGACAGGCCCAATGGTGAAGAACAACAATGCGATTTGAGACTATCCATATATTTTGGCAGCATCAAAGTGCACCGATAATCTGTTGTAGAATCACATTGATGTAATCATGAAGCTAAGGTGTGCGCCAAAGCTAATTTTATTTCATATTTAATTTTAAGTGGTGGCATGAAGGGTTGTCAAGTTATCTACGTGATGTAGTCATGTGATGCTCATGTGACTGAAGCTAATAACTGATCTGGATATATTATATTTCATGCAACTATGTGCACCAAGTTCTTACAACAGAAACATGATATTTCTCTTATTCAATTAATTTGCTTCTACACATCCCATGTTGTATGTATGCCTTGGAAGTAAGATATTTCTCATATTTCATCAAATTCACCATAAAAAATAATTTCTCCTAAATTTGGAGAGGGAAGGAGCGAGAGAGACACTACATGTTAATTATGGGTGTGTGGTCGAATCAGCTGCGACCAGACAAAAGTAACGGCAACGCTGCAAATCTAAATTATCGAGTGAGTCTCCTTTAGTTCGTATTATGCAACGCACATAATCCAGTAGCTCATCAACTCCGGCGAGTCTCCTTTAACTTATATAATTGCCAGCGAGTCATAAAACTAATACGTACCGTACTACAATATTAAGGTGCACAAATTATTAAGTTAAATGAATATCCGTACTAGAGTATTAGGTTGCAGAATTTTTTTAGTTAGATGGAATTAATTTGGGGAGACAATTTCTTGTTTACCCTCACAAGAATGTATTTTAAATTTGGCATGACACACTGATTATCTTGTTTGGATTTAATTTGCAACAATCTGTATGTTTGTGTTTGTGTAGGCATGAAGAGGAAGGCCATGCTTTCTTTTTTATAAACTACTAATAATAGAAGATAGGATCACTGTGGCGGAAGGTCATCCACGCTCTTTGACGTCTGGTTCCTGGCATCTCCATTGAGGATGCGAGGAGCGCGTTGTTGCCGTTTTCCATGAGTGATCGGCCGTACATGGCTTGTCCTCGACATGCACGACAACTATGATGCTTCTGCTTGCCTTGTTTTATTTCTTTGTTTCCTCTGTTTTCCTTGTACCATTTAGATAGCTTTTTGAAATGCCAGGATCTGACAGCATCCATATGAATGTATGATGCATGTTCATGAAGGCTAGAACTGGCAACCTCTGCTTATGTCTAACATTCAGTGTTTGATCATTTTGTCAGGATTTTAAGTTTGACGAACTGGATGAGGTATCAAAATGGACCGTCATTCTTCCCATGTATCAATAGTATGAATCTACAAAAATACGTATATCTAATTTGTTATGTTCAGTATGATGAATTTCAAAGAGCCACTTGTGCCAAAGAAAATCACCTTCCACCATGGTTGTAAGATGAATGTCGCTCCACTCCGCTGTCTTAAGTTAAGGTTTTGCAGATTTTCATTTGCCAATACATATTTTTCTTTTGCATTTACCCATGATATCACTACATAGTTATAATGAAAAGAGAGATCTCCTCTGTCTGCTTGGGAAAAAGAAACATAAAGGACAATTTATGACTACAGTTCAATAGAAAAGGGCACACAATCTGAGGCAAGAAAAGGACATGTAACCAGAAGGATTACGTTTGGTGGCTTTCTCTACTATAATGACCTTTGTTTCTTTGAATGTCATTGAACTCTATATTGTTAAGCTACACCTGTGACACTTAATAATATACGCATATGTTTGAATATTTTCTGAATTTTGTAGAGAGGAGCGGAGATGATATATTTGATATTCCAAAATTTACTAACTAGATGTATGTTTTATTTGTCTTTTCCATTTGGAAATATTTACTGATTAACGAGTTTTTTCTGTTGTGCTATGCTTGGATTCATACTAGAGTGACAAGATAAAAGAGTCATTTTATACAATTGCTATGTATGATCCTTTTTGCACTATTGCATACAGATCTACAAACCTTTTGTATTACTTTTAAGATTTTAGGCTTGTGAAAATGATAGGGATGGATAGGTTATGAGACAAATTACCAGTGCTTGCCAATAGATAAGATGATGTCCAGCAAGTGATCGACAGCCTGTCTTGGCTGGTCATTTCTTTTATATTATCATCATGCAACAGAAAGACTGAACATGCAGTGGCGTGGATGCTGTCGTTTTATTGGTAGTGCAAAAGGCAGGAAACAAATGGTTGGTGCTCCTTGGTACTACTTTCTTGCATAGCCTTGGCAAAATTAAGGGATATTGTTTTTCTTGTGGATTAATGCTCTTACAAATCTACTTCAAAGTGTTGATTAGTTTTTGGGATGTTTGCTAATGTGTAGGTCCTGTCGTTGCTCTCTTTATTTTGGTGTGGAATGGTTGTCCCTTTGCTGATAACATTTCACTTCAGATTCTGAAGACGCATAATGTATATTAGTTTTGGCTAAATTTAAAACAAGTGTACTATGATGGTAATTTTAGTAGCTTCACACTGGTCTAGATTTAGAATACGCTAGCTAACTTCATATCTGTTGTCGGAGAGATCACTTTAGAAGTTACTAGGTGATTCCCCTTTATCAGAATTTCTAACTGTAGTACCGTATTTTCACGATGCAAGTATACTAAAGAATAGCACACATCTTCATACATGAGTTGCTGGTTTGCTGAAATTTTACCCTTGAAAGATATGAGAAGTTGGTAAAACTGGTCTTGCATGCCTAAATTTCACTAGAAGGGACATTAAGATTATGTCTATGCGCACACAATATAATTTGTCCTTCTATTCATAGAACATGAAGTAGTATAGTGCAATTGGGCAAACATAAGCTTAATTAATTGAGCACCATATAAAATTTGGGCGAGATGCTTAATTCAAAAACCACCATAATGGTGTTCCACTTAACCTAAAAAATATACAATACAATTTGTTGTCGAGCAAAATCATAATGGTGTTCCACTCAACTAAAAATGACAATATAATTTGTTATCAACGCGTTGATAATTGTTTTTTGAATGCATATATAATTGTTGATTTGCCCCGTAGCAACGCACGGGCACTTAACTAGTACTCAAAATGTCTCGATATAACAATCACTTGATTCAACTGGGAGTTAATCTTCCTAATGATAGTGTCATTGACAGAATTCTTCAATCACTGCCACCAAGCTAAAAGAGCTTCGTGATGAACTATAATATGCAAGGGATGGATAAGACAATTCCCGAGCCCTCTCGTTGCTATGCATCACCATGATCTTGCGTGTGTGTAGGAAGTTTTCTGAAATAACTACGTTCCCCAATAAGCATCACTCTTCATCTTATCTTAAATATTCTCCATTTTTTCTTATATTATCACATCTATATTTAATCTTAACAAAATGTAGAATAAATGCAATGCTTATGTAGAAGATTCTATGGTAAACTTCTTGAATTGCCCCCCCCCCCATCAGCATGGACAAGGGCTTTATAGAGCTTGTCTTCACCAATAATGTAAGTTTGTCCTTCTCAAGCCTTCAAACTTTGTTGTGTATATTTGGTTAGGCATACTGCAACAACTGTTTATTTTTGGTGTTTGCATCAAATTGCATGTTTAAAGTTTATTGTGTAGTTCATAAACAAAAGTTTGTCCTTCTCAATTTAAGTTTTCAGTTGTACAACCAAGTTCCTTCTTCACACCATGTAAATTAAACTATACAGAGCAAGTGATCTTCTTTTGCACTGCATGTATGCTTATATTCTTGATCCGTAATCCAGTGGTGTTGTGAACCTACCCACTACAGCACAATGTCATATTCTGCAATGTCTTAACTATGAACAATGTCATATCATTCTACTATTATTTAAACCGTCTCTTTATTTGCCAATCTGAAATGGGATAAATTGACAGCACACTAACCATTGATACTTATGAGTTCTTGATCTATAATCCAGTTGTGTCGTGAAGTTGTCAACTCCTTCACAATGTCATTTCCTGCCATGTCTTGACCTGAACAATACCATATTGTGTTAATGCTATTTTAAACTGTGTCACTTTATTCGTCAGTAAGAAATGTGATGAATTGTCAGCACTCATACTTATATGTGCAAAACCTGTCATCTGTCTGCTTGTTTATCTTTCAGAGTGAGGAGGATATAAGTGTCAAACAAGTGCAGTCGCTGCCTTGTTTCGGGCTTACTCAACGCAGCTCCAGAAAGCACGGCTAACTTTTCTTGAACTCTATTGAAGTGCTGACGGTTTTGTCTATTATTTTGTCGGCGTATTTATTTGCAGTGGTGGCGACCTTTGATGCCCAGTGTATTAATCTGCTGTCTTCTTGTGCTTTATTATCATAGTGGCGAACTTTGATGCTGACTTGATGTAATATGCCGTAATTTGTTTATTGTATAGTCTAGGTTTTTTCTTATTCACGGTGCTGCAGTTATTTTAATGTGTGTGTGTGTGTGTGTGTGTATATATATATATATATATATATATATATATATATATATATATATCCTGTCTTCGCAGTAAACCGGCCAAACCGAAAAATAACGGTAAATAATCGGGCCGTCATGCAAATCACTATGTATGATCCGCACCATGGGCCCGATCATCTTGGTCCGCTTCTGAGCCTAAATGTAAACTGGCCCACAAGTAGATTCGGGCCTTTAATAGGCCGAGTAAACCGCCAGCCCTATTTTCGCAAGAAAACTCAATGGACTTTTAGGAGGCTGAAAAGTAGGTTGGGCCTGAAACGTGCCGAACAGCTCACGGGCCGGCAGAGGCCGAAATATACCCCGGCCCATGATTGTGCCAATCACATCACGGGCTGTTAATAGGCCAAAATTGTCTTGGTCCTTGTTTGGCCCAATCAGATTATCGGCTGTGAGCAGGCCGGATGCAAACCAGGCCGTAGTTAGGCCCAACTATATGACGGGCTTTTAACAGGCTGAAATAAATATAGGGCTGAAATGTTAAAACGGGCCTTTAAAAGGCCGAAACTAATATCAGGCCTAATAACTAAATGGGCCTTTAGCAAGTGGGCCCAAAAGTATAGCGTCCAGTTTATGGGCCGAATCTAATATGGGCCATAATTTGGCCCAAAGTCTCTTAAACGGTCGGATCTTATCTGGGCCGTAATTTGGCCCAGAACGTGGTAGGCTTTTAACGGGCCAGATCTCATTTGGGCCTTTATTAGGCCCGGAACATGGCAGGCTGTTAATGGACCGGATCAAATATGGGCCGGCACTTGGCCCAAAACACGGCAGCCTGTGAATGGGCCGGCCCACTAGTGTCCTCAAAATCTTGTGGGCCTTTAGCTGGGCCAGCCCATTATGGTCGGCAAAATCTTGTGGGCCTTTAGCTGGGCCGGCCCATTATGGTCTGCAAAATCTTGTGGGCCTTTAGCTAGGCCGGCCCATTATGGTCCGCAAAATCTTGTGGGCCTTTAGTTGGGCCGGCCCATTTAACCTATATGGGCCTCTGTTTGGCCCTGCCACATGTCGATGTATCATAGGCATGTCTCCTCCAATGGACGGGCGACATATGGCGCACCGAGGAGCAGACACTTGTTTCCTCCGGCCAATGAGAATTTTACACATGGAAAATCGCCATTGGTCCTGGCTGTTAACGGGTTATCGGATCCAAAGCCGGACCCGATAGCTTAACGGCGAGCCGTTACGGTGGATGCCACGTGTCGGTCACCCTTGCCGAAAGCACTTCTATGACGCAGGATTTATTGTCATGGAAGTGGACACTTCCGTGATGATAATTTTGGTAATGTCATGGAACACTTCTACGACAGCACAGGTATGACTATCTTGATTCTGTCATAAAATCGTCATGGATGTACATGCATGACAGAAAACGTGACCTACTGTGACAAACACGTATCATCACGGAAGTGTATTTTTTTGTAGTGCCTACTCCCACCGGGAGTAGGATCCCCCCCCCCCTTCCCTAGTTGGATTAGGAGAGGAAGGAAGGGGGAGAGAGGGGGAAGGAAAGGGGGGCCGGCCCCCCACCCAATTCGGATTGGGCTTGAGGGGCGCGCCTCCCACGCCTCCTTCTCCTCTCTCCCACTATGGCCCAATAAGGCCCATATACTTCCGGGGTTCCGGTAACCTCCGGTACTCAGTAAATGCCGAACTCACCCGGAACCATTCCGATGTCCAAACATAGCCATCCAATATATCGATGTTTATGTCTTGACCATTTCAAGACTCCTTGTCATGTCCGTGATCAAATCCGGGATTCCAAAAAACCTTCGGTACATAAAAACACATAAACTCATAATACCGATCGTCACCGAATGTTCAGCGTGCGGACCCTACGGGTTCGAGAACTATGTAGACATGACTGAGACTCATCTCCGGTCAATAACCAATAGTGGAACCTGGATGCTCATATTTGTTCCTACATATTCTACGAAGATCTTTATCAGTCAAACCGCATAACAACATAAGTTGTTCCCTTTGTCATTGGTATGTTACTTGCCCGAGTTTGATCGTCGGTATCTCAATACCTAGTTCAATCTTGTTACCTGCAAGTCTCTTTACTCGTTCCGTAATGCATCATCCCGCAACTAACTCATTAGTCACATTGCTTGCAAGGCTTATATTGATGTGCATTACCGAGAGGGCCCAGGCATACCTCTCCGATACTCGGAGTGACAAATCCTAATCTCGATCTATGCCAACTCAACATACACCATCGGAGACACCTGTAGAGCATCTTTATAATCACCCAGTTACGTTGTGATGTTTGATAGCACACTAAGTGTTCCTCCGGTATTCAGGAGTTTCATAATCTCATAGTCATAGGAACATGTATAAGTCATGAAGAAAGCAATATCAATAAACTAAACGATCAAGTGCTAAGCTAACAAAATGGATCAAGTCAATCACATCATTCTCTGATGATGTGATCACGTTAATCAAATGACAACTCATGTCTATGCTTGGGAAACTTAACCATCTTTGATTCAACGAGCTAGTCAAGTAGAGGCATACTAGTGACACTCTGTTTGTCTATGTATTCACACATGTACTAAGTTTCCAATTAATACAATTCTAGCATGAATAATAAAAATTTATCATGATATAAGTAAATATAAATAACAACTTTATTATTGCCTCTAGGGCATATTTCCTTCATCAAATCCATATATTATTTCCCAATGATCTATGGTTATCCTATGATGTTTGAGTAGATCCGTTTTTGCCCTGTGGGTTAATCATGATCTTGGTTGGTATGATTGTATATTTTATTTATGGTGTTGTCCTATGGTGCCCTCCGTCTCGCGCAAACATGAGGGGTCCCCGCTGTAGGGTGTTGCAATATGTTCATGGTTTGCTTATTGTCAGTGTTGCGGGGGATGACAGCAGCCCAAACGCGGATAGGTGGGTTATGGCGTATGAGAGTAAAGAGGACTTGATACTTAATGCTATGGTTGGGTTTCACAACCTTAATGATCTTTAGTAGTTGCGGATGCTTGCTAGGGGTCCAATCATAAGTGCATACGATCCAAGTAGAGAAAGTATGTTAGCTCATGCCTCTCCCTCATATAAAAATACAAGAATGATTACCGGTACTTATTATCGATTGCCTAGGGACAAATAGCTTTCTTGTTGACAAAAACTCTCTACTAAAAGTAACTTAGTTGTGTCTTTATCTAAACAGCCCCTAGATTTTATTTGTGTCCTCTTTATTATCTTGCAAATCTATCCTATCACACCTACAAAGTACTTCTAGTTTCATACTTTTTCTATGTAAAGCGAACGTCAAGCGTGCGTAGAGTTGTATCGGTGGTCGATAGAACTTGAGGGAATATTTGTTCTACCTTTAGCTCCTCGTTGGGTTCGACACTCTTACTTATCGAAAAAGGCAATTGATCCCCTATACTTGTGGGTTATCACACGGCAGTCCGGCAAGCGAGACATGGCGAGGAGGAGAGGTGGGGGACAGGAGCAGGTGGGTGGGCGCCTGGACTGGAGTGGTCACTGGCGAGGGGGCTGGTGGACGCAGCTGCCGGAGTGGCAGGCGACGGTGGGGGGAGGGGAGCGCAAGCCTAGGGAGAGCATGGAGCGTCAGACATGCACCTTTGCGTCCAGTTTCATCTGTATGCTCAAGTTTGTCTTCTTGATTTTCCCCTGAAATCAGAATGCAAGTGATAATAGTAGTTAGTACTAATTTCTAGGGTTGCGGTGATTCAGTCGTTCTAGCAGGCCCCTGTTTTCAGCTCAATATAATGGTCAGTTTATGAATGGAATTGATTTTCATATTAACATTTTTGTGTCTCCCACTCTCAAGATACTTTTTTAGTTTCATTGACGCCAACAAACTGAGACAAGGAAAGACATACTCATATTAACTAAGGATGTCTGACTATCGTACCATTCTGAATTTGTACACCAGCAAGTGATATGGGTGTTGAAAAATGGTTAATTACCACCTTCTCTTTTGGGGATTGATTATGGAACAGTATAGATGGCAGCGAAGCTGCAACTCGGGTGGCGCCATGGCTCCCTATGCAGATAAAATGAGAAGATGGGGGAGGTCAGGGAGGACCAGCAGGACGAGTGAAGGAAAAAGAAGGCGATGGAGAAGGTGATGAGCTCCGAGGCGGCGATGCTCTCTGTAGCAGGAGGAGGCTCGGGTACATCGACTTGATAGCTGTGGTTGGTGGGAACTGGCTGCAGGCATGGATACCATGGATCGATCCCCACGTACATAGGTACTATACATTTTTTCGTATGCCTCTTCCTAGATTTTGTTTTGAGCTGATCGGCGCGAGATGTGGTATCACTTCTCGGCTCTACAAAATCCATGGCTCACGTGCGTGTCCCGGGGTCCCAGCCTCCATCACTTCTTCAGTTCTTGGCTTCCCGCTTGTGATGCGGAGCATCCCAACATCATCCCCATGGACCTACCTACGTCTCCCACGACACCACTTGGACCAATGACTAGAGCCCGAGCTAAGGCTATCGAAGATAAGGTGAACTCGCTCCTTTCTGAACTACCACTTTCGACACATGCGACATGGCTACTACCTCAAACGGAAACACTATGTGTGCTTAGGTACTTGGAGGAAAGCCATGGTACATCTACGTCCAACGGACAAGACGGCAAGGCCACCAACCGCGAAGGACAAGAAGAAGAGCTACCGGAGAAAACTCCAGCCACCGGACGACCGGTCAGGACCGGACGTCCGGTGCCTGAAGGCTAACCTGCCCAAGTCCCAGCCAACGCAGGCCGCAGCGAGTGGACGTCCGGCCGGACCGAACGACCGGCCACACTCTCCAGCAAGCGGACGACCGAAGGCACCGGACGTCCGGCACCACCTCAACAGAATGGAAATTAACGGAAGTCCGAAGCCACCGGACGTCCGACGCATCCCTCGCAGAACGTAATTAGCGGAAGTCTGACGACTCTGGACGTCCGTCCCCCGTGAGCCACCGGACGACCGGCCCCCTGCGGACGTCTGGTATCTATCTGCGCACAGTGTTCGGGCCAGAGGCCCATGTACCCTTTCACTTCGCCCCATTTGCACTAGGACTATAAATAGAACTCGCCCTCATCCTAGTTAGGGTTAGCAAAGGCTTAGCTCATGTTTGTGTGAGAGCTTTGCTCGTCCACTTGGTTACCTTCTCCTCGGAGATTGCGCCCCCACCGGAGAAGATCCTTCCAAGCGGATTCAAGACCCCCTCTTGGGTGGCCCCATTAAGACCTCCTCACGGAGAAGAACCGGTTACCCTTCTACCATCCTTTGTTGGACTTGGATCTTGTATCTCACCTTTGTGTTCATCGATCTAGCGCATGTGTGATCTATTTCTTGTTGGTTGAGTGATTCCCTCGTGTTTCCTCTTGTGTTTTCCCTTGTATTTCCCCATGTGTTCGTCGTGTTCTTAGTTGGGATCCGCTCGTTTCGTGAAAGATCGGCCGTATGGAGTTCCACTCCACATCATCTTGGTATCGTGAGCCACGTTGATCACGATTTCGGAGCCTCCCCTCTTCGTTTTCTAGCTTGATTTTGTTTTTTTTCGTCCTAATCCGAAAATCCTCACCAAAAATAGGCCCAAATTTTTTTGTGATTTGTTAGTGTGATGAAATTTTGTTGGATTTGATCCATGGACTTGCTTTGCCTCAGAGTGGATCTAACTTTTCCCCAATTTTCTCCACTTTCCATCCATGAAATAGCTCGAATTTTGCCCCCAAAATCTCAAAATTCCGCCCAAAATCGCGTCCCGCTTCCCACACCTCGCGTTCACCCGACCCACCGGACGACCATCAACCACCGGACGTCCGGAGCCCCTGGAACGACGACCGCAACTTCCAGACTTCCGCTAATCCCTGACGAAACTTAATTTACCCCCCCCCCCCCCGACAGTTCAGCCACCACATTCCACTTGCGCATACACATTCCTATACAACCACCACTTCCGCATACCACCCCCATAGCTTGTCCGCTATCCATTTCCTTCGACGATTTTGACACGTTTTGGTCTGAGATAATTTGAGTTGTGGTAACCGTATCCTTTTGTGTTTCGGCTATCTAGGTATGGTTCGACATCGACATCACTACCGCTCATCTTCGCCAAGGACTACTTCGACCGACTACACCATTGTGGTATCAACCTCACCTTGGTATCATCTCGGTATCGTGATATCCTCATACTTTCTTGCATTTGCATTGTTAACCCCATAGCCTTACTTTTGCGTCACTTACCCACCGAGACTAGCCTTTGAGTATTGCCGGCAACGTGACTTGTGCACATTAGTGATCATACTTCCCATAGCATACATACCATATCATAGTGGTGCATATCTTGGTATCATCTCTTGTGTCACAAAGTTGTCATCGCATACACAATTGCTATCTTGGTTCGTGAAGCATTGCATGAGAAAAGAGCTCAAACAACAAAGAGCCAAACAAGCTTTTAAGCAAAAGGGAAAGATAAGCAAACAGCTTATAAGCAAGAACCATAGCATCATACAACATTAAGATTGTCATACTCGATCATCTTGGATCAAAAAGCATAGAAACATCATACATATAACATACTTGGGATAGAAGTCGTTGCATTTTTGCTTAGTAGGTTGTGCACAAGTTCGTATCCGCCTATTGTGCAATCATGCTAGCATCTCTCTAGTGTTGTGCAACAAGAGCATCTTGGTGGATTCCACATTTTGGCTCATCCTTGGTTGCCCAACCCCACTTATCTTTTTGCGTGTGTGTTTCTGTGTACCTTATCTTGCTATTGGTCTACTTGTTGCATCTGCAAATTTGTGAATCTTTTCAACATTATTGAATCTCACTTTCAATTGCATCAAATTTTGTGCCACCATCCTAACCAAGATCCACCATAAGCTTTTACTTGTGTAGGTGTGAGAAACCGACAAGAATTGGTACCAATTGTGCTATTTCCTTGTTACACATTGTGTGATCTTGATCCATCTTCAACATCGGTCAAGGTACATTTGGTATTGGTTCTTCTTTTTCTCCCACTCACATATCTTTGTTTGGAATGATGGATAGGCCAAGTACTTCTACCAACCCACTCTTATTGGAGCAAGACGACGACATGTCATCCTACATCACCAAAATGCAACTATTTGGCGCACACCGAGCTTTGCATCAAGAACAACTTGCTTTGGGCGACCGCATCGACAATCTCGCCACCGACCTACGACAATCCGAGCAACGTACAAGAGACTACTTCGACACATCCATGAGTTCCCTCAAAGAAGATATCCTAACCATGATGGTCAACCGCTCTTCTACAACTTCGTCCTCTTCAAGACGGAGCCGCTCAAGTCGACACTCCGACGACACTATCTCCGGTTCAAGTACACCGACATCGAACACTCTTCGTCGTGCCGCGCGTCAAGATCGTCAAGCAAACTGAAATCCTCTACACGACACTGACTCTCAAGAGCATCGTTAACGGCAAGCCCAAGCTGCATTCACTCAAGCACAAGAACGGCAATGCCAACGACAACAAGAACAATAGGAGCGAGCACGACAACATCAAGATGCACAAGATGCCGAGGCACAACGCCAAGAACAACAACTTCGTGAAGCCCAAGCACTTGAGGCGCAACGTGCCCTTCGAGATTCAAGTTGAGCCATAGCCAACCGAGGCCGACAAGCTCGTCTACATCAAGAAGCACTTCACGACGAAGCTCAAGAAAGGATTTATCAAGCACGTGTGCATCGACAAGCTCCTCAACAAGCTCGACAAGTTCCTCCTCAAGCTAGACAAGAACATCAAGTCCATCGAGAGCATGAAGACAATGGACCCGCTCCTCGCCAAGAGCAACATGAGGAAGACAACCCTCCTCGCCAAGAGCAACATGAGATAGTCAGTCCTCAACGACATGGGCGTCATCATCCCCGACCCCAACACAATGAAGATCAACGATATGGCAAGCTAAAGTTCACCATCCCAAGTTCACCGGAAGCAATGACCCCGAAGAGTACATATCATGGGCATTGAAGGTCGACAAAATTTTCCGCTTGCACAACTACGAAGAAGAGAAGAAGATCGCGATGGCATCCCTTGAATTCCAAGACTACGTCCCCATTTGGTGGGAACAAGTCCTTGAGCGCCGAGCGGCCAAAGGTGAACCGCCAATCACTACTTGGGCGCAAATGAAGAATGTCATGAGAGCATGATTCGTACCAAACTACTACAACCGCGACCTCTTCAAGAAACTCCAACTCCTCAAGCAAGGAACCAAGAGCGTTGAAGTGTACTACAAGGAAATGGAGATTGCCATGATACGAGCCAATGTCACGGAAGATGATGAGAAAACTATGGCACGTTTCTTGAATGGACTCAATCACCCCATCAAGAAGATTGCCGACTTCCAACCATAATCGAACCTCATCGAGCTAGTGCACCAGGCTACCAAAGCGGAACGCCAACTGCAAGACGACTTCAGGTATGGAAAGTTCTCATCCAAGTCCTATGGCCTCTCCAACAATCAAGCTTCGATGACTCCTACACCTTCTACCTCAACCAAGCCATCTACAAGCAACGATGACAAGTCAAGTTACAAGAAAGCTTCAACAAGCTCAAGTCGTCCTACTACAACAAGCAACTTCAAACCGAAAGCTTCATCATCATCTACCCAAACCGATGAGACCATCAAGACGAGTTCCTTCAAATGCTTCACATGCGGCGGACGAGGCCACAAGTCCTTCGAGTGCACAAACAAGCGCACCATGATCCTCAACGACGACAGAACCTATGACTCAATGAGTGACGGAGAAATGGAAGCCCTTGAGCAAGTGGCCATGCACCGCCAAGTGAACAACGAAGACGAAGATGATCAAGTCTTTTGTGATGAAGATTCAAGTCCCGCTCTTGTTGTCTCCAAGGTCTTGACTCTTCAACATCAACAAGATGAAGATCAAAGATGCCATATCTTCCACACCAAGGCCGGAATCAATGGAAGGTCCGTCAAGGTCACCATCGATGGAGGGAGTTGGCATAACCTCGCAAGTGAAGAACTTTGCTCCAAACTCCAATTGGCCAAGATGAAGCACCCGCACCCCTACAAGGTTCAATGTCTAAGCGACACCCGCACCATCCAAGTCGAGCATAGGGTACAAGTCTCTTTCAAGATCGGAGCTTATGAAGACACTTTGGAGTGTGATGTCCTTCCGATGACCATGTGCCACCTCCTTCTTGGACGACCATGGCAATTTGACCGAGGTGTCATCCACAATGGGCACACAAATCACTATAGCTTCAAGATGAAAGGAAAAGAGTTTGTGCTACGACCTATGTCTCCAAGCCAAGTGCTCACCGACAAGCAAACCACCCATCGTGGAGAGAATAGTGAGAGAGCGAACCGCCAAAAAGAGAGTGAGCGCCACAAGCCCAAATTGAGTGCCTCCACGATGAGCGACAAGAAAAACTTAGTTCTATTTGCCAACAAACGTGAGATGAGAGAAGTGTGTGAGAACCCATCGAGTGTCCTACACTATGTCCTATTTGAAGGAAATATGCCCTTCTATCATGATAAATGTTTATTATTCATGCTAGAATTGTATTAACCGGAAACATAATACATGTGTGAATACATAGACAAACAGAGTGTCACTAGTATGCCTCTACTTGACAAGCTCGTTAATCAAAGATGGTTATGTTTCCTAACCATAGACATGAGTTTTCATTTGATTAATGGGATCACATCATTAGGAGAATGATGTGATTGACTTGACCCATTCCGTTAGCTTAGCACCCGATCATTTAGTATGTTGCTATTGCTTTCTTCATGACTTATACATGTTCCTATGACTATGAGATTATGCAACTCCCGTTTACCAGAGGAACACTTTGTGTGCTACCAAACATCACAATGTAACTGGGTGATTATAAAGGTGCCCTATAGGTGTCTCCAAAGGTACTTGTTGGGTTGGCGTATTTCGAGATTAGGATTTGTCACTCCGATTGTCGGAAAGGTATCTCTGGGCCCTCTCGGTAATGCACATCACTTAAGCCTTGCAAGCATTGCAACTAACGAGTTAGTTGCAGGATGATGTATTACGGAACGAGTAAAGAGACTTGCCCGTAACGAGATTGAACTAGGTATTGAGATACCGACGATCGAATCGCGGGCAAGTAACATACCGATGACAAACGGAACAACGTATGTTGTTATGTTGTTTGACTGATAAAGATCTTCGTAGAATATGTGGGAGCCAATATGAGCATCCAGGTTCTGCTATTGGTTATTTACCGGAGACGTGTCTCGGTCATGTCTACATAGTTCTCGAACCCGTAGGGTCCACACGCTTAACGTTTTGATGACAGTTATATTATGAGTTTATATGTTTTGATGTATCGAAGGTTGTTCGGAGTCCCGGATGTGATCACGAACATGACGAGGAGTCTCGAAATGGTCGAGACACGAAGATTGATATATTGGAAGCCTATGTTTGGATATCAGAAGTGTTCCGGGTGAAATCGGGATTTTACCGGAGTACCGGGAGGTTACCGAACACCGGGAGGTAAATGGGCCTTAGTGGGCCTTTACGGAGAAGAGGAGAGGCGGCTGTGGCTTGGCCACGCCGCCTCCCCTAGTCCGAATAGTACAAGGAGAGGCGGCGCCCCTTCCTTCTCTCCCTCCTCTTTCCACCTTCCGAATCCTAATCCAACTATGAAAAGGGGGGAGTCCTACTCCCGGTGGGAGTAGGACTCCTCCTGGCGCGCCCTCTCCCTGGCCGGCCGCACCCCCCCCCTTGCTCCTTTATATACGGGGGCAGGGGCACCCCATAGACACATCATTGATCTGTTTGATCTTTTAGCCGTGTGCGGTGCCCCCCTCCACCATAGTCCACCTTGATAATACTGTAGCGGTGCTTAGGCGAAGCCCTGCGTCGGTAGAACATCAACATCGTCACCACACCGTCGTGCTGACGAAACTCTCCCTCAACACTTGGCTAGATCGGAGTTCGAGGGACGTCATCAGGCTGAACGTCTGCTGAACTCGGAGGTGCCGTACGTTTGGTACTTGATCGGCCGGATCGTGAAGACGTACGACTACATCAACCGTGTTGTGCTAACGCTTCCGCTTTCGGTCTACGAGGGTATGTGGACAACACTCTCCCCTCTTGTTGCTATGCATTACCATGATCTTGCGTGTGCGTAGGAATTTTTTTTAAATTACTACGTTCCCCATCAGTGGCATCCGAGCCTGTTTTATGCGTAGATGTCATATGCACGAGTAGAACACAACTGAGTTGTGGGCGATATAAGCCATACTTCTTACCAACATGTCATACTTTGGTTCGGCGGTATTGTTGGACGAAGCGGCCCGGACCGACATTATGCGTACGCTTACGCGAGACTGGTTCTACCGACGTGCTTTGCACATAGGTTGCTGGCGGGTGTCAGTTTCTCCAACTTTAGTTGAACCGAGTGTGGCTACGCCCGATCCTTGCGAAGGTTAAAACAACATCAACTTGACAAACTATCGTTGTGGTTTTGATGCGTAGGTAAGAACGGTTCTTTCTAAGCCCATAGCAGCCACGTAAAACTAGCAACAACAAAGTAGAGGGCGTCTAACTTGTTTTTCCAGGGCATGTTGTGATGTGATATGGTCAAGACATGATGCTAAATTTTATTGTATGAGATGATCATGTTTTGTAACCGAGTTATCGGCAACTGGCAGGAGCCATATGGTTGTCGCCTTATTGTATGCAATGCAATCGCCCTGTAATGCTTTACTTTATCACTAAGCGGTAGCGATAGTCGTAGAAGCATAAGATTGGCGAGACGACAATGATGCTACGATGGAGATCAAGGTGTCGCACCGGTGACGATGGTGATCATGATGGTGCTTCAGAGATGGAGATCACAAGCACAAGATGATGATGGCCATATCATATCACTTATATTGATTGCATGTGATGTTTATCCTTTATGCATCTTATCTTGCTTTTATTGACGGTAGCATTATAAGAAGATCTCTCACTAAATTATCAAGGTATAAGTGTTCTCCCTGAGTATGCACCGTTGCGAAAGTTCTTCGTCTTTGAGACACCACGTGATGATCGGGTGTGATAGGCTCTACGCTCAAATACAACGGGTGCAAAACAGTTCCACACGCCGAATACTCAGGTTAAACTTGACGAGCCTAGCATATAATGATATGGCCTCGAACACGGAGACCGAAAGGTCGAGCGTGAATCATATAGTAGATATGATCAACATAGTGATGTTCACCATTGAAACTACTCCATCTCACGTGATGATCGGACATGGTTTAGTTGATTTGGATCACGTGATCACTTAGAGGATTAGAGGGATTTCTATCTAAGTGGGAGTCCTTAAGTAATATGATTAATTAAACTTAAATTTATCATGAACTTAGTACCTGATAGTATCTTGCTTGTCTATGTTGATTGTAGATGGATGGCCCGTGCTATTGTTTCGTTGAATTTTAATGCGTTCCTTGAGAAAGCGAAGTTGAAAGATGATGGTAGCAATTACACGGACTGGGTCCATAACTTGAGGATTATCCTCATTGCTGCACAGAAGAATTACGTCTGGAAGCACCGCTGGGTGCCAGTGCCTGCTGCTACGTAACCGACGACGTTAAGAACGTCTGGCAGAGCAAAGCTGATGACTACTCTATAGTTCAATGTGCCATGCTTTACGGATTAGAACCGGGACTTCAACGACGTTTTGAACGTCATGGAGCATATGAGATGTTCCAGGAGTTGAAGTTAATATTTCAATCAAATGCCCGGATTGAGAGATATGAAGTCTCCAATAAGTTCTACAGCTGCAAGATGGAGGAGAATAGTTCTGTCAGTGAGCATATACTCAAAATGTCTGGGTATAATAATCACTTGATTCAACTGGGAGTGAATCTTCCGGATGATAGCGTCATTAACAGAATTCTCCAATCACTTGCACCAAGCTACAAGAGCTTCGTGATGAACTATAACATGCAAGGGATGGATAAGACGATTCCCGAGCTCTTCGCAATGCTAAAGGCTGCGGAGGTAGAAATCAAGAAGGAGCATCAAGTGTTGATGGTTAATAAGACCACCAGTTTCAAGAAAAGGGCAAAGGGAAGAAGAAGGGAACTTCAAGAAGAACAACAAGCAAGTTGTTGCTCAGAGAAGAAACCCAAGTCTGGACCTAAGCACGAGATCGAGTGCTTCTACCGCAAGCGCATCGTCACTGGAAGCGGAACTGCCCCACGGATAAGAAGGATGGCAAGGTGAACAATGGTATATGTGATATACATGTTATTGATGTGTACCTTACTAATGCTCGCAGTAGCACCTGGGTATTTGATACTGGTTCAGTTGCTAATATTTGCAACTCAAAGCAGGGCTACGGATTGCGAAGATTGGCTAAGGACAAGGTGACGATCTTGGCGTGGGAAATGGTTCCAAAGTCGATGTGATCGCGGTCGGCACGCTACCTCTACATCTACCTTCGGGATTAGTATTAGACCTAAATAATTGTTATTTGGTGCCAGCATTAAGCATGAACATTATATCTGGATCTTCTTTGATGCGAGACGGTTATTCATTTAAATCAGAGAATAATGGTTGTTCTATTTATATGAGTAATATCTTTTATGGTCATGCACCCTTGAAGAGTGGTCTATTCTTATTCAATCTCGATAATAGTGACACACATATTCATAATTTTGAAGCCAAAAGATGCAGAGTTGATAATGATAGTGCAACTTATTTGTGGCACTGCCGTTTAGGTCATATCGGTGTAAAGCGCATGAAGAAACTCCATACTGATGGACTTTTAAAACCACTTGATTATGAATCACTTGGTACTTGCGAACCGTGCCTTATGGGCAAGATGACCAAAACGTCATTCTCCGGAACTATGGAGAGAGCAACAGATTTGTTGGAAATCATACATACAGATGTATGTGGTCCGATGAATGTTGAGGCTCATGGTGGATATCGTTATTTTCTCACCTTCACAGATGATTTAAGCAGATATGGGTATATCTACTTAATGAAGCATAAGTCTGAAACGTTTGAAAAGTTCAAAGAATTTCAGAGTGAAGTTGAAAATCATCGTAACAAGAAAATAAAGTTTCTACAATCGGATCGTGGAGGAGAATATTTGAGTTACGAGTTTGGTCTAAATTTGAAACAATGCGGAATAGTTTCGCAACTCACGCCACCCGGAACACCACAACGTAATGGTGTGTCCGAACGTCGTAATCGTACTTTACTAGATATGTGCGATCTATGATGTCTCTTACTGATTTACCGCTATCATTTTGGGGTTATGCTTTAGAGACGGCCGCATTCACGTTAAATAGGGCACCATCGAAATCCGTTGAGACGACGCCTTATGAACTGTGGTTTGGCAAGAAACCAAAGTTGTCGTTTCTGAAAGTTTGGGGTTGCGATGCTTATGTGAAAAAGTTTCAACCTGATAAGCTCGAACCCAAATCGGAGAAATGTGTCTTCATAGGATACCCAAAGGAAACTGTTGGGTACACCTTCTATCACAGATCCGAAGGCAAGACTTTTGTTGCTAAATTCGGAGTTTTTCTAGAGAAGGAGTTTCTCTCGAAAGAAGTGAGTGGGAGGAAAGTAGAACTTGATGAGGTAACTGTACCTGCTCCTCTATTGGAAAGTAGTTCATCACAGAAACCGGTTTCTGTGACACCTACACCAATTAGTGAGAAAGTTAATGATGATGATCATGGAACTTCAGATCAAGTTGCTACTGAACCTCGTAGATCAACCAGAGTAAGATCCGCACCAGAGTGGTATGGTAATCCTGTTATGGAAGTCATGCTACTAGATCATGATGAACCTACGAACTATGAAGAAGCGATGGTGAGCCCAGATTCCGCAAAATGGCTTGAGGCCATGAAATCTGAGATGGGATCCATGTATGAGAACAAAGTGTGGACTTTGGTTGACTTGCCCGATGATCGGCAAGCAATTGAGAATAAATGGATCTTCAAGAAGAAGACTGACGCTGACGGTAATGTTACTGTCTACAAAGCTCGACTTTTTGCAAAAGGTTTTCGACAAGTTCAAGGGATTGACTACGATGAGACCTTCTCACCTGTAGCGATGCTTAAGTCTATCCGAATCATGTTAGCAATTGCCGCATTTTATGATTATGAAATTTGGCAGATGGATGTCAAAACTGCATTCCTGAATGGATTTCTTGAAGAAGAGTTGTATATGATGCAACCGGAAGGTTTGGTCGATCCAAAGGGAGCTAACAAAGTGTGCAAGCTCCAGCGATCCATTTATGGACTGGTGCAAGCCTCTCAGAGTTGGAATAAATGCTTTGATAGTGCAATCAAAGCATTTGGTTTTATACAGACTTTCGGAGAAGCCTGTATTTACAAGAAAGTGAGTGGGAGCTCTGTAGCATTTCTGATATTATGTGTGGATGACATATTACTGATTGGAAATGATATAGAATTTCTGGATAGCATAAAGGGATACTTGAATAAGAGTTTTTCAATGAAAGACCTCGGTGAAGCTGCTTACATATTGGGCATTAAGATCTATATAGATAGATTAAAACGCTTAATTGTACTTTCATAAAGCACATACCTGACAAAGTTTTGAAGAAGTTCAAAATGGATCAATCAAAGAAAGGGTTCTTGCCTGTGTTACAAGGTGCGAAGTTGAGTAAGACTCAATGCCCTACCACTTCAGAAGATAGAGAGAAAATGAAAGATGTTCCCTATGCTTCAGCCATAGGCTCTATCATGTATGCAATGCTGTGTACCAGACCTGATGTGTGCCTTGCTATAAGTCTAGCGGGGATGTACCAAAGTAATCCAGGGGTGGATCACTGGACAGCGGTCAAGAACATCCTGAAATACCTGAAAGGGATTAAGGATATGTTTCTCGTTTATGGAGGTGACAAAGAGCTCATCATAAATGGTTACGTTGATTCAAGCTTTGACACTGATCCGGACGATTCTAAATCGCAAACCGGATATGTGTTTACATTAAACGGTGGAGCTGTCAGTTGGAGCAGTTCTAAACAAAGCGTCGTGGCGGGATCTACTTGTGAAGCGGAGTATATAGCTACTTCGGAAGCACCAAATGAAGGAGTCTGGATGAAGGAGTTCATATCCGATCTAGGTGTCATACCTAGTGCATCGGGTCCAATGAAAATCTTTTGTGACAATACTCGAGCAATAGCCTTGGCGAAGGAATCCAGATTTCACAAGAGAACCAAGCACATCAAGAGACGCTTCAATTCCATCCGGGATCTAGTCCAGGTGGGAGACATAGAAATTTGCAAGATACATACGGATCTGAATGTTGCAGACCCGTTGACTAAGCCTCTTCCATGAGCAAAACATGATCAGCACCAAGGCTCCATGGGTATTAGAGTCATTACAGTGTAATCTAGATTATTGACTCTAGTGCAAGTGGGAGACTGAAGGAAATATGCCCTAGAGGCAATAATAAAGTTATTATATATTTCCTTATATCATGATAAATGTTTATTATTCATGCTAGAATTGTATTAACCGGAAACATAATAGATGTGTGAATACATAGACAAACAGAGTGTCACTAGTATGCCTCTACTTGACTAGCTCGTTAATCGAAGATGGTTATGTTTCCTAACCATAGACATGAGTTGTCATTTGATTAACGGGATCACATCATTAGGAGAATGGTGTGATTGACTTGACCCATTCCGCTAGCTTAGCACCCGATCGTTTAGTATGTTGCTATTGCTTTCTTCATGACTTATACATGTTCCTATGACTATGAGATTATGCAACTCCGTTCTTTGGAGGAACACTTTGTGTGCTACCAAACATCACAACGTAATCGGGTGATTATAAAGGTGCTCTCTGGTGTCTCCAAAGGTACTTGTTGGGTTGGCGTATTTCGAGATTAGGATTTGTCACTCCGATTGTCGGAGAGGTATCTCTGGGCCCTCTCGGTAATGCACATCACTTAAGCCTTGCAAGCATTGCAACTAATGAGTTAGCTGCGGGATGATGTATTACGGAACGAGTAAAGAGACTTGCCGGTAACGAGATTGAACTAGGTATTGAGATACCGACGATCGAATCTCGGGCAAGTAACATACCGATGACAAACGGAACAACGTATGTTGTTATGCGGTTTGACCGATAAAGATCTTCGTAGAATATATGGGAGCCAATATGAGCATCCAGGTTCCGCTATTGGTTATTGACCGGAGACGTGTCTTGGTCATGTCTACATAGTTCTCGAACCCGTAGGGTCCGTGACGCTTAACGCTTCGATGATGCTTATATTATGATTTTATATGTTTTGATGTACTTTGAAGGTTGTTTGGAGTCCCGGATGTGATCACGGACATGACGAGGAGTCTCGAAATGGTCGAGACATGAAGATTGATATATTGGAAGCCTATGTTTGGATATCAGAAGTGTTCCGGGTGAAATCGGGATTTTACCGGAGTACCGGGAGGTTACCGGAACACCCCGGGAGGTAAATGGGCCTTAGTGGGCCTTTACGGAGAAGAGGAGAGGCGGCCAGGGCTTGGCCACGCGCCCCTCCCCCCCTAGTCCGAATAGTACAAGGAGAGGGGGCGGCGCCCCCCCCCCTTCCTTCTCTCCCTCCTCTTTCCACCTTCCGAATCCTAATCCAACTAGGAAAGGGGGGGAGTCCTACTCCCGGTGGGAGTAGGACTCCTCCTGGCGCGCCCTCTCCCTGGCCGGCCGCACCCCCCCTTGCTCCTTTATATACGGGGGCAGGGGGGCACCCCATAGACACAACAATTGATCTGTTTGATCTTTTAGCCGTGTGCGGTGCCCCCTCCACCATAGTCCACCTCGATATCATCAGAACGGTGCTTAGGCGAAGCCCTGCGTCGGTAGAACATCAACATCGTCACCACGTCGTCGTGCTGACGAAAATCTCCCTCAACACTCAGCTGGATTGGAGTTCGAGGGACGTCATCGGGCTGAACGTGTGCTGAACTCGGAGGTGTCGTACGTTAGGTACTTGATCGGTCGGATCGTGAAGACGTACGACTACATCAACCGCGTTGTGCTAATGCTTCCTCTTTCGGTCTACGAGGGTACGTGGACAACACTCTCCCCTCTCGTTGCTATGCATCACCATGATCTTGCGTGTGCGTAGGAAATTTTTTTAAATTACTACGTTCCCCAACACTATTGTGCAAGGATGAGGCACCAAAAGCTAACACCTCTCACAGTCTACCCTTGGTGTTATCTTCTTTATTACAGGAATTCCAAGATGTTTTCCTCGATGAGCTACCTCCGGGTCTACCTCCACTACGAGGCATTGAGCACCGAATATACCTCATCCCCGGAGCACCTCTACCTAACAAGGCCCCATACCGCGTCAACCCCGAAGAAACCAAAGAAATACAAAGGCAAGTAAAGCATCTCATAGACCATGGACATGTGCGTGAAAGTTTGAGTCCTTGTGTCGCATCTGGTCATTCTTGTGCCAAAACGAGATGGTAGCTTTCGCATGTGTTCCGATTGTAGACCTATCAATGCTATCACCGTTCGATATAGGTACCCCATTCCACGCCTTGATGATATGCTTGATGAACTTAGCGGTGCCACTATCTTTTCCAAAATTGATCTTATAAGTGGTTACTATCAAATCCACATACAAGAGGGTGATGAATGGAAAACCGCTTTCAAAACAAGGTTTGGTCTATATGAGTGGTTAGTCATGCCTATGGGTTTATCGGAAGCACCCGGTACTTTCATGCGTCTCATGCATTATGTGTTTCGCCCTTACATTGGTGAATTTGTTGTTGTCTACTTTGATGATATCCTTGTGTTTAGCAAATCTCTCAAAGATCATGTCACCCACCTTCGCACCGTGCTACAAACTCTTCGAAAATAGCAACTTTATGCTTATATGGAAAAAATGCCTCTTTGGTGTTGATAAGCTTGTTTTCTTGGGTTTCGTAGTATCTTCTAAGGGTGTTCATGTTGATGAATCTAAGATCAATGCTATTCAAACTTGGCCCCAACCAACCAATTTGCAACAAGTGCATAGTTTCCTTGGTTTAGCTGGTTTCTACTGTAGATTTGTGAAGGATGTTAGCACCATTGCTTCACCTTTGCATGCTTTGAGTAAGAAAAATGCACCGTTTGTTTGGGGAACATCCCAAGATATCGCTTTCAATGAGCTTAAGAATTTGCTTACTCTTGCTCCCGTGCTTGCATTACCCAACTTTGATAAACCTTTTGAAATTCATTGCGATGCTAGTGGTAATGGCATAGGAGGTGTGTTAACGCAAGAGAAGCGCCCCATAGCATACTTTAGTGAGAAACTCTCCGGCGTGCAACTCAATTATCCCATCTATGACAAAGAGCAATATGCTTTAGTGCGAGTTTTGGGTGAATGGGAACATTACCTCCGCCCTCATGAATTTATCATCCATACCGATCATGAAACGCTTAAATACCTTAAGGGTCAAACTAAGTTGAACAAGCGGCATGCTAAGTGGAGTGAATTTATTGAGTCTTTTCCTTCTGTCATCAAGTATATTAAAGGTAAGGAAAATATTGTGGCGGATGCGCTTTCCCGTATATGCATGCTAGTTACTCAACTTGAATTGAATGTCATTGGTTTTGAGCACATAAAAGACTTATATGAGCATGATCCTACTTTTGCCATTCCTTATGCCAAATGTTTGACGCATACATCTTGGGAACGCTATTACATCAAAGATGGATATCTTATGAGAGCTAACAAACTTTGCATCCCCGGGTCTTCTCTTCGTTTGTTACTTTTGCAAGAATCTCATGGAGGACTCATGGGCCACTTTGGACGCAACAAGACATTTGCTACGCTCTCCAAGAACTACTTTTGGCACAAGATGTTTTGTGACGTCAACCGCTTCACCAACCGATGTTCTACATGTCGCAAAGCTAAGTCTAAAGCTCAATCTCATGGCCTTTACATGCCACTTCCAATTCCATATCAACCATGGGAAGATATTAGCATGGATTTTGTGCTTGGTTTGCCTAGAACTAGAAATGGAAAGGATTCCGTGTTTGTTCTTGTGGACCCATTCTCTAAAATGGCACATTTCATTCCTTGCAACAAGATAGACGATGCTTCACATGTTGCCAATCTCTTTTGTAGGGACATCTTGCGACTTCATGGAGTGCCAAAGACGATTGTCTCGGACCGCGACGTCAAGTTCTTGAGTTGCATTTGGAAGACCTTATGCGCCAAGCTCAGAATCAAGCTACTATTCTCCATGGCATACCATCCACAAACCGACGGCCAAACGGAGGTGACAAACAGTACGCTCTCCACCCTTCATCGTGTGCTAATCAATAAGAACATCAAGGAGTGGGAAGAGTGCTTACCCATCGCCGAGTACGCCTACAACCGTGCAAGACATTCGACTACCGGCAAGTCCCCTTTCGAGGTCATCTACGGTTTCAACCCGTTGTCTCCATTGGACATTCTTCCTCTACCACTACAAGAGCGCATCAACATGGACGCGAGTACACGAGTCAACCATCTCAAGAAGATTCATGATGATACAAGGCACACCATCGAGCGCCAAGTACAACGACTCGCGACCAAGCTCAACGTCAACAAGCAACCCATGATATTCAACATTCGCGATATTGTGTGGCTACACCTTCGCAAGGACCGTTTCCCCAACGAGCGCAAGTCCAAACTTATACCACGAGCCGATGGACCCTTCAAGGTGCTAGCACGCTACAACAACAACGCTTACAAGATCGACCTACCACGCGACAAGTACAACGTGAGTGACATCTTCAACGTCAAGGATCTTTCGCCCTACGATGGTGATGAAGAATTCGATCCGAGGTCGGATCTTTCCCAAGGGAGGGGGGATGATGCGGAGCATCCCAACGTCATCCCAATGGACCTACCTACGTCTCCCATGATACCACTTGGACCAATGACAATAGCCCGAGCTAAGGCTATCGAAGATAAGGTGAACTCGCTCCTTTCCGAACTACCACTTTTGACACATGAGACATGGCTACTACCTCAAACGGAAACACTATGTGTGCTTAGGTACTTGCAGGAAAGCCATGGTACATCTACATCCAACGGACAAGATGGCAAGGCCACCAACCGCGAAGGACAAGAAGAAGAGCTACCGGAGAAAACTCCAGCCACCGGACGACCGGTCCGGACCGGACGTCCTGTGCCTGAAGGCCAACCTGTCCAAGTACAAGCCAACACAGGCCCTAGCGAGAGGACGTCCGGCCCGGCCCGGACGACCGACCACACTCTCCAGCGAGTGGACGACCGAAGTCACCGGACGTCCGGCACCACCTCAACAAAATGGAAATTGACGGAAGTCCGAAGCCATCGGGCGTCCAGTGCATCCCTCACAGAACGGAATTAGCGGAAGTCTGACGACTCCGGACGTCCGGTCCCCCGTGAGCCACTGGACAACCGGCCCCCAGCGGATGTCCGGTACCTTTCTGCGCATAGTGTTCGGGCCAGAGGCCCATGTACCCTTTCACTTCGCCCCATTTGCACTAAGTCTCTAAATAGAACTCCCCCTCCTCCTAGTTAGGGTTAGCAAAGGATTAGCTCATGTTTGTGTCAGAGCTTTGCTCATCCACTTGGTTACCTTCTCCTCGAAGATTGCGCCTCCACCGGAGAAGATCCTTCCAAGCGGATTAAAGACCCCCTCTTGGGTGGCCCCATCAAGACCTCCTCACGCAGAAGAACCGGTTACCCTTGTACCGTCCTTCGTTGGACTTGGATCTTGTATCTCACCTTTGTGGTCATCGATCTAGCGCATGTGTGATCTATTTCTTGTTGGCTGAGTGATTCCCTCGTGTTTCCTCTTGTGTTTTCCCTTGTGTTTCCCCGTGTGTTCATCGTGTTCTTAGTTGGGATCCGCTCCTTTCATGAAAGATCAGCCGTACGGAGTTCCACTCCACATCAGCTTGTTTCAAGAACAAAAAAAATTCATGTGGAAGACCACTAACAGAGTTGGATGTTGTATGCACCTTCATCTTGCAGTCCAATTACTTAGATTGTTTGGGATAAATTCGTTTGTTTTTAACCGTACTACAGTTATATAGCAGGATAAGGATACATGCTTGTACTGCCTCTATTACAAATTGCACGTGAGTTGATTCAGATAGCTAGCAATCAATCGCTCTAATGGTATTGCTCTTTTATTTTACTTCACTAATTCATAATAATTATTTTCTCTTGCCAGCTAGAGCTCCAGCAGTGTCTTGTCGTGTATTATGTTGTTGTGGACATGCTGGAGGTCGTAGGGACGAACAATTGTGTCCATTATTGGTTTGAAATTTGTTGATTTATTCACTTTTCTTCTCCAAAATATCAGATAAGTACAGAGTTTATAGAACAAAACACGTTGAACTCCTTTGACCTTTCCTAATACAAAGTCCCATCTCAACACCTAGCCTACAAAATATGCTAGCCTACTCCCTCTGTCTCTCTCTGTTATTGGACCCCCTTCTAGATGTGCATATGTGTTTTTTCAATGGCTTGCACAGGCGTGGCCATGCAAATGTAGTTTACTTGTTTGGATTATATATATCCTATCTATAAAATTGTTTTGCTTGGGTTTTCTCTTATGTATGAGTGCACCATCCGCCGTTTAAATAATTGGATCTTCTAACTCTTTGGGATAATTTGCATCTCTATTTGTGACAATTGACAAGGTGCATGAACAATGATTTATCTATGGTTTTCGCATACTGGAAAGGCCTTTTGAATTTTAGAAACCAACTGATTTGATGAATAAAAAATGTTTGTGTTTTTGTTTATTTTGGTAAGACTCTACATCTCTGTACTTAATTGGCTAAATGTGTGCATTAGTGATTGAGACCAGTGCTATATGGTTCCACTCTACATCACTACTGCAGGATGCTGCTAATGCGACACTACAATCAGAGACCCTTCGAGAAACTGTGTGCGATGCCATAATCGCAAACGGTGGTGTATGAAAACCGTCAGAAATGTCTAAAATGTTTGCGACGACGGATGCATCAAACACGGTTGAATTTTTAGTTGTGTGTGCGATGAAGGGCATACGGTTCAATTCAATTAACTATTTGTGATGAGGAGGAACAAAAGAAATGGGCAGCCAGATGAAGGCGTGTGCGATACACAGCATACGGTTCACTCGGATGAACTGTTTGTGATTAGGAAACACAAAAGAAACGGGCAGCCAGATGAAGGTGTGTGCGATATACAACATATGGTTCACTCGGATGAACTGTTTGTGATTAGGTAAGAGAATAGAAACGGTTCAATATAACAAGATGTGTGTGATACGCGGCAAACAGGTTTGTAATCAGAAATGTGTGCGAAGACCGATAATAACGTAGACGATTACTTCTAATAAGACATATGTGATATTCTCTGTCTACACAAATTCTACTGGCCATTGTGGGACGGGCGGTCATCCGGATACGCCATAAGGATGTGAAGAGGCATTCCTATCAGCAAGGACTAGCTGTTCCACCAGTAGCTCATGTAAGAAAACTATCAAGTTAAGTGTGCTCAGGCTAGAGCAGCCATCGGATGGGTGACTGGATGGGAAGTTGTGTTGATGTTAAATTAGGTGATGGGATGGGTCATTTCGATCAAATGACCGAAATGCCCCATTCCCTCAGCTAATTTAACCTCGACGTCCTTGTTTTTATTTTATTTTATTTTTTAACACATGTTAAAGAAGGTCTACCGCATTACTTTTTGACAATGTGCGATACATGGCCTATAGTTGATCCATCCGACCTATTTGTGATGGAATAGTCCGTATGTGTTGTGGGCAAACGCTTGCTAGTATTCAACCATTTGGGATTGATGAATTCATCACCGACAGGTTCCCTAGTGTGGTCCGTGTTCATCTGATCATCATCTACGACTTGTGCTAGCTCGATGCTAAGTTTCCATTAATTGATGGCGTTTTATGATCACGCCACCGTTTCCCGCCAGTTCCTCACCTGTTTCCCGCCACCCTGCTATATTGCACATAGGGGGCACGCGACGCATGGAGGCGACAAGCGCAGCCTGTAGCACATCCACCTTTTCCAAGCATGCCAACCCACCAAAGTGTCGCCTCTGCCATCAACCTCGTTGACGAGGAAAACGAGCAGGCGCCACGGCCCGTCAAGGCCGAGGCGCTCCCCAACAACGTGATGGACGACGCCGTGATGCGCATCATCGCCAGGGTTGAGCAGACCTTTGGCGCATGGCGCTTGAGCGCCACAGATCAAGATAGGCATGTCAACGCCGACTGGCTGCAGCTCGCCGCACAACATGATCGATGGCGCGTCGTAGAGCAAGCTAGGCGCGTCCGCGCCGATAGGTTGTGGCTCGCCGCCAGGGGAGACCATTGGAGCGCCGTAGAGCGAGAGGCGCAGCGTGCTGCACAGCAACAGCGGATCCATGGGTGCTTGCCTGCTGTCGACACGGCGTCGCAGCTGGGTACACGTCCTGTCAGTACTCCTATTCCTCGTTAGGAGTGGGCAGAGGCCCTCAGCGCCGTACTTGAGACAGAGGTCGGCCGCGCCGTACTTGCACCGGACGCCCGCCGCGCCGTTCACGTGGGTGCTGCCGTTCGCCTTATCCGCGGCCCGCTGGATGCCAACGCGCTGGTCCGTAGGCTCGACCGCCTCCTTAGCCCAGGTGTCCACCTGGGCGCAGTAGAGGAACATGCTCGTCACATCCTCGAGCTGGTGATCTCCGATGAAATAGCCAACTTGGAGCTCAAGATCGCGCTCCAGATGTACCACGAGCGTGTCGACCGCTTGGATGAACGCCTGCACGAGTTCAGGCAGAGCCAAGAGCTACCCTAGGCAAGAGCTGCTGGTCATGGTCTCATGGACGCGTTTTATTTTGGAAAGTCGTTTCGACATGGATAGCTATGTATTCACAGCAATCATAGTATTGCTCTATTTATTGCTCTGTTACAATGTGTGTACTCTGTTTTCCATTCTTATATGTTCTGTTTCAGTGTGTGTGTATATACGCTTTCCATTTTGTATATGTGGATGATAACAACTAGATTCAAATTAGTCTAAAAATAGATAGAAAATGGAATTCATAATATATATATATATTGTTCATTAGATCATCACAGAATATATATATATATATATATATATATATATATATATATATATATAATATAAACAGATAGACGTGATGAGACATAACTACTCTGAACACAGCAAAAAATTGAAATCGAACAAAACTGAAACTAATAATCCCTCCTGGGCCAGTATTCCGGCAGCCCCTACTTGACAGCTCCAGTGCGCGGCGTCTTTCCAAAGGCGGAGGCAGTACTCCGACTCCTCCACCTCGCAGCGCTTGACATACCGATCTGCCTCTTGTTGGCGGACACGCGCGGCCAATCTTGCCATTTTGTTGGGCGCCCACCGGAGCTCCTCGTCAGTGGCATACTGGAGCTTATCGGCCCACCTCCATGCAGCGACGAGGCGCCCAGCGCCTATGACCTTCCTCATGAAGTACCCGTCTTCGTACACCTCCTAGGCACGACGACGCACCCGCCCCCAAAGCTCCGCCACCTCCTTTTTCCAAGCAGCATCACGGGCTTCACAGGCCGCCTGGTACCTCGCTTCCTCCTCCGCCATCTCCTTCTTGAACGCCACTTGCCTGGCTTTCTCAGCCGGCGGCAGCGACTTCCATAGACAAAGATTGTACTGGCTCCAAAACCAATCCAAAGTTGGGGGGTCCAGCGCAACCTCGGTCCTTGTCGTTGCTAATCGAGTGAGCGTCCTCGGGGGCAGCGATTCCTCGTCGGCGCGTGGGCAGACCGGCGGCGCCATGGCAGAGATTTGAGGGAGAGAGAGAGAGAGAGGGTGAGCGAGCGAGGGGAGGATGTAGATAAGAATGCAGGCGGGAGGACATGAGCAAGGTAGTATTTATTAGCGGCCAGAATCTAGAACGACAGGGACAGTACACACGCCGTTCGCCGGAATTAACGAGTACTGTAGTTTGAATTACACACAATTCCCCCATCAAATCCATGTGTGAATATAATAGCTCACGGTTTCCAATACAGAACCGTGTCTGATTAATGATCCCGGCCAATCACCTACCAAACCTGGAGCCGCGAGATTGTGCCAATCGTGTGGGAGCCGGTTGTCTTGCCAGATCTTTACATTTTCTTTTTTGAACACCACATATTTACATCGTGTGATGATTTTTTAACTCGCACACAAGTACATAAAAATATGATTTTTCAGATGGTTTTGGTTAGGCGTTGCATGTAGATGTAGTTCAAATTTGAATTACGGTCAATAAATGGTTAGAAAATCACTTAAATGTCTTTAAAAGGTCAAATGACCCCTGAAAATTTCCAAATTTTCACATGACAGTTGTATTAGTGCATGTTAAACGTAGGAAAAAATTTGAAGGCCGTAAGAGAAAGCTGTTGGGGATATTACCCCTGGGCGTAAACCGGCCAGGAGAGGCCGGGTTAACCCCATCAGTAGTTTATTATATCTGAAGCCCATGAAGACAGACGATGATACTTTACGAAGGCCTAGGGCCCAGAACCGGTTTAAGGCCTGTAGACATAAACCGGCATTAATATGTAAACTTGTGTTGTAAGGTAGAAAGAGCAGAGACCGAGTCGGACACGTTTATGAGCCGGCCTCGGTATTCTGTAAGCCGACGGGCGTCAACCCGTGTATATAAGGGGACGACCCGGTGGCGGTTCAAGGACAACAGACAACAACTCGAGACTCAGGCAAAGCGTATTCGCTCCCTGGTCATTGAACCCCCAGCAATTCCATCACAACTAGACGTAGGCTTTTACCTTCATCGTAAGGGGCCGAACTAGTATAAAACTGTCATGCGTCCCTTGTCCGCTTTAACCCCTTCAAGCTAACCCTTAGCGATGGCTCCACGACTAAGTCCTTTCCCTAGGACATCTGCCGTGACAAAACCATGACAGTTGGCGCCCACCATGGGGCTATCGCACGATGGTTTCAAGTTCTTGGAGGGCAGCTTAAAAGGACTCAAGGGTTACGTTGTGGGCCGGATGACCAAGAGTCGTCGCGGCAAGCTCTACATCAACGATGCAGGCTGGGGCCTCGAGGCCGGCTCGATTGAGTACGGTTACCGGGTCCCCTTTGGTGGCATACACATTTTCATTGGCAAGATCGGCGAACCGGGCCCTGAGCCGGACATCTGCACCGACCTCGTTGAAATGGCTCAGCGTGCGAGATCCGCCCAGGTCAAGCCTGTCATGAAGCGTGCCTTCGTGGGAGTCATCCACGGACGGGAATCTGAGGATAGATCAGAATCTGGTGGTGAAACCGTCGTTTATTCCGGCGACGAGTCATCGACCGGAGAGACCGAGTCGTTATATCAGTTACAAGATGGCCGGATTGGGGGCTGTTCCGATGGCGACAGTATTCTGGACCCCTTTGATCTGCCAAACCGGGTTGCAATCTTAATGGCTGGTACGCAACCAGCGCTCCACTCTTCGACCACAGCAGCGATGATTTCCGGATCGGCAGCAGCAACAGCGGCCGGGGCAGGAGGCCCTGTGCGGCCGCCAGCTCAGGTTCTATCTGATTTGTTTGACACATTGTCAACGCTGATGGCGGAGATTAACCCGACGGATCAGGAGGCACACAATGTGGAAATCGCAAAGGTGAAAGATCAGATCACCCAGGCCAAAGCCGACTTGGCAGCTGAGGATACCAGGATGGCTGGCGAGCGGGCCGCTTTGGATGCACAAAGCTTACCGGCTTATGTCGGATCGAAAAGGCCGAGCGAATCCTCGAAAAGGAGGTATCGATCTCGCCTGCCGCCGGTTTATGATGCTAGAAACCTCTTTAACACCCCAGGAGCAAGGACCAGTAATCCGCCGGTGGTAAACCGGGCGGAGGCACCTGTGGCAGGGGCGCCGGTTCAGCCACGTTTGGCAGATCCGCCTCGTCAGAACAACATTGTAGCGCCACATGTCCCAACGCCGCCGGGTCATTACTCTAACCCAATGGACAACATTGTCGCTGCCGCTTCACGGCTGGCGGCCATCCCGATCGAAGGCGATTCTCCGGCGGCAGTCGAGACACGTCGGGTTAAGGAGCTTCTTCAGACAGCCTTGGTTCAACAGGAGGCTTATTCGTATAGCCGTGATCAGATTCATTCCACTCCCCGTCCAAGCCGGAGTTACAGCCGGCGCATGGATGAACCTGCGATGTCAAGCAACGAGCGGAATCGTGATCTGCCCCGTGGCCATAACCCGGCAGGTGGTGCTGGTGATGCTCAAGAGGTGGTGGACCGGGCTCGGGCACGCAGAGAGGCCGAGTTAGCGGTGCAACATGAAGCCCGTCAGCTTACTCCGGTTCGTCCAACCACGTCGGTGGAACCGGGAGTTACTTCTAGTTCTTTGCGAGTGTTGTGTCTCGTCCCAGCGTTGCGTAATGTGTGCCTGCCCAAGGATTTCAAGGGCCCGCGTAAGGTGCCGAATTACACCGCCAATCTATCCCCTGAGATGTGGGTCAAAAGCTATGAGATGGCCATGGAGATGCTGGATGTGGATGGTGCGGCGTGTGCGAAATACTTCACATGATGCTAGAAGGGACGGCCCGCACTTGGCTAAAGAGCTTACCGGCTAATTTTATCAGGTCATGGGCCGAGTTGAGAGCCCGGTTTATCCAGAATTTCAAGGATAAATGCAAACTGCCCATGTCAATTGTGGACTTAGCTGCATGTGTACAGGAGGAAGGAGAGTTAACAACCTGTTGGGTGCGCTGGGTTTTGGAATTTTGCATTCATCGGACCGCATCAACGCTGACACTACAGCTTTAACATTGGAAGGCAATTGCCGTTTTGAACCCCTGAAGTTGAAGTTGGGACGGCTAAAACGTCATTGTAATGACATGGGAACCCTCATGGCTGCTCTGGTGAAGTATGCCGACTCTGATAGTACCAAGGATCCCGAGTCTGACGATGATAAGACAGGGGAGGGAAAAAGTAGCGGCAACGCCAAGGGGCAGCACCACAACCCGGCGGGTCATGGAAACGGCGGCAAGCGTAAGGCGGACCATGGTGTAGACTTCATGGCTAATACCAGCACGCAGGACAAGGGCCAACGGCGTAAGGGTAAACTGCCTCAGTGCGGTGGAGGACCAAGCCCTAACCCGGACCACCTATCTTATCTGTTGAACCAGCCTTGCCCAAAGCATGGGACGAAGGAGAATCCATCCACGCGCCTCTGGAAAGATTGTTACATCATGCAAGAGTTCAAAAATTCTAATTCTTTCCGGTATGATCATGGACCGGGTGGCGGTTCGGGATCTCATGGGCCGGGTTATGGCGGAGGCAGCTCCGGTTCAGGTTTTCATGGTAACCAAAGCGGGCATGGCAATCAAGGCAACCAGGGAAACCAAGGTGGTTATAACAATCAAGGGAATCAACAATAGCAGCGGCAACAGTCGGGTTACCATAGCAACCCGAAGCAGTTGAATAGCGGACAATATCATGTCTTCACTACTAGCCTGGACAAGCGCGATCAGAAGCTTCATAAAAGGGCAGTAAATACCATTGAACCAGCGGTGCCCCGTTATTTGTGCTGGTCCGAGCAACCGATTGTATGGAGTAGAGAAGATCATCCGCCCCGGGTTGACAATCCGGGTCATCTGGCACTGGTGGTGGCACCTCAGGTGGGAGGTTATAAGTTCACCAAGGTACTCATGGATGGAGGAAGTAGTATCAATATTCTTTATTATGAAACTTTTCGTCGCACGGTGTTCCATGGTGTGGTGCCTGGTAAATCGGCATATCCTGTTGGTAAGATAGCTCTGGAGGTGGCTTTTGGAGATGAGCATGATTCAAGATCAGAAACTTTGACCTTTGAAGTGGTGAAAATCAGGAAGCCCGTATCATGCCCTGTTTGGACGGCCGACTTATGATAAGTTTATGGCACGGCCTTGTTACGTCTATCTGCAGCTTAAGATGCCGGGTCACAAGGGAACTATAACCATGCATGGGAGCCGCAAGATCTCTCTGGAGTGTGAAGAAGGTGATGCGGCTTATGCAGAGTCGGTTTGTGCGACAGAAGAGTTGAAATTTTACAAAGACAATGTTGATCTCGCAGATATGACTTCCTTGAAGAAGCCAACTACAGAGCATGATCCGGCCCTGAAGTTTAAATCAGCTGATGAGACTAAGCTTGTTGATTTCATGCCTGGCGATTCGTCCAAGCAGTTTAGCATCAGCGCTAACTTGGATCCGAAATAGGAAAGCGCGCTCATCGAGTTCATCCGTGAGAATCGGGACATCTTTGCGTGGAAGCCTTCTGACATGCCAGGTGTACCGAGAGAACTCTCTGAGCACACTCTCAATGTTGATCCCAAGTACAAACTGGTCAAGAAGTTTCTCCGCCGGTTCAATGAAGAAAGACGCAAGGCTATTGGAGAAGAAGTCGCCACGCTCTTGGCGGCTGGATTTATCGTTGAAGTATTCCATCCTGAGTGGTTGGCTAATCCGGTGCTGGTCCTTAAGAAGAACGGCACTTGGCGTATGTGTGTGGACTATACAGATCTCAACAAAGCTTGTCTAGCAGATCCTTTTGCCCTCTCCCGTATTGATCAAATTATTGTGCTACGGCGGGTTGCGAGCGTTTGAGCTTTTTGGATGCATATTCTGGTTATCATCAGATCAAAATGGCAGGCAGTTAAGGACCAGGAGAAGACAGCCTTCATAACTCCCTTTGGAGCCTTCTGCTATGTGTCCATGCCCTTCGGGCTCAAGAGTGCACAGGCGACTTATCAGCGGTGTGTGCAGAATTGTCTTCATAAACAAATCAGCCGTAATGTTCACGCCTATGTGGATGATATTGTGGTAAAATCAAGGAAGAAGGAGACATTGATTGATGACTTGAAGGAAACCTTTGATAACCTACGGGTTTACAAAATGATGCTTAATCCGGCTAAGTGTGTTTTCGGTGTACCGGCAGGCAAGCTCTTGGGCTTTTTGGTGTCTAACAGGGGCATTGAAGCTAATCTGGAAAAGATCAAAGCCATCGCCTCCTTGGCCAAACCAAAGTGTATCAATGATGTTCAACGCCTGGCCGGCCGGATTGCCGCGTTGAGCCGGTTCATCAGTCGCCTTGGCGAGAAGGCCATCCCTTTATATCAGATGCTGAAGAAAACGGATAACTTCGTCTGGAGTGATGCCGCTAATGAAGCGTTTGAGGACTTAAAGCGGCAGCTCGCTAATCTGCCGGTTCTTGCTGCTCCGGTTGACAAAGAGCCATTGTTGCTATATGTGGCAGCTAATGCTCGGGCAGTTAGCGTGGCTATTATGGTGGAGCGCAAGGAGGCAGGAAAGTAATATTCGGTTCAACGTCCGGTTTATTATATCAGTGAGGTACTTATTGAGTCCAAGCAGAGGTACCCACATTGGCAAAAATTGGTGTATGCGGTTGTTATGGCAAGCCGGAAGCTTAAGCAGTATTTCCAAGGTCATCCCATCCCAGTGGTCAGCTCTGCTCCTTTGGGAGATATACTCCAGAACAGGGAAGCAACTGGCCGGATTGCTAAGTGGGCTATCAAGCTCAGGCCTCACGGGTTGAAATACATACCCCGAACGGCGATCAAATCTCAGGCACTTGTGGATTTTATTAATGATTGGACAGAATTACAAGCGCCAGAAGAGAAGCCAGATCATACTTATTGGACTATTCATTTTGATGGGTCCAGGCAATTGGAGGGCTCGGGGGCTGGAGTCGTATTAACTTCCCCACGAGGTGATAAGTTTTGTTATGTTCTCCGTTTAATGTTCCCTTGCACTAACGATGCAGCTGAATATGAGGCTCTACTCCATGGTCTTCGGATAGCTAAGGAGATGAACCTAAGCCGAGTTAAGTGCTTCGGTGACTCGGATGTGGTGGCTCAACAAGTGTCCGGCACTTGGGATTCCAAGGACCCACTCATGGCAGCATATCATCGTGAGGTGGATATTGTTGCAGGTCACTTTAAAGGTTATCAGGTGGATCATGTGGACCGGCGGAAGAATGAAGTGGCGGACGCTTTAAGCCGCCTGGGTTCCCAACGTAAACCGGTTCCACCTAATGTTTTCCTAGATGTTCTACATAATCCGTCCGTCAAACTCCCTGGTGAAGAGGATTTGGCTGTTCCTGATCCGGAAGCTCAGTTGGTGGCGGCTCTTCACGTTATCCCAGATTGGACGATTCCATACCTGGCGTATATGAACCGGGGCGAGTTACCAGAGGATGAGACTTTGGCCAGGTGGATAATCCGGCGGTCCAAGTCCATGACTGTTATCAATGGAGAGTTGCATCATTGCAGTGTGACAGGGGCGTTTCAACGAAGGAGATTGTGGTCACCACACCGGTTCAAAATCTTTGGTGGCCAAGGCGTTTCGTCACGGTTTCTATTGGTTGACAGCTCATGCTGATGCCGAGGACTTGGTCAAAAGATGTGATGGCTGTCAGAAATTTTCAAGGCGCGCTCATGTACCGGCTCAAGAATTGAGGATGATTCCAATCACCTGGCCGTTTGCGACTTGGGGGCTGGATATGGTTGGTCCCTTCAAGAGGTCCAAAGATAAGGAGACCCACCTTTTGGTGGCGGTTGACAAATTCACAAAGTGGGTGGAGGCAGAGCCAGTTAGTAAGTGTGATGCAGCCACGGCGGTTCAATACATCAAAAAGGTGATCTTCCGGTTTGGCTTTCCACACAACATTATAACAGACAATGGTACCAATTTGTCAAAGGGTGCCATGAAGGAGTTCTGTCAACGTGAGCACATATGGCTTCACGTATCATCAGTGGTTCACCCCCAGTCCAATTGTCAAGGGGAGAGGGCCAATCAAGAGATCTTGAGAGGCATCAAACCCCGGCTTATGGTTCCTTTGCAACGGACGCCGGGTTGTTGGGTTGAGGAGCTACCTTCAGTGTTATGGAGCATCAACACCACACCCAACAGATCGACATGATACACGCCGTTCTTCATGGTTTATGGAGCGGAAGCGGTTCTCCCTAGTGACATCCGTCATGACTCACCTCGTGTAGCAGCATACGTTGAAGCTGACAACGAGAAGGCACGACAGGAAGCTCTTGACCTATTAGATGAAGAGCGTGACATGGCGGCAGCTCGTTCGGCGATTTATCAGCATGATCTGCGTCGTTATCATAGCCGCCGAGTTAGAACCAGAACCTTTCAAGAAGGAGATTTGGTGCTTCGACTCATCCAGGATCAGACAGATATGCACAAGCTATCCCCCCTTGTGAAGGACCCTTTGTGGTCAGCAAGAATCTACACAACGGGTCGTACTACCTAATCGATGTTCGAAAGCGCAAAGACTCACGTAAATCGGAGGAGGAGACCAACCGACCGTGGAATATTGCTCATCTTCGGCCTTATTATACTTGAGCCATAGGCTCTGGTTATGTACATATTATGACAATGTATATATTATGATCAATATAATAAACTGTAACCTCGGCTAAAGCGGGGTATCTGTTGTTTTCTTACATCATGTGTGGTTACATGGAGCTTCGCTTATAAGGCGGCGTCCGGTTTACCCCTTTGATTTAGCTTCTCAAAGCTTTATATTACATCACTTGGGGGCTTGGTCGATCGAACCATAGCTACACCTCTTGATCAGCGCAATGCCACAAAGATCACTTGGGGGCTTGGTCGATCCGAACCATAGTCACACCTCTTGATCGGCTCAAAGCCAAATCAATCCGGGGCCAAAGAGAGTGTTGTAAAACAACAACTCAAACATAGGCACCCACTGAGCACAACTCAAAATGTTACTTGGGGATTCTTTGCTATCGAAATGAACTTAGAATCTACACTTGTAATGGGCTATCAAGCCATGGCTTGGATGCCTGGTGTATACACCTAAAACCCCGGGTTAACACCGCCTCTTTAAGTAAGTCACTCCGCCTGTGTAAACCTGGTATGACCCTTGAACTTTGAAAAGTTACTCTAAAATACAGACCTCGAACTTGTCAAGTTAAAGCGATGATTGGTTAAGGATTGAGGACCATCTTAAAAGGCTTTGCAAAATGGTTTAACTCAGTGGCCTGGCAGCCCATGAAAAGCCTCGAATTTGGGGCCTGGCAGCCCGTGAAAAGCCTCGACTACAACGGTTTTATTTGCCTTTTGTTAAGCTTTCTTTGTTTTCACAAGATTTGTGATGTTTTTAAACCGGTGTTTATCAACCCGGTTAAGCTGCCAACTATAAGTTGTCAGTACACGATCAAATTATAATCCAGAGACTATCAGCCTGGTCTGGTTTTGACTCAAAGTCACCAGTATGGAATAAACCGGTATTTATCATAACCCAGAGCGGTTTTAGTGTAAACCGGCATCATATAACAGGAGTTGCTTATCCTCGAGAGTAGGGTTATGACCCTCATTACAATGTTGGTCAGCCAACATTATGCCTAAAAATCACAGGTATTATATATTTCCATATTTGGTTATCTTTAACAACCTGGGTTATAAACCTTGGTCATATATATATACTATTCTGATCACGGGACCAGAATAATATTCTGATCACAACCTGAACTGCCTGAGTAACGCACCTGAACTTCCCTCTGTACTGGGTTGAACTTCAGCTAAAAAGTGTCCAAATGGGGCTTGTGATATACCGTTGGAAAGCTATGGACACCAATATCATGATCCAAGTTAATTTTTTGACAAAATGTATACGGTTTAAGAGCAGTTTTGAAAACCGTTTTTTCTTCATACAAAACATGTGAATCGTATTTTCAATGGCATTTCGAAACCGTTTATCGAAATGAGGTAAATAATATAGGGTTGGAAAGCTGCTGCAAAACCGCTCCTTCGACATGTTGAAAGTTTTCTCTAATTCCCTATGGATAAAGAGTAATTTTGAAAATCGTAAAATTTCACAAACCGAACAGCCGAGTTCGTATTTTTAATGTAATTTCTAAACGGCTAATCCAATTGAGTCAAACGATATGGCATTGGAAAGCTTGTGAAAATGCGCTACTTTTTCATGTTTAAAGTTTTTTCTAATTCGAAACGTTTTAAAAGTAATTCAGAAAACGGTACAAGTTCCACCGAGTTCGTATTTTCGAGTTAATTTTTTAACCGTACGTCCGAGTGCAACAAATAATACGGCGTTGCTAAGCTTGAGCAAATGCGAAACTTTTTTGTATACATTATTTCTCCTAATTCCTTACAGTTTTAAGTCAAATTTGAAAATGAATAAAAACGTATTTTTGGCATAATTTCTACATACGTTATCGGAATGGGGCTAATAATATACCGCTAAAAAGCTACGGAAAATGCGAAACTTTTTCATGTTGATGGTTTTCTCTAATTCCTAGCCGTTTTTGAGTAATTGCGAAAATGGCGAGATTATTCGTCCTGCCTTTATCGCGAAACTGATTCTTCGAAAATGCACCGCGTGAAGAACCTGAACTTTTCGACACGTGTGCTTGAACTTCACTCTGTTTTTCACGTGTTTTTTTCTCGTATATCTCTATCCACTGCTCCTAGCTCTCCATGCACTCACCGGAATTGAGCAAGTGATATACCGATGGAAAGCTGCTGTAAACACGCAACTTTCCCGTGTTGATCATTTTTTCATACTCGCAACGATTTTAAAAGTTTTTCATCTGAAATTCATTCAGCGTAGTAGTTGAACTTCATGTTGTTTTCACGTTGAACTTCTGTGACGTATTTTTCTTTGTACGCGCGCCTGAACTTCTCACTGTACGAACCCGACCTTCGGGCTATCTTCGCAACCGTGCCTTCTACCGCGAGTTTTTCTGGTTAGTCGTGTTCCATGTGATGTAAGTGTAATCTTCAAACAATTTTTAGCAACTAAATACTCGTTTTAGATAGGAATCTCGCTCATAGGCGGATTTTGCACTCGGGTCGTGAAGAACTCGCATTTTTTGCGATTTTACTGCCTGAGTTGTTCGACCTGAACTCCCCCCTGTGCTAGGTTGAACTTCCCGCAACATTGCCCAAATAGGGCTTGCTATATACCGTTGGAAAGCTATGGACACGAGTATCATGACCCAAGTTAAATTTTTCGCAAAATGTAAGCGGTTTAAGAGCAGTTTTGAAAACCGTTTTTTCTTCACACAAAAAACGTGAATCGTAATTTGAATCGCATTTCTAAACCGTTTATCGGAATGAGGCAAGTAATATGGCGTTTGAAAGCTGCTGCAAAACCGCTCTTTCCAAATGTTGAAAGTTTTTTCTAATTCTCTATGGTTAAAGAGTAATTTGAAAAAACGTAAAATTTCGTAAACCGACCAGCTGAGTTCGTTTTTTTGATGTCATTTCTAAACGGCTAATCCAGTGGAGGCATATGATATGGCGTTGGAAAGCTTATGAAAATGCACTACTTTTTCATCTTGAAAGTTTTTTTCTAATTTTGAATGGTTTAAGAGTAATTTAGAAAATGGTCCAAGTCCTACCGAGTTCGTATTTTCGAGCTAATTTTTGAACCGTGCGTCCGAGTGCAGCAAATGATATGAAGTTGGGAAGCTTGAACAAATGCGAAACTTTTTGGTATGTATAGTTTCTCCAAATTCTTTACGGTTTTGAGTCAGTTTTGAAAATGGCGAAAAACGTATTTGCGCCGTAATTTCTACAAACTTTATCGGAATTGGGCAAATAATATACCGTTGAAAAGCTACGCAAAATGCGAAACTTTTTAATGTTGATGGTTTTCTCTGATTCCTATACGTTTTCAAGTAATTCCGAAAACGGCGGGATCATTCGTTCTGCCTCTACCGCGAAACAGATTCTTCGAAAATGCACCGCGTGAAGAACATGAACTTCTCGGTGCGTGTACCTGAACTTCACTCTGTTTTTCACGTGATTTTTTTGCTCTTAGCTCTTCATCCACTGTTCGTAGCTCTCCATCCACTCATTGGAATTGAGCAAGTGATATACCGATGGAAAGCTATTGTAAACACGCAAATTTCCCGTGTTGATCATTTTTTCATACTCGCGACGATTTTAAAAGTTTTTCATCTCAAATTCATTCAGTGTAGTAGGTGAACTTCCTGCTGTTTTCACGCTGAACTTCTGTGACGTATTCTCGTTTGTAATTTTCCCATCTATTTCGTCAGTGTTACACAAATGATATTCTTTTTGTACAAACCTCTCTCACAATATATTTTTTTAACTTTCTCCGACCGAGGACTTGAATTTACACAAATAATATTCCTGCCGTTTTGAGGTAAATTAGAAACTGGCAAGATCATGATTTCTGCGTTCATGTCTGTTTTTGACGTGCTGTTTTTTACACTGCGTGAAGTAGTAGAACTTCTGGGGCATGTCTGTTTGAACTTCACTCTGTTTCACTTTATTTTGTTTTTTTCTTGTATGAAATACACACCATGTAGTACGTGAACTTCTGGTTATTATCACTTTGAACTTCTCTCTGGTTTGAGAGAATTGTTTTAAAACCCAAAAAACAACATATTTTTTTTACGTATTTTGGACATCTAAATACACCGTGAACCTCTCTCACAAGAATTTTTTGAACTTTTCCTCACCGAGCACTTGAACTTCTAGCAACCATTTTTTTTGTTTGTGAGTTGTTTTTAAAAGTACAAAAAATGGTGTTGTGTTTTTTATTTTTTGAACAGGTAAATCCTAGATTTAAATAAACTCTGAACTTCTCTATTATTTCAATATGAACTTCACCTTTTTATATTTTTTGAGTAAAGAATTGTATTCGATTTTTATACGGAAAAAGTCGAACATGGAAATACAATGTGAACCTCTCTCGCAAGAATTTTTGAACTTTTCCGGACAGAGCACTTGAACTTCCTTCAACAACCTTTTTAAGCTTTTATTTTTCTATACTTTTTATTCTCACCCGAAATGCATTCCTTATAGTACTTGAACTTCTCGTTGTTTTTACTATGAACTTTTGTCGCATTTTTGTGTATACGTCGAATTACACGCAATTGAAGGTCGGTCGTCATTTTTTGCCATTTTAAAAATTCGAGCTTTTAGTAAACATTGATTTGCTTCGTTGGTTTAATTTGAATTTCTGTTGGTCTTCTCACAAACGGGGAAAATACATTTCTTTTTTATAAATTTTGAAGTACTGCTTATGTAATTTTAACTTCTTGTTTGTTCCCTTTAGTAACCTTCAGTTTGTTCTTTTTTATTGATGACCCTTAGTAACGGGGAAATTCATTTTGTCTTGAGTTTTTTTAAACGGTAAAATCCTAGATTTTATAATAAATATTGAACCACTTCGTTATTTTAGTTTGAACTTTTAGTTTTTTTTAAGGAAATTCTTCTAAATTGTTTTGGTTTTTCCTTTTATTTTAATTTGAACTTCTTAATTTAAGTTCTTAGTAATGAGAAAAAACCCGTGGTTTTTATAAACTTCGAACTTCTTTGTTATTTTAATTTGAACTTCTTAGTTTCATTCTTTAGGGAAAAAATATGGTTTTAAAATAAGTTGAAGCATCCGACATTTTTAAATAAAAATTGAACTTCATACTTTGTATTTTTCCTTGAAATGGAAATAATTTGCTCTCATACTCTCCCATTGCATTTTCTGACCAGCGCATCTCCTCTCGTTTATCAATTTCTTTTTCGTAGCTTTCACGTGATGTAGTGATGTAGCAGCGATGGGTAAAGCTAGCGAACCAAGAGTCTACAGCACATCACCGAACAAAGCAAACACAATGTACAGAGCTACTAGTGCATCGTCCAGATCAGGCTTATTTAGCGGAACCTTTATCATGCGGTGCACGCTTAGCTGTATATTCTATTATTGCCTTGTATCTGAAAGCCGACACATCGTTATTCCTGTAGCTGAACTGTCAAAAGCCTGCCATACAATTGACACAATAGTACAACACACATCCTAACACAGAGCTGGCACAACGACACACATGAATTGTTTATCACCGTACATCAAGGATAATGTGGTGGCAAGGGAGCGAAGGGGACAAGGCTGCATGCCTCCACCGCGCCGGAGCTTGGCATCCAGCACGATATGTCCTCAACCGGAGGACGGAGGAGCATGGGAGACCTGTGTCGATGGAGTCGTGGGGAGGCCCAAGCTATAACCTCTGGAGACATGATTTTCCTACCTTTTCCTACCTTTTTCTCCGAACTTTCTGCTTTCGCTTCTTTTCTTCAGTAAATCACGTAGCGGCTACACTTGTTTTGGAGAAAGATCAAGTTGCAATAAAGACAAAGACATGCTACCACATGTTGGGCAAAATCAAATTGAACTTCAAGACGGAGAGGAGGTGGACGGCCCTGGACGGTATTATGCCATGTAGTAGAGTGGCCGCGTTGGAAGCAGAGGAGGGAGGCCTCCGTTGCGGTTCCAGGGGGAATGAGGTCACCGTCGCCGTGGATCCATGGGAGCGCGGCGTTGTCTGTAAGGTGGAGGCCGCCGCCGGTGGATCGAGGAGGGAGGCGCTGTCTGTGGGGGAGTCCGCCACCATGGTGGATCGTGGGAGGGAGGCACCTGTCGAGGCGAGGAGGCCGCCGCCGCGGTGGATCGAGGAAGGAGGCGGGGCGAGCCAGCGGTCAGTGGAGGTGGTTGCGCGGGCTGGGAAGGGAGGCGGCGGTGGCTGCGTGGGCGGAGGGAGGCTGCGGTGGCAGCGGCCACAGGGAGGGATGCGGGTGCGCCGGTGGTCGGCGCGGTGGCTGGGGCGAGGGAGGCGGTGGTGGCCGCGCCGGCCAGGGAGGCGGCAGTGGCCACGCCAGCCAGGGAGGGAGGCGGCGGTGGCCGCGTGATGCGGGCCAGATGGGATCGGGGAGGGGATCGGGTCAGGGGTGGGTGGAGATTTTCTTTTTTTTTCTTTCTTTCGTCCACTGTGCCGGTTCGGGAGTTCGGGAACATGCCCGTCGGGCCCTATATAGGATGATCGTGATCCAAATAACTATTCTGATCCCGGGATCAGAATAGTGTTACTCTATATATATATATAGTGTTACTATATATATATATATATATATATATATATATATATATATATATATATATATATATATATATATTTGGTATCATGACTACTGTAAAACCGCTGTATGCGCTTTAAGCTTCTTATCTGCAGGAATAGCTTAAATAAATGGCTATGGATTATGAATATCATGTCTTAAGCAATTCGGATTACGCAAGCATCAGTCACAGATAAAAATGCACGAAGGCATATCGGACCAAGTATTTTTACTAGCCTATTACAAGGCGTTTCAAGTGCCCAAAAGGATAATTGTTTTCTCAAATACATGTTGCAGCATGTAGAAGACTAAACCAGCCTCCGGTTTATGATTGATCACCAGCTTGGCCTAACGGCTGCGGATCATCTCGCGCCGGTTCAACTCCCTCCTCTCTACCCAGTGGCTGGAAGTCAACAGTCGCCCAGTCGATCCCAGTTAGGGCTTGGAATATAGCTTCATCGCTTATAAGCGTAGACGGTTCAATATCAGGGGCATACGTGTGCTTACGGATTGGTGGGATAAGACTTTGTGCTTCTGGAATTGGTGCAGCAACCCGTTTGTTCTTATCATCATAGCTCGCCTGATAGTATGAAAGATCCGCCTCTTCAACCAGTTGACAAGCCAATGGGCGTACTTCCCGGTTTATGATTCGGAGATCGTCATTATCAAATTATGTTCCGTCTTCCTTCAAACTGGGATAACCTTGGGCCGCTTCCACTGGATCAAAGTCAGGTATGCACGCTTTTGCCCGGGTCAGTGCGGCCAAAGCGCCCGTTCTAGCGGCAGACTTTTTTAGCTCGTCTACCCGGGCAGGAAGAATATATAACCTTTCTAAGGTATCCTTGATCAAGGTGGGAGGAGGATTATTGTGTGAAGTAGTATAGATGATCCGCTGCGCGCCAATATACAGCTGCTCTATCAGAGTATAGGCCGCTTTCAATTTCTTCTGAACATCAGAGCCCAGATGGCTAATGCGAGTTCCTGCATCATTACAAGCATTCGTAAACCGGCAATGCATGAAAGGATATGTTGGAAGCATAAATCAAGGATGTTTACCGAAAACAGCAGCAGTCATGGCATGAATCTGCCGCTTTACACCGATCAGTTCGTCAACCACCGGTTTAAGAGCTGCTTCTGCGTTCTCAGCCCTTTTTATCAAAGCAGATTTTTCAATCTCCCGGTCCGCCCACTCCTTGTTCAAGGCCTCTTTAAGTTTTTCCATAGCGCCTAGAGCGTTGGTTAGTTCCTCCTTGGCTTTGGAGGTTTCAGCTTGCTGGGATTTGAGGTTCTCCTACAGATCAGCGGTTTGGCTTTCTTTCTTGCTCAGTTCAGCCTACAAAGAGACAACTATATAATGAGTTGACAGTACATATTTGAAGTACCAAGAACATAACAAGTTATGCCCTTGGCACTTGGGGGCTAATGCATATTTGCTTTTTATCAAAAATTTCTACAAGTCCCAAGCACAATACAAGTATTCAACTTGGCACTTGGGGCCTAATGTGTATTGCTCAAAGAATGCTGATATGGAAGTTCTTATACAAAGTCCCGGTTCATCTTTATAAATTTAAACCGGCCCTTGGGGGCCACATTAGTGAAGTTAAGATGTATTGTTGCAAACATGAAATTTTTACGAAGTCCCGGTTTAGATAGGTATCTTAAACCATCACTTGGGGGCTACTGGAGTTGATAAGCTGTAATAAAAGATAAGAGATAAACACTTATAGAGTTACCTCATATCGCTCCTTCATCATGTTTACCAAACTGGCTTCATAGTCACGGCTAGTGTACAGATGGTTCAGGAAGCCAGAGTGAAGATCTTGAGCATTCATATGGGCATAATTTGACAAATCGGCATTCCATTTGCCTTTGCCAATTGCAGAGAGCTCCTCTTTGGCAGTATGCTTTGAGAAAGCAACCAGATTGCCAGGAGCGGTATGGCCAGTGCCAGTAATCATAATGTCATCATCTTTGTCATCAGCAGCCATTACTGGAGTTGGCGGTTTGTCAGTATTTTTAACCGGGCTTGCCGGTTTGTTGTCAGTTCGGTTAGAGCTGGTTGGCTGGTTAGCATGGCCTGTGATGTCAACTTCTGCTTGCTCAGCAACAAAGTCATGATCTTGAGGCGGTGGGTCATTCAGTATGGCATCAATGTTGGTCTCTTCAGGATCTGGAGTTTTCTCTTGATCAACAGCCACGTCTTCATCAGTCGGCTTATTCAACCGAGCCTTCTTGCTGGGTCTGGGTTTGGCGCTGAGGAAAATAAACGTGAGGATCAGTACAGTATATATTAAAATAACATATCAAGGATACAGATAAGTGTATGACTCACCCAAGAACTGTTTTGAGGGGTGGAAGTTTTGTGGCTTACGACTCGCCAGAAGATGAGTGAGAAGTATCCTGATAATTTGAATCAGACGGGTTAAGAGGCTGGCGGAAACAACTTGCTTTGGGGCATGAAGTATCAATGGGATAAGAGACCTCTGATCGGCGTTTCCGAACTGGATTGTTCGGTAAACTGGCGGAGGTAACTACCTGGCCGCTGTGCCGGGTTGTGCGGCGAGCCTCGTGCTGCTGCGTCTTCAAGAGAAAGTTTGGGTCCAAGTAAGCAAGGGGGTGAGAAAATTTTACTTTCCGGTTTGCTTGACGGATTTTTGATGTTGGCAGAGGATCTGAATCAGAGAAAAGAATGGTTACCTCTACGTCATCAACATGACTGCCTTCAACGCCGTCCTGATAATAATCATTGTCAATGAGATGTACGAAAAATGAACCAAGAGAGTCAAGTTCTACCTCTGTTTACGAATTACCCACATCATCATCAGCGGGTAGCTCGGAGGATGCAGTGGTCCTTTTCTTGGCAGGTTTTTTGATAACCTTGGTCTTTGGACGGACTGGCTTGACCGGTTTGTCTTGTGGTGGTTTCTTGTTCCAAAATGGATCATCACCCTATCAGAAAACAATCACACTTTCCAAGAATATTTGGACAGAAGCAACTTTAGATAAAAAGATCATATGATTCTTACAGCTGGCGGTTTATTGAAGCTGCAGAAAGGGAGTAGTCAGGTTTGAGCGCATACTGACCTCCGGTTCGTTCGACTTTTTTCTTTACGTACCCTTGACTTCTGCATCTGTAAGCTGAATGTCAATGTGCCGCTGAGCATCCTTCAAACTCCCCGTATATTCACACATCAAACCGGAGCGCCGGCTTAAGGGAAGAATACTCCACTTATCCAACAGCGAGCAAGATCAACTCCTGTCAAACCGTTCGCCATGAAGGCTCTAAGCTTTGATAATTGAGGAGCATAGTTGGCCTTTCTTTTGCCGTCAGCCTCTGAGGAAAAGGATGTGTGTTGCTATGGCGTTCAGGGCGGTAACCCGGCAGGGGGTTTTCATCAGGAGGAGATGTATCCTTGCAATAAAACCAAGTAGCGTTCCATTCTTTGGGGTGACTGTGAAGCTTAGGATGAGGAAAACTAACTTCCTTCCTCTTCTGAACCGCCATTCCGCCCAATTCAGTGTTGGGTCCGTCTGTGAATTATGTGCGACGGTTTAAGTGAAAGAAGTCTCTAAACAGTTCTACTGTAGGTTCCTCTTGTAGGTAAACCTCACAGAAAACTTGGAATTGGCAGATGTTAGTCATAGAATTAGGACCGATGTCTTGAGGGCGCAGTTCAAAGTTGGCCAGTACATCCCGGAAAATTTTTGAACCGGGTGGGCTGAAACCGCGGCCTAAGTGATCAGCAAACACAACTACCTCTCCATCTTTGGGTGTAGGAGGATTTTCTGGGCCAGGGACCCTCCAGTGGATGACATCTTTCTTGGCTAAAGCGCCCATTTTAATAAGGTTGTTTAACTGTTCTTCAGTCAATCGAGAAGGAGCCCAATTGCATTCATAGACTTGCTTGGCCATGGCAACAAAAATCTGAAACATTATGTTTGCCTGTTTAAGATTTACAGTGGACAACTATACAGCGATATAAGGATGTAAGCATGTTATTAAACCGGAGTTGGTTTTTTGTAAACCGGAGTTTACTCATGGAGATAGTATAATGGTGAAGTGCATTGGCGGTTCAACAGGGGACTAATGGTATCTACTAGGTCGTCATTTTTCTAAGAAGTTAAACCGCCTAATCTGGCATTGAAGATACAAGTCTACAGATGCATAAGTGAAGGAAATACAGGTTTCACAAGTTGGTATTATAATTTTGGATCTACCGCATGTCAGAAAATGAAAATATATTCAGACCTAAAAATATTGGTACCGAAGCAGTTGAGGAAGATTCAGATGGGATCTTCTACTTAAATGGGATACATAGATGGAAAGAAAGGCTACAACTATCACTATATAGAATAAATATCCATGTTTGAATCAAAGAGCTATTACAGAAACGATGAACACCGATGAATACTGAAACCCTAGAGACAGATCTATGGCGGAAGAATAGAGAGCTTACCGATGTTGATGAAGGAGCGGAGAAGCGCCACGGTTCTCTGGTACGTTCAGGGTGATGCAGCGGCCAGAGTTGAGGCAGTGGCGACGGTCAATGGTGGCAGCAGAGCACCAGCGGTCGGGCAGCGCAAGGAAGAGGATGAGATGAAGAGATACGGGGGTGAATGGAAAGACCCCCCGGCCCTATTTATAAAGGTAAAAGATAAGCGTTAGGCGCGAATGTCGAGGAGCCAGAAATTTGGATATGAGACGGAGCTCTGGCGTCGATTGTCGGAGGCTCATTAATGAGGATGAGTCATATACAGTTTTAAAATAACAGATGATGTCATGGCGGTTTACGATGGTTCTGGAAGGTGACGTCACGGCGGTTTACAGATTATGTGAAGATATTGAAGAAGAAATTTTCTTAAGTACTGAGGATTGACATGAACCAGTTCAAATCAATCTGGGGCCTAATGTTGGGGATATTACCACTGGGTGTAAACCGGCCAGGAGAGGCTAGGTTAACCCCATCAGTAGGTTATTATATCTGAAGCCCATGAAGACAGACGATGATACTTTATGAAGGCCTAGGGCCCAGAACAGGTTTAAGGCATGTAGACATAAACCGGCATTAATATGTAAACTTGTGTTGTAAGGTAGAAAGAGCAGAGACTGAGCCGGGCACGTTTATGAGACGGCCTCGGGATTCTGTAAGCCGACGGGCGTCAACCCGTGTATATAAGGGGACGACCCGGCGGCGGTTCAAGGACAACAGACAACAACTCGAGACTCAGGCAAAGCGTATTCTCTCCCTGTTTATCGAACCCCCAGCAATTCCATCACAACTAGACGTAGGCTTTTACCTTCATCGTAAGGGATCGAACTGGTATAAAACTCTCTTGCGTCCCTTGTCCGCTTTAACCCCTTCAAGCTAACTCGTAGCAATGGCACACGACTAAGTCCTTTCCCTAGGACATCTGTCGTGACAAAACCATGACAGAAGCTATCTCCCGTCCGTCAGCAAACATGCATTGTTCCCTCTCGGAACCACGAACCTTCTAGTGAGTTGCTCCGGTTTGTGAGGGGTGTGTGTCCAAACTTTCGTCAAACAAGCCAATTTTTTACCACATCATCTTGGTGGCATGACATTAAATCAAGCAAGGTTTCATGTTTTTCTGATCATTTTTTAATTTTTGGAATTAAAATGCCGTGGCATGCACTCCATGCATGTTCCCATGCCTTGACACCAATATGTTTGAAAAATCCTTCGAACTTACTGCACATGGAATTAACTCGCACACAAGTACACAAAAATATGATTTTTCAAACCGTTTTGGTTAGGCGTTGCATGTAGGTGTAGTTCAAATTTGAATTACGGTCATTAAATGGTTAGAAAATCACTTCAATGTCTTTAGAAGGTCAAATGACCCCTTAAATTTACCAAATTTTCACATGACAGTTGCACGTTAAACATAGGAAAAAATTTGAAGGCCGTAAGAGGAAGCTATCTCATGTTCGTCATCAAACATGCATTGTTCCCTCTCGGAACCACGAACCTTCTAGCGAGTTGCTCCGGTTTGTGTGGGGCGTGTGTCCAAACGTTCGTCAAACATGCCAATTTCTTTACCACATCATCTTGGTGGCATGACATTACATCAACCAAGGTTTCATGTGTTTCTGATCATTTTTCTATTTTTTTAATTAAACCACCATGTCACTCCATGCATACGTATGCATGTGTCCATGTCGTGAGACCAATATGTTTGAAAATTCCTTCTAATTTACTGCACATGGAATTAACTCGCACACAAGTACACAGATATGATTTTTCAAACCGTTTTGGTTAGGCGTTGCATGTAGATGTAGTTCAAATTTGACTTACGGTCATTGAATGGTTAGAAAATCACTTAAATGTGTTTGAAAGGTTAAATGACCCCTAAAATTTTCCAAAATTTCACATTACAGTTGTAGTAGTGCACGTTAGACATAAAAAATTTCAAGGCCGTAAGAGGAAGCTATCTCCCGTTCGTCATCACACATGCATGGTTCCTTGTCGGAACCACGACCCTTCTAGCGAGTTGCTCCGGTTTGTGAGGGGTGTGTGTCCAAACTTTCGTCAAGCATGCCAATTTTTCACCACATCATCTTGGTGGCATGACATTAAATCAAGCAAGGTTTCATGTTTTTCTGATCATTTTTTAATTTTTTGGAATTAAAATGCCATGGCATGCACTCCATGCATGTGCCCATGCCTTGACACCAATATGTTTGAAAATTCCTTCTAATTTACTACACATGGAATTAACTCGCACACAAGTACACCAAAATATTATTTTTCAGACCGCTATGGTTAGGCGTTGCATGTAGATGTAGTTCAAATTTGAATTACGGTCATTAAATGGTTAGAAAATCACTTAAATGTCCTTAAAAGGTCAAATGATCCCTGAAATTTACCAAATTTCACATGACAGTTATATTAGTGCACGTTAAACGTAGGAAAAAAATTTGAAGGCCGTAAGAGGAAGCTATCTCTCGTTCGTCATCAAACATGCATTGTTCCCTCTCGGAACCACGAACCTTCTAGCGAGTTGCTCTGGTTTGTGAGGCGTGTGTGTCCAAACGTTCGTCAACCATGCCAATTTCTTTACCACATCATCTTGGTGGCATGACATTACATCAACCAAGGTTTCATGTGTTTCTGATTTTTTTGGAAATTAAAATGCCATGCCACTCCATGCATACGTATTCATGCATATGTGTCCATGTCGTGATACAAATATGTTTGAAAATTCCTTCTAGTTTACTACACATGGAATTAACTCACACACAAGTACACAAATATGATTTTTCAAACCATTTTGGTTACGCGTTGCGTGTAGATGTAGTTCAAATTTGAATTACGTTCATTAAATGGCTAGAAAATCACTTAAATGTCTTTAAAAGGACAAATGAACCCTAGAATTTTCAAGAATTTCATATTACAGTTTTAGTAGTGCATGTTAGACGTAGAAAAAAATTTGAAGAACGTAAGAGGAAGATATCCCCCGTTCGTCATCAAACATGCATTGTTCCCTCTCGGAACCACGAGCCATCTAGTGAGTTGCTCCGGTTTGTGAGAGGTGTGTGTCCAAACTTTGGTCAAACATGCCAATTTTTTTACCACATCATCTTGGTGGCATGACATTACATCAACCATGATTTCATGTGTTTCCGATTTTTTTTAATTTTTTTGAATTAAAATGCCATGTCACTCCATGCTTAATTGTGTCATAGCCGTTAGACCAATATGTTTGAAAATTCCTTCCAATTTACTGCACATGGAATTAAATCGCACACAAGTACACGAAATATGAGTTTTCAAACCGTTATGGTTAGCTGTTGCATGTACATGTAGTTCAAATTTCAATTATGATCATTAAATGGCTAGAAAATCACTTAAATGTCTTAGAAGGTCAAATGACCCCTGAAATTTTCCAAAATTTGACATGACAGTTGTATTAGTACTACAAAATTTCTCGTTCATTTAAAACACCATCCGTTGGCACTTTATTCAAAATTCATCTTTCACAGCTAATAAAAAATATCTACAACATCACACACAGTTGTTTTCTAAGAACCGTTTGCGATGAAAATATCTGGGTCTATTTAAGTCTCCATCCTTAAGCTTCGCCGGCTCATCTGCTCTAGTGCCGGCAACCCCCGAATCCATGAATCCGATCCCCATTCCCGCACCACCTTCTTGCAAAGATGACGCCGTGGAAACACTTCATGAAGGCCCGTACGATGGCCGCATCTCCCCCCCCCCCTCCCCGAGCGCCGCCGCCTGTGTCGAGAGTGCGGCCGCCTATGCCGAGAGTGCTGCCGCATCCGCATTGAGCGCGGTCGCTTCCGCCGAGAGGGCGTCTCCGGCAGCCGACAGGGCAACTGTAGCAGCCGAGACGGCTGCAGCTGCTGCTGCTGCGACGGCGGCTGCAAACACCGAGAGTGCTCTAGCTGTCGTCCGTGCCGCTGATGTCACCCTAGCCCGGGTCAAGGCCATCCACGCCAAGATCGAGGATGAACGCGCCAAGATATTCCAGGCCACCTCAGACTCCAGCATGCAACCCACGTCTGAAAAGGCGGCGGTGTCCATGGAGCACTTGCTTCCTCATGAGGTCGCCGAGCGGGAGCTGGAGATGCAGGAGGTGGCGGGGATCGAGGAGCGTCGGGAGGAGGAGTTGCGCGTGGCCGAGGTCGGGGTAGAGAAGAGTCTGTCCGTCGAGGAATTGGCGGTGGAGTACCAACGCGAGCTCTGGCGCAGCCACTACTACGAGTAATACAACCTTGAGGGCGGCGCCGAGGACGAGGACGCGGTCGACTTAAACAGGGGGACGGGGAGTCCACCAACGGTGGCATGTCGCCAGGACAAGTCATCGACGTCTCACCTCACACCGGCGATGCATAGGCCGGCGCGGCGGCGGATATTTAATTATGCGTACTTAGGCTTTGTTGTTAATGCTGGTCTTTTGTTAGAGCAATGTTTAGGTCAACTGGCTTTGTGTAATTACTAAAATTGCTCGATTCACTAAGTGTGGTGCATGCATTTATGCGCTCTTTTGTGTGCCCAAATTAGCAAGCGATGTTAAATTATGCAATGACGTGCATCGGGAAATTTCCACCAAAATTTGAATTATCAAACTCATCCCATGCGCCAGAAAAGCAGAAGAATCGCTTGCGATGCACACAATCGCTCAAAGTGAATGGTCCGCGGCACCGCTGCTGCGTTCAAACTGAATGTGCCCATGCCTTGAGACCAAAATTTGAATTATCAAACTCATCCCATGCGCCAGAAAGCGGAAGAATAGTTTGCGATGCACACAATCGCTCAAAGTGAATGGTCCGGCGGCACCGCGCAAAAGTTTCCTCCACATTTCCAAAATTTTGCCTACCACCAAAATATCTACCCCGCCCCCTTCCCCTTCCCCACCCCTTTTCTCCCCGACCACAAGTCACATTTCCCTATTTCCTCCTTCCTTCCTTCCTTGCTAAGCTTATAGCCGCTTCCTTGCTCTCATTGTCTAGCATCCTGCCGGGTCGCCATGGTCTTCTTCAAAGACATCTCCAATGTTCCTCCTCCGGCGACTACTCCTTCACCAACCGGGTATGCCTCTCTTCTCTCTCTCAGGCTATGACTTGGAATGAAGGATTTTTACCGGGAGGTCGATTTGAGTCATTTCTTCCTCTTGTAGCTCCCTAAGACCATTAGTGGCAACGAATGGAGCGGGGTGGCTGAAGATCTATCTGCTCGTTGTCACCATCAATTTCCATGCGTGAAGCTACTTGCGTTTGATTCTGTGAACACTGGGAGGAAGTTTCTGGCATGTGCAGAGAAGGTTAGACCCTCTTCCATTGTTACAAATCATTTGTTAGATGTGATTCAGACACTGTCACGGTCCCAACCCATTCATACCACACCTTCAACCAAACGCATCCTAAGACAGTGTCACAGTTTGTACCTAGTATCTTAAATTGTTGCCATCTCATCAGCGGTGCCATTAGAAAATTATTTGGCACCGCTTCAGCAGTTTGTGCAGCCAACTTTGGTCCACAAATCCGAGCAGCCAAGCAGTAAAATACTATATTTATGGCACGAAGGAACTAGGCATCGGAGCAACTACGTGCTCCAGAGTCCGGATCCCTGATTTTTTTTCCGCTCATCGGCTCGCCAGTTCAGAGCACCGGTGCGAGATGTAGCAACAGTTGTCTTTACACCAGTTTTGGCATACATAGTGGACGGCCTTAGTGCTATTAGTTCTATGTTACTAAATTTCTGCATGTACACACCTGTTAGTATCAATTTGTTGTCGTCCAAACACTGTCGCTATGTCACAGTTGCGATTATATTTACCTTCCTCATAAAATGTTCAATTTGTTATTTATTGTACATGAGTAAGAACTTGTAGCGTCGTTGTAGTTAATTATAGCTTCGATGTTCGAATTTGGTTGTTGTCTCAGTACCAATTATTTCATTTGCACATTGATCTTTTTGAGAATATATGTCATAATTAACATGTTTCTTCCGTTTTTCAAAATAAGCATTGGTGATTTTCTATGTTGCTACAAACCCATTTCCCCTACAATTGTTACTGACCTAGTTTTAAATATTATAGGATGAACGGAAGTGTTCTTACTTGGAGTGGGTTGATCAAGAGTGGCCAGAGTCTTTGAAGATGTGCCTAACGAAGCTCTGGAGCATGTATGAGGAAGTGAACACACGTAGGCTTACAGAAAGTCTTGTCAACGCTGAAGAATATTTCAAGATGGGGGGTAAAAAGTTGAAGGTGGAGAATGAGCTCAGATTTTTTAAATCAGACTTTGCTAAGATGGTGTTGGTGAAGGAGGAGGCACTTTCCCAGTTGGCCCGTGCAAAAACGGGTTCTTATTGAACTGAAAGTAGAGGTGGATAAGACGAGCCTGGATGATCTCGATTAGGGAAATGAATATATTGTTCTTATGAAGTTGAACTAGCTATATGTTGTCTTGTCTTTGTTTTCATGTAGCTACCGTACTGTGATGTTATAATATATTTATGTGCCTGATATGAAATTGGCAAACAGCTGTTCAATATGAAATGTGAATTTGCGTAATACTGGAATTATTAATTGTAAACTAATAAACCTGCTAAATGTGTCATGGACCTTTGCAAACGGTTCTAGCAGTAAAACCGCTTGCGATGGATAGCCCAATGCCACACGGTTTTCTTCATCAAATTGCGTGTGATATAGTTGATAAAAGCAAACGGTTAACCAAGGAAGACTGTGTGTGATAGTTACACCTTTCACACACGAGCATACACATAAAACTGTGTGGGATTTACGTCCGAACGGAAACGTTTTCCCTGGATTGACTGTGTGGGATGTACATAATAATAGAAACGTATTCCTTGGATTGATTGTTTGTGATATACATATGAACGGAAATGTTTTTCTAGGATTCACCGTGTGGGATGTACATACCTACAGAAATGAATTTCTCAGATTACCATGTGGGATGTACATATCTATGAAAATGATTTTCTCGGATTACCGTGTGGGATGTACATACCTATGGAAATGATTCGGTTTCGATGCCTCGCCCGATCGCACACGGCCCCAGCCTGGGTCCCAAGAGGGCCTATCCCCGACGATTTCTCGGTCGTGTGGGAAGGACACCCTATCGCACACACTCACTTGGCAACGGTTCCAAATGCCGTCGCGGAAAGGGGTTAAAAACCGTTTGTTTAGGACCGACGCGCACCAGTGCATCCCATAACTGAAGGTGATGTTGATCAAGTATTTTACATCTGTCATCAAGTACTACTTATTAATTCTATATGTTTTTTGGTACATGCTCTGTAAGCTCTAAACAAATGAATGCCTAAAAAGGGTCACGACATTGCTTTTCCATGCCCTTCAATTTTTTCAGTTGAGTTGGCTACCTAAATTTCTATTATGTTAATTTCTTTCCCTGTGCAATTTCTCACTTGTGTTCATGTAATTACCCTGCAGCCCTTCATAGTAGTAAATCGAAGTAAACTAAGTAGGCTTCTATTTAACTACAGTTTTACATAGAAGTAGTTCCTCTGAATTTGTACTTATTTAATTGACTGTTTTGGTGTCAAGATCCAATAGCCTGTTGTTAGTTAATGCTCCATTTATGTTTTCTTCTAAGAAAACTAATGTAGTATTCCAGCAAAAATAATGACTCGCCATCTCCGGGTTACACCACAAAATTTGATAGGTCCCAGGAAAAAAAAAGAATAGTTCCCGCAAAAAAATCATTGTCGCGGTCACAGGTACTATATGATTCAACTCTATGATGGGGAATGTAGTAATTTCAAAAGAATTCCTACGCACACGCAAGATCATGGTGATGCATAGCAACGAGAGGGGAGAGTGTTGTCCATGTACCCTCGTAGATCGTAAGCGGAAGCGTTATGACAACACGGTTGATGTAGTCGTACGTCTTCACGATCGACCGATCCTAGTACCGAAAGTACGGCACCTCCGTGATCTGCAAACGTTCAGCTCGGTGATGTCCCATGAACTCACGGTCTAGCAGAGTGTCAAGGGAGAGCTTCGTCAGCACGACGGCATGATGACGGTGGTGATGAAGTTACCAGCGCAGGGCTTCGCCTAAGCACTACGACAAAATGACCGAGGTGGATTACGATGGAGGGGGGCACCGCACACGGCTGGAAACAATCAACTTGTGTGTTCTAGGGTGCCCCCTGCCCCCATATATAAACGAGCAAGGGGGAGGCCGGCCAGCCCTTGGGGAGCGCCAGGAGTGGAGGAGTCCTCCTCCTAGTAGGAGTATGACTTCCCTTTCCTACTCCTACTAGGAGGGGGAAAGGAAGGAGGAGAGGGAGAAGGAAAGGGGGGCGCCACCCCCCCCCTTCCCTAGTCCAATTCGGACCAGAGGGGGATGGGGCACGCGGCCTGCCCTGGCCGGCCCTTTTTCTCTCCACTAAGGCCCATGTGGCCCATTAGTTCTCCCGGGGGGTTCCGGTAACCCTCCGGCACTCCGGTTTTCTCCGAAATCAGCCGGAACACTTCCGGTGTCCGAATATAGTCGTCCAATATATCAATCTTTATGTCTCGACCATTTTGAGACTACTCGTCATGTCCGTGATCACATCCGAGACTCCGAACTATCTTCAGCACATCAAAACACATAAACGCGTAATACCGATAGTCACCGAACGTTAAGCGTGCGGACCCTACGGGTTCGAGAACTATGTAGACATGACCGAGACACGTCTCCGGTCAATGACCAATAGCGGAACCTAGATGTTCATATTGGCTCCCACATATTCTATGAAGATCTTTATCGGTCAAACCGCATAACAATATACGTTGTTCCCCTTGTCATCGGTATGTTACTTGCCCGAGATTCGATCGTCGGTATCACCATACCTAGTTCAATCTCGTTACCGGCAAGTTTCTTTACTCGTGCCGTAATGCATCATACCACAACTAACTCATTAGTCACATTGCTTGCAAGGCTTATAGTGATGTGCATTACCGAGAGGGCCCAGAGATACCTCTCCGACAATCGGAGTGACAAATCCTAATCTCGATCTATGCCAACTCAACAAGTACCATCGGAGACACCTGTGGAGCACCTTTATAATCACCCAGTTACATTGTGACGTTTGGTAGCACACAAAGTGTTCCTCCGGTATTCAGGAGTTGCATAATCTCATAGTCATAGGAACATGTATAAGTCATGAAGAAAGCAATAGCAACGTACTAAATGATCAAGTGCTAAGCTAACGGAATGGGTCAAGTCAATCACATCATTCTCTAATGATGTGATCCCGTTAATCAAATGACAACTCATGTCTATGGCTAGGAAACTTAACCATCTTTGATTCAACGAGCTAGTCAAGCAGAGGCATACTAGTGACACTCTGTTTGTCTATGTATTCACACATGTACTAAGTTTCCGATTAATACAATTCTAGCATGAATAATAAACATTTATCATGATATAAGGAAATATAAATAACAACTTTATTATTTCCTCTAGGGCATATTTCCTTCCGTCTCCCACTTGCACTAGAGTCAATAATCTAGATTACACAGTAATGATTCTAACACCCATGGAGTCTTGGTGCTTGATCATGTTTTGCTCGTGAGAGAGGCTTAGTCAACGGTGCGCAACATTCGTGAGCTGTATGTATCTTGCAAATCTCTATGTATCCCTCCTTGACTTGATCATGGATGGAATTGAAGCGTCTCTTGATGTGCTTGGTTCTATTGTGAAATCTGGATTCCTTTGCCAAGGCAATTGCACCAGTATTGTCACAAAAGATTTTCATTGGACCCGATGCACTAGGTATGACACCTAGATCGGATATGAACTCCTTCATATAGACTCCTTCATTTGCTGCTTCTGAAGCAACTATGTACTCCGCTTCACATGTAGATCCCGCCACGACGCTTTCCTTAGAACTGCACCAACTGACAGCTCCACCGTTCAATATAAACACGTATCCGGTTTGTAGAGTCATCAAGATCAGTGTTAAAGCTTGCATCGACGTAACCATTTACGACGAGCTCTTTGTCAGGTATTTCAGGATGTTCTTGACCGCTGTCGAGTGATCCACTCCTGGATTACTTTGGTACCTCCCTGCTAAATTTATAGCAAGGCACACATCAGGTCTGGTACACAGCATTGCATACATGATAGAGCCTATGGCTGAAGCATAGGGAACACCTTTCATTTTCTATCTATCTTCTACAGTGGTCGGTCATTGATCTGACTCAATTTCACACCTTGTAACACAGGCAAGAACCCTTTCTTTGCTTGATCCATTTTGTACTTCTTCAAAACTTTATCAAGGTATGTGCTTTGTGAAAGTCCAATTAAGCGTCTCGATCTATCTCTATATATCTTGATGCCCAATATATAAGCAGCTTCACCAAGGTCTTTCATTGAAAAACTCTTAATCAAGTATCCTTTTATGATATCCAGAAATTCTATATCATTTCCAATCAACAATATGTCATCCACATATAATATTAGAAATTCTACAAAGCTCCCACTCACTTTCTTGTAAATACAGGCTTCTCCAAAAGTCTGTATAAAACCATATGCTTTGATCACATTATCAAAACGTTTATTCCAACTCCGAGATGCTTGCACCAGTCCATAAATGGATCGCTAGAGCTTGCACACTTCCTTAGCATCCTTTGGATCGATAAAACCTTCAGGTTGCATCATATACAACTCTTATTCCAGAAATCCATTCAGGAATGCAGTCTTCACATCCATTTGCCAAATTTCATAATTATAAAATGCGTCAATTGCTAACATGATTCGAACAGACTTAAGCATCGCTGCGGGTGACAAGGTCTCATCTTAGTCAACTTCTTGAACTTGTCGAAAACCTTTCGCAACAAGTCGAGCTTTGTAGACAGTAGCATCACCGTCAGCGTCTTCTTCTTGAAAATCCATTTATTCTCGATGGCTTGTTGATCATCGGGCAAGTCAACCAAAGTCCACACTTTGTTCTCATACATGGATCACATCTCATATTTCATGGCCTCAAGCCATTTTGCGGAATTTGGGCTCATCATCGCTTCCTCATAGTTCGTAGGTTCGTCATGATCAAGTAACATGACCTCTAGAACAGGATTACCGTACCACTCTGGTGCGGTTCTTACTCTGGTTGACCTACGAGGTTCGGTAGTGACTTGATCTGAAGTTACATGATCATCATCATTAGCTTCCTCACTAATTGGTGTAGGAGTCACAGGAACAGATTTCTGTGATGAACTACTTTCCAATAAGGGAGCAGGTACAGTTAACTCATCAAGTTCTACTTTCCTCCCACTCACTTCTTTCGAGAGAAACTCCTTCTCTAGAAAGGGTCCATTCTTAGAAAAGAATGTCTTGCCTTCGAACCTGTGCTAGAAGGTGTACCCAACAGTCTCCTTTAGGTATCCTATGAAGACACATTTCTCCGATTTGGGTTCGAGCTTATCAGGTTGAAGCTTTTTCACATAAGCATTGCAGCCACAAACTTTAAGAAACGACAGCTTTAGTTTCTTGCCAAACCATAGTTCATAAGGTGTTGTCTCAACGGATTTAGATGGTGCCCTATTTAACGTGAATGCAGCTGCCTCTAAAGCATAACCCCAAAATGATAGCAGTAAATCAGTAAGAGACATCATAGATCACACCATATCTAGTAAAGTACGATTACGACGTTCGGACACACCATTACGTTGTGGTGTTCCGGGTGGCGTGAGTTGCGAAACTATTCTGCATTGTTTCAAATTAAGACCAAACTCGTAACTCAAATATTCTCCTCCACGATCAGATAGTAGAAACTTTATTTTCTTGTTACGATGATTTTCCACTTCACTCTGAAATTCTTTGAACTTTTTAAATGTTTCAGACTTATGCTTCATCAAGTAGATATACCCTTATCTGCTCAAATCATCTGTGAAGGTGAGAAAATAACGATACCCGCCGCGAGCCTCAACATTCATCGGACCACATACATCAGTATGTATGATTTCCAACAAATCTGTTGCTCGCTCCATTGTTCCGGAGAACGGTGTTTTAGTCATCTTGCCCATGAGGCATGGTTCGCAAGTACCAAGTGATTCCAAAAGTCCATCAGAATGGAGTTTCTTCAAGCGCTTTACACCAATATGACCTAAATGGCAATGCCACAAATAAGTTGCACTATCATTATCAACTCTACATCTTTTGGCCTCAATATAATGAATATGTGTGTCACTACTATCGAGATTCAACATACATAGACCACTCTTCAAGGGTGCATGACCATAAAATATATTACTCATATAAATAGAACAACCATTATTCTCTAATTTAAATGAATAATTGTCTTGCATGAAACAAGATCCAGATATAATGTTCATGCTCAACGCTGGCACCAAATATCAATTATTCAGGTCTAAAACTAATCCCGAAGGTAGATGTAGAGGTAGCGTGCCGACCGCGATCACATCGACTTTGGAACCATTTCCCACGTGCATCATCACCTCGTCCTTAGCCAATCTTCGCTTAATCCGTAGTCCATGTTTCGAGTTGCAAATGTTAGCAACAGAACCAGTATCAAATACCTAGGCACTACTACGAGCATTAGTAAGGTACACATCAATAACATGTATATCACATATACCTTTGTTCACCTTGCCATCCTTCTTATCCGCCAAATACTTGGGGCAGTTCTGCTTCTAGTGACCAGTCCCTTTGCAGTAGAAGCACTCAGTCTCAGGCTTAGGTCCAGACTTGGGCTTCTTCACTTGAGCAGCAACTTGCTTGTCGTTCTTCTTCAAGTTCCCCTTCTTTCTTTTACCCTTTTTCTTGAAACTAATGGTCTTGTTGACCATCCACACATGATGCTCCTTCTTTATTTCTACTCTGCAGTCTTTAGCATTGCGAAGAGCTCGGGAATTGTCTTATCCATCCCTTGCATGTTATAGTTCATCATGAAGCTCTTGTAGCTTGGTGACAGTGATTGAAGAATTCTGTCAATGACACTACCATCAGGAAGATTAACTCCCAGTTGAATCAAGTGATTGTTATACCCATACATTTTGAGTCTATGCTCACTAACAGAACTATTCTCCTCCATCTTGCAGCTGTAGAACTTATTGGAGACTTCATGTCTCTCAATGTGGGCATTTGCTTGAAATATTAACTTCAACTCCTATAACATCTCATATGCTCCATGACGTTCAAAACGTCATTGAAGTCCCGGTTCTAAGCCGTAAAGCATGGCACACTGAACTATCGAGTAGTCATTAGCTTTGGTCTGCCAGACGTTCATAACATCTGGCGTTGCTCCTGCAGCAGGTTTGGCACCTAGCGGTGCTTCTAGGACGTAATTCTTCTGTGCAACAATGAGGATAATCCTCAAGTTACGGACCCAGTCCATGTAGTTGCTACCATCATCTTTCAACTTTGCTTTCTCTAGGAACGCATTAAAGTTTAACGGAACAACAGCACGGGCCATCTATCTTCAATAACATAGACATGCAAAATACTATCAGGTACTAAGTTCATGATAAATTAAAGTTCAATTAATCAAATTACTTAAGAACTCCCACTTAGATAGAAATCCCTCTAATCATCTAAGTGATCACGTGATCCAAATCAACTAAACCGTGTCCGATCATCACGTGAGATGGAGTAGTTTTCAATGGTGGACATCACTATGTTGATCATATCTACTATATGATTAACGCTCGACCTTTCTGTCTCAGTGTTCCGAGGCCATATCTACATATGCTAGGCTCGTCAAGTTTAACCCGAGTATTTTGCGTGTGCAAAACTTGCTTGCACCCGTTGTATGTGAACGTAGGGCTTATCACACCCGATCATCACGTGGTGTCTCGGCACGACGAACTTTTGCAATGGTGCATACTGAGGGAGAACAATTATACCTTGAAATTAGTGAGAGATCATATTATAATGCTACCGTCGAACTAAGCAAAATAAGATGCATAAAGGATAAACATCACATGCAATCAATATAAGTGATATGATATGGCCATCATCATCTTGTGCATTTGATCTCCATCTCCAAAGCACCATCATGATCACCATCGTCACCGGCGCGACACCTTGATCTCCATCGTAGCATCGTTGTCGTCTCGCCAACTATTGCTTCTACGACTACCGCTACCACTTAGTGATAAAGTAAAGCAATTACATGGTGATTGCATTTCATACAATAAAGCGACAACCATATGGCTCCTGCCAGTTGCCGATAACTCTGTTACAAAACATGACAATAAAATTTAGCATCATGTCTTGGCCATATCACATCACAACATGCCCTGCAAAAACAAGTTGGACGTCCTCTACTTTGTTGTTGCAAGTTTTACGTGGCTGCTACGTGCTGAGCAAAGAACCGTTCTTACATACACATAAAAACCACAACGATTTTTTGTCAAGTATGTGTTGTTTTAACCTTCAACAAGGACTGGGCGTAGCCACACTCGATTCAAATAAAGTTGGAGAAACTGACACCCGCCATCCACCTGTGTGCGAAGCACGTCGGTAGAACCAGTCTCGCGTAAGCGTCTGGCGTAATGTCGGTCCGGGCTGCTTCATCCAACAATACCGCCGAATCAAAGTATGACATGCTGGTAAGCAGTATGACTATTATCGTCCACAACTCACTTGTGTTCTACTCGTGCATATAACATCTACGCATAAACCTGGCTCGGATGCCACTGATGGGGAACATAGTAATTTCAAAGATTTCCTACGCACACGCAAGATCATGGTGATGCATAGCAACGAGAGGGGAGAGTGTTGTCCACGTACCCTCGTAGACCGTAAGCGGAAGCGTTATGACAACGCGGTTGATGTAGTCGTACGTCTTCAGGATCGACCGATCCTAGTAACGAACGTACAGCTCCTCCGCGATCTGCACACGTTCATCTCGGTGATGTCCCATGAACTCACGATCCAGCAGAGTGTCGAGGGAGAGCTTCGTCAGCACGACAGCGTGATGATGGTGATGATGAATTTACCGGCGCAGGGCTTCGCCTAAGCACTACGACGATTATGACTAAGGTGGATTATGGTGGAGGGGGTCACCACACACGGCTGGAAACAATCAACTTGTGTGTTCTAGGGTGCCCCCTGCCCCCGTATATAAAGGAGCAAGGGGGAGGCCGGCCGGCCCTTGGGGCGCGCCAGGAGAGGAGGAGTCCTCCTCCTAGTAGGAGTATGACTTCCCTTTCCTACTCCTACGAGGAGGGGGAAAGGAAGGAGGAGAGGGAGAAGGAAGAGGGCGCCCCTTCCCTAGTCCAATTCGGACCAGAGGGGGAGGGGGCGCGCGGCCTGCCCTGGCCGGCACTCTCTCTCTCCACTAAGGCCCATGTGGCCCATTAGTTCTCCCAGGGGGTTCCGGTAACCCTCCGGCACTCCGGTTTTCTCCGAAATCAGCCGGAACACTTCCGATGTCCGAATATAGTCGTCCAATATATCAATCTTTATGTCTCGACCATTTTGAGACTACTCGTCATGTCGGTGATCACATCCGAGACTCCGAACTATCTTCCTCACATCAAAACACATAAACGCGTAATACCGGTAGTCACCGAACGTTAAGCGTGCGGACCCTACGGGTTCGAGAACTATGTAGACATGACCGAGACACGTCTCCGGTCAATAACCAATAGCAGAACCTGGATGTTCATATTGGCTCCCACATATTCTACGAAGATCTTTATCGGTCAAACCGCATAACAATATACGTTGTTCCCCTTGTCATCGATATGTTACTTGCCCGAGATTCGATCGTCGGTATCACCATACCTAGTTCAATCTCGTTACCGGCAAGTCTCTTTACTCGTTCTGTAATGCATCATCCCGCAACTAACTCATTAGTCACATTGCTTGCAAGGCTTATAGTGATGTGCATTACCAAGAGGGCCCAGAGATACCTCTCCAACAATCGGAGTGACAAATCCTAATATCGATCTATGCCAACTCAACAAGTACCATCGGAGACACATGTAGAGAACCTTTATAATCACCCAGTTACGTTGTGACGTTTGGTAGCACACAAAGTGTTCCTCCTGTATTTCTGGAGTTGCATAATCTCATAGTCATAGGAACATGTATAAGTCATGAAGAAAGCAATAGCAACATACTAAACAATCAAGTGCTAAGCTAACGGAATGGGTCAAGTCAATCACATCATTCTTTAATGATGTGATCCCATTAATCAAATGACAACTCATGTCTATGGCTAGGAAACTTAACCATCTTTGATTCAACTCTGTTTGTCTATGTATTCACACATGTACTAACTTTCCGGTTAATACAATTCTAGCATGAATATTAAACATTTATCATGATATAAGGAAATATAAATAACAACTTTATTATTGCCTCTAGGGCATATTTCCTTCACTCTACGCATTTGTAGTTTTTTGCCTGAAGGTGTGCATTAGTGGTTGGCCTCGATCAAATATTACTTTTATTATTCCTTCTTGGTTTTAGACAACAATAGTAGAGAATATAAATCCCTCTACTGTAGCAGTACTTGTAATAGAGCAACTCTTCTATGAAAAATATATAGTAAGTTTTCATATTATACCAGTTAGAAGAAATTTGGTACAGAAATTGCAACAGTCAAGTTTTTTTTATTCCTTCTTAGTTCAATTTTGTAATAATCTTGAATATGGTTTGAACAATATTACTAGAAAATTTAACTATATTTTTTGTTATTGCAGAAAATGGATGACAACATTAAATTGACCAGTGTTCATGATTTTGATAACCGACCTTTAAAAAAGAGTATGGAATCCAGTGTTTTGGAGCAATCGCTTGCATCACCAATCATCTCAACATTATCTCCATTCTCTGAATGTTTTGAATCGATGGTTCCTGGGTTAGATAATTGGACAAATAGTGATCCATTGCCAGCACCTCGGTCACCAACCAGCTCAAAATTATCTCCGCATGCTGAACTGCCCTGAGTGAAGGAAATATCTCACTAGATGATATCTTATGGAACTACATAAGTTTAGGCAATAGTAATGCTTTGCTTTCTGTACAAGATCTTAGTATAGCCAAAAATCTGCTAAACGTTGGTAATTACCTTTGAGAGAGATACTGTGGCTTTAAGTTATTTTCTATTTAAATTCACAGAGGCAAAGCTGCAACTTTCTTTGATCTATGGTACTTGTTGCTATGCTAAGATTTGATGAGAATTCTTATTCTTGGATGTTGAACCTGCCACCGGATCTGGCCTCCCTAACTCTGACGTGCTGATTGTTGTTGTGTGTTGGCTTCATCTAGCTTCAATTAGATAAAAAAAGATAACCACATTATATATATATATACATACATATATATATAGAGAGAGAAGCACTATTCTGATCCCAGGATCAGAATAATTATTCGGATCACGGCCCGATGAATATGTTCCCGAACTGCGGAACCCGCCGAGAAGAAAAAAGTAACCTCCACCCCCTACGACCCGAACAGATCGACCCACCACTTCCCCAATCCCGATCCCCGCCTTCCCCCGATCCCATCACCACCGGACCTCCGCCTGAATCGAACGCCACCACCGCTGACTTCGCGGCGCCGGCCCGACATCCTCCTCCGCCGCCTACGACCACCGCAGGCACCGCCCCGACCACCTCCTGCGCCGCCCTCCACCCTCCACCCCGACCACCTCCGCCGCCGCCCTCCACCCCGACCACCTCTTCCACTCTGACGCGACCTCCCCCCTCCCCCCTCCTCCAGCTCGACCTTCCCTCCCTTCCTACGCGACCTGCCATGCACCGCTGCCTGCATCTCGTATTTGTTACGCGTCGCGGAGATCCCACCTGCGATCTGCACCCTCCGCCTCCCGAGGATGCCGCCGGCAGAGGTCACCGCTCCCCGTCGCGTCTGCAGACGCAGACAACCTCGCGTGCCACGCTGGCTACACCGACAACAATGAGGCCATTTTGGTTCCTCATCAAGCGTGACCGCCTCCCCTAGAAGTTCAGAATTGGATGGCAACGTCCAACCCGGTGAGTAGCACAAAGACGACCACACCTCCCTGGTATCCTCTCTGTGAACCTTTCTTTACCTATATAATCGCTACTATGATGTGCTGGACTTGTTACAATTTTGAGGAGCTTGCGGCTGAATTGCCTATATATTTTTCTGTTTTACAACAGTTCAGAAGTCTAGGTTGTTCCTCCGTGTGAACGTGCACCCTCAACTCTGTAGTGCCTGAGAAGCCACATGGGTAAACGACCTAGGCAGCGATGGAGAAGGGGCGCAAGAAGTTGCACGCCAGGGATGCACTGAACTTCTTTAACCATGTCATGTTGGAGCAAAGAATCGCTTGATTCGGTGTTTGCGCATGTCTTGGAGTGGGCATCACCCATGATCACCAAAAAGAAGCTCGAGCACCAAAGATCGGGCGTGAAATGGGCACCACCTGAACTGCGTGGCTCAAAGCGAATGTGGACGGGCGTCACGAAATTCAGAGAGAGAGGTGGTGGCGGAGTGGTTCTACGCGATCTCGACAGAGCTTTGGGTGGGGCGTCTTTGCTTTCCGGGAGTTGTAGACCTGAACTCGCCGAGGTGCTAGCCTGTCGCAAGGGAGTGCTTCTCGCAGCCTGGCTGGAGTTTCTCGTGTCCATGTGGAGTTGGACAACAAAGGAATTGCAGCTATGCTTAAAATACACGGCGATCAATCTATCGGTGTAGGGCCAATCATTGAGGACGTGAAGAGGATCTTGCAATCCTTTGAAGCTTTTATGGTTACTTGGGTTAGGGAGATCAGGTAATAAACACCTTTGGAAATACAAGGGCTGGTGATTTGTTGAACTTGAGCTTCTGAGAATTGAGGTATACTACTTTGTTTCTTGGATGGGTGCGTACATTTACTAAAAATTGAACCTGCGTTACAAAAAGTAGGTACCAGACATTAGCAAATTGATTTTGTCAGAGCAACTATGCAAAGCAAACTTTCATTCATTTTCCTAAAATGACATGCCTTAATTTATCCAATCTCTTTTGCTAATACATCATTACTTTTTCTTTGTGGCAGCCCCCGGTGGATCCACGACCGTCCTCCATCTCCCCGATGATTCTGCCGGCAGAGGCTCCCCCACCACCGCGCAACCTCCTACCGGTGGGGCTCCACCGCTGCAGCATGGCTTTCATCGGCGCCACCTCTGGGTCGTTCAACTACGCTGCCACTAGAGGTTCACAACATGGCGTCCCCGAAACCACCTGCTGCTGCCATGCTTCGACGAGATTTGGGCCTCATAGTTTTGATTTCATACTTTTGGTCATCGGCGCCCCCGAAATATGGTTGTTGATGCTTGCCCTACTATGCTACTACAAATCTGTAGGCGAAAAATCGAACTTCGCCAAAAACTAGAAAAAAAGATAAGCATAGACGCCCATTGATGTCTCATTGTGTTATCCTACTTGATGAAAAAAGGGAGCATGTGGTTTCATTTCACCTGAAGTGCCAACATAAAAAAATCAGTTTTGCTTCTCCTGTAGTTATTTCCCCAAGCTTGAGGGAGCACCGACCATCCCCCAAAAAAAATGTGTTTTTTACCTTTTTTGTTCTGAGTGGTGAGAAATAAGAGATACAACATGTCTTTGTTGGTATGGCAACAAGCCGATAGAATAATTGAAAATATGTTTCTTCTTGTACCATTGTTTCTGTATTAGGCATATGAAAAAATTGACTTGGCATACGTCCAGACATCCCTTGTTTGCAAAAAGCCGAGTAAATAATTAATTTTCAACTTTTCTTGAAGTTCAAATTGGTGAACCCAAGCCGTTCAAGTCCCATGATCTCCCTCATATATAAAAAGGATTTTCCCCATCTTAAATTTGAAGTTATAAAAAAGAATTCTTCCGTTTCTAAAAAAAACCTAGAAGGTCAAATTAAAATAAGGGAGTGGTTCAATGTTTTTAATTTATTACAAAACTTGGATTTTTGTCGTTAATGGAAAATAAAACAAGAAGTCCAAATTATAAGATAGAGCAATTTAATGTTTATAAAAAACACAGATTTTCCACATTACTAAAGAATAAAACCAACAGGTCCAAAAGGATTTTCTTCAACACTAAATAATAAAACCATGAAGTTCAAATTTGAAAAACGAAGTATAGTTCAACCTATATAGGATCACTTTCTCTGCCGTCGTGGCCTTCTTCCCTTCCTGGTTTAGGGTTTAGGGCCTGGCCAATTTTATAAAAAAAGATTTTCTCTGATGAAATAAACCTAGAAGTTCAAATTTAAAAATGGAGCGGCTCGATGTCTATCAAAAAGTTGGATTTTTTTCATTACTAAAAGAAATAAAACCAGGAAGTCCAAATTAAAAAGATGGAGAAGTTCGATGATTATAGAAAACTCAGATTTTCCTCGTTATTAAAGAATGGAAACAAGAAGTTCAAAAATTAAATAACAAGAAGTTCAACTTTTAAAAATAGAGCGCTTCAAAATTTCATAAAAAAGATTAAGAAATAAAACCAGGAAGTCCAAATTACAAATATGGAGAAGTTTGATGATTATAGAAAACTCAGATTTTCCTCATTATTAAAGAATGGAAACAAGAAGTTCAAAAATTAAATAACAAGAAGTTCAACTTTTAAAAATAGAGCGCTTCAAAATTTCATAAAAAAGATTAAGAAATAAAACCAGGAAGTCCAAATTACAAATATGGAGAAGTTCGATGATTATAGAAAACTCGGATTTTCCTCGTTATTAAAGAATGGAAACAAGAAGTTCAAAAATTAAATAACGAGAAGTTCTACTTTTACAAATAGAGCACTTCAAAATTTCATAAAAAAGATTAAGAAATAAAACCAGGAAGTCCAAATTAAAAAGATGGAGAAGTTCGATGATTATAGAAAACTCAGATTTTCCTCGTTATTATAGAATGGAAACAAGAAGTTCAACTTCTAAAAATAGAGCGCTTCAAAATTTCATAAAAAGGATTAAGAAATAAAACCAGGAAGTCCAAATTAAAAAGATGGAGAAGTGCAATGATTATAGAAAACTCAGATTTTCCTCGTTATTAAAGAATGGAAACAAGAAGTTCAAAAATTAAATAAAAAGAAGTTCAACTTTTAAAAATAGAGTGCTTCAAAATTTCATAAAAAAGATTAAGAAATTCAGATTAATATTCATAAAAAACTCTGATATTTTCACGCACCGAGAGAAGTTCACTTGATAAGCTGCGGAAGTTCACGTACTACACGGTGTGCATTTTGTATTAAAAAAATAAAAAAAGCAAAGACTAAAAGTTTGTTGATATAAGTTCAAGTCCTCCGTCGGAGAAAGTTAAAAAAATGTGAGAGAGGTTTATACAAAAGAAATACCATTTGTGTAACACTTGACGGATGGATGAGAAAATTACAAATGAAAACTACGTCACAGAAGTTCAACGTGAAAACAGCAGGAAGTTCACCTACTACACTGAATGAATATCAGATGAAAACTTTTGAAATCGCCGCGAGTATGAAAAAATGATCAACACGGGAAAGTTGCGTGTTTACAACAGCTTTTCATCGGTATATCACTTGCTCAATTTTGGTGAGTGCATGGAGAGCTGCGAGTAGTGGATGGAGATCTACGAGCAAAAAAAAGCACGTGAAAAACAGAGTGAAGTTCAAGTAGACATGCCGAGAAGTTCAGGTTCTTCACGTGGTGCATTTTCGAAGAATCTCTTTCGCGATAAAGACAGATCAAATGATCTCGCCATTTTTGAGATTACTTGAAAACGGCTAAGAATCACAGAAAACCATCAATACGAAAAAGTTTCGCATTTTTCATAGCTTTTCAATGGTATATTATTTGCCCCATTCCGATAAAGTTTGTAGAAATTATGTTGAAAATACGTTTTTAGCCAATTTCAAAATTGACTTAAAACAATAAGGAATTGGGAGAAATAGTATATACCAAAAAATTTCGCCTTTCCTCAAGTTTCTAACGCCATATCATTTGCTGCATTCGGACATACGGTCAAAAAAATAGATCGAAAATACGAACTCGGTGGAACTTGTACCGTTTTATAAATTACTCTTAAACCGTTCAAAATTAGAAAAAACTTTCTACATGAAAAAGTAGAGCATGTTCATAAGCTTTCCAATGCCATATAATTTGCCTCAATTGGATTAGCCGTTTAGAAATGACAAAGAAAATACGAACTCGGCTGTTCGGTTTGTGAAATTTTATGATTTTCCAAATTACTCTTTAACCGTAGGGAATTAGAGAAAACTTTCAACATGTGGAAGGAGCGGTTTTGTAGCAGCTTTCCAGCGCCATATTATTTGCCTCAATCCGATAAACGGTTTAGACTGCGATCGAAAATACGATTCACGTTTTTTGTATGTAGAAAAAATGGTTTTCAAAACTGCTGTTAAACCGCTTACATTTTGCCAAAAATTTAACTTGGGTCATGATACTGGTGTCCATAGCTTTCCAACGGTATATCGCAAGCCCCATTTGGGCAATGTTGACGGAAGTTCAACCTAGCACTGTGAGAAGTTCAGGTCGAACAACTCAGGCAGTAAAATTACAAAAAAAATGCAATTTTATCACGACCCGAGAGCAAAATCCGCCAACGAGCGAGATTATTATTTAAAACCGGTATTTAGTTGCTAAAAACGTTTCTAGATTACACTAACATCATATAGAACATGACTAATAAGAATAAATCACGAGGGAAGCCACGGTTGCGAAGATAGCCCGAAGGTCGGGTTCGTACACAGGGAAGTTCAGGCGCTTTACTCAGGCAGTTCAGATTGTGATCAGAATATTATTCTGATCCTGTGATCAGAATAGTGTTTATGTGTGTACGTATATATATATATATATATATATATATATAGGGTGGGTCTATTATGATAACACCCTTAAGAGTCTTATTCTGATAACACCTGAGCTTGTTCTGCTAACACTATCGATCTGACCGCAGAACAAACCCCGCAGAAAAAATGAATCGAACTGCACCGGAAAAAGAAACCCACACCCCACCTTATCCTCCCACTCTCCCCACGACCCCACTCAGCCACCTCTCTCCCCGCCCCAGCCCACCTCCCTCCCCACCTTCTCTGATGTGGCGCGCCCCTGCCCTCCCATCCTTCTCCAGCGACGCCGCCCACCACCACCTCCCTCCCGCGCGCGCCCACCTTCCTGCCCACCTTCTCCCATGAGGCGCACCCTACCGCCTCCCTCCCCGTCCCCATCCGGATCCCTCCTCTCATGCCGCCTCTAGATGCGAGCCACCGCCACTAACGGCCGCCCACGGTATTAGGGGCCCGCCTAACGTCCAAACCACATGGCCTCGCGGCCCTCACCCCTGTGGCAGCCACACCCCGCCAAGCAACCACCGGATCTAGGGGATCCGGTTCCACCTCCCTCGCTTTGACCGCCTGGTAGCTACCCGATGAGCGGGACAACGGCCGGCTGGCCCCAGCCCCCACCCCACCGCCTCATGACGCCAGCCTCCACGGCCCGGCCTCCGCGTCGTCCCATGACGGCCCGTCCTCCAAGGCCCCGGCCTCCGCGCCCGTCCATGACGGCCGACCTCCAAGGCCCGGCCCTGCGCCGCCCGGCCCCACGACCACTGACGTCCGCGACCCTAGATCCCCTCCGACAAGTTCCCTGCCTCCCTCCCCTCCGACGAGCTCTCCTGCATCCCTCCCCTCCGACGAGCTCTCCTGCATCCCTTGCCATTTTTTGCAGCAGAGGAAAACATCAAAAATGAGGGGAAAAGGTGTATGCGCTCTGATGCAATCTGACAGCTCACAAGAGCAAGACACAACACCAAAGACATCATGTTTGAGGAAAGTTCATTTTGTTGCAGATTATGGATGAGCATCTGTAGTGCGATTTCGGTCTGAGATGAGGTTAGGAGCGGTCCACCGATTTTTTGCTTCGAGTGTAGTGTGGTGAAATTATACTCGTCCTCCCCTTCATCCTCACCACTTTGTACTTAGTCATGCAGTGCACTCGTAAAAAGTGGTGCAGTACTTCCAAAATCGTTGTTAGTTTTATACTTAGTCATGCAGTGCACTAGGAAAAAGTGGTGCAGTACTCGTCAAGTTATTTTGTTTCTGCTCACCGACGACAAATGGTGCGGCACTTTAGATGTGGCTTTGAAGCTCACTTTGTTGTCTCATTCAGTTTGATATAATACTCCTTATATATCTCAAAGAAGCCCGCTTTTCATTATATGTAGTTCACTCGTTCAGTCCCTGCGGTCCACTCGCTCGGTCTACGAACGTAAAAAGAAAGAGTTTGAAAAAAACTCAAGCGGTTCACTTTCGGTAGTGTCGCGGCCTGTTTATGGTAGTCTTGAGGTTCACTTTTCATAATATTGCAGTTCACCAACGCTTGACATGAAGTGCACTCCACCTCGTTTGGGAAATTTTATGTCCCACAAAAAAAATCATGCAGTGCACTTGTCTGTCCGATGAAGTGCGGGTTTTAGTCTAAAGAAGTGCACTTCACATCGTTTGGGAAAATTTACGTCCCACAAAAAAGAAATCATGCAGTGCACTGGTCTATCCAATGAAGTGCGGTTTTTAATCTAAATAAGTGTGGTTTCTGTCTGATGCAGTACGACCCGTTTACGATAGTCTCGAGGTTCACTTTTCATAGTATTGCGGTTCATCAACACTCGACATGAAGTGCGCTCCACCTTGTTTAGGAAAATATAAGTCCCACAAAAAAGAAATCATGCAGTGCACCTGTTTGTCAGATGAAGTGCGGTTGTTCGTCCGATGCAGTGCAGTTTTCAGTCGGATGAAGTACCCACGTCGATTTGGGTGTCGCAAAAAAACAGAGTGTCTGCATTTCGGTAAATTTAAAACTGCTCTTAAACTGTAAGGAATTAGAGAGAGTGTTCTACATGAAAACGTTGCGTCTCGTCGATAGCTTTCCAATGGTATATCATTTGAATCATTTAGACAAACCGGTTTGTAAAAATTTCGCGAAAAACGGCCGCTGCCACTCGTCGTCCATCGCACGATTTTCAAAATTAACTTAAAACTGTAAGGAATCTCAAAACCATTTCTACATATGAAAGTTGCATCTTGTCCATAGCTTTCCAACGACGTATTACACGCCTCGTTTCAACAAACGGTTCAAAAATTAGAGCAAAAACAGTACCGAAATTGCAAAAATTTCAAAAAAAAACAGCATTCCGCGATTTAGTAAAATCGAAACTGCTCTTAAACCGTATAGAATTAGAGAAAATAATAGATATGAAAAAGATGCGCCTCGACGATATCTTTCCAACGGAGTATCATTTGCCTTATTCCGATGATCGGTTTAGAAAAAATCACAAAAATACGCTCGCTGCCACTCGTCATCCGCCGCACCATTTTTGAAACTGCTCTTAAACCGAGAGGAATCTCGAAAAGTGTTCAACATGGCGAAGTTGTGCCTAATCAATAACTTTTCAATGGTATATTATAAGCCTCGTTCCGATAAACTGTTAAAAAATTAGTGCAAAAACAGTACCGAAAAAACACTGCGTGCAGTTTATTTCGACACGAAGTTCACTGTGTGAGTACTGCAGCACACTTAGTTCAAACGATGACGTGTACTTGCATTGAGCGTGTAGTGCGGAAGTGTTATCAGAATAACTATTCTGATAATATTCATTTGGGACACCTAGGTGCCCAAGCTCCTTACCTTTCCAACGTTAGATTGTATTTAGATGTGTGTTGTTATATGAATATTGAAATTAATGGGTATACATATTTGAAAACAATTACAACGATAATCATAAACGGATATTATTAGCCCACGCCATGTATGGTAACATATTCCTGGCATGCAAAATAAATGACATAAATTCAATCATTCCTTGTATATAATTAGGAGAGAGGAAAACTATAAATTAATGGCTCATAATTACTCCGTATACTTGGGTATAACATTTTATTTTGTACGCGTATGATTTGAGGTATGACTATATACTTAGATACCTACAACATTTCCGTACCATTAATATAGCCAGGTATATACAAGTACAGAAACATTTGAGGTATGTCATATATCTCAAATTTTTAGCCAGGTATATGCATAGATGGGTATATACGTATTTTATTTTGGGTATACAGTTCAACTAGATAACTACAACACTTTAGTACCATTTACATAGCGAGGTATATACATGTACAGAAACATTGGGTATACTATTCATTTATGTGAAACTAACATTTTCCGGTCTGTCGTATATCTCAAATTTTTAGCCGGGTATATACATAGTTTACTTTGGATATCACATTTTTCGGTATGTCGTATATCTGAATTTTTTAGGAACGTAACATTTTTGGTGTCTGAGGTATCTATAGTACATACATGTATACTCGTATTTCAAAATGTAGGTACCCAAAATATATTATGTATTCTCAGGTTTCTAATATATAAAAATATAAACATACTTAAAAGGGTAAATAAGTAAATCATTTGATTGCAAATCATTTTAAGTTTGCTATATGTAGATAAGCTAGTCGCATGTACGCAATAATAAGTATTTTTTTGCTTGGACGTACTGATAAGTCGCACATACCCAAAAATATATTCGGTATATAGGCATACCCGAGAATATCTTAGGTAATAAAAAAATCCACATAATCACAAGTATAATATTTATAGGTATGTATATATACATACAAACATTTTGTGCATATTCAAGATATTTTCAGGTATCTGCATACTATATTTATAGGTACAAATATATGACATACGTATAATAATGCCCATATATGTATATATATAGGTATCTGCATGAAAAAGTCATACATGAAAATATATGTACTTATAAATATAGAATGCAGATACCCGAAATGTTACTTATGTATGCAGATACCTATATATATACGGTCTATTCTAATTTTTTAACCGTTTATCGGAACAAGGCGTGTAATATACCATTGAAAAGCTATGGATTAGGCGCAACTTCGAAATGTTGAACACTTTCCGAGATTTCACACGGTTTAAGAGCAGTTCTGAAAATAGTGCGGCGGATGACGAGTGGCAGCGAGCGTTTTTTCGCGTTTTTTTCTAAATCGCTTGTCGTAATGAAGCAAATGATACGCCGTTGGATAGACATCATCGAGGCGCATCTTTTTCATATATAAATCTTTCTCTAATTCATTACGGTTTAAGAGCAGTTTCAAATTTACTAAATCGCGGAACTCTGTTTTTCAAGTTTTTTAAAATTTTCGGTACTGTTTTCACTCCAGTTTTTGAACCGCTTGTCGAAACGAGGCGTGTGATACGCCATTAGAAAGCTACGAACGAGGCGCAACTTCCATATGTTGAAATATTTTCGAGATTCCTTACGGTTTTAAGTTAATTTTGAAAATCGTGCGGCGGACGACGAGTGGCAGCAGCCGTTTTTCGCGAAATTTTTGCAAACCGCTGGTCAAAATGATTCAGACGATACGCCGTTGGAAAGATATCAACGGTACACAACTCTTTCATGTAGAACACTCTCTCTAATTCTTTACGGTTTAGGAGGAATTTCGAATTTACCGAAATGCGGACACTGTTTTTCGTGACACCCAAATTGACGTGGATATTTCATCCGACTGAAAACCGCACTGCAACGGACGAAAAACCGCACTGCATCACGCGGGTAAGAGAACTGCATGATTTCTTTTTTGTGGGACGTAAATTTTTGAAGACGAGGAAGAAAACCGCACTGCTTTTAGACTGAAAACCGCACTGCATCAGACGGGCTAGCGGACTGCACAATTTTTCTTTTTCAAGTTGTTATTGTGTATTTTCATTTTTCACTTCGGATGAACCAAACTGCATGTGATGAGCACCGACATTACATCAGATGGAAAACCGTACTACAGTATCAACATAAGGAACTGCATGCGGTTTTTTTCTTTTTTGCTATGAGCCAAATTGAATCCCATGACATTTTTGTCTTTTTTCTTACTTCTTTTTGGACTTATGTGGACCACATGGTCAAAGTTAGTGAACCACATGAACTACATCTAAAATAAAACAAACTTCTTTTGCGATGTTTTGTTATTGTTTTACAAAGGGAAGCACAGCAGCGCACTGCATGCATACACACATCGCACTACACGCATACACGCACCACACTGCAATCATTTTTCAAAAGAAGTGAAACCACCGCATCTGACAATACATTTTTTCATCTCAAAAAATAAACCGATGACCGAGGGGGTGGACTGCATGCATACACACACCACATTTTGCAAGCATGCACAAAATGAACTGCACGCGCACGACGCTTGTGGCTTGCTGTCTCGTCGGCGCGTGGGTTTGCTCCTGGTGGCTGGGGGAGTTTTTTGGTTGGATCTCGCATACCTCGTTGAGGTGGAGGACGTCTACCTCCTCTGGAGGTCTTGCAGCAGCGCCGCCATAGCCTGTGTGGGCCACCAGCTGAACAACAATCAAGTACCACCAGTGATGCGGTTAACATTTTTTTTCAAGTGAACTCTGTGCTGCAGGTAAGTAGGTGGAGCACTTCTTCAATCCATACAGTAAACTGCAAGAAAGGATGAGGGATGGGAGGAGGAGGGGAAGCACGGTGGAAACGTCATGCTGCAGTGCAAGGTGGGCTGCTCCACCCGCCATCTGCTCGGAGTCACGACACCAGTGATGGTGACCTCCCGCGGTGGTCATGGATGAACCACACAGGGCGCGCAGCGCACTTCTCGCGGGATCTGGTTGAGCTGCACATGGAAAATCCAGAAAAAAGGGGGGAAACTACTCTGAGCCGCACCGCACGGCGAGGTGCACTGCACCATGCGTCCCCGGCAAACTGTACTGGTGCGGCACCCAAGGCATCCACACACTACACCCGGAGGTAGTGAGAAGAGAGGGGAGCGGGACGGCGCGGATAGCAGAGCTCCGCCGCGGGATTGTCCCAGGACGGCGAGCTGCAAGCGCGTCGCCGGTGGACTGCAACGGCTCCCAACGATGAAGGGATAACCCCCGACGGCACCGAAGGAACTACGGCGGCATCCCGGCGCGGCGGAACCATGGTGAGCTCGCCATGGTTCAGATCTGACAACGAGGAACCTCGTCGGAGGTTGCGGCGCTCGCATCCGGCGGGGAGGGGTCGTGGCTGTGTCGGATCCGGCGTAGGGAGGGTGGGCCGACACGGAAGGGGACGCGGCCGCGTTGGATCTGGCGAAGGAGGGGTGGGGCGGCACGGAAGGGGACGTGGCCGCGTCGGATCTGGCAAAGGAGGGGTGGGACGGCGCGGGAGGGGCAGAGGTCGCGTCGGATCTGGCGAAGGGAGGGTGATGGCGGGCGGTGGTGCGGGGAAGAAGTGGGGCGCCATGAGGTGATGGCAGGCGGTGGCTTGCTGGGAGGCGAAGGTGAGGGGGGCGATGGCCGGGGCGGTGGTGCGGGGAAGAAGGTGGGGGGCGCCGCGAGGGGGGTGATGGCCGGGGCGGTGGCTTGCTAGGAGGCGACGGTGAGGGGAGAAGGTGGGGTGGGGGATCGGGGAGAAGGTGGGAAGTGGGGTGCGCGTGGGTGGAGCTGGGTTGGGTGGGCTGTTTTGTTTTTGGTCTGTTCGGGGAGGGGCTTTTGGGTGGGCGTCGGGTGTTATCAGAATAAGCACTTTTGAGGTGCATATATAAGGACAAATGTTTCCTACAAGCAGTGGTAGTTACCACCACTTGCGTTTTGTATGTTGTATGTAGTATCTATCGAAATCGAGAGTATGTACGTGTAGTATGTAGTATATAACAATGATTAGGTAGTATATATACTAATTTTAGGTAGTATGTACCATGTTTTGAGTATGCTCCTTTTTACGTACAAATATGTACGTATTTCATAAATATAACAAAAACTATGGGCTCATATGCAATTTTTTCATATAACTTATTTTGAAATATCTTAGATATAGTATATTAACATATTTAAAATAATAAACTAGTATATATATAGTACCACATGGTAGTATATGAGATATGAGGGGTCACTACCACCGGGTGGTAGGATGGATTTTCCCTATATATAATATATATATATATATATATATATATATATATTATATATATATGTATGTATATATACACATGAGCATTATTATACGTATGTCATATATTTGTACCTATAAATATAGTATGCAGATACCTGAAAATATCTTGAATATGCACAAAATGTTTGTATGCATATATACATACCTATAAATATTGTACTTGTGCTTATGCGGATTTTTTTATTACCCAAGATATTCTCGGGTATGCCTATATACCGAATATATTTTTGGGTATGTGTGACTTATCAGTACGTCCATGCAAAAAAAAGACTTATTATTGCGTACATGCGACTAGCTTATCTACATATAGCAAACTTAAAATGATTTGCAGTCAAATGATTTACTTATTTATCCTTGTAAGTATGTTTATATTTTTTTATATGAGAAATCTGAGAATACATAATATATTTTGGGTACCTACATTTTGAAATAAGAGGATACATGTATGTACTATAGATACCTTAGGCACCAAAAATATTACGTTCCTAAAAAATTCAGATATATGACATACCGGAAAATGTGATATCTAAAGTAAGCTATGTATATACTCGGCTAAAAATTTGAGATATACGACAGACCGGAAAATGTTAGTTTCACATAAATGAATAGTATACCCCAATGTTTCTGTACATGTATATACCTCGCTATGTAAATGGTACTAAAGTGTTGTAGTTATCTAGTTGAACTGTATACCCAAAATAAAATACGTATATACCCATCTATGCATATACCTGACTAAAAATTTGAGATAAACGACATACCTCAAATGTTTCTTTACTTGTATATACCCGGCTATGTTAATGGTACGGAAATGTTGTAGGTATCCAAGTCATACCTCAAATCATACGCGTACAAAAATAACATGTTATACCCAAGTATACGGAGTAATTATGAGCCATTAATTTATAGTTTTCCTCTCTCCTAATTATATACAAGGAATGATTGAATTTATGTCATTTATTTTGCATGCCAGAAATATGTTACCATACATGACGTGGGCTAATAATATCCATTTATGATTAGCGTTGTAATTGTTTCCAAATTTGTATACCCAATAATTTTAATATTCATATAACAACACACATCTAAATGGAATCTAACGTTGGAAAGGTAAGGAGCTTGGGCACGTAGGTGTCCCAAATGGTCGTTGTCTGCACGTGGATCAAAGTCTATATATGTAGACAAAAGTCTATGTATTGTGTAAGTCCATGCTCTCTACAATCAAAGCCGTCCATCCAGCATGTGGATCTGTTCCAGACAAGTTTTGTCTCTTTCCATCTTTGAATTAAATGATTTTTCGCAACTCTCTCATATTTCCTCTTTTAGCTTAGTGGTCCATAGCCTAGCTGCAGCCTAGACCACATGCCTACGTGTTTGCCTGGCTGGACGGCACGGTTTGACACAAAGAGTTCTAGACTATGCCAGACCTTTTTTCGATGTTGCCAGAAAAACAAACACTCATTTTAGGCCAAGTGCAATACTATTCGTCAGTACTTTGTTTTGTTTCTCTGACCAGCACTAATACCATGTCACGGACATCATATTCATCGCGTTTGCAACGAGCAACACCCTACAGCCCCCTTGCCAGCATGGATTATTTTACAATTAAGGTAATTGGGGTTATCAAGTTAGCTGCCTGGAAGCATTCGTGGACGGTGACAGCCTCTTTTTTCTTTGCGACTGCAGCGAGCCGGATGTTAGGCGTTGGTCTTCAGATTCTAGAGACCATGAACAACCTTTCCTTCGATGTGTTGGTTATGTGAGAGGCAATGAGGAGGACCTGCGTTGGTTATGTGCATCAAGTTTAGTAGTCTGTAGTCCTATTTTTTATTATGTCAATATCTTTAGTTATGGTAAGATTTGTATCATGTCGTAACAAACATATTCATTGACATGTACTGTATTAGATGCATTGTTATCAAATGGATTTACCAGATTTCTTTCACCTGATCTCAATTATCCCAGTTGTGCATGCACCATTGTGTCGAATGATTTCTGTCCTATTATTTCTCTAAAAATCCAGCTTCAGTTTTGCACTCTATTTTCGACAGTCGGACACATCAATCTTCAGACATAACCAATGGTTTTGTTACCTTTCCTTCACTTCCACCCAAAAGCCTTGGCTGCACCCTAGTTTGCTATACACACAAATATAGCAATGTGCATCCATACCATCTTAACACTGCCCCAGAATAGTCATTCACGTGTCTGTGTGTTCGGTCAACCGTGCAGCAATTGTGTGTGTAGCACGCCTAGTTAACACTACTTTCTTCAAATTGGCCTAGCGCTAGTCTTGCACAAGTCTGAACCAAAACAATATGCTCAAAACCAGGAGAAAAGCTTGAGCCGTGGCTGTCGCCTGTCAGGATTCCCGAGGCGCATAGTATCCCTACATCACACAAATCTTCAGAGGCTTCAGTCATTAACGGGTCCATCATTGCAGCCAGGGAAGTGGATGCGTTGCGTCGTGCGTGTGTGTGCCGATGTATAAACCCTCCATGTATACACGAGATCACAAATTTCTTTGCTTAGTGTTAGAGTTCCAGACTGGAAGAACAGACGCGTCAGCACTAGTCCAGTCTAATGGTAGTCAAGTCAAAGGCTACTTTACCTTGCTAGTACTCCAATTTCACGAGTATGTACTGGTTTTCCTGACCTCCTGGTGGTCAGTCTAGGACTGTTAAAGCAGGCACGATGGACATGCTATTGTGACATAATTCTCTGTGTGTGCTTTAACACAACATTTGACTTTTGAAATGATTAATTCTCACTCTGTTTCTTTTTAGTTTGCATATAAGATCTTGTCAAAGTCAAACTTTGTAAAGTTTGACCAACTTTGTAGGAAAAAAATCAACATCTACAACACTAAAATTATATGATATGAAAATAAATTTCATGATGCTTATAACAATATTGATTTCATATTGTGAATCATGATATTATTTTTCTATAAACTCAGTCAAAGTTAACAGAATTTGACTTTGACCAAATCTTATATATGCAAAGTAAAAAAGAAACGAAGGGAGTACATATTAGGGCATAATGACAAAACAAATGTAGGGATAACTTTTATCTTCCTTCCAGTTTATGTAATTAATAGGACAATAACAAATATGTTGCCAACGTTTAGTGCACATAAAGTGGGTAGGGCAAATAGTTAATCCCTTATATTGCTGGTACAGGCAGCAAAACAACTCAATTGAAGTGGCGAATTATTTTACAGAAAGTATCCACAAGTAAGAGTTTGTCTTGTTGATGGATGTGGCTTAGCAACTGCAGTGCTGCTCAAGACCATCCCTTTAGATACAAAGCAGTTTTTGTTTGTGGAAGCTGTTCTAAGAGTATCTTTAGCAAACCCACCGGTTCACAGTTTTAGGCGGAAAAATGACCTGAATAGAACTCGTAAACGACAATGACCTATAAACATTTTTAAGTGTACGAAAAATATCGCCACCGAACATGTGAAAATAAGGATTCTGGAGCCAACCCGAGGGTGTCCTGTATATGCGAAAGACCATCGGCGGGAGTCCAACTGTCATCGGAACCTTCATGGCTCGCTCCTGGCCGTCGCTCCATCCATCCCCGACCACCGCCCTGCTCATCCGGGAAGCCACCCCACCCGTCCGGGCCGCCGCCGCCCCGCCCGTCCAGGCCGCTGTCCTGCCCATCCGGCCGTCACCCCGCGCGTGGCCGCCGCCACGCCCCCTGTCGTCTCCTCCATGACACGGCCACCGGGGGAGCCAAGCCTCGCCCCGCGCGCTCCAACTCTACTACATCTCAGGCGGGCTCGTTTACGTGACTAGCGGCAGCGGTTTCATCGGCTCCTGGCCTCGCCCGCGCTCCAGCTCTACTGCATCTCGGGCGGGCATAAGGCAATCTCCTAGAGGTGGACACGGCCAGTCATCGGGACGGGCGGAATGAGCACCTAATCCGGGCTCAGATGCCCATTGGGAAGGTGCGCATCTGACCACGACAGCGGTGTGCAGGTCTCCTAATACCGACGGCACACTTTGAACTTTACATACGGCCGGAAAGGGTGGCGCGGCCAGCGGCAGGGAGATGGAGAAGGAGGCCGGGGAGGTGGAGTGGCTGGCCGCGCTTCCAGACGAGGCGGACAATGACCCCGCCTCGTGGTCGTGCTTGCTCCTCTTGTCGGGATTCCACTTCCAGAACCCCATGGCTGGTTGGGAGCGAGGTGGGCGGCGGCTAGGTTTTGTGGTCTCCAATGGAGGGGCCAGAGGTGGGGAAGCAAATGGGGACGAGGAAGTGGAATTGACAGTGGAAGTCCACGGCTCCAGAATTAAAAAAGAAGTGGTCGGGGGCCGTCTGGGTGGCTGACTTGCGGGCCCAACCACCCGTGCTCATGGACTAGGATAGGTGGGAGGTAGTTGGATGCCCGACATGCGAGCCGGAGGTGGATGCCGCACGCCCATTCGCTCGTTGTCCGTGCGGCCGCGAAGCTCGCTCAACTTTGTACTAGGAATGGGGCGAGCGGAACAAAAAACGGACGGGATTTGAGGATGGGATGCGCGTTGGGCCAGCTAGTCTGTCCGTTTGGATCCAAACGGATGCGGCCGGACCATTTGGGGGTCTGCGTTGGAGTTGGCCTTAGCGCTCATGGTGGGTATCCAATGTACTTGGTCGCCTACGCATTGCCACGTATAGAAACAAAAAGGGTATTGGACAGGGGCAATAACAGGTGGTACTAGGAGTGTAGGGCTCCTTCGATCGGGTCCATATCATATAGGGCTCCTTCGATTCAAAAAAAATCATAGGAAGTTTGGAGGATTTGAATCCTTGAGAATTCTTTTCTATGTTGTTGTTTGATTCATAGGATTGAATCCTATAGGAATTTTCCTTATAATTTCTTTGCACTACTTTCTATAGAATTTCTGGCATCCACTCAATCCTCTTTGTAGGAATCCACTATTTTTCTTATGATTCAATCAAACAAAGCAAAATCTTGTAGGGTTGAGATGAGCATGACATTTCAATCTTGTATTCTTTCTATTCTTGTCTTTTTAGAATCCTACGGATCAAAGAGGCCCGTAATTTTTCAAGAAGATAGCGAGAAATAGATCGCTAGCTACTGGGGAGAGAGGGTATGTGCATGAGAGAGCGAGCCATAACGAGAGAGTGATAGAGAGGGGTGCGTGCATCCCCTTCCCTTCTTTGTATTTGATTCATGCACTAATCGGTATGACTACAACTGGGGGGAAATACGTGTGTCTTCTGGATCTTGTATTGAGTAGGGCAAACTTTATTTTTGCATATCGTGAACTCTTTTTGAATATGACCGGCACCTTTGTCGCGATCACTTGGCGCTTTCTTGATAATTGTGGTATGTAGAATATGGCGACAGAATCAACAATTTTATTTCTTTGCACTGAAAAAACTCATAAATTTATTTCTCTATGCATATGCATATCAATAGCTCTAAGTAAAATATTGTGTACATCAACCACCTCTCTCTCTCTCTCCCTCTCTCTCACACACACATGCACACTCTATCAGTCTCAATCCACCCTCCCCCCTCTCAATGTCCATTTGATTCGTATGCTAATCGATATGACTGCAACGGAGTGAGAACATGTGCACATCTTATGGATCTGGTATTGAGCAGGATGGACTTTATTTTTGTGCATCACGAATACTTCTCGAATATGATCGGCACCTTCATAGTGGTCACGTGGCACTTTCCTAGTAATTATGTTATGTAGACAGTGACTAACGAATCAACAATTTCATTTTTTTATTAGAAAAACTCATCAATTTCCCCCTGGAGCAACCCGACAATTGTGAGTACCCGCGACGACGCCTTCAAGAAAGGTTCTTGTGCGCAAAAGAAAAGGTTCCCTCAGTCGGGGTTATGCATGGTTCTCGGTAATATAAAATGGATGTTCATGTAAAATCAAACAATGAAGTGGTTAAGACCATGTAAAACGGAGGTTATGTGTGATCTAACAATGCGATGACACGTTGTGAATGGGTTATGTAATCAATTAGAAACTTACATGGCATTATAACACAATATCATCGTCTGGAAAGTACAGGTAGTTTCAACGTCATCGGTATATGAAAGGTTCGCATTCGCATGCAAGAGGGTGCCCCGTGTGCGGGTATGCATGGTTCCGACAATGTAAATTGAAGGTTCTTGTGTAATGTAAGTGTTATGGTGATGCTATATTTAGTTGTCTATCGCTCTCTCTCTCTCTCTCTCTCTCTCTCTCTCTCTAGTCCTTTAACATCGGATTTAACGCGCGTGCATCGTAAAAAACTCATACGGTGTCGAATGTTGTCGGTGGGTGCAACAACCACCTTATGCAGAAGGTTCTCGTGCGGAAAAAGAAGGTGCCCTCCGATGGGTATGCATGGTTCCATCAATGTAAGACCGAGGTTCTTGTGTAATGTAAGCCTTGCGGTGATCTCTCTTTCTCTCTCTTTCTCTCTCTCTCTCTCTCTCTCTCTCTCTCTCTCTCTCTCTCTCTCTCTCTCTCTAGTCCTTTAACATAGGATTCGCGCACGCATCGTAAAAAACGCATACGGTGTCGAATGTTGTCAATGGGTGGAACAACCACCTTATGAAGAAGGTTCTCGTGCGCAAAAAAGGTGCCCTCGGGTGGGTATGCATGGTTCCATCAATGTAAGACACAAGTTCTTGTGTAATGTAAGCCTTGCGGTGATCTCTCTCTCTCTATCTAGTCCTTTAACATTGGATTTAACGCGCACGCATCATAAAAAACTCATACGGTGTCGAATGTTGTCGGTGGGTGCAACAACCACCTTATGGTGAAGGTTCTCGTGCACAAAAAAACTGCCATCGGGTGGGTATGCATGCTTCCATCAATATAAGATGGAGGTTCTTGTGTAATGTAAGCCTTGTGGAACCCTCTCTCTCTCTCTCTCTCTCTCTCTCTCTCTCTCTCTCTCGTCCTTTAACATCGGATTTAACGTGCACGCATCATAAAAAACTCATACCATGCACAGTGGCTCCCGGACCCGTTACCTCTGCCCATCCTTGAAGAGCCAGAAGAAAAGTCCACCATTCGGCAACCCCAGAACTGCACCATTGGTCCATTCCACCTCACTCCAGCCAACTCCTATACAAACTACAAAGATGCTGGGAAAAAGTTATTAAATCCTTCCATTGAAGCTCTGAATACTCTACCGCCGTTGGCGGCAGCGGCGCAGCGAGGTCGAGGTGCGGCTACCTTTTGTGGCCACCATACGCATTGTGCTGGTATCGCCGTATCGTCATAAGGACACGGGAACCTTCATTTTCCATTGGCCGGACCTTACACAATCAAGTGCACTCTTTTTTATTGGACCAGACACCTTTTTATACCATGAGCGTTGTACCCATCATAACACCACCCCGTTTCCGTTGGCGCTCTTGACCTCTCTCTCTCTCTCTCTTGTGTGTGTCTAGGCGCTAACGCTTTATGTGGTTAAGCGCACTTAAGAGTAAAATATAATAATGAACGCACAATTGTAATTGGAATCATGCATGTAACACCCCTCATGGTGTTCTTGTATGGCTGTATCATCATGATGACACCAAAACATTCATTTTTCATTGCCCAAACCTTACACAATCATAAGGGTGCACTTTTTTAATTGGACCAGGCACCTTTTTATACCACGAGCATTGTATCCATCAAAGCACCACTTTGTTTTTGTTGGCCCTCACGACGTTTCTCTCTCTCTCTCTCTCTCTTGTGTCTAGGCACCAACACTTGATGTGGTTAACTCACTTAAGACAAAACAATAACAATAACGGACAATTATAATTGAAAACATGCAAGTAACACCCGCCATGTTGTTCTGGTATCGCCGCATCATCATAAAGACATGGGAACCTTCATTTTCCATTGATTGAACCTTACGCAATCGTATGTGTGCACTCTTTTAATTGGACATGGCACCTCTTAGTACCATGAGCGTTGTACCCATCGGAGCACCGCCCCATATCCGCCATGAAGCACACACCATCATTCGCTTGTCGTACATGCACCATCTACAAGTCGGCACCTTGTAGTCGTGAAGCACTTACCATCTATAACAACGACGTACACTTCACGGTTGAACATCATGTTTTCTCACGTACTTACTAAACTAGATGGTACCCCGCGCGTTGCCGCGGAACATTTCATAAGAATCGATTGCTTCCACATATGTGCAAACTAACAAAAAGAAGTAATACATTTTCTTATATTTCCAAGAAAATCTGACGGTTTTACCTTTCGGCGATTAAATGGACCTGTAGTTTGGCCCCAATTCAAAAAAAATTGTTACCCCTTTCTATCTATGTTTTTCCAATAAAGTTGTCTGCACATTTTATTAACTAAATAAGTAAAATATTTTTTTACTATCACTAAGGCTTGAAAAAGAGTTTAGCTGTATTACTATGAAGGAAGCTAATAATAGGACGTTACAAAAGTAGAGATTAATATATAGTGCGCCGATTAAAATGAAGTAATCAAGTAAAACTTCTGAATCCAAATTGAAAGTAAAGGCTGTTTTAAGGTAAATGGTTTACGTGCAAAGGGAAAATAGACGAAAAAAATAGCAAGTGATTTTTCTGTTTACCATCCTTTATTTTTGAGAAAACTAAAGGGCAATGTATAACGGTAGCACAACAGAACGACAATAATGTGCCGATAGTTGAAACCACATTATCAACCAAATGACATAACTCTAGACTACTAATTAAAATGTTCAAACCGCCCATTTCCCCGATTTGAGGGATGCGTTCGGGAACAGGCACAGTGCCCCGCAGTGAGCAATCTGCATCGAGCTTGTAGCCTTGTACAACGACGCTGGAATCCTCGCGAGGTCGTCGTAGTACCTGGACGGGGCCTCCTTGTTCCATAGCCTCAAGCACCTCATCGCTGAGGCCGAGCGGGCGGGGCACGACGGCGTTGGTGCGGCCAAGCAAGCCTCATTTAGCCTAAACTCTCTCACCTGTCGAGGGCCCCGAGCTGGTCCCCGTCCTTGCCATCGACGACGTGCCTGGCGAGACTCGGAGGCACGGGCTGCCGCTGCTCCGAGGACCGTGAGCTGATCCCCCATCCCTACCATTGACAACGCGCCCAACAAGACTCGGAGGCAGAGCAATGACACACGGGCGGCCACTGCTCCGAGAACGAGAGGTTGCGCCAACGCGAGGGGAGCGTGCCGCTGGAGATGGCTGGCTTGAGCGGCAACGCAACCTCGTTGGGGAGCTCGGAGATGCGCTCCTCCCAATCCCTGCGCATCACCGCTCCTCCTCTATCATCCTACTCCTAATCGGTGCGGATAGCCAACTTGAGGGCAGCATAGGCTCGCTGCAGAACTCCGAGGCGCGGTCCGTCCTCCGCCTCCTTTGCGTGCCGCCGCTTGTCCTTCTGAATCGACCAATATATGAAGGGGTTCAATGCGACATGGAGGCACTGACTAAGATTTCTAGATGTCAAAGAAGGTAAATAAAACGACCGGTCATGTCTCTTCAAATGCCCACAATCGATCATTTCAATGTCCACTTTCGATCATTTCAATGCCTACGATCGTTCATGTCTCTTTGGATGCTTGCTTCTGTTCTTTTGAGTTGCCATCCTCATAAGACCGAGAGTCGTATGGGTATACGATGCTAATAATTAGCGACTGAGTTCTCTCGTGGAAATAAATCCATGACATCAGCAGATGACGTGGATCATGTAGTGGGGAAATAGATGATACAGAAAATCATGTGGGGTCTATTTGATGATGTGGATAGCTTGCATGTTAAGAGAAATAGGAAAGTGGGGATGAACTATTTAGGTATTATAGATGTATAGTAGAGAAAAATTCGCTGGCATCGCAAACATGCACCATATATAACCATGTCGAGCTCTTTTTTGCTTGATAAACGGATACCTCGGGCCCCCCTTTCCTCCCGCATCGCTCCCGTGGGCGATAGGGAGGAACCCTAGCCGCCGCCACCCCAAGTCTCCCACTAGCCCTTCCTCCCCCATGCCGCCACCATAAGACGGAATCAGGCGAAACCCTACCGACATCGTTGTGGCGGCTGATATCGTCCCTCGCATATAGTGTCTTGGCGTAGGATGGGGTCCCTGGTGGCACCGTGTGCTTGCGAGTCACGGTGGTGCGATGAAGGGTCCTCCGATGGTGCTGCTCAGGCTCCTCCAGTTGCGTGTCTGACTGCGTTGAGGTGGGATAGGCCCTCGGCGCCGATGGCTACAGATCGAGGTCCACCTAGATCTGTTGAAAGGCGGTTATATGTGGCGTAGGTTGTAGGCAGTGTGGGCCTCGATGGTTGTAATCCGATGGGAGATGATGGCCGCTGGAGTTGGTGGTGGGTGGCAGCGTGCGCGTCCAGTGTGGAGTTGTGGGTTGGCAGCTAGTTCACGGCAGGGGGGCCCTGCACCTTGTCGTGATCTAGTTGGACCATTGGGTGATTGCGGTGGCACGCGAGGTGGCCGTAGCGGCTTTGGCGAAGGCGGTTGGTGTGGATGCTGATAGCTCATCCCTTCTCCTGGGTCTGGACCGGTAGCACGGGGTGCTTGCGCGATGGAGATGGCCGGGACCTGGGGCTCGTGCTCTACCGGATTGGCTTGAGGCTCGAGGCAGGTCGGAGCTCCCGCTTCGTGTAGGTGATGGTGGGTGTCGGTGTCAAAACCGGCGGATCTCGGGTAGGGGGTCCCGAACTGTGCGTCTAGGCGGATGGTAACAGGAGACAAGGGACACGATGTTTTTACCCAGGTCGGGCCCTCTCGATGGAGGTAATACCCTACTCCTGCTTGATTAATATTGATGATATGGGTAGTACAAGAGTAGATCTACCACGAGATCAAGGAGGCTAAACCCTAGAAGCTAGCCTATGGTATGATTGTTGTTCGTCCTACGGACTAAAACCCTCCGGTTTATATAGACACCGGATAGGTTAGGGTTACACAGAGTCGGTTACAATGATAGGAGATCTACATATCCGTATCGCCAAGCTTGCCTTCCACGCCAAGGAAAGTCCCATCCGGACACGGGACGAAGTCTTCAATCTTGTATCTTCATAGTCTTGGAGTCCGCCGTGATGATAGTTCGGCTTAGGACACCCCTAGTCCAGACTCCTCGGTAGCCTGAACCAGGCTTCAATGACGACGAGTCCGGCGCGCATATTGTCTTGACATTGCAAGGCGGGTTCCTCCTCGAATACTTCATAGAAGGTTTTGAACACAAGGATAGTGTTCGGCTCTGCAAAACAAGTTCCACATACCACCATAGAGAGAATAACTTTTGCCTGATCTGCTTTGACGTATTCCGCGGGCGTGACATCACACCACGGCCAGGCCTTTATATGAACCGTTTTTTTACCGTTCCACCTTAGCGCGTTTAGCGAGGCGGTTTCCTTGGCACGTCTTATCAAAGCATAGATCGTGCCCCCTTATTCTGGGATTCCCATCAATACGGACGTGGGTAACCCAACCGTGCCCGTCGGCACGCCTCCTCTATCAGAGGCGAGTCCTAATCGACCACGGGGTGGGCTCTTGGTATTCAACCTCTTTATAATGAGACCAAGGCCCTCTTCTTTTTACACCCTCCATCGAGTTCGCCTCAAGGCCGAGTTCTAACACCCAAAGCTTCAGATTTAGGCGCTTGGACCTTCGACAATGTCCGGCTCCGACCAAAGACGGCCGATGGATGTCTTCCTCCGTTCTGAAGAAGATGTGCTAAAGCTGCGAGATGCCGTGTATCTAACCGGCGAGATCTCGCATAGGCTGCCTGCTCCAGTGGCAGGTCATTCCCACTCCGAGCCCGGCGAGAACGTGGTGTTCGTGTCTCACTTCCTTCGGGTTTAGGCTTCCCGACGGATCCCTTTGTCTTGAGGGCTCATGTTTTATTATGGGCTGGATTTCCATGACTTGAATCCGAGTCCATCCTCCATATCTCATCATTCATTGTTGTATGTGAGGCCTTCCTCCATATTACCCCCACTTTGGATTGTGGCTCAAGACCTTCAAGGTGGAGCCAAAGATGATCGAGGGGCAACAAGCGAGTGCGGAGGGGCGGTCATAAGCAAATGTCTTGATGCTCCGTGGCCGAGGGCTCTTTTCAAGAGGAGCTTGATTTGTGGCAACGGGAGTGGTTTTATATCACCGCTCGGGGGCACCAAATGGGTGGCACTCCGCCTTCCGCCAGTCCACCACAGCCGGGTGGCGTCATGGGTCAACAAGGGGCTCGGCTGAGGGGCCGCCCAAGGGCGTTCCTTTGCTGCGGGCGTATTCGAGACCTCCAAGAAAGGGAGATCAATCTGGTTGCGATGGCACAGGTTATGTTGATCCGGCGCCTTCGCCTGCAAGCGTCGCCCCCTCACTGTGGGAATTCAATCCGGAGGGACCACGAGCTCTCCAAAATTTTATGGGCACGACGCCCGTGGAGATGTATAAACTGTTCTTGGATCACGGAGAGGTGTCCGGACTTGACTGAGGACGCAGGACTAAGCTGCAATCGCCCAGATACTCAAGTAAGTAGTCCTGTAACCGGACAAGCTGTTCATTCATTTATCATATATATATACCCTTTAAAGGAGCCGTTTCTTGAACAGGAGTGGATAGCCAAAGCAAAGTTAATAAGGTGTCCGGCTCCCCTCCCGGAGACCATGCTGGATCCCATGCTGACCAAGATGTTGAAGGTCGCGCCTTTTGAAGAAGGCGAAGGGGGAGCGGGGAAGCAAGCGCCTCTCTGAAGGAGGCTATCAAGGAAGGAGGGATTAAAAGTCCCATCCTTCGAGGAGAGAAGAGGACCGCTTCAGAAGATCTGGAGGTCAAGGCCTCAAAGAGGGAAAGGAATCTTCGTCAGAGAGTCCGGCGCTGGGAAGTAACCCAGTCGCACTATTTCCCCAAGGGGATCAGCCCTCCAGCGAGCCGTAAGTAAAAAGAAGGGGTCTTGTAAATAAGGAACATCCCTGCATTTATTTATGAAGATAACTGAAATTGTACCTTGTAGTTCGGACCTCAGCCCTTCTCGTGAGCTCGTCTTGAGGATCTTCTTCCGAAGATGATGGAGAGCCAACGCCTCCACCTGTCGCACCCTCATGCGAAGCGGGCGATCTGAGGTGTCGCCGCGGAGGTTCCCCAAGTCCGACGGGGCGGAAGGTCCGGCGCCAAGTGGTGTGCTTGGTCGGAGGAGCTGAAGGATCTGCTTTCGAGCGGCGGCTATCTCGGAAGATCAATGTGCTCTAATGGAGTACGGTGATTGAAAGAATTGCATCCATGGAGACCGGATTGCATGAAGCCGTCGAAGCTTCTCGACGGGGTTCGAGGTACGCAAAATGATGTACCTTCAGCGATTATGCATATAGAATGCGCCTGTATAGATAGTAGCCCTCGAGACTCGGTATGTTGTCAAAATTGACGGCGTGCGAGGATCAAAATCTCGATTATAACATATCGCGGCTCCTAAACAGGTGGCGGGCGTCCGTGGCAGTAGGACTGATGAATATGCCGAACTAAAGCGGCAACTTGACGAGGCGGATGCGGACATCGTCTTTGGTCAATAAGCGGTTTGACGAGTCACAAGGTATGCGACTTCTACGCGGACACCTAGTAAGGGAGCTTGGCGCCCATGTCTTACTATTTGTATGCTTAATGCAGATGGTGCCGCTGTGGAAGAGCTGCGGCGGAACTCGCCCGGCGAAAAGAGCAAGCCGAGAAATAGTAATGCGGCCGCTTTAAGGGCGACCGAAGAGCTAAAAGCCGAACGGGCTGCTCACTGCCGAAGCAAGGAGGAAATGGCCGATATGGCCAGAAAGTTGAATACTACCGATCACTGCGAGGTTCTTGAAAAAGAACGTCAAGCGGAGCAAGAGGGCCTAAAAAAGGCCGCCGCCGAATCCAAGGATGCCCGTTCGGCTTTCAGAGCTGCCAAGGAGGAGCTGAGTCAGGCCGGGGCAATTGCGGCTGGAAAACCGTTTCTGCTGCGAAGGAAATATACGGATCCAAAGTATGCTCACTTGGACAAGTTGTGGAGTTCGGAAGATGCTTATCTGGACTTAGCGGCAAGCGCTGCAGACGCGATTGAGCACTTAGAGGCCGGAAAAGAACCTGAAGGGAAGAGCTATATTGGTCGCAATTCCATAGTCCGGAGCGTCTTCTTCCGTTGACCGATCGGTTGGCCGAATGGGCCGAGCTGAATCAACTATCATGACTCATTTGTGGCCGGGCGGACCCCAGCCGAAGAGTTATTTTGGTTTAGTGCAGCAGTTCCTTGGTGCGGTACCGCATATCGATGCAATGAAGCGGTCGGCGTGTATTGAGGGAGCGCGGATGGCTCTGGCCCGTGTCAAGACATACTGGGCAGATATGAAGGCCACCGACGTTGCATCCCGAGATTCGGACAAAAGCCGAGTACTGCCGAGCACTACTTTGAGGAAGTCACAGAGGGCGCTCGTTTAATAGAGACCTTGATGCTCGAAGGATATTATGTTTAAATGAAATGTATGATTTGTGAAAACAATGTTTCGATATAATATAAGAGCTTTTTATACTTGTGCGTTCAAGTAGTAAACTACTCCACGTCGTCCGTTTATGTATATGTATATATAACACGAAAGATGGCGATCCTTGGCTTCAGCCCCCACGACATAGTGCGGGGGTGTTTGCAAAGAAGGCGCTTTTTCACACTTAATCCAACGTCTTGGTCCTGTTAAGGAGGTGGTAGCGTAGCAAACTAGGCAACCGGACTATAATGCTTTATCACTTGCACTTAGCCATAGGAGTTTGTGGGTGGGGCTACTATATAGCCCACAGGGCACCGCACTCTCCCGAATTAAGTGCGTGTGTGCGATCGAAAACCGGTCCTTCGTTAATGCAGAGGAATTCTAAACATTCCGATGAGTCATCGAGTGGTTGATCGGTCTCTCGCTATATCATAATGATCGGTTTTCGGCTTTCTCTCGAGGTGCTCGCCCGGCGAGCAACCGGGCACAATCGCGATAGTTCTCCACAGTGCCGCGTTAGCCGATAAAAGCGGGCGTAAGGCAGCAAAACACGAGGAGCCGGGCAAACCCAACATTTGACCAAAGACATGATTCGAGCTGATGCATATAAGGCCTAACTTTCGAGACGCCGAATACTCCCTAAGGTATTCGGTCTTTATAAAAGCAGGCAGAATAATGCCCTAAGCCCACATTGTCCGTGCAGCGCATAAAAGTTACAGTGCGGCCAATGCCAAAACGGCAGCCTCCTCCTCGGTTATAGTAAGAAACCGGGATGTATATCAACAAGAGGCGATAAAAAGGTTTACGCATGGTCTTAATCTGAAAAGAATCCTTGCAACGGGTCCCTCTTGCATGTACTGCGCTTTGTGTCTCCGTTGTGCGTATCACGGGACGGGTGTAGCACGTTGTTCATCTGTAAAGAGAGGAACTTAGTTTAAAAGAAAAGGATCGTCTGAAAGATGTACTTTATATTAAATAAGCGATGCGATTCGAAGAAGTGAATAAAATTGAGCTTTATTGTCTCTTGTGATACATGCATGCAGCCCCTTGTATGGGGTAATGCCGCTAGTAAGCGCCGGACTCGTCTAGCCGTGTCCGGGGTTTGAATGACCAATTCAGGTTCTTTGACTAGCGGAGCCGGATAGGTGTGGGGCTGTAAAGGCAGTCTCACGTTCCTCCGGGCTCAAATAACACTTAATACTCCCTTTTAATGAGATGATGCCGCGTGGACGGGCATTTTAAGTGTAAGAGATGCATAATGCGGTATTGCGTTAAAGCGGGCGAAAAGCTTGGCGTCCCAATAGTGCTTGATGGCTACTTTTAAGCGGGCAACATGGAAGATTAACTTTTCACGGCGGAAGTTGTCGGATGAACCGAACACAACTTCTAGCGGTAGGGAGCCCGCATACAATGGGCATATGGGTGCAGCATTACCCCTTTAAAGGAGGTGTTGCTATGGCGAATTTTGGTTGGGTCTATCCCTATCCTGCGGATTGTGTCACGATATATCAGGTTTATGTCATCGCCACCATCCATGAGGACTTGTGTAAATTGGAATCCGTCGATTATGGGATCCAATATCAAGCGATCCATCCTGCGTTTGGATACTTTCGGAATAGTCACGATGGTCGAAGGTGATTGGTTTTGACAACCGGTGTGCGGCGCGCATTCTAGTGGTATTTGCCTGCATTTCACGTGAAGTGAGTTCTTGTTTAACCTCTTGTGGGAAATTTTTTGTTTTACGGGGCTCGCTTGTGGTGCTCGTCATCATCTTCACTTGGTGTGTCGAGCCCTTGTGTTCGGCGTTGAGTCTGCCGGACTGTTTGAAGACCCAACAATTTACGTGGGTATGGTTTGCGGGCCTCCCGAGTCTTGTGGATTTGACATATCTTGTCCAAGATTTTGTTTAAGTTGGATAGCTCATCGCTATTGTCCTTAAGGGGCAGTTTTTATTGTTACGCCGTGAGCTTTTGAATCCGGCTTTATTTGTCGCTCTTTGGACCGTTCCTTTTAATCCGTCATTTGGTCCTTGTTGTAAGTGGTTTCCGTTTCCATCTCGGCGTCGGATGTACTTGGGTCATTTGGTGCTGCGTCTTGCTAGCTGACTATCCTCTCCAGCAAAAAGCGGGTCATGAGGCTTGTTAATGCGGCCATTGTTCTTGGCTTCTCTTGGCCGAGGTGTCTGGCGATCCATTCGTCTTGGACATTGTGTTTGAAAGCTGCTAAGGCTTCGGTGTCCGGACAGTCGACTATTTGGTTCTTTTTAGTAAGGAACCTGTTCCAGAATTTCCGGGCTGACTCTCCGGGCTGTTGAGTTATGTGACTTAGATCGTCTGCATCCGGAGGGCGGACATAGGTCCCCTGAAAATTTGCTCGAGACACATCATTGAGCTCTCCCCAGCTTCCAATGGCATTTTCGGGGAGTCTTTTAAGCCAATGCCGAGCTGGCCCTTTGAGTTTGAGGGGTAAGTATTTTATGGCGTGGAGATCATCTCCTCTAGCCATGTGTATGTGGAGGATATAATCCTCAATCCAGACTCTGTGGTTTGTTGTTCCGTCAGATGCCTCTATGTTTACGGGTTTGAATCTCACTGAAATTCATGATCCAGCACCTCATCGGTGAAACATAGGGGATGTGCGGCGCCCACATGTTGGGTGTGCCGTGATGTTCGGATATTTGGCGTGTTGCATTGCTTTGAAGAGCTTGCTTTCTCGGCCCATAGACGGACCTAATCGGGCCATCCTTTTGATGTGAGTCCTTATGCGGATCGCATATCGGCTTGTGTGCGGCGCCATTTGCCGCTCTCTTTTTGCCGTGGAGTCGTCCATCCGACCGGGTGGCCTTCTTACTTTTTGATTGTGGTGGCTCTAAGGCCGGATTAACGGATGGTTCCCGCGCATAGCCGGCGTGGAAGTTTTCGAAAAGAAGCCAGTCTTTTTTGGATTGGGAATCCTCTCGTCAAATTCGGGCAGTAGCTTTCTTTTTGGGTAGCTCTTTGTTCGGCGACTGTCGCCGTATTTGTCTGCGGTGTTGAATACTTTGCTCCATCTGATCTTGAGTGCATCTTCCGCTGTTTTGAGCTTCCGCTTACCTTTTTAGAGGCTATGCTTTCGGTGGCGACGAGCCTTTTTTGGAGGTTATTTTGCTCCAATAATTTGTCCGGCGTGAGGTCGTCCGGACTGTTGTCTTCGCCGGGGACGGGTTGTTTATCCAAGTTGTCCTGTTCGGACGACTGCTCAATAGCGTGTTCGTCATCCACCGGTTCGCCCTGCTCTATGGCTGGGTCTCTGTTGAGGCGGGACTTGGTTCGGCGTTTACGTTGCCGTTTTGAAAGCTTTTCGAGGGGTTCATCCTTCGTGGTGTCCCGTTGTTCCTCGTCTTCATTTCCTTTAGGTGTATCCACCATGTATACATCATGGGATGAGGTGGTTGTCCAGCATTCTATAGGCGCTGGTTCATGGTTGTCTCCTACATCATCGTCCATACCGTCGATGTCTTCGGAGTCGAAATCGAGCACGTCGTGTAAGCTTTCGACAATGGCTACGAAGTGGGTGGTGGGTGGGTGTTGAATTTCTTCGTCATCCGCATCCCAACCTTCCTGACCGTAGTCCGGCCATGGCTCTCCGGATAAAGAGAGAGATTTTAGTGAATTCAGGATGTCGCCAAAGGGCGAGTGTTGAAAGATGTCCGGGCAGTGAACTCCATGACCGGCGCCCGATTGGATTCGATTGGCAGGGGCGCGGAGGGTTCGGAGTCCGGAGAGGAGTCCGGCACCCTGGAGTCAACGTCTTCGCAAAGGACAGGGATAGAGTTCGGCTCAATCGCCAGAGATTGTAGCCCCGAGGCGGTGTCCAACCACTCGCCCTCGATTGGGGAATCCGGCTCAGTTAAGGGTCGGAGCGGATCTTTGGTGCGGCCTCGTGGCCTTCGCTCGGCGGCAGAGCTAGATCATGCCAATCGAGATAGTGCGGCACGCTTGGCTGCGGCTCGAGTCCGTCGAAGATCAAGTCTCCGCGGATATCGGCCGTATAGTTCAAACTTCCAAATCTAACCTGATGGCCAGGGGCGTAGCTTTCGATCTGCTCCAGATGGCCAAGCGAATTGGCCCGCAGTGCAAAGCCGCCGAATACGAAGATCTGTCCGGGGAGAAAGGTCTCACCCTCGATCGCGTCGTTGTTGATGATCAAAGGAGCCATCGGGCCTATCGGTGACGACACAGAGGAACTCTCAATGAAAGCACCAATGTCGGTGTCAAACCGGCGGATCTCGGTAGGGGGTCCCGAACTGTGCGTCTAGGCAGATGGTAGCTGGAGACAAGGGACACGATGTTTTTACCTGAGTTCGGGCCCTCTCGATGGAGGTAATACCCTACTCCTGCTTGATTAATATTGATGATATGGGTAGTACAAGAGTAGATCTACCACGAGATCAAGGAGGCTAAACCCTAGAAGCTAGCCTATGGTATGATTGTTGTTCGTCCTCTGAGACTAAAACCCTCCGGTTTATATAGACACCGGATAGGTTAGGGTTACAGTAGGTTACAATGATAGGAGATCTACATATCCGTATCGCCAAGCTTGCCTTCCATGCCAAGGAAAGTCCCATCCGGACACGGGACGAAGTCTTCAATCTTGTATCTTCATAGTCTTGGAGTCCGGCCGTGATGATAGCTCGGCTATCCAGACACCCCCTAGTCCAGGACTCCCTCAGTGGGCTTGGTCCGGATGGTGTCTGCGGGCATTGAGGTCCCTATCCTCGCGGATGCGGTGGTCGTTGGTGGTGGTCGGGTCTCCACTAATCTGTCGGGCCGATCGGTGCCGAAGACTACTGACATGGCTTCATGCGAGCATGCTGGACGACGACCGTCAGTACGGGGTTGTGTCTCCCCCGATCCACGAGGGATGGCTTGAGTTGCGAGCGTGGGGGCCTCTTACCATGGAGGCGTCGATCCAGACTCCGTTTCTGATGCTGGGCTAGGAATGAAAGGAGATGCTTTTTACTCCTACTGTGGTGGATGCACCATGATCTGGGCGGTTGGTGCTGTCTCAGATATGGATGCTAGGGCGACGACCTCGAATGGCGGTCTGCATGCTCTCTCCGAGGGGCATCATGTGGTGGTAATGGCTTTTCCTCTTGGCCGTGTGGGTCGTGAGAGGTAGCGGCGGGTTGCTCGGGCGTGCACTCTGTCTCCGATAATAGTGACGCCCTGATCCAGACATGGAGTTCTGACCTTGCCGTGCTTGTCCTGGAGACCTCGGGGGAGGTGTCGAGCAAAAGCCCTGCGCTTTGTCACCGATGATGATGACGCTCGCGAGCGTCGTTATCTTCTTGAAGACATCGTCTGGGTTCCAAGTCGGCGGCGCTTAGCATCTTTCTCCCTCCTAGGGGCGTTGTAGTAGATCTTAAGTGTTATAAGGCGTAGCATGGCGTTGAAACCAGTTCCTCCTGTGCTCTCTCTCGGCCACCTCATAAACATAGAATGTAACAATATACTTAAAAACAACCAGGTGAGCGATAAAGAAGCATTTTACAAACCTTTTCTGTCGTGTATTAAAAAATCATCGATATACATCGCACAATTAAATGGTGGCTTCTAATTCACAAAAAAAATGGTGGCTTCTCAAAAGCGGTCAAATGTTTTTGTCCTCGTGGAAGAATAGACATAAATCCTAGCGTGCGTACCAAGTGTTCTTCTGCACACTCTGAAACATACTATGGCAAGCCTCTGTAAAACACTGTACCGAAATACAGTACTACTCCTACAAGGCTAGGACGCTGAGAAACTACAGGCCCTTGACTATTTTCTAGTAGTATGTGTTTCCAGCTAGCATGCATGCACTGAATCAGCCTGCATGCTGTCTTTCCATGCAAAACGGGGTCGCTGCTTGTCAAAGAGGTAGTCACGGACAATCAAAAATACTTCATATACTAGACGCAACAGCAAGCCCCTGCCTCGCATCTTGTCATATCGATCCACAAACCCTAGCTACGGCCGCAGTTCTTCTCTTTTCAAAGGAGCGAGTTTTTCTCCGGCGAACTAAATGAATCAGTCCGGTGGAACAACACCAGCAGGCGGTGATGGAGGGGGCTCAGTTGGTCTGGATTCAGGTATTCCATGTCAATCTTATACAGTTCTCATTTTTTTATGCTGATAGATCTAGAAAAAACAAGATGTGCCGCATGAGCTTCCGTATATAGGTTGTTTGGGATTGATTACGAGGCCGTTTTTTCTCCCATCGCCTGAATAGTATTTTTCTAGTCTATTCTGATGCGTGGATTCGTTATTTTTCCTCCAAGATATGCATTTGTACCATTAAATATAATCTAGAATGCTCAGCCTTGTACGTTTCCTTTTTTACATCTATGGAAAAAAGACGAAAACAAGACTCAAGCGAACGTATTACAAGGCGACACAGTTCAGGGAGAAAGCAAGGTTGAGGCTTCTCCTAATTTAGATGAACACGATGTAAACGCTGAAGGTTAGACAAGAAGAGAACGGTATGTGAATTCTAAGATTCCTATTCGCCTTAGTATGTTGCGTCCTGTCACAATTTATAATCATCTTATATGACCATGCATACAAGAATCGACAGGGCGCTGCATGAAACCATGTTCAGACAGATGCAGTCAGATGGAGATAGCACTTGAAAATGCTGGGAAGATTGGGCAGGAAGTTGTTTTTCAGCCATTTAAAGGGATGAAATTCGACTCAGAGAAGGATCCATTCGAATTTTTCAATGCATATTCTTGGGAAATTGGGTTTGGTATCAAGCATGGCAATAAGTACATCAACAAGCACGGATTCAAGACAAAGCAGGACCTTTTGTGCTCATGCGAGGTAAGTAAGTACAGTAAACGCATATGATTAGGTAATAATAATATTCTTGTTCTGACTCTGAGTTTTGCATTTAGGGAACTCACAAAAAATTCAACTCTAGGTCTAGTAGAACAAACTGCCCTGCTATGGTTAGGTTGCTTCGCACCGACGACGACGGATGGTACTATGCAGAGGTGGTATTAGAACACAACCACGAGTTGGCAGACAGTGTCGGTGAAAGAAAGTTATGGAAGTGCCACAAGTACGTCGACACATCTATGAAGGACATTGTTAGGCACTTGCGTTCTAACAATGTTTCACTGACCAAGGTATATGGGGTGATGGCCGACATTCATGGTTCACACGATGATGTCCCATTCTGTAAAAGGTCTCTGAAATCCATGTGTGCGTCCATAGCTCAAGAATGTAGTCAGGATGATATCAACAAGACACTGGCTTTATTCACAAGCATGCAGGCAGAGGGCACTGGATTCTTTTTCGCAGTAAAAAAAGATGAGCAAAGAAGGGTGTCCGGTCTGTTTTGGTGTCACCAAAAGAGCAGGGCTGACTACAGTTTCTTCGGAGACGCCATGACATTCGACACAACTTACAAGAGCAACCTCTATGAGATGCCAGTTGGTCTATTCGTCGGAGTCAATAACCACTATCAATGCTGCCTGTTTGGTTGTGTTTTCCTGCGTGAAGAGACTGTAGAGTCACTCAAGTGGGCATTTGAAACATTCCTATCAGCAATGGACAACAAACCACCAAAAACAATATTAACTGGTAAACCAAACAGAACCAGCCAAAACTATTTTTCTATATTTTAGTTGTGTATTATCTATGAGATAGAAAACTAACCAGTTGTGTATTATCTACAGATAATCAACAAACAGATGAAGGATTGCAGAACGAAATTGGGAACATGTTCTCACAAGGTTCTGGAAGTTGTTTACCACCAGAAATGAGATCAGCGAAAGGAAGACCCAAAACGAAGCATTTCAAGTCAGCAGCTGAGGGTGCATCAAGCAATAGCACAAGGAAGTGTGCGATATGCGGATCTAGAGACCATTTCACAAGGTCTTGCCCTTGCCACCTTGTTGGTGCAGTAACATCAAGCGATTCCGAGGGAGATGATGCCTTACCAGTCCACACAGATGCGGTTGAAGAAACAGAGCTCAACCAACAAAGACAGATTGGAGAACAAATTAGGACCACCGAAAACAAGAAAACTCCTCAATCCGCACAGAGGAGGTGCAAGAAATGCAGTCTGCCTGGCCATTACACTCCTAAGTGCCCAAAATTCGATGGCCGAAAAAGCCACCAAAAGAGGTGACATGCAAGAAATGTCGCCTTGGAGGTCACTATTCGTCAACTTGCGGAGGGATTTCCTCATACAAGAGAAAGCGTTAATTTTGAAAATGGGGTTCAGGCGAAATATCACTTCTAAATTCTATTTTCACCTATTGTAGTTTCATTTGTATTCCTTTTGTGTCAAGACATTCATGTATTCAGTATTATGTCATTTGGGATTATTTGATTGTTTCACAATTTATAAAGTGTGTGTCGAACATTTATCGCATGGTCAGCATTTGTTACTGGTATTGATTGTTTAACTGACCTAGTAAACGCCTCATGGGAAAATGATTTCTTTCCATTCCTATTAGAGTATGACGCACCATTTTTTTGGGGGGCTGAAAAGGAGGCAAAAAACGTGTTGTACTACCAGTATAATTAGTGCAGTTTAGTGATTTGTTTATATGCCAATTTCTTGCCATGGCTATCTGTAAGTAAAACACTCGATATGGTAGGAGGAAGGAGAAGACTGGGAACAGAGAAAAGGGGATCGGGGGAATTCAGAGTGTATCCATCCATTAGTTGCTTTACACAGCAGGGACTCACACAAAACTGAGTAGTGAGACACAACTAGTGGCATAAATGATAAAAACCCAACCAAAAATGCCACACCCAGCTCAAAAAAATGCCACACCGTACGGCTGGACCCAGCACTCTCGCACACACTTAACTAACACAGAACAATGCTGACAGGTTGACCCTACTCAACTCCAGCACCCCACCTGTGAGCCTAGTTCAGTGTCTTCACCAGTGGATGGCATGGCAGGTCTGCCAGCCATGACACTATCCTGTTCTGTATTTTGTCAGATCTGCTACAGCACATTGGCTGGATGTGTTTGGTGTGGCATGGTCACATGTGAAGAAAAAAAAAGAATTGGCAGGTGCAGCCTCACGGGTCCCAGCAGACTGGCAAGAGACTGCACCTATTGTCAATTACCAAGCATTGAAGGAATACCTACACGGAAATCACGTCACGAAGGGTTCTCTGTGGAAATTGTAGGATGCTAATATTTGTTGTTGTGTGTTGTTTTGATGTGATCCTATGGGGTATATATAGGAGTACATGTGAGAGAGAGACTTGGAGTAAAGGACAAGTCGTACATGGTTTAAACTATCCTATCTCTAACTCCTAATCTCTAAGTAAACATAATTGTACTTCTAACATTCCCCCTCAGTCGCAGCGGGAGTGAAACGGACGACTATGACTGAATTAAAGTCTTGCGCTTCTGTCGTCTTCTCCGTTGCGCCATCTTCAACTGCGTCTCTAATGGCTGATGGGTCGGCATCTAGGGCGGTGACTGCGTCCCCTTCTGGTGCCTTCCTTGTCTCTTCTCTATTTTCTCAAATTGCAAACAGGTCATTTTAGTGTTCACGGGCAGAAATTTCTGAAAATTATATGGGTACTGCATCACCAAGCAATCTGAAAAATCTGGTGTTCTTAAAAAAACAAATTTATAGGTGATGAAACTGATGTCCCAATGGCTACACACTGAATTTTCACCAAGCAATTTGAAAAATCTGGAAATGACGGCAAGGTGGAAGAAGCATCCTGACCTAGGTAACGTTGTTGTACCATGCTAAGCATCTTCAAGGTTAAAGTCCTTGGTAACAAAGAACGTCGAATCAAAAGAAGTGTTAGAGCAGCATCTGAACTGTTTAGTAAGAAGAACAGATTGGGTAAAAAAATAGTACCTAGGTAGCTTTGTTACTAATCGGAACCACCAAGGGCTAAATTTCGTGTTTTGACCCTTTTCGCATAGAAATTCAGGATCTGAGCCCTGTTGGAAAGAATTTTGGGATTTGACCCTTTTTCCTACCGCCACGAGGCTTGGCGGTAGGATTACTTAGCCTACCGCTGTAACACGTGGCGGTAGGATACTTATCCACGTCGGTGCTAACGGTCTCCGTCCCGTCCGTCCCACCCTACCGCCAGAACACGTGGCGGTAGCTGTCCGATCTCATCACGGGGAACCCGGGCGCTAGGGTCTAGGGCACTTATAAGCATGGGCCGCCCCACCCTCCCCTTCTCCCCCAACCACCGCCCCAAGAACAGAGGAGTTCTTCCTCTCGCCCCTCTCTCATCTCCTCCACTCCTCCCTCACGATCTTCGGCTGCTTTCTTCACCGTTTTTGCGGATCGAGATGGCAGGAAGAAAGCAAGGTAAGCTTCTTCGATCCCTTCAATTAGTTTTATACAAATAGCTTCCGATTCGTCGCATTATTTGATTCAAATCACTCCCCCTTTTAACTAGAATTAATTATTTTGAACCCTAGGATTGATTTAGGTTGATTCTAGATGTTATATTTTGTTAGATATGAACTCTAGTCACCAGTTGGTATGGTTATGTGAAGATGAACCCTAGTTCATATTATTTTGGAGGATTTTTTTATATGATGCATGTGTGGAGGAATTTGTTTTGATATATGATGCATGTTGATATGCTATGATTCAAGTAGTGGATGTAGTTGGAGAACAAATGTTGAACTCTCAAAATGAACCTAGGTTTAGATTTTTTTCAAGGTGATGAACCTTTTGTGTGATGAATCTATATGTTTAGGTACGAAGCTTGGAGCAAGCACCGCCGACTCCATCATCGCCTGCTCCTCCCACTCCTCTGCAGCAGATTCCGTCGAGATGTCGCTCCGTACATGTACGAGAACTTCCCAGCTGCTGCAGCCCGGTGGGATCTGTCTCGAACGAGGTCCTAGAGGCGACGAGGGCAAAGCGGTGGCACGAGAGGGCAGAGCGGATCTCGGCGATGTCGTGGGTTGGTCGCATGAGCGTGAAGGAGTGGAAGAAAGTGAAGGCAGAGATGGAGGCAGATCCAAGTATCCGCCGTGTCCGCCGGAAGCGTGCATTGAAGTTGCGCAGAATTACTCCAACTATCTCTGAGCAATTTGGGCGGAGAATCTACTTCGAGAGCAATGCGGAGGAGAGAGCGAGGATGCCGCCCAAGTGCATCTGCGTTCGATATCATCAAGCGGGGAAGGGCGGAGGCCAAAACTCCAGTAGGCGGGGCAAGGTGGGAGTGCTTGAGCAGTCGGATCTTGACCCGGCGTTCGCCTCACTTTGAACCGGTGGATCCGCTGCCGTATCTGTCTCCACGGCCAGGCCTAACATACGAGGAGCTCTGGAGATGATGGTGTCTGCCCGCTCTTCGAAATTATCCGCAAATCGTCTTATTAGTTTGTCTTGTGTCTTTCAATTATGTTCTCGATGAATAATGAAACTATGTACCTCTTGTAATGCCATCTGTTTATTATCGATTCGGTTTGAACATTACATTAGCGCATGCCATTTGTTCTTGTCAATATGAGTATACTTTCATGGTAAAAGAAATGAGTATATACTTTCATGATAAAAACATGTTTGTATACTTCAAGTGCTATTATTGTGTATGTAATGCTATTTGTTTGAGATCTTTTTTAGCCTCTATATCATTGATGTGAAAAGAAACAAGCAATTAAACTTGAATGTGTAAAACACGGACCCTATCATTGAGGACCACAGCGGTAAGGTCACACAACCTACCGCCATGGCACTTCGATATTTCGTTCTGAAACTTTCGCAGGCAAAACAACCTACCGCCATGTGTTCTGGCGGTAGGTTTAGACAAGATACCGCCAGGGTCCCAGGCGGTAGGTTACTTATGCACGTCAGCTCGCAAACGAGCCGTTCCCTCCGTCGCCCCTCTACCGCCATGGACCTGGCGGTGGCCTGTCTAACCCTACCGCCATAACCCCTGGCGGTAGCGAAAGGGTCAAATCCCGAAATTCTTTCCAACAGGGGTCAGATCCTGAATTTTTATGCAAAAAGGGTCAAAACACGAAATTTAACCACCACCAAGCTTCTAGGCAAATAGCAGACAAGTAGTACTAAACCGTAGGCTGAGAGTGGTGCAAAACGGGAAGGAGGGGCAATTCACTGCTTGCGTTCAAGTTGTAATAAAAAAAGGAAAAAGCAGGCACGCAGTACTGCAAAACGCAGGCTAGCAGATGTGTAGAAGGGGAAGGATGAAAAATGCCCGATACAACATCACCTATATCATGTGACGAGCACTGACATATAGAAAGGCATGCATAAATTGAGCAGGAACCTTTCGCACATTGCCATTCTCATCGACCCCTATAAGATAAAGGTATGACTATGCATGCCCCTAATAGAACCTTTTTATAGAAAATGAAAGAACTAGAACTTTATAAACAGGAAGGTGCGGATCTCGAAGGTTTCTAAGGGTTCCGATTGCAATGTTCCCAGAATCACAACATACCAACCCCCCCCCCCCCCTCTCTCTCTCTCTCTCTCTCTCTCTCTCTCTATATATATATATATATATATATATATATATATATAGTAGAATGCTCGTGCGTTGCTACAGACTTTTAAAATATTTTTCTTGAGTTATGCGAACATCATTGAACTTACTCATCGGAATACCAGTTGGAAATAAATGTTGCCATAAGCATTTATCGTAATTCCAGCCGGTTTGCTTTATTTTGAGTGCGTCGTTGTTGTGGGATATCATCACTTGCACATCTTTTTGTTGTATAAAACATGGTGAATTTTTGTCCCCTTCCAATGACGCCGCCCCAAAAACTCTCTGAATGGTTTTCTTTTTGAACCCTGACATAATCCATCTCCATCTCTCTCATATTCTACAAAATTAAATATATAGAAATATACCTTTAGGGTATTATATCATGTGCAACATACATAAAAAGAAGAACAATTATTTGCATGCACCTATTTTGGTTGTGTAAAACTCGTTGAATTCTTAGCCCCCTCCATTATCATTACATCAGGGTCTTTGTCAGTCGACATCTCCGAAGCACAATCAAATCCTTCAGTTTTTATGACCTACAAAGGTATTCTAATATAAACAAAGATTAGAATAAATTTTTTATGATGGTGGTATGAAAAATATATATTCATTGGACAAATGCTAGAAATGAGCAGTTTCTAGTAGATTGAGTGGCATCCCAATTTTAATAATTTTAGGCTCACCTCTAAATCACATGTTGATGGTTATTCTCACGAATATCTACTATTTAGGGTATGTGGTATATTGCCCATAAAAAACTATTTAGGGTATGTGTTATATCTACTATTTAGGGTATGTGGTTATTCTCACGAATATCTACTATTTAGAGCAAAGAACGGATTTCCTCTTTATATAATAATAGTCGGTCATCCGTAATTTCTTAGATATTTTTAAGTAATTTATTGAGAAAATATTTTATGCTATTCTGAATATATATAGTGTACAGGTATAAATAAAGCTTTATTTTTATAATATTCCCATTATACCCATCATATACGACTTGTTGTCCTCTCCTGCACGACCGCACTCTATTCACTCCCTCTCCGCACCACTCACTCTCTTGTTCCCCTACCTCTCTAGATCCATAGACTTCACCGGCGTCGCTCACTCTCCTCTCTCTCACTTTTCGCCCCACAACCAACAAAATCGACGACCTCATCTCCCACCCCTCCACCCTTTCATCCCTCCCCTCTTCTCACCAAAATTAGTGAAGGGGGGATCGAGAGACCGGCGAACAACATCACGCCAAGGTCACCAACGCCATCATGAAATGACAGGCCTCTTCCACCTTGACAGACTTGCTCGCGCACCAAGATATGAGAGGGGGCCTTCTACTTCTCCCTCGCTCATCACCCTTTGGCCAAACCATGGATCAACCTTCCTCTACTCGACCCATGCCATGGACCGAGCTCACTTCCCTCCTCAAGGTCATCTCTTCACCCCTTTCCTCGTGTGGCATGTTGCACCGCTAACCTCGCCTTATATCTCCCTCCCTTTCCTCCCATATCGAGACATGCATGTGTTTACGCTTTCACTGCTTCACCTCACCGCCGCCTTCATCTCCTTATACAATGTCGTATCCGCATATACGCATTTGTAGAAGTGCATGTTCGATTCTTGAACCTACAAAATATAAAATGCTGAGGTCAATAAGTATGAATTTCTCTTGTCCCTAGTACTATATTTTTATACATGCTTATTGCATAACCAACTTGTGTGTCGTAGTGTACCGTGGACTTCCTGAGCTGCTCGACCTTGAGCTTGTCGGTTTAGGTGAAACACGTTCTTCGTCTTAACCTCCATCTGCAGCTCGGCATCACGGATGGCGACAGCCTTGGCGTCCTCAACCTCGGCGACCTTGGCCTGCCAGTCCCGGCCTTCTCCTTCATGGCGAGGTCGGTCATTGAGGCGGCGTTGTCAGCCTTCCTAGTGTTCTCAAACATCTGCACCTCCGCCTTGACCTTGACCTTCTCCTTGAGCACCTCGCCCTGCTGCCGCACAGAGAGCACCTTGTTCTCGGCGTCCACCTTGGCGGCGTTCTGGCACGTGAGGCCATCCCGCTCCACAAACATGCACCTTGGCCACCTTTCGCTGCCTCCTGTTGTGTCTTCTCGCCAAGGTAGGAGAAGTACTCATGCCTCGGCATGTCCACCAGCTTCTTCACGGTGGCATTGTAGATGAAGAGGCCGAATTGGTCCAGCTCCTTCTGCGCGCAGTTGAACACCTCCTACTTGAACTTTTTGGTGCAGGGTGAAGATCTCGTCCATGGTTAGCTGCGCCACCAGCATCCGGGTCTCACCCTCGATTAGCCGTTTAGCCCTTCACCATGTCGTGCCTGTGGCTCCTACCGTACGAGTGCAACAACGCGATCAACTTCACGTGGAGTAGGAGCTTCGCTTCGACGGTGGGCAGGGCTGGACGTCTGGCTTCGTGGCTCAATCGGTGTTTCACACGCTCGGTCCTGGCTTGTTAGAGAAAATGGGCGATATGGTCTCGCTAAAATCGGCTGGAAAATTGTCGGTCCGATCCGGTGCGGTCTTCAACCGGTCCGACCAAAATCTTGAGAAAAAATGTCACTGCCGCCGCCGTTCGTTCTCAGCGTGCCGACCGGCAGCCCCCGGGTAAACTACCATGTCCCCAAGCTTCCCCGCTCCTTCTTTTCTCTCCTCCCCAAGCACCATAGCCTCTCGCCGCCCCTGTCGTGCAGGCACCACTGACGATCTCAAGTTCTCAACTTGGCGTTAGCGGCGTTCTAGCTGCGGTTTCACGCCATGGCGTGACCGTTCTTTAGCACAACACACATGCAAGCCATCAAGCTGGGAAAAGCGGTTGATTGGGTGTGAACTTCGGATCGATGCGAGAATCGCTTCGGCCGTGATTTCAGCGTGAGATTTAATAGCCTCTCGCCTATAATCACGCACCATGATCCTCTGTTGCCGTTTTCTTTGTTGAAGCATATGTTCAGGTCCACCGCATACGTGATTCTGTGTCTCCCATTGCTCTCTCCGTAACAACCTTTCTTTATCGCTGCGTCTTTATCGCGAGTAAAGGATTAGCAAGGTCATTTCGGGGAGTTAGTTGGAGTTCTTGGCACTTTTACTGTGTATATCTTGTATAAATGTATACCTCTATAGCTGAATATGACTGCTCTCAGTCGTGTTGGTGTGTTCACTTTCTGCACTTCTATTCAGTCGAATAGGAAATAGGAAGTACAAGAGAAACATGGCTTGATCCGAAAATCACGGCACCATTTGACAACAAACTGAATGTCATGTTTTTTTTCATGGTTAATCCGCTAATTATAGGAAGGCCCGAACACAAAAAACATGGGCTCATGAAAAACTGCTATGGAAGGTTCATGGCTAACAACCGCGCCTTGCCGCAGACATCACTAACCTCATCATTGGCGCCCCGCATGTCCACCACCTCACCACAAAGACCGCACACGCAGCCCACCTCCCCGCCGCCTCAAAGACGTTGACGCCGGTGGTGGTTGGCGGTCCAAATGGTGGCTCGATGAGGGACCGAACCAACCGGACCGTGTCGCCTTGGTAGCGTCGCCGAGTTCCGTGGTGGTCACCCGGGACCGATGGTGAAGGCGAGGCGGGGCGAAGAAGGCGACTTCTTGGAGCTCTACCAATACCCACGCCTTCTTCACGGCGTTAAGTCCTCGATGCCCCACCGGTGATGGCGGTGTACTGACGCGTACGCGGCGATGAAGCTCGCGTTGACTGTTCTGCCGGCTGTATCGTTAGGTTTTCTTTCCTTCTTACCTACATAGGACATAGGAGTATTGACCGATCAAAGGAAATAAATAGAACATGTTAGTACATATAGCAAAAATGCCCGTGCGATGCAACGGACCTATCAAACTTGTTTTACGTGATCTCGGTTTATGTAATCAATTAATTACGTGATCTCTGTTGTATGTTCTTTCTCTATTCCAAAATTCCACTCACGCGAGTAAGAAGTATTTCACTGTCTTATGCAAGTAGATCAGTGCATACATATGCTACTTGTTCGTAATGGCAACCTGAATAGAGTAAAAAAAATCGGTTTGGTGCATGGATGGATTGATGGGAACACACTGTCTAATGAAAATAATAAGAATCACATTGGCATGCATAGGTGATTTGAAATTTTAAAAATATAGCATCTACATCTGCGCATCATGAGGAACAATTACAGAGAAAAAAATTGATCCAGTCAAGTGTATCTTTGGATATTCCATTATCCACTTAGGCCATATTAGTATTACTTCCCACGTGGTGCACATCATCCTGATGCATGGGTGTGCCTCGGCCCTTACATTGCAAATGTTATTATTGCAGGAAGAGCACACATTCATAAGCTAACGATTTCACAATGCGTTCTTGCTGATAGTAATTAAATCAAATGAAACGATGGACAAGCAGATTGATTAAGGAACTCTAGGTAATACTTCATGCCGTAAGCATTGGCTCAAAAAGTCAATTTGTAAGTAACAAAAAAAAGGCCTAGAAGAATAGTTCTACCTAAATAAAGTTTATCTTTGCACATGAGCAGATCCACACAAAGCAGAGGGCGTGGGCGGCCGGTAACTGTGGGAAGGAGCAGAGTAGAAGATTTACACCGTCTCCACTTGGATATGGTGTCTCCGTCGCATCTGTGGAGGCGTCATGACTCCGCCTCGGATGGTGCTCGTGGCTATGGTGAAGAAGGAGGGTGACGCATGGGCGAAGAGGCGGCGGTGCTTGTGGCCAAAAAGTGGGTCGTTCATTGCGGAGGGAGGAGGATCGTAGGAGGCGGCGACATCGATGGCGGCGGCCCGAGTAGGGAAGTCGAGGTAGGACGTTGTGTTTTTAGGGAATTGCTTGTGAAAATAACGTGCATTTACGACGACTTAGCGGCGGATCCTTAAAAAGACATAGCGAGCGAGATTCCCTTAAAGCTGGTAGGAATGGATACGATTGATGGCGTTGATAAATAGTAGTGAATGTTGGCCTAATTTACTATCATCATGCATGGAAATGAATCATCAAGAAAAGAATACTTCCTATTAGTACACTCATAGGAAGCTTCCTAATCTACGCTACCAAACAGTTTACGCCCAAACAAGGAAGGAAAGTTATGGGCGTGATTGAGAAGGAAACAAACGTTATGAAGATTAATTAATTTAGATTTGATCTTTAGAGATTGATTGTGATTGATTCTTTTACATAAAGACATTACTAAATAATTTGCGTCAGTATGGAAAGTTCTGATCCGTTCAGTTTTTTTCGTTGTGTGAGAGGGTGAAGTGAAAATAAACCGATGCAGTGGGGAGGCGACGAAAAAAATCTACGACGGTTAACCTACGAAAAAAAACCGGACGAAAGTGGTGGGACGAAAATTGACCGGCGGAGACTACCAACTGCTCCACGAAGCTCCCCCAATTTGGTCCATTTCTGACCGTTGAATCAGCCATCTGGCGCGTCTCGACCATCGGATCTTCACCTCGCGGTCAAACTCTTTTCACCTTGCAGTCGTTTTGTCCGCCCAATTTTGTCCGCCCAATGACGGGTGGGCTCGTGCTGTGCGTTTATTGGCTGGGTTGGTCATTCTCACGTGCAAGAGGCTTTTGCCCAATCCACGCGCGCGCTCCGCACCCAATCCCATTCTCTCATCCGGTCGTCCCACACTCCCACTCCACACCAGCCGCCACACAACCCTAGCCCCTTTCCGATTGATCCCCATAGGCCACAGCCCCAGCCCCTCCTCGCTCCGTCGCTCGTCGCCATGGCCTCCTCCATAGGAGCCTCGCCGATGTCTGCTACCCCCTCCCCTCCACCACCATAGGCGTGCACGGGCGGTGGATCCATGCCGGAGAAGAGCAGCTCCAGTTGTGCAGCTAAGGGGAAGATGAAGGAGGTCCGCCTCCCTCGCTGCGTCCTTGCTCCTCCTCCTCTTTCCCCTGCGCCTACACAGCCAAAGAGAGGACGTCGATGGGGACAAGAAGCAGCGGGGTCTGCAGGGAAGATGGGGAGGGCGGAGACAAGGGGAAGGAGCAGCCCGGCCCTGCTCCATCTCTCTTTCCTTCAGGGTGGCGAGGGAAGCCGCCATGGCCAGTGGTGGTGCTGCACAGGGATGTCCGCCCCCTCCAGGTATTCGTCCTATCTCCCGACGCCCTTCCGTTTAGGTGAATGTTCCCTTTTCCTCTTGGCCTGATCTGCTCACACGCTTGGGGTTTCACGTTGTAGGGATCAGATCTGATGCGGGAGGTGTGGTATAATGCATAGGCGTGTAATCCTGGCTACGATCTATTCTGGTGATCTGGCTATCAACTGGTAAATCTAGAAATCATTGGAAAATGGTGAACTTGTTGTCCTGCTATGTGGACATCTTTTGATTATGCTTTTAAACACTACACGTTGCTGATTCAATTCCATTTATTGGTTGCTGATTCAATTCCATTTATTGATGCAGGAGAATGTCGATGTTAAAGCACTTGGTTTTGATGGATCATATTACTGGTTCTCAGTTCAACTGAAGATGGCTTCAGATAGGACTAAGGTTTGAATATTCATGTGTTATTTTCTACATGTTGTAGTTCATCTATGTAATTTGAGTCCCTGTGGTCATATATTGGCCTATCAAATTTATCAGGTGCTAAGTTCTCTTGCCATATTCTTAATTCTTTTTCCTCTGATTTTGGTGTTGGTGTGTGTATTATTAGTAAAAATATGCTTGCAGTTTTTTTTTGAAATATGTGTATGCCATTAACTGATTCATTGTGTTTTTCAGGGGTATATGGACCATAAATGATGATATACTTGGTTATTTCAACATTGAAAAGGAGTATGTCTCAGCAGGAAGGTCAACCGTGGGGAGGCGCGATATGGCATGGCCTTAGTAGCCAATTAGGTGTCCTCTCTCTTTGCCTATTGCTTCCTTCGGAACTCTGATTTTGTTTAACTTATGAAGGCAGATTCATCCTACAAGTACAATCATGATTAAGAGTTTGTGCGCCCCTGCACATCGGTTTGCTTTCTTACATTGATTGTTGTTTTTTATGCATGATATCATTCACCTTCTCACATAATAGTTTGGTAAAAAAAGTAAAATCACTCCTGAATTTGCACTAATTATATATTTATGGCACTATTAATAATTTGTATTTGCATTTTCTGATGAATTCATCGAATTCATTTCTCAATATGCTTAGATGCTTGTCTGTCGGAAATTTTGTGTGACAACAGAGGTAATGGTGACTGGTCTACTGTTCTTTTTTGCTGTCTAAAGTGTTCCTTCAACTAATCCAGTAACCTCACATTACTTTGTGTTTAACTAATATCATTCTTATCACAGTGAGTACAAATATTATTCAGTTAGCCTCCTTTTCGTGGAAGACGAGTGAAAGTGTAAAGGTTAGAAATGGTAACTGAATGAGTGTTCTTTTTTTATCACCTCTGAATTTAAGGAATATATTTGCTGCCTTTTTTGTCGTCGGTCTTGCATTTGAAGCTTAGGTGAATGGCCTCTCTACTAAATAAGACAGTTATTTCTATGCCTAAGTTCTTTTGTTGGTAGAAGAATTTGTAGGGAAGAAAGAAAGAAAATTTATGTGAATGCCAAGTTTGGATTTGCAGCGAGCAAATGGAGCATGCCAATACATACTATAGCAACCATATACATCAGCTTGCTTTTAGATTTTGAGTTAATTCATAGTTATCGAATAATCAAACAGTAAAACATGCAAGAAAGTCTTTTGTTTGTTTTGAGCTTTTGATCCTACATGAGCCCCTGCAGCCCTACTGCTCCTGAGCCCAAATCCCATGATGATGCCCACACCTCTTCGTCGTTGAATGAAGGAGTCTGGTTGTTAAAAAAATTAGTTTTCTTAATCAGTATATATGTCCTCTCTGCATATTTCCTTTCTTCGTATTTAAGAGGCCCTCAAGCTTTGTTAGTTTTCTGATAGATATGCAATTTTAATTTGATTGTCCCGACAACAGTGGGTGTCGATGGAATTATCTATTATTGACTGCCAATCTGACTGACATCTGTCACCATCTATCATATTTTAAGCTCTATGAATGAATGATTCGGGGCATGTTTTTCTCCTTCATTTTTCATGTGGAAGTATTTGATATATCCTAGGTATGGATGATTTATTCACAGAATGTCCCAGAATTTGTGGATCTCGGTGTACAAGAATCAACACGGATACTGAAACATTGATTTTTGCTGAAGGTAATTTTTTTCCTGTTCCCAAGCACTTTCCTCATGTTTGCTTCTAAAACGTTACTTAGCAAGGCTTATATGATTCATGGAGTTCACTTAGGAAGGATAATATTATCAGTTTAACTTTTGTAAAGGAGACAAGCAGTGCACTTACCCTACATTAAAATAATGGGACATGTCATAATTTCGATAGTGGTTTCATATAGGAAATATAAGATACGCATAGAGAAGAGCCATATTGGGCATTCTTTTCTTTTAGTTTTTGGAATCCTAGGCAGAGGGTGTTATATATTTCCATGATTTTTACCACTTGCTTATTATTCAACGACATAGATTTAAATGTAGTAACATGTGTTTATGCTTTACAGTCTGGTGTCGAATAGTACCCTTGATAAAGCTACACGGTGGATGCTATTCATCACGTAAGGTGAGCTTCTGTGACTGGTTTAACCTATTCAATAACATCATATGCGTATTCACACAAAACACCCTGCCAAGGTAAGGGTAAAATTGGTTACAACAAAACATAAATTCCATAAAAGCAAGTTGTTAAAGATAAACATGAGATCTGAAATAAATAAGATGGCTAACTCCTTCGCAAGTAAAAACTGAGAAATATATAGATATATGCACATGTATCGAAACTGCTACATTCAAGCTGATTCCAAGAACCATGGTTATATGGCTGTGCATCAGGTTGCAATGGACTTCTTCTCAAACCTTCATACGTCTCAACAGAGGAACATATTCAACTGTAAAACTGGTTGAATTGAAAAGACAATTCTGGAACACTTAAAAGATATATACGAAAACTGATCTGACACTAAATTGATCTTGTTGGTATCTGGCAGCAGAACAGGCTCGAGAGGTTGATAACCCATGGTACCGATTGTGTATTCATGAAAACGGACGGCGTCTGCATGTTCGTGAAGCAAAAATTGGCATAGAAGTTGTGAGTCGTTGTCTTTTCTTCTGTGGTTCTGCTCTATGCATTTGTTGTGAAAAATGGTTTCAGGTTACTCTTGTGCTTCCTCACATAAAAACCGTGAGTGTGCCTTCTAAATTTGCGGTTGTTTGTTCCTGGTCTTAGGCTTGGTGCCTTTCAGTGTGCTGCTTCATAGGCCTTCTTGCTTTGTTTTTGTGTGTGTGTGTAATTTGCAGGACAGAGGAGGTTGTGGAGGACGTGCACTTCAGATTAGTCTAAGTCAGAACCGACATGCTGACATTCACTTTCAGACCAGTTCTCCATTTTGTTAAGCTAAGCTTTTAGCTGAATGTGGAAGAAGTGTAATTGTGGGTAGGTGTTTTGATTGGTAAATACTATTGTCATGCTGAATTTAGAAGCTTATGCCAGTTCTTATGTGAGAATACTATTGCTTGTTGAATGACATGTCAATAGAAATGTATGTATGCGATTTTGTACAAGAAACGCTAATATCTTGTAGTATATATAATGATTTAGAAGCTCGGTCGATTGGAATATATGATGATTTTAATCCTGTATAGCTGGATCCAGAAAACATAGACAAGCATGGTTTCTCGATTTCTTGTGTATTCAGTTTAGCTGCCACTGGTTCTTCCCTTTGCTGTATTTTTTCTGCATATATCCTTTACAAATTTGACAAGGGGCTCAGAAACTTTTTGGAATAATGGAATTAGTGAATATGAGGTCATATGAGCTAAACTGAATAGAAATGAGACCTTAACAATTGCCTGAATAGAAAAAAATATAGTTACGATCCAAGCAGCTGGTTGTTCACGGTTCAGAGAACCACCGGCGTGTTATAATCGTGCTAATGCCATTGGTTTTAGGCTTATGATGTCCACCCATGCATGTCATCAAATCTGCCCAAACTAAAAAAGACATGCACTGAAGTATGATACTTATATGTAATACCTGGACGATGACCAGTCTAGGTAAGAAACTAAGAGGCATGATTCCAGTACTACCATTAACTCTAAATGTGATTTTGGCAAACTAAAACTAGCCCATGTCTTCAGCTCATTGTTCTTATGTTTTTGTATTTTTTATAGGACTGAATAGAAGCTACCATGAGGAGCCAGATAGATGATATGATCTTCAACAGTGATGGACGCTGAAGCAAAGATTCCAATGATCTGTAAGATCGTCAATTACTACATCTGTTGTCTGCTATGGCCGATGCACACTTCCAGCCGCAAATATCATACATCGATGATATTTTTCATATATGTGTGTAATAATGGTGAAACGTCCCGGTTCCTCTACTACTGATAAGTAGTTTGCCTTGGATAAGCTACCAGGCAGGTGATTTTGTCTAAGTCCGAGCCTTGCCTGCAAACCACTTATAATTTCATGCTTAGTTATGCACAAATTTGACATCTAATTATTCTCCTTGCATGATTTTTCACTCAAATCTGTATACGGTTTCATGCTTATGAAGATGACTCCAACAAAGGTTTTCAATCTGCGCAGACCAATCAATAGCAAAGGAGTACAAATCCAGACGGATGCAGGCCAGATCCGTGCATCGGAGCGGTACAAGGCAATAAAAAAGGGGCAAAAATCTCACCAACTTTAGAGCCACATGAACGCTAGGGGTTCGTCTCTGAGCGAACACCCTCTCTCACCGAACGGAGCTGCCGAGGAAGAAGAGGGGATAAACACATTGATCGATACCTTGCCGCTTCATATTCTACATAGAGCGGGCCAACCCAGGGAAACTCTTCATGGACCGAACACCGAGCGGGCCAGTCCAGGAAACCTTAAATACTTTCTACATGCTATTAGACATGCACATATTTTTTAGCTAATTAATAAATGAGCAAAGGAAAGATATGTTTTTAAGCAACATGGCATGTGCTTTCTTTTACCTTTTTTAACACACGCCAGAAATACGTGTTTCTTTTCATACATAAGGATCTGTTATACCACCAAATAATAATGTGTATATGTATACATATCATTGTACACAACAATTTTCAGACCGATCATAGTTTGAAATAGGACTCTACGCCTAAGTGGTTGCTAAAACCTATTTTTAACGAAAAAGATGGACCTTTACAAAACACTCATTGTATAGATTTTAAAGGACAATTTTTTTTTTCATACCAAGGCATTTTTACTTAGACTCTATACTATTAAGTTAACCCATGTATATTCATATCATTATACACAACATTCCACCGTGTTTCCTATTAGAGAGGATTAAATCATGAAATTTGTTTTCATTGCGAACATGGTTTTAGCGTGCCTCTGCGCCATTTGGCGCAACGGGTCCACTAGTTTCATAAAAGATGCCTATTTTAGTGAAGGTAGTGCGTGCTCAAACTTGTACTCCATCTGTTCCTAAACATAAATCTTTTTATAGATTCCAACAAATGACTACGTATGGAGTAAAATGAGTAAATCTATACTTTAAAATATGTCTATATACATCTATATGTTATAGTCCATTTGAAATCTCTAAAAAAATACATTTAGGAACGGAGGGAGTACTTTTTAAAGTTAAACCAAACAATATATGACATATCTATATGTATTCTTAGTCTTGTCAATCTCAGTATCAAAACCACAAAAGTGCACACGTTCGTTAAAAAAACAGGAATAAGAAACATACTTAACAAAAGTGTAACCTTATCTCTAACGTTTGCCAAAATTGAATATAAAAAATGTTGTATATGTCTTGCAACGCACGGACATTTATACTACTACTTTCTCCGTCTCATAATGTAAAACATTTTTTTTGAGTAAACTAGCATAAAGCCCGTGCGTTGATACGGACTATAATGCATATATATAAATGAATCAAATAAATGACTAATGTCGTCTTCAAGGTTAAAGCTTATTTCTCCTCATACGTCCGGGCATGCTCGGACATCAAACTGACGCTGAGTAGGCTCCCAAAAATTTGACCGTCTGAACAGTCCGCACTTCCTCAAATTCAGATCATATATGAGGAGAAATGTGGTTGTCCGGATTATTCGCTATGTTATCTCTGACCCATGGGCCCAACACAAAAAACCCACCTCACAACACATCATTCTTTTTTTTCTGTCAGACTCTCCCCTTATCACTTGATTTCCCGTAGTAGCGGGACATTTTCTTGATAGAGTCTCCTCCTTTAAAACCAGATGACATCCACGTCACCTTCTTTGTGCATTACAAGTGAGATGAAATTTTTCAAATTTACAATATAATAAAGCGGGTTAAATTTACACACTACTATTGGGACGTGAATTTTTGGGACATGCGGCTACGCGCTGCCGATATCCCGATCGTCCGTCAGGGCGCTACGATTGTTATTTTTTATAGGGCTCTTGCAATACGCGCCGCGTGAATTCCACTTCACACGAATACATTGCGGTATACACCACAGTAGGGGACCAGACGTCATTCAAGGCACATGCGGCATTCAATGGGTCAGACGAGAAACAAAGGCCCGGCCCCGGGAGGTGGAGTAACTCCCGTCCTTTAGTGGGTGTGCATAATTGAGCCGTCGCAGCACCTATCTAACATCAAACAATTACCCCCGTATATGCCCGTAAGTGCCCCCGGCGCCGAACAGAGAGAGGAGCGGAGATGGGTTCCTCGCAGACGGAGATCAGGTTAGCACATCGGAATCCACCTCTGTAATGTGTTTGTTTCTTTGCCCTACGGGCGCACACGCCTGCCTTTAATCTTTTCTCCCGCCCCGCACTCCCCGCAGCATGACAACGCTCCTGGGGCCGCGATATTTTGGGCTTGGATTTTCAGCCAGATTCAGTAATTTTTGGCAGCCATGCGGGGATGCTCGGCCCCATACGCGAGGTGACCGAAGACCACCCAGGTGGGACGTTTGCAGATTTGTTAGATTCAGTTGATGTTCGTCCAGTCGAGGAAAAGATTCAGAGGGCAGAGAATAAATACGTAGCGCTTGATGATAAAAGATTCAGAGTAAGCCTTGCATGCTGTAACAGTTTTTGGTCTCCGAACACCGAAGCTTGAGCTTAATGAAATATTCTGTGCATTGAAGGGCTTGCTGGGTGGCTTTATGATTTGCAGGGCAGGTGGAGGAATTGATTCCACTGGCAGGTTTTAACTTCGCCATCACTCGCTGGATTACTGCAGTTGGGCGCGCCAGGTGGGCCGCACGCAAATTAATTACGTTCTGCAGTGTTCTACATGCTTAAAAATGAAACTCAATGCTCCATTATCACAGATGATCACAGGTGTACTGTTGATTGGCCATCATGCGTACATACGAACGCGGCGTGCATCGGCAGATACATGCAAAAGGCCGATGCAACAACATAGAGCAAACCAGAAAGCTAAAAGCAAATTACTCTGAAAACCAGATAGGTAAAACCATACGGTGCTAAAGCAGATACATCGCCCGGGATACATATGTGAACTACATCGATTCCATCACGCTGGATACATATGGGGATGGGGTTGAGATTCAGAGCTTCAGCATGCAGATAATGCCCATGAGCACCAGGTCGACGATGCCGAGGACGAAAATGTTCTTCAGCCATGCTTGATTATATTCAAGCAGTGATACATGATGATAGACGGATGCATGGGAAATCAGGTGTCCCCAACTAGCGCTGAAGTACTGTATTACTTGTTCTCCCACTTCCAAAAACTGCACCCGCCGAACCGCCGAAAACAGCAAAAAATGATTAGCAAGGAGTGGGGAAAGTGGATGGAGAAAGATCTTGAAAAACTTACTCCGTGCCTTTCGCACTTGTAGATATGCCTCTCTGGGTTTTCTACCGTCCGTGAGACAAACCACATTATGAAGCCGGCGTTGCACTTCGGGTAACGGATGAGAGGGATAGGGGGCACCTGGTAGGCGGTGTAGTGCGACACAGAAGGTGTAGTGCTAAGCTGTGACTTGGATGAACACATGGTGTTGAGCTGGGTGGGTGAACTGAGGAGTTGAAGGAGGAGTGCGAATATGATTTGAGCGAGGTGTTTAAAAGGACGGGGTGGAGCATGAATGCAACTAGCCGTTGCGCCAGCGGCCAGCTTCCTGCAACTAGCCGTTCAACTCCACACTCCGGGCCTACATCTGTGCATGTCAGCTTGGTGAGAATACACGGGATACAGAGATTTATACCAGAGTTTTGATTCATTATACAGCGCGAGCGTATTAAAGGTGCACGAATCACGAGAGTGTGTGCGGTCTGGATTCCGGCAGCGCGTAGCCGCATGTCCACTCAACATTATTCGCATACTATTGGCACTAAATAATAAATAACTATAGAGATCAATCTCAAAGGTCCATTCAACTTTGCAAATGCATACTAACATAAGAGGCGAGTGGCAACCTAAACGTATTCCTATTCACATATCAGCTCCACCTTCAGGCCAGATACCATTCATTGCTAGAAGGGATAAATTGCCGTTCTTCTCTTCCTCGTCCTTCCCTACATCTTCTACACCTATCCTCTTCGGCAACCCATTTCGTTGGCGCCAACCAGTACCACGTCAACATCAATCCGTTTGTCAGTGATGCCTCATCTTCTTCTTCCTGCTTCCTTGCTAGTTTTAGTTCTTATTCCTACTTATTTTCTATAATACTCTTTCTTTCTTTCTTGTTTTGCTTTATTTTTTCACAACATTCTTTCTTTCTTCAACACCAAGGACCACTTGGTCGCTTTAGGTGTTTTCCCTTTTTATAAAACAATCTCATGTGTTGCAACGGTATATGAATATTCTAGTACATTAGCTTATGATTACCTATCCATATAATGCGATTGTGTAAATAAATGTTTATCAAATTCTGCGGGTGAATTATCTTATATTTTAATCATAAGTTTGGTACGTAAATTAAAGTAGAATTAGTTCAGAAGGTAAGTAAATTAAGTTGATTGATTATATCATACATGAAAGGTTGGACAAAGGGGTGATAGGAAAAAAAGGTGAAATATGAACCTTACTTCTTTTTTAAGTAGTAGAGAAAGTTTGGTAAGTAAATTAAAATGGAATTGGTTTAGAAGGTAAGTAATTAAATTGATTGAAATGGAAGGTTGGACGAAGGGGTGGGAACCATACAATTTTTTAAGTAGCAGAGAATAAGTAGTAGAGAAAGTTTGGTAAGTAAATTAAAATGGAATTGGTTTAGAGAATACATGGAAGGTTGGACAAAGGGGTGGAGGGAAGAAAGGTGAAATGGAAACCGTACGTTCTTTTTAAGTAGTAGAGATTTTCCCTTCTTACAGAACAATCTCATGTGTTGCAATGGCATATAAATATTCTAGTACGTTAGCTTATGATTACCTATCCATATAATGCGATTATGTAAATAAATGTTTATCAAATTCTACGGGTGAATTATCTTATATTTTAATCATAAGTTTGGTACGTAAATTAAAGTAGAATTGGTTCAGAAGATAAGTAATTAAGTTGATTGATTATATTATACATGAAAGGTTGGACGAAGGGGTGGTAAGAAAAAAGGTGAAATGGGAACCTTACTTTTTTTTAAGTAGTAGAGAAAGTTTGGTAAGTAAATTAAAATGAAATTGGTTCAGAAGGTAAGTAATTAAATTGATTGAAATGAAAGGTTGGGCGAAAGGGTGAAAACCATACAATTTTTTAAGTAGCAGAGAATAAGTAGTAGAGAAAGTTTGGTAAATGAATTAAAATAGAATTGGTTTAAAGAATACATGAAAGGTTGGACGAAGGAGTGAAGGGAAGAAAAGTAAAATGAGAACCGTACATTTTTTTTAAGTAGTAGAGACTAATCTGGATCCCTACCGCACCAAATCGCCCCATCGTCAGCTCCACCACACGACGGCGTCCTCGCTGCCGTCCGCGGCGGCGATCCACCACCAACCGCATCCATGTTGCTGGCGGTGCCCCGACTGACCTGGCCTGCCCCCACGCGATATCAACCCTGTGGCGCCGCTGCCTTGATGTGACGGCGAGCCTCGGCGCTGCACTGATGCGAGGAGGATTCGACGGCCTCGAAGCTGTTCTGTTGTGACGATGAATTTGGTGCTGCCCACGCAACGGCGTCCCAGCAGCCACAGCGCTGATCGATGTGATGGCGACCTGGCAGCATAGGCGCTGCTTGCTTCACTGAATATTGCAAAGTCATGTACCTAACTGAATATGCAATTGGCTGTAGCTGAAGCAGAGTACTAGCAGAGAACGTTGCTGATTACGTAAGCTCGTGTGTTATGCGGCTGTGAGGTTCCTGCCGCCCAAGCCTTGTTTGTTTTTGTTGTTGCAGCCCTGTAATGCATCTCTTCTAATTTCTGATGTAATCCTTTGGTGTATGATATTCTATATTGAATATAATTTGATTTTGTTTGATCCTCTGGTTGCGAATTCGTTGCACAAATTTGCCAAACTGATGGATCTTGCCATGATCAGGTTTTCCAAAGGAACTGGTGGTTAGCAACAGATCCGCACGACTCCCACTACAACGATTTTTTCATCCCTAGCGATTCTTCCCGTATCGCAGCTATTTTACGCAAAAAATTAAAAGAACGCGCACCGGAGTCAAACACGAGACCTCGGGCGTCCATCCCCGGCTCAACAACCACCTGAGCTAATCCCTCATTGCAATTAAGTCATGCATTAGTTTATATTTCACGACCATCTATAACGTCAGACAAACTTCAAAAATATCTGACTCCTTATAGAATTCGAGTACATATTTGAAAGAGAAATTCGCCTCACAACTAAATTGAACGGTGACCAAATCAAATAATAAACTAACTAATTTTTGGACATTTGTTTACTATGTATAATAGTACAGGAAACATGCTTTTTCCAGTTTTTTCCTTGGATTTCTGTACTGGACAATTTTCGTGAACGGATATATGGTGTCTCCATGACCCTCATGTTATACTAGTTACCTAGAACATATCGGGGGATGTTTCTACACTTATTTTAACTGAAACAAAAGTTATCATGCAAGTTATCATATATGTGAGGTATAAATTATCCTGCTATTTACACAAGAGTTATCGAGGTACGTTTTAATTAAAAAAACCTCCGATTCAAAATTATCAGGGGGCTTGTGCATAAGTTATCAGGTCTGTAATGCGTAAAGAAAATCATGCTTTTGATACAAAACTTGCCGGGATATATTTTCAACAACTTTTTTCCGAGGGTCAAAAAGGTTACCATGGTATTCGTACATGAGTTATCGGCTCCGCGCTATGTAATTTACCATGATATTTACACATATGTTACCGAGGGTCTTTTCAATGATTTTTTCTCCGGTTCAAAGTTATCATGTTGTTTGTACCTAATTTAGCAGGTCTATAGTTTGTAACTTACCACGCTACTTACACAGAACTTATCATATGTATGTTTCAACATTTTTTATCCACTAGGTCAAAAGTTACCACGGTGTTTATCCATAATTTATCATGTATGCGGTGCGTATTACAATGTTATTTACATAGAACTTAGCGGGGTTTTGTTTTGAACAATTTTTACCAGGTCAAAAAGTTATCACGATGTCCATACATTAGTTATCAACTCTATGATATGTAATTTATCATGCTATTTTACATACATGTTGGGGGGAGGGGGGGGGGGGGTTGAACAACTGCCCCCTTCATGGTGCAAAATTTACCATGGTGTTTGTTCCTAATTTAGCAGGTATGTGGTAAGTAAGTTACCACGCTACTTAAACAAAACTTTTCAAGGGTATGTTTAAAAAAAAGCCATTGTCTTAAAAGTTATCATGATATTTAGACGTAAGTTATCAGGTATGCAACATGTGTATTACCATGCTATTTACACATAAGTTACCGAGGATATATTTTCAATAAAAAAATTTGGTCAAAAAACTACCGATGTTTGTATGCAAGCTATCAGGTTTGTGGTTCATAAAATATCAAACTCATTACAAAGAAATTATTGGATGATATTTCAAAACAAACATTTTTTCTTCATGACACATGAGAAAAAAATTATTCTATGGGAGCAAAATGTTTATTTCACTAGAAAATGTTCATCACTACAAAATAGAGACAAGTACAACACGATGCATCGGTCCTTTACAAAACTTGGACTAGATGAATTTGTCCCCTCGTCAAAGGCAATGTTGTTTTCTTTCCCATCCTCAGTTAGTAAGGTATAAAATCTTGTTAATCCATGTAGGAAACACAATAGGTACATATCCCAGGTGGTTGCGGCATAGCGGGCTTCAAACGACTGGTCGTGGGCTCGAATCCTGGCTGCCCTATTTTTAATTCCGATAACCTTTTCACGCGTGAGAGCTGAACGAGCGGGGATCGAGCGGCTCGCGAGTCGTGCGGATCTAGCGCTAACTTCCAGTTGACAAAAGCTTTGACAACGAGCCTGGAAGTTAGCTTTCTCGTTATCCAAATTAAAGATTCAACTATCATAGGATACGCAAACAAAAGCTTTGACAATGAGACTCTAGCAGCCAAACTTACAAAATACCAAGGCAAGACAGAACAATACGACTTCTCCATAATAATTTGAAGATTGACTCATAACGCAAGTAGCGGCAAGAAAGGAGACAAGACTTCCTTTTCTAAAATAAGAAAGAACTAGACTTCTATAAGAAGATTTTTACAATCATAGAAAGTCTAAATGCGATGAATATTACTGAATACAACCAAACAATGCATCATCAGAAATAAGGATAATTTAACAGTACACCTTGCTGAATATCATCAAGTCCAAATGACATTAGGATAAACATAGCAAAGGTTTCCCATGTGAACAAAGATGCGCCAATTCCATACAAGTCACTACACGACCTGAATCATAGAAATGACAAAAGTACCAGCAACCAAATTTTCACTGAAACAAACCGATATAACTTTACGATATACCCATTGAGATAAATTTCTTTTCATGTCAAGGAGAGTGTTTCTCAATGCTTCCAATTCTTCGGGAGAATGTTCGTCCAACCTGATTGTATCATTCAGTGTTTGGTGGGGGGGGGGGGGGGGGGGGTTGAAAAAATGCCCCCTTCATGGTGCAAAATTTACCATGGTGTTTGTTCCTAATTTAGCAGGTATGTGGTAAGTAAGTTACCACGCTACTTAAACAAAACTTTTCAAGGGTATGTTTAAAAAATCCATTGTCTTAAAAGTTATCATGATATTTAGGCGTAAGTTATCAGGTATGCAACATGTGTATTACCATGCTATTTACACATAAGTTACCGAGGATATATTTTCAATAAAAAAATTTGGTCAAAAAACTACCGATGTTTGTATGCAAGCTATCAGGTTTGTGGTTCATAAAATATCAAACTCATTACAAAGAAATTATTGGATGATATTTCAAAACAAACATTTTTCTTCATGACACATGAGAAAAAAATTATTCTATGGGAGCAAAATGTTTATTTCACTAGAAAATGTTCATCACTACAAAATAGAGACAAGTACAACACGATGCATCGGTCCTTTACAAAACTTGGACTAGATGAATTTGTCCCCTCGTCAAAGGCAATGTTGTTTTTCTTTCCCATCCTCAGTTAGTAAGGTATAAAATCTTGTTAATCCATGTAGGAAACACAATAGGTACATATCCCAGGTGGTTGCGCGCAACGGGCTTCAAACGACTGGTCGTGGGCTCGAATCCTGGCTGCCCTATTTTTAATTCCGATAACCTTTTCACGCGTGAGAGCTGAACGAGCGGGGATCGAGCGGCTCGCGAGTCGTGCGGATCTAGCGCTAACTTCCAGTTGACAAAAGCTTTGACAACGAGCCTGGAAGTTAGCTTTCTCGTTATCCAAATTAAAGATTCAACTATCATAGGATACGCAAACAAAAGCTTTGACAATGAGACTCACAACGGCCAAACTTACAAAATACCAAGGCAAGACAGAACAATACGACTTCTCCATAATAATTTGAAGATTGACTCATAACGCAAGTAGCGGCAAGAAAGGAGACAAGACTTCCTTTTCTAAAATAAGAAAGAACTAGACTTCTATAAGAAGATTTTTACAATCATAGAAAGTCTAAATGCGATGAATATTACTGAATACAACCAAACAATGCATCATCAGAAATAAGGATAATTTAACAGTACACCTTGCTGAATATCATCAAGTCCAAATGACATTAGGATAAACATAGCAAAGGTTTCCCATGTGAACAAAGATGCGCCAATTCCATACAAGTCACTACACGACCTGAATCATAGAAATGACAAAAGTACCAGCAACCAAATTTTCACTGAAACAAACCGATATAACTTTACGATATACCCATTGAGATAAATTTCTTTTCATGTCAAGGAGAGTGTTTCTCAATGCTTCCAATTCTTCGGGAGAATGTTCGTCCAACCTGATTGTATCATTCAGTGTTTGGTGTATCTCAGAAACTATTTTTCTCTTTGCCAAATCTAATCGTTTTCTTCCACCTTTCTAGAATAAACTGGCTCGGGAGCTCATTGACCGGCTACACATTGTTCATAGCAGACAAAGCTATGCATTTGCGTCTTCTTTTAGCATGCTTAAAAAAGTGACAATCAGTTTACACAAATACAAAAATACTGTTTGAGCAATGTACCAATTAATTACAGTGCTTGTCCGTCTGTAAATGCTCTAATGACTGGCTTGTACATTACTAGGAAGAGGCAGAGGGCGAGAATAGATGAGCCACGTCCATTGAAGGGCGACCCGCAGCCGACGAAGAATTCATCGCGGCCGCTCGAACAGAGTTACGGCGAGAGACGCGGCCAGCGAAGGGAGAGTGGCGATCTGGCGGAGGGCCACTCCCTATCGATTGTAGTCCCATCCCAGGCGAAGGGCCAGTCCTGGCCGGCTGAGGGCATGGGCTAGGCGCCGGTGGACGGTGTAAGGTACTAGATATCTCTCTCTACGAACTACTGGATACAAGCTTCGATTACAAACGAATTGAATTACAGGAGGGAGGGGAAGGTAGAGGAAGAACAGAGGAAGGGGACAGGGGAGAGAGCCGCCGCCGGGTTCGCCGTGATCCACTGGATGCCTTGTTCGTTGGCTGCCTTGGGGTACTTGTAGTCGTGATGGTTTCGGGCCAGGCCCATGTGCAGGTCCAGTGACAGGCCCGAGTAGTGGTTAGGGGAGGCTCCTAACATCCCCCCTCCTTGAAACTCGGCTTGACCCCAAGCCGACGCTGGTGCACGATGTTCTTGTACAGTGTCGAAGTCTCGGTGGTAGCTGAAGCCAGGGTAGACTTCAATGAGGTAGAAGCAGTAGTTGTTTTTGAGGGAGACTCGATCGAAGGAGATGCCAACGAAGTACTTGTGGTCGACTGAACCTTGCGCATCGAGGATGTAGCCATTGTCAGCACAGTCATGGTTGAAGTCGAGGTAGCACTCCTGGTTGACGGAGCCTTGCGCGAAGACAACGGTGATGGTGATGACATCCCTCCCTCCTTGAAAATTTCCTTGAGCCCGTTGGAGCCATCCCGAACAATGCAGAAGAGTAGTCCACAATCTCCATGTACTGGACCTCTTGATCAGGCTGTGTGTAGAAGCTTGCCACGCTAGGCCTTCCCAAAAATGAGCATGCAAATCAAATTTCCAGTCCAAACAAGAAGGAATCCACACACGGTGAATCCTTCCAAGGTACCAGTGCCACTGATAGACAGCCATAAGACAAAATTGCAGGAAGCCACAGCTAGGACCTGCGCCACTGGGATAAGAGCTTGTTGTCTGCAGACTTGGGCAATGGAGAAGAACAATTTCCCGGGCCTTCTTATATGTTGCGTCCAGAGAAGAAAGCCACCACTCTTTTTTTGCACGAGCACTCATAGGCACACAAATCTTGACATCTTGGCTGCTCCCAGCCTCCAATATCCATTTTCCAAATAAGCATGGCGCACTGCACACACGCTTGCACTGAGCGCCACCAATATGTAAGATTGCATAGGTGGGAATCAACCAGTGCTGCACTGAATCCTATACAAATACAACAAGAATACGCAGACTGATTGTATTGGATTTTGCTATTCCAAAACACATATCAGGTGGGCTCTGGTTGAAATAAGGCAGCCGCCCCCAGTCTTGAGTAGTGCTCTGCTTAAACATGTGAACAACAGCAGCACAGACTGCATCCCATTTCAGATATGCCGAAGCAAAATTTGGTGGCTGGACACACTGCATACTCGATGGGTGCCACAATTCCGAATTGATTCCTCCATAAAAAATGTCACAGTTGAGGCGTCCTTTGTCCAGCGACAATTTACAGGTTTTTGTTGATGTAAGATGCTGACAGCAGCATTTCGCCCAAGCTTTGGTACAGACCACCGGGTCCATCTCTCGTGAATCACAGATTGCATACCAAGGCAGTAATAGGATCATGGTACATGGAGCATACTGAAGAACTAGGCTTGGTACTGCTTCCTTACGCATGATCACATGAGTCAACAATTCCACAAGCACCAAGTACCTATCCGTAGGGGAACGTGCACCTGCCTTGGAGCTTGCAACTAAATTATGTGAACCACTGTTCTCCAGCTCCCTCTGCAATGTAAAATTCTCCAAATAAAAGTCATAGAAAGTAGCCCCGTGATCAAAATATGCAGCAACTTCCCGTTGCGGCACCATACAACAGGAATAAAACTGCACGCCCCTGTATTTTACTTGCTCTGTATGTATTGTTTCAGAACTTTTCTTTGCAAGTTTAGCACTCATATATGTTACCTGATCAGAACAATATGCAATACCTCCCAGTAGATGCCAAAACTGTGGTTGTGCATCTTGCGAGTAACTGAAGAGTTGTTCACAAAGACAGATGGGTTGAACCATCAAAAACGCTAGAAGGTCCCAATATTGACGACATTGTTCGGAACTGCATTTGTTAGCAAAATGGCCACTCCCTCGAATTTCCTCGTGATTCAAAAACCCTCCAAACACTGACATGCTCACTACCTTTAGATAGAGCTGACCACACAAGTGTTGCTCGAGCCTCACATGTATTGCCCGACAATTAACTGAAAAGGATGCCCACTGTAGTTCCCGTTGGATGGTCTCCTGATTGAATTTGAACAGTGGCCATGGTCTCAGTCGGAGCTTGGTTCCATCATAACCCTGTAGCTCAGTTGAAACAAAGAACATACATGCACAAGAAGCTTGTTGAACTTGAGAATGAAGTCCATGTGATGACTACATAGAAGATAGCAATAACTCAAACCGCCTTAGCTGAAGATCAATACTGCTGGAGAGTTCTATGCTCCGAACACCCAATTTCTTCATAGTCCAAAACAGATGCACAACCAGAGTAGCAAGATAAGACTGATGCATAACAGGAGCAATAGTACTAACACATGCACAGAGTTCCACAAGCCGGTGACTGCCATGAAAGAGTTTGAAATGCTTACTGAATTCTGAATCCTCATTGTCCTGTTTCAAGGACCACAAGCACAAGAATGGACCAGAGAATATCCTTATGTAGTATCCGCGGAGGCTGCACGCGAGATCTCCTATATGACATAATTCCAGAGGAAATGCAATACCAATCAAACTACAGTCATGCACTTGGGCTAACAAAAAAATCAGCTCCAAGGACCTCCCAATTGGGAATGATGGCCATGGGATGGGCCGTACCTCGTTTCGGTCAGCAAGATCCCGTGCTCGATGCTCAGAAATTTTCCATTGTATTTTGGTTGTACAGACAAGATTACTAGCGCTCCAAATTTTGTGAAGACCAAAAGTGCCAGCCAACTCATTGGGGATTTCTGGCCACACTAGTACTGCTCGGCCATTGCTTGAAAACAAGGGCCAAGGTAGTTTCAGCTACATACTTTGTAAATACTTCCAGGATTCTCTCATAGAATTCAGAACACCAGAAAAATGCTTCATCGCAGACGTATTTTCTGACAGCAGCCCAACATGCTTCCAGTACAGTTCATGAGAGCAAGCTAATGACGGCCATGGCATGGGCCGTTTCTCGTTTCCATCTGCATGATCTCTCCAAAAGGATGGCCATGGCTTCGGTCGTAACACCATCCATGAGGGTGCCACGGCTGGGTGGAGCACATAGCTCAGTAGGTTGGTGTCGTGACGAGAGTATTTCGTCGAACAGGTGGTCAGCATCGGTGCAGAGAGGTCGCTGGGAATGATGAGTACAACGTTTGGGCGGACGGCAAGCTCGAGGGCGACGTCTGGAGTAGCCGCCACGAGTGCGTACTCCTCCGATCCTGCAACAGCGACGCCGCGGGTGCTGTCGGGGGAAGACTTGGGTGACGAAACCTGGACGTGGAGCGGCGGGTTGGTGCTGGCCATCACATGAATGTTGAGGGCGCCGAACTTGTCGCTGAGGTCGGCGAAGGGCTCGGGGCAGACGGTGGTGACCTTGTTGGCGCTGTTGGTGACGACAGCTTGGTTCGAGCCATCCGTCGAACAGGTGGAGCCGGAGACGTCGAGAACGAGCGCCGACGAGGCGTGCGTCGTGGTTGAGGCCACCAGATCAACAAGCGGGGTAACCACCGGAGGGGCACCTGTGCTTGCAATTGAAGGAAATATGCCCTAGAGTCAATAATAAAGTTATTATTTATTTCCTTATTTCATGATAAATGTTTATTATTCATGCTAGAATTATATTAACCGGAAACATGATACATGTGTGAATATATAGACAAACTTAATGTCACTAGTATGCCTCTACTTGACTAGCTCATTAATCAAAGGTGGTTATATTTCCTAACCATAGACATGTGTTGTCATTTGATTAACGGGATCACATCATTAGAAGAATGATATGATTGACTTGACCCATTCCGTTAGCCTAGCACTTGATTGTTTAGTATGTTGCTATTGCTTTCTTCACAACTTATACAATGTTCCTACAACTATGAGATTATGCAACTCCCGTTTATCGGAGGAACACTTTGTGTGCTACCAAACGTCACAACGTAATCGGGTGATTATAAAGGTGCTCTCTGGTGTCTCGAAGGTACATGTTGGGTTGGCGTATTATTTCGATATTAGGTTTTGTCCTCCGATTGTCGGAGAGATATCTCTGGGCCCTCTCGGTAATACACATCACTTAAGCCTTGCAAGCATTATAACTAATGAGTTAGTTACGGGATGATGTATTACGGAACGAGTAAAGAGACTTGCCGGTACGAGATTGAACTAGGTATTGGATACCGACGTAGAATATGTAGGAGCCAATATGAACATCCAGGTTCCACTATTGGTTATTGACCGGAAACAGTTCTAGGTCATGTCTACATAGTTCTCGAACCCGTAGGGTCCGCACGCTTAACGTTACGATGACAGTTTTATTATGAGTTTATAAGTTTTGATGTACCGAAGGAGTTCGGAGTCCCGGATGAGATCGGGACATGACGAGAGTCTCGAAATGGTCGAGACGTAAAGATCGATATATTGGACGACTATATTCGGACTTGAAAGGTTCCGAGTGATTCGGTATTTTCGGAGTACCGGGAGTTACGGGAATACGAGGAAGAAGCAATGGGCCTCATGGGCCAAGTGGTGGAAGAGAGAGGAGGTAGAGGCGCTGGCCCCCTAGCCCAAACCGAATTGGACTAGGGGCCGGCCCCTTTCCTTCTTCTCCTCCCTCTCCTTGCTTCTCCTTCTCCTCCCCTTCCTTCCCTTCTCCTAGTAGGACATGGAACGAGTGGGGAATCCTACTTGGAGTAGGATTGCCCCCCCTGGGCGCGCCTCCTCCTCCTTGGCCGGCCCTCCTCCCCTTGCTCCTTTATATACGGGGGCAGGGGGGCACCCCATGACACACAAGTTGATCTTCGTGATCGTTCCTTAGCCGTGTGCGGTGCCCCCCTCCACCATATTCCACCTCGGTCATATCGTCGCGGAGTTTAGGCGAAGCCTGCGCCGTAGAACATCATCATCGTCATCACGCCGTCGTCTTGATGGAACTCATTCCCGACACTTTGCTTTGGATCGGAGTCCGAGGATCGTCATCGAGCTGAGCGATGTCTTTGAACTCGGAGGTGCCGTGACGTTCGGTACTTGGATCGGTCGGATCGTGAAGACGCACGACTACATCAACCACATTGTGATAACGCTTCCGCCACGGTCTCACGAGTGCGTGGACAATACTCTCCTCTCGTTGCTATGCATCACCATGATCCTTGCGTGTGCGTAGGGAATTTTTGAAATTACTACGTTCCCCAACATGGCATCCGAGCCTGGTTTTATGCGTTGATGTTATATGCACGAGTAGAACACAAGTGAGTTGTGGGCGATACAAGTCATCTTGCTTACCGGCATGTCATACTTTTGTTCGGGCGGTATTGTTGGATGAAGCGGCCGGACCGACATTACGCGTATGCTTACGCGAGACCGGTTCTACCGGCGTGCTTTGCACACAATTGGTGGCGGGTGTCTGTTTCTCCAACTTTAGTTGAACCGAGTGGCTACCCCGGTCCTTGCGAAGGTTAAAACAGCACTAACTTGACGAACTATCGTTGTGGTTTTGATGCATAGGTAAGAACGGTTCTTGCTCAGCCCGTAGCAGCCACGTAAAACTTGCAACAACAAAGTAGAGGACGTCTAACTTGTTTTTGCAGGGCATGTTGTGATGTGATATGGTCAAGACGTGATGCTATATTTTATTGTATGAGATGATCATGTTTTGTAACCGAAGTTATCGGCAACTGGCAGGAGCCATATGGTTGTCGCTTTATTGTATGAAATGCAAACGCCCTGTAATTGCTTTACTTTATCACTAAGCGGTAGCGGTAGTCGTAGAAGCAATAGATGGCGTAACGACAACGATGCTACGATGGAGATCAAGGTGTCGCGCCGGTGATGATGGTGATCACGACGGTGCTTCAAAGACGGAGATCACAAGCACAAGATGATGATGGCCATATCATATCACTTATATTGATTGCATGTGATGTTTATCCTTTATGCATCTTATCTTGCTTTGATTGACGGTAGCATTTTAAGATGATCTCTCACTAAAAATTATCAAGAAGTGTTCTCCCCGAGTATGCACCGTTGCCAAAGTTAAATCGTGCCCAGACACCACGTGATGATTGGGTGTGATAAGCTCTCGTCCATCTACAACGGGTGCAAGCGGTTTTGCACACGCAGAATACTCGAGTTAAACTTGACGAGCCTAGCATATGCAGATATGGCCTCGGAACACGGAGACCGAAAAGGTCGGCGTGAATCATATAGTAGATATGATCAACATAGTGATGTTCACCATTGAAAACTACTCCATCTCACGTGATGATCGGTTATGGTTTAGTTGATTTAGATCACGTAATCACTTAGATGACTAGAGAGATGTACATCTAAGTGGGAGTTCTTAAGTAATATGATTAATTGAACTTTAATTTATCATGAACTTAGTCTGGTAGTATTTTGCAAATTATGTTATAGATCAATAGCTCGCGTTGTTGCTTTCACATGTTTATTTTGATATGTTCCTAGAGAAAATTGTGTTGAAAGATGTTAGTAGCAATGATGCGGATTGGATCCGTGATCCGAGGTTTATCCTCATTCTTTGCACGTAAGAATTATGTCCTTAATGCACCGCTAGGTGATGGACCTATTGCAGGGAGCAGATGCGCACGTTATGAGCGTTTGGCTAGCTCAATATGATGACTACTTGATAGTTTAGTGCACCATGCTTAACGGCTTAGAATCGGGACTTCAAAGATGTTTTGAACGTCGTGGACCATATAAGATGTTCCAGAATTGAAGTTAATATTTCAAGCAAATACCCGAGTTGAGAGATATGAAGTCTGCAACAAGTTCTATAGCTAAAAGATGGAGGAGAATCGCTCAACTAGTGAGCATGTGCTCAGATTGTCCGAGTACTTCAATCGCTTGAATCAAGTGGGAGTTAATCTTCCAGATAAGATAGTGATTGATGTAATTCTCTAGTCACCATCACTAAGTTAGTAGAACTTCGTGATGAACTATAGTATGCAAGGGATGACGAAAAAGATTCTCGAGCTCTTCGTGATGTTGAAATCAACGAAGGTAGAAATCAAGAAAGAGCATCAAGTGTTGATGATTGACAAGACCACTAGTTTCAAGAAACGGGCAAAGGGAAATAAAGGGAAACTTCAAGTAGAATGACAAGCAAGTTGTCACTCCCATGAAGAAGACCAAAGCTGGACCAAAGCCTAAACCGAGTGCTTATAATCGCAAAGGAAATGGTCCTTTGGAAGTGGAAAAGCCCTGAATATTTGGCGAGTAAGAAGGATGGCAAAGTGAACAAGGGTATATTTGATATACATGTGTTTGATGTGTGCCTTACTAGTGTTTATAGTAGCCCGAGTATTTGATACTTGTTAGGTTGCTAAGATTAGTAACTCAAAGCAGGAGTTCTGAGAATAAACAGAGACTAGTTGAAGGGGAAGTGACGATGAGTGTTGGAAGTAGTTCCAAGATTAATATGATCATCATCGCACATTCCCTATACTTTCGAGATTAGTGTTAAACCTAAATAAATGTTATTTGGCATTTGCGTTGAGCATGAATATGATTTGATCATGTTTATTGCGATACGGTTATTCATTTAAAAAGTTAGAGAATAAATTGTTATTCTGTTTACATGAATAAGACCTTCGATGGTCATACACCCAATGAACATAGTTTGTTGGATCTCGATCGTAGTGATACACATATTCATAATATTGATGCCAAAAGATGAAAAGTTATAATGATAGTGCAACTTATTTGTGGCACTGCCGTTTGGGTCATATCGGTGTAAAGAGCATGAAGAAACTCCATAAAGATGGATTTTTGGAATCACTTGGTTATGAATCATTTGATGCTTGCGAACCGTGCCTTTTGGGCAAGATGACTAAAACTCCGTTCTCGGAACAATGGAACAAGCTCTTGACTTGTTGGAAATAATACATATATACCGATGTATGCGATCCAATGAGTGTTGATGCTCGTGGCAAGTATCGTTATTTTTCTGACCTTCACAAGATAATTTGAGTAGATATGGGTATATCTACTTGATGAAACATAAGTCTGAAATAGTTGAAAGGTTCAAAGAATTTTAGAGTGAAGTGGAAAAATCATCGTAACAAGAAAATAAAGTTTCTGCGATCTGATCGCGGAAACGAATATTTGAGTTACAAGTTTGGTCTTCAATTAAAACAATGTGGAATAGTTTCATAGCTCACGCCACCTGGAACACCACAACGTTATGGTGTGTCCGAACGTCGTAACCGCACTTTATTGGATATGGTGCGATCTATGATGTCTCTTATTGATTTACCACTATTGTTTTGGGGTTATGCATTAGAGACAGCTACATTCACGTTAAAAGGGCACCGTCTAAATCCGTTGAGACGACACCATATGAACTGTGGTTTAGCAAGAAACCCAAGTTGTCGTTTCTTAAAGTTTGGGGCTGCGATGCTTATGTGAAAAAGTTTCATCCTGATAAGCTCAAACCCAAATCGGAGAAGTGCGTCTTCACAGAATACCCAAAGCAAACTGTTGGGTACACCTTCTATCACAGATCCAAAGGCAAGATATTCGTTGCTAAAAATGGATCCTTTCTAGAGAAGGAGTTTCTCTCGAAAGAAGTGAGTGGGAGGAAAGTAGAGCTTGATAAGGTAATTTGTACCTTCTCCCGAATTGGAAAGTTGTTCATCACAGAAATCAGTTCTAGTGATTCCTACACCAATTAGTGAGGAAGCTAATGATGATAATCATGAAACTTCAGACAAGTTACTACAGAAACCTCGTAGGTCTTCCAAAGTACAGTCCGCACCAGAGTGGTACGGTAATCCTATTCTGGAAGTTATGTTACTAGACCATGATGAACCTACGAACTATGAGGAAGCGATGATGAGCCCAGATTCCGCGAAATGGCTTGAGGCCATGAAATCTGAGATATGATCCATGTATGAGAACAAAGTGTAGACTTTGATTGACTTGCCCGATGATCGGTGAGTCATTAAGAATAAATGGATCTTCAAGAGGAAGACGGACGCTGATAGTAGTGTTACTATCTACAAACCTCGACTTGTCGTAAAAAGTTTTTTGACAAGTTCAAGGTGTTGACTACAATGAGATTTTCTCAATTGTAGCGATACTTAAGTCTGTCCGAATCATGTTAGCAATTGCCACAATTTATGAAATCTGGCAAATGGATGTCAAAACTGCATTCCTTAATGGTTTTCTTAAAGAAGAGTTGTATATGATGCAACCAGAAGGTTTTGTCAATCCTAAAGGTGCTAACAAAATATGCAAGCTCTAGCAATCCATCTATGGAATTTGGTGCAAGCATCTCGGAGTTGGAATATACGCTTTGATAAGTTGATCAAAGTATATAGTTTTATCTGAGACTTGCGGTGAAGCCTGTATTTACAAGAAAGTGAGTGGGAGCACTACAACATTTACGATAAGTATATGTGAATGACATATTGTTGATCGGAAATAATGTAGAATTATTCGCAAAGCATAAAGGAGTATTTGAAAGGAGTTCTTTAAAAGAAAGACCTCGGTAAAGCTACTTACATATTGAGCATCAAGATCTATTGAGATAGATCAAGACGCTTGATAAGTTTTTCAATAAGTACATACCTTGTCAAGATTTTGAAGTAGTTCAAAATGGAACAGCCAAAGAAAAGTTCTTGCCTGTGTTGCAAAGGTATGAAATTGAGTAAGACTCAAATCTCGACCACGACAGAAAATAGAAAAGAAAATGAAAGTCATTCCCTATGCCTCAGTCATAGGTTCTATAAAGTATGCTATGCTATGTACCAGACCTATTGTATACCTTGCCCTGAATTTGGCAAGGGAGTACAATAGTGATCTAGGATTAGATCACTAGACATTGGTCAAAATTATCCTTAGTGGAATAAGGATATGTTTCTCGATTATGGAGGTGAAAAAATGTTCGTCGTAAAGGGTTACGTCGATACAAGTTTTGGCACTGATCCAGATGACTCTAAGTCTTAATCTGGATACATATTGAAAGTGGGAGCAATTAGCTAGAGTAGCTATGTGCAGAGCATTGTAGACATAGAATATTTGCAAGATACATCTGACTCACGAATGTAGCGGACCCGTTGACTAAACTTCTCTCACAAGCAAAACATGATCATACCTTAGTACTCTTTGGGTGTTAATCACATAGCGATGTGAACTAGATTATTGACTCTAGTAAACCCTTTGGGTGTTGATCACATGACGATGTGAACTATGGGTGTTAATCACATGGTGATGTGAACTAGATTATTGACTCTAGTGCAAGTGGGAGACTGAAGGAAATATGCCCTAGAGGCAATAATGAAGTTATTATTTATTTCCTTATTTCATGATAAATGTTTATTATTCATGCTAGAATTGTATTAAGGAAACATGATACATGTGTGAATATATAGACAAACTTAATGTCACTAGTATGCCTCTACTTGACTAGCTCATTAATCAAAGATGGTTATGTTTCCTAACCATAGACATGTGTTGTCATTTGATTAACGGGATCACATCATTAGAAGAATGATGTGATTGACTTGACCCATTCCGTTAGCCTAGCACTTGATCGTTTAGTATATTGCTATTGCTTTCTTCATAACTTATACAATGTTCCTACAACTATGAGATTATGCAACTCCGTTTACCGGAGGAACACTTTGTGTGCTACCAAACGTCACAACGTAACTGGGTGATTATAAAGGTGCTCTACAGGTGTCTCCGAAGGTACATGTTGGGTTGGCGTATTTCGATATTAGGTTTTGTCACTCCGATTGTCGGAGAGGTATCTCTGGGCCCTCTCGGTAATACACATCACTTAAGCCTTGCAAGCATTATAACTAATGAGTTAGTTACGGGATGATGTATAACGGAGCGAGTAAAGAGACTTGCGATAACGAGATTGAACTAGGTATTGGATACCGACGATCGAATCTCGGGCGAGTAACATACCGATGACAAAGGGAACAACGTATGTTGTTATGCGGTTTGACCGATAAAGATCTTCGTAGAATATGTAGGAGCCAATATGAACATCCAGATTCCACTATTGGTTATTGACCGGAAACAGTTCTAGGTCATGTCTACATAGTTCTCGAACCCGTAGGGTCCGCGACGCTTAACGTTACGATGACAGTTTTATTATGAGTTTATAAGTTTTGATGTACCGAAGGAGTTCGGAGTCCCGGATGAGATCGGGGACATGACGAGGAGTCTCGAAATGGTCGAGACGTAAAGATCGATATATTGGACGACTATATTCGGACTTCAGAAAGGTTCCGAGTGATTCGGGTATTTTCGGGGGTACCGGGGAGTTACGGGAATACGAGGAAGAAGCAATGGGCCTCATGGGCCAAGTGGTGGAAGAGAGGAGGTACGGCGCGCGGCCGCCCTAGCCCAAACCGAATTGGACTAGGGGGCCGGCCCCCCTTTCCTTCTTCTCCTCCCTCTCCTTGCTTCTCCTTCTCCTCCCCTTCCTTCCCTTCTCCTAGTAGGACATGGAACGAGTGGGGAATCCTACTTGGAGTAGGATTGCCCCCCCTGGGCGCGCCTCCTCCTCCTTGGCCGGCCTCCTCCTCCCTTGCTCCTTTATATACGGGGGCAGGGGGACACCCCATGACACACAAGTTGATCTTCGTGATCGTTCCTTAGCCGTGTGCGGTGCCCCCTCCACCATATTCCACCTCGGTCATATCGTCGTGGAGTTTAGGCGAAGCCCTGCGCCGGCAGAACATCATCATCGTCACCACGCCGTTGTCTTGTGGAACTCATCTGACACTTTGCTGGATCGGAGTCCGGGGATCGTTATCGAGCTGGACGTGTGCTGAACTCGGAGGTGCCGTACGCACGGTACTTGGATCGGTCGGATCGTGAAGACGTACGACTACATCAACCGCGTTGTGATAACGCTTCTGCTTACGGTCTACGAGGGTACATGGACAATACTCTCCCCTCTCGTTGCTCTGCATCACCATGATCCTTGCGTGTGCGTAGGAATTTTTTTGAAATTACTACGTTCCCCAACAGTGGTACCCAGCGCTGAGCTCATCTCATCTGCCTTGGCGCATAACCTCTCGAGATACCACAACAATTGCTCCTTGGCAGACATGGCATCCCACTCTGGTGGTTTGACGGCGGGCATGGTGTCGTCACCGATGGACTTGTATGAATTGGGAGAAAAAATTGATAGGGAAGGGTGGTGCCTGGCTCTGTATACCAGATGTAAGGTACTACGAACTACTGGATACAAGCTTCGATTATAGACGAATTGAATTACAGGAGGGAGGGGAAGGTAGAGGAAGAACAGAGGAAGGGGACAGGGGAGAGAGCCGCCGCCGGGTTCGCCGTGATCCACTGGATGCCTTGTTCGTTGGCTGCCTTGGGGTACTTGTAGTAGTGATGGTTTTGGGCCAGGCCCATGTGCAGGTCCAGTGACAGGCCCAAGTAGTGATTAGGGGAGGCTCCTAACAGACGGTGCATTGTGGCGGCGCTCAAGACGATCGAACACAATGCGATCTCTCATGAAAGCCCTATTCACGTGGACGATGAATAAAGATAAAGGGGTTATCTGCTTATTTGCGTTGAAGTGATTGGTTAGCAGTCCACCTTTGATCTGTGTCGTTCCCTATCAGTCCAACATCCCTCGGTATAAATTTCCAGATGTTCACTGAATGGTCATTTTCACCTGATACTTCGCCTTCTTGTTCATCTACTTTGCTAGATTGTTGCATGCTACTCTCTGTTCTAGTCATGAATTATTTATTAGAATTAATTTTGAACTTGCCTAATTTTCCAACAGTTTGTCCACTAACTTTGCCTGCCAATCCCCTCAAAAAATAAAACTTTGCCTGCCAATTCAAAATAAATAAAAACGTACTATTGGTTCGTCATGAAGGGCAGACACCTTAGTTCAGTATAAGGTATAAAAGAGATATTTGAAGCTCTGAACCGGGAAAGGATGGTTGTAAACTAACTGTAAGGAAAATGTAACAAAATCATCATATTATGCAGTGCAAATATATTCATATTGAAAGCGCTAAATGTAACAGAATCATCTGCATGTGCAGTGTGCTGCGTTCATACTTCATTGGCACGGGCACATGTCTTCATGTTGTCTCTATGGCGGTTATTATTCTCCTAGCCAATGTATCCCTCATCGTCTATGCATCTCCATGATGGCGATCCACGTATCAAAGAGCGATATGTCCAGCAATAATGGAGCAAAGAAGGGATCGAGGCGATAGGAGAAAAGCTCCACAAAGGAGAGGTCAACCAGACCCACCACAGAATACCATACGAGGGCGCACACGCAGGCACGCATAATCAAATCGACCGCACGCGCCAGTCGCACAAACCATCCTGTCCTTTAATTCATCCCACTGTTGGAGGGAGCCAACGTGGTGGATCGATCTTTCAAATGGGCATCTTATATATTCCCAAATCTGTAAAGCCGGGGGCATCTCATTTCTTGCCCTCTCGATCAATTCCACGTCCGCATTCGATATCGCAAGGCCTTTGCATTCATTTGCAACATCATGCACACCGTGCTGATTATTCCTTTAACCATGTATTCTGGATGAGAGTCCTAGCTTTGCTTTGTAGTATTATTACGCATTGTCAATTTACATCATTTATTTCCATTCTTGCTCAATACTCATGCACTATATGGTACACAGTTTAGCAAACTGGTACTATCTCCATATCAAAATATAAGACATTTTTACAATTCAAATATAATATTTACGTTTAAGGCTATCCATTTACCAAGGTGTTTTCTGTCCTGTACTTCTTTGCTCTCTGCAGTCTTCATCTCTCGGGAGATCTTGGAGAATTGTAGAAGTAGCAAGTCATCAATGGTAGAGTGGAACATGGACGGGCACATGAAAGGACGATAGGAACAAGCTAACCTCAAATTTGGACATAACAACATAAACACATTGTTTTCCATAAACAAGCTATTTTTATTTTTTTGCTAGGGGGGAGGGATAAACAAGCTATTTGGTTCCCCTTTGTGCTTTCCATGCACGATCGATCAGCCGCATCACATGCGCGGAAAAGTGCAAAGCCCGCACGCCCCTACACCTATGAACCATAAATAAAATATTTCAATTTTCCCCCAAACCGAGATGTTTAGGAGTTAACAACTACACTGAACCGAGAGGTTAAAATCGAATGTTCACTGCCACTACGACCAGAGCCGAGTCTGATCTATGGTGACTCCTCCTCCACTAGCTCACTGTCACTGTCACCGCCAGCGTGAAGGGCTGTCAGGCATGTCCATGGCGCCCGCCTACGCGCTCACCACCATAACCATCCTCGCTGCCCTCCTATTCTTTGTCCTCCCGCCGCTCCTGGCCGCGATGCCTGGAGTCATTGCGCTGATGGGATTCGCGTCCCTACAATCCGACAGTGGCGGGGCGTTTACCGACGGCCTCTGCCTAGGCGACCAAGAGCCGAGAGACTGCCTAGCGTGCTTCACTCGACCGCCAAGAAGCTCACCGTCTGCAGCGCGAGCAGGCACGCTGGCGTCTGGAGGAGCGAGGGTTGCTCCCTAACCTACACCGATGGCAACACACTAGTCACATGTAGATCTACTCGTCTATGATTAGTGAAACAGAAAACACACAACACGAAAGCCGTGTCAAGCAGCGAGATGAAACTACTCCTCAAAGGGAACTTCAATCGGTCGACCGTGTGTAAGAATTTGTCAAAATTCGTTCAATAAAGCTTCAAATATGAACACAAAATTCAACATATAGAGTGAACCAAACTACGATCTGATCGCCTGAATGGAATCAGAACATCAATGTGCATATTTTTCATATACAACTTATCGCGAATCGAAGCACGGTTGTGTAGAAGGGATGAGTGTGATTAAAGAGGTGCTTAGAAGAAAATACCTGCAAACCACATACACAGATGTGAGAGCCACCCACGTGGGCTCGAGAGCACCGCTTGGGCCTGACTCACTGGAAACGATTGAGTAAGCATTCCTAGCGATACAGGCCCGAGGTGTCTTAAGAACCATGCTATATAAACCCAACAGTGTTTGCATGTAACCAAACAGCCCAACACCGAAAAGATGTTGCATACAGCGGGCCTGGATGAGCTTTCGTGGGCAACCAAACGTGCCCTATTCGTTCGGAGACATGCCCGTCATCTAATCCCATTTATAAAATGTTTATCTCTATTTATTTACTTTCATATGTCCAGGGCACTCAAAATAATTAAAAAAAATAGCAATATAACAATTCATCCATAGATAAAATATAAATATTCTAGTATACCAATAGTTCAAAAATAAATGTTATGACCGAAGTAATCGGATGTTCAGCAAGCTTTTAAAATTCATGATAGATGTTCAACGTTACACGAGTCCAACAATGCATCAGTGTCCGCAAATGTTGGTCATCAGACATTGTACCCCTTGAGAAACATCCAACAATGTTGCCTAGCATCCGTTGTTTGGTACAACACGATATCGCATCCGAGCTATATAACATGGTGAGTTTTCAGTTAAAACGTTGAGTGAATTAATGGATTGATCACCATTTAGAACAACAAGAAGTAAAAAAGTACGATACCACCTTCTGTCCATTTGTGCAATCGCACAACAATACTTCAAGACGGAGTTTGAGTCGATGCACCAATGATGGGCTAGCAACTTCACATTGCGATCATGTATCACGTGTAAGTTGTAAGGCGTGAAATGATTTTACATTAAAACAAGATTGCACATATAGCCAAAACACCGTGCCCCCTTGCTCCATGCCTACAAAGTCCGTACTTCTGGCCAATCATGCATGGCACAACAACTCATCCTCCAACACCGATTACCCAGCCATGTGTTTTCTCCAAACAAACAATGATAATATTAAAAAAGATCAATGACATTTGGCACAAACACCTGCCACGCGAGGTATTCGGCATGGACGGCGTTGCTAGGGGGCGTCAGATACATGGCTGCGGGCGGACTCGGGGTGGATGGCGGCGTAGTCCAAGGCGAGCAGACGCGTTGGGGCAGACTGTAACGCCCTCGATGCGGCTATATCTCCCACGTGTCGAAGCACGACTTAGAGGCATAACCGAATTGAAAGCAATGTCGCAAGTGAGGTAATCTTCACACAACCCATGTAATACATAAGGGAAAGAGATACATAGTTGGCTTACAGTCGCCACTTTTCACACAATACATAAATAAACATCCATCATCCTGATTACGCTCAAGGTCCGACTACGGAACCAAAATAAAAGAAGACTACCCCAAATGCTACACAGATCTCCGATCGTCCCAACTGGGCTCCACTCATCGATCATCGAGGAAAAGACACATAGTAACGACCACGTTCCTCGTCGAACTCCCACTTGAGCTCGGCCAGCGTCACCTGCTTGGCATCGTCGGCACCTGCAACTGTTTTGGTAGAATCTGTGAGTCACGGGGACTCGGCAATCTCACATCCAGCGAGATCAAGACTATTTAAGCTTATAGGAAGGACAGAGTTGTGAGGTGGAGCTGCAACAAGCGACTAGCATATATGGTGGCTACATTCGCAAAAGAGAGCGAGAAGAGAAGCAAGGCACGGTCGTGAAGCTAGTAGCGATCAAGAAGTGATCCTGAAACTACTTACGTCAAACATAACTCCAACACCGTGTTCACTTCCGGACTCCGCCGAGAAGAGACCATCATGGTTACACACGCGGTTGATGTATTTTAATTAAGGTCAACTTCGGGTTTTCTGGCCGGACATTAACAAATTCCCATCTGCCTCATAACCGCGGGCACGACTTTCGAAAAGATAATACCTGCAGGGGTGTCCCAACTTAGCCCATTATAAGCTCTCACGGTCAACGAAGGATATTCCTTCTACCGGAAGACCCGATCGATCTCGGAATCCCGGACTACAAGACATTTCGACAATGGTAAAACAAGACCAGCAAAGCCGCCCGACAGCCGAAAAATCCCGATAGGAGCTGCACATATCTCGTTCTCGGGGCACATCCGGATGAGACATCCTACGAGTAAAACCAAGCCTCAAGTCTCCCCAAGGTGGCCCCTTGATGCCTTTCGTTTCGGACCCGGCACCGAGGAGCACTGGCCCAGGGGGGCTAAATAAAGATGACCCTTGGGCTCGCGAAAACCCAAGGGAAAAGGTGTAGGTGGTAGGAAAATGGTAAAACCAAGGTTGGGCCTTACTGGAGGAGTCTTATTCAAAGCAAACTGTCAAGGGGGTCCCATAAATCACCCAACCGCGTAAGGAACGCAAAATCAAGGAACATAACACCGGTATGACGGAAACTAGGGTGGCAAGAGTGGAACAAAACACCAAGAAAAAGGCCGAGTCTTCCACCCTTTACCAAGTATATAGGTGCATTAATTAAATAAGAGATATTGTGATATCCCAAAATAACCATGTTCCAACATGGAACCAACTTCATCTTCACCTGCAACTAGCAACGGTATAAGAGGGGCTGAGCAAAGCGGTAACATAGCCAATCAACGGTTTGCTAGGAAAGGATGGTTAGAGGTTTGACATGGCAATATGGGTGGTATGATATAGCAAGTGGTAGGTAACATAGCATAGGCATAGCAAAAGAGCGAGCATCTAGCAAGCAAAGATAGAAGTGATTTCGAGGGTATGGTCATCTTGCTGCAAGGTTCTCGAGAGTTGTCGAAAGCTTGATCCTCGTAAGCGTTCTCAACAGGTTCCTCGTTCACGCATTTCGTCTCCGGTTCTACCCAAAGCAAGAACACAAGAAAAGGACCAACAATCAATCACGGGCGATGCACAAACAACATGATGCAAAACATGTCATGATATGCGAGATGTGAGATGCAATGCATATGCGTGCTCCGGAAGGAAAATGATGACCAAGGCATCAACTTGGCAAACCAAGTATGCCGCTGGAAAGGTGAGATGATTTCGGTTGAAATCGATATAAAGATCACCGGAATCGGATGCACGGTTTGCAAATGGCAAGCAAAACAAGAATGGCACAAATCTGCCATTAACAACATGATGCCACATAGCAAGCAACAAGAAATTAAGCTACTGCACCCAAACATACCAACAAAGCATATGGCAGTGATCTAATCAAGATGCTTGACAAAATATGAACACTGATCTACGGCTAATTCACACCATAACAGGTCCAAACAAGCATGGCAAAAGTGCAAAACATATCAGCTTCACAGACTTAGTGAAATAACATGCCAGAAATTAACATCAGGAAGGCATGTTTAGAGCAAGAAAAAAACCTGTTACAGGAGCAAGACATAGTAAAACAAGGCATGTAATGATTCTACTCAAAGCATAGAGCAAAAGTCCTTTACTGACTATGAGCCAAAAAGGATCAGAAGAAATGATGGCACCCATGTAAACATAGCAAGTTACGTTAACAGATTCAGCAAACAGGGCATGACATTGACAGAATTATGAAGGCATCTTCGCGAGCTCGATGCACTCACTACAGAGCATTTCATGATAAACTAAGCATACATCAATCAAGAAGACATGGCATAGAAGCTATACATGACAAGAAAAACATCATAGCATAAACGGATCAACTATAACAACCTTGGCAAAATTGAATAACATGTAAACAACCTGCCAGGAAACATTTGTTAGCAAAAGTAGAGCTCGATTGACTCAGGCTATGGCACTCCATAATTGCAAACAAGGGTATGTATGGATAGGGAATAACCATATATTCAAAACATCCTTGCTGAAGTATCTCAAAATCTGCATGGATCTCTCTGTAGCATCAAGTTTACATGGCATAAAAATAACAGCAGAACAGGGCTGAAATCAGCAACATCACGAAGCCTAGTTTGCATGCTTGTGCTAGTCACCACAGAGATCACAAAAATACATGGCATACAACTCTGTAAAAATGGCATGGCATATTACAAAACACATGTAGGACTCAAGTTCATAGGGTGCACACATCAATCATGGCAAAAATGACAAAAGTGCATGTTCTGATAAGAATCTGAAACTAACATCACATAGCCCTCTTCCAACAGCATTTCGGGCATCAAGATGAGCTCAAATGAAAATGATGCAATGAGATGAAATGATGTACTCACCGAGGCGAACAATTCGGTATGCTACGCCCAAATCGGAGCCACGAGTACAGAGTTACGATGCAATGAACAGTGCTAAAACAATATGCAGACTTAGCAAAAAAACAAGGTCAACCTCTAGGGTTCTTGATCTGGATCCGGGCGCGGACATCGAGGCAGGCCGGAGTTGGTGCCGGAGGGGAGGAAGATGGCCGGGGGAGGAGAGGGCCGACCGGATCTCGCCGGATCCGGGCGGGCGGGCAGGCGGCGCAAGGCGGCAGCGGGCGGCGGCGGGACGCGGCGTGGCGACGGGCGGCGGAGAAGCACGGCAGCCTGGGCGATCCAGCGTGGCGGCCTTGAGGCCGAAAGCGGCGGCGCGAGGAGGCGGGCGCGGCCTCGGGGCCGGCGACGAGCCAGCGGGCCGGGCGCCTGGCTGGCGCCACGTGGCTCATGATTGGGCGGCAGAGGGCGGACGCGTCCGGCTCCGCCCGGACGTGTCCGGCGGCGGCGAGAGGAGCGGGGCTAGGGTTAGGGGTGGACTTGATCCGGAATTTCGGGGGAGGAGGTGTTTTTATAGGTAGAAAGAGTTAGGAAGCTCCAAATGAGGTGTAGTTTTCGCCCACACGATCGTGATCCGACGACGGAGAGCATGGAAGTGACTTAGATGGGTTATTGGGCTGTTTTGGAGGGGTGTTGGGCTGCAACACACAAGAGGCCTTCGCGGTTACCCGGTTAACCGTTGGAGTATCAAACGACCTCCAAATGGCACGAAACTTGACAGGTGGTCTACCGGTGGTGTACCAAGGCCATTTGACAAACCTCGGTCCATTCCGAGAAAGTTTAGTACCCGCTCACAGAAAAATGTAAAAGGGGACGCCGGGGGACATAGGAGTGCCGGATTGCAAAACGGACAACGGGGAAAATGCTCGGAATCATGAGACGAACACGTATGCGAATGCGATGCACATGATGACATGATATGAAATGCATGACATGGACAAAATGCAAAATGAAGAAAACCCAACCACGGAGGGAATACCATAGCACATAGCCGAAAATGGCAAGAGTTGGAGTTACAAATATGGAAAGTTACATCCAGGGTGTTACACTGACCCCCAAGAAGGCCTGGGAGGCGAGCGGAGTAGTGTATAGTGGGACGTAGGACTAGGAGGGTGCGGATACAGAGCAAAGCGAGAAGGTATCGAGTGGGGGGGAAAGTGGTCCAGGAGAGGGGATTTGAGTGGGTCGGGGGTGTTGGAGTCCTATGTGATGGAGGTCCGGACTACCGCAAACCTCCCGCCAACTTGTGGCTAGTTTGTGGGAATTCGTAGGCGAGGACGCATCAATGGATAGTTACAGCACCGTGTTGGATGGCAAAAAGCTTCTAGACTGAGTGGTCCAGTCGTTTGCGAGCCGTTTGAGGGATGCCATTGAAAATGCACTTGTATCTATAAGTATTGTGAATCCAACAAATCATTTTCTTTGTCTACCACCGATATCATATATAGATATAGTGAATTCTGTGTCATCTACACGAATATATGAGAGGTTAGACAAGTAAACATATAGATTTGTGGCAAATATATACCTTGGGGGAAATTGTCGAATATATTGAGACCAAATAGCGAGATGTGTCATGGTTGCCACACGAGATAGAGTTGACGATGGTGCACTGTCGGCGTGTGAGCAGGGAAATGAGGAATGATGCCAGAGACATACCATATAGAGCTCATGTGGTGCCAAGGTGGTAGTCGGCCGGACAGCTGAAAGTAGAAGCGAGGCTGCAGGGAGCTGTGCTAGGGCCGGGAAAGGATTTAGCGGCGAGGAGCAGTGCCATGTGATGAGAGTGGCATGACAATTCGCGTGCTGGCGGTCGGGAGAGCGGCCACATCTTGAAATGTCCGTAGTGCCAAGATTTGGTGGATCAATAGCTCTATATTCCCTCCACCACCCTTCAATAAGGAGACTTGGGATGATTTTTGCGGTGCACTTGATTGGAGCGAGGTGGCGACTACGCTAGACTGGTCTTTTTGTTCAATATAATACTATAGCATAAACGGATGGTTACTATAGCATTCGGTCAAATACGACGACTCTAGAGTTGTTCTAAGCACGACAAACCACATCATCATGCATTATCCATCGCGGCTCACCATTATTAGGCACCTCTAATTCATAGATGTAGAGCCGACTGTGTTTTAAAAGTTCCATTTTTGCATCCATAAATAGACATGCAAATTGATTCAGAACGTAAAACTAACAAAGTTTTCACCTACGGCCACCGAGTAGCTAGCCAATCTTCTATTTCTAAATATCTAGAACACACTATCTATTTGTGCAAGACATGCAAACATGTCACATAAGCAAGTCATGCATGTAAGTTACTCCTACAAGTTACACCTACAAGTTACACCTTCTAAATTTCTATAACCTACTACCTATTTTTGCTAGACATGCAAATATATGGCACATAAGCAAGCCATGCATGTTAGTTACAAATTACACCTTTTGCATTAATTAGTTTATGCAAGATTATCTGTTTATGCATGCGGTGCGATCACATCAGCAATACATGCATGTTAGTCCTAAATTATTATATTCCATTCCATTTTGTATTGAAAGTATATGTGTTGAGCAACTCCATATACTTATGTAGTGCATCCTTCACATTTTGACATTATTTCACTATAATTGTTTTAAAATTCTCTTTTGTATGCTTCATTTTTTAATTATTTTTAAATGTATATTTGCTTTTATACTAGTTTTAGTTATTTTGTAGCAACTATTTATGCATTTCTTTTAACAAAGTTCCCGCAGCAACGCCCGGGGCATCTAGTTTATACATAAGTCGTGTAATTTTTTTGCCAAGAGGGACATCCAATATAATACTACACATTGAACTTTAGAATCCTGTCCTCAAAAGAGAATGTCCAATCCGATATCAACAACTTCCTTTAGTTATCTATTCTTACCCATCTCAAAGATATTTTCAGGCTGCCCGGCCGCAAAGAGCATCCAACGCATATGGCACTGGGGAACCAGAGGAAACAAGCCTTGATCAAAATCAGGCCTGAAGTGGCATTTTCGGAATTGAAGCTTTAAATCAGGGAGCAGGGGCAAACCAAATTGGCTCTCAAAGAGAAAACGAGATGGATATGGATGCATCAATCTATCTCTTCCTTCCGACAGGGGGAGACGAAAGATTTGATTCCCTTACACGTACACGCCCAAGGCATGGTGACATGTAGAGATGCCGGTGTGTACATGTTAGGTACCAACACATGGATTACTCCATTACAAGGGATTCGAGTTCAGATACAGAGATTTGAGAGAGGAGAAGGAGGGAGGAGGAAGAACAGGAGGTAGGGGAGGGAGAGAGCCGCCATTGCCTTTTGCCTGATATAAGCCCGGATGCCTCTTTGCTGCTCACTACGATGGATACTTGTAGTCAGGCCTCCCTTCGTGTGGCACTCAGCCAAGCCCGGCCCATGGGCTGCTGTGGCCGTAATTGGGTCGCTGACATCCCCTACCCCTTGAGATTCGGCTTGACCCCAAGCATTGTCATCTGAGCTCACGGGTCCTGTGGTGCTTGAAGATCCTTGATCATGTCAGATTCTTCGTGGTAATTGTCGTGGAAGTAGCCACTGTCGAGGTGGAATTGAACGAGGTTGAGGTGGATACCAATATTATTTTCATCTTGTTCCATACCAGTGGCAGTCCCCTTTGGTGTAACCGTTTTGAGCCCATGCATTCCATGCTTCCTTCTCGAGATGGAGCGTGCAAACTAGTTGAAATTGGGGATGAAACAACCAAGAGCGGTCCTCCTGGATCCCATGCATGCAAGACACCATAGGTAGTAGAGCTCGCAGAAATACATGGCATCCCTTCTTCTAGTTTTTCGGTGATGTTATTGGCTAACCAAAAGCAGTCTTGGTGAGACATGCATCTGGTTCCCAAGAGAAACACCACCAATAGCTTGACAAGGTACTGACATGATCAGTAAAGGTCCAAGATCGAGTTAATTCCCCAAGAACTCCAACAAGGTGCGGAGACTCTGAATTAGTTCGCGTATAGCTTCTGAATTCTGTATGAAGAATTAGACGCTCATATGATCCTTCAAAGACGATCTGCATATATCCAAGTAGTTGATGCTCCTTTGTGAATGGAGCTATTGGAATGGGCCATTTGAGGTTGCACCTAGACTGGACTATGTGAAGCGTGCGTAACTATCCTTTGAATTCCTTGGCTCAGCTCCAAGATCCCATCTGCAGCAGGAAGTACAGTTTTGACCAAATACCTCTCCTTCAATTCCAGTGGCCCGTAACTTCTCGAGATGCACATACAAATGCCCATAGTTGCAATTCAGAGTGACGCTCATTGAGTAAGAATTTAGATAAGATGCAAGCTGTCCAGAAGACCATGGTTTACTGCTCCACTGAAGAGACCAGAAAAATCTGCAATGGAGTATAAGGTAGCATTTCTTGCAATTTGCTTTCATCCTTGGCTGATGGTCAGGTGTAGGAAAGCTGCATATGGCAGCATGCCGTTCAGGTCTAGCCTCACAGAGAAAACGCAATGCATTGCCCTGTATTAAAATGCGTGTACTGCAGTTATCTTCAGCAGTCGACTTGAGCATGCCGTTGACATTAGTAACGGCAAGATCATTCTGATGACCAGGTACAAAGCATACTGAATTTACCAAGAAAGAGTTATCAACTAGCAGCAGAACACCATCTTTAAAGAAGTTGTCCCCCTTTCTGGAACATGCAGCTTGGGATTCTAGTTCGCACAAGTAGGGAGTACTTACGAAGAGACGAGGGGTTCAAATGACCAAGAAACTTCATAGCGCCGGATGCTCTATCGGTTTATTTGTCGATTGTCTGCTGAACATTCGCCTATACTCTGGAGGTTTAAGCTAGCTTCACACCCACCAATCCAAGAGTTATATTCCTGCATAATATTCATCTTCGTTTTCAACTTCAGATCCGGTAGAAAAATCAGTCATACTTGATTCTCTTGAAAACTGATATTTGCATGTTGCACATCTTGTAAAAGAGATTACATCTGCTGCCACACTTGAACCCCCGGAGCCTTTATCTATTTTTTTGATTTCCACAGGAACATCGGACTCCCTTGCAATTGCTGGACCATCTCCAGGTGAACATCTCTGAACATCAACAGAACATCTCCTTGCAATTTCAGTGAAACTTTCAGGCACTTTATGTTGAATTCCACTGGTGCACGTCCTGATTGTATCAGTTCCATTACCATGCTCCTCCAGGTGAACATCTCTGAACATCAACCAAACTAACCAAGGACTAAAGCAGGGACCTCCATGTAATTGACGATGTATACCTGAACAAGGCCGTTCCGGGTAGGTTGTGTTTGACAGAGGTGTGAACGACGGCCACGGACTTGGCCTGAAGAGGTGTCCAGCGAGATTGATCTGCACTTATGCAGGCGGTGGCCATGGTCGATGTTCGAAGGAAGGCGGTTGCGGTGTGTTCGGCGGTGGTGTCATATGTCTTGTTGACACGCCGATGGTGGCAATCGGAGGCTGCACCAGACACTTTCGCGTGGGCAGGAGCTTGCCGAGCACTTGGTCGGAGCTGGTTTGGTTGCCATGGGGATGGTGTCAGTGGTGGTTGCCGTTGAGGAAATGACCTCGGCAGAGCAGGTGCTGATGTCGATGGAGAGCGTTGACTGCACCGGTATGAGCTGCGTGACCTCCATGTAGTTGACGATGTCCGCGTGCTCGGGGTGGACGGTGGTGGTGGCGCCTTGGGCCTCATCGACGTTGGCGACAGCGTCGACCTGGGTCGAGCCGATCGTCGAACAGGTCATGAGCATCGGGTTGATGGAGTCCAGGGACGCACCATGGGGGGTCGCGATGACCTCCTGGGCCTTGGTGGTGGAGGAGAAGGAGTCGCTGACGACCTTGGGGACTCTGGCGTCGTCGGTGAGGCGGCCATCGGCTGCCGTGCCCATAGGACGCACCGGTTGTGGAGTCGAGACACCCGCGAGGACTTGGTTCGAGCCATCTGTCGAACAGATGACGGGCGCCCTCGCGAGGCACGCAGGGGACGCATCGGGGATCAGCTCGAGGACCTCCTGGGCGTTGCTGGTAGAGGAGGGGGCGAAGAAGACGTCGGGGACGACCGCGGGGACAAGGGTGTCGTGGGTAAGGCCACCATCGGAGGCCACAACCGCGGAGCGCGCCGACTGCGGGGTCGAAGCTCTCGTGATGAGCTTGGCGAACAGCGCGTCGAACAGCCTGGCACTGGCGTCGTGGCGTGCCTGAGCCTTCGCCTCGAGCTCGTCAAGGAAAGCTTTCAACTCAGGATGCATGGTGGTGAAGAGAATGGTGTGAGGAAAAAATGTGGGCAAAATTTGGATGAAGGGAAGGGTGGAGGGAGGCTCTGATGCCACGATGTTAGGTACCAACACATGGATTACTCCATTACAAGGGATTCAAGTTCAGATACAGAGATTTGAGAGAGGAGAAGGAGGGAGGAGGAAGAACAGGAGGTAGGGGAGGGAGAGAGCCGCCATTGCCTTTTGCCTGATCCAAGCCCGGATGCCTCTTCGCTGCTCACTACGGTGGATACTTGTAGTCAGGCCTCCCTTCGTGTGGCACTCAGCCAAGCCCGGCCCATGGGCTACTGTGGCCGTAATTGGGTTGTTGACAGTACATGGGCGAACGAGTGGGCGAAACGAATGGGAGTTGCTGCAGAAGCGCTTTAACCAAAGTGACAGATCGATATGCATGAATTAGTGCACATCATGCCGTCTATATACATATGTTCGAAGGGCAATAATTTCAGAGGTACTACCTCAGTCCTAGTTTATTAGTCTCCCTTGTATTTAGGATCATATTTTGACCATAATTTAACTAATAAAATATAAGTTAAATGTAGAAAATATTATCAGAATCCATGTTCAAATATGAACCCCACGATATAATTTTTCGTGACATGCATTAACGTTTTCTTAGTTAACTCTATGATTAAAATTTGGCACAAAATATGAATGGGACCAATAAATCAGGACAGAGATAGTGTCGACTTGTTTGTGAGGAATATGAAATAAACGCTGTATAATTCAGCAATAATTGGAGTATATATTGTCTAGTCCACTTCATAACAATATATTAATCCATGAATCTAAGTGCAACACGATGCATAACAATATATTGATCCATGCATCTAACAATACATGTGGGCGCTCAATATGCATACATCTCAATAAGAGTATTACCTATATCCTGTGAGATTGTGTGGACATTATAGGATGGGAGGAGGGGCATCAAAACCTTGGGGATGGACCTGCATACATAATTGTGGCCAGAGAGAATATGTAACCCCCACATAAGACCTTCCTTGCATAGTGTAGCCTAGCTACCTTTCCTGTCTTACAACATTTTGACGCTAGAGGAGCTTCGCCATCAGGGTCAAGGGGCCCTTTCCTGGAAAGGTTATGAGATATGGAGTTGTGGGAATCACATAAAGCAAGCCCCATGGGTATAATTTGAGGCGGGCTCATCGTCTCGAGCCTAACCCGAGCATCAAATGTTGTGCTACACCACATGCGCAAGCTCTAGCACATCTACATTTCAGCCTCTACCGTCCTCCTATGGCTAATGGTTGGATGTGAAGCTTGGAGGTTATGAACATGCTATTAATATACTTAACCACTCCCTCCGATTCATATTAATTGTCGCTGATAATTAGTATGGATCAGAGGGAGTAAGTATTAAAAACAAATGATAGTGCTCAAAAGTGCACGTACGCGGTACTAAAAACAAATAAGATGTACTACTACATCTCAAGTATGTATATTCATTCGAAACCAAAACATTGCCAACTATACATTATGTGATGAAATACGAGCATGAATAATTGGAACCATTCAAAGTTTTTGGGATGTTTTGAGTTACGATGTATGTTAATAAACATTTTGAGTTATGATGTACATTGCCAGCTGTAAAAAGCATTCTCCATGAAAGTTGAGAGAAATAGAAAGCCTATGAGAATGTGGAGTGGTATACAGACTCATGCAAGATCGGGTGCAGTATGGAAGCCCCCTCAAGCCTGATGGAATTAGGCTGGTTGTAATGAAAGTATCATATACTAGTATCATGTGTATGATACTAGTGTATGATACTACCTTCCTAATGCATAGTATCATATATTAGTATCATGTAGTACTTTATTTATTGCCATGCATGACACGTACTATTAGCATAACATTTATTATGATACAGTATCATGATATGATACTCAACACTCTCTTTCTTCATTTAATTCTATGACACCTCATCAAAATTATTTAGTTGGCATGCATGATATTAGCTATGATACTATCATTACGACCAGCCTTAGGTAAATTTTGATGCTAGCTTCGATCCTCGCTCATCTTCAGGCACAACTAGTGGGGTGGTGCCGGGTCTGAAAATCTGTTGGGGTTGTTGTCCCAATCTGCATCAGTGGAGGAGGAGCTTCATGCGTGCAATCCGAGGATTTTGTATCGATCCGAGTTTCGGCTGCCTATTATTTTGAAACGTCGCACTGCCTTTACATCAGAAACATGGGCTTCAAGATGGTGGCTATGGGCCTCTGCCGATTTTAGGGTTTTTAATATTAGCATAAATGCTAATGAAGTGGCTCATTGTTTCACAAAGATTAGTAAGAATGGTTCTTGTTCAGGTGTGTGTGTCGGTGCAGTCACATCCTGTGTGTTGAAACTGGCAGAATACGAATATATGATTGCCAGCGGTTGGGGCGGTCAGTGGGGGCGATTGGGGCCGCGACCATGCCTCCCTCGCCACCCGATCCCCGCCAGATGGAGGAGCACCGCGGTCGCCAGCACCGGCCTTGGTGCGGGACTGCCATCTGCATTGGCAGGTCCAGTTCAGGGAGGTTGCTGCCGGTGGATCAGGGTCTCCCAGACCAGGCTTGATCCATTTTCATCCGCCTTCGAGATGGATCACCGTGCGCGATCTGGACGGTGACATCCTCGCCAGGCGCTACCTTGGGGAAGAAGAGGTTGTGCTCGCTGGGGGGCAGCTGGAGATCGACGTGTTCTCAATTCTGATCGGGGACCGGGTTCTGCCGCCATCGCCGGATCACCGAGGCATGGTGCATGTGGACTTGACCTCGCCTCAGGAGTCGGAGCACGTTGATGGGCGGCGGATGGAGGCCGCTTTTTGGTGCTTGCAGATGAGTCGGATGATGAGGACAAGGAGGGGGCGCGCGGCGTTCTTGTCGGTGAACGTGGCACCGGCGAAGCTGGGGAGTCGCGTGGTGGCTTCGGTGGCAGAAGGAGAGTCGTCGGCCACTGCGATGGACACCATTGATGACCGTAGCGCTCATGCGTCAGAGATCGGGTCGGTGGAGTTGGTTCGCCGGACTGTTCATCGAAGGTCGGCGGCCACCGCGATCCGGCCATGGAAAGGCCCTATGCCAAAGGTATGTATCAAGCCAATCACTTTGTCGGATTTCATTTTGCCGGATTCTTGGACTCGAGTAACTAGAAAAAAGAAGAGGAAGGTTCGGCCGGTGGCGGCGCTGCCGGCGCCGGTGACCCGCACGGCGGCTGAGATCCAGGCTGCTAGGGCGTTGCGTTTGATTCAGATTTTGGGCCAAGCTGGGCCTGTGGCTGAACGGGCCGGATCTTGCATGACTGGGTATGTGGCCCAGCATGCGCGTGATGTGGCAATGATCGACGTATCGAGGCGATCGAACCGGAAAGAACTGGGTATCAGGCCCAGGAAAACACAATTTCATTTTGCGTAGCCGCATGCACGAGTTCGCCCGATCGTCGTGTTCGTTTTCTTCTACCATCGCCTAGGATTCGTCCGCACTGCGCCGTTCCCGAGTTCCCTAAGTGTGGACCTGGTCACCCCGCCCGTGTCCCTCCTCTCGCGGCCATGGCGGGGCGTGGAGGTGGTCCGCCGGGACCGATGCCTCTGGTGCCCGTGCCGGCTGTTATGGGTCGCGGCGGTGGTGCGCAGGGCTCTAGGCCGCCAGCGCCTGGGCCGGCTGTGGTGGCTCCCATGCCAGCCGCTGCTGGACGCGGCATGGGTGCACAGGGCCCGAGGCCTCCGGCGCCCGGGACTGCCTTGGGGGCGCCCCGGAAGCAGCTGCAGCCGGCGCGTAGGCAGCAGCCTCGGGCTGCGCCGCCGCCTCACTTCATCGCACGACCGCCGCAGAAACGGGCGGGGCTGGTGCAGACCACGCAAGCACCACCGCCTCAGATTTCACAGTCTGGGCCACCTGAGTATGTGGGTGATGGAGGCGCGGGACATGCTCGTTTCCCGGCAAACCATGGTGGTAATGAACAGCCTCGGGAACAATGGGGTGACGATGGTTACAACGCTTATGGTGATGGCCAACATCGTGGCTCGCCGTCAGCGGGCGGCGGCCGTGGATATGCTTGGCAGAGTGATGGAACTGCGGAGAGACCTTTTCACGGCCCTCCGGGAGGCTTTGTTGAGGGGGCATTTGGCCCAGATTATAGGCAAAGAGGTGGTTACCGAGGTCGTCATGGTGGTCGCGGTGGTAGGAACCGCTACCGTCAGCCTCCTCCACACGTTGTTGTTGAGCCGACGGCCTCCTCGGAGGTGGCTGCTTCCGGACAGACTCCGGAGTTGTCCGGTCAGGTCATGGACGCAGGTGCCTGGGACTGAGCCCATGGTGACGGGCCCTGTCGGAGTTGCTGACAAGTCAGATGGTGATCGAGCTTGCAAGTGGGCTCGTAAAAAGGAGAATATGTTGTGTTATCGTTGTGGTGGGAAGGGCCACTTTATTGCTAAATGCACGACTGAGTTATGTGATACCTGCCTCAAGCCAGCGCATGATACGGGGGAGTGCCCGATACTGCATGAACAGATGCTGAGTATTACCATTTATGAAGTTTGCTGTGCCGAGTTGATGTTCTTTGAGTCTTCTAGTGCGAGGGAGATCCCAGAGGAGCCCCAGAGCACGACCACGGGGGTTGTGAAAGTCATGAAGGGTGATGTGTCTGAGGCTCAGATTATGCAGAGGCTTACTGAGTTTGCTCCAGGTGACTTTCAGTGGGAGCTTATCAGACACGAGGCCAATATGTATAAGGTGGACTTCCCTTCAACAGAGGACTTGCAGCTACTTCTGAGTTTTGGGTTGTGCAAAGTGCCTGGCACAGAGTGCATCCTTGAGTTTCATGAGTGGAAGAAGGTAGAGCCACAGGGCAAGCCTCTTACTCAGGTGTGGTTACGATTCTCGGGGGCTCCATCAAAGCCGTTGCAGGATTCTCGGGTCGTTGCTAGCTTGGGGATTCTTCTCGGGAAAACTGAGAGGGTGGATATGGCCTTTACCCGGGCTAACGGGGTGGCCAGATTGCTGGTGAGTGTCCTGAATATTAGTTTGTGCCTGACGTGGTTAAGTGGACACACAGGGGCCTCATATACAACCTTGAGATCGAGTTTGAGGACGCCGATCTTTTCGCTGAGGCTCTGGCAGGACTGATGTGGATATGCATGATACGGATGATGGTTCGGGTAATAAGGAGGCACGAGTGGACGATGTTGGGCGAGAGTTGCCCAACAGACCGGGTTCCACCTCACAGACGACCGGGGATGGGGCTGCACCCTCATCTACGGTGCCTATAAACTCTCTGAGATTTGGTTCGCTTGAGCCAGTTTCTGCTCCTCCCAGACTTTGGAGCGATAGGGTGGAGTGTGATGATGTGCTAGAACGCACGCTCCCTCCCTTGAACTTTGCAGATGCAAATGACTCTGTGGATGGGTGCCAGGATGCGTTTGTCACTGAGTTGACTTCGGTTGAGGGGGGAGGATCATGGGCAGGAGGCCCCTCGTTCTCCCACTCCTCCCGTTGTTTCGCCATGGGTGAGGACTCCGATGTTGCTGGGCGCGGTAATGACCGCATCGCGGATCGGTGATGGGACCGGTTTGGGAGGGGGACCCGGGCAGGTGGCCTCGGCCCCTACTTCTCCTGTGGCGGTCAGGGTGGCCGCTCCTGCGGCGTCCACGGGCTCCGGGAGCCGGTCGTCGTCCGCTGAGCTGCAGGCGTTGATCCACGCGACACCGACCGTGGTGGCCGCGTCTCCCTCTAGTTAGAGGGCCGGGTCAGGTGGGGAGCGTGGGCAGGCGGCCCCCGCACTCACTTACGCGTTGGGTTCCTCGCCGTTGCATGCAACGGTTCTGGGCGCTTCTCCGGGTGTTGCAGCCCGGCTGTGTGTTGGGGGTGGGGCTGGAGTCCTTACCCCAAACGGGGCTACTCGAGAGGAGCTCATCACTTTTGGAGGGATTCCGGATCCTGTATTTGAGAGGTGGCGGATGAGTTGCCACCTCCAGGATCACCCGAATGTTCATGACATGCAGCAGAGTTGCGCCATGCAGGCGGCCAAGCTTCGTGACATTGAGGTCACTACTAGTATGTCGGTCAACACTTCCAATTCCATTCTGCATTTTTTAATGATGAGATTATTCATAATGCTAATCAGTTAGGAGTTTCACTAGGTAGTAATGATAGTGAAATCTCTAAATCCATTAATGATATCTTGGATCTTGAAGCGGAGCGCGCTTTAGAACTGATTCAAAACTTAGCAGAGGTCAAACCTATGAACGATACTGACATAGATGCGTTGGGAGTCAGGGTGCTCGATAATTTTTGTGCAGATCTTGCCCCATCCCTCCCTGAGACAGAGGAGGATGATGGTTCTATGCCCCTAAAGAACAATTCACCTACCGAGGCGCAGGCAGTTAGGTCCATGGAGCCCGGTTGTGAGGACCGGGTGGAGGATCAAAACAAGCCTAAACGCAAGTGGAAGCTAAAGATTTATCTCGCTTCAGCGGTGCGTAGAAGTGCTAGGAATCGTACTACTAAAAAATTTCATGATGAAATATGAGAGGAATATTTTGGAATAGCAGAGGTCTGACAGACTTGGCTAAAAGAAGGTTTCTAGCGGATGCTTCTATCGGACATAGGTTGGATTTTATCGCCCTCTCTGAAACTGGAAGCGACAATTTTTCTCCCCAGTGTCTAAGTACCTTATCGGGAGGTGTCGATTTGGATTGGCACTGCCTACCTCCGAGAGGAAGATCAGGTAGGATCTTACTTAGGGTTAGATGCGAGTCGCTGTAAGTCCGAAGTGTGGTTATGGGAGATTTCACCGTTAAGTTTCGGGTTAGATCAAAGGCCGATGGGTTTAATTGGGCACTTGTGGCAGTCTATGGGGCCGTGCAGCCAGAACTCAAACCAGACTTTTTGGCGGATCTTGTCTGAATTTGCGGTTCTGAGCAGCTTCCAATCTTGGTTGGGGGTGACTTTAACATTATTAGAAGGAGAGAGGAAAGAACAATGATAACTTTGACAGCAGGTGGTCGTCTATGTTTAATACCATTATTGAAAGCTTGGATCTACGAGAGATAGAGCTTTTAGGTAGAAAATTCACTTGGGCTAATACTTTGCCAAACCCGACGTTTGAGAAGTTGGATTGAGATCTCGCGAGTGTCAAATGGGAGCAGAAATTTCCTCTAGTAACAGTCCAAGCATTATCGCGCGGTATCTCCGACCACACCCCTTTGCTGGTTTACTCTGGTGAGGCAACACATGTGGGGAATAAAAATACTTTCTCTTTCGAATTGGCGTGGTTTGAAAGAGAAGGTTTCTTAGATCTGATAGCCAGGGAATGGGCTAAAGATGCGGGAGGGAGGACTTCTGTTGAAAGATGGCAGAATAAGATAAGACACTTGCGAAGTTTCTTATGTGGGTGGGCTAAGAATCTTAGTGGGATTTATAAGGTTGAAAAGGAAAGGCTCCTTACACTTATTCAGTCCCTAGATGTAAAAGTCGAGTCCACAATTCTTGAGACCTCGGAGTTACATGCTAAAGTAGACGCGGAGATGAGATTGAAAGAACTCCTGCGAGAGGAGGAATTGAAGTGGGCATTGCGAGCTAAGGTTCGCAAAGTTGTTCAAGGGGACGCTAACACTCAATTCTTTCATATGATCGCCAATGGCAAGCAGAGAAAGAAAAGAATCTTTCAGCTTGAGCAAGACGAGGGATCAATTTTAGGACAGGAAAACCTAAAATTATACATAATCGAGTATTACAAGCAGCTGTTTGGGCCTCCGGAGGATAATTTCGTATCCTTGGATGAGTCGAGGGTTGCGGATGTTCCTCAACTTGCTGCCGATGAGAATGAGATTTTGACCGCCCCATCTTTGGAGAAAGAGGTGTTTAAACCTATTTCACAGATGAAGAATAATAAAGCTCTAGGGCCGGATGGATTTCCGGTGGAGTTTTATAAAAAGTGCTGGAATATTATTAAAGGGGATTTGATACCGATGTTTCATGATTTATTCTCTAGGCAGCTTCAGTTGTTTCATTTGAATTTTGGAACAATAACTTTGCTTCCTAAGAAAATAGAGGCTGTGAGAATTGAGCAGTTCAGGCCGATCTGTCTTCTTAACGTAAGTTTCAAAATTTTCACCAAGGTTGGGACTAACAGACTCATGCAGATTGTGCACTCTGTGGTGCAGCCGTCCCAAACAGCTTTCATGTCAGACAGAAACATCCTAGAAGGGGTTGTGGTCCTTCATGAAACGCTCCATGAAATTCACACGAAAAAAACTAGATGGGTTTTTTTAAAGTGGATTTCGAGAAAGCGTACGATAAAGTCAAATGGCCATTTCTTCAATAGGCCTTGCATATGAAAGGTTTTGATCAGGCCTGGCGACACTAGGTAGAGTCTTTCACGCAAAAAGGGAGTGTTGGAATTAAAGTGAATGACGACATAGGTCACTACTTCCAGACACATAAGGGCCTGAGACAAGGAGATCCGATGTCACCTATTCTGTTCAACATAGTAGTCGACATGTTGACGATTCTAATAGGAAGGGCTAAGGATGTTGGTCAGGTAGGTGGCTTGGTTCCTCATCTAGTTGATGGAGGTGTGTCTATCCTATAGTACGCCGATGATACTATCATCTTTATGGAGCATGACTTGGCAAAAGCGAGAAACATGAAGCTAGTGTTATGCTTATTCAAACAATTGACCAGGTTAAAGATTAACTTCCATAAAAGCAAATTGTTCTGTTTTGGAAGAGCTAGTGAGGAACAAGATGCTTACAAATAATTGTTCGGGTGCGAATTGGGGGGCTTTACCTTTTACGTATTTGGGTATACCAATTCACCATCGTAAGTTGACAAACAGAGAATGGAAGTGCTTGAGGATCGATTTGAGAAGAAACTGAGCTGCTGGAAGGGCAAGCTGATGTCATACGGAGGCCGATTAATTCTTATTAATTCGGTTCTCACGAGTATGCCCATGTCTCTTGATAACCCACAAGTATAGGGGATCGCAACAGTTTTCGAGGGTACAGTATTCAACCCAAATTTATTGATTCGACACAAGGGAAGCCAAAGAATATTCTCAAGTATTAGCAGCTGAGTTGTCAATTCAACAACACCTGGAAACTTAGTATCTGCAACAAAGTGTTTAGTAGCAAAGTAATATGATAGTGGAGGTAACGGTAACAAAAGTAAAGGCAGCAAAAGTAATGTTTTTGATATTTTTGTAGTGATTGTAACAGTAGCAACGGAAAAGTAAATAAGCGAGAACCAGTATATGGAAAGCTCGTAGGCACCGGATCAGTGATGGATAATTATGCCGAATGCGGTTCGTCATGTAACGATCATAACATAGGGTGACACAGAACTAGCTCCAATTCATCAATATAATGTAGGCATGTATTCCGTATATAGTCATACGTGCTTATGGAAAAGAATTTGCATGACATCTTTTGTCCTACCCTCCCGTGGCAGCGGGTCCTATTGGAAACTAAGGGATATTAAGGCCTCCTTTTAATAGAGAACCGGAACAAAGCATTAGCACATAGTGAATACATGAACTCCTCAAACTATGGTCATCACCGGGAGTGGTCCCGATTATTGTCACTTCGGGGTTGCCGGATCATAACACATAGTAGGTGACTATAGACTTGCAAGATAGGATCAAGAACACACATATATTCATGAAAACATAATAGGTTTAGATCTGAAATCATGGCACTCGGGCCCTAATGACAAGCATTAAGCATAGCAAAGTCATAGCAACATCAATCTCGAACATAATGGATACTAGGGATCAAACCCTAACAAAACTAACTCGATTACATGATAAATCTCATCCAACCCATCACCGTCCAGCAAGCCTATGATGGAATTACTCACGCACGGCGGTGAGCATCACGAAATTGGTGATGGAGGATGGTTGATGATGACGACGGCGACGAATCCCCCTCTCCGGAGCCCCGAACGGACTCCAGATCAGCCCTCCCAAGAGGGATTAGGGCTTGGCAGCGGCTCCGTATCGTAAAACGCGATGAAACTTTCTCTCTGATTTTTGTCTCCTCGAAAGCCAATATATGGAGTTGGAGTTGGCGTCGGAGGGGCTCCAGGGGGCCCACGAGGTAGGGGGCGCGCCCTAGGGGGGGCCGCCCCCCACCCTCGTGGACAGGGTGTGGGCCCCCTGGTCTTCATCTTTGGCGAGGATTTTTTATTGTTTTTTATGACATCCCGTGGAGTTTCAGGTCATTCCGAGAACTTCTGTTTTCTACACATAAAACAACACCATGGCAATTCTGATGAAAACAACGTCAGTCCGGGTTAGTTCCATTCAAATCATACAAGTTAGAGTCCAAAACAAGGGCAAAAGTGTTTGGAAAAGTAGATACGACGGAGACGTATCAACTCCCCCAAGCTTAAACCCTTGCTTGTCCTCAAGCAATTCAGTTGACAAACTGAAAGAGAAAAATAAAAACTTTTACGAACTCTGTTTGCTCTTGTTGTAAACATGAAAAGCCAGCATTCAAGTTTCAGCAATTATTATGAACTAACCATTCTCACAATAACACGCAGGTCTCACAATTACTCATATCAACAGCATAATCAGCAAGCGAGCCATAATAATAAAACTCGGATGACAACACTTTCTCAAAATAATCATAACATGATATAACAAAATGGTATCTCGCTAGCCCTTTCTGAGACCGCAAAACATAAATGCAGAGCACCTTTAAAGATCAAGGACTGACTAAACATTGTAATTCATGGTAAAAGAGATCCAATCAAGTCATACCCAATATAAACCAATTATAATGAATGCAAACGACGCAGTGCTCTCCAAATGGGTGCTTTTTAATAAGAAGGGTGATGACTCAACATAAAAGTAAATAGATAGGCCCTTCGCAGAGGGAAGCGAGGATTTGTAGAGGTGCGAGCTCGGTTTTGAAATAGAGATAAATTATATTTTGAGCGGCATACTTTCATTGTCAACATAACAACTAAGAGATGACGATATCTTCCATGCTAAACAAATTATAGGCGGTTCCCAAACAGAATGGTAAAGTTTATACTCCCCTCCTCCACAAGCATCAATCCATGGATTGCTCGAAACAACGAGTGCCTCCAACATTCAACGGGTCCTGTGGGGAGTTTTGTTTGCAATTATTTTGATTTAGTTTGCATAAAGCATGGAATTTGGGCATCCGGTTACCAGCCATTTTCTCGTGAATGAGGAGCGGAGTCCACTCCTCTTGAGAATAACCCGCCTAACACGGAAGATAAGGGCAGTACTAGTTGATATATGAGCTATTCGAGCATGCAAAACAGAATGTTTATTTGAAGGTTTAGAGTTTGGCACATACAAATTTACTTGGAACGGCAGGTAAATACTGCATATAGGAAGGTATAGTGGACTCATATGGAACAACTTTGGGGTTTAAGGAGTTTGGATGCACAAGCAGTATTCCCGCTTAGTACAGGTGAAGGCTAGCAAAAAGACCGGGAAGCGACCAATTAATTGAGAGAGCGACAACGATCGTAAACATGCATTAAAATTAATTTACACGAATACAAGCTTGAGTAGGATATAATCCACCATGAACATAAATATCATGAAGGCTATGTTGATTTGATTCAACTACATGCGTAAACATGTGCCAAGTCGAGTCACTCAATTCATTTAAAGGAGGATACCATCCCATCATACCACATCATAATCATTCTAATAGCATGTTGGCACGCAAGGTAAATCATTATAACTCATAAGCTAATCAAGCATGGCACAAGCAACTATAATCTCTAAATGTCATTGCAAACATGTTTATTCATAATAAGCTAAATCGAGAACGATGAACTCATCATATTTACAAAAACAAAAGAGGTCGAGTTCATACCAGCTTTTCTCATCGGAATAAGTCCATCATATATCATCATAATTGCCTTTCACTTGCACGACCTAACAAAGTGTATAATAATAAGAGTGCACGTGCATTGGACTAAGCTGGAATCTGCGAGCATTCAATAAACAGGAGAAGACAAGGCAATATGGGCTCGTGGTTAAATCAACAATAATGCATATAAGAGTCATGTCAACAATTTAATCATGGTCTTCTCCTACTGACCCCAAAGAAAATAAAAGAAACAAAACTATTTACACGGGAAAACTCCCAACAGTCAAAAGAAGAACTGGAAATATTTTTGGGTTTTCTTTTTAATTACTAAAGAAATAAACTACTACTAATTGTTTTGGTTTTTCTAAGGTTTATTGAACACACAAGAAGAAAGCAGGAAAAAGAAAATAAACTAGCATGGATACTACAGTGAAAGAGTATGAGCATCGACATCTAGCAATGAGTGTGTGTGAACATAAATGTAATGTCGGTGGGAAATACGTACTCCCCCAAGCTTAGGCTTTTGGCCTAAGTTGGTCTATTGCCAGGGATAGCCTGGCGGATACCCGTAGGTGAAGTTGAGGTCGTACTGCGATGAAGAATAGTTGGGATCATAATGTGAGGAAGAGGACTCTGACTGCCACTGGCTGGCAACCGCCTCAGGATCCCAAGAATAAACAGACTGTCGTGGAGGCTCATCTTGTGGCTCCGGTTCCGGGGCTGGTGCAGGATTCCGATAGGCTTGAACAGCCGCCCACGGAACAATGTAAGGACCTGTAGACAAGTTAAACAAAGAGGGAGCAGGCAAAGTAATAGTCTCAGGGTGATGTTTATCAAAGTATAATTTATATTTAAGCTCCCCTTCGCGACTCTTAACGAGAAAATCATGCGCTAGCATACTCTTATAATCTAAATAAACACAGGGCAACGCTGTTTCTTCTTTCTCCTCATGCCTAATAGGTATCTCAAAATATTCAGCTAGGCGTGAAGCATAAATGCCTCCAAAGATGGGGCCCTTAGTACGGTTCATACTTAACCGTCTAGCAACAATTCCACCCATACTAGCAGAGTTATTGCGGTATAAACCATGGAACAAAATAATAATATCGGGAACACTAAGGTTTCCACAGTTCCCACGACTAATCAAGCAACGACTAGCAAATAAGGCAAAGTAGCACAAAACAGGGAAATGTATGCTAGTAATTCTTGCATCATAAACCTTCTTGGTTTCTCCCACAGTGATAGTGTTAATAAAAGCTTCAACTTCATTACGGTGTGGTTCATCTAAGGTGCCTTCAAAGGGTATTTTGCAAACCTTGCAAAATTCAGCTAATGTCATCTCCTTAACAACGTCATATAAATGGAACTCTACTGTTGGAGGTGATTTCTTAGGGAAAAAGTAGAAGTTCTGCACAAAAGTATTTGTGAGTAAGAGATACTGATGACGTTGGTCGCGGAGGAAGTCGGTGAGGCCGGCGTTCTCAATCAATAGATAGAAATCCTCATAAATTCCGGCTCTCCTCAAGAAGTCATCGGAAGGCCATTCACACGTCGGACCTACGCAGTCTTGAGACAAATTAAATTTGGGCTTCTGCCCTTCTTCCTTTTGTTTTGCCTTCGAAATTAGGCTCGACGAGCCCCTCAAAGTCTCTTCATTATTTCTGAAATAATCTGAAATTTTTAGTAACTTCAAAAAAAAGTGAACCAACTTCAATAAAACTGATAGCAACTACTCATACAAGTGCCTAGAGCATATATCAAGCATTAGAACTACTTGGAACCATATAAATTTGACATGCAAGCTCAAGAACATGGTCACCTATGCAGCACAAATTGGCAATGAATAAAGCACTAGAACAAAAACTAATTGGACCAATGGAGGAGTCACATACCAAGGAACAATCTCCCCAAGCAGTTTTGCGAGAGGCGCTTTGAGGAAGGAGATCGAAAATCGCAGCAAAAGTGGCTGGAACTCGTGCTTGAGTTGGTTTTTCGGGTTTGTGTGAGACAGAGGAAGAAGATGGGTGCAGGGATAAGTGGAGGAGGGCCACCTTGGGCCCATGAGGCAGGGGGCGTGCCCAGGGGGTAGGGCGCGCCCTCCACCCTCGTGGCCAGGTGGCAGCTCCCCCCGCGGTAATTTTTGCACTAAAAATCCTCAAATATTCCCGAAAAAATCATATTAAATTGGCATGGCATTCTGAGGACTTTTATTTTCTGGATATTTTTATATTGCACGGATAAGTCAGGAGACAGACAGAAAAATACTATTTTACTTTATTTTGACTAAATAATAGAGAATATAAAGAGGGTACAGAATATTGTGCTTCTAGTTTCATCCATCTCATGCTCATCAAAAGGAATCCACTAACAAGGTTGATCAAGTCTTGTTAACAAACTCATTCCGATTAACATGAAACCGGAGAAATTTCGAATAACACTATGTTACCTCAACGGGGATACGGACATCCCCAATAATAAGTACTCCCTCCGTCCCATAATGTAAGTCGTTTTTTGACACTAGTGTAGTGTTAAAAAACGTCTTACATTATGGGACGGAGGGAGTATATCATATTCCTTCTTGACAATAGGAAGAGGAAATTCAAAACCTCCAAATATAATCGATGAATTTTTTCCAATAGAGTTGATACTATAAACTTGAGGTTGTTTCCTCGGAAAGTGTACCATGTGCTCATTACCATTAACATGAAAAGTGACATTGCCTTTGTTGCAATCAATAACAGCCCCTGCAGTATTAAGGAAAGGTCTTCCAAGAATAATAGACATACTATCATCTTTGGGAATATCAAGAATAACAAAGTCCGCTAAAATAATAACGTGCGCAACTAACCACGACAGCACATCCTCACAAATACCGGCGGGTATAGCAGTTGATTTATCAGCCATTTGCAAAGATATTTCAGTAGGTGTCAACTTATTCAAGTCAAGTCTACGATATAAAGAGAGAGGCATAACACTAACACCGGATCCAAGATCACATAAAGCAGTTTTAACATAATTTCTCTTTTTGGAGCATGGTATAGTAGGTACTCCTGGATCTCCAAGTTTCTTTGGTATTCCACCCTTAAAAGTATAATTAGCAAGCATGGTGGAAATTTCAGCTTCAGGTATCTTTCTTTTATTTGTTATGATGTCCTTCATATACTTAGCATAAGGATTTGTTTTGAGCACATCAGTTAATCGTGACACGCAAAAAGATGGGTCTAATCATTTCAGCAAAGCGCTCAAAATCCTCATCATCCTTTTTCTTGGATGGTTTCGGAGGAAAAAGGCATGGGTTTCTGAACTCATGGTTCTCTTTCTTTACCATGTTTCCTGGCAACAAAGTCTCTTTTATCATAACGTTGATTCTTTGATTGTGGGTTATCAAGATCAACAGCAGGTTCAACTTCTACTTCATTATCATTACTAGGTTGAGCATCATCATGAACATCATCATTAACATTTTCACTACGTTCATGTTCATTACAGATTGTGTTTCAAAGATCGTAAGCAGAGATATCATTTGGATTCTCGTGTGGTTCAAGAATAGGTTCACTAGAAGTTTGCAACGTCCTATCATTTTTCTTTTTCTTCCTTTTAGAAGAACTAGGTATATCAATATTATTTCTCTGAGAGTCTTGCTCAATTCTCTTAGGGTGTCCTTCAGGATACAAAGGTTCCTGAGTCATTCTACCGGTTTTAGTAGCCACTCTAACAGCATAATCATTTTTCTTACTATTCATTTCATCAAGCACTTCTTTCTGAGCTTTAAGTACTTGTTCTACTTGAGTGGTAACTATAGAAGCCTGTTTGCTAACAAGTTTAAGTTCACCTCTAATATCAGCCATATAATCACCCTAGCGTTTAATCATAAAGGTATTCTGTTTTAGTTGTCTACCAAAATAAGCATTAAAGTCATCTTGCTTAAACATAAAGTCATCAAACTCATCCAAGCACTGACTAGCAATTCTAGTAGGAGGGACTTCAGCTTTATCATATCTATAGAGAGAATTTACCTTTACTACCTGTGTCGGGATATCGGGATCAGGAAGTTCTTCAGTGAATAAAGAATTGATATCATATACTTCTTCAACAGGCGGTAAATTAAGACCATGTATTTCTTCAATAGGAGGTAAATTTTTAACATCTTCAGCTTTAATACCTTTTTCTTTCATAGATTTCTTTGCCTCTTGCATACTTCTTCGGATATGGTTTAGGAATAGGCTCGGTAATTGGCTCAGGAGCTGGCTCAGGAGGTGCCCAATTATTTTCATTTGCCAACATATTATTCAATAGAATTTCAGCTTCATCCGGTGTTCTTTCCCTGAAAAGAGAACCAGCACAACTATCTAGGTAATCTCTGGAAGCATCAATTAGTCCATTATAAAAGATATCAAATATTTTAGGTTTCTTAAGAGGATGATCAGGCAAAGCATTAAGTAACTTGAGAAGCCTCCCCCAAGATTGTGGGAGACTCTCTTCTTCAATTTGCACAAAGTTGTATATTTCCCTCAAAGCAGCTTGTTTCTTATGAGCAGGGAAATATTTAGCACAGAAGTAATAAATCATATCCTGGGGACTTTGCACACAACCAGGATCAAGAGAATTAAACCATATCTTAGCATCACCCTTTAATGAGAACGGAAATATTTTGAGTAAATAAAGGTAGCGTGATCTCTCATTATTAGTAAACAGGGTAGCTATATCATTTAACTTAGTAAGATGTGCCACAACAGTTTCAGATTCAACCAAAGTAATTATATCAGGATCAACAGAGAATTCATAATAATCCTTATCAGGAACACAGATAGGTGAAGTAGCAAAAGCAGGGTCGGGTCTCATCCTATCTCTAAGAGATTCTTCACTCCATTTAACTAGCAGCCTCTTAAGTTCATATCTATCCTGGCAAGCAAAAATAGTTGCAGAAGATTCAGCATCAAAAAGGTAACCCTCAGGAATAGCAGGCATATTTTCATCATCACTTTCATCATTGTATTCAGTTTCAATAGTTTCTCTTTCTCTAGATCTAGCAATTTGCTCATCAAGAAATTCACCAAGGGGCACAGTAGTATCAAGCATAGAAGTAGTTTCATCATAAGTATCATGCATAGCAGATGTGGCATCATCAATAACATGTGACATATCAGAACGAATAGCAGAAGCAGGTTTAGGTGTCGCAAGCTTTCTTATAACAGAAGGTGAATCAAGTGCAGAGCTAGATGGCAGTTCCTTACCTCCCCTCGTAGTTGAGGGCAAAATAGTAGTTCGATCATCTTTAAAATTCTTCATAGTGTCCAGCAGATATAAATCCCAAGTGACTCAAAGAATAGAGCTATGCTCAGCGGGCGCCTTAAAAAAAGGTCTAGATAACCCACAAGTATAGGGGTCGCAAGCAGCTTTCGAGGGTAGAGTATTCAACCCATATTTATTTATTGGACACAAGGTGATCCAAAGAATATTCTCAAGTATTAGTAGCTGAGTTGTCAATTCAACCACACCTGGAAACTTAGTATCTGCAGCAAAGTGTTTAGTAGCAAAGTAATATCATAGTGGAGGTAACGGTAACAAAAGTAGAGACAGCAAAAGTAATGTTTTTTGTATTTTTGTAGTGATTGTAATAGTAGCAACGGAAAAGTAAATAAGCGAGAACCAAAGATATGGAAAGCTCAGAGGCACCAGATCGATGATGGATAATTATGCCGGATGCGGTTCGTCATGTAACGATCATAACATAGGGTGACATGTAACTAGCTCCAATTCATCAATATGATGTAGGCATGTATTCCGTATATAGTCGTGCGTGCTTATGGAAAAGAACTTGCATGACATCTTTGTCCTACCCTCCCGTGGCAGCGGGTCCTATTGGAAACTAAGGGATATTAAGGCCTCCTTTTAATAGAGAACCGAACAGAGCATTAGCACATAGTGAATACATGAACTCCTCGAACTATGGTCATCACCGGAGTGGTCCGAATTATTGTCACTTCGGGGTTGCTGGATCATAACACATAATAGGTGACTATAGACTTGCAAGATAGGATCAAGAACACACATCTATTCATGAAAACATAATAGGTTCAGATCTGAAATCATGGCACTCGGGCCCTAGTGACAAACATTAAGCATAGCAAAGTCATAGCAACAACAATCTCAGAATATAATGGATACTAGGGATCAAACCCTAACAAAACTAACTCGATTACATGATAAATCTCATCCAACCCATCACCGCCCAAAGAAGCCTACGATGGAATTACTCACGCACGGGCGGTGAGCATCATGAAATTGGTGATGGAGGATGGTTGATCATGACGACGGCGACGAAATCCTCTCCGGAGCCCCGAACGGACTCCAGATCAGCCCTCCCGAGAGAGATTAGGGCTTGGCGGCGGCTCCTTACCGTAAAACGCGATGAAACTTTCTCTCTGATTTTTTTCTCCCCGAAAGCCAATATATGGAGTTGGAGTTGGCGTCGGAGGGGCTCCAGGGGGCCCACGAGGTAGGGGGCGCGCCCCCACCCTCATGGACAGGGTGTGGGACCCCTGGTCTTCATCTTTGGCGAGGATTTTTTTTTTATTTTTTAGAATACATCCCGTGGAGTTTCAGGTCATTCCGAGAACTTTTGTTTTCTACACATAAAACAACACCATGGCAATTCTTTGAAAAACAGCGTCAGTCCGGGTTAGTTCCATTCAAATCATACAAGTTAGAGTCCAAAACAAGGGCAAAAGTGTTTGGAAAAGTAGATACGACGGAGACGTATCATCTCTCCGGTCCTTTTTCGAGGTACCAGTTGGAGTTCGGAAAAGGCTGGACTTCTATCGAACCCGCTTCTTCTGGCAGAGTGGTGAACTAAAGTGAAAATACAGACTCGCTAAATGGGATATTATTTGTCGACCGAAGGACCAAGGGGGTCTAGGTATTGAAAATCTTGAGGTGAAAAACAGATGACTTCTCAGTAAGTGGCTGTATAAGTTATCTGTTGAGACGGAGGCTACATGGGCGCATATTCTGCGTAATAAGTACCTTCATTCCAAAACTTTGTCCTAGGTGACAGTGAGGCCGAGGGACTCGCCTTTTTGGAAACGACTGATAAGAGTTAAATCAATTTTTTTCAATAGGACAAAGTTTATAGTCGGAAATGGTACCACTACGAGATTCTGGGAGGATACATGGCTAGGGGAAACACCCCTCGCGCTTCAATATCCTTCACTCTATAGCATTATTCAACGAAGAGACGCTTACGCTATGACAAAGATTTGAGTCCATTCCTCTCAATATTCACTTCAGGAGGACGCTTGCCGGAAACCGTTGGGAAGCCTGGCTCCATCTTGTGAATAGACTGATGGATGTTCAGCTTTCTCAACGGCCTGATCAGTTGTGCTGGAAGCTAACTAGGAATGGAGAGTTTTCGGTTAAATCCATGTATCTGGATGTTATCAATTCTAGCTCTATTCCTAGTTCGAAACATGTTTGGAAGGTCAAAGTACCTTTGAAAGTTAAAGTGTTTATGTGGTTTGTACATAAACAAGTCATTTTAACTAAAGACAACTTGGCAAAACGCAACTCGATAGGATCTACTAGATGTAATTTTTGTGATCGGGATGAATCCATCAAACACATCTTTCTTGACTGGTCGTTGGCAAAAAACTTATGGCGGACGGTTCACATAGCCTTTAACATTACTCCTCCGAATACTATCAACACGTTATTTGGGACGTGGCTTGACGAGATAGATTCCAAAACGGCGAGACACATTCGTATAGGAGTATGTGCTTTATTATGGGTAGTCTGGAACTGCAGAAATGATTTGGTCTTTAACAGAACAACAAATATTCATTTTTTGTAGGTTATCTCCCGAGCCATTGCGTTGATCCGTATGTGGTCGCTACTCACTCCGACGGAGGCCAGGGAGCATATGGTTACTGGATTTATCTGATGGGAGATGGTAGCTCGGGCTATTTTCAACCGGTTTGGATGGCAGTTATGTAATAGGATAGGCAATTAGTTTTCCTATCTTGCTTATGCCATCCGGTTGTGGCTTTACTTTTATTTTCTGCTCTTTGTCAGCATTTTGTGTTCTTTTGTTTGAGACATCAAGACTTGTGTTGAACCTATTTGCTTATTAATTAAGTTGGCTATATGCATCGTTCTGATGAAGAGGCCGAGAAGCACCCCTTTTTGAAAAAATATACGATTGCACAAACTTAGTTTAGTTAAAGTTATCAGTTAGAAAAACTGTATGGAGTTTGTGTAACAAGGTGTTAAGAAATCATGACCACTTTCCTTCAGAAATACTCCCTCCTTTCCAAAATATTTGTCTTTTTAGAGATTTCAAATGGACTAGGATGTATATAGATATATTTTAGAGTGTAGATTCACTCATTTTGCTCCGTATGTAGTCACTTGTTGAAATTTTAAACAAATATTTAGGAACGGACAGCGTAGTAAGTAAATAACTACCTATCATAGTTTTGTCACGGCAGATGTCCTTAGTGTCAGGACTTAGTCGCGAGGCCAACGCATCTATGTGGTAGCTTAAGAGGGGTTGAGTGGGACGAGAGACACAGGACGGTTCAACACACAAGACAAGGATTTAGACAGCTTCGGGCCCCGAGAAACATCATCCGGTAACAACCCTACATGTTGTTTGAGGCTAGGTCTCATTATCATCTCGAGGGAGTCGCCGTAAACCGGCCCTCCCAGTTATGTCTAGCTCTAAGATAATTTTTCTCTCTTGCTTCCCCTCTTTGGGGAGCCCTGCCCCTCCTTATATATGTTGAAGGGGCGGGTTACATGTAGAGTCCAACTCGGACTTAAGACTTAACTATTTTGACTTATCTTCATAGGCTTCTTAACAACTTGGGCTTCATAACGTCTCGGGCTTCATAACCCCTGGCAACCCAATTATCACTCTCTGCCGGTTTATGATGGTCTGCCGGTTTATGATCTGACTTAACACCTGCCGGTTTACCTCATGCCTTAACACTTGCCGGTTTACCACCTGCCGGTTTACCGTCCGTCTTAGCCATCTGTCTTAACTGTCTGTCTTAACTATCTGCCGGTTGATACGTCTCCGTCGTATCTACTTTTCCAAACTCTTTTGCCCTTGTTTTGGACTCTAACTTGCATGATTTGAATGGAACTAACCCGGACTGACGATGTTTTCAGCAGACTTTCCAGGGTGTTATTTATGTGCAGAAACAAAAGTTCTCGGAATGACCTGAAACTCCACGGAACGTCTTTTCAAAAATAATAAAAAATCCTTGCCAAAGATGAAGACCAATGGGGCCACACCCTATCCACGAGGGTGGGGGGCGCGCCCTCCCCCCTAGGGCGCGCCCCTACCTCGTGGGCCCCCTGGAGCTCCTCCGACGCCAACTCCAACTCTATATATTTGCTTTCGGAGAGAAAAAATGAAGGAGAAGAAATCATTGCGTTTTATGATATGGAGCCGCCGCCAAGCCCTAAAACCTCTCGGGAGGGCTGATCTGGAGTCCGTTCGGGGCTCCGGAGAGGGGGATTCGTCGCCATCGTCATCATCAACCATCCTCCATCACCAATTTCATGATGCTCACCGCCGTGTGTGAGTAATTCCATCGTGAGGCTTGCCGGATGTTGATGGGTTGGATGAAATCTATCATGTAATCGAGTTAGTTTTGTTAGGGTTTGATCCCTAGTATCCACTATGTTCTGAGATTGATGTTGCTATGACTTTGCTATGCTTAATGCTTGTCACTAGGGCCCGAGTGCCATGATTTCAGATCTGAACCTATTATGTGTTCATGAATATATGTGTGTTCTTGATCCTATCTTGCAAGTCTATAGTCACCTACTATGTGTTATGATCCGCAACCTCAAGTGACAATAATCGGGACCACTCCCGGTGATGACCATAGTTTGAGGAGTTCATGTCTTCACTATGTGCTAATGCTTTGTTCCGGTTCTCTATTAAAAGGAGGCCTTAATATCCCTTAGTTTCCATTAGGGCCCCATTGCCACGGGAGGGTAGGATAAAAGATGTCATGCAAGTTCTTTTCCATGAGCACGTATGACTATATTCCGAATACATGCCTACATTACATTGATGAATTGGAGCTAGTTCTGTGTCACCCTATGTTATGACTGTTACATGATGAACCGCATCCGGCAAAATTATCCATCACCGATCCAATGCCTACGAGCTTTTCCTACATTGGTTCTCGCTTATTTACTTTCCCATCATTATTGTTACAATCACTACAAAACACCAAAAATATTACTTTTGCTTCCGTTACTTTTGTTACCGTTACCACTACTATCATATTACTTTGCTACTAAATACTTTGCTGCAGATATTAAGTTTCCAGGTGTGGTTGAATTGAAAACTCAGCTACTAATACTTGAGAATATTCTTTGGCTCCCCTTGTGTCGAATCAATAAATTTGGGTTGAATACTCTACCCTCGAAAACTGTTGCGATCCCCTATACTTGTGGGTTATCAAGACTATTTTCTGGCGCTGTTGCCGGGGAGCATAGCTCTATTCTTTGAGCCACTTGGGATTTATATCTGCTGGACACTATGAAGAACTTGAAAGACGCTAAGATAACAATTTATCCCTCAACTACGAGGGAGGTAAGGAACTGCCATCTAGCTCGCACTTGATTCACCTTCCGTTTTGAGTAAACTTGCGACACCTAAACCGCTTCGCTATTCGCTCGATATGTCGCATGTTATTGATGATGCCACTTCTGCTATGCATGATACTTATGATGAAACTACTTCTATGCTTGATACTACTGTGCCCCTTGGTGGATTTCTTGATGAACAAATTGCTAGGGCTAGAGAGAAAGAAATTATTGAAACTGATTATATTGATGAAAGTGATGATGAAGATATGCCTGTTATTCCTGAGGGTTATGTTTTTGATATGGAAGCTTCTGCAGCTACTTTAGCTTGCAAAGATAGATATGAGCTCAAGAGGTTATTAGTTAAACTAGTGGACCCGTTGCACCAAATGGCGCAGAGGCACACTAAGTCCATGTCCGCGATGAAAAGAAATTGCATGGTTTAATTCATTTAAATAGGAAATATGGTGGATTTTGATGTACAATGAGATGTATACACACATTTTAATTTGATAGCACAAAATCGCATTTAAAACAAAATATATGTTTTAGTTAGTTTAGCTGTGGGCAAGCACGCATTATTATAAATCTAATTTCCTTTAGCCAAAAAAATAGTGTCTTGTATGTACAATGAGTATATATACACACATCCTAATTTGGTGGTATAAAGTCCCACTCAAAATCGTGTCACGTGGATAACGTTAAAAAAAGTACATACCCTGGTGGTGAAAAATATATGTATGCCTTTTTTACATTCAATACCCCCTTTATTCAGTGTTAGAAAATATATGCATGTTTAATAGCAAATGCGAGTACAATAGAGCCCAATCGAATTGGGACAGTAGAGACAATATCTGGATTAATTTCCACGTTCGCTGAGTCATGTTGCAACCGTAACAACCCCCTCTCTAGGCACCGTCCCTCTGCAGGCACCCAACACACCGAACAGCAGAAACTGAAACTGTCATGCAAAAACGAAGGGAACTCCTATAGGCCATTCTACAGTCATGATTACAGTCTCGGACTACAAACCCATATAGGCCCTATAAAAATCTTATGGCATGGACGGCAGCCTGTGACAAAACCACACCAGGCCAAGCTCCAAAAAAACACCCTTCAAAAAAACACCCTTCATGGAACTGGATCAGAACCATCACAAGAGAGCTCCAGTTCCACGCCGTCAAGAATGGACCCAATCTGACTGCATCCTGCATTAAGTTCTTGTTGATACTCCCTATCATTAACACATAACTCAAATCATTAAGCATGTACTTTCATTGGGAAAATTCTTTTTAGCAGAGGAGAAAATGAGCACATGAAGAGCTTGCTACACATTCACCAAGAAATACACGACAAAACCGGCCTTGATACTTCCTTTTTTAGCATGGAAAATCTCTTGAAATCTGTGAACGAAAGTAGAATAGTGACATTTCCATCAATTCAGCTAAAATGTTGCATTCAAAAGAGCTCCATATATCTTACTGTGCATTCAAAAGAGCTACAGATTTAACAACCGCACATTCACAACACATACAGTATAGTGGGATGTAGATACTATTTAGAGAAACAACAATAGCAAAGGCAAACTACATCTATGACCATGAGCCATAATAGGGAAACCCATCAAGAAAATATATATTAATGCATACATGTAGTTAATCAACTTATTCAGTAAAGGCCTCTGCAACAATCTAAAAGACATGTAATGAAGAAAACAGATGGTAGAAGACGAACTGCATTATTATATAAACAGAAAGAAACAAGTCTGTGGCATATAAATTTTATGATAAACAATACTCTACTTTTAAATATAGAAACCATGCATTATTATATGCAATCGCATAGTTAGGCGAGCAAATAGGCTAGTCGCACTCATGTTAAGTGATCACATGGTATCAATATAGAAACACTATGTAGAAAGTGTGCCTTAATTATACAAAGCAGATTCAGATACTATTTAGTAATGGTGAACTCACAACATGGCCATCTGAAGTCCACTCAATGATATCCCATTTGGTTTTGATGTTCCTAGTTGGATTAAGAGGGCGGCTTCTGGAGAGAGATAGGCAAGTATAAGTAGTACCTCACATTAATACATGATTTGGTTACATGCATGTCAAAACACACTCTTTTTCACATCAACTCCCAATTTAAACGAAAATAGCCAAAAAAACTCAGTGTGAAAACTAACACAATGCAGACCAAGATTTACTTGGTATTAGAACAAATCACACAAATTCAATCTTTGCTCAATGAAAACTAAGGAAGAACTCTAAAACTATCCTAATCTGCACTGATCATTGCATGATATCAATATTCCACTTTTACAGAACTAAATTTCAACAACCATGTAAGTTCTGAACATTGTTCTTGATTAAAAGGCCAAAAGGATAAAGAAATGAAATAAGTCCCGTTGTTAATACTCAATTTGCACTCAATTTTTTCATCTGAACAGACACAATCAATGTCCATTGCATCCACACTTACCTTGAGGGAGAGAGTACTCCCCCTCCCCTCGGGCAAAATTGGAAAGGGAAAACTGAGGATAAAATAAGAACATGAGTCAGCAGAACCTAAGAAAGAGGAGCTAAAATCAATCCGGTAGAATCTAACACCAGCTCTTGATATGGCCATAAAAGCGGCAAAGTGAATAAGCTCCATGTACTACCCATTTAATCTAGAATGCACTGTTTGGAAGAGCGCCGGACGGATTCAGCCATCTCTGGTCAGAGACGTACCAAAGTCCGACCTGACAACCCCTCTTTTCTTCTCTCGCCTCCTTGCATATTAAAAATATAGCGTATTAATTTCTTATTTATCAATGGAAAGCACAAGGAAAGTTCGATGCGAATTCAATAACTGGAAATAAATAAGCGACAATTAAATGAGGCATTCAACCAAGGCAAAAACTTAATGTTTTGCATGCCTTCTTTTTACTGACAGTAAAGCCGAGAATGCATCCAGAGTCACCGCGGACGAAGTAAAACAAGACGCATATTACTGAAATGTACTTACATATTACTGAAATGTACCAATGATGGTCTCTATCACCGCCGGCATAGGGATCACCTACCACTCAAAACCCAACCATTCCATGCCATACCTCATCATCTGCAAAACAGCCAAGTAGAAAAATAATTTTGTAAGCAGTTAAACCTCTCAATGGTAGGCATTACAACAACCAGCAGGTTGTGCTGCCACCTCCGCACAAAGTCGTGAGTGGAAAGGATAGAACAAAATCACTAACTCACGCAGTCTGCACACGGAACGCCCAACGACGGTGTTGCTTCTCTCAGGCAATGGCGAAGGCGGAGGCCACCTCCTCGACCCAACTCCGGCTTTCAACAATTTGACTAACACAAAACAGTTTTTTAATATCCACAATTTGGACTGAGTAATTTGGAACAACTGATTCAACTTCTATAATTTGACCCTGCTAACAAATGATTTATTGGATAATTTGGGCTGCTGTACAAAATTTAAGAGTGGAACTAATTGCTCAGTTTCTATTACTTGTCACATCCACTGAATAAGGTGAGCTCATTCTCTGATGCAAATAAAACAACGCTTGGGAAAATGCTTACAAATAGTAGTAGCAAGTTAAAGATCAAGTTGGACAGAGTAAGGTCTAAATGGCATCTCCTTTTTTTCTAAAAGGCAAAAGATTTTAATGGCCGCATGACTGAATAAGATGTGTAGATGGAGAAACCATGCGTATGAAGCTGCTCAGTACAACTTAACTGTCGGTGTACTAGAGTAGGGGTACCCTAGTATCCCGAACTTGTGCACGGGCAGTTGCAGCCCTCCGCGGCAAGGCTTACCGGGTGACCGCCAAGGTCCTCCGTGGTTCCTTTGGAGCCATTCAAGAACAAAGTATTCAAGCCAAGGAGACAAGGCCCCGGCAAGAGGAGCTTGCCGGGAAGGCCACCCAAGGCACCTAGGGAGACAAGGCCCGGCAAGAGGAGCTTGCCGGGAAGGCCACCCAAGGCACCTAGGAGGCAAGGCCCCGGCAAGAGGAGCTTGCCGGGAAGGCCACCCAAGGCACCTAGGAGACAAGGCCCCGGCAAGAGGAGCTTGCCGGGAAGGCCCGGAGAGCGACAAGCTTCCGGACGCGACAAGACAACAACCGCGGCAAGGCGCTTGCCGCGGCAGACCATCACTGCATCGCTGGCTCCAAAGACATCCACTAACATGTCGCCACAGGACCTTTCGGTAGCAGCGTGGCAGAAGAGGCCGTCTGACCATCGGAGCAGCAGTGGCAAGCGCTTGAGACATGCAGCCATCGTGGCAGCGGTGGCGTCCCCGACGGTCCCTTCTGACCGTTATTAGGGGCGACGTAGACGGGAATTTAATGCCTTTGTCCCCTGCCGTCAGGGTTAGGTATGATACACTGTACAAGTAGTTGTACCAACCGCAACTCCTTTTCCATTTTTACCCTTGTCTACGTTGCCACCTGTCGGAGACCCCTTTAGCATATAAAAGGAGGCCCATGCGCAACGTAGAGGGGGGTTCAGAGGTTGGAAAGGCTGGACCTCACGCTCAGTCTCGTTAGCAGCTTGTGTGTACTGTAGCACTCAGCGCTCCTGAGCAAGAACCCAATACACTCAGACATGCAGCAGTAGGAGTGTTATCTCTCCGGAGAGCTCCGAAGCTGGGTAAACCGCTCGTGTGCTTCGCCTCGATCTGCTCTTCGTGCGACCTCCGCCTCCCGCCGAACCGAAAGGGGCTCGGTTCGCCGGTCTCATAGGTGTTAAATGGGCGGATCAGCCTCCCCGACATCTTTGGCGCGCCAGGTAGGGGGCGTCAAGATTGTGTGAACCTGATCCGGCGTCCACACGAGCTAGATCGTCATCATCTTCATCGACATGCCACCGAAGAAGAAGGCTTCGGCGGCAGATGTTCCGTCCGCGTCGAACCCACCACCACCGGAGCAAGCGGGTGGTGGGGTAGACGCCGGCGGAAGAATGGACGTCGACGGGGGAGCCCACGGTGCTGCCAAGTCCAAGGACAAGGCTGCGCAGACCTCAGCGTCCGTACATGCATCGCGCCCGTCTCAGGAGGCGCGGGACCGACAGCGTCATGGTATCCACAACGCCATACGCTCGTTGGACCAAGATCAAGCTGGTGGATCTCGGGATGCTCAAGACTAGCATGCACGCCAACATGCTGGCGCGAGCGAGGCACGGTCGCCTGCACGGGATACTGCTCCTTCTAACTAAGCCCGAGCATATCCCGCTCCTCGCGCCGTTCGCCACCGCCACCCACCACTCGTGCAGAAGCTTTGGAGAGAGCTCAACTGCTCCTGGATTACCCTCCAACAACCGACAAGGTCGATGAATGGAGGGCCACCATTCAGAGTCTCATCGGCTTTGCCAACGGCGACGCCGCGGCTGAAAGTGCATCGCCGCTGCGGGCGGTGACTGCCAAACACGAGCCGGTGGCGATGAAACCGGTGGGGGTGCAACCACCATGCACTCTCCGCCCCGAAGGCCAAGATCGCCGACTCGCCGGATCCACCCCGACAGCGACTCCACCGCATCATCGGATCCACGAGCTCGTCGCGATCAGCGCCAAGTTCTTCACGAACGACAAGAAGAAGACGCTCGAACTTCGCATCGAAGCGCCAAGAGAAGCGCGCGTCAATCCGACCAGCGCTAGCTGGGCCCTCTGTCGACATGCATGCGCCGGGGAACCAGGCGACTTGCCGTCTGTGTAGGTTGCCCTGCGTTCACTCGTGAGCTGCGGCAAGTCCATGGCCCAGCAAGAAGAATTTCTGCCGACGCGTGCGAGAGAAGTACGACGGCAAGACGCATCCGTCGGAGTTCCTCAGCATCTACACCATCGCGGTGCAAGCTGCCGGGGAGCGAGACGACAAGATCCTAGCCAACTACTTCCCGCTGGTGCTCAAGCCCAATGTCAGATCCTGGCTCATGCACTTGCCGGACAACTCAGTATCCTCTTGGGCAGATCTATGCCATCAGTTTGTCGGCGCCTTTACAGGCGGCCACAAGCCCCATGGCCAAGAAAGCGACCTTCATCTGCTCGCCCGGAAGGAAGGAGAGCCTCGCGCAAGTACATTCGGAAGATTCAGCCGCGTCTGACACAACATCCCAGATGTCCACCTCGCGGTAATCAGCTGCGTTCCATCGAGCGTGCGAAACCACGAGATGCGGGAGGAGATGGCGATGTGCAAGATCGAGACGTCGATGAGCTATATGCCCCGGCCGACAAGTGTGCGCGTCTTGAGGAAGGGAGGAGACTCCCCGGAGAGAATACTGAAGCAGGAGGATCTGATAGTGAGGAAGCCGCCCCGGCAAAGAAAAACCGGCGGTGAAGAAGAAGACCAAGTCCGGCAAGAGCTCTGATGCCCACTCCGGCAAGCACACCTCTTCGGAGTGCTGCGCTACCGTCGAGGACGCACCATCGAGCTCCACCGGCAAGTGCTGAGGAGCAGTCTGCTCCGGCAAGCCCTAGGGTTTGTTCCGTTGAAGCAGACGCTCCAAGTCCGGCAAGAGCTCGGATGCCCACTCCGGCAAGCGCACCTCTTCGAGTGCTTGTGCTACCGTCGAGGACGCACCATCGAGCTCCACCGGCAAGTCTTGAGGAAGCGATCTGCTCGGCAAGCCCTAGGGTTTGTTCCGTTGAAGCAGACGCTCCAAGTCCGGCAGGAGCTCTATGCCCACTCCGGCAAGCGCACCTCTTCGGAGTGCTGTGCTACCGTCGAGGACGCACCATCGAGCTCCACCGGCAAGTGCTGAGGAGCAGTCTGCTCCGGCAAGCCCTAGGGTTTGTTCCGTTGAAGCGAGACGCTCCAAGTCCGGCAGAGCTCGATGCCCACTCCGGCAAGCGCACCTCTTGGAGTGCTGCGCTACCGCCGAGGACGCACCATCGAGCTCCACCCGGCAAGTCTTGAGGAGCGATCTGCTCCGGCAAGCCCTAGGGTTTGTTCCGTTGAAGCAGACGCTCCCGACAAGTTTTGCTCCGGCAAGCTTGCCGGGGAACGTCAAGCTCCGGCTAAGCCGCAGGTTCTTGCCGTGGAAGCAGATGTTCCCGCAGCAGCAGATGTGCCTTTAGTCCTTGTTGTCGAGCCGCAAGCTCCAGCATGGGCACATGCAGTTCACCCCACGGAACTCGTATACGGATCACCTCGAGTGCTCGCTTATGATGAGCTTGAGCAAGAGCGATTGCGACAAGATGACGCCGCTCCTTGAGGAGGATCGTCTTGAGGCTCAGACGAGCTGCTCGATACCAGCAAGCTTTGCGCCGCTACCATAGCCGCAAAGTTAATGCCAAGTCTCGAGGAAGGCGACCTTGTTCTTGGTAGCGTTCAGTCCGCCAAGAATTCCAACAAGTTGACGCCTTGAAGTGGGAAGGCCCTTACCGGGTGAAACGAGTCACTAGGCCTGGTGCTGTCCGCCTTGAGACCGAAGATGGCATTCCGGTGAGCAACTCCTGGAACATTGAGCATCTTCGTAAGTTTTACCCATAGGGCGCGGTTGCCGGAACCCGTTCCGGCAACCACCTTTTGTACAAGTCTTGCCGATGTTGCATGTAATCCTTTGTACAAAGCCGGGCGCAGACCCCGTGCATAAGTAAAGCTAATGTGCTTCGCACATCTTGTCAATTTCATGCTTTCTACTTCTATTTTGCATGCGTTATCTGACACTTTGCGCAGCACCAACCCCGATAGCAATAACGAGCCATAAGGCTCCATATCTTTATTTTCTCTTCTTTCTCTTTCTCAAAGAAAGGAAGGTTCCTCGCCCACAAGTTTGCCGGGGGAAGGAGAAGATAATGGTGTGGACCAAGCGCCGCTCAAGGAAGTCTAGCCTTACCGGAAGCAAACGACAGAAAAGCTAAGTTGCTAAAGTTTGAGCAATCAGTTTTAAAATTTTTAAGTTATCTTCCTCGAACGCAGCGTACTTTGTATGGAAAACCTGTGTGGAGGAACCAACTCGTAGCTAGTTAGCGCCTTACTTTGTTTGAGTCCTCTCAACAACTTAAGTGAGTTGCGACTAGTTGCGACATAAGGTTACTTGTCGGAGCGGCACCGCCAAAGAAGCCTTGACGTCTACTTTCGGCCATGCTCGGGTGCTCATTTGACAAGTTCCCTAAAAGCGTAGGGCAAAAACATACAAAGGAAGGAACCAAGTAAAGGAAATAACATAGCAACCACTACCCGGAATAGAGTTATATTACAAGATAGCTTGTCGCAGCTCTAATAGATTGTTCTCATAACATGACCAGCAGCGGCAAGAAAAAGAGAAAGCGGGCGGCCTAATCTCTGCGATCGCCTCAACCCTCTTGATCCCGCTCACCCTGTCCCACGATGGGTGCGACAAGGGTCTTGAGCGCTTCCACATCAACATCTGGCGGCAAGGACTTGAGGGCGTTGGTGAGGTTGAGGCCTGGATTGCGGAAGGCCACCTTCATCGGCACCTTTTGAAGAGCTCCAGCAGATCTAGCGCGACTCCTCGGCCATCTGCTTTGGGGTTTCTTCCCAGAGTCGCTGGAGGGCCGTCACCACGCCCTTGAAGAACAAGCTGAGCTTGGTGCTGGGTCGGAGGTGCTCATCGGAGGAATATCCAAGATCCTCCATCCCCAGCTGCGCCCGCGCCCTGTCGATGGCTGCAGCAACATCCACGAGACCCTCGGTCCGATGCTCCACATTCTCACTAAAAAGTATTCTGGCGGCGGCAAGATTTCGCCAGCCAGCGCCTCGTCGGCCTTGATCTTCTCCTTCTAGGCCACCTCCTGCTCCTTGGCGCCGTCCCAGCCCGAGTCAAGGTGGTCGGCTTCAACTCAAGATCTGCGTTGGAGTCCTTGGCGGCTGAGCTCCTTGCTCCTCTCGGCGAGATGGCCTGCAGCTCGCCAAGAGTGTAGGCGTCCTTCTCGCGCTCATGCTTGAGTGCAGCAAGCTCGTCGCCGCTCTCCTTGAGATTGGCCTCGGCTGCATCACCTTCGTCTCCAGCTCCTTCTTGGCGGCCTCGGCATTGCGGCGGCATCCTTTGCTTCCTTGAGAGCCCCGCCAAATGTCTGCTGCTGGCGTGGCTAGATCCTCCTCATGGCTGTCAAGATTAACCTTCCTTTGCGCCTAACTCGCCTTCCTGCGCGCAGATAGCTTCTCGGCGGCAAGCCGCTGTTGCTCCTCGGCTTGACCTTCTCGAGGAGGAAGGCTTTGCGCTCCTCGGCGAAGTCGCTCCCGCTCCTCCGCCAAAGACCGGAGAGCTTCTGGTTGAAGCCCGGAGCTCCTCCATGGCGCTTCTCGATGTCTGCTCCGCCGCGACAAGCGCTTCCCGGATTCCATCTTGGCTTGTCGGGCGCGGTAGAGCGGCAAAGCTTCGCCTTGGTGCTCCTCCTCACACTCGCCGCTGCTTTGCCGGTAGCGTCGACCAGCGTCGATCCAGGCGAGCAGCTCTTCATCAAAGTTTCTCCTTCGCCGGCGCCTGAGCTCGACGCCCATGGGAGTTTGATGAAGACGCCATCGCCGACCTTCAAATAGGCGCCCGGGCTGGGCCTCTTGAACCCGGCCCAGCGCTGCAGCGGCGGAGGATCGGCGGTCGGCGTGGCGCTGGCGCTCCTGCGGCCTCGGGGCCCGTCGGTCGCGATCGCCGGACCCCTCGCCCGGCTTCTGCGGCGGCAGCTTTGGCGGCCTCTTCGGCGGGCTCGTCGGCGCCGACTTCTTCTCTGATGGCAGTGGCGTTGCCAAGATTGCCGAGCGTCCTCCTCGCCGGCGGCCTCGGTCTCCATTGGCTCTGTGGCGGATGGATCTGACGACCAGAAAATGAAGAAAAGTCAAGCAAATATTCAAAAAGAAAATCAGAAGAAGAAGAACACAAGGAAAGTTTTCAAGCAAGAGGATTACCTGTGCTAGGGTCTGCAGTCATGGTCTCCGCCACCAGGGGATCGCTGGTGTTGTCCCTCGTCGGAGAGCTATCCCTTGCAGAGAACTGCCCCTTGCCGGAGAAGTCTCCCTTGCTGGAGAACGCTCCTTGCGGGAATCCTCCCTTGGAGGTGTAGTCGGCGAAGGCATGTCGAGAGGCGGCTTCAGGGCACTCCTGGTAAGGCTGCTCTGCTCCTACACAAATCAGCAGCCAGATATCAGCAAAGAAAGGGCACCCATGCACGCCTAACAGTAGGAAGTAAACCATATACTTACGCTGGGGGCTGCGCTGGGGGCTACTTTGAGGAAGAGTTGCCGCGTCCGGTAAGGTGGTCTCGGACACGCCTCCTGCTGTCGCGGTGGGTTCGTCCTCGATGACAATCACCGGGGCCTTGGCTCTCTTCGACGCTCTCTGGGCCAGCGTCCTGAAAAGGAATGGGTTCAGAGTGAAGCAAATCAGATACAAGACAAACCAACAAGCCGAAGAACTACAAATGTTGAAAAGAATCTTACTCTTCTTCTTCCTCGTCGGAGCTGAGCGCGGAGAGATCAAGTCTGCCCGCCTCGACGACGAGGCGGAGGAGTAGGTTCCCTTGGCCGCTTGGCGGGAAGCGAAGCGATGGTCTGCGAGGGCCCGCTCCGATTGCCGCAACGGCGTGAGGTGCTCAGCGGCAACAAGTGCTTGCCGCGGTGGAGCTGCGCGCATGGGCGGCTGTTGACCCGTCTGCCACCCCTACGTCTCCGGCCTTGCGGAGACGCCTTCTTGGTGGAGCTGGGGCTCCGCCGCGGCACAAGCTATGCGAAGGAGGAGGAGGCGCCCTCGGCGGCTCGCCGACTCAGCTTCAGGCCGACAAGCTCTTCCTCGTGGCAAACTCCCTTCGCTCGACAAGGCTTGCCGCCTCTGCCGCCTCTGCCTCCTCCACGGTGAATCCGAACTCGCCCATGGCGGCCCTGCTGCCGCCTCTTCCAGCTGGTGGCGCGCGCATCTCATCATCGGTGGTGTCATGGGTGAGGCTCCTGCATTCATCGTGGCGGACCGGCACTTCTACCAGCTGTCAAAGAACACTCGCGACGACGTCATCTGCAGGCTCTTGCCGGTTGGAGCGATTCCATGCGAGTCGCATGGCGGCATCATTACGCGAATGCGGTCGAGTGAGGAATTGTTGCATAAGCGGGACGACATTCTTCGGCAACCTGAACGCTCCGGGATGCTCAGGATCGTGCTTGAACAGCTCCAAGAGCATCGCGTCCAGTTCCAGGACAGTGAAATTGAAGTTGAGGCCCGGGCGCAGCCTCATGATATCCGCCTAGCGTCTTCCGGGGCCAGGCCGCTCCAATCGTTGCAGCCAAGACTATCGAGGTTTGGCGGCTGGGCAAGAACTGCGGGTTCTCCTCGACAATCCAGCACCGATCTGCTCTCCACTCATCCCATTTGCTGCGGAGCTCTCCCTCCAGATAAGCTTCCTTCTTGCCGGTCCTCGAGATCCAGGCGATCCCACCGGAAGAGGCTCCCCTCTCTCAACTCGGGGCATAAAGAAGTGGCGGAAAAGGGCTACATTTGGATGGACTCCGACAAAGTTTTCGCAGAGATGTGCGAAAACTGCCATGGTCAGAACAGCATTGGGGGTGAAGTCAAGGAGGCGGAACCCGTAGGTGTTCATGATATCGCAGAAAAATTAGGAGAAAGGCGGGCAAGAGCCCGCAAGAGAAGAACAGCGCGAAGAAAGGGTACCCATTCGGAGCCATTTCCGAAGCATCACCTGGGAGTACCTTCGTGCGCGGATGCGCGCGCGTCTCCGTCGACCAGAAGAGGTAGTAGTTCTCCCTCAGCTCCCACGCGGCGAGCTGGGGAGATTGCCCACTCCTTCCGCAGCCGCCGCAAGCCGCGCCTCGGCCGACTTCACGGCCTTCCCTTGTCGACTTTGAGCCATGGCGTAGGTGGTGAGGGGGGTCGACGGGCGTTGGTGATCCGGTGGCGATGAAGTGGAGCGCTGCTCTCTCTTCAGCCTTGGGAAGAAGGGGGAAGCAGCAGGGGTTTTTCGAGATCGGACAGCATCTGGCGAGATGGGCGAACTGCCCCTGTTTCCCCTGCTTATAAAGAGGGAGGGGGCGGACGTTCCGTTTTTCCGAATAAATAAACCACCCACGATCTCCCACACGACGCCGCATTCGACGCGTGCCGTTCGTGGAAGGCGTGGTGGGTCCGGGGTGAGTTACGGCGTAACCCAGGCCGCCAAGGTGTCTGCAGACTGCTTTTGGGCCTAGCCCAACAGCGCTTTCGGGCACTGCAGTGTGGCCCAGGCCCGGGGCTCCTGTCGTGTACTAGAGTAGGGGTACCCTAGTATCCCGAACTTGTGCAGGCGATTTGCAGCCCTCAGCGGCAAGGCTTACCGGGTGACCGCCAAGGTCCTCCGTGGTTCCTTTGGAGCCATTCAAGAACAAAGTATTCAAGCCAAGGAGACAAGGCCCCGGCAAGAGGAGCTTGCCGGGAAGGCCACCCAAGGCACCTAGGAGACAAGGCCCCGGCAAGAGGAGCTTGCCGGGAAGGCCCCCCAAGGCACCTCGGAGACAAGGCCCCGGCAAGAGGAGCTTGCCGGGACGGACCCCCAAGGCACCTAGGGAGACAAGGCCCGGCAAGAGGAGCTTGCGGGAAGGCCCGGAGAGCGACAAGCTTCCGGACGCGACAAGACAACAACATGGCAAAGGCGCTTGCCGCGGCAGACCACCACTCTGTACCTGCGCACCAGCACATCCACTAACGTGTCGCCCTGGGACCTTTCCAGGCGCGCGTGGCAAGAGGCCGTGCGACCATCGGAGCGCGGTGGCAAGCGGCACAGACATGCAGCCATCGTGGCAAGCGGTGGCGCCCCTGACGGTCCCTTTCTGCACTGTTAGGGCGACGTAGACGGGCATTTAATGCCTTTGTCCCCTGCCGTCAAGGTTAGGTATGATACATTGTACAAGTAGTTGTACCAACCACAACTCCTTTTCCATTTTTACCCTTGTCTACGTTGCCACCTGTCGGAGACCCCTTTAGCATATAAAAGGAGGCCCATGCATAGCGAGAGGGGGGTTCGAGAGGTTGGAAAGGCTGGACCTCACGCTCAGTCTCGTTAGCAGCTTGTGTGTCTTGTAGCACTCAGCGCTCTGAGCAAGAACCCAATACACTCAGACATGCAGCAGTAGGAGTGTTATCTCTCCGGAGAGCTCCGAAGCTGGGTAAACCGCTCGTGTGCTTCGCCTCGATCTGCTCTTCGTGCGATCTCCGCCTCCCGCCGAACCGAAAGGGGATCGGTCCGCCGGTCTCATAGGTGTTCGTGGGCCAGATCAGCCTCCCCGACATTAACTGAATTCACTAACTTGAAATAACAAAGAAGAAAGAAGAAAACATTCATAAAATGCAGATTCTCTCTTCGTTGAACATATTACATGACTCGGCATCTTCTTGTAGGAAAGAAAAAAGCAAAGAAAGAAGGATAAAATAAGAAGAAAGCCATGACCAGAGCATCAAGGAATCAGTATAAATTTTTTGACATACAATAATTTCAGAATCTTGCAAAATCACAACAAAAATTTAAGTAGTTATGAACAATTAGAAATACATTACCTTTGAAGGTTGAGTAAAATTTGTCTTTTGGATTGAGCAAATATATAGCTGCAGAAATTTTGCAAAATCAATACATAACAAGAATATAAGGCTCTTTAGACTCCTTTTCTTGGCTAAATATGCAGGCTTTCCATGGAAAATTTTACAGTATATTTGTTCTATGAACAAATGCTTCCTTCCGTTCCTTTTTTTGAAGTGGGTCTCATGCCATCGGCAGCCCAGCACCAAACAGCCGGCCTTGATTACAACAATCATGCACGCAGCAGACAAGCCAAAAAAAAACACAACAGTGACCGGACACACACACACATAACTAAGCCAAGAAGCAAACACACAACAAGAACTTCGTAGCTAGAAAGCAAGCGCTACCAGCACCGATTAACATGATGGCCCTAGAAATATAACCAAGCTCGCTGATTACCCAACGACATAGCATTCACAATGCAATATGGCACAACCAGCAAACTTTGACACAATTACCAAATTATATAGTTCTAGACTTCTAGTAAAGAATGGTCCTAAGAATTGAGCAGATAGATTTAAAATATATACTTCCACGTATAAGCGAGAATCATGTTTGCAATGCATGTGTATATTTTATCCGGTATAGCAATACATAACTTACACTCAGAGAATTAAAAGCCTAGCTTTAGAGTATCAAGCTAACCAACCAGAATAGTATGTATGATGCTACCACCAAGCCAGCCACAACAACATGCACGCAGCAGCAAGCCAGCAAAAAAACACAATGGGTTCCGGACACACACACATCACTAAGCCAGCAAGCACGCACAACAAGAAGTCGTAGCAATCAAGCGCGGAGGATAGGAGGGCCAATTTGGGACCGGAGCAGAAATTACCTTGTTGGCGGCGGCATGTCCAGTGGAAGCGATCGGAGGCAGCGGCATTTACGGCGAATCCAGGCAGCGATTGCGTGAAAGGAAACATGCATTTCATCGATTGGCAATGGAAGCATCCATCATATTCATAAATAATCGTGTTTTTATGAGCACTCCACTTCTCTGCCTCGCCCGTTGACCTCCACCTCATTAACCTGGTTAATGAAAAACACATGATCCATGGGGTGATGATAAACCTTGTATGTATCTGAAAATTGACGGGAGAGTAGTGCGGAGTATTAGATCTCGACCTCTGGCGGGCCGATGAGCCAATGGAAGACGGGGCGGTGAGGCGGTGTTGAACACGTAGGCCCAGCGCCGGAAGGGAGCATCCAGAGGACTACCTCACGGGTGAACTCCTGCTGCTGCGCGTGCAAGCACCTCGCAGACCACCTCTTCTCCTCCTCGCCGCCCAACTCTTCTTCCTTCCAGCAAACTTCTTCATCTTGCGCGCGAACATCAAATGAAGGCGTGCTCCAGCGGCTCGTCCCTATACCCCGTCTTCTCCCCCATTGGCCCAGGCCTAATTTGTCCTATCAAAACAAATCACATCATGAGCAAATGACCGAATTCGCAACAAATATTTCAAATCGAGATTCATCCGTTAGCTGTCCCAAAATATATAAATCGAGGGGTTTCTAATTGCCAACCTGAGCGTTTCTGGTTGTGCAGGAATCCATGGATAGAGCACCAGCAGTAGGTTTGTTCGCCCACCGATTACGTCCGCTGCACCACGAGGAAGAGGCGGGTGCAGCCTCCGTGCATCGCGCCTCGAGACCCAGCCTCATCGCAGTTCCCGATCCAGAGCGGATCGAGCCGTCGCCAACCTCCGTGTCGCGCCCATCTGGCCGTAGCGAATAGCGTCGGCCGATGAACCTCTCTCCCGTCAGCCGTCGCACCTCCCTATCCTCTTTCCTCTCTCTTTCTCCCTCCTCTCCTTCCTTCTCTCTCCCTCTCATCTTCTCTCTCCGCTAGGGTTCGTGCGGGAGGAGGGGCGCAGGCCGACACCGGCCGGTCACCCTCTCCCGTTTGCCGCCTGACCTCCCTCTCCTCTCCCCTCTCTCTTTCTCCCTCCTCCCATCTTCCTCCTCTCTCCCCCTCTCATCTTCCCCTCTCTCTCTGGTAGGGTTCGTGCGGGAGGAGAGGACTGGGGTGTGCACAGTGCGTGGGAGGAGTGGATTGGGTTGGGTTGGATGCGTGCACGGTAGTGGGAGGAGGATGGGACAAATTCTCTCTCACACAGGCGCCACTCACCCAGCCAATACGTCTGTGTGAGAGCAGGCCCACCGGTCATTGGGCAGAAAAATGAACCGCGGGGTGAAAAACAATTAACCACAAGCGAAGATCCAACAGCTCTGACGCGCCAGAAAGCAGATCGGACGATCACAGATGGCCCAATCGGGGGAGCATCGTGGAGACAAGTTGGCTAGGGTCCTTATAGGTTAGAATGGAATAAGCAATCTCTTAAAGATAGAATGAAACCTGGCCCTGCTTTTGCTACTTCACCTATCTGTGTTGCCGATAAGGATTATGAATTCTTTGTTGATCCTGATATAATTACTTTGGTTGAATCTGATCCTTTTCATGGTTATGAATACGAAACAGTTGTGGCACATCTTACTAAATTAAATGATATAGCCACCCTGTTCAATAATGATGAGAGACTTCGCTACTTTTATATCCTTCAAATATTTCCGTTCTCATTAAAGGGTGATGCTAAGATATGGTTTAATTCTCTTGATCCTAGTTGTGTGCGTAGTCCCCAGGATATGATTTATTATTTCTCTGCTAAATATTTCCCTGCTCATAAGAAATAAGCTGCTTTGAGGGAAATATACAACTTTGTGCAAATTGAAGAAGAGAGTCTCCCACAAGCTTGGGGAGGCTTCTCAAGTTACTTAATGCTTTGCTGATCATCCTCTTAAGAAAAATGAAATACTTGATATCTTTGATAATGGACTAACCGATGCTTCCAGAGATTACCCGGATAGTTGTGCTGGTTCTCTTTTCGTGGAAAGAACACGGATGAAGCTGGAATTCTATTGAATAATATGTTGACAAATGAAAAAAATTGGGCACTTCCTGAGCCAGCTCCTGCTCCAATTACTGAGTCTATTCCTAAACCAACTCCGAAGAAGAGAGGTGTTCTATTTCTCGGTCCTGAAGATATGCAAGAGGCAAAGAAATCTATGAAAGAAAAAGGTATTAAAGCAGAAGATGTTAAGAACTTATCTCCTATTGAAGAAATACATGGTCTTAATTTACCACCTGTTGAAGAAACATATGATCTTAATCCATTACCTATTGAAGAACCTCCTGGTCTTGATAACCCGACACAGGTAGTAAAGGTAAATTCCCTTTATAGGTATGATAGAGCTGAAATCCCTCCTACTAAAATTTCTAGCCCATGCTTGGATGAGTTTGATAACTTAATGGTTAAGCAAGAAGATTTCAATGCTTATTTTGGTAGACAATTAAAACAAAATGCTTATATGATTAAACACTTGGGTGATTATATGGCTAATGTTAGAGGTAAACTTAAACTCGTTAGCAAACATGCTTCTATGGTTACCACTCAAGTAGAACAAGTACTTAAGGCTCAAAATGATTTGCTCAATGAAATGAAGAGTAAGAAAAATGATTATGCTGTTAGAGTGGCTACTAGAACTGGTAGAATGACTCAAGAACCTTTGTATCCTGAAGGCCACCCTAAGAGAATTGAACAAGATTCTCAGAGAAATAATATTTATGTACCTAGTTCTTCTAAAAGAAAGAAAAAGAAAAATGATAGGACTTTGCAAACTTCTAGTGAACCTATTGCTGAACCACCTGAGAATCCAAATGATATCTCTATGTCCGATCTTTGAAACACAACTGCGGTAATGAGCATGAACCTAGTGAAAATGATAATGATGATGTTCATGATGATGCTCAACCTAGTAATGACAATGATGTAGAAGTTGAACCTGATGTTGATCTTGATAACCCACAATCAAAGAATCAACGTTATGATAAGAGAGACTTTGTTGCTAGGAAACATGGTAAAGAAAGGGAACCATGGGTTCAGAAACTCATGCCTTTTCCTCCGAAACCATCCAAGAAAAAGGATGATGAGTATTTTGAGCGCTTTGTGGAAATGATTAGACCTATCATTTTGCGTATGCGATTGACTGATATGCTCAAAATGAATCCTTATGCTAAATATATGAAAGATATTGTCACTAACAAAAGGAAGATACCGGAAGCTGAAATTTCCACCATGCTCGCTAATTATACTTTTAAGGGTGGAATAACAAAGAAACTAGGAGATCCAGGAGTACCTACTATACCATGCTCCATTAAAAGAAACTATGTTAAAACTGCTTTATGTGATCTTGGAGCCGGTGTTAGTGTTATGTCTCTCTATTTATATCATAGACTTGACTTGAATAAGTTGACACCTACTGAAATATCTTTGCAAATGGCTGATAAATCAACTGCTATGCCTGTCGGTATTTGTGAGGATGTGCCTGTTGTGGTTGCAAAACGTTACTATTTTAACGGACTTTGTTATTCTTGATATTCCCGAGGACGATAGTATGTCTATTATTCTTGGAAGACCTTTTTGAATACTGCAGGGGCTGTTATTGATTGCAACAAAGGCAATGTCACTTTTCATGTTAATGGTAATGAGCATACGGTACACTTTCCGAGGAAACAACCTCAAGTTCATAGTATCAATTCTATTGGAAAAATTCCATCGATTATATTTGGACGTTTTGAATTTCCTCTTCCTACTGTCAAGAAGAAATATGATATTCTTATTATTGGGGATGTGCATATCCCCGTTGAGGTAACATAGTGTTATTTGAAATTTCTCCGGTTTCATGTTAATCGGAATGAGTTTGTTAACAAGACCTGATCAACCTTCTTAGTGGATTCCTTTTGATGAGCATGAGATGGATGAAACTAGAAGGCACAATCTTCTGTACCCTCTTTCTAATTTCTATTATTTAGTTGAAATAAAGTAAAAATAATATTTTTCTATATGCTTCCTGATTTATCTGTGCAATACAAAAATACCCCGAAAATAAAAGTTCTCCAAATGCCCTGAAAATGAAATATGATTTTTTCTAGAATATTTGAGGATTTATGGAACTGAGAACACAGCAGGGGGGTGAACCACCTGGCCACGAGGGTGGAGGGCGCGCCCCCTGCCTCGTGGGCCCATGGTGGCCCTCCTCCACTTATTCCTGCACTCATACAGTTCTTCTTCCTCCCACAAACACGAATATCTAGCTCAAGCACGAGTTCTAGCTCACTTTGCTGCGATTTTCGATCTCCTTGCTCAAAGCACCTCTCACAAAACTATTTGGGGAGATTGTTCCTTGGTATGTGACTCCTCCATTGGTCCAATTAGTTTTTGCTCTAGTGCTTTATTCATTGCAAATTTGTGCTGCCTAGGTGACCATGTTCTTGAGCTTGCATGTCAAATTTATATGGTTCCAAGTAGTTCTAATGCATGATATATCCTCTAGGCACTTGTAGGAGTAGTTGCTATCAATTTTGTTGAGCTTGGTTCACTTTTTGTTTGAAGTTACTCAAAATTTCAGAATATTTCAGAAAATGGTGAAGAGACTTTTGAGGGGCTCATCGAGCCGAAGCTCGAAGGAAAAGCAAAATGAATAAGCACAGAGGCCCAAATATAATTTTCCTTGTACCGCGGAGGTCCGGCCGTGTGAATGGCCTTCCGATGACTTCTTGAGACAAGCCGGGATTTATGAGGATTTCTATTCATTGGCTGAGAATGCTGGCCTCACCGACTTCCTCCGCGACCAACGTCATCAGTATCTCTTACTCACTAATACTTTTGTGCAAAACTTCTACTATTTTCCTAAGGAATCACCTCCTTCAGTAGAGTTTCATTTATATGATGTTGTTGAGAAGATGCCATTAGCTGAATTTTGCAAGGCTTGCAAAATACCCTTTGAGGGTACCTTAGATGAACCACACCGTAAAGATGTGGAAGAATTTATTGACACCATCACTGTGGGAGAAACCAGGAAGGTTTCCGATGCAAGAATCACTAGCATACATTTTCCTGTCTTACGTTACTTTGCATATTTGCTAGTCGTTGCTTGATTGGTCGCGGAAACTATGGAAACCTTAGTGTTCCTGATATTATCATTTTGTTCCATGGTTTATTCCGCGATAACACCTTTGCCAAGATATGGTGAATTATTGCTAAACGGTTAAGTTTGAACCGTACAAAGGGCCCCATCTTTGGAGGTATTTATGCTTCACGCCTAGCTGCACATTTTAACATACCTATTAGACTCTATGATAAAGAAGAAAAATTGCTGCCTAGTGCTTACTTAGATTATAAGAGTATGCTACCGCATGATTTTATTGTTAAGAATAGGGAAGGAGAGCTTAAATATAAATTGTACTTTAATAAACATCACCCTGAGACTATTACCTTGCCTGCTCCTTCCTTGTTTAATTTATCTGAAGGTTCGTATCTCGTTCCGTGTGCGGCCGTTCAAGCCTACCGGAACCCTACACCAGCCCCGGAGCCGGAACCACAATTTGAGCCTCCACGACAGTCTTATTACTCTTGGGATCCGGAGATGGCTGCCACCTGCTACCTCTTGAGCACTGCGTTGGATTTCTTTGAAGAGGAAAGGGTGATGCAGTAGAGTACAGTAAGTATTTCCCTCAGTTTTTGAGAACCAAGGTATCAATCCAGTAGGAGGTTACACGCAAGTCCCTTGTACCTACACAAAACAAATAGCTCCATGCAACCAACGCGATTAGGGGTTGTCAATCCCTTCACGGTCACTTACGAGAGTGAGATCTGATCGAGATGATAGATAATATTTTTGGTATAAAGATGCAAACTAAAATAAAAGGGCAAAGTAAAAAGCAAAGCAATAATAAAGTGATGAAGATTGATATGATGAGAATAGACCCAGGGGCCACAGATTTTGGCAGAATTGAGCATAATTATGAGAATATCTAGGTATGATCATGTATATAGGCATCACGTCCGAGACAAGTAGACCGACTCCTGCCTGCATCTACTACTATTACTCCACTCATCGACCGCTATCCAGCATGCATCTAGAGTATTAAATTCAAGAAAACAGAGTAATGCCTTAAGCAAGATGACATGATGTAGAGGGATAAATTCATGCAATATGATAAAAACCCCATCTTGTTATCCTCGATGGCGACAATACAATACGTGCCTTGCTGCCCCTCATCACTGGGAAAGGACACCGCAAGATTGAACCCAAAGCTAAGCACTTCTCTTATTGCAAGAAAAACCAATCTAGTAGGCCAAACCAAACTGATAATTCGAAGAGACTTGCAAAGATAACCAATCATACATAAAAGAATTCAGAGAAGATTCAAATATTGTTCATAGATAATCTTGATCATAAACCCACAATTCATCGGTCTCAACAAACACACAGCAAAAAGAAGATTACATCGAATAGATCTCCACGAGAGAGGGGGAGAACATTGTATTGAGATCCAAAAAGAGAGAAGAAGCCATCTAGCTACTAACTATGGACCCGGAGGTCTGAGGTAAACTACTCACACTTCATCGGAGGGGCTATGGTGATGATGTAGAAGCCCTCCATGGTGGATTCCCCTTCCGGCGGTGCCCCGGAACAGGCCCCAAGATGGGATCTCGTGGATACATAAGGTTGCAGCGGTGGAATTAGGTTTTTGGCTCCGTATCTGATCGTTTGGGGGTACGTAGGTATATATAGGAGGAAGGAGTACGTCGGTGGATCAAAGGGGGGCCCATGAGGCAGGGGGCGCGCCCTAGGGGGGCGCCCTCCACCCTCGTGGCCACCTCCTTTCTTTCTTGACGGGGGGTCCAAGTCTCCTGGATCATATTCGGTGAGAAAATGACGTTCCCGAAGGTTTCATTCCGTTTGGACTCCGTTTGATATTCCGTTTCTTCGAAACATTGAAATAGGCAAAAAACAGCAATTCTGGGCTGGGCCTCCGGTTAATAGGTTAGTCCCAAAAATAATACCAAAGTGGAAAATAAAGCCCAATATGGTCCAAAACAGTAGATAATATAGCATGGAGCAATCAAAAATTATAGATACGTTGGAGACGTATCAGGCATCCCCAAGCTTAATTCTTGCTCGTCCTCGAGTAGGTAAATGATAAAAAAGAATTTTTGATGCGGAGTGCTACTTGGCATAATTTCAATGTAATTCTTCTTAATTGTGGCATGAATCTTCAGATCCGAAAGATTCAAGACAAAAGTTCATATTGACATAAAAATAATAATACTTCAAGCATACTAACTAAGCAATTATGTCTTCTCAAAATAACATGGCCAAAGAAAGTTCATCCCTACAAAATCATATAGTTTAGTCATGCTCCATTTTTGTCACACAAGAATGCTCTCATCATGCACAACCCCGATGACAAGCCAATCAATTGTTTCATACTTTAATAATCTCAAACTTTATAAACTTTCACGCAATACATGAGCGTGAGCCATGGATATAGCACTATGGGTGGAATAGAATATGATGATGGGGGTTATGTGGAGAAGACAAAAAAGAAGGTCTCACATCAACGAGGCTAATCAATGGGCTATGGAGATGCCTTGATTGATGTTAATGCAAGGAGTAGGGATTGCCATGCAACGGATGCACTAGAGCTATAAATGTATGAAAGCTCAACAAAAGAAACTAAGTGGGTGTGCATCCAACTTGCTTGCTCAGGAAGACCTAGGGCATTTGAGGAAGCCCATCGTTGGAATATACAAGCCAAGTTCTATAATGAAAAATTCCCACTAGTATATGAAAATTACAAAACAAGAGACTCTCTATCATGAAGATTATGGTGCTACTTTGAAGCACAAGTGTGGAAAAAAGGATAGTAGCATTGCCCCTTTTTTTGGGCCTTCTCTTTTTTCTTTGGCCTTTCTCTTTTTTTTATTGGGACAATGCTCTGTTAAATGATGATAATCACATTTCTATTTATTTACAACTCAATGATTACAACTCGATACTAGAAAAAAGTATGACTCTATATAAATGCCTCCGGCGGTGTACCGGGATATGCAATGAATCAAGAGTGACTTGTATAAAAGAATTATGAACGGTGGCTTTGCCACGAATACTATGTCAACTACATGATCATGCTAGCAATATGACAATGATGAAAGTGTCATGATGAACGGAATGGTGGAAAGTTGCATGGCAATATATCTCGGAATGGCTATGGAAATGCCATAATAGGTAGGTATGGTGGCTGTTTTGAGGAAGATATAAGGAGGTTTATGTGTGAAATAGCGTCGTAAATATCACGGGATTTGGATGCACCGTGAAGTTTGCACAAACTCTCAATGTGAGAAAGGGCAATGCATGGTACCGAAGAGGCTAGCAATGATGGAAGGGTGAAAGTGCGTATAATCCATGGACTCAACATTAGTCATAAAGAACTCATATACTTATTGCAAAAATCTACAAGCCATTAAAAACCAAAGCACTACGCGCATGCTCCTAGGGGGATAGATTGGTAGGAAAAGACCATCGTCATTCCCCGATCGCCACTCATAAGGAGGACAATCAAATAACACCTCATGTTTCAAATTTGTTACATAACGCTTACCATACGTGCATGCTACGGGACTTGCAAACTTCAACACAAGCATTTCTCAAATTCACAACTACTCAACTAGCACGACTTTGATATTATCACTTCCATATCTCAAAAAAAATCATCAAGCATCAAACTTTTCTTAGTATTCAACGCACTCAAAAGAAAGTTTTACAAATCTTGAATACCAAGCATATTAAGATTTTTAAGAAAATTACCATGCTATTTAAGACTCTCAAAATAATCTAAGTGAAGCATGAGAGATCAATAGTTTCTATAAAACAAATCCACCACCGTGCTCTAAAAGATATAAGTGAGGCACTAGAGCAAAACTATAAAGCCCAAAAGATATAAGTGAAGCACTAGAGTATTATAACAAATTCCAATTCATGTGTGGCTCTATCAAAAGGTGTGTACATCAAGGATGATTGTGGTAAACTAAAAACCAAATACTCAAATCATACAAGACGCTCCAAGCAAAAGACATATCATGTGGTGAATAGAAATATAGCTCCAAGTAACGTTACCGATGGAAGTAGACGAAAGAGGGGATGCCTTCCGGGGGCATCCCCAAGCTTTGACTTTTTGGTGTCCTTAGATTATCTTGGGGGTGCCATGGGCATCCCTAAGCTTAGGTTCTTTCCACTCCTTGTTCCATAGTCCATAAAAAAAATTCACCCAAAACTTGAAAACTTCACAACACAAAACTCACCAGAAATCTCGTGAGCTCCGTTAGCGAAAAAAAACAAAAGACCACTTCAAGGTACTGTAATGAACTCATTATTTATTTATATTGATGTTAAACCTACTGTATTCCAACTTCTCTATGGTTTATAAACTATTTTACTAGCCATAGACTCATCAAAATAAGCAATCAACACACGAAAAACAGAATCTGTCAAAAACAGAACAGTCTGTAGTAATCTATAACTAACGCAAAATTCTAGAACTCCACAAAATCAGCCAAACTAGGACGACCTAGTAAATTTGTTTATTGATCAGCATTAATTGGAATCAGTATTTTATCACGTTCTGGTGATTTTTAACAATTGTTTTCGCGAACAGAAAGTTTCTGGAAATTACAGCAAGATCAAATAACTATCATCCAAGAAGATCCTATAGGTTTAACTTGGCACAAAAACTAATTAAAACATAAAACCACATCTAAACAAAAGTTAGATGGATTATTTATTCCTAAACAGAAGCAAAAGCAAAAAAAACTAAAAATGAAATTGGGTTGCCTCCCAACAAGCGCTATCGTTTAACGCCCCTAACTAGGCATAAAAGCAAGGATAGATCTAGGTATTGTCATCTTGGTTCTTAATTCTTTTAGCGACGTTATGCTCGAATCCGGGAGGTTCTTTACGTTTCCCTTCATATTCAGAAATCTTGAGATCTAAAGAGTCCAACCGCTTATTTCAAAGGGTAATCAACATATTCATGCGGTGGAGATTCCCGCTAACACTCTTAAGAGGTTCAAGAGACTTTTGTAAAAATTTAGTTACTTCGCAAATTTTCTCAAAAACTTGCTTTTACTCTTGGCTATGATGGGGCCCCTTTTGTTGAGGTACAGTTCCTACTATACCTTCTATAATTTCATGCGCGATACTGGGATCAATTTCAATAAAATTGCCTTTGACAATGCAATCCAAAAGTTGTCTATGAGACATATTAAGTCCAACATAAAAGTTGCGAAGCAAAATTCTGAAATTCACTTCTAAGGTGCAATTACGATAAGATTCCATCATTCTAAACCAAGCATCTTTTAAATTTTCTCCTTGTCTTTGTTTGAAGTGAAGAACCTCAAACTCGGGGGACAAAGGAGCAGAGAGAGGACTAGCCATAGCGACAAGCAAGCAAGAAAAAGGCAAACGAAAAAGAGAGGGCGAATAAAACGGCAAGGGTGAAGTGGGGGAGAGGAAAACGAGAGGCAAATGGCAAATAATGTAATGCGAGAGATAAGGGATTGTGATGGGTACTTGGTATGTTGAATTTTGCGTAGACTCCCCGGTAACGGCGCCGGAAATGGCTCGTTGCCGGGAGTCCAAATCTTGACTTGACCTTGCGTAAGCCTCCCCGGCAACGGCGCCAGAAATCTTCCTGCTACCTCTTGAGCACTGCGTTGGATTTCCTTGAAGAGGAAAGGGTGATGCAGCAGAGTAGAGTAAGTATTTCCCTCAGTTTTCGAGAACCAAGGTATCAATCCAGTAGGAGGCTACACGCAAGTCCCTCGTACCTACACAAAACAAATAGCTCCACGCAACCAACACGATTAGGGGTTGTCAATCCCTTCACGGTCACTTACGAGAGTGAGATCTGATAGAGATGATAGATAATATTTTTGGTATTTTTGGTATAAAGATGCAAAGTAAAATAAAAGGGCAAAGTAGAGAAGCAAAGCAATAATAAAGGATGAAGATTGATATGATGAGAATTGACCCGGGGGCCATAGATTTCACTAGTGGCTTCTCTCAAGAGCATAAGTATTCTACGGTGAGTGAACAAATTACTGTTGAGCAATTGACAGAATTGAGCATAGTTATGAGAATATCTAGGTATGATCATGTATATAGGCATCACGTCCGAGACAAGTAGACCGACTCTGCTGCATCTACTACTATTACTCCACTCATCGACCGCTATCCAGCATGCATCTAGAGTATTAAGTTCAAGAAAGCAGTAACGCCTTAAGCAAGATGACATGATGTAGAGGGATAAATTCATGCAATATGATAAAACCCCATCTTGTTATCCTCGATGGCAACAATAAAATACGTGCCTTGCTGCCCCTCATCACCGGGAAAGGACACCGCAAGATTGAACCCAAAGCTAAGCACTTCTCCCATTGCAAGAAAAACCAATCTAGTAGGCCAAATCAAACTGATAATTCGAAGAGACTTGCAAAGATAACCAATCATACATAAAAGAATTCAGAGAAGATTCAAATATTGTTCATAGATAATCTTGATCATAAACCCACAATTCATTGTTCTCAACAAACACACCGCAAAAATAAGATTACATCGAATAGATCTCCACTAGAGAGGGGGAGAACATTGTATTGAGATCCAAAAAGAGAGAAGAAGCCATCTAGCTACTAACTATGGACCCGAAGGTCTGAGGTAAACTATTCACACTTCATCGGAGGGGCTATGGTGATGATGTAGAAGCCCTCCATGGTGGATTCCCCTTCCAAATGAGACTCGGAACAGGCCCCAAGATGGGATCTCGTGGATCTGAGAAGGTTCTTGGCGGTGGAATTAGGATTTTGGCTCCGTGTCGATCGTTTGAAGTGCGTGAGGTATATATAGGAGGAAGGAGTACATCGGTGGAGCAAAGGGGGGCCCACGAGGCAGGGGCGCGACCTAGGGGGCGCCCTCCACCCTCATGGCCACCTCCTTTCTTTCTTGACGGGGGTCCAAGTCTCTTGGATCATATTCGGTGAGAAAATCATGTTCCCTAAGGTTTCATTCCGTTTGGACTCCATTTGATATTCCGTTTCTTCGAAACACTGAAATAAGCAAAAAACAGCAATTCTGGGCTGGGCCTCCGGTTAATAGGTTAATCCCAAAAGTAATATAAAAGTGGAAAATAAAGCCCAATATGGTCCAAAACAGTATATAATATAGCATGGAGCAATAAAAAATTATAGATACGTTGGAGACGTATCACCGACCCGATGTGATCGAGTCCTCTTCATCACAAGACGACCTCAAATTAAACCTACGGGTATCCATGAGGCCATCCCTGACAATGAACCAACTTAGGCCAAAAGCCTAAGCTTGGGGGAGTACGTATTTCTCACCGACATTACATTTATGTTCACACACACTCATTGCTAGATGTCGGTGCTCATACTCTTTCACTGTAATATCCATGCTAGTTTATTTTCTTTTTGTTGCTTTCTTCTTGTGTGTTTGTTAAACCTTAAGAAAAACAAAAAAAATAGTAGTAACTTTTAGTTAGTTTACTTTTCTTGTTGTAGTAGTAATAATTAAAAGAAAACCCAAAAATATTTCCTGTTCTTCTTTTGCTTGTTGGGAGCTTTCCCGTGTAAATAGTTTTTATTTCTTTTCTTTTCTTTGGGGGTCGATGGGAGAAAGACCATGACTAAATTGTTGAAGTGGCTCTTATATGCATTATTGTTGATTTAACCAAGAGCCCATATTGCCTTGTCTTCTCCTGTTTATTGAATGCTCGCAGATTCCAGCTTAGTCCAATGCATGTGCACTCATATGATTATTCACTCTGTTCGGTCATGCAAGTGAAAGGCAATTATGATGATATATGATGGATTGACTGAGATGAGAAAAGCTGGTATGAACTCGACCTCTCTTGTTTTTGTAAATATGATGAGTTCATCGTTCTTGTCAGCTTATTATGAATAAACATGTTTGCAATGACAATTAGAGATCATAGTTGCTTATGACATGCTTGATTAGCTATGAGTTATAATGGTTTACCTTGCGTGCCAACATGCCATTAAAATGGTTGTGATGTGGTATGATGGGGTGGTATCCTCCTTTGAATGATTTAAGTGACTTGACTTGGCACATGTTCACACATGTAGTTGAAAAAAATCAACATAGCCTTCACGATATTTATGTTCATGGTGGATTATATCCTACTCATGCTTGCATCCAATGTTTATTAATTTTTATGCATGTTCATGACTGTTGTCGCTCTCTAGTTGGTCGCTTCCCAGTCTTTTGCTAGCCTTCACTTGTACTAAGCGAGAATACTGCTTGTGCATCCAATCCCTTAAACCCCAATGTTATTCCATATGAGTCAACCATACCTTCCTATATGCGGTATCTACCTGCCGTTCCAAGTAAATTTGTATGTGCCAAAATCTAAACCTTCAAATAAACATTCTGTTTTGTATGCTCGAATAAGCTCATGTATCAACTAGGGCTGCCCTTATCTTCCATGTTAGGCGGGTTATTCTCAAGAGGAGTGGAGTCCGCTCCTCATTCACGAGAAAATGGCTGGTCTCTGGGATGCCCAGTCCCATGCTTTATGCAAACTAAATCAAAATAATTGCAAACAAAACTCCACCTAGGACTGTTGCTAGTTGGAGACACTCTTTGTTTCGAGCAAGTCATGGATTGATGCTTGTTGGTGGAGGGGGAGTATAAACTTTACCATTCTATTTGGGAACCGCCTATAATGTGTGTAGCATGGAAGATATCGCCATCTCTTAGTTGTTATGTTGACAATGAAAGTATGCCGCTCAAAATATTATTTATCTCTATTTCAAAACTGAGCTACGCACCTCTACAAATCCCTGCTTCCCTCTGTGAAGGGCCTATCTATTTACTTTTATGTTGAGTCATCACCCTCTTATTAAAAAGCACTAGCTGGAGAGCGCAGCTGTCATTTGCATTCATTACAATTAATTTATATTGGGTTTGGCTATGACTGGATCTCTTTTACTATGAATTACAATTTCTAGTCAGTCCTTGATCTTTAAAGGTGCTCTGCATTTATGTTTTGCGGTCTCAAAAAGGGCTAGCGAGATACCATCTTGTTATATCATATCATGATTATTTTGAGAAAGTGTTGTCATCCAAGATTTATTATTATGGCTCGCTAGTTGATTATGCTATTGATATGAGTAAACATGAGACCTGAGAGTTATTGCAAATGTGGTTAGTTATAATCTTTGCTGAAAACTTGAATGTTGGCCTTACATATTTACAACAACAAGAGCAAACAGAGTTTGTAAAAGTTTTCCTTTATCACTTTTAGTTTATCAACTGAATTGCTTGAGGACAAGCAAAGGTTTAAGCTTGGGGGAGTTGATACATCTCCGTCGTATCTACTTTTCCAAACACTTTTGCCCTTGTTTTGGACTCTAACTTGCATGAGTTGAATGGAACTAACCTGGACTAACGCTGTTTTCAGCAGACTTTCCATGGTGTTATTTATGTGCAGAAAAAAAAGTTCTCAGAATAACCTGAAACTCCATGGAACGTATTTTCAAAAATAATAAAAAATCCTTGCCAAAGATGAAGACTAGGGGGCCCACACCCTGTCCACGAGGATGGGGGGCGCGCCCTCCCCCCTAGGGCGCGCCCCCTACCTCGTGGGCCCCCTGGAGCTCCTCCGACGCCAACTCCAACTCTATATATTTGCTTTCGGAGAAAAAAATGAAGGAGATGAAATCATCACTTTTTACGATACGGAGCCGCGCCAAGCCCTAAAACCTCTCGGGAGGGCTGATCTGGAGTCCGTTCGGGGCTCCGGAGAGGGGGATTCGTCGCCATCGTCATCATCAACCATTCTCCATCACCAATTTCATGATGCTCACCACCGTGTGTGAGTAATTCCATCGTAGGCTTGCTGGACGGTGATGGGTTGGATGAGATCTATCATGTAATCGAGTTAGTTTTGTTAGGGTTTGATCCCTAGTATCCACTATGTTCTGAGATTAATGTTGCTATGACTTTGCTATGCTTAATGCTTGTCACTAGGGCCCGAGTGCCATGATTTTAGATCTGAACCTATTATGTTTTCATGAATATATGTGTGTTCTTGATCCTATCTTGCAAGTCGATAGTCACCTACTATGTGTTATGATCCGGCAACCCCGAGTGACAATAATCGGGACCACTCCCGGTGATGACCATAGTTTGAGGAGTTCATGTATTCACTATGTGCTAATTCTTTGTTCCGGTTCTCTATTAAAAGGAGGCCTTAATATCCCTTAGTTTTCATTAGGACCCCGCTGCCACGGGAGGGTAGGATAAAAGATGTCATGCAAGTTCTTTTCCATAAGCACGTATGACTATATTCGCAATACATGCCTACATTACATTGATGAATTGGAGCTAGTTTTGTGTCACCCTATGTTATAACTGTTACATGATGAACCGCATCTGACATAATTATCCATCACCGATCCAATGCCTACGAGCTTTTCCTACATTGGTTCTCGCTTATTTACTTTCCAGTTGCTATTGTTACAATCACTACAAAACACCAAAAATATTACTTTTGCTTCCGTTACTTTTGTTACCGTTACCACTACTATCATATTACTTTGCTACTAAATACTTTGCTGCAGATATTAAGTTTCCAGGTGTGGTTGAATTGACAACTCAGCTGCTAATACTTGAGAATATTCTTTGGCTCCCCTTGTGTCGAATCAATAAATTTGGGTTGAATACTCTACCCTCGAAAACTGTTGCGACCCCCTATACTTGTGGGTTATCATCGGTTTACCATCCGCCGATTTACCAAGTCCCAGCCGGGTTATGACTCCGGCCGGGTCATACCGCGGGATATATCCCCGACATTAGCCCCCAGTTTAATTTGGATTTATCCATGTTAAACTGATCCTGAGTATCCTTAAATCCTTGTCATTTCCTTCTAGAAAATCCGGGTCAATAGACCAGCTTCATAATCAATTTGCCAACATTGGTTTATCACAGAGAAATATTGTGAAGAATAACTCCTTTGACTCAGCTCCCAATGCTTAACAAAATATTGGTCTTTGAAATACTCATCTGATCTTCAGCCGGTTTAAGAATGCAGAACTTTGCCGGTTTAAGAATGTAGAACTTGTCGGTTTAAGAATGTAGAACTTGCCGGTTTAAGAATGCAGAACTTTGCCGGTTTAAGAATGTAGAACTTTCGCCGGTTTACAAATATTGATGGCACCGGATAATAACTGTTTGTTAACATCAGCTTTTGAAAATATACCTCTTATATGCCTACCACTTGTAGCCCTCAAATCTTAAGAAGGTAACGTAGTAACATCTTAAGATTTGCTTCAATATGAATGTCACAAGCTTGAAGAAATCCAGGTTGTTCATCTCAATCACTAGTCAGAACTGAGTATTCCACATATGTAGCCCCCAAGTGTCGGGTTGTCGTGCTTGGCAAAGAACACAGGACTTGTAATTTCCTGATGCTCATAAAAACTTCAACCAGTGTAGCCCCCAAGGGCCGGGTCATTATGCAAATAATGAGCAGGGACTTTGAAAATATGATCATGAAGACTTTAACAACAACGTGTAGCCCCCAAGGGCCGGCTAAGTAAGATAATATTGAGTTGGTACTTTATATATACTTCATTGAGAATAACATTATATGATGTAACTCCCATCATGGGGCATGAACCCACGTTCACAAGGTTGAGAGCTTTGTGCTTTACCAACTGAGTAGTGGATGCTTCAATAATAGATGAAAATTTGTATACCTTGAATTGTGGACAGGAGCAATTGGTAGCCCCCAAGGGCCGGCTCATTATGATATTATGAGTCGGGTCTTCAATAAGACTAATAAAAATGACTTTGCATTAGCCCCCAAGTGTCATGGTGCATGCTTGCAGCGACATGAGACTTGCATATCTGATATAATCTTAAGTTGAATAATGTAGCCCCAAAGTGTCGGGTCGTAAGCCTGCAGCGACCCGGGACTATTCATTCAATTGTAAAATAAATCATATCCATTAATAATATAATAGCCATTGCGCTAAAGCGACTTTGAAAACCTTAATCATAAATCTGGTTGCTGATAACCTTAATAAAATCCAGCCATGTCGGCTATTTGAAGATTTAAATAATATAATCAAATGATTTATGAGCGCATGATTCCAATGGCGCAATCCAAATATATACTGGCGACTTATAGTCGAAACCAGACCGGGTTAATAAGCGTCGGATTATAACTTGATCATGTACTGACAACTTGTAGTTGACAGCCTAACCGGGTTGATAAACACCTGTTTGAAAACATCACAAATCTTATCAAAAGAAAGAAAAACTTAGCAAAAGGCAAATAAAACCGTTGTAGTCAAGGCTTTTCACGGGCTGCCAGGCCCCAAATTCGAGGCTTTTCATGGGCTGCCAGGCCACTGAGTTAAACCATTTTTGCAAAGCCTTTTAAGATGGTCCTCGATCCTTAACCAATCATCGTTTTAACTTGACAAGTTCAGGGTCTTTATTTTAGAGTAACTTGTCAAAGTTCGAAGGGTCATACCAGGTTTACCTGGGCTGAGTGACTTACTTAAATAGGCAGGTTAACCCGACTTTATTTTAGAGTAACTTGTCAAAGTTCGAAGGGTCATACCAGGTTTACCTGGGCTGAGTGACTTACTTAAATAGGCAGGTTAACCCGACGTTTTAGGTGTAAACACCAGGCTTCCAAACCATGGCTTGATAGCCTATTACAAGTGTAGATTCTTTGTTCATTTCGACAACAAAGAATCCCCAAGTAACATTTTGAGCTGTGCTCAGTGGGTGCCCATGTTTGAGTTGTTGTTTTATAACACTCTCTTTGGCCCCGGATTGATTTGGCTTTGAGCCGATCAAGAGGTGTGACTATGGTTCGGATATGACCAAGCCCCCAAGTGATGTTGTGGCATTGCGCCGATCAAGAGGTGTAGCTATGATTCGGATACGACCAAGCCCCCAAGTGATGTAATATAAAGCTTTGAGAAGCTGAATCAGGGGGTAAACCGGACGCCCCTTTATGAACAGAAGCCCCCATGTGATCAACAATATGATAAGACAATAAGGCGGAATACCCATGTTTGAACCGCGCATCATGGCAACATGTCCTCTTCGGCAACCTTTAACTTTTTACAAGAGATAAATTCTTCTTGAACCGGGATTTTGGACCGGATATTGAGAGCGTCAGAGCTTTGAAAGAGATAGTTTCCTTTTAAACCAGATTTGACCCAGATACTAAGGGCTTCAGCGCTGTGTGGGAGATGGGATTTCCCTTAAACCGGACCATAAACCGAAAGCATCAATGTGAGCCGGAATATTTCTGACGGCCTTTAAATTTTCATCAATATAACAGTAGCCTCCGGGACCGAGTTATCTTTCTCTTCAACGTCCTGAGGCACTTGAATTTGCTGAAACTGGCAAGACTTGCTGAATCATATCATCGTAGCCCCCGAGTCTTAAGATGACTCAAGGAGTTGTCTTGAGATTCTCCGTACTTGACCATAGCAGAAGGTATATATCATTAGTTTGATAACGCGATGTAAATCCACAGAAGGTTGAGGTGACTGCGGCAGGTTATAAATGATCCCGTATGAGCCGTGTTAGCAACTCGGCCAATGGTTCCTTCCAACTGGTTGTTTGAAGTTGACCAAACTATAGTGGTAGCAATTTGTGCGCATGTCCATTGATCCATCCAGTGCAGACGGCGGCTGAATGATAATTTGCCTTCAATTTATTAGAAGAAATCCAGGCTACCCAAGCAGTGACTTGCTCATACTCAATAAACAGCTCATGCAGACAGGTGCGGCCCGGTGTGCTGATGTAGACCAGACCGCAAGGGTGGCAGTGTAAGAACTTCCGTTGAACAGCGAGCAAATGCGATCCCAGCAAGTTGATGTGGGCCGGACCACAAGGGCGGCAGCTTGCGTGCATCCACTCATCTCGTAATATGTCCCGGACTATCGCCAGGCGGAATATTATCAGCCCGTGCTCCATACCCGTGGCATAAACCACATTTGTAATGAATAATGGTCCTGTATATAAAAATACAAATCAAAGTAATTTGTCCTTTGATAGAAATAATATGTGTTAATAAAACAAATTTAAATGGATATAGCCTGATTTTGTTTTTGTCGGATGATACTGACGGCGCACACCAAGTTTAGATAAATAGACTCATCAGGCATCAAGATTTATGCTTATTGCTGCTGTCCATTGGACAACTCAATGCGGGTGAATATTTGGCGCCGTCTTCGATTTGTTGATTGAACCATATAACAATAATTTTACCCGGGTCTGCCGGATAACCTGATGTGTCCATGCAAACTGGATTCCCAGGTTAACAATGTAGTACGTGTCCATCAGAGATCCAGTGCATTACAAGCGCTGGCACAACCTCTGTGTGCCTGCTTTTACTGCTTTGTCTCTGCGATCTTTCCTCAGACGGATTATGCCGTTACACACATAATGACCTCTGGTCTTATCGATCCGGAGATTGCAACTGTTCATCACACGACAGGCGGCTATTATGACATGTTGGTCAGCGACTAATCCCAACTCTTGTGGTGTGCAGTAGTAACCGTGGCTGGCCTGTACACATCTTCCATTATTTTAACTCGCATACTCCTCCTTTGTTTTGATTCGCACCAGGTCACTAGATGCAGCTTGTGCGTCAACCCCTCAGTCAGACCGCACACATCCTGGTAGGGCCCGTTCGCTGGTAGCTTTATACCATGTTCTTATCTCCTGCAAGGGCCACTTGTTTGACTGCTATTTCCATGGCAGCCAGTCAGGTGAGTTAGCAGAGTATTTGACGCCGAGGCCAGGTAAACCATCCGGTGGCTTGGGAGACGGGCACGCAGGAACTGCAACCGGCGGCGGGTTAGAGCCCGCGGGCCATATACAGGCTCCTTCACGAGCAAAATAATCCCCGGGCTCCGGCGGCTCGATTTAAACATCCCGGTGGCAGAAGGCGGATCACAACCATGGGCGATTCAGAGGTATCCCGGTAGGGGTGACTCAAGGCTGGGCGGTTTGATGTACAGCGACAGGGGCAGTAGCTCGTTGTGCGGCAGTTTGAGACAACCACAGAAGCGGGACCGGCGACTCCAAACGCCGGCTCAAAGGCGCGGTAATGAAGGCGGGGCTCCGGCTGCGCGGCGGTTTCACAGCAGACCTGGGCGGCTCAAGACCGGAGCGAGCGCGGCGACGGCGACTCACAACAGTTCTGGGCGGTTCAAGACCGGAGCGAGCGTGGCGACGGCGACTCACAACAGTCCTGGGCGGTTCAAGACCAGAGCGAGCGCGGCGGCCGGACACCGACGACTCGTACGGAAGGCGACTCCGCGGAGGCGGTTCAGGAGCGGCGAGACTCGACGGCTGCTCAGAACGGATGGTGGATCCGGGCCGGAGGTGGAGAAGGCCAGGCCACGGCAGTTGAACAGCTCGGTCGAGGCGGACTCCGAACGGGGTGAAGACGGCCGTGCAGTGCGGCGGCTTGACGTTGGTCATGGCGGAGGCGAGTGCTTGTGACGGCGAGTTAATCGTGGACGGTTTAGCGCGACTTTGGCAGAGGGGCGTTGGAGGCGGCGACTTGGAACTGATCCGGGGGCGGCTCGGCCTGGCGCAGACGACGGAGGAAACAGCGACGTGGAGACGATCCGGCGACGACTTGTGATGGAAGCGGATGGAAACCGAGGCGGCGACTTGGCAGTGTGGCAGAGGCACCTGGCGGCTCAAGGAATCTGGCGATAGTGTGGCGGAAGCTTCGAGGACTTGGAAGTAAGGCGCCTTGAATCACACGGGCGGCAACAGAGGCATGTCCGGCCCGAAGCTGCAGCAGTGGAAGTTTGTAACAGGGCCGGCTTGTACCAGCGCTGAACCGGCGCAGAAGCAGAGAGGCTCGGCGGGTCAGGCCTCTGCTGGCCAAGTGGCGGCTCAAACCGAGGCGGATTATCGTGCGGTCCCGGCGACTTATGGCAATAGCGGAAGCGGTTTGAAGCACGCTGTTGACCGTCAATGTTGGCGGCGATTTGCGACAGAGGAGCGAGGCCGCCGGCGGCTCAACAAGGTCGCAGGGGTTGTGGCCTTCGACTGCAGGGACCCCTGTCGAGGCAAGGCTCGGTAGCGACGGCGAGTTAATCGTGGACGGCTTAGCGCGACTTTGGCAGAGGAGGCGATGCACAGCCATCCTCGGTGCTGTGAGGCCCGGGCGCAATAATGGCCACACAAGACGGGCAGAGGGTCAGCGGCGTGAACGAGCCCACGCCCAGGATCCCATCCAAACCGGATCGTGGTTGACTTGGCCACCTCACTCCCCCTTTTCTTTTTCTTTCTTTCTTGTGTGCAACACTACAGATTTGGACATCTCGTCTCATCTTTCCTTGTACAGCCCGTCTCCACATATGTATAGCTATCCGAGATAACAATTCAGAAAATTGAACTAGCACTCATCCCACGTGAGCAGGCTAGATCCTGTTGATCCTAATTTCAGAGGAAAAACTCCAATCAATCTCGGCAGATCAAAATGATTAGATGAACCGCCGGACGGTCACAATGAACAGACCGTAATCCTAACTGCTTTGACTTTGGACAAATCTCATATTTTGTCGCTCTGATTGCTTGATATTGAAACAATATAACTCCTTTTTCGATGACTCTTCTTCATCTCGAAAAAATTGCGAACTTCTCAAACCTTAGAAAAGATCCCTCCAAGAACTCAACACCACCGTGCGCGGGCCCCACGGTGGGCGCCAACTGTCGTAGTTTTGTCACGGAAGATGTCCTTAGTGTCAGGACTTAGTTGCGAGGCCAACGCATCTATGTGGTAGCTTGAGAGGGGTTGAGTGAGACGAGAGACGCAGGGCGGTTCAACACACAAGACAAGGATTTAGACAGATTCGGGCCCCGGGAAACATCATCCGGTAACAACCCTACATGGTGTTTGAGGCTAGGTCTCATTATCATCTCGAGGGAGTCGCCGTAAACCGGCCCTCCCAGTTATGTCTAGCCCTAAGATTATTTTTCTCTCTTGCTTCCCCTCTTTGGGGAGCCCTGCCCCTCCTTATATATGTTGAAGGGGCGGGTTACATGTAGAGTCCAACTCGGACTTAAGACTTAACTATTCTGACTTATCTTCATGGGCTTCTTAACATCTTGGGCTTCATAACGTTTCGGGCTTCATAACCCCTGGCAACCCAGTTATCACCGTCTGCCGGTTTATGATGGTCTGCCGGTTTATGATCTGACTTAACCCCTGCCGGTTTACCACCTGCCTTAACACTTGCCGGTTTACCACCTGCCGGTTTACCGCCCGTCTTAGCCATCTGTCTTAACTGTCTGTCTTAACTATCTGCCGGTTTACCATCCACCGGTTTACCAAGCCCCAGCCGGGTTATGACTCTGGCCGGGTCATACTGTGGGATATATCCCCGACACTACCGCTATGCCAATGTAGTTTCTCCCCCTCCCCACACCACTGTACTACCGGCAATGTCACCCAAAGTGGAGTAAATTGCTCAAAACCATCATATTTATGGCTAGGATAGTCCTTTATCACGCCTTTGTCAAAAACCACACAAGACCACCGCTTCTGCGCCAATTGGATACCAAATCACACTGGTTCAGACTTGAGCCGTGACTAACCCAAAAATGACAGGGCTGGCTCACCTGTCGGGTCCACGTGGCATATCTACGTGGACAATATGCTGAGGTGGCCAAGGGTCCCACATGTCAGCCCCACACCTCCTTCTTCCTCCTGACATCTCTATTCCCCCCTCTCTCCCACTCCCCTCATTGGTGACCCGGACAAGCCCTCCTGGCACTGCCGTTACCATGCCCTCGCCTGGATCTTGCAAGAACTGAGCCGCCTCTGCCTTCCGCACCTCAGATCCATGCTCGCCGCTCCAATCCGAGCCCTCTACCTCGCTGGTGACTCTGCCTCCACGCCGGTATGCCGGGCGCCCGCGCCACAGACCCGCGCAACCCCTACAGCTACCTCCCACGCCGCCTCCCCTCCATGCCCCGGCCCTGACCCAGCTCCCCCAGCCGCCTTCCCTCCCGACGTCGACCTCCTCTAACCGCCTTCCCTCCCGACGTCGACCTTCCCTAGCTGCCTTCGCCGTTGACAGACACGACGGGAGGGACGCCCCACTACCGCCCTTCCCGACCTCATCAAGTCGGCTTGCTCCCCCTCTATTCCCCTAACTCTCTCTAGTTCTGGGCAATCCGCGTCGCCGACCTTGCTCCTCGCCGGCCAAGGTCATGGCCGCCAGCACGGGCGCAGCTAGGGCCTCCCGACGAGCGCCGCAAGCACGAGCACGGTTAGGGCTCGGCCGACCGTCGACCAGCAAGGGCGGTGAGCGGCATGCAGTGCGTCGACGTTCTTGTCCATGTTGAGAGGAAGAAAAGGAAGAGGGGGAAATAAAATGTGTGGCTGATAGGTGGGACCCCATCCACCTCGGCGGGTCAACACATTGACTAGGATTAGTCTTCACCAGGTCAACCCGACGGACAGGTCCCACCTGTCAGTTCCGCTGTTAGACGCGGCTCAGTTTTGAATTAGTGCAATTTGTTACTCATTCGCTGTGGAGGTGGTAATCTTCTGTTATTTTTGGCAAAAGAGGTAGTTTTGGAGTACCCTAGCCACAAATGTGATGATTTTGAGCAATTTACTTCCCAAAGAGGTACCACCCATGCCCTACCCGTGAAAAAAATGATTTTTCAATGGGAAATAAAAGCTTTACTAATTTCAGTAGTGAAAGCTTCTAGTGACACTTTCATTGGGTGTCTTGACAAAAGCTTTCAAACAGGAAATCACGAGTTTGTAGTCAGGAATTTAAAACTTTCAACTTTGACAAACGAAGAGAGCTTTCAAGTACAAAGCCTAGAACCTTAAGCTCAAGCATCGCGATTTTCAACTTTGAAATTACTACTTCCAAACTGAGAAATCGTTTTCAAATTATATAATACCAACACTTAACTTGTACGATGATATCAACTTTCAGCACAAAACTATGTAGCCATGAATACAGAAATAAAACAATTCCTACAGAGGTTGGATTTGGAGAATAACTTGAAACTTGGGGAGTCTTAGCTTGAAATTTTTTACGAAGGCTTGCTGAAATTTTCGTTGCTATGAAATTTTTTATATCAAAATTTTAGCCTAAATTCAGTCGAAATTCAAATTTTGGTCAAAATTATTTAAAATATTAGTAATTTCACGTAAAATAACTTTCAAAATCTGTTGAGGCTTGAGCCAATATATTTATGTTCATAAAATGTTAAACCTCGATATTGCACTACAATACTTCGCCCACATCATACACCTTTCTGGTAGTCACTGTATTTTTTTATGTTATTGCGCTACACTATCTGTTTCATCTAAGGGAATGCATGTACAATAAACTTATAAACTCAACCAACTAGCTAGTTGTGCTGTAAAAATGTGTGCACATCTATTTATCAGATTCAAATAGTGAATGCGTTTTGGATGTGGAGTTTCCACTCCCGTCTCAAATGCACCCTCGTGAACACTAAAATTGAAACATTCTGGATTTTTTTCGGTAACAACCACTGTTGAATATTCTACTTACGTGAAAAAATACACAAAGAAAAAACATATTTAATGCTCTAGGCAAGAGAAAACAAAATCAATACTCCAAAAAAACTATTTTTAAAAGCGTGTTGGAGTGCTGATTTTGTTATTTTTGACAAGACCTCCACGAACATGGTTTCACGACTAAAATATACACGACGGAAACTAAGCAATGTTTGTAGCCAAAAAAAATAAGATTTTTTAATTTGTTTAATGGTACTATTTCTGAAGGAGCATTTGAGCCCGGGATTAGAAGTGCACTTTCGATGTGTTTCTTTGTTTGCCACACTCCCGATTGAAATAGTACTAGATTACAGTTACCAGACAGGCCCCACACCTTTCTCCCCAATCTCGTGTAACCCTTGCCGTTCAGGCCTAAATATGTTTATGAAATAACGTTAAATCTCAGATTGTGCACAATACTCTCATATATACACCCTCCTGAAGATCTACAGTTTTTTTTGCTGCATTCCTTCATACGTACTATACTATTTATTTCAGATAAGAATCTAAATACTTATGAGTGAAGACTAAACTTTTAATAGCTTGACCAACTATGAAGGTTGGCCATTCTCGGCCTGTTGCGAAGCGTGTGATATTTGTATTCCCCGACTCTGTTCGGTCGGAATTGAGCCGTTCTACAGGTCTTCTCCGACGTTCGCTTCTTCAGGGCGCGGTCGTCGACGTCTTCTGCTTTACATCAGCGACTTCTTGGACGCTGCTTTCACAAGCTCTTGGGTTTAAAAAAGTTCGTTCCATTGAGATGGAGATTTAGAGGTTGACACAAGTTTTGCTCACGGTGCACTGTGGGTGGATGCAGATGGAAGAAAGACTTCGGCACCCCAAAATTTGGATGTTTGCTTTAATTTTTGTAAGAGTGTTTTTGAAAGTGCTTGTACTATTTAATATAAGTCCTTCGTCCATTTCGCAAACGAAGGAAAACTGAGTAGCACAAAAGAATAAAACTAAGGAAAGAGAAGACGAGAGATTGTGTGATGAAGCTGGAGACCGGAGGAAGCGGGAACTCCTCGCTCACACAACACAGTGATCTCTAGCTTGCAGAGCATGGAAAGGCCCATCAATCGTGGGGATTCCCCAGTTGCTGCAAGAAATGAAAGGGGGGGGGGGGGGGGATGCATGATGCATGAGCCAGATAGACAGCTAGGGAGCGGAGCGCGCACACTCACTCAGCCTGCCCTGCATCTGCATGGAGGTGGAGCAAGAAGAAACAATAATGCATCCACCTTTCCGTCCGGCTTTACTTGGGCCCCAACTAACTGGCCTAAACTAGCCAGCTCTACTCTACTCCACTCCTCCCTTCTCCGGCCTCTCCTCCTGGTGCAGCACCAAACCGTATATAAAAGACCGCTCCACCTCCCATCTCCAAACCAACCCGGCCATCCAACACAAGACAAGCTAAGCTGCCTCTCATCACCTTCTCCTTGGGTTAGATTGATAGCTAGACTAGATACACGCTACATTGACTGGTTTGATAGATAGATAGATAGATAGATAGATACAAGGACCCATTAATTTCTGATCATTAATAGAGATGGAGAAGGTGATGATGAGCAGGAAGCCGGGTGACTGGAGTTGCAGGTCGTGCCAGTACCTCAACTTCTGCAAACGGGACGCTTGCCAGCGGTGCGGCGAGGCTAAGCTGGGCGCCGAGCGGCCGGACTACGCGGCCATGGGCGGCAGCTGGGAAGTCAAGCCCGGCGATTGGTACTGCGGCTGCTGCGGCGTCAACAACTACGCTAATAATCGCGCCAGCTGCTTCAAGTGCAGCGCCGCAAAGACAGACTCCGCCGCCGTGGCGCACAACTGGGGGTTCAACGCCGCCGGCCAGGCTGGCTGGAAGGCCGGCGACTGGATCTGCCCCAGGTTCGTCGTCTGCCTCCAGCTCCTATCTACCTAGCTAGCTAATCGGTTATGCTCCACTAGTGCCTAGATTAAAGCTAGCTTTCCAAAGAATGTGCATGCATGCATGCATGTAAACATGCCTGAAAAGAAAGAAAATTAACCACGTGTTTTGGCGATGCAGACTGGATTGTAACGTGCAAAACTACGCCAACAGAACCGAGTGCTTCCGCTGCAATGCGCCCAAATCATACTATGGTAAGCTCATCTACTGTGAATTCAACCCATCCCACGGCACATTTACACTTCTTCTTGTTTGCGACGAGGGCACATATATTGACACCTTTTCTTTTTGCGATGATGGCACATATTTACACCTGACAGTGACAAACTGGTCTGGTGCTGTATGTGATCTCATCTAATCCAATTCTTTTATTTGTTTACTTCCTTTGCAGGTTAAAAAGACAGGCCTGAAAAGAAAATTAAAAAATGGAAGTATTATTGGTGCAATGAACAATCACGAGTCCTCAAAGATTTTTCCTTTTTTTTCTCCTAAAGAAAAACCTTCGCCAACCCTAGGTTTAGTCATGAAATATTGCTACACACGACAATTTATGCACGATGTTTGCACGACGAGACAATCAAGCCGTCCATGCATGCAGCAGCCACGAAGCACCGATACTTCAAAAACTGTTGTATCGCCGTACCGGACGGCGCCGATACTCCGATACGGACGATACGGCTTCGATACTCGTATCCCCCAAGTATCCTCTTTTGCGATTTAAAAAGAAAAGAAAAAAATGCCGATACGGCTGGGACACGGCGAGCGAGAGACGCAGCCCCCGAGCAAGGCTCAACAGCCCGTGACCACTAATCCTAACCTTCCTCTCCCGCACTCTGTTCGACCGCAGCAGGTATTGGAGATCGAGGGCGACTCCGGAGCGCCGTCGCAGCCGCCGTCTCCACGGCCTGGGGTGGCTCTCGGCCTTGTTGACTCGCCACGCAGCCGCCTCAACTGAGCCAACTCGAGTCTTCTTCGTAGTTTCGTAGTACTAGTAGACTACTAGTAGTACTATACTATGTGCTTGATACCTTCCATCGCTGAGAGAAATAGCTGCACAAAGTACTAGCCGCCGCCTCCTCCTCCAAGAAAAGCTAGGGTTCGTGCCTCTCGCCGGCTCCGCCGCAGGTCCGCCTCGTCTCCGGTGGCCCTAGGGCCATGGGGGCGTGGTGGATTCTGGCAAAGGCCGGCGGGAGAGCTCCATTGTTAGTCGTTCCTTCAAAATTTGTTAGGGTTTGTGTCCTATTCAGGAAGACGAGACGGTGGCGGCTCCCTGAAGATGGAATAAAGGTCTCCCCGTCTAGTCCCTGTCCGGTGGTGCGTCTAGCATCGTTGGTGGGCGTGTGGAGGTGTGTCTCCGGCGGATCTATCCTCGGTGGATTTGCTCGGATCTGGTTATGGTTTGTCTATGTTCGTGTGTCTTCAGGTTGGATCCTTTAATCTACGTTATTGTTCATCGTGGCGGTTCTTTGTTACAGTGCGGCTGGTCTCTGGGGCTTTAGACGACGATTTCCATATCTATTACAACAAGTTGTGCCCGACTCCGTGAGGAGGGTGATGATGTGTAGCGCCTTCGCTCGTTCGATGATTGTAGTCGTCGCTAGGTGGTCTACAGATCTGGATGTAATTTTTATTATTTCTAGTGTTCGTTGTACTGCCGTGATGTAAGATGAATAGATTGAAAGTTTTCTCGCAAAAAAATAGCTGCACAAAGTAGGCTATCACTCTGTTAATATTGGTGAGATATATTTTCTTGCTGATGACTGAATACTGCTACTGTCTACTGCTAGGGAGGGAAACCAATATGAAACATTCTATTATGTTCATATTATTACATGTTATTTTATTAATTATTTATATATAGTCGATGTATCGCCGTATTGATGTTTTTAAAAATTACCGTATTCCGTATCGCTGTACTCGTATCGCCGTATCGTGATGCCGTATCGGTTGCAGCAGACGGCAACACATCGTTAGTCATGTGGAAGAGGAGCGGTAAGCCGCCGCTCAGACTCAGGAAAGGGAGATAAGTGGGCACAAGCGTGTACGTGTGCGCGTGTTTTTGGCTGAGGACCAATATCCGATTTTCCTTTTTCAGTAAAAGAAAGAGAAAATTCCAGTTTGGCTTCATTTGTACGTGCACCAACTTTTGAGTGAACTCCTGTGTGTGTGTGAGATTAATCGTTCCTAATCATTAGACTGTTGCTGCGCATGCAGTTCCATTCGCCGATATCTATACATACTAGATAGAAAGTGCGGCTTGCCGCACCCGGCAGCACCGCTGCCAGGTACAACCCCTTGCGCTTGATGTCAGCTGATCACATTGTCCCAACGCTTAAACATAACATTTTGTGTTTCCAAAGATAATTAAAGTTATGGCTTAGAATGGATTAGTCCAATACAGTAAATTTGTATCAGAAACAGAGCATTGCCATTACACGGGATGTCTGTTTCCAGCGCAGGATTTTGTTAAAGTAATGCCAAGGGTAAGGCAAACATGGCACATTTGGTCATTACAACATTGATCCAATTCATAGAGCTCAATATAGACAAAAAGACCCAATTTATGCTTAGGCACAAAGTGTGCCTGTCTAAAGCAATTCCATAGAGAGCATCAAGATTTAGTAGAAGACATCAAGATTTACGATACAATCCGGGCAAATAACTGGTTTGCATAAAAATGCAGTACAAAGCATCAAGATTAATAATAAGATAGTAAGGGCAACTTGTCATGTGTGACCTATAAAATTCAGTACAAAGCCTTCTTAGTCTGCACAAAACAGAGATCATCATACATCAAAACAGTTGCATTCTGCAATGCTGATCCGTGCACTAATGTACCATGCGATATCACAGATAAAAAATTCAGTTAAAAAATACTACTGAGATCTAATTCATGGCATTGGCACAGCACAAGACGCATGATTTCATTCAAGTGGCTTTCAGGCCACTTCCATTCTCCAAAATAAGAGGGAAAGAGAAAGGATGCAGGTCATCGGCAGTCAGTACGACGACGTCCTTGATGGCGCCATATGGTATATGGCGGTGGTGGATTGTGCTCTTCGTGGACAGTAACCCACCCGGTAAGGTAATCATGACCTCGTCTGACTCAAGCGGCAACCTACAAGCAAAGACAATGAAAATAGTAACTGTCAGAGAGAGACAAAGATGCTTTGTAATGAGAATTGTGGTTCTAGGAAGCAAAACCAACAGGAGAGATAAGGAGGCATACTGGTAAAACAAAGAGAGATAAGAAGGTGGAAGTAGTCGAGAGAACTACTCTTGGCCAGTACAACTAAACGCATGTTTTATCAATGTAAATACAGAAACACTTTTATCGTATATATATACACCATAATCATGAGGTAGTAGTGATGGATTGTTCCAAAGAGGGGACTCAATGAAACCAAATCAGGAGCTCCACATTCATAAATTAGTTCAAATGAAAATTATAGTACATGCATGATAACAATGGCAGAAGGGGGAAAACATAAACAAAAGCAATTGTTTATGCTGGTAAAACATGGTAATTGTAATGACCAAACTCGAGAGTACTATAATGAATACCAATTAGAAACGATGGGCTATATTGAGAGAAAATGGGGAAGGTCTACACATCTACACAGGTCAAGCAAATAACATCTGAATAAAAATCCTCCTAGAGTTCATATAAAGGGTGTGGAAGCTACCACAACTTCCTGATGTACTCCCTGACGTAAAGAAATATAAGAGCGTTGAGATTACTACTTTAATGATCTAAACACTCTTATATTTCTTTACAGAGGGAGTACTAATAATATATAATACAAATAAACAACAACAACAACAACAAAGCCTTTAGTCCCAAACAAGTTGGGGCAGGCTAATCTAATACAAATAAACAATGCAGAAAAATCTTTTTTATGTGAACGATACAGAATAGTGAGAGATGGATGGTGACAATAGAGAAAAAATTACCGGCAGTGGAGATTAGGCTTTGCCTGGAGTGGTACGCAAGGAGCAATTGAACCTGTGGGGCATCATGTCGTACGCAATCGATCGATCCGCTGCTGTGAGGAAATGACTGAACCGGCGGGAGTAGAATGCGGAGGCCGAGCCAGATCCTCTCCATAATCGAGAACGCCATTGCCTGCAGAAGTAGCACTTAATCACTGAACTCAGTGTGTTCCAGTCACTTAATCACTTAAAAGTCATAAGGCGGTTTTTATGACATCTAGGCTATTTATTTTCATATTTTTTAGCATAGATAAATCATATTCCATCATTAACATAGTTCATGTGCAAATCTATTACCTTTCTTTTACAACTGATTTAGGAAAATTGAGTGCAAAGAGAAAATGAAATAATTAGGAACCACAGTTGCATCCAAGCAGAACAAAACATTAATCTGGAATTGTAACATATGTGCATCCTATAACAGTAAGAAACCAAGGGAAGGATGTGTCCAACTTAATGGTACGCCCTAAGATATGACAACAATAGCTGGTTCTTAAACAGACATAAAGTTGCTCAATTTAGTGACAGATCTCAATAGAGAATTACCTCATGCGAAGAACATTTATTTCAAACATGTCATCATTGATGTAGGTATCATCTACAAGCTTTACCACCGGCCAGACCCCTAAAAGCAGAAATAGACAGAGGTAAGACAACATAATAACTTAATAAGGGAACTTCTTTATCTTGGTATTAGAGAAAATAAAATCATGCATAAATGGAAGAGGACAACATAATGAGAAAACAAAATCCTACAAAATGGAAGAGGACAAGGAGATTGTATCCCTGTTTGAGAAATAATTACTCCCTCTGTTTTAGCTTGCAAAGAAGCTTATATTGTGGGACGGAGGAGTACTTATTAAAGCCAAACATCGAACATCTAGCACAACATGGCACTATAATTATTTTTTCAACAATGATGTATCACACTAACACAATGTATGCATCATTGAGATATCTACATAATAAATATGAAGATAATCAACCTAAACCATCATTATTCTTTCATTGTAGAAATACATGAAGCATGCTCTGCTTTATGGACAAAAAGGTCTACATCTGGACCTAAACATCACCTAGGTATAATCAGTTAAGGAATTGGCTATTTTTTAATTGTAGAAAAAGCCAATGCAATCAACTTACTAAGGCACAAAAACCCTCAGTTAGCATGCACATTTCACTGTTAGAAAGCATAAGGGAAATAGCTTATAATAACTACCAAACAGGGCCTACAGGTAAAGATGGTTTCAAACACATGACATAGAATCACAGCCACACACATAATTAATATTTTGAACTGCAACCTGAATGCATAATATTTCATATCCCACAAACTGAATGATATAATGCAAAGAAATAAAATCATAATTAGGCCATCCACAAGTTAAATAGGCAAATAGTATATAGCAATGATCTTGGAAAAAGAAGTCACCTCCGAAACTTCTTAGCATCCGCAAGCTCATAGGGCAAACCGCACATCAGAAAAGATACTTGCTTCAATAGCTTAGTAGACATGGACAAAAGAACCATATAAGCAAATATTCCCATCAAGTAGTCATACTTTCCGATCATCATTTATTGGAGCTAAATTTCAAAAAAAAACCTGAAATGCATAAAACAGTTTTCCCCTGTCTGACTGCTTATATTATCATTGAACACCTCGTAGGCATAGATAAAAGAACCAAATAAGTAAATATGTGAATGCCTGAGGATTAAACTCCGCAAATCATCGTATCCCAAAATAAGAAGAAACAAAAATAAAGTGAGTATGTTAACAACACCTCATTGGCAGCCTCGCTGACTGAAACAACACTACTTGCACACATACACCAAGAGAAAGGTGACAATGTTGGCAGTATGAAGTTCAAAGGGGAGATGAGTCACATAGCACCAGCAAATGCAGTTCATTCACTTGCCTCCTGCAAGGCCTGGTGAGCCTTTTCCCTCTCAAGGTCCCGCCTGCACTTAGATTCAGCTTCGGCTTCAGCTCTGCAAGCTTCCATAGCTGCATTACCTTCAGCCAAAAGCCATTCTTTCTCTGTGTCCATACACAAGGCAATTCTTAGAAAAGCAGGAGCTTACGACTTGGTAGCAAACAAACAGATGCATATGCTTTTTTAGCTTCCTTCTGCAGTTTCTCCAGCTCCTCCTGTTTATCTCCACCCTCACCCTGAGCTCATTAGGTAATTACATGTCAGAAAGAGGTGCAGCGAGTAATAATGAAGGAAAGAAAGCTAGATGTAAAAGTCCCCAAACCTGGCTGAGAATCCCACGAGCTTTAACAATTACATCAGCATAACGGCTCCTCAAAAGAGATTGTCCGGGGAGACTTGCCTGTCGGGTTTTGCATTCTCCCCTATATATTCGTTGGGAAAGGATCAGATGATCCGACCAGATCAATGCACCAAGACCCCTTAGTGGTCTCATATGAACCTGCTTACATAATCATGCTTACCCTCAGGTGCAGCCTTGGACTCATTGTCCTGCTCACGGAGTTCCACATCACCAGCTGTGTCTGTGATTTAACCATGGTAATTGGTTAAGTAAGACAAATAAAAGCAGATTCCTCGCAACATGTAGCCAAAGGGACATTGGATATAAAACTTACAGTTAGCATCAACAGGGTTAATAACATCACCCTTTTCTTGCTCTGCAGGTTGTTCTGGTATTTTAATAACCTGCAAAGAAGATACCGATTATTACAACACAACAAGGTAGAAAATATAAGAGGTTGGCCAGCCAATGGAAATGAAACAACAAACTCTTGCCACAACATTAGTAGAACTGGATATCATGATTACTGATCAAAGTTCACCCAGAGTATCATAAAGATCAACGCAACCAGATCACCCGTTCTGTGATCTGGTTCAGTCTCACTAAAGCGAGTCAACCAATGAAGTACAAGCTACGAAGCTAACCGCAGAACACTGACACTGAGATCACCCATTCTGTGATCTAGTACAGTCTGACTAAAGCAAGTCAACCATACAAGCTATGAAGCTAACCGTGGACACTGACAAGGCGTGGTACTGTCAGAAATAAATTGGACAAGGAGGGTCAAGTATCAAATAGAAGGGCTGGTCACTACAGAGGCGGTAAATAAAATGACAAGCGAATAATGGATGAATGTAGAGAGCTAAGGAGAGAAAGAACTGGTGGGTTTCATCCTGCTAACACACTTCATTGGTCCATATCTTCACTAAATAAGATAGTCATTATGCATTAACTGGCTTAACCGAAGGATCACCCAGTAAAAAATTGCCAAAGTACCTTCGCAAGCTTTGCTGGGCTACCGACCTTTTCTGATTCACTTTCAGAATCGCTGCCCGAGTCAGAATCTGCATTACCAACATAGGAAATACGATCTGAGGACACATTTACAAACCATGATAAATATATCAAATACAATAGGATCTTGTATATGACTGGGACTGGCTATTTAAAATAATTAATTTGTACAAAGAATCTGTAGTTCCCAATAATAATTTCTAAAAAGCATTTATGGTGCCCTTGCAGCTATGTATGATCCCTTGCACCACATATCAGTTTACTATAAGAATCAGTGTGAGATAATTGCAGGATGGCACTGTCATCCTGGGTGACACTAACATCATGATATTTTAACTATTTCATTAAGTTTCTATTGATTCTACTACGTCTCCTAGTAGCATCATACTACGTCTCCTAGTAGCATCATACTATTTCATTAAGTTTCTATTGATTCTACTACGTCTGTCATAAATAACACCCTTTGTTCTTCCCTATCCATCTCCCTTGCTGCCTCTACTTAATAACAAAACAGAATGGTGGCATCAGATCCAAAAGAAACTACATGGCATCCTTTGTTCTTCCCAAATCCATCTCCGTATCCCTCTCTGAGCGGCAGTGGCACACCACAGACGACCAACGGCTAAGCACCACAAAGGGGGGCATCATGGGAAGGCGCGGGAAGGGGGTATCACCACGGTTGGACGTCCTCATCAATCGCTTTTGAATCGTCTTCTACTGCTGCCTTGCCCTACCGACGACGGCGCCCTGGACACCTCGGCCTCACGGCCATCCTTGCAGCCCCGATCCTCCTCCTCCCACCCTAAGCACCAATGGAGTGCTGTCCTGCACGCCGCCCGCGCCACGTCCCCTATGCCGCCGCCGTTGCCTCGCCTTGCCATTCCTCCTTCCCTCCAGCGGGAGCGGCGCCAGATCAGAGGGGATGGGAGGAGGAGGACGTGAGCAGGGAGACATGTACATCAGGCATTTGTATTTCTTCGAAGCATGCAAATACTGCAGTACAGTGAAGGGAAAATTCACAGAACCTGAGTGCTCACCTAGGACTTAAAAAACATCTATTGCTGCTCAACCTATCCGTACCATTCTGAAACATCCACTCTCTGCAGCAAAAACAAAAGGAAACCACCAAACCGAGCATTGCATTAACCAAAAAACAACAATCTAGAAAGGTAATGGAATTGAGCTATGAATCTCCCATTTGAACAATTAAACCATCAACTGCAAAATTGTACATCATTAGACCCTGCTTCCTGCAAGCAATTCATCAAGCACTCCATGAGCACAAAAACAGAAGATATATTCCAACACGAGAACCCACATAGACACACAAGCAGGATTCTTCCAAGCTCTGCCAGCTCACCTGACGATCTCTGGGCGCTCGCGCCCGAAGCAGAAGCAGGCGGTGCGGATTTGGTTTGACTCCTTGGACGGAGCACCAAAGCCGCCCGGAACTCTGGCGATGCGACCTCCCGACACACCTTCTTCAGGTCCAGTTGCACCTCCCCTGCCTCGATGACCTGCACGCCTCCCACGTTCTTGGTGAGGTCCAGCATAGTGGTTGGGCCAGAGGAGTTGATGGAGATGGAGCACAACACCAAGCCCTCTGCCCCGCGTTGCGCAGCTCGGCTCGCCGCCCCCATGGGGCGCGGGTGGTTGTGCTCACCCTCGTACGTCGCCTCTACCACCGAGCTGTCCTCCGCGCTTCTCTGCACCTGCACCACCATGGATCGCACCAAGAAATCAGTGACATAGCACAAGCTTTTCAGACCGTACAAGTACCAGATGGTGCTGCAGCTCAATGCTCGTCAAATTGGGCGGAGTTTGTAGGATACCTTCTTCTTGACAGGGAAGCCTCTGCCCAATTCGACACAGTAGCACAAATTCACACAGCAGCACCTGCACATGACCGCATCCAGGCATCAGATCCAAAAAATCACCTTTATCTCTCACCAGATCCACCTACTTATCCAACAACACCAATCTAAAGGGGCACACCAAAGCACCAAAGCATCTCCAGTGGTACTCCTAACTATCATATGACTACTCATCCAACAACATCAATCAAAAGGGGCACACCAAAGCACCAATGCATCTCCAGTGGTACTCCTAACTATCATATGACTACTCATCCAACAACATCAATCAAAAGGGGCACACCAAAGCACCAAAGCATCTCTAGAGTTACTCCTAATTATCGTATGACCTCAAGACTATACCTCTGCTTGACAACAAATGCATACTTCAGAAAAAATGCTTCTAGATCTAAAGCTCCCCTGGATAGCAAACTAACAAAATAAGATAGCTCCAAAGAGCCCCTTCCTTGGAACCTAGCTAGAGCAGTAAAGAAATAAGAAACAACAACTCCTGTACAAAAACATAGCCTTCCTGCATGCAAAAAGGAACAAAACCAATGTCCAGCCAAGAATAAAAGGCATATGTCCACACCCCACTAAAAACAAGCACAAATTCTTTTGTCCCTTACCAGAATCAAGACAAAAAGAAAAGAGTACAAAAAACACATGGCCATACATGTATACATCCAACCTAGAATAGAAGAATAGTGAAAGTAAGGAGGAGGAGAAGGGTTGAACCACTGATCCATGAAGGCCAGATAGAAGGAGGCACTGGTGACAGTGGACGATATCTTCAGCAAATGGAATCCACTACAGGTTGAGTAACAACTGGAATTTGATACATGAGCACTTCCTGCAAAATTGAAGAACAACACACATGAGAAGACAAAAGTAAAGCCAGATCTGCCTCTCCATGAACACCAAAACAAACCCATCGGGTTTTCTATTCCACGCCCAAGCGACCTGAAATCTCTAGCTTTAGGGAGGAGAAGGGGGGAGAGGGACCTGTAGGTCTAGTAGGCGCGGTAGGAGGGTGATGCAGTGCAGGAGGGCCCGGACGGTGTCGGGGAGTACCAACCGGCGGTGCAGGTGCAGCGCCGGCGTCCATGGCGACCATGACGCTAGGTTTATCCCGGGCTCGAGCTCGCCATGGCCGCTGGCGTGCTCACCAACACGTCCACACGCCTGAGCTAGCTGGAGATCCATCGCGCTCACCATCGAGCCGCCTCGCCCGGACTTGACGCGCCTCGACCCCGAGCTTGGACGGCAGGGCGAGGCGCGAGGGGAGAGGAGGAGGCGACGGCGAGGTGGGAAGCGGGCGCGGAGGAGAGGAGGCGGCGGCGAGCGGGACGGCCGGGCGAGGCGGCAGGGCGGGGCGGGGCGGGTGAGCCAGCGGGGCGAGTGGCTGGGAAGGGGAGAGGAGAGGAGACGGCTAGGGTTCTACGGGAGCTGATAAGATTTTATACCCAAAGGTGAAATGACTAAAATGCCCTTGGGGGGCACCGATTTTACACGCGGTGGCACGGCAACGAAGTAAGCAGCAGCGCTTCGAGCGTGCTAAGGGGCGGAGGGTTTCGATCCGACGGCCGCGGTCGCTCCAGGGGTCGATCGGACGGCCGGAAATCAATCAAGCAACTCGATCGGACGGCCAGGAGGCTCAAATCGCTGAGGAGCCTCCGGCATCCACTCGTCTCTTATTTCTGGATATAGATGCCTTGCTTGTGCCTGCTCATTGCTTATGCCAACTCCACCATGCGACCCCATTTTGTCCGGTCCCGTCTGTTTGGTTTAAAAAGATAAATTCGGCGGCTCAGCGCGCGACGGCCCGGACCCATCTTGTCCGTTTTGTGTCCGAGCCGACCCATTTCAAGCGCAAACTTGCGTCTGGTTTGGGTCGGGGCGGACGGCAAACGGACGCGCGCTCGTCCGCGTTGGGGCCGCGTGGCAGGCGGCCACCTACCTCCCATATGCCAACATCAATGCGCACGGGCGGGTGGCCCCACCTGTCATCCGGCCATCAAACGGTCACCGTCCTTCTTAAATGGGACCCGTGGACCGGTAGTCGTCCTCACTTCCCACTCCGGCCCCTCTCTGCCCCCTCGAAAGCCGACACGCCCAAACCCTAGCCACTCCCAGTCCTCGAACTCGCCGGCCGGCCGCAGCCATGGGGCTATGGAACTATGGCCGCAAGGGGAAGCACGACCGCGAGGCCGGCTCCTCCTCGGGCCGCCGCCGTGGCTCCGTGAAGAAGGAGGAGCCTGCGTCACCGCCGCGCTCCTCCCGTCGAGCCTCGCGCCGCTTCTTCACCATCGCTTCCTAGGCCCGGCCGTGGCGAAGCGACCGGCAAAGACCTCGGTAGCGGACGTGTGCCGTGATGGGGAGACGAGGATGCCGGTCCCGTGGAGCGACGTCCACCTCCCCAACGGATGGCAGCTCAGCGCCGACCGGGTCCCGATCCCGCCGGTGCCGATGGGCAGCCGTGCGTGCCGCAATGAGATCGAGCGCCGCCGCCGCCTCCTCCCCGACGACCTGTACTACGACGACAGGTACGCCCCCGACTCCGTGCTCTGGGACACATGGCTCCAGGACGAGCACGACACGTGTCGCGCGTCCTACTTTGTCGACACGGTGTTGGGGCCGCGACGACCACGTCGAGAGGTCTTGTGGCGTCTGTGGTCTGACCTCACGCCCACGCCGTCGCCTTCCCCGTCTCCGTCACCACCTCCACCTCCTCGCATGACAGCGGAGGAGGAGGCCCGGCTCATGCAGCGTGTCATGGAGGACTCCATGAACACGCATGACAAGCGCCAATGGGACGGCTTGGAGGAGGCGCTGGCACTCTCTACCGCCGGCGACGTCGCCTTCCCCAAGATGGAGATGGTGGCCGTCAAGGAGGAGGAGAGGAGGGAGGAGGCGATGGAGGAGGAGCCGGTGGCCGCGTTCCACCCCGGCCTGGTGGGCCAGCAATGGAGCTGGTCATGCACCGCGCCGGAGATGGCCGACGCCGTGGGGGGCGTGAACTGGTGCCCCACGCCGCCGCGGTCACCGGAGCGGGAGGCCTCGCCACGGGAGGAGGTGGTGCAGGCACCTCCGGCCTTCCAGGCCGCCCCTGTGTACCTCGCGCGCCGTCCGCCTCGACGCCGCCCGGCCTATGTCGACCTCGTCATCGGCAGCGACACCGGGCGACCATCGAAGACGGCGAGGCCTATGGCATCGACGGCTGGAAGCTGGGCGGCGTTTTTTATTTTTTTAATGTTAATTATGGCAAGTGAACTGCTAAACTGGGCCGTTTTGTGGCCGTGCCCCCCAAACTAAATTTTATGTTTATTAAACTATGCTTATTTACTTTTTTTAGTCATTTTATTTACGTTTTTCTGTTTTTTTAAATCATGTCCAACGCAGACGTGATTTGGGGTGCGGCCGCGCGGTGGGCACACGCACGACCCAACGGACAAGACCAAAGACGGGCGAACCCATCGACGCTCGAAAGGAACAAAATCCGGCTAAAGCGAATGTCCGTTTGGGTCGTACGGTAGAGTTGGCCTTACGGCATATGCAAAGCGGCCGGGAATGCAGCCAGGGAGCACAGAGGCGACAGCGAATTCACCCAGCCACAAGCGAATGTTTCTTCAAAAACCTTTAGTCGCCGCGCACGCGAGATAGAGAGATTCCGGGAGCAATCATGGCCGTGCTTTACTCGAAAAAGCGAGACTATCGAGATGCACAGGATTATTACCACTTCAGTCTCAAATGCCACGCCAGCACTTGGTACGTAAGTTTACTATGTAGTTAATTAGTTTTTCGCTGACATGTTTATATATGTAATTTAATGGTTAAAGTTGCACGGTGTAAAACATGTCTATATCTAAAACATGATGGACGGTGTGCGTGTATGTGAGCACATTTTCTCAAGTGTGTGGGGGCGAGAGAGCGAGAGGAAGGGGGGTCACCAAGCATCAGAACATATATCATGGTATTCTCTCGCTTGGTGCTTGCACTGCATGAGTTTTGGTTAGCTGGTCTTTGGCCTCGTGACCTTACTAGTGGTGACTTGCTTACCCTGAGCAAAGCCGACGTGTGTGTGTGTGTGTTTCTTTTTGTCTCTTGATTGGTGCAGGGCCAGCAAACAGCTTGGACCATTTGGCGGAGTGGCCTGACGAGGTAGAAGCCTCAATATCTGCTCTGAAGACGGACCTGTGGAAGATGGCGGCGACGACACATGTGAGTGCGTCAGACCAGTTTATGCCCCGGACCGGTATGTGGCTCGGCCGGGCTTCGGCTTTGATGATAGGCTTAGGTGAGTAGACCGGGTATGTGGCCTGGTAGCACCCCTTCATCATATGGATAGGAGTAGTGGCATATGTTGCCAAGATGGCGGATTCAGGCATATTGTTGTAATACTTTGTAAGGTCCTCGAGAATAATCAATAAAGTGGCCGTATGCATCTCCCAGATGCAGAGGCCGGAGGTCATCCTCCTTTTCTAAAAAAAACTCACTATCTAGAAAACGAAAAGCTAGGGTGCTGCTTCTATGCAGTTTAGATTCCACGATGTCATCATTTCCTCTATCTACAACCTGATCCAGCAAAACATCACATCAGCTATTTTGATTTCTAGATTCTTCCTCGAATTTTCTCAAGAGCAGCCATGCCACGGACAAGGAAAAAAAAGAAAAAATCCAAATTTGCGAACGGAGTGGGCCTCTTCGTTGACTTGGAAGCACATCAGAAGTATTATACTCCAGATTTCAGTGTGTACTGTTGTTCTCAACTAGTGATGATATTGACATGGTGAATTCTTCTCCCAGCCTCCAAATTTACATGCGTGCTCAGTGACACTCAACTGCAAACAACTACCACTGGCAAACTAGAAGAGGAACAAGGACTAGCCTGAAAGCATATCATGATCTGATTGTGCTTGCGCACTTAAGGGTCGTCCTGACCAAGCATCCAGCAGGTCGATGCATTTCTTGAGCCGCGGGTCGACACGCTTTCTTGAGCTGCGGGTGGTCATCAAGCAAGATACCAACAAAGTCATCCTAATATTTTCACTAGCTCTAGCCTAAATGTCTCCAGATTCTGGAAGGGGGTCTTAACTGTCATTAAATACATTAAATTTGGACATAGATGGCAGATTGAGATGGGGCTAAAGTTAAATTTTGGGAAGATACTTGGTTTGGTACTTCCCCTTTAGTTGTTCAGTGTTGGGATCTTTACACTATATGTAATGAGCCGTCTAAACTGTAAAGCATGCTTGGGATGGTAATCAGTTGAAGTTTTACATTTGGAAGGATCTTTAATGATTGGATGATGGAGCAATTGTTTCAACTTGTTGATATAGCCAGTAGTATATCTTTCCAGGATGACACTGATTCTTTAGTTTCGCAATTAGAAAACAAAGGTCAATATGGTACTAGCTCTCTTTATCATGTAATCAACTTTAGAGGTGTGCAGCATGTTTATCTCCCTGCTATCTGGAAATTAGTTGTGCCTCCTAAAATTCATATCTTCCTATGGTTGCTCTCCCATAATAAACTTATGGCTACAGATAATCTTAGGAAGAGGCATAGCATTAAACTTCTGGACTGTTTTCTTCAGAGGATGAATCTGTTCATCATTTGTTTCATGCTTGCATTAGTTGCCAGAGCAGTTTGGTCTATGATTAGTGACCTTTTTAAGAAACATTTAGGTACAAATTATGAATTTGTAGCTAGATTTTGGGTTTCTAATAATAAGAATTCTGCCATCAATACTGTTTGTACTGCCACTATGTGGTGTTTGTGGAAATTTAGAAATAGTATGATTTTCAGTAACATCATTTGGTCTACAATCAAGTAGGTGGGTGGAATATCTTGAAAACTATCAGGCATTGGATGATTCTGCTGAAGGATCATACAAAGCTGGAATTGGAGGCTGTTTGCAACTCCCTCTCGAACTACATGAGGGAACCTCTCCTGATTCTAAGTGGCTAAAGATCGCTGAGCTACCCCCACTGATGCTGGAACATTCTTTGGACAAGCTCCATATTGAAGATCCCCGGCAACAGTTCTACAGATCCCCCAAGGGAGTCGGCTGGCCGCCTGCAAAACAAGTTACTTTGAGCCTTGCATCACCCATCTCCTGGTCTCCATCATCAGCCAAGCGACTGAAGCTATCCAGGCTCTGTGAAGCTCTTTCTCTCATGTGATGGGCCCTGAATTGTAATAAATTGGGACTGGTTTTCCTTCTCTTAGTGTTGCCGACTTTTTGTCAGTTAAAACTTAGATTTTGCTCAGGTCTTTCCTAGCTCGTAGCTTGTTGTTTCGGACTTTTTTTCTGCTTTGGCTTCTGCCTGGATATTGTATGTGGTTTCATTTTATATGTAGCCGGAAAGTGTCTCCCTGTTTTTCAAAAAAAGATGCAAGGATTATTGCATTGGCAGCCCACAAGTAGAAGCTGGAGTTATATTCACAATAGATTTCTCGTGCCCTCCATGTCCCCTTTCCTAAAAGCACTAATAGCTGGTAACACCACGTGCTCCATGGAAGCTCTATCTGGACAGACTACCTCAACACCCTGATGAGGACATTTAAACAAGAAGCTATTTAACTGATAAAGTTTCAATTGGATGAGAAGAATAGTACCAGGGAAAATGTGAACTAGAATCTCTCAAGGCATCTCACTAGAATAATAAATTGGAAATATCCTATCATGGGACTGGCAAACTGGAAATGGACAAGCTACATAGGCGAAGCTGTCAATCTTTGTCCAGCCAGAATTTTCAGACTAAGAGCATCTCCATTCTGCAACCATAACCAGTTATTGCGGCTCCTGAATAACACTTTCGCGATCATTCCACACGCGCTCCGTGCTGTCCGATCCGTGCGCGTCTAGCCTCGTTGCCTGTTTGGCGCCCTCCCAGACGTACGATCGGGCAAGGTTGCTCGTCACCAAACCGGCAGCCTCAGGGGTCCATGACGCGTGGCCTTGGGGGCGGCGCGCAGGGCCGCCTCATCTACCGGGTGTTGCCCTTTGCCCTGCATGTGCCGTCCGTGCGCTTGTGTGGGGGCACCTCATGTTTGGGCCACTCGGTAAAGGCGGTCGTCGTGCGTGGAGCCTGTCCGGCTCGTGCGCTGGTGTGTGCATGTTTGGGCCACCGAGCAGAGGTGTACCTCTTTCTTGGACCCCACCCGGCTATCCCACCCAACACCTGGATGGTTGTTCGGGCAGTCGCGTTGGGAGACTTTATGAGCCGCATCTTCTTGGGCGGATATGGTGGGTTTGCTCCTTTGGCCTGTGCACTTTGTTTCATTTTGGCGTGCTTGCTCTCGTCCCGCCTATCCGCCATGGCCACATGGAGTTGTTGTGTTCGTTCCGTCCAGCGGGTCCTATCCGGCCAGTGTCCACGTGGAGTTATTTTCTTTCCATCCGGTTAGTTAGTTCTATTAGGCCGGTCTCAGTGTGCTGTTGTGTTCGTTCCGTCCAGCTGGTCCTATCAGGCCGATGTCCGTGTGGAGCTGTGTTCGTTCCGCCCTTCTTTGGTCGGTCTATATGCTTTGTAGGTCCTGTGAGCGGCTGGTCCATAGGGGTGTGTGGCTGGGTAACGTGCCTGCTGGTTCTCGGCGTTTGACCTGTGTTGCTCCCTCCTTGTGTGTCCAACTGTTGTCTGGCGGTGCCCCCGGCAAATTTGACAATTTTGACCTCTGAATGAAATCATTTCACAAAATGAACTGTCCGTAAAAGAATTTCACTCAGCTGACCTTTTTGAGTGGCGCCCGACACTAAGGCGCCACACTACACTGTGCAACGCCTGACTGACAGGCGCTACACGGCTGGCCAGCCTCGCACTCCGAACTGCCTAAAAATTACTAAGTCAATGTATACAGTGTGGCGCCTAGCTCCTAGGCGCTGCACTAGTGGTTGCTTCATTTTGTAGTGCAACCACTAGCGCAACGCCTAGGAGTTAGGCGCTACACTGTATAGTGTGGCGCCTAGCTCTCAGGCGTTGCACACTTGACTTAGTAATTTTTCGGATCACCCGGGTGCGACGCTGGCTAGGCGTGCAGCGCCTGTTAGTCAAGCGCTGCACAATGTAGTGTGGCGCCTTCGTGCCGGGCGCCACTCAAAAAGGTCAGCCAAGTGAATTTTTTTTAGGGGCAGTTCATTTTGTGAAATGATTTCATCCACAGATCAAAATTATCAAATTTGCCGTGCCTCCCACCCCCCCCCCCCCCATATTGGCCCCGTGCTAGTGGCAGCGATGAGGGTGGGTGAGTCCATTACCTGGTAAGCCTACGATGCTTACTCCGTTGGGTAAAAGCAAGTGCTCCCCTTTGCTTTGGCCCTGTTTGAATCCACGGGTTAGAGTTAGTTTGGGTTAGTTTGGACTCAACTAACCCAAAAATATCCAAACAGGAGGGTTAGTTTGGGTTAGATGCATCTAACTCATCCAAAAAATCTAACCCACCCAAGAGGTGCTTATTTGGGTTAGTTCTTCTCAGGACCACTAAAAAACACCTTTTTCTCTCGCTCTTCCCGAGGCAGATCCCTCCTCACTTCCTCGAAGCTTCTTGTCCTCTCCCTCCCTCCCTCTCGCACCGCCCGTGAAGGCGCCTCGCCGTATCCGCGCTCCATCTAACCCTGCTATCCAAACACCTTTTTGGTTAGAGTTAGTTCAGGGTTAGAATCTAACTCTAACCTCTAACTGAGTTAGAGTATCCAAACAGGCCCTTTGTACTGTGCGGTGTCGCTTTTCTACATGGCTTTCATCACCTGGTCTTTGGCTGTTTTTGGGCTCGTGTCCACATGTGTGACTTCGTGTGATGGGTTTTGTCAGTTCATTCGCCTTTGTGCTGCGGTTGTCTTTATCTTGTCTCCTTCTGTATTTGCTTTTCCTCTCCTTCTTTCTCTATCCCTTCGGAACCGCCGCCTTACGCTTCACCATGCCCATCCCTCGCTTTGGTCCGCTAGAGGTGCTATTCGAGATCATACCTGCTATCCGCGTGTGTCTTCCTGCTTTGTTTACGGCCTTCGTCCTTGCTGCTAGCTGACGTTCTTCCTCATTCCTCTCCCCGGTCTCTTTTCTTGCCTAACTGTGCTCTCTCTTTCCGTTCTTTCTTTCAGGTCTTTACGAGCTACTTCTTGTCGTTGTTGGGTGCCTATATTGTTGCTTGAGGCGAGCTGCTTCTTTTCTAGTCTGTTCTCTGGCCTTGCTTCCCAATCTTTATTGTCTATTTTGTTTTCTGCCCGAGTCCCTTTGGTTTAGATCACGTTACAAAAAAAATCCGTGATTCGTTGCTTGAGATTGTGGTTCGCTGGTTAACGGTGCGTGGTTTCATGTTGTAGGCTCTGGTTTTATGTAAACCTTGTGAAGGAACACATGAAAAGGAAATGTAAGTAAGGCAAGTCCACTTTTTGTCGGACGAGATCACGATGATATTCTTTATCCTCTATTTTGGTTTGTGCTTTTCGTAACGGCTAATTGATTTCTTTCCTATCGGTGCGGCAGATCTAGTGGATGACTGCGCTCACCGTTGTAACATCCAGTTCATCACTTCCACTGAATAAAGGTTAGCAGGACGTAGGGTATTACGCTTCCTAGCAGCCCAAACCTGGGTAAAAATCCAGCATGTGGTAGATAGAGGATTTGAGCGTTAGTGCTCCAACACTGAACCAAAAAGGGGTTTTCAACATCCCCGGTGTGGTGTTTTGTACACGTGTCAGTTGCCTAACCTCCCCCCCCCCCCCCCCTCTCTCTCATATCCCAAAGCAAATGAGGTTCAGAGAGATACATGGCGATTAAGTAGCATATTTCAGGCCTACCAATTTATATCTGTACCATCATGAAGATTAGAGTTTACCTGGATTTACCAGAAGTCATCAGGAAAAACTTGGTCAATGTATATCTCTATCATCATGAAGATTAGAGTTCACCTGGATTCAGGCAGCAAAGCCGCATGAGGAAGATTACATCAACATTTGTGCTCAGTGCTCACACCATCTCAATGCTAACCATACTGCATGTGAACTCTTGGACAAAAAACTGACACATGAGATTTACCAAACAGTGCACTGTGTAATACAATTGTGGCAATTGGATGCAACACTTAATATTTTAGCATTAAAATCATGTCCGCCGCTTAGTCTAGGGCTAATATTCAAGCAATATTAGCTCTCAAATTCCATAAAGCAGGGGGTTTACAGTAATTTGTCAGCCATGCTCCATGGTGCCATGTGGTCAGGACAAGAGCAGTCTGCCAAACATGCATCTCCGTGGCATTCCAGCCAAGTAAACTCATAGGCCTCAGCATGCTCACATCACTTAAATACAGTATCATGTTAAATGCTTTCTGCTGCATAATCCAATTTGTTCAGGTCTTCCACAAATGTTCTCGTTCATCATGCATGGCGATAGCATCATGCCATCGTCACTGCTGTAATCACCTAAGCAATTATGTAGACCACCCATTGAAAATTTAAGAATATTTGAATTCATGGGATGATTAAAACAGTTTAGCAACTTAAGCAATGCTTCTTGAGAGCCCATAAACAAGAGATCGACATGTGTCACTGCTTGGGACAAAACCCAGTTCCAACATCCTGTTCTGCAATTCCAATGACTCTGTGGTGCTCCTGGTCATACAGTAAGCTTTCATCAGAGTATTATAGCTCTTATTGCAGCAGACCTGCAAATCAAGAACAAAAGCCTTCAGGATCAATTCTGCTTTATTAAGAGAACCTTCCTTGCAGAACCCACAAACCAAAGCAGCACAAATAGTCTCATTCGGCTGGAGACCTAACTCAATCATCTCTGCCATAACCGATTTGCCATCTGAGCTCCTCCCCACCCTGCAAAGGCAGGTTACTAGCGTCACGGTAAGTATCAAAATCTGGCTTCACTCCTCTAGAGCTCATCTCAACCTTTATATCTAAAGCCTCGTCCACACTACCGCACTGGCAAAAGCAATCTACTACCATATTATACATCTCCAAGCTAGGACTGTGCCCATCCTCTATCATCCACTGGAACAAACCCCTGGCAGCATGAGGACGCATATCCTCGCACAATGCACCAATCAAGCAATTATAACTCTCCAACGGGATGACAACACCATATTTCCTTAAAGGCGACGCCATATTCAAGCAAGTGAGCAGCTTCCCAATTTTGACATGACTCTCAATCACACTCTTGAGAGCGAATCCTTCAGACGAGAGACCTTTCCCCACCATCTCCATTAGCAGCAACCTTGCCTCCTTCACTCTGCACTCATTACAGTACCCTGCGATAAGAACACTATAAGCGACAGCATCGGGGCTCACCCCACTGTTCACCATCCTGTCAAACATGCGTCTAGCGTCGCTCAATCTCCCGGCTTTGCACAGCCCGTCTATCAGGACAGTATGTGACACTAAGTCTGGTTCAACACCCCTGGGCGGCATAACATCAAACAGGTGCAGAGCGTCCTGCAGCCTCCCCCTGCGGCAATACCCAACAAGAAGGGTGTTGTAAGTCACCACGTCTGGCTCGAAACCTTGTTCCTCCAGCTCCTCTAAGAAGCCCTGCGCGCGCTCGGCGTCTTCACCTCGGCAGAGCGCGGCGACGAGGATGTTGAACGTGTGCGCGTTGGGGCGCACCCCAGCACGCGACATGGCCGCCCGTGCGGCCCAGAGCTCATTGAAACGCTCGGCGCGAGATAGCGCGGCGAGGAGTGCGTTGAAGGCGACGGTGTCGGGTGGGAAGCCGGAAGCGGCCGCGCAGGGCGGCGTGGAATGCGTGGCGAAGGCGGGCGCGGCGGAGGAGCGCCTTGACGAGGAGGCCGGGGAGGGAGGGTGGGGCGCGGTCTGGTAGGAGAGGAGAGTGGGGAGGGCGTCGTGGGTTGGGTGGAGGCGGAGGAGGTGGGAGAGCGCGTCGAGCGCGTGGAAGAAGCAGCGGGTGGTGGCGAGGGAGTGCGCGAGGAAGGCGAGGTGGGGAGGCGACGGCTGGAGCGGCGGCGGCAGTGCGATGAGGAAGCGGAGGGTAGGAAGCGGGTGAGAGTGGCCGGCGTGGAGCACGACGGCGGTGAGCTCGTCCTGACCGAGGTAGGGGAGCAGGCCGGAGAGGTCGAGGGTCTTGGTGGGTTCCGCGTCGGCCGTGAGGTGGGTGGTGATGAGGTCGACGACGGCGACGTGGGGATTCAGGGCGCGCGGGAGGAGGGAGGTCAGGGTGCTCGACGGAATGCGCGACACGGCCTTGGACATGGTCCCCCTGCCCTGCCCCTGGGCCTGGCCTTGGCTTGGACACTTGAAACAGAAACCCTCCGACTCCGAATTCTTTGTATGACATGTTGGCCCGGGACGAAGCGTCCGTCCACAAGCCCACATTTTCCGTCTTCTACGGTTACCTCTTCCCTTCCCCTCAAGCCGCCGCCACCAGAGAAAAAAGAGAGAGAGAGGGAGAGATGAGCCTGCAGATTCCGGCTAGGTCACGCGGCCTCCGCCGCCTCCTCCTGCTGGGTGGAGAATCTGGCATCCGGCGGTCGTACTCCACCGGTGACCGTCGCCGCCGGGTGATCCGCGAGGCACGGGATGAGGAGGAGGACGAGGCCTTCCTCCGCACCCTCAACTTCGGGGCTGACCCAGAGAACAACCCCCTGCCCCCACCGCCGAGACGCGGAGGGGGAGCCCCTGACCCCTCCGCCGCCGGCGCCTTCCCTGCTGACATCCTCCGACGCGCCGCCGGGAAGCAGCAGCAGCGTCCGGAAAGGAGCGCTCAGAAAGCCATCGGGGAGTCGCTGATGGAGAAGCTGAAGCTGGGCGACGCCGCCTCCTCCACGCGAAGCAACTTCGAGGCTCAGCAGCTTGAGCACGAACCGGGGCAGCTACCGCAGACGGAGGACGTGGACGAGATCTTCCGGAAGATGAAAGAGACGGGGCTGATACCCAACGCCGTCGCCATGCTCGACGGCCTCTGCAAGAACGGATTGGTGCCGGAGGCCATGAAGCTGTTTGGTCTGATGCGCGAGAAGGGCGCCATCCCAGAGGTGGTCATCTACACCGCTGTTGTCGAGGCCTTCTGCAAAGCAGCCAAGCTGGACGATGCCGTCAGGATCTTCAGGAAGATGCAGGGCAACGGGGTCATTCCAAATGCCTTCAGCTACTGGTTGATTATACAGGGTCTGTTCAACGGCGACAGACTGGATGAGGCGGCTGCTTTCTGTGTGGAGATGTTCGAGGCTGGGCATTCCCCGAATGCTGCAACGTTTGTGGGTTTGGTTGATGCAGTATGCAAGATGAAGGGGTAGAGGAGGGTGACAAGCTTGTGAGGAGCTTCCAGGATAGGAACTTTGCCATTGATGAGAAGTCCATCAGGGAACATTTGGACAAGAAAGGGCCATTCTCACCGATTGTTTGGGAGGTAATCTTTGGGAAGAAAAAAACAAGCCGCCCATTTTGATCTAACTAGTATGTGCTCATCCTCTCAATAGTTGAACCTCCTTCTGTGGTTAAATGAAAATGGCTAGCATGTTGTTTTTACATGATGTCCACCCACCAGTGATTTTGTATTTATCTGTGTTTACATGCAATTCACCAACATTTAGTTGCTGCTTGGAACCAATAGCTCGGTGATATTTTTTTTACTAACCATAAGCCAGTTGGTTGTTGTTTGGAGGTTTCTTGCATGGAGAACAACATTGCACCCATGAACACACACTTGCTGCTCAGAGATTGCTGTTAATTCAAGCTGTTGAGTTGTAGTATTTCATCACTATCAATTTCCTACATGATGAACAATCTTGAGAGAACTAATAGGAAACATGGTGTTTCTGAATTCGAGGTATATAGTTAAATGCAAGTTGGCATCCTCTGGCATGCAGAAAGAGCTGCAAACTTATCATCACCTCTTGTTCACCCTCCAGCCAGATTATCCTTGCTCACCGGCAAGCTAATATGGCTTACTCTCCACTGCTAAGTTCCACATCTAGTAATATTTTAGAACTTAGATTGATTTTTCTATCCATATGGGCTAGGGATATCTTTAACCAAGGAATTACTTTGTTCCACTGTTTTACTACAAATGTAAGAAATGGTAAACAACATTGCACCCATGAATACACACTTGCTGCTCAAAGACAATAGCTTTGTCATATTGTTGTTAATTCAAGCTGTTGAGTTGTATGATAGAAGCGGGGTGTCCCGATCTTTCGATGAGATGATAACTATCGATTTGGTGTAGACAACTTTGACGATCCAACTACAAACTTGCACGACGTTGCGCCTTAGCAATCGCTAAACCAATCTTCTGAGGTTACTGATGATGCCGGAAGCACGATCAGCCTGACCACGAAGGTCTATTCCTGCAAGCAATCGAAGAACGAGTAAGAATATGATAAAGCAATTTGAATATTGTGAATATATATGAAGTATTGATAATGGTGGGGATCTGTAAGCGGTCTTGGTGCAGTCGTTGGACACAAACGAAGTACGAAGTTGCAATGGCTAACTTTTAACTAAACAAATCTCCATGAAAAAGCTACTAGATGGATCTACTTATATAGGAGCAAGGGGTGGCGGCCAAGGAGGTGGGAGGACGTCCCAAGGCAGCCTAAAACCAACCCTAGGTCGTACAAGGCTCATGGGCCCAAGTGGAGGTGATACAACATCTTTGGACTTGTTGTTTGACTCGGATTTTGCTGCAGCGTCAGATTGTTTCGTGCATATCTCAACGCTCCAGACGAATTTAAAAGTGAATCCAATTGGGTTGGAAAGAGGACGAAATCTACTTTTCAATAAAAAAAGAATCGCCCAATTCGGAGTCCGTATGAAAAAGCTGTTGGCGTTTTGAGTCAGGTATGTCAGTGCAGTCCGAATCTGAATCCAGAACGTAAGAGACTTGGACTCTATCTTATCTTGGCCCAAAAGTGACGTGAGAGAATTTTTTGAACAGAACCTAAACTTCTCCTTTTCCCCTATTTTTATATGTGGATTGTGCAAATGTCCCATACACCTGCAATTAGACAAAACACAAAAGTGTGTGAAGTATTTTTGTTCTGGATAACATAAATAAATTATTGAATAGTTTGCACTAGAAATCATCTGATAAATATGCATGTATGCAATATTTTTGGTCGTATTCAAGATAGTCATGTCCTCATCATTGTATTTCATCACTATCAGTTTCCTACATGATGAACAATCTGGACGGCACTAATAGGAAACAGGGTGTTTTTGAAATCTGGGTATATAGTTAAATGCAAGTTGACATCCGCTGGCATGCAGAAAGAGCTGCGAACTTATCATCACCTCTTGTTCACCCTCCAGCCAGATTATCCTTGGTCACGGTCAAGATAATATTTCTTACTTTCCGCTGTTAAGTTCCACATCTAGTAATATGTCAACGGAATCGATAAAAATCTGACATCAGATTTTACCACTTCCGTGCGAACGTGTCAGTGGCCGTCCGATTTTGTGCATGAATCTTGACGCTTGGGTGTTGACACGTCAGCCACAGCAGAACATTTGTTCGCTTCCGTCCCTCGCACAAACAATCTCCCTCACTCGGCCTTATCCTCAACTCCCTTTCCAGGCACGACCAAGGAAAGCAGACAGTAGCGGCCGGCTCCCATGCTCTCACCCGCTCCCACGCTCCTGCGGCGCGTCGCTCCGACGCCTGCAGCCACCGCCGCTCAAATCCCGGCCCCCTTCCCGCTGGCTACTACACTCTCGACCTCGCCGCGGTCCCCCCCCCCCCGGTTCCCCTCGCCGCGGTATGCGGATCTGTCGGCGCGGTCCCTTTCCGCGGTGGCGGGGTGCATGTCGAATCCGCTGCCCAAGCAGGCGCCTCGCTGCTTGCGCCGGCTGCGGTCGCTCGCGATGGGACGGCGCCTGCTTGCTCGGTAAGCTTTGCCGTTAATGATATCCTGCTGGAGGTCACTCCTCCTCCCCCTATTCATGGTGCTCACCGGTCATGTCTTAAATCGGGGCCGGCCTCCTTCAAGTCGCGCTCTGCGCGAGATGGTGCCGAGCCTCGCGCTACGCCGAGGAGTCAAGGCGGCGGCTTTGCATTGATGCCACCATGAGGTGAGTGGCAATGGTCTGCCACATCGGTGGAGAGAGCTCCCCACCCACCAGCATTCAAGACGGCGCTCGGCTTCTTCTTATTCCCCTTCCGGCAGCGGCAACCGTCAAGAGAGATGTAGCCACCGTTGCCTCCTCAAGGGCCACAAAGAAAGTCGATCACGAAATCCCTTCACTTGCCTCCGCTACCGGCGGGTTGGTCACCGGCGCGGATCGCTCCAACCCTTGTCGTCACCGCCTTCATCTTCGCTCACATCGCCGCCGTCGTCGGGCGCCTCCTGCTGCATCTCCTCCCACATCTGCAGCAGGACGGAGGCCATTGCCGCGGCCTCAATCTCCCCCGGCCGCGGTCTCCATGTCGCGGCAGCCTGTGCGCATCGGCGACCCGTCGCTGCGCCCGGAGGAGGGCCACGTCCTCATCGTCGCCACCCTGGAGATGGAGGCAAACGCTGCACGGCTCGCAAGCTTAGGCGCCTTCCTCTGGCTGGGCGGGAATCGGCCGTCTGTCAACGCTGCCGAGATCCACGAGGCTCTCCAAGTGCAGTTCGGCATCGAGCACGTCAAGGTGGTTCCACACTACCCAGAGGACTTCTTCGCCCTGTTTGACTACCGGCATCACCGCGACAAGGTCACGGCGTCCCCGAGTCGCTTCCGCCACGCCAGCCTTGACATCCACGCGACGAACTGGAGGGTGGACGCATAGGCGGACGTGGTTCAGGGCAACTTCCATGTTCACCTCTGCATCGAGAGCATTCCGCTGAATGCATGGACTGATTCCGTGGCGGCGCAGGTGCTTGGCCCGAACACATTTGTCCATTACTTCGACATCGCCACTCTCCGTCAGGAGGACGCAACATGCCTGAAGCTGTGGGCGTGGTCAGCGAATCCTTCGGCCATCCCCAAGGTCCAGCAAGTCACTTTCGCCCCCCGTATCGCCACTGGTGCTAGGGGTGCTCCATCGTCGGCCATCGGCCACTTCGGCTTCCAGAAGCGCGTGCTGGTCCACATCACCGCCGCGACGAGGACGACGACCACAACAGAGATGATCGACGCGGCCGGGGCGATGTTTAGGCAGGCCTCCTCCTAGTGGGAGCGCATCTTCCGCAGTCGATCCCGTGCCCCGACGCGCCACCCTGATGATGGCCGCGACAGCTCCTGCCGCGGCGACCGCGATGGGCGCGATGATCGGCAAGATGACCGCCGGGATGGGCGTCGCCGCCGTCCTGTCTCAGGCTACGCACGCAAGATTGATCTCAGCCGCGTCCAGCGGCTGCCATCTGGTGAGGTGATCCCAGCCTCGGGTCGCCGCGCTCGCCATCGTCCACAAGACCACTCTCCAAGACTCGCGGCAGCTGTCTCCTCGGAGGAGTCACGCGGCCGCTCTCCTCCACCGTCTCCTCGTACAACTTCCAGAGACATCGTTGAGATTGCCCTGCCTCCCGGTCCTGTCTGGCTGCGTCGTCTTGCTTGCTCGGTCTCCAAGGTCCAGCCGTCGCTTAATCTGGAGGCGCTTGACACGGCTGTGGCTGATGCTCCTCTGATTCAACGCTTCCAGGCTCGTGTGGATCCCCCACCTGAAGTTGTGCACGCCACTCCTCCTTGTACATCTGCGGTCAGGCTGGGGCCCTCCTCGGCACTTGCTGCTGAGCTTGAAGCAAGCCTTGAGGATCAGCAGGGTGGCGACTCCACGCCGATCATGCCGTCGGGTGATGCGATAGAGGACGGGGATGCCACCCCTCTGTTCATTCCCCGTAGGCCTGCGCTGCTCCCCTCCCCAACACCGCGATCGACACCGCCCAAAAGGCCAACAGCACGACGCAAAACTTTGGCTGGGGTCACTGGCTTTCAGCTTCACCGACGCAGCCCGCGCATCCAGGCAAAGAACAGAGCCATGCCCATAGCCAACCTCTCTGAACAGCTGTTGTGTCGTCGCATGGGAATCGTTCCTGAAGGTGAACAAGTCACGGAAGCGGCCATCACCAAGTTCACGGACATGTTCCAAGGGCGCCTGCCGGACATCACTATTGCTGCTCTGCATGCTCTCTTGAAGTTGGACTGTGATCTGGCCACTGTTGTTGAAGATGCCCTGGTGCAGCATGGCGGAGAGGAAGAACCTGACTTGAGCGCGACCACTGCGGGTGAAGCCTGAGCAGTGCTACGCTATCTAAGATGTAGCCTAGTTTATCATGTTAGATCGACCAAGTCCTGTTTGTACGCCTGTTTGCAGCGGCACTTGTGCGCTGCTGATGTTGGTCCTGGCGAGACCTGGGGTGTCCTGTATGTGGCCAGCTTGTGATGGCTGTTGTGTTTGCCCAGATGGTGGTTGTTGCCTGAGTCCAGATGTGTCCCCTGTGTTGCTATGTTAGGCACAAACCTTTCAATCTTGTGCTGGAATGTACACGGGTTGAATTGCCCGGATCGTCGTGCTGCTGTCCACGAAACCATTGCTTCTTCTTCCTGTCAACTTGTGGTCATCCAAGAGTCGAAGCTACAATCTATTGACCCGTTCTTGGCTATGTACCTCGGTGGTCAGCATCTAAAGAGCTTTGCCCAAAGACCAGCTGATGGCACAAAAGGCGGTATTCTGCTGCTGTGGGATGACTCTGCGGTCATGGTGTCAAATGTGCAAATTGGTGCCTACTTCCTCTCCGCGACGGTTGCCATCAACAACTACGGCGACGACAAATCTTTCAAGTTAACCACTGTGTATGGCCCAACCTGTAGCATCCACAAGGAGGCTTTCTACCGAGGCGATCTCGGAAAAGCCTCACTTTGGTACCAAATGGCTAGTCAATGGTGATTTTAATCAAATCTACCGCAGTAGACAAAAACCGAGCCAATGTGGATCGTGGCCGCCTCGTGCGTTTCCGCAACGCCCTAAACAATTGTGAGCTCAAGGAGATTCACATGCAAAACAGGAGATTTACTTGGAGCAACGAACAAAGTAACCCGACGATGAGCAAGCTAGATAGCTTTTTTTGCAACGAAGATTGGGATTTAGAGTTTGCCTCTCACATTCTGCACGCCCTCTCCTCATCACTTTCGGACCACTGTCCCCTCCTGCTTGCTAATGATGTTGGCCCAAAGAAGCCTAAATCCTTCCGGTTTGAAAACTTTTGGACAAAGATGCCGGGATTCCAACGCGTCGTCTCCGAGGCATGGAATATGAATTCCGGTCATGTCGAACCTTATAAACGGCTATTCCACAAGCTAAAGAGAACAGGACAAAAGTTGCGCTCCTGGAGCAAGACCCTTTTTTCTAACTCCAGGTCCAGTTGCACATGGCTCTCAAGGTCATCCTTCACCTTGACCTCGCTCAAGAATAGAGAGGCCTAAGCCTGGAGGAAAGGGATCTTGAGCAAGATTAAAACGAAGGATTGTTGGCTTGGCGGTGCTCGAAAAACCGTAAAAAAGGCAAAACTCGAGGATTACCAATCTTAAAGAAGGAGATGCCAACACCGTTATTTCCACCTCCGTGTCAATCACGGAGGAGAAAAATCTTATTCATCGCCTCAAACACAACCTGTGGTTGGGTCACCTTGCACGAAGATAAAGAGAAGATTGTTCACAGCCACTTTAAGAACATTGCCAAAAAAGGCCCTTCTTGTAGCATTGACGTCAATTGGGGTTTGATTCCAACCCCCAACTGTGATCTAGAGGGCTTGGACGAGGCATTCACGGAGGATCAGGTCAAAGCTGTTGTACTAGAACTTCCGGGTGACAAGGCGCCCGGACCGGATGGCTTCACGGGCACTTTCTTCAAGGCATGTTGGAACACAATCAAGCCACATATCATGCTTGCGGTCAATCATTTCTCCAACCTATAGACCGCTCACCTTCATTGGTTGAACTCAGCCGATGTTGCCCTCGTTCCGAAGAAGGATGGTGCCGAAGATATTTCTGACTTTCGCCCTATAAGCCTAATTCACGCCATCGCAAAGCTCATTGCGAAGATGATGTCCAAAAGACTAGCACCCCTCATGAATGACCTTGTCTCACAAGCTCAAAGTGCTTTCATCAAGAAGAGATGTATTCATGATAATTTCATGTACGTACGCAACCTTGCTAGACGCTTGCATCGCAACAACACCTCTGCTCTCCTGTTCAAGCTCGACATCAAGAAAGTGTTTGACTCGGTGCGTTGGGACTACCTCCTGGACTTGCTCAACCACCTTGGTTTCCTTCCCCGGTTTCGTGGCTGGGTGTCTGCTCTCTTGTCTACGGCCTCTTCGCGTGTCTTGCTCAATGGTGTGTCAGGCGACCCCTCCAGGCTTGGGCTGAGGCAAGGGGACCCCATGTCTCCCCTTCTCTTTGTGCTGGCCATTGATCCATTACATCACATCCTTGAGAAGGCCACATCACAAGGTCACCTCCATCCCATTGGCGGTCGGGCTATGCCGATCCGGGCTTCCCTCTACACGGACGATGCTGCGGTTTTTATTGCGCCTCTCAAGGCGGATGTCAGTTTCTTTGCCGACACCCTCAAAAACTTTGGAGATGTTTCTGGATTGGTAACAAATTGCTCCAAGAGCTTGGTTCCTCCAATTAGATGTGACAATGTGGACCTTCCGGACATTCTTCAATCCTTCCCAGCTCAACGAACCACCTTCCCAATGAAATATCTTGGATTACCACTGTCAGTGAAGCGTCTGAAAAGAATTCACTTCCAGCCTCTCGAGGACAAGATCGCGGCCCAGCTCACACCTTGGATGGGCAAGCACGTTGCTGCCCCCGGAAGGATGGCTCTTGTTAAGTCTGTCATCACGGCCATCGCTATCTATTATATGACGGCTCTAAATCTTAGGTGGAAGTTTTGAAAAGATTGATGCCCTCAGTGCCAACCTACGGATTTGGTTGTGACAAGGTCACGGGAGGGAAATGTAAGGTCAACTTGACGCAAATCTGCATGCCCAAGCTACATGGTGGTCTTGGGATTCTAAACCTTGGCAAGTTTGCGGCTGCGCTTCGTCTCCGTTGGCTGTGGTTCCAAAGCCAACTGGCAAGACCCGCTCAAGCCTTGGTCGGGCTTGGGTACCCCTTGCGACAACAATGATCGGAACATATTCGCGTCGGCCTCCAAGGTTCTAGTGGGTGATGGTCTCCACGCAACTTTCTGGGAGTCAGCTTAGCTAGATGGCATAAGACCCAAAGACATTGCTCCCAAAATTTACGACATCTCCAACAAAAAGAATTGTTCTGTCCACAAGGCATTGCTTAATGGCTACTGGATCTCCCAGGTGAAGGTTGCTTTGATCACCTCCTCTGAGCACATCGCCCAGTTTGCTGCGCTTTGGGAAAGACTCACCCACATCCAGCTAAACCCGGACATGCAGGACTCCATCACCTGGAAATTCACTCATCGATGGCCATTACTCATGACCTCAAAGATCTGAGGCTCGATTTCTTGGATTCGTGGACATGGATATGAATCAAAATGTTTGGAAAAACTGGGCGCCCCCAAAGTGTAAATTTTTCGCGTGGCTTGTTATCAACAATAGAATTTGGACAGCTGACAGACTCCACCGTCGTGGATGGCTGAACTGCAACCTTTGTCCACTATGCCAACAAGTCCAGGAATCGGCGGCCCACCTTCTCTTTCAATGTCGATACACCATCCAGGTTTGGGGCATGATCAAAACTTGGCTTGCGCTCCACGATGTCCAGCCCAACGATTGGATTGATATGGTTTCGGTTAAGGATTGGTGGAGTCAGAATGCCACTAAGCAAACTCCATCGAGAAGGCTACTTGTCTCCCTGATGATGCTTATCTCCTCGGAAATATGGAAGGAGTGAAACGCTAGAGTTTTCCGCAACACGGCCGTTCCAGTGGAAGTGTTGGTCGCCAAGATTAAAGAGGAATGCTCCCTTTGGAGCCTTGCGGGAGCAAAACATTTATGTAACATTATGTCACGAGAGTGATGTACTGTATTTGGCCTTTGGCCATACTTTGTTAACCTTCTCTCTTAATCAATGAAAATGGCAAATCTTTTGCCTAGCTTAAAAAAAACACTCCCTTTCCCCGTCTCCCTCGTGCCCATTCCGGGGAGGGCGGCGCTTGGTCAGCGGCGAAGTAGGAGTAGAAGGATGGGGAAGAGACCATGGAGTTGGCGAGGCTGCACGTGCGCATGCACCCCGCCATCTCCACCAGGCTCCTGGAGTTCGTCGCCTCCTTGACGGCAATTCCGCCACCAGGCAGGTGCTATAGGAGGCCGTCGTTCTTCCCGTCAAGGTTCCACAGCTCTTCACCGGTTCGTTGCCCGCGCAGAGGAGATTCCTGCGCTCCTCGACAGCAATTCCGCCGCCTCCGCCGCCAAGCAGGCGCTATAGGAGTCCGTCGTGCTCCCCGTCAAGGTTCCATAGTTCTTCACCGGTATGTGAGGTGCCGCTAGCAGCTTCCTCGATTTCACCTCAATTTGTGATGTTCCCTGTTCGTATGTCATCGATCAAAATCTGTTGGAAAATCCAATTGCAGTCAAGTGGAGGCCATGGGGGGCGTTTCTCCTGTACAGGTCGCCGGTGCCAATTCGTTTTTTGAGGGTAGACGGGGAAATTCTACTTGGCCAAAGCCTTGGCAACAAAGACAGACTCCACATTCTTCAGGTGATTGGTGTTCACCTTCTTCGATTGGTGTTCACCTAAAAAGCACGGACACGGGGACGGAAAGACGGGGATACGGGATACGGCATTTTTCAAAAACAGCCATTCGAGGATACGGCGAGTATATATAAAATAAAATAAAAATATGCCATGTAATATCCAATTAAGACAGAAAATTAATGAGAAAGCGATCAGAATAGAGAATAGTGCCCCATTTGGTGTCTCTTTTATCAAGTGATTGATTCATCCTCATCCCCCCATGTCATGTTGCCATTGCAAGCTGCATCCATCTTGCAAAACACATCAACACAAACAGTACAGAAGATTAGAAGACAAGACATAATTGGAAGACAATGCAAGCATGAGCAGCAGCAGCACCACCAGCATAAGCGGCAGCGCAACCAAGCAGCAAGCCAGCAAGCAACATCCAGCAGCACAAGCAAATCTGAAGAATAAAAGAGGAAGAGGTTGAGGAAAGAGGAGAGGGGAGAGGCTGCTGGGTTACCTGCGAGGCTTGGGGTAGCACCGGCGGTCGCCGGTCGAATCCAGGCGTCGCCTCCGGCGGCGGCGACGAGTCCAGGCGGTGGCGGCTTCAATCCAGGAGGCTGGCGGCGCGCTCCACTGCGACCTGGGAGGCTGGGAGGGAGCACCTCGTCCTTGAGACGGGAGCGTGCGGGAGTTCCTGCAAAATAGCTTAGGTATACTGGGTTGGGCCGAGGCTGTTTTGGGCCAGGCCGTGTCCCAAATGTATCCTGCACGTGTCCCGGCGTATCCCTGTGTTTTTTTTTTCTTTTTTAAGATTGAAATTCTGGGGATACTGCAAAGATCGCGTATCCCGGCGTATCCCCGTATCCCGCCGTATCAGAACGGCAGTTCGGCACTTCTAGCCGTGTCCGTGCTTTCTAGGTGTTCACCACCCGCCATTCATTTCTCGTCAGTTTCAGTTTTGTGTTACAATCGAACAACAGAGGCACATTGATTGGTAGTTACATCCCAGAGTAATATAAATCAAATGGGCAATGCTTACTCAACTGTATATAGAAGATTAATTGTGTATTTCATATTCCTCCAAAATGGTGTGGTTCCATTAGAGTTAAAGACACTTGTTGTAATCTTGCAAATTTCTGTTGCAGTGCTGATGTTTTGGACCCAAAGTAGATGTACTCATCTTTTGATAGTCGACTATGTCTGTGCCACCGGTTCAAATCATTTTCGAACACGGCAGAAAAAGCGCATTTGGTTGTTCTGATACTTCTACAGTTTCTCTAGTTTTAGAGCACATGTTTATAAAGGAATCAAATATACATTCCTCGACCCTCCAAACCCCCCCCCCCCCCCACCCCAGTAAAATGTCATGACAAATTTATTTTTGTTGCCATGGCAATTTTTACTTTTTAATGTCATGGCAAAATTTCATTTTCTATTTTTGCCATGGCAAATTTACCTTCATTGCCATTGTAAAATTACTTTAACACACATGGCAAATTTACTTTATAGCATGGCATATTCGGGTATTACAAAGACATTCAAAATTTACTTTTGTACCATGGCAAATTTGATCTGTATCATGGTAAATTTACCTTTATTTCCATGATGATTTTTTTTATTTTATTGCCATGGAAAATTTTATTTTTTATTTGGCCGTGACAATTTTTTTTATTTGCCATTGTAAATTTATCTTTTTTACCATGGCAAACTTACTTGCACACATGGCGAATTTACTTCAATCGCTCATGGCAAATTTTATTTTTCATTTTTACCAATGGCAAAATTACTTCATGGACCATGGCAAATTTATTTTACAACCATGGAAAATTTACAGCCATGTCATCATTACAACTTTATTGACATGGCAATTTTACCTTTTATTGCCATGGTGACATAGCTTTTCCCTTATTGTTGTTAAAACTTTTGCCATGATTTCTTTTCATATGGTCACATGGCAAATTCATAGGATTTTCTTTTTCTAAAGATGGCAAATTTAGGTCTTTCAAAACACTTTTTCCAAAACATGGCAAATTGTTTAGAAAAAAAAAGTTAATGCTCTGATGGCAACTATAAGATATTTGTGCCACACACATGGCAACTTTTTTTTCTTCTTACGGTCACATGTCAATTTCAAAGCACTGTTCTACCAAAACATTGCAAATTTTAGAAAAAAACATATGTCAGTATTCACTCTATGAATTTTTTTAATTTACATATATGGCAATTTCGTAAACCACTGGAAAAATCTACAGATGAAGAGGCATTCAATCAATTTCTTGAATCACTTAGGGTGTGTTTGGTTCGGGAACGAAGTAGAACGGAATGTCATGCTTCCATTCCACCAGAGCGGATTGGTTTCGTCTTTATGTTTGGTAGGAGCAATTGCGAGGAATGGAATGATTACATTTTGGTGTTTGGTTTGAGAGATGGAACAGAATAGAATTGTTCATCTCATTTGATTACACTAATTCATACTGAATTAGATTTTGATAGAAAACTAAACTGAATGTATACTAAACACTTGATTAAACTAATTCAGAGAACGGTGCATTAGACACTGCAGTGCAGAACAAATCAAAAGTTCAGGTAGCCATAACTCATCGTTCGACCAACATCAAAGGACTGGAAAAATCAATGGATGGCGAATGTGATGAGTGATCATTAGAGGTTGCGTCGTAATAACACTAATATTGTTGTTGGTCGTTGCCGCCACCAAAGATGGGCACCTCAGGTGCGCCCGGCCTCCATGACTGGGTGAAGAAGAGGACCAAGAGGGCTGCCCGGCCTTCTGCTCGGCTAAAGAAAACGAGTGAGATTGGGGAGGGAGTGGCGGTCTTGGGAGAGGAGGGACGTGGGAGTGGCTGCCGGCATCGTAGATCAGATGGGGAGAGCGATGAGGGGCCGGCGGCTAAGACGAGGAAGAGGATGAAAGCTAGGTGGGAGGCGTTCCGTGTGGTCTGCCTTTCGTTTGAGGAACTACCGATTCGGATAATGAGCGAATATGTCGTTCTGAGGAACTGGTGGATTCGGGTTCCTACAACGAGCCAAACGCAAGAATGGTCTCTTGGGATGGGTCCGGTCCATTACGTTCCATCCCATGACAGAAAGCAAACACACCCTTAGACCTCTATTCTTTCGTGTTCCTTTGACCGATGCTATTAAAATGTCTGCTTATGCTAAGTATATGAATGATATTGTCGCTAACAAAAGAAAAATACCTAAAGCTGAAATATCTACTATGCTTGCTAATTATTCATCCAAAAGGAGGATACCTAAAAGATCCAGAGATACGTACTATACCTTGCTCTATTAAAAATAATTGTGTTGAAACTACTTTATGTGACTTAGGAGCAGGAGTTATTGTTATGCTTTTCCTCTTTATAAAAGACTTGACTTGAATAAAATGATACCTCATGAAATATCTTTGTAAATGGCGGATAAAACTACTGCAGTTCCTATTGGCATTTGTGAGGATGCCCCTGGTGTTGTTGGTAATGTTATGATGTTAACTGACTTTGTTATACTTAATATGCTCGATGATGACAACATGTTTATTATTCTTAGTAGACATTTTCTTAACACTGCAGGGACTGTTATTGATTGTAATAAAAAGCAGACTTTTCATGTCAATGCCAATGAGCATACGGTTTATTTGCCCAAGAAAGCAAACAAGGGATACAATCTCAACTCCATAGGAAAAACATATGACTATCACTATTGGAGACTTTGAATTTCCTATTTTGGTTCCTGAAAAAAAATCTAACTATTATGATTTTCACCATGTTTATTCAAGTTGAGGTAACTTAGTGTATTATAAATTCTTCAGTTTTACATTACTCGAAAATAGTTCGTTAATAAGACTTGATCAACCTTGTAAATAGATTATTTTTTAAAAGCATATGATCGATGAATTCTATAAGCACAACTTTCTGTCATTTTTTATTTTGCCATCTGTTTAGTTACGTTAAAGTTTAAATGTTTTTAGAATAGCCAATTCTGTTCAGATTCTGACTTTCGTACAAATAAAAAGGCGTAAAACAGTTCCTAAAATGACCTAAAAAATTTAGGAGAATTTTTTCGTAACAGGAAAAATTGGTACATGAGACAACTCAGGGGGCCATCAGGCCTCCACACGGCCAAGTAGCGCCCCCTCTTAGGGCGCGCCATGGGGGCGTGTGGGGCCCACATTGCCCCTCTCAAGTGATACTAGTGCCCTACCTTCTCCTACTTCTAGAAAAAATTCACAAAAAGTTTCAGCATGATTTCTTGCTCCTTTGCGAATAGTTTTCAATCTCTTTGCTTTGACCCCCATTTTTGCATTTATATGGAGGGATTTCTCCTTGTATGTGACTTCTTCATTGGTCTAATTATTTTTTCCTCTAGTGCACTATAGTTTGCTTATTTTGCTGCTATTGGTGACTTTGATTATGAGCTTGCATGTCAAATGTATTGTGTTCTAAGTAGTTTTAATGCATGGTATAGACTCTAGAAGCTTGTAGAAGTAGGTAGTACCATTTGTTTTAGGTTTTGTTAATTTTTCTTGAGATGTTGAAAAAATATCAGAAAATGGAGATGATGAGGAACTATCTTTCGAGGGGCATCGGGAGTTCTTCGAGCTAGAGCACCGCAAGGGGAGCCTGCCATGAACCACACTTCAATATCGCTCGGCAGAAGTAAGACCTTGCCAATGTGAAAGGACGTGGGTATCTCCTAGATGGGGGGTGAATGGGTGGTTTTAAAAACAATGGTGGTTTAGGCTTGAATAAAAGCGGAATAAAACTATCATTTAATTTATCGAGCACAAAACATAAATAATCCAGGCTCAACTATATGCACCAACAACTTATGCCAAACAAGATAAACAACTACGTGATAGCAAGATATATAACTTGAACCACGATGTCTATCACAAAGTAAGTGCATAAGTAAAGGGCTCGGGTAAGAGATAACCAAGACACATGGAGACAATGATGTATCCCGAAGTTCACACCCTTGTGGATGCTAATCTCCGTTCGAACGGTGTGAAGGCACAATGCTCCCCAAATGCCACAATAGCTCATTGTATTCTCCTCACATCCTCTCACAATGCTGCTGGGAAACGTAGTAGAAGACAAAAAAAATCCGCGCCTACGCACACCCAAGATCAATATGAAGATGCATAACGGGTTGAGATCACGATTGTTACCGTCACCGAGTTGCGTCGGAAGAACGTCATCTCAGTGTAAATCGTACTTGGAGTCCCTCGAGCCATCGATGAATGATCCCTCATACTTCCTATGAACAGTCCCTCGAACTGAAGACCGAAAGCATGGCCTCTCTACTTGGTTGCAAGCGTGCAACCTTCACGATCCGGCAGCGCTTCACCTTCCAGAGCTAATCATCACCGGAGAATTAGAGGGAGGAAATTAGAACCTAACGAGGCTTCTAATTATGAGGATAAGATGTTAGCCAAGCTCTAATTAGTCATCTAGGACTAACTAGAACTAGAACTAGAACTAGAAGAGCTAGGGGAGGCTGCAAAACTTGTGTATTCAAAGAGCACAAATCCTCACGTTTTAGAGGGGAGTGGGAGGGCAGCCACCAAGGAGGGAAAGCCTCCTTGGGGCGCCAGCCAAGGGGGTTGAGGAGTTGGACTCCTCCCGCACTCCTATTCGGCCTCCTTCCTTAGAGAAGGGAGGCGCCTTCCCACTGGGGCCTTCGAGGCCCAAGTTGCCTTCCACCTCTTAACCTTTTTAGGCTCGTTGATATTAAATTAAATATAAAAATGTTAAAAATACTTCTAGACCATTATATATATAATTTTTACATCCCCGAAAACATTTTCCACCTATATATTTATCGGTAATACCCGGTATTACCCAATATTCACCTAAACCCTTCCGGTGACCCTGAAATGCTTTCGAATCCTCTCGGAACTATTCTGAATATTAATGAAACAATTCCACAAATATATTATCATCACTCCCATCCTACTAACACTCAGCAGATCTTGATTGCCTTAAGCTTGTGACCCCGTAGGTTCGGTAACTTATAGACATGAACGAAATCGTTCGTTCAGTGATCAACAGTGGGACCATGGACGTCCATATCGATCCCTATGAGCACACAAATGATATTTGAGTGAACCTTTGGTTATCATGTGATGTTCCCTTTGCTTCATAATACTTCACAAAACTCAGGATCCATCGGTATTCCTGAGTCATCACTATGCTCACTATACAGAAATCTTCATTACGGTTTTGTTCTTCTTTCTCGTTCTTGTGTTCCGGCATCCCCATGACGTAGTCACCTGTGTATGAAAAGACGATGATGGATGATATCACACCGAGAGGACCCTAAGAATATCTCTCCATCATCGGAGGAGCAAATCCCACTCTTGAGCTATCCGACCACTTGTCAAACTTTTCCGATGAGCTTGTAAGTTGTCGTTATGATCAACGTGTTACATGTGACGTTTGAGCAACCCCAAAGTCCACCTTACGGTAAGAAGTGACCATGATACTCTCATGATCTAAGGAGAAAAATCACGTTAACACTCCATGTTATTACAATTGATTACAGATGATATATCTCAATTCATAACAAACAAATTTGGGTCGATTCAATATGATCGTTCTTCCAACGTCATAATCTCAATGTTGTTTTAGGACTACAGTTACACTTAATGATATTCTAAGATCCGGAAAATGTGATCACCAACAACACTTGAGCTAGTCTTGGAGACAAGACTAGGAACCTTTTATTATTCCTTTATCATTCCACACGTGCATATGAGTTTTTCACTGAATTACATATTCCTAGATCATAGCAGTTATAGCACAGAATATAAACACTATAATTATGAATATGAAAATATAATAATAAGAATATTATTGCCTCTAGGTCATATTTCCAATAGTCTCCCACTTGCACTAGAGTCGGTAATCTAGTTAGCACTTTTAACTTTTACACCAATGGCAATCCGGTGTTAGTCCATGCTTTGCTTGTGGTATAGACTTCGTCCTATCAAATCTGACAATCTTAAGATCCGTGTATATCATTTGCATTTCAATGTATCTATCATGCTTTCTCAAACATTCTTAATTTATGTGAAACAGGCTTTGTATATATTGAATCACTGGTAGAACCTTTGATTCCTTAGATTGAACTACAGAACCACTATTGAGAATATTGTTTCATTTGCACAATCATCTAGAAACCATACCAAGCTCATAAATGAACATTTGATTCGTCACCCTCTATTGTTGCTTCTAAAGCGATAATATACTCAACCTTCTGTTATAGAATTCACCACAGTAACTTTCTTGGACCAACTCCAACTTGTTGTGCCACCATTAATCATTTAGTTGAAACCGAAAATCGCTTGGATTACTGATGATTTTATCGATGTACTACTTAGAACGAGCCTGTATTGATGTAACTCCTTACAACAATCTCTTCACCTTCTCCGTATGTGAGAAACATGCACTGTTCAAGAATTCGTCCGATTAATCAGTTAACGGCCAGTTAATCACTACTCGTTGGTGGCCGACTCGAATAGCACTATTTGTCGCGTTAACTTGTCAGGCCGATTAACTTGGCTATCAGACCAATTAAATCGGGTTTTAGGTCGATTAATCGCTGCTGGCCCATTAACTTGTGGGCAAACAAAGCCCAAATCTTTGGCCCATAACCTCTCTCATCGCCCTCTCACTCCTCAATACCTAGGGTTTGACCAAATAGTAGCATATTTTGGTATATTACATAGCTAAGAGCATGAGAGTATGGTATAATACATAAAAAAACTATAATATGTTCGCATGTTCTTATTTAATCAACCGATTAATGGTTAGCCGATTAATCTAGTTAATTGGCCGATTCAGCGATTAATCGCTACTCCCAAGTTGACAGCGCAGCTACCAATTCCGATTCCACGAGCAATGGAAACATGTCGTTAATACTTAACGACATTTTCACTCTTGTTCTATGATCAACAATTTGGTCATTCTGGCAACTTTTACTCGCAACTTACTTGGAGTATTGTATATATCTGGTTGTTTACATACCATGGAATACAAGTGTGGTTGAAATCATGTATGTGTCTGATCAGTATTTCAGACGAATTCTTGCTTATAACTCTTTCCATGTGACTTTGCCAAGAGATGCTTCTTGCATATTTCATACTAAACTGTTTTAATATTATGTCAATATAAATTGTAGCTAAACCTGATTAGACACTACTATATCCATAAATCATTATGCCCAATACTAGGACTATATATTTTCTTAAGTACTTTACTGAAAAACTAGCTTCAATAAATTCTTAATCGGTGTCAATAAATTTATATAATTTCCAATCAACAATGTGTCATGCATCTCACACTTACTTTCTTGTAAATACAAGCATCTTTGTTTCTATCGATGAAATCATATTATTTGATCCATTTATCAAAACAAAGATTCCAACTCCACCATGCTTGCTTCAGATCATTACTGGGTCTCTTGAAGTTTGCACACTTACTAGCATCCTCTGGATCGGAAATTTTTTACCTGGGACCGTATCAAATATACAACCTTGGTTCTATTTCCATCTCATGGGAATAATTTCACCATCTGTTATATCTCATAACTAAAAAAATTAGTAATTACTAGTTTAATCCGAACTTACTTTAAGTCTTATTATGATGAGATTATCTCGTCGTAATCAACTCCTTGATCTTATCATAAACTATTTGCAACAAGTCAACAATTATAAAACATTTTTATCTTCGTCAATATATAGATCCATGACTACACTTTAAACACTAAGTCTTTCAAAGGGTCGATCAAGTTCTAAACTTGAATTATGTATATGGATACTATCTCGAATTGTTTTGGCGTATAGCCAATTCCAGAGCCAGGGCTCATCAATGCTTCTCTGTGTATTATAGGTTCACTGTTTGTTTCAACAATATTTTGTCTGCATACCATGAAGGTCTGCACAAATTTTCCCAACCTATATCGTCTAGCTGCAAGTTTGACTGAAGAGTCTATATGTCATGTAGTCTCTATATGTCATGTAGAGTCTTCCGTATCATTCGTGGTAGGAAATTCTAGAATCACTTCTAGCATTTCTTTTCTTTGACCTGATCATGAAGATTCTGCAATCTTGTCGAGTTGCACTGTCCTCCCACTCACTCTTTTGCAGAAAATATTTTCTTCAAAATTTCTGCACTCTGTGACAAAACACTTTACCTTGGCGTAGTGATAGAGGAATACCCAACCATTTGGGATAACCTACAAAGTAGCACTTATTTCAACAAATTTGATGGCACTCTTTTCAGTGTAAAAGCCATAGTCTCTAAAGCATCACATTAAAAAGTATATTGGCGAAATAATTAATGTCATATTTGATCACACCATGTCATACATGACTTGATTACATCTACTCAAAACACTCTACTCTTAGTTGTGTTTCTAGGAGGTGCAAGCTATAAAATATTTTCCATAGCTCATCAGACACTCGCTAAATTTGTAACTCAAATATTATTTTCTGCAAGCCAATTGTCGAAACATAATTTTCTTGTTAAAATAATTTGTACTTCATTCTGAAAAATCTTTGAAACATTTCAAATGATCCAGATTTATGTCTCAATTAGTAAATATAAATATCTATTTGAGTCATCCTTGAAGATAGATAAATCCACTTCTTGCAACAACACTTCAATAGTACATACATCAATATGCCTATTACCAATTATTTTGTTGCTCGTTCATTATGGCCTGCGAACGATATTTTAGTTTACTTCACTATTTGTACGAAAGTTGCAAGTGTCAGATGATTCGTAATCATATGTCCAAAATCCATCACTATGGAATTTCTCCATGCAGGTTTCTCCAATGTGACTAAATGCAGTGCCACACATATGTGGTATTATTTTATTCTTGCGACATTTAACATCAGTGTTATGGATGTTCAATTCGACCATCAATATTCATAACTTACATCCTATTCACAATAGGAGTATGACCCTTTTGTTCATTACATGGAACAACTATTGTTCTCTCATGTACAACCTCCATGCAACTTTAGTGAAATGGGCTAGAGTGTAAAAACTCTAAAATGAGTTATGACAATAAATTTAGAGGTAATATGTTGATTAAAAAGTGTCATAAGTTTTATGAAATTTTAAACACATATTTTAACCTCATTAATTTGTTGGTCATTGGACCATAGTAATTCTTGCATCGATTTGCAACAACAAGCAATCGAGTCGGTATCCTTGTGATCAACTTTTAACCACAATTCTAGAAGAATTTTAGTATTTAATAATCACAATTCTCAAGGATCACACTTTACTTGACCGACTTTATCTACATCTTATAACTTTTATGACATTCATAGCTGAGCTGGACAATCCAGTCTTCTTTTCTTTCCGCCTCTAAACTTTTATAGTTTGACTTTCAAATTTTCTCCCACTCAACAGAAGAATCATCTAACCTTTTAAGAGTGGTGTGAGCCACAAACTCCCCTAGGCATGTAAGTCTCATTACATCCTTTGAATTTGCTCTTTCTCTTTAAGTTCTCACCATCAACTCATGACTGGTGTTCTTCTGGATTTTTACACATTTTAGTCTCAAACATAGTTGAACGCTTCATTAGAACTTGCAACCAAATACTTCTTTAGATACCATATATCTTTTAACTTATGTTTGTTACTGAAAACAATTTTCAGTTCCAAGAATATCACATAACTATACCAAACGTTTTGAAGTTCAGGTTTCTTGGAAGCAAGTAGACCGTAATGTAATTCTTAGCCTTTTGGATCGAAAGACGTAAGTGATGTCTACTACACAACTTATTCTTGTAGACTCGTGTTGGGCCTCCAAGCGCAAAGTTTTGTATGAGAGTAGCAATTTTCCCTTAAGTGGATGACCTAAGGTTTATCAATCCATGGGAGGCGTAGGATGAAGATGTCTCTCCCAAACAACCCTGCAATCAAATACAAGAAATTTTTGTGTCCCCAACACACCCAATACAATGGTAAATTGTATAGTTCGGCGAATAGATGGTGATACAAGTGTAGTATGGATAGTAGATATAGGTTTGTAATCTGAAGGTATAAAAACAACAAGGTAGCAAGTAACAAAAGTGAGCACAAACGATATTGCAATGCTTATAAACAAGGCATATGGTTCATAAGTTCACTAGTGGATCTCTCAACAGTGCTAACATAGTTGAATCATATAAAAATACCTCAACGTGCGACGAAGAGTCACTCCGAAGTTCTTATCTAGCGGAGAACATAAGATGAAATTGTTGTAGGATAGGAAACCACCTCAAAGTTATATTTTTTGATCAATCTATTGAGCCATCCTTATAAGTGTCGCAAACATCCCTAGAGTTCGTAATAAAATAACACCATATGATACACATGAAGCAACTCTAATGTCACCTAGATACTCCAATGTCACCACAAGTATCTGTGAGTTGATTATTCGATATGCATCAAACAGCTTCAGATTCATAATATTCAACCCAACAAAAAGGACTTCAAAGAGTGCCCCAAAATTTCTACCGGGGAAAGAAGGACGAAAACGTGTATCAACCCCTATGCATAGATTACCCCAATGTCACGATAATCCGCAAGTTGAATACCAAGACATATATCAAGTGAATGAATAGAACACCCCATTGCCACCACGGGTATCCATATGCAAGACATGCATCAAGTATTCTCGAATCCATAAAGGTAACGACGCAAAACAGTGCAGTCGCCCTCCATCGACTCGGGTCCGTCCCTGCAGCGTCGACAAACCCAACGGCTGAGCTCTGTCTCACGGGCTGGCCCCGTTCACGTCACCTCCTGGGGTCGTTGGTGTTTAGCCTTCTCATGCGATATCCTCCGGAGATTCACCCAGCGCAAGCTACCTGACCATCTGGCAGGACCTTTCCTAATGTTCTGAACCAAAAATTCAGGCGCAACCCGCCTTGAGGTAGGGCCTCGTGAGTCCCGCGCTGGCTCATGAGTGCCCAGACACACCTCCTCCAGTCCTGCCGTGCAAGCCACGTGCTAGGACAGGGTTGTACATGCCCTAGAGTCTCCCCTCAGAGGGAGCTCCCACGCACGTACCAGTGGAAGCCCCATGCTCCGCGTCGGCGGACGACACGGTCGATGAGCGGCTATGCCCGTGCAAGAGCGGAAGCACTATGCTCCGCGCTGGTGAATAAATAACTGAGGGCACCCTAGCGGCTGAAGTAACCTCAGAAGAGCCACCAGGCTCGCTGCTCAGCCTCATCGCACCGCTTTTCCCCTCGGGAGGGTCGCGCGAGGGGGCTGGGCATGGAGGCTACGCTCAGGTCACGCCTGGCGTATACCACCTCACCAGATCCCTCAGACCCGGTCTTCTCGCGTCCCTCCCGAGTGAAAGCCCGACGAGGAAAGGTATGGAGAGTTGTTCGTACGTCAAGGGGGACCCGTGAGCATCGCGACTCAGGGTACTCACCAGTGACGTAGCCCCTCACCCCTTGGTCTCGTCCTGATGGTCCGGACGCCCCAACGGCGGCTAAGGTATGCGTGGGGCCAGGCCCTGCCGACGCAGAACGCTAAAATCGATGCTCATGCTTCCTTCATGAGGGTTGTTCGTATGTCAAGGGGGACCCCTGAGCATCGCGACTCAGGGGCCTCATTGGTCCCTCACCCCTTTGTCTCGTCCTGGTGATTCGGACGCCCCAACGGCGGCTGAGGTATGTGCAGGGTCGGGCCCTGCCGATGCAGAACACTAAAGCAAACAAAAAGGAAAGCGCGGGGTCCTAGCAAACTATTACAAAACATAATGTCTCATAAGTTCAAAGCATAAGTTCTCACACCTCCATGAGGCACGGTAAATGTTGCAGGATTAAACCAGGGGGAAGCGCTACCTTGACCTTCAGTTCTTTGGTTGTCGTCGCCGCCGAGCCCGTCGTCGACAACGCCGCCGTCATCTTATCCACCGGCCCTGGCTGCTGTAGCCTCAGTGTCGACATAGCGGAACTTCTCCAGCTGGATTTTCACATGCCCCTTCACGGCCTCGGCAGCGGGGTCGCGGGCCTCAGGAGCCACCGGCTCGATCAGCGCTCCAAGGTCAAAGCTTGGGTCTTCAAGATGGAGGTGGCTGAAGACACCCATCGCGACCACAGTGAAGAGCGCGCGGCACGCCCCTTCCACCATGGTATCCACTGCAGCGGCGATGCCCTCGAGTTCCCTGACGAGTGCTATGTCTCGAGCTTGTGTTGGTTTTCCCCGAAGAGGAGAGGATGATGCAGCATAGTAGCGTAAGTATTTCCCTCAGTTTTTGAGAACCAAGGTATCAATCCAGTAGGAGGCCACGCGCAAGTCCCTCGTACCTGCACAAAACGATAGCTACTCGCAACCAACACGATTAGGGGTTGTCAATCCCTTCACGGTCACTTACGAGAGTGAGATCTGATAGAGATAATATTTTTGCTATTTTTGATATAAATATGCAAAGTGAAAAGTAAAAGCAAAGCAAGTAAATAAGGTGATGGAGATTGATATGATGAGAATAGACCCGGGGGCCATAGGTTTCACTAGTGGCTTCTCTCAAGAGCATAAGTATTCTACGGTGGGTGAACAAATTACCGTTGAGCAATTGTGAGAATTGAGCATAGTTATGAGTATATCTAGGCAATGATCATGTATATAGGCATCACGTCCGAGACAAGTAGATGAAACGATTACGCATCTACTACTATTACTCCACTCATCGACCGCTGTCCGGCATGCATCTAGAGTATTAAGTTAAAAAGCGAGTAACGCCTTAAGCAAGATGACATGATGTAGAGGAATAAATTCATGCAATATGATAAATACCCCATCTTGTTATCCTCGATGGCAACAATACAATACGTGCCTTGCAACCCCTTACATCCTTTGGGTAAGGACACCGCAAGATTGAACCCAAAGCTAAGCACTTCTCCCATTGCAAGAACTACCAATCTAGTTGGCCAAACCAAACGGATAATTCCAAGAGACTTTCAAAGATAACTCAATCATACATAAAAGAATTCAGAGAAGAATCAAATATTTTCCATAGATAAGCTGGATCATAAACCCACAATTCATCGGTCTCAACAAACACACCGCAAAAGAAGATTACATCGAATAGATCTCCACGAGAGAGGGGGAGAACATTGGATTGAGATCCAAAAGAGAGAAGAAGCCATCTAGCTACTAGCTATGGACCCGAAGGTCTGAAGTAAGCTACTCACACTTCATCGGAGGGGCTATGGTGTTGATGTAGAAGCCCTCCATGGTGGATGCCCCCTCCGGCGGAGCTCCGGAACAGGCCCCAAGATGGGATCTCATGGATCTGAGGAAGTTGCGGCGGTGGAATTAGGTTTTGGCTCCTTCTACGATCTGTTGAAGTGCGTGGGTATATATAGGAGGAAGGAGTACGTCGGTGGAGCGTCGGGGCCCACGAGGCGGGGGCCCGTCCTCCACCTCGTGACCGCCTCTGGCACTTCTTGGAGTTGGGTCCAAGTCTCACGGATCACGTTCGGTGAGAAGATCACGTTCGAAGGTTTCATTTCGTTTGGACTCCGTTTGATATTCCGCTTTCTTGAAACACTGAAATAGGCAAAAAACATCAATTCTGGGCTGGGCCTCCGGTTAATAGGTTAGTCCCAAAAGTAATATAAAAGTGGAAAATAAAGCCCATTATAGTCAAAAACAATAGATAAAGTAGCATGGAGCAATCAAAAATTATAGATACGTTGGAGACTTATCGGTCATCCACAAGCTTAATTCCTGCTCGTCCTCGAGTAGGTAAATGATAAAAGAGAATTTTTGATGCGGAGTGATACTTTGGCATAATTTCAATGTAAATCTTCTTAATTGTGATATGAATATTCAAATCCGAAAGATTCAAGACAAAAGTTCATATTGACATAAAAATAATAATACTTCAAGCATACTAATCAAAATAATCATGTCTTCTCAAAATAGTATGGCAAAAGAAAGTTCATCCCTACAAAATCATATAGTTAGGCTATGCTTCATTTTCGTTACACAAAGATGTTGCCAACTTCTATACCCCCGATGGCAAGCCAAGCAATTGTTTCATACTTAAATAATCTCAAACTTTTTCAACCTTCACGCAATACATGAGCGTGAGCCATGGATATAGCACTATGGGTGGAATAGAATATGATGATGGGGATTGTGTGGAGAAGACAAAAAAGGAGAAAGTCTCACGTTGACAAGGATAATCAACGGGCTATGGAGATGCCCATCAATTGATGTCAACATGAGGAGTAGGGATTGCCATGCAACGGATGCACTAGAGCTATGAATGCTCAACAAAAGAAAACTAGTGGGTGTGCATCCAACTTGCTTGCTCATGAAGTCCTAGGGAATTTGAGGTAGCCCATAGTAGGACTATACATGCAAATTTCTATAATGAAAAATTCCAAGTAGTATAAAAAAGAAAACTTATGAGACTCACTATATGAAAACATGGTGCTACTTTGAAGCACAATATATGAGACTCACTACATGAAGAACAAAGTGCTACTTTGAAGCACAATATATGAGACTCACTACATGAAGAACATGGTGCTACTTTGAAGCACAAGTGTGGAAAAAGAGATAGTAGCATTGCCCTTTTTTTTGGGCCTTTCTTTTTTTTTGGCCTTTTTTTGTTTGGGCAATGCTCTAATAATGATGATCATCACACTTCTATTGATTACAACATAAGTATTACAACTCGAAACTAGAACAAGGTATGACTCTATATGAATGCCTCCGGCGGTGTACCGGGATGGTGCAATGAATCAAGAGTGGCATGTATGAAAATAATGCATGGTGGCTTTGCCACAAATACAATGTCAACTACATGATCATGCAATGGCAATATGACAAAAGTAATGTATGTCATGATGATGATGAACGGAATGGTGGAAAGTTGCATGGCAATATATCTCGGAATGGCTATGGAAATGCCATAATAGGTAGGTATGGTGGCTGTTTTGAGGAAGATATAAGGAGGTTTATGTGTGATAGAGCGTATCATATCACGGGGTTTGGATGCACCGGTGAAGTTTGCACCAACTCTCAAGGTGAGAAAGGGCAATGCAGTGCATCGAAGAGGCTAGCAATGATGGAAAGGTAAAAGTGCGTATAATCCATGGACTCAACATTAGTCAAAAGAACTCATATACTTATTGCAAAAATTTAGAAGTCATCAAAAATCAAGTACTACACGCATGCTCCTAGGGGGATAGATTGGTAGGAAAATACCATCGCTCGTCCCCGACCGCCACTCATAAGGATGCACAAGCCGTGTACACTTCATGTTTCAAATTTGTTACACAACTTTAACCATACGTGCATGCTACGGGACTTGCTAACTTCAACACAAGCATTCTTTAAATTCATAATCACCCAACTAGCATGACTTTAATATCACTACCTCCATATCTCAAAACAATTATCAAGTATCAAACTTTTCTTAGTATTCAACACACTCATAAGAATTCTTACAAATCTTTTATGCTTAGAATATTATGATTATTTAAACAAATTACCATGCTATTTAAGACTCTAAAAAATAATATAAGTGAAGCATGAGAGTTCATATATTTCTTCAAAATAAAACTACCACCATGCTCTAAAAGATATAAGTGAAGTACTAGAGCAATAACAAACTACTCCGAAAGATATAAGTGAAGATCAATGAGTAGTTGAATAATCATACAACTATGTGAAGACTCTCCCATTTAAGAACTTCAGATCTTGATACTTAATTCAAACAGCAAGCAAAACAAAATAAAATGACATGACGCTCCAAGCAAAACACATATCATGTGGTGAATAAAAATATAGCTCCAAGTAAAGTTACCGATGAACGAAGACGAAAGAGGTGATGCCATCCGGGGCATCACCAAGCTTAGACGCTTTGTTATCCTTGAATATTACCTTGGGGTGCCTTGGGCATCACCAAGCTTAGGCTCTTGCCACTCCTTATTCCATATTCCATCGAATCTTTACCCAAAACTTGAAAACTTCACAACACAAAACTTAACAGAAAACTCGTAAGCTCCGTTAGCGAAAGAAAACAAAACACCACTTCAAGGTACTGTAATGAACTCATTATTTATTTACATTGGTGTTAAACCTACTGTATTCCAACTTCTCTATGGTTTATAAACTGTTTTACTAGCCATAGATTCATCAAAATAAGCAAACAACACACGAAAAACAGAATCTGTCAAAAACAGAACAGTCTGTAGTAATCTATGACTAACGCAAACTTCTGGAACTCCAAAAATTCCAAAATAAATTGGTGGACCTAAGGAATTTGTATAGTAATCATCTGCAAAAAGAATCAACTAAATAGCACTCTCCAGTAAAAATTTCTAGCTAATCTCATGAGCGCTGAAGTTTGTGTTTTTTTACAGCATGATCATAAAGACTTCACCCAAGTCTTCCCAAAGGTTCTACTTGGCACAAACACTAATTAAAACATAAAACCACATATAAACAGAAGCTAGATGGGTTATTTATTACTAAACAGAACCAAAAAGTAAGAAACTAAAATAAAATTGGGTTGCCTCCCAACAAGCGCTATCGTTTAACGCCCCTAGCTAGGCATTATGATTTCAATGATGCTCACATAAGAGATAATAATTGAAACATAAGGAGAGCATCATGAAGAATATGACTAGCACATTTAAGTCTAACCCACTTCCTATGCATAGGAATTTTGTGAGCAAACAACTTATGGGAACAATAATCAACTAGCATAGGAAGGCCAAACAAGCATAACTTCAAAACTTTAAGCACATAGAGAGGAAACTTGATATTATTGCAATTCCTACAAGCATATGTTCCTCCCTCATAATAATTTTCAGTAGCATCATGAATAAATTCAACAATATAACCAGCACCTAAAGCATTTTTTTCATGATCTACTTGCATAGAAAATTTACTACTCTCCACATAAGCAAAATTCTTCTCGTGAATAATAGTGGGAGCAAACTCAACAAAATAACTATCATATGATTGAGAATTAAGATCAAGATGACAAGTTTCATGGTTATCATTATTCTTTAAAGCATACGTGTCATCACAATAATCATCATAGATAGGAGGCATGCTTTCATCATAGTAAATTTACTCATCAAAGCTTGGGGGACAAAAAATATCATCTTCATCAAACATAGCTTCCCCAAGCTTGTGGCTTTGCATATCATTAGCATCATGGATATTCAAGGAATTCATACTAACAACATTGCAATCTTGCTCATCATTCACATATTTTATGCCAAGCATTCTATGTAATTCTTCTTCTAGCACTTTGGCACAATTTTCTTTTCCATCATACTCACGAAAGATATTAAAAAGATGAAGCGTATGAGACAAACTCAATTCTATTTTTTTTGTAATTTTCTTTTATAAACTAGACTAGTGCTAAAACAAGAAACAAAAAGATTCGATTGCAAGATCTAAAGATATACCTTCACTTACCTAGCCTCCCCGGCAACGGCGCCAGAAATCCTTCTTGCTACGTCTCGAGCTTGCGTTGGTTTTCCCCGAAGAGGAGAGGATGATGCAAGACGATGGCGTAAGTATTTCCCTCAGTTTTTGAGAACCAAGGTATCAATCCAAGAGGAGGCCACGCGCAAGTCCCTCGTGCACTGCACAAAGCGATAGCTACTCGCAACCAACGCGATTAGGGGTTGTCAATCCCTTCACGGTCACTTACGAGAGTGAGATCTGATAGAGATAATATTTTTGGTATTTTTGGTATAAATATGCAAAGTGAAAAGTAAAAGCAAAGCAAGTAAATAAGGTGATGGAGATTGATATGATGAGAATAGACCCGAGGGCCATAGGTTTCACTAGTGGCTTCTCTCAAGAGCATAAGTATTCTACGGTGGGTGAACAAATTACTGTTGAGCAATTGATGAAATTGAGCATAGTTATGAGTATATCTAGGCAATGATCATGTATATAGGCATCACGTCCAAGAGACAAGTAGACCGAAACGATTACGCATCTACTACTATTACTCCACTCATCGACCGCTATCCAAAGCATGCATCTAGAGTATTAAGTTAAAACAGCAGTAACGCCTTAAGCAAAATGACATGATGTAGAGGAATAAATTCATGCAATATGATAAATACCCCATCTTATTATCCTCGATGGAAACAATACAATACGTGCCTTGCAACCCCTTACATCCTTTGGGTAAGGACACCGCAAGATTGAACCCAAAGCTAAGCACTTCTCCCATTGCAAGAACTACCAATCTAGTTGGCCAAACCAAACGGATAATTCGAAGAGACTTGCAAAGATAACTCAATCATACATAGAATCAAATATTTTCCATAGATAAGCTGGATCATAAACCCACAATTCATCGGTCTCAACAAAACACACCGCAAAAAGAAGATTACATCGAATAGATCTCCACGAGAGGGGGAGAACATTGTATTGAGATCCAAAAAGAGAGAAGAATCCATCTAGCTACTAGCTATGGACCAAGGTCTCAAGTAAACTACTCACACTTCATCGGAGGGGCTATGGTCTTGATGTAGAAGCCTGCATGGTGGATGCCCCCTCGTGGAGCTCCTAACAGGCCCCAAGATGGGATCTCGTGGATACTGAGGAAGTTGCGGCGGTGGAATTAGGGTTTTGGCTCCTTCTCGATCTGTTGAGAGTGCGTAGGTATATATAGAGGAAGGAGTACGCTTGGAGCGTCGGGGCCCACGAGGCAGTGGGGCGCCCTCCACCTCGTGACCGCCTTTTGGCACTTCTTGGAGTAGGGTCCAAGTCTCCTGGATCACGTTCGGTGAGAAGATCACGTTCGAAGGTTTCATTCCGTTTGGACTCCGTTTGATATTCCGTTTCTTGAAACACTTGAAATAGGCAAAAACAGCAATTACAGGCTGGGTCTCCGGTTAATAGGTTAGTTCCAAAAGTAATATAAAAGTGGAAAATAAAGCCCATTATAGTCCAAGACAATAGATAAAGTAGCATGGAGCAATCAAAAATTATAGATACGTTGGAGACGTATCAACGAGCTTGGTGAGAAGACCAGCAAGGCCATCATCCGAGGTTGCCAGCGGCCCCTCGTACCCTCCCCTGTAAAGGGATTGCAGCGCCGTGCAGGACCTCAGCTCGAGGTAGACGAAGGCGTCGCGCCTTGCGGCAGCCGCCTTCTCAGCCGCGGCGAGGGTTTTCTCCCTGGCTTCTAGCCGAGCCTTCTCCTCGGAGACAAGCTTGGTGTGGGACGCCTGAGCCGTCTATGTCTCTTACTTCAGCTTCCCTAGGCGGCTCCGCTCCGCGGCCTGTTCCTGGGCCGCCTGCTCCAGCTTGGCTTCACGATCGGCGAGCACAGTCTCCTGGGCCTTGAGCTCCTCCTCCTGCTCCTGAAGACGATGGGTGCGGGCGTCATGTCTTCACGGAGGGCCTTCAGCTCAGCTTCCACCACGCTGCAGCGTGCCTTGGCGGACGCAGCATCGACTAGCACCGTGTCACGAGCCACCATGGCTTCACTGGCCTCCTACCTGCCCTCCGTGATGGCAGCCTCGGCCTGGCCCCAAGCTGTCCAGACGGATGAGTCGGCCTGGAGCCACCCCGAGATCAGGCCTAGACGCCTCGTCACCACGCACCGATCGGCGCCCTGAAGATTAGTCCGGAGCCGCTCCAGCACGGCGTAGGCCTCCTCCAAAGTGTCGGGCATGGCAGAGGAGCCGTGGTCCGCCAGTGCAAGGGCTTGGGGAGGAGGTGGCACCGGCGCCTGGCTGGCGCCTTCGCAGCAGCAAGAGCCGCAGGGGGCTCCGGTGCCCTCAACCCCCCGCGGTGCGTCAGGGACGGGCGCCCCTAGAGTCTGCTGGGCGACGGAAGCGGCCTCCTCTAGAGGCTTTGCCATCGAGCTCCGAGGGGCCCATTCCATCATGGGTGAACGCGAGGTGGCCTCTTCCGTCTGCGCCAGGTTTGCCGCGGCCACGACAGGTCGCATGGCCTCGGAGGCCCTAGCCTCCTCCTTCCTCTTCTTCACCACGAGCTTCAGCCTGGCCACCAGGAGGAGAATGTCGTGGGCACGGCATCAGGGATGGAAAGTAAAAACAAGGTAAGATGCTTACTCATCATCGACGATGTACGCCCTTTTTCTGGCCAGCACCACGGCGCCCCCGGGCCTCTTGAGCACGGGCTTCGTCGCACCCTCAGGATTGGCCGAGTGCGCGACGGCTGGCTCTGGAACGGCGGTGACTGATGACAAGGCGGGGGCGTCGCTATGGGGAAGCGACACCGCCCCGCCCTTCTTCGGTGTCGCCCGTCTCAGCCTCCGCAGGGGGGTTCCCCCGGACCTCGTAGCAAACCCGGGGGAGCGCGGGGAACCCTCGACTAAGTACTCACCAGCGTCGAAGAGATCGCGGAGGAGCTCGCTCTGCAATAGAGGAGAAGTCCCTCCCACCTCTTCCATGATCGCCTCCGAGTCCTCCTCCCCCTCCTCCTCGGAGCCCTCACCGGAGGACATCGGCACCGGGGAATTGGGGAGCTTGGGCGGCACGAGTCCCAGCTCATTGAAGACATGCATCATGGCGGCTTCCTCCGCCCCGTCGCCGCGGCGGAACAACTGAAGGTAGGCTGCCGGGAGGCCGCCTGGATCCTTTTCAAGAAATGTATGCACGGCCTTGCCCAGCTTCCCGGTTGTCAGGCTCCCCCAGCGCAGCTGGACGTCGTCCTCTGCGCCCTTGAGATCCCACATGGGGCGCAAATGTGCTTGGAGCGGGGCCAGGTGCTACGTCAGGAACTCCCTAACGATCACGGCCCCCGTCAGCACCCCGGAGTCTATGTCCGCTTGCATCAGCCTCAGGACGGGCACTGCCCGAGGGTCAGTGAGCTTCTCATGGGCCCACTGGTCCAGCTTCTCTGGCATCCTGGTCGGCAGCTCCAAACGAGCGTGGAGGCCCATGGCGTCCATGTATATCCATTTGCGCCCGAAGTCCTCCACCTTCTTTCCGGCCCTCATGAGCGCCTTGCCGCTGTAGAGCGTGACGAAGGAGACGCATCCGGAGCACTGGGTCGAGTCGTGCATCCGGAGGAAGAAGAAGTGGCGGAGCAGCGCAAAGGAGGGTGTCACGCCCACGAACGCCTCACAGTAGAAGGTGAATATTGACGGAAGGAGGACGGAGTTGGGATGGAGGTGTAGAGCATGGATCTGGTAATGGTCGAGGACGGCGAGGAAGAACCTGGAGAAAGGCGGGACGAGCCCCGCGAAGATGTTGTGGAGGAAGAATGGATAGAATGTCCCTGCCGAGGTCTCACGCTTGGTGGAATCGGCCCGAAGCTCTATCTCCCTCCCCTCGTTGTCATTGCTCGCCGTCAGTGGGAGCACAGCGGTGAGGTGCCCCGCCTCGGTGCTGGAGGACGCGCTGAGGGCCGATGCGGGCGAGGAGGCAGATTGCACGACCGGAATGGCGGGCTTCGCCTCCTTGGCCGCCATCAACGAAGAGATCAGAGGGAAGATTCGGCGGATCTGGAGGCACTCTTGGTGGGGAGATAAGGAGATCTGGGGCAAGAGGAAGGGAAGGCAATGAAGGCTCAGCGGCAAGCGCCAGTCTTTTTGTCAGCCCTGTACGGTTGCCGAGGCAGCATGGGGAAGTGCATGCGCCCATGTCCCATCAAGTGCCATCCGTCGACCCAGTCCGCAGGCAATTGGGGCCCGCGGTGCTTCGCCCTTGCCCTTCGGCATCGCCTCGAAGCCAAGTCTGAGTGCGCCTTGGGCCCGAGGGCTACTATCGGTGTTCTGGGAACCAGGGTACCCAGACTTGCCTGCATGTGACCCACGGCATGGCTCCATTAACGGCCTGGTACGACCCATCTTCAGCATCGACAAGAAAAGACCCTCGCGAGGCGGACGACACCAAGACCTCCGGACGAAGCGGCCTCGTCAGGTTGGCTCATGAGGAGCAGAGATTCCTATGCAAGCACCCATGTCATGAGGCCCGGATGGCGCAAACCATAATGACCAAGGCCAGGGGGGAGCCAGCGGGCGCAGAGCAGCATGTTTCCTCTTTGGTGCTAAGGAGGCAAGCACAGGCGCGGAGTCCCGAGGAATCAGTCAAAGGTTTCCATTCCCATGCAACAAGACCAAGACCGCCAGGACAGCAGGAGGGATGTCATCACCGAGCCCACCACGTTGTCATGACCAGAAGCTTTTCAGGTAAAGACCACCTTTCGTTAGGATAATATGTACTACTTGTCTCCCTTCAAACTTGGCCATTGTGGGATCCCTTCCCGCCTTCGTTTTGGAGGAAGAGGACCGAGGCCACTGTAAATATAGCTTATCCACCACCATAGGAGGGGATCCAGATTGAAGGCGTAACCCAAACCCTCACTAGCTCACACCCACACAAGAACCCGACCTCCCGAGGTTGTTCTTCCTGCATACTAGTTCATCCTCAGCCCCTCGCGAGGCTAATCCACACCAAATCAGGAGTAGGGTCTAACACCGCAAGGTGGCCCGAACCTGGGTAAACTGCCGTATCTCTTTCCTTTCCCGTTCATTGAGCTAGGCTGTGAGAGCGGCGAGTTGGTAAACTAGGGAGGTCGAGTTCTTCGCACGCACCCCAGAGTTCAAACCTTTCTTAGGTCTGCGGAGCCGTGAATCCGACAGCCACGCCCACTGCCGTAACCCCCGACGTCCTCGCGTTGCAGGTCGAGCCCAATGGCAGCATGCCGTTGACGGAATAGGGATGGTACACGACAGTATCATGTGCGGCCCACTGAAGCCCATATGGGATCAGATCGGGCGCCCAAGCCGCTGCCGCTAGACCCGTCGCCGTACGCTGCCGCCTGCATGCTGAAACTGGCCGCCGCCGCCCCGAGCCAATGCCGTATGTTTGGCCGGTGTGGACAGCTGCCCCCCCCCCCTGACCGGGTCTCGCGGAGGAGAAGCGCTGCTGCCACCCCTGCGGTGCACAGGCTTTGCCTGCAAGTCCCCCTACGGCGGCGGTGGTAGGGAAGATGGCGTTGGAGAGGACCGAAGGAAAGGAAGGGGAGGGGGCGCTCCGGTGTGGCACGGCGGTGCCGCACGGGAGCGGGAGCGTGATACGTCTCCAACGTATCTATAATTTCTGATTGCTCCATGCTATATTATCTACTGTTTAGGACATTATTGGGCTTTTTCACTTTTATATTATTTTTGGGACTAACCTATTAACCGGAGGCCCAACCCAGAATTGCTGTTTTTTTTGCCTATTTTAGAGTTTTGCAGAAAAGGAATATCAAACGGAGTCCAAACGGAATGAAACCTTCGGGAACGTGATTTTTAGGAAGATTATGATCCGGGAGACTTGGACCCTACGTCAAGAAACAAAGGAGGAAGCCACGAGGTAGGGGGGCGCCCCCCCCCCAAGGCGCGCCCTCCACCCTCGTGGGCCCCTGTTGCTCCACCGACGTACTCCTTCCTCCTATATATACCTACGTACCCCCAGACGATCAGATACGGAGCCCAAAACCTAATTCCACCGCCGCAACCTTGCACTCCACGAGATCCCATCTTGGGGCCTGTTAGGAGCTCATGGAGGGCATCCATCATGGAGGGCTTCTACATCAACACCATAGCCTCTCCGATCAAGTGTGAGTAGTTTACCTCAGGCCTTCGGGTCCATAGTTAGTAGCTAGATGGCTTCTTCTCTCTTTTTGGATCTCAATACAATGTTCTCCCCCTCTCTCGTGGAGATCTATTCGATGTAATCTTATTTTTGTGGTGTGTTCGTTGATACCGATGAATTGTGGGTTTATGATCAAGATTATCTATGAACAATATTTGAATCTTCTGAATTCTTTTATGTATGATTGGTTATCTTTGCAAGTCTCTTCGAATTATCAGTTTGGTTTGGCTTACTAGATTGATCTTTCTTGCAATGGGAGAAGTGCTTAGCTTTGGATTCAATCTTGCGGTGTCCTTTCCCAGTGTGATGGGGCAGCAAGGCATGTATTGTATTGTTGCCATCGAGGATAACAAGATGGGGTTTTTGTCATATTGCATGAATTTATCCCTCTACATCATGTCATCTTGCTTAAGGCGTTACTCTGTTTTCACGAACTTAATACTCTAGATGCATGCTGGTAGCGGTCGATGAGTGGAGTAATAGTAGTAGATGCAAAGGTGAATCGGTCTACTTGTCTCGGACGTGATGCCTATATACATGATCATACCTAGATATTCTCATAACTATGCTCAATTCTGTCAATTTCTCAATAGTAATTCGTTCACCCACCGTAAAATACTTATGCTCTCGAGAGAAGCCACTAGTGAAACCTATGGCCCCCGGGTCTATCTTCATCATATTAATCTTCCAACACTTAGTTATTTCCTTTGCTTTTATTTTACTTTGCATCTTTGTCACAAAAATACCAAAAATGTTATCCTATCATATCTATCAGATCTCACTCTCGCAAGTGACCATTAAGGGATTGACAACCCCTTATCGCGTTGGTTGTGAGGATTTATTTGTATTGTGCAGGTACGAGGGACTCGCGCGTAGTCTCCTACTGGATTGATACCTTGGTTCTCAAAAACTGAGGGAAATACTTACGCTACTTTGCTGCATCACCCTTTCCTCTTCAAGGGAAAACCAACACAGTGCTTAAGAGGTAGCAAGAAGGATTTCTGGCGCCGTTGCCGGGGAGTCCATGCAAAAGTCAACATACCAAGTACCCGTCACAATCCCTTATCTCCCGCATTACATTATTTTCCATTTGCCTCTTGTTTTCCTCTCCCCCACTTCACCCTTGCCGTTTTATTCGCTCTCTCTTTTTTGTTCGCCTCTTTTTTGCTTGCTTTTTGTTTGCTCGTGTGTTGGATTGCTTGCTTGTCACGATGGCTCAAGATAATACCAAATTATGTGACTTTACCAATACCAACAATAATGATTTCTTTAGCACTCTGATTGCTCCTCTTACCGATACTGAATCTTGTGAAATCAATGCTGCTTTGTTGAATCTTGTCATGAAAGATCAATTCGCCGACCTTCCTAGTGAAGATGCCGCTACTCACCTAAATAGCTTCGTTGATTTGTGTGATATGCAAAAGAAGAAAGATGTTGATAATGATATTGTTAAATTGAAGCTATTTCCTTTTTCGCTTAGAGATCGTGCTAAAGCTTGGTTTTCTTCTTTGCCTAAAAATAGTATTGATTCTTGGAACAAGTGCAAAGATTCTTTCATCTCTAAGTATTTTCCTCCCGCTAAGATCATCTCTCTTAGAAACGATATTATGAATTTTAAGCAACTTGATCATGAACATGTTGCACAAGCTTGGGAGAGGATGAAATTAATGATACATAATTGCCCTACTCATGGTTTGAATTTGTGGATGATTATACAAAAAAATTATGCCGGATTGAATTTTGCTTCTAGAAATCTTTTAGATTCGGCCGCGGGAGGCACTTTATGGAAATCACTTTAGGAGAAGCTACTAAACTCCTAGATAATATTATGGTTAATTTCTCAATGGCACACTGAAAGATCTACTATTAAAAAGGTGCATGCGATAGAAGAAATTAATGTTTTGAGTGGAAAGATGGATGATCTTATGAAATTATTTGCTAGTAAGAGTGTTTCTTCTTATCCTAATGATATGCCTTTGTCTACTTTGATTGAGAATAATAGTGAATCTATGGATGTGAATTTTGTTGGTAGGAATAATTTTCGTAACAACGCGTATAGAGGAAACTTTAATCCTAGGCCTTATCCTAGCAATTTCTCTAATAATTATGGTAATTCCTACAACAATTCTTATGGAAATTTTAATAAGATGCCCTCTGAATTTGAGACTAGTGTTAAAGAGTTTATGAATTCGCAAAAGAATTTCAATGCTTTGCTTGAAGAGAATTTGCTTAAAGTTGATGAATTGGCTAGCAACGTTGATAGAATTTCTCTTGATGTCGATTCTTTATAGCTTAGATCTATTCCTCCTAAGCATGATATCAATGAGTCTCTCAAAGCCATGAGAATTTCCATTGATGAGTGCAAAGAAAGAACCGCTAGGATGCGTGCTAAGAAAGATTGCTTTATGAAAGCGTGTTCTTCAAATTTCTATGAAAATAAAGATGAAGATCTAAAAGTTATTGATGTGCCCCCTATTAAATCTTTGTTTTGCAATATGAATCTTGATAATGATGGGACTGAATATGATCCACCTTTACCTAGAAGGCGTTCCAAGAATTCGGAGTTTTTAGATCTTGATGCTAAAATTGATAAAAGTGGGATTGAAGAAACCAAAACCCTAGATGTTGCTAAACCCAATATTTTGGATTTCAAGGAATTTAATTATGAAAATTACTCTTTGATTGATTGTATTTCCTTGTTGCAATCCGTGCTAAATTCTCCTCATGCTTATAGTCAAAATAAAGCGTTTACTAAACATATCGTTGATGCCTTGATGCAATCTTATGAAGAAGGGCTTGAGTTGGAAGTTTCTATCACTAGAAAACTTTATGATGAGTGGGAACCTACTATTAAAATTAAGATTAAGTATCATGAGTTCTATGCTTTATGTGATTTGGGTGCTAGTGTTTCCACTATTCCCAAAACTTTTTGCGATTTGCTAGATTTCCGCGATTTTGATGATTGCTCTCTAAACTTGCACCTTGCGGATTCCACTATTAAGAAACCTATGGGAAGAATTAATGATGTTCTTATTGTTGCAAGTAGGAATTATGTGCCCGTAGATTTTATCGTTCTTGATATAGATTGCAATCCTTCATGTCCTATTATTCTCGGTAGACCTTTCCTTATAACGATTGGCGCAATTATTGACATGAAGGAAGGGAATATTAGATTCCAATTTCCATTAAAGAAAGGCATGGAACACTTCCCTAGGAAGAAAATAAAATTACCATATGAATCTATCATGAGAGCCACTTATGGATTGCCTACCAAACATGGCAATACCGAGATCTATCCATGCTTTTATGCCTAGCTAGGGGCGTTAAACGATAGCGCTTGTTGGCAGGCAACCCAATTTTATTTTTAGTTTTTTGCTTTTTGCTTATGTTTAGGAATAAATATTTGTTATAGCCTCTGGTTAGATGTGTTTTTATGTTTTAATTAGTGTTTGTGCCAAGTTAAACCTATAGGATCTTCTTGGATGATAGTTATTTGATCTTGCTGTAATTTCCAGAAACTTTATGTTCACGAAAACAATTGTTAAAAATCACCAGAACGTGATAAAATAGTTATTCCAATTGATCATGATCAATAAACAAATTTCCTAGGTCTTCCTATTTTGGATGATTTTTTGGAGTTACAGAAGTTTGCGTTAGTTACAGATTACTACAGACTGTTCTGTTTTTGACAGATTCTGTTTTTTGTGTGTTCTTTGCTTATTTTGATGAATCTATGGCTAATAAAATAGTTTATAAACCATAGAGAAGTTGGAATACAGTAGGTTTAACACCAATATAAATAAATAATGAATTCATTACAGTAACTTGAAGTGTTCTTTTGTTTTCTTTCGCTAACGGAGCTCACGAGATTTCTGTTGAGTTTTGTGTTGTGAAGTTTTCAAATTTTGGGTGAAAGATTTTGATGGATTATGGAACAAGGAGTGGCAAGAGCCTAAGCTTGGGGATGATCATGGCACCCCCAAGATAATCTAATGACACCAAAAAGCCAAAGCTTGGGGATGCCGGAAGGCATCCCTCTTTAAATCTACTTCCATCGTTAACTTTACTTGGAGCTATATTTTTATTCACCACATGATATGTGTTTTGCTTGGAGCATCTTGTATGATTTGAGTCTTTGTTTTTTTAGTTTACCACAATCATCCTTGCTGTACACACCTTTTGAGATATCCATACATGATTTGGAAATTATTAGAATACTCTTTGTGCTTCACTTATATCTTTTGAGTTATATAGTTTTGCTCTAGTACTTCACTTATATCTTTTAGAGCACGGTGGTGGATTTGTTTTATAGAAACTATTGATCTCTCATGCTTCACTTTCTAGATTATTTTGAGAGTCTTAAATAGCATGGTAATTTGCTTAAATAATCCTAATATGCTAGGTATTCAAGATTAGTAAAAACTTTCTTATGAGTGTGTTGAATACTAAGAGAAGTTTGATGCTTGATGATTGTTTTGAGATATGGAGGTAATAATATCAAAGTCGTGCTAGTTGAGTAGTTGTGAACTTGAGAAATTCTTGTGCTGAAGTTTGCAAGTCCCGTAGCATGCACGTATGGTAAACGTTATGTAACAAATTTGAAACATGAGGTGTTCTTTGATTGTCCTCCTTATGAGATGCGGTCGGGGACGAGCGATGGTCTTTTCCTACCAATCTATCCACCTAGGAGCATGCGCGTAGTGCTTGGTTTTTGATGACTTGTAGATTTTTGCAATAAGTATGTGAGTTCTTTATGACTACTGTTGAGTCCATGGATTATACGCACTCTTACCCTTCCATCATTGCTAGCCTCTTGATGCCGTGCATTGCCCTTTCTCACATTGAGAGTTGGTGCAAACTTCGCCGGTGCATCCAAACCCCGTGATATGATACACTCTTCCACACATAAACCTCCTTATATCTTCCTCAAAACATCCACCATACCTACCTATTATGGCATTTCCATAACCATTCCGAGATAGATTGCCATGCAACTTTCCACCATTCCGTTTATCATGACACATTCATCATTGTCATATTGCTTAGCATGATCATGTAGTTGACATAGTATTTGTGGCAAAGCCACCTTTCATAATTCTTTCATACATGTCACTCTTGGTTCATTGCATATCCTGGTACATCACGAGGCATTCATATAGAGTCATACTTTGTTCTAGTATCGAGTTGTAATCATTGAGTTTTAAATAAATAGAATTGTTATGATCATCATTTTCTATAGCATTGTCCCAAGTGAGGAATAAAAAAAGAGAAAGGCCATAAAAAAAGAAGGCCCAAAAAAGAGAGAAAAGCGAGAGAAGGGACAATGCTACTATCCTTTGCGCACTTGTGCTTCAAAGTAGCACCATAATCTTCATGATAGAGAGTCTCTTGTTTTGTCACTTTCATATACTAGTGGGAATTTTTCATTATAGAACTTGGCTTGTATATTCCAACAATGGGCCTCCTCAAGTGCCCTAGGTCTTCATGAGCAAGCAAGTTGGATGCACACCCACTTAGTTTCTTTTGTTGAGCTTTCATACATTTATAGCTCTAGTGCATCCGTTGCATGGCAATCCCTACTCCATGCATTAACATCAATCGATGGGCATCTCCATAGCTCATTGATTAGCCTCGTTAATGTGATACTTTCTCCTTTTTTGTCTTCTCCACATAACCCCCATCATCATATTCTATTCCACCCATAGTGCTATGTCCATGGCTCGCGCTCATATATTGTGTGAAAGTTTATAGGTTTGAGATTTCTAAAGTATGAAACAATTGATTGGCTTGTCATCGAGGTTGTGCATGATGAGAGCATTCTTGTGTGACGAAAATGGGGCATGACTAAAATATATGATTTTGTAGGGATGAACTTTCTTTGGCCATGTTATTTTGAGAAGACATAATTGCTTAGTTAGTATGCTTGAAGTATTATTATTTTTATGCCAATATGAACTTTTGTCTTGAATCTTTCAGATCTGAATATTCATACCACAATTAAGAAGAATTACATTGAAATTATCCCAAGTAGCACTCCACATCAAAAATTATCCTTTTTATCATTTACCTACTAGGAATGACGAGGAATTAAGCTTGGGGATGTTTGATCGTCTCCAACGTATCCATATTTTTTATTGCTCCATGCTATATTATCTACTGTTTTGGACATTATTGGGCTTTATTATTCACTTTTATATTATTTTTGGGACTAACCTATTAACCGGAGGCCCAACCCAGAATTGTTGTTTTTTGCCTATTTCAGAGTTTCGCAGAAAAGGAATATCAAACGGAGTCCAAATGGAATGGAACCTTCGGGAACGTGATTTTTAGGAAGATTATGATCCGGGAGACTTGGACCCTACGTCAAGAAACAAAGGAGGAAGCCACGAGGTAGGCCCCCCCCCATGGCGCACCCTCCACCCTCGTGGGCCCCCTGTTGCTCCACCGACGTACTCCTTCCTCCTATATATACCTACGTACCCCCAAACGATTGAATATGGAGCCAAAAACCTAATTCCACCGCAGCAACCTTCTGTACCCACAAGATCCCATCTTGGGGCCTGTTTCGGAGCTCCGCCGGAGGGGGCATCCATCATGGAGGGCTTCTACATCAACACCATAGCCTCTCTGATGAAGTGTGAGTAGTTTACCTCAGATCTTCGGGTCCATAGTTAGTAGCTAGATGGCTTCTTCTCTCTTTTTGGATCTCAATACAATGTTCTCCCCCTCTCTCGTGGAGATCTATTCGATGTAATCTTCTTTTACGGTGTGTTTGTTGAGACCGATGAATTGTGGGTTTATGATCAAGCTTATCTATGAACAATATTTGAATCTTCTGAATTCTTTTATGTATGATTGGTTATCTTTGCAAGTCTCTTGAATTATCAGTTTGGTTTGTCCTACTAGATTGATCTTTCTTGCAATGGGAGAAGTGCTTAGCTTTGGGTTCAATCTTGCGGTGTCCTTTCCCGGTGTGATGGGGGCAGCAAGGCACGTATTGTATTATTGCTATCGAGGATAACAAGATGGGTTTTTTATCATATTGCATGAATTTATCCCTCTACATCATGTCATCTTGCTTAAGGTGTTACTCTGTTTTCATGAACTTAATACTCTAGATGCATGCTGGATAGCGGTCGATGAGTGGAGTAATAGTAGTAGATGCAAGCAGAGTCGGTCTACTTGTCCCGGACGTGATGCCTATATACATGATCATACCTAGATATTCTCATAACTATGCTCAATTCTGTCAATTGCTCAACAGTAATTCGTTCACCCACCGTAAAATACTTATGCTCTTGAGAGAAGCCACTAGTGAAACCTATGGCCCCCGGGTCTATCTTCATCATATAAATCTTCCAACACTTAGTTATTTCCTTTGCGTTTATTTTACTTTGCATCTTTATCACAAAAATACCAAAAATATTATCCTATCATATCTATCAGATCTCACTCTAGTAAGTGACCGTGAAGGGATTGACAACCCCTTATCGACTTGGTTGCGAGGATTTATTTGTATTGTGCAGGTGCGAGGGACTCGCGCGTAGCCTCCTACTGGATTGATACCTTGGTTCTCAAAAACTGAGGGAAATACTTATGCTACTTTGCTGCATCACCCTTTCCTCTTCAAGGGAAAACCAACGCAGTGCTCAAGAGGTAGCAGAGCGGGGGTAGGGTTAGGGTTAGGGAGGGTGGCAACTATTCCACACAAAACTCAACAAGAACTCGTTATATAAGTTGGTATAAATCAATGCAAAACCTTATCATTCTCTACTGTAACAAATCACTGAAATTATTATTAATCATTGCATACTAAATGCCTCTACATATTTAATACTCCTATCCTCAAATAGAATCATTAAACAAGCAAACATATGCAATCATAAGAGCAATCTGTCTAAACAGAACAATCTGTAAAGGATGAAAGAAGATTCGTACTTCTTTAACTCCAAAAATTCTGAAAATTTACCACACTGTAGAAAATTTGTTGTAGCTTACTGTGTAAAAATTTCAAGATTTATCATGTTCTGAATTTTCTGAAGAATTCAGACAATAGAAAACTTTCTATTTTCAAACAACATCTCATATACTTGCACACTGAGGATGGTAACGGCTATACTTGCCACTTCTATTGAAAAAAGTGATACAAACATTATTCTAAATACATAAAGCAAATCTCAACAAGATAAAAAAGACGCTCCAAGCAAAACACATATCATGTGACGAATAAAAATATAGCTCCAAGTGAGGTTACCGATAATGTTGAAGATGAAAGAGGGGATGCCTTCTGAGGCATCCCAAGTATAGACGCTTGAGTCTTCCTTGAATATTACCTTGGGGTGACTTGGGAATCCCCAAGCTTAGGTTCTTGCCACTCCTTTTAGTTACGAGGTTAACCAGTTTTAACGAATAATACTTCTTGATGCTATATTAAATTTCGGGGTGTGTGAATCAAGAGACTTGATAACCCACAAGTATAGGGGGTCAATTGTAGCCTCTTTTGAGAAGTAGGAGTTTTGAACCCAACAAGGAGATAAAGGTAGAATTAATATTCCCTTCAGGTTCTATCGACCACCAATACAACTCTAGCACACTTAACATTTGCTTTACCTAGAACAAGAATGAAACAACCTTGTAGGTGTAATAGGTAAGATTGCAAGAATAATACTAGAAGTACTTAGAGAGAATAAAACTAGGAGTAAGTTGCAAGATAATAAAAGTTAGTTGTTTTAGTAGATAGCTTTTTGTAACACGATAAGAAAGATTGTCCATTGGCAATTGGATATAAAACGATAGATACTTATCATAAGTAATGAGGGAGAGGTATACGCTAACACACTTTCCGTACTTGGATCATATACACTTAGAATTGGAACTCCAACAAGCATCCACAAGTACTAAAGACCATTAAGGCAAAACCCAACCATAGCACTAAGTAACAAGTCCTCTTTACTCCCATACGTAACAACCCCCTTACTCAGGTATAAGCTTTTGCCACTCTCGCTACCCGCTGCAAGCGAATTACGAATGTATTGCAAAACCCTACAATGGTAATCCCACATGCTTGCGTGACACGGAGGGCACGATAGGGCAGCACCATAAAAACATACAACTCATATCAATCACTGAATACCACATTTAACCCGTAGGACAAAAGAAATCTACTCAAACATCATAGGATGGCAACACATCATAGAACAATAATATGTGGCATAAAGCAGCATGTTTAAGTAGATATTACAGCGGGGAGATGAGGTGTTACACCGCTTCATAGAGGGGAGAGAGTTGGTGATGATGGCGGCGCAGTTGTTGGTGTAGATCGTCGTCACGATGATTGCCCTGACGGTGTTCCGGCGCCACCGGGAGAGAGGGGAGAGAGCCCCCTCCTCCTTCTTCTTCCTTGGCCTCCCTCCTGATACGTTCCAAACATATCTACTTCTCCAAACACTTTTTCTCTTGTTTTTTTGGACTCTAATTTTCATGATTTGAATGGAACTAACCTGGACTGACGCTGTTTTCAGCAGAATTTGCCATGGTGTTGTTTTTGTGCAGAAATAAAATATCTCGGATTGAGCTAAAAATTTATGGAGAATTATTCCATAATATATAAAAAATATTGGCAAAGGAAATTACCAGAGGGGGCCACCAGGGGGCGCGCCTATCAGGCTTGTGGGCCCCTGGCTGCTCCCGCAACCCTAACTCCAACTCCATAAGTACCTATTCGTCAAGAAAAAAATCAGAGAGAATGAATCATCGCATTTTAGGTTAAGGATCCGCCGCCGCCTATTGTTCTTCATCGGGAGGGCTGATCTGGAGTCCGTTCGGGGCTACGAAGAGGGGGATTCGACGTTGTCGTCATCATCAACCTTCCTCCATCACCAATTTCATGATGCTCACCGCCGGGAGTGAGTAATTCCTTCACAAGCATGTTGTACGGTGATGGGTTGGATGAGGTTTCTCATGTAATTGAGTTAGTTTTGTTAGGGCTTGATCTCTAGCATCCACTATATATGTTCTAAGATTGATGTTTTTTTTTGCGGGGGTTCTGAGATTGATGTTGCTATGACTTTGCTATGCTTAATGCTTGTCACTAGGGCCCGAGTGCCATGGTTTCAGATCTGAACCATTTATGCTTTCATGAATATATTTGTGTTCTTGATCCTAACTTGCAAGTTATCCGCACTTTTTACGTGTTATGATCTGCATACCCCAAAGTGATAAAAATTGGGATTCTTTCCGGTGACTGTCGTAGTTTGAGGAGTTCATTTATTCACTATGTGCTAATGCTTTGTTCTGATTCTCTATTAAAAGGAGGCCTTAATATCCCTTAGTTTCCTTATGGACTCCGCTGCCACGGGAGGGTAGGACAAAAGATGCCATGCAAGTTCTTATTATAAGCATGTATGACTATTTATGGAATACATGCCTACATTACATTGATGAATTGTAGCTAGTTTTGTGACACCCTAGGTTATGACTATTACATGATGAATGCCATCCAACATAATTATCCATCATTGATCCAATGCCTACGAGCTTTTCACATATTGATATTTGCTAAGTTGCCGCTGCTGTTACAATCACTACAAAACTATTACTATTACTGTTGCTATTGCTGCCACCGCTATCAAACTATCAGATTATTGTGCCACTGATCGCTCTGCTACATATATTTAATTCTCCAAGTGTGGTTGAATTGACAACTCAACTGCTAATAGTTGCAAATATTCTTTGGATCCCCTTGTGTCGAATCAATAAATTTGGGTTGCATACTCTACCCTCGAAAACTGTTGCGATCCCCTATACTTGTGGGTTGTCAAGACCTTTTTCTAGCGCCGTTGCCAGGGAGCATGGCTCTATTTGCTGAGTCGCTTGGGATTTATATCTGTTGATCACTATAAAGAATCTGAAGAATGATAGAACCAAGATCGTTCCCTCTAGGATGAGGGGAGGTACGAAACTGTTATCTAGCGCCGCACTTGATTCACCTTTTGTTTTGAGTAAGCTTGTGACACCACCACCTGCTATTAATTCTGATATGTCGCAAGTAATTGATGATGCTACTACTTTGCTTCATGATACTATGCAACTAGGTGAATATCTTGATGAACAACTTGCTTAAGCTAAAGAATTTGAGAATGCTGAAACTAATGAAATTATTGAAACTGAAAATTATGATTCACCTATTAGGCCTAGCTATCCTAGAATTGAAATGCCTAAGATACCTGAGGGATTTCCAATATTCTTAATTGTTACATAGTGCATCCCATGCAATGTAAGGGTCCAATTCAATAATTTAATTGGTTCATCTTTTCAGATGGTCAAGGGAAATCGTACAAAATTGACATTTGTAAACAAAAGTATAAAACCATCATAGGAGGCGACGGATGGAACAAGTACATTTCAAATATTAAGCTCACCCGGGGAGAGTACATAGGCTTCTACTTGAAGAAAGCGGTCAACAAGTTAAGGATTAAGTATTTCTCCGACCAAGATGATGAGCTTGATGAGGATGATGCTAAATATTCCCATGATGATAATGATGATGAGAGCCAAGATGATGATGATGCTAGCGAGGATGATGATAGCCAAGAGCCTGAGGATGAGGAAGATGATGACAATGGTGATTCATACAATTATGCAATTTTCTCTCAAAGAATGAAAGAGCTTAATGAGGATGAGAAGGCCAAACTCATCGCGATCCTAGCATCAAGTGTGCACTACTTGGGGAGGCCATTTGTGCAACGTTTTACCAAGACCAACATCATGAAACACACCATGGTATTTTTTGTATCTTTTCTCTTTTTTCTGTTCGTAACACACCACTGCAGGAAGATAACCAGTGGCGTGCAAGTTTGCTTGCCCGCCACTGCTGCACTACACGAGTGGCGGGCGCCCGCCCGCCACTGATGGCATTATAGAAGTGGCAGAAGTTCAGTCGTGGGTGCCCCTGAGATCCTTGCCCGCCATTGCTGGCCATTTGGCACCCGCCACTACTAGGCATTCCTGCAGTAGTGGGCATTAAAGCTGAAGGTGTTAAGAATTTACCACTTATTGAAGAAATATATGGGCTTGACATCCTGACACGGGTAGTAGAGGTAAATTCTCTTCTAAGATTTGATGAAGGTGATATCTCATAAGAAATCTGCTACTCAATGCTTGGATGAATTTGATAATTATATTGTTAAGTAAGAACATTTTAATGTGTACGTTATGAAACAATTGAAACGCAATGCCTTCATGATGCTAGGAAAGGTGATCGAAATTATCATTGATCAAACTTATGCACTTTGCTAGCATTCACACATCATAAATTATTTCTTTTATCATTTACCTACTCGAGGATGAGTAGGAATTAAGCTTGGGAATGCTGATACGTCTACAACGTATCTATAATTTATGAAGTATTCATGCTATTATATTATAATTCTTGGATGTCTTACAATCATTTTATAGCAACTTTATATCCTTTTTGGGACTAAACTATTGACATAGTGCCCAGTGCCAGTTGCTGTTTTTTGCTTGTTTTTTACATCACAGAAAATCAATACCAAACAGTGACCAAATGCAGCGAAACTTTTTGGAGATATTTTTGGACCAGGAGACATCCAGTGGGCAAAAGAAGTACCAGATAGGTGCACCGAGGGGGGCACAACCCACCTAGGTGCGTCTGGGGGCCCAGGCACGCCCTGGTGGGTCGTACCCACCTCGGTGGCCTCCCGCATCGCCTCTCCGCCCTATAAATTCCCAAATATTCCAAAACCCCTGAGGGTAACCCTAGATCGGAAGTTACGCTGCTGCAAGCCTCTGTAGCCACGAAAAACTAATCGGGAGCCCGTTCTGGCACCCTACCGGAGGGGGAGATCATCACCGGAGGCCATCTTCATCATCCCTATGATCTCCATAATGAGGAGGGAGTAGTCCACCCTCGGGACTGAGGGTTTGTACCAGTAGCTATGTGTTTAATCTCTCTCTCTCTCTCTCTCTCTCTCTCGTGTTCTTGAGATGACACGATCTTGATGTATTGCGGGCTTTGTCAATATAGTTGGATCATATGGTGTTTCTCCCACTCTATATTATTGTGATGAATTGAGTTTTCCCTTTGAGATTTTGTTTTTATCGGGTTGAATACTTTTATGGATTTGAGAGCACTTGATATATGTCTTGCATATGAATACCCGTGGTGACAATGGGGTATTATATTGATTCACTTGGTATATGTTTTGGCACTCAACTCACGGATTCCCGAGGTGACATTGGGGTAATCTATGCATAGGGGTTGATGCACGTTCTCGTCTTTGTTTCTCCGGTAGAAATCTTGGGGCACTCTTTGAGGTTCTTTGTGTTGGATTGAGTATTATGAATCTGAATTTTCTTTGGTGTTATTTTAGTACGAACTCTGGATAGATTGATCGGAAAGAATAGCTACAAACAATTTCTTCTTATGTTCTCCGCTAGATAAGAACTTTGGAGTGATTCCTCATCGCACTTTAAGGGATAGTTATATGATCCAATTAGATTATCATTGTTGAGAGATTGCACTAGCGAAAGTGTGGACCCTAGGCCTCATTTTCAAGCATTGCAATACCGTTTGTGCTCCGTTTTATCAATTTCTACCTTGCTATTTTTATTGTTCTTATTACAAAAATCAATATCTACTATCCATATTACACTTGTATCACCATCTCTTCGCCGAACTAGTGCACCTATACAAATTACCATCGTATTTGGTGTGTTGGGAACACAAGAGACATTTTATTATTTGGTTGCAGGGTTGTTCGAGAGAGACTATCTTCATCCTACGCCTCGCATGGATTGATAAACCTTAGGTATCCACTTGAGGCAAATTTGCTACTATCCTAAAAAACTCTGCGCTTGGAGGCCCAACACGTGTCTACAAGAATAAAGTTGCACAGTAGTCATGAAGCTCTTTCCTGGCGCCATTGCCGGGGAGGTGAGTGCTTGTAGGTATATCTTTTTATCTTGCAATCGAATCTTTTAGTGTCTTGTTTTATCACTAGTTTGGTTTATAAAAAGAAAATTACAAAAAATGGATTTGAGGTGGTCTCATGTTGTTCATATTTATAATGTCTTTCATGAAAATGATGGAAAGGAAAATTGTGCTCAGTTGATAGAGGTAGATTTAATAAAATATTTTGGCATGAATGATGAGCATGATTGCAATGTTGTTAGTATGAATTCTTTGAATATCCAAAATACTAATGATGATTGCACTAGTCATAATAAAAATGTTTCTTATAAGCATGTCAATTTTTGTGGAGTGCATAAAGTTTGTGAAAACGTGCCTTATAGGGAAGATAGATTTTATAAGAAGCATAAACATGATAGAACAATTTTTTTGGCTCAAGGTGATAGATGAATTTGCTACAAAATTATGTTCTCTTTGTCCTATTACTTGTGAACTTTGCAATAAAGTTGGTCACCTTAATTTCCAATGCATGCTTTTTCATGATTATTCGTGTCCAAATATTGCAATAACTTGATCACCCTAGAACTTTATAATGAACTTCGTTTATTTTTCGGGAGTGAAGAATTGACATATAAAAATAGTTGGTTTGAAGTATTCATTTTCACGGACGACATTGAAACTAATCTAGAAAAATCTATATGTTTTGCATGGTAAATTTCAATGAGAATGCTTATATTGCCAACTAAAGAAAGATGGGAAAACCAATACAATATAAAAGGAATACTAATGAAAGGGTAAAAAATTCCACTTTGCCTCCTCTTGTCTCTTATGATGAAATAGGTGATGAGGAGGAGCTCCCTATTCAACCAATCTCATCAATAAGAAGCTTGAAAAAATTAATTAAACCCACACATGATGTGGTGAACAAGAAGAAAAGAAGAAAGAATAGAGGTAAAAAAGTATCTCTCACAAATAATGTTGCTCCTATTATTGTTTTGCCTCATGAAAATGAGTCAAAAATAATTGTGGAAGATGATGCACTTGATGATGATATTGCTTCTATGTCTTATGGCACAATGTCCGAGAGCACTATTGATGATGATTTTGTTATGCCTATTGCTTGTTGTGATGATTATGATTGGGAAGATAATGATACTTCTTATAATCTAGGAAATCTTTTTGGCACCAACTTGGGAAATTATGATGATAGCAATTGTTATACCGTTGGTGCTATTCGTACTATTAATGATGAGAACGATTATGCTTATGATGTGCCAATCCACAAGCTTGGGGATGCTATGTTTAATAAGAATGACATGTTTGAGAATTTATTTGCTGCAATTAACGTTTTTCACAAGCTTGGGGATGATATGCTTAATGAAGATTATCTTTTTAGTCCCCCTACTTCGAATGATCAAATTTGCTATGATGATTGCATGCCTCCTATCTTTGATGAGAACAAAGTTGCTACTTCTGATGATTATTGTGATGATACTTATGTTATAAAAAGTAGTCATAATTATTGTCATAATATTGAATATCCTTTTATTAAACATTACTTTTTTAATGTGGAAACAGTTTTTAGTATTCGAGTTTCATATGATACTCCCACTATTGTGAATGAGAATAAAATTGCTTATATGGAGAGTATTAAATTTTCTATGCTTTTGGATCATGAAAAGAATGCTTTATGTGATGGTTATATTTATGAATCTATTCATGATTCTACTGACAATTATTATGAGAGAGGAACTTATGATTCATGATGCTCTTGTTATGTTTCAGTCCTTATCTTCTATGCGAGCATCATTAAACTCATCATGCCTAGCTAAAAAGCATTAAAGAAAAGCGCTTGTTGGGAGACAACCCAAAACTTTTACCTACTGTTTTTGTGTGTTCACATGATTATGCTACTATAGTAATCATGTTTTATTGCTTTTGTTTCAATAAAGGGCAAGGTAAAGCCTTTGGGATAGTGTGGATGATAGTTGACTTGAATCTGTGCAGAAAAATAAACTTTTGTGCTTAGTCCAGGAATTTTAAAAATTCACTGGAAAATGATTTTGTTCTGAATGTTTTACAGCTGATATATATACAAATCCCTACGTTGTCCTAATTTTTCAGAATTTTTGGAGTAGCAGAAGTATGGTTGGAGTACAGATTACCACAGACTGTTCTGTTTTTGATAGATTCTGTTTTCAATGCATAGTTTGCTTGTTTTCTAGTTTCTACGGCTTATATTGCTCAATATAAATTGTGGAAATGATAGGGTACAGCAGGAATTGTGTGAGAACAATTATGAATCTTTTCTTTGACAGTACCAAAGTGAATGGTTTGCACTTTATCATACTAACCTATCTCACGAAGTTCCATTAAGTTTTGTGTGATTGAAGTTCTCAAGTTTTGGGTGAGACATCGATATGAGGAGAATAAGGAGTGACAAGACCCTAAGGTTGGGGATTCCCAAGGCACCCCAAGCTAATATCCAAGGAAGGTCCAAGCAACTAAGCTTGGGGATGCCCCGGAAGGCATCCCCTCTTTCGTCTCCAACATTATCAGTAACCTCACTTGGAGCTATATTTTCATTCGTCACATGATATGTGTTTTTCTTGGAGCATCATTTTCTTTTTCTAGGATTTTCTTTCTGTTATTTAGAATAATGTTTTCTATCTTTTATTTCAATAAAAGTGGCAAGGATAGCCTTTACCATGCTTATTTTGCAAGTATATGAGTTGCTGTTTCAAAACAGAAAGTTTGTCGTTGTTGCAAAAATTGCCAAGAAAAGTCAGAATGTGATAAAATTTTGAAACTTTTCGCATAATAAGCGATGATAAATTTTCTATAGTGTGGTAAATTTTTAGAATTTTTGGAGTTACAGAAGTATGAATGTTCTTGCATTCTTTACAGATTGTACTGTTTTGGCAGATTGCTGTTATGGTTGCATTGTTTGCATATGTTTGCTTGTTTAATGATTCTATTTGAGGTTAGGACTATTAAATATGCAGAAGCATTTAGTATGAAATTTTAAATAATAATTTAGTAATTTGCTACAGTAGAGAATGATAAGGTTTTTGCATTGATTTATACTAACTTATCTCACCAGTTCTTGTTGAGTTTTTTGTGGATGAAGTTTTTAAGATTTAGGGAAACCGCGATATAAAAGGAATTAAGGAGAAACAAAGGATCAAGCTTGGGGATGCCCAAGGCATCCCAACATAATATTTTAAGAACTCTCAAGCATATAAGCTTGGGGATGCCTCGGTAGGCATCCCACCTTTCTTCATCAACAATTATCGGTTCGCTACTGCAGGATGGTCCAAACGCAAAACTACGATTAGAGACCCTTCGACGAAACTGTGTGCGATGCCATAATTGCAAACGGTGGTGTAAAAACCGTCAAAAAAGGTGCAAAACGTTTGCGATGACAGATGCATCAAACACGGTTCAGCTCAATTAACTGTTTGGGATGAGGAGGTACAAAAGAAACAGACAGCCAAATGAAGGCGTGTGCAATATACAACATAGGTTCACTGGGATGAATTGTGTGTGATTAGGCAACACAATGGAAAAAGTTCAACTGAACAAGATGTGTGTGATACGCGGCAAACAGGTCCGTAATCTGAAATGTGTGCGAAGACCAATAATAACACAGACAATTGATGCTAATAAGCCATGTGAATTGCTCTGTCTACAGTAGAATAACATGTGTGTGTATATATATATAACTGAAATAAACATCCAATTACATAATGACTATGCAGATCATTCGCACACACCTCAATAAACAATTGTATGCATTCTAAACTAGGAGAAACGATCGTCTAGTCATCTACTTCTTGTGATGCTCCCGCCACTGCTATGTGGATCGATCCCTCGTCTGGGTCAGGAAGAAGACATTTCCTCATGTCAATGATCCGCCTGTACATCTCGTAGCTTGTGTACGCGTCCATGGCCGCGTACTTGACATGTTGTTCATCCAGTCTCTTATGCCACACACGGTGCCAGGCGTTCTTGTCCTTATTGCTCTCTTGTTTCATCTTCGCGTAGTAGGGGTCGATGATGGCCGAGGCGAGGTCAACCAGGGAGTTCAGTTTACTTTTGTTGGTGCCACAGACCTTGTAGTGGTGCTCGATGTTGACAAGATTCGGGCATTTCAAGTCCGAAACCTTGAGCGCTTTTAGATCATTGGTGGTGTCCACCGTAGCGAAACTGTAGTCGGAGCTCTTGATAAACCCGGAGGAACGCTCCCAAGGCCTTTTGGCAAGGTGGTGGTGTCCACCGCAACCTTCTGATCGTGCCCGGCACGACCGATGGTGTACTCGAGGTCGAAGCCGACCACTAGGTACTTGTCCTCGGCAAGGAACTGCTCCATAGTTTGGCTGAAGCTCTCCACCGTGACCGGATCGTTCGTGTACACCATCGAGAGGGCCTTCCCCCTCACGTGGGTGTCCACTACGTGATGCGTGGTGAACTACCCGCCGTTGTCGTTGTCGGCCGCTGGGAGCGCCATTGGAGCCACGGGGAGCGCCATTGGAACCGCTGGATGTCCTCTCTGTATGTGTCCTCGTGGGTGTGCTTACTGTGTCGTCTGAGACGAGAGTTGAAGGTAAATGGCCGCAGGAATAAAAGGGGGCTCGGCACGTCCGCATGGCAGTTTTTGCAGCGGGTAACTGCATCGTCGCGCCGCGCCCGGCGCAACCGCTTGCACACGAACGTGCGTGATCGTGCGCCGGCCCAAAACACTGGTAGCGCGCGTGGAGGGACGAGGGCAGAGCACCCGGAGGGACCGAGAGCAGAGCGCGCGCGGCGGGACGTGAGAGCAGAGTGCGCCGCGGCCGCCTGAACCGCAAGAAACCACACGCATGGAGCAGTTGAACACGCAGCAAATGGTCGCCTACAAGCCGGCCGACAGTTGCGTTGCTGCGTAGAGAGCGGCCGTGTGGTACCACCTCCATCTAGTCTATAGTCTCCTTTATATTCCGTGCCATAATTTTCCCTCAAATTTAACCAACAAAATGTTAATGCACGTTTTAAAATTTATATAATTGGAAACTATGTTCAAAAACAAATCCAACTATATAATCTTTGGCGACATGCATTCGTATTTTATTAGTTAAATCATACTTATAAACCAGGACGGCGGTATAGTAGGTAATTAAATCGCAAACGTTTTTTTATTAACCGTATGTGTACGTGGCCTTTCGTCCTCCTCCGCAGACGGCTTACAGTGCAAGCTTGCACAACGCGCGGGGGCGTTCTTTTTTCCAAACGGTGGCGCCAATGTATCTTCAGTGAGCCCGTTCCCGCGCAACCTCACAGGTTCCCGCGCAAGCTTCCCGCCCGACTGGGTGAAATCCCCCAAAATCCCAATGCTTACCGGATTGCGATAAAAACCTTCACGGCCGGGCGAGTCCTCAAGGCCGTCAGATTTTCCCCTCCATCCTCGTAGCTTATCTCGTCTGCTTCTCCGACATTCGCCAATGGCACCGGTCCATCATTGTCGCTCAGCCACTCCGCCGTCATCAGAGGACAGCTCCAGCTGGGAGGCTACACCGCGGCGGCGGCGCAGTCCCCGGCGTAGTGTAGTGTGCGTGGCGTCCCTGTTGGGTGTGCGCGGAACACTCACCACATGCTCCGCCACCGGTGCCCGTCGGCAGCTATTGCCGGCCGCCGTTGCCGCCACACCACCGTTGAAAGCCAGGGCCATCGCCCGCTCCGCCGCCGCGGCCCGAAGGCGGGAGATGGCCGTCGTGGCCACCACCCCACTGCCGGCCACTGTGGCCATCACCCGCTCCGCCACCGCGGCCCGAAGGCGGGAGGTGGTGGTCGTGGCCGCCACCCCGTCGTCGGCCGCCGTGGCCGCCAGCCCACCATCGACCACCGGGGTCATCACCCGCTCCGCCACCGTCGCCCGAAGGCGGGAGGCAGGGGTCGATGCCCGCACGTGCGACAATGACCTTGCGCGCTACACCGAGTTCCTGCGGGAGGAGGAGGAGCACCTCGTCGAGCATGCAAAGGGCCTTACCACCGCAGTGGCAGCGGCACACACATCCTCAGAGGCGAGGAATCAGGAGATCTACAAGGAGAACCACCGCTTCGAGAGGGGTCGTCTGGAGCGGCAGAGGGTGTTCGAGGCGAGCGTCGCTGAAGCTGCATTAGCAGCAGGCACCGCATTGCAGTTGCCCAGCTTGTCGGTAGGCTCCTCCTCCTCCGCCTCTTACTGAGCACGCTCGGAAGAGGAGAGGCAGCCGGAAGTAGTACAAAGCCCCTCCGCAGTAGTAGTAGTAGTATTTAGGGGCTATTTTGTTCAGTTCATTTGACTATAGATGTGGTGGAACTGTACAACGTACTTAAAATTAGCTATTATATATAGTTGAACTAGCTATTTCAGTACGTGGTTGGCAACAATTGGGGAAAAGTTTGGTCGGTTCAGCTGTCGAGTTGTACTGTTTGTATAAATTAAGAACGACCGTTTAATCTATGAATAAAATATATGCTTAATTACTGAATTTTAGTTGCAAAAAATAGATACTGCTAGTGATTTTTAGCTTCATATTTTGACAAATCGCAGTGCTACAAGGATTGACAAATCTTACCAAATTGTTTGGACGTGGTTCCACACGGGTCATCCAAAACAACCGTTTGCGTTGAAGGGATGCACAAATCCTGCGCTGCTCTCACTTTGCATACGGGTGTTCTATCTAAAACATTTGCGATCAAGAGCTGCAGAAATCCTGCTCGGCACATTTTCTCTTGGCTTCTTGGGGAAGCTGTCGGTTTGCATATAGGTGTTCCAACTAAAACGTTTGCGATGAGCGTTTTATATTTAATATGCGAATTAAAGTTTGGGCGCCATTAATGGAGAGGAGGCGAGCAAGGCGGGCGGCCATGGAAGTCAAAGGGCTTGCTTCCTAGTGAGCCTCCATGACATCTGTTCAGACGCTTCGGTGAGCCTGCGCACTCAAGGACAACTTGCACGCCTCTCGGTCAGCCTGCGCACCGGATGGCGCTCGCACATCTCCCGTTCAGTCAAGGTCAAGCAGTTGTCCGCACGGCACCTCCTAGAGCCATTAAAACCAAGACACATGGCGTCACGTGAATGGTTAACAGAATTTTGGATTTACTAGGATTTAAAAACCAGGCATCTCAATGTTTTCCCGACAATCAACGGTGCCCTGGTGTTTGAAATTCATTCCCATTTCTTGCATGGGACCTAAGCATGCACCCAAGGACACATATTTGATTTTTCAACCAATTTATATGCACTAGAGCATGTGCATGTACTTCAAATTTGAATTATGCACATAAATGCATTGAAAACTCAGTTAAAGCATAAAAATGTCCAAAAGAACCCCGAAAAATCACAAAAATTCACACAACACTCCTGTTGTTCTATGTTGACACGAGAAAAAAATTTGAAAGCAATAAGAGGCAATGGATATAGTTTCGTCCACAAAGATGGGACGTTCCCTACCAAAAACCATCATGCTTGTTGTGAGAAGCTCCGGTTTGTGAGAAGCATATACCCAAACCTGCCCCAAATGGGACAAAATTTGTACCACGACATGTTGATGCCGCTCCATGATAGCATGCCAATTTTCATGAATTTCAGACAAGTTTTGGATTTACTAGAATTTAAAAACTAGGCATCTCAATGTTTTGCCAGCAATCAACGGTGCCCCGGTGTTTGAAATTCATTCCCATTTCTTGCATGGGACCTAACCATGCACCCTAGGACACATATTTGATTTTTCAACCAATTTATATGCACTGGAGCATGTGCATTTAGTTCAAATTTGAATTATGCACATAAATGCATTGAAAACTCAGTTAATGCATAAAAGTGTCCAAACAAACCCCGAAAAATCACAAAAATTCACACAACACTCCTGTTGTTCTATGTTGACACGAGAATTTTTTTTGAAAGCAATAAGAGGCAATGGATATCGTTTCGTCCACAAAGGTGGGACGTTCCCTACCGAAAACCATCATGCTTGTTGTGAGAAGATCCGGTTTGTGAGAAGCATATACCCAAACCTGCCCAAAATGGGACAAAATTTGTACCACGGCATGTTGATGCCGCTCCATGATAGCATGCCAAGTTTCATGAATTTTAGATAAGTTTTGGATTTACTAGAATTTGAAAAGCAGGCATCTCAATGTTTTGCCGGCAATAAACGGTGCCCCGGTGTTTGAAATTCATTACCATTTCTTGCATGGGACCTAAGCATGAACCCAAGGACACAGATTTGAGTTTTCAACCAATTTATATGCACTGGAGAATGTGCATGTAGTTCAAATTTGAATTATGCACATAAAATGCATTGAAAACTCAGTTAATGCATAAAAATGTCGAAACGAACCCCGAAAAATCACAAAAAATCACACAACACTCCTGTTGTTCTATGTTGACACGAGAAAAAAGTTTGAAAGCAATAAGAGGCAATGGATATCGTTTCGTCCCCAAAGGTGGGACGTTCCCTACTGAAAACCATCATGCTTGTTGTGAGAAGCTCCGGTTTGTGAGAAGCATATAACCAAACCTGCCCCAAATGGGATAAAATTTGTACCATGACATGTTGATGCCTCTCCATGATAGCATGCCAAGTTTCATGTATTTCAGACGAGTTTTGGAGTTACTAGTATTTAAAAACCAGGCATCTCAATGTTTTGCCGGCAATCAACGGTGCCCCGGTGTTTGAAATTCATTCCCATTTCTTGCATGGGACCTAAGCATGCACCCAAGGACACATATATGATTTTTCAACCAATTTATATGCACTGGAGCATGTTCATGTAGTTCAAATTTGAATTATGCACATAAAATGCATTGAAAACTCAGTTAATGCATAAAAATGTCCAAACAAACCCCAAAAAATCACAAAAATTCACACAACACTCCTGTTGTTCTATGTTGACACGAGAAAAAAATTTGAAACAATAAGAGGCCATGGATATCGTTTCGTCCACAAAGGTGGGACGTTCCCTACCGAAAACCATCATGCTTGTTGTGAGAAGCTCCGGTTTTTGAGGAGCATATACCCAAACCTGCCCCAAATGGGACAAAATTTGTACCATGGCATGTTGATGCCGCTCCATGATAGCATGCCAAGTTTCATGAATTTCAGACGAGTTTTGGATTTACTAGAATTTAAAAACTAGGCATCTCAATGTTTTGTCGGCAATCAACAGTGCCCTGGTGTTTGAAATTCATTCCCATTTCTTGCATGGGACCTAAGCATGCACCCAAGGACACAAATTTGATTTTTCAACCAATTTATATGCACTGGAGCATGTGCATGTAGTTCAATTTTGAATTGTTCACCTGAAATGGCTAGAAAACCAATTTAATGTATAAAATGTTCAAATGAACCCTGAATAATTCCAATTCTTTTACGACACAAATATAGTTGCATGTCCACTCCAAATAAAAGGTCTAGAAATTCAAACACCGTCCATTGCCGCTGTGACCCCATTATGTAATTCAAACCAAGATGAAAAATCAAGTAGATCACACACAGTTTATTATCAGCAACCGTGTGAGATGTAGTACAAAATATCTTGGAGCACCGCTGGTGTATAGTACGCCTATGGCTTACGCGATAAGGTGCGTCGGCTACAGTCCATAGCCGGCGTCTCAAGCACACTAGCTCGCTCCCCAAATATCATTTCACTATTCAATCGTCGCCGGTGAAAGATGGGCACGTGGACCCACGTCGTGAGGGCAACTTCGGTGGCCCACTCCGTCGAGAGTGCGGCCACAGCCGCCATGCGCGTGCTAAAAAGGTGCATGAGCGCGGCCGCAATTTGTGGCTGGGCGGCAAAGGCAGCCCAAACAACCGCTGTTGCTTCTCAGGTGGCGGCAACAACATCTACCTCGGGGATAGCAACTAGCGAGAGCGGCACAGCAATTGTCCGTTCCGCAGCGGTGGCCTTAGCCCTGATGGAGGCCGCCCACGCCCAGCTCTTGGCGGTCACCGCACAAATCGAACGAAGCTTCTCCGACAATGGTTGGCAACCCACGGCCGAAGAGCTGGCAATCGCCGAGAGCGTTTGAGCAGCCGTCCGTTCCTCCGCCGCATACCTTGCGACGACGGAGCCCGTCCAAGCCCAGATCACGTCCGCCCACGCCCAGCTCGTGGCAGCCTTTTCCAGTTGTGGTGTTCAGTTAACTGTTTGGTTCAATTCTGCAATGTGATGTTCAATTGTTCAGGGTGAAATTTCGTATTGTCTTCCATGTGAGAAATAAATCGAATTTATCTGTACAAAATACATGAGAAACAAATACAATTGCTATATTTCCAAGTTGTCAAGCATGCTTGGTTTTCTTAACTGTCTGATCTTCTAGTATGTTATATATTATGCAATGTGGTGCTCAGTTAATGTTTGGTTCATCTATTGTGGTGTTTAGTTAATTGTTTGGTTCAAGTCTACAATGCGATGTTCAATTGTTGTGGGTACAATTTTGTGTTGTTATGCATGTGAGGAATAAATCGAATTTGGTTATACTAAATACATGAGAAACATATACAATTGCGGCATTTCCTAGTTGTTAAGCATGTTTGGTTTGGTTAACCTTCTGATCTTCTATTAGGAGTATGTTATATTGGGCAATGTGGTGCTCAGTTAATGTTTTGTTCATTTGTTGTGGTATTTAGTTAACTGCTTGGTTCAATTCTGCAATGCTGCTACCTCTTGAGCACTGCGTTGGATTTCCCCGAAGAGGAGAGGATGATGCAGCAAAGTAGCGTAAGTATTTCCCTTAGTTTTTGAGAACCAAGGTATCAATCCAGTAGGAGGCCACGCGCGAGTCCCTCGTACCTACACAAAAAATAGCTCAACGCAACCAACGCGATTAGGGGTTGTCAATCCCTTCACGATCACTTACGAGAGTGAGATCTGATAGAGATGATAGATAATATTATTGATATTTTTGATATAGAGATGCAAAGTAAAATAAAAGGCAAAGTAAAAAAGCAAAGCAATAATAAAGTGATTGGACATTGATATGATGAGAATAGATCCAGGGGCCATAGATTTCACTAGTGGCTTCTCTCAAGAGCATAAGTATTCTACGGTGGGTGAACAAATTACTGTTGAGCAATTGACAGAATTGAGCATAGTTATGAGAATATCTAGGTATGATCATGTATATAGGCATCACGTCCGAGACAAGTAGACCGACTCCTGCCTGCATCTACTACTATTACTCCACTCATCGACCGCTATCCAGCATGCATCTAGAGTATTAAGTTCAAGAAAACAGAGTAACGTCTTAAGCAAGATGAGATGATGTAGAGGGATAAATTCATGCATTATGATAAAACCCCCATCTTGTTATCCTCGATGGCAACAATACAATACGTGCCTCGCTGCCCCTACTATCACTGGGAAAGGACACCGCAAGATTGAACCCAAAGCTAAGCACTTCTCCCATTGCAAGAAAAACCAATCTAGTAGGCCAAACCAAACTGATAATTCAAGAGACTTGCAAAGATAACCAATCATACATAAAAGAATTCAGAGAAGATTCAAATATTGTTCATAGATAATCTTGATCATAAACCCACAATTCATCGGTCTCAACAAACACACCGCAAAAACAAGATTACATCAAAAAGATCTCCACGAGAGAGGGGGAGAACATTGTATTGAGATCCAAAAAGAGAGAAGAAGCCATTTAGCTACTAACTATGGACCCGAAGGTCTGAGGTAAACTACTCACACTTCATCGGAGGGGCTATGGTGATGATGTAGAAGTCCTCCGTGGTGGATTCCCCTTCCGACGGAGCTCCAGAACAGGCCCCAAGATGGGCTCTCGTGGGTACAGAAGATTGCGGCGGTGGAATTAGGTTTTTGGCTCGTCTCTGATCGTTTGGGGGTTTGTAGGTATATATAGGAGGAAGGAGTATGTCGGTGGAGCTTCGAGGGGCCCACGAGGTAGGGGCGCGCCCTGGGGGGCGCCCTCCACCCTTGTGACCGCCTCGTGGCTTTCTTGACGGAGGGTCCAAGTCTCCTGGATCTTATCTGTTGAGAAAATCACGTTCCCGAAGGTTTCATTCCGTTTGGACTCCATTTGATATTTCGTTTCTTCGAAACACTGAAATAGGCAAAAAAGCGCAATTGCAGGCTGGGCCTCCGGTTAATAGGTTAGTCCCAAAAGTAATATAAACGTGGAAAATAAAGCCCAATATAGTCCAAAACAGTAGATAATATAGCATGGAGCAATAAAAAATTATAGATACGTTGGAGACGTATCGGGCATCCCAAGCTTAATTCCTGCCGTCCTCGAGTAGGTAAATGATAAAAGGAGAATTTTTGATGCGGAGTGCTACTTGGCATAATTTCAATGTAACTCTTCTTAATTGTGGTATGAATATTCAGATCTGAAAGATTCGAGACAAAAGTTCATATTGACATAAAAATAATAATATTTCAAGCATACTAACTGAGCAATTGTGTCTTCTTAAAATAACATGGCCAAAGAAAGTTCATCCCTACAAAATCATATAGTTTAGTCATGCTCCATTTTCGTCACACAAGAATGCTCTCATCATGCACAACCTCGATGACAAGCCAAGCAATTGTTTCATACTTTAGTAATCTCAAACTTATAAACCTTCATGCAATACATGAGCGTGAGCCATGGATATAGTACTATGGGTGGAATAGAATATGATGATGGGGGTTATGTGGAGAAGACAAAAAGGATAAGATCTCACATCAACGAGGCTAATCAATAAGCTATGGATATGCCCATCGATTGATGTTAATGCAAGGAGTAGGGATTGCCATGCAACGGATGCACTAGAGCTATAAATGTATGAAAGCTCAACAAAAGAAACTAAGTGGGTGTGCATCCAACTTGCTTGGTCATGAAGACCTAGGGCATTTGATGAAGCCCATCGTTGGAATATACTAGCCAAGTTCTATAATGAAAGATTCCCACTAGTATATGAAAATGACAAAACAAGAGACTCTCTATCATGAAGATTACGGTGCTACTTTGAAGCACAAGTGTGGAAAAAAAGGATAGTAGCATTGCCCCTTTCTATTTTTTATTTCTTTTTTTTGGGCCTTCTTTTTTTCTTTGGCCTTTCTCTTTTTTTGGGACAATGCTCTATTGAATGATGATCATCACACTTCTATTTATTTACAACTCGATACTAGAACAAAGTATGACTCTATATGAATGCCTCCGGCGGTGTACCGGGATATGCAACGAACCAAGAGTGACATATATGAAAGAATTATGCACGGTGGCTTTGCCACAAATACAATGTCAGCTACATGATCATGCTAAGCAATATGACAATGATGAATGTGTCATGATGAACGGTATGGTGGAATGTTGCATGGCAATATATCTCGGAATGGCTATGGAAATGCCATAATAGGTAGGTATGGTGGCTGTTTTGAGGAAGATATAAGGATGTTTATGTGTGAAAGAGCGTATCATATCACGGGGTTTGGATGCACCGACGAAATTTGCACCAACTCTCAATGTGACAAAGGGCAATGCACGGTACCGAAGAGGCTAGCAATGATGGAAGGGTGAGAGTGCGTATAATCCATGGACTCAACATTAGCCATAAAGAATGCATATACTTATTGCAAAAATCTACAAGCCATCAGAAAACAAAGCACTATGTGCATGCTCCTAGGGGGATAGATTGGTAGGAAAAGACCATCGCTCGTCCCCGACCGCCACTCATAAGGAGGACAATCAAATAACACCTCATGTTTCAAATTTGTTACATAACGTTTACCATACGTGCATGCTACGGGACTTGCAAACTTCAACACAAGAATTTCTCAAATTCACACTACTCAACTAGCACGACTTTGATATTATCACCTCCATATCTCAAAAAAATTATCAAGCATCAAACTTTTCTTAGTATTCAACGCACTCAAAAGAAAGTTTTACAAATCTTGAATACCAAGCATATTATTATTATTAAGCAAATTACCATGCTATTAAGACTCTGAAAATAATCTAAGTGAATCATGAGAGATCAATAGTTTCTTTAAAACAAATCCACCACCGTGCTCTAAAAGATATAAGTGAAGCACTAGAGCAAAACTATATAGCTCAAAAGATATAAGTGAAGCACATAGAGTATTCTATCAAATTCCAATTCATGTATGGCTCTCTAAAAAGGTGTGTACAGCAAGGATGATTGTGGTAAACTAAAAAGCAAAGACTCAAATCATACAAGACGCTCCAAGCAAAACACATATCATGTGGTGAATAAAAATATAGCTCCAAGTAAAGTTACCGATGGAAGTAGACGAAGAGAGGGATGCCTTCGGGGCATCCCAAAGCTTTGACTTTTTGGTGTCCTTGGATTATCTTGGGGTGCCATGGGCATCCCCAAGCTTAGGCTCTTGCCACTCCTTGTTCCATAATCCATCAAAAGAATTTACCCAAAACTTGAAAACTTCACAACACAAAACTCAACAGAAATCTCGTGAGCTCCATTAGCGAAAGAAAACAAAATACCACTTCAAGGTACTGTAATGAACTCATTATTTATTTATATTGGTGTTAAACCTACTGCATTACAACTTCTCTATGGATTATAAACTATTTTACTAGCCATAGATTCATCAAAAGAAGCAAACAACACACGAAAAACAGAATCTGTCAAAAACAGAACAATCCGTAGTAATCTGTAACTAACGCAAACTTCTGGAACTCCAAAAAATCAGCCAGAACAGGAAGACCTAGCAAATTTGTTTATTGATCAGCAGCAATTGGAATCACTATTTTATCACGTTCTGATGATTTTTAATAATTGTTTTCGTGAACGGAAAGTCTCTGGAAATTACAGCAAGATCAAATAACTATCATCCAAGAAGATCCTATAGGTTTAACTTGGCACAAACACTAATTAAAAGATATAACCACATATAAACAGAAGGTAGATGGATTATTTATTCCTAAACAGAAACAAAAGCAAAAAACTAAAAATAAAATTGGGTTGCCTCCCAACAAGCGCTATTGTTTAACGCCCCTAGCTAGGCATAAAAGCAAGGATAGATCTAGGTATTGCCATCTTTGGTAGGCAATCCATAAGTGGCTCTCATGATAGATTCATATGGTAGTTCTATTTTCTTCCTAGGGAAGTGTTCCATGCCTTTCTTTAATGGAAATTGGAGTCTAATATTCCCTTCCTTCATATCAATAATTGCACCAATCGTTCTAAGGAAAGGTCTACCAAGAATAATAGGACATAAAGGATTGCAATCTATATCAAGAACGATAAAATCTACGGGCACATAATTCCTATTTGCGAAAATAAGAACATCATTAATTCTTCCCATAGGTTTTCTTAATAGTGGAATCCGCAAGGTGCAAATTTAGAGAGCAATCATCAAAATCACGGAAATCTAGCAAATCACACAAAGTTTTGGGGATAGTGGAGACACTAGCACCCAAATCACATAAAGCATAAAATTCACGATCCTTAATCTTAAATTTAATAGTTGGTTCCCACTCATCATAGAGTTTTCTAGGGATAGAAACTTCCAACTCAAGTTTTTCTTCATAAGATTGCATCAAGGCATCAACGATATGTTTAGTAAACGCTTTATTTTGACTATAAGCATGAGGAGAATTTAGCATGGATTGCAACAAGGAAATACAATCAATTAAAGAGCAACTTTCATAATTAAATTCCTTGAAATCCAATATAGTGGGTTTTGCAACATCTAGGGTTTTGTTCTTTTCAATCCCACTTTTATCAATTTCATCATCAAGATCTAAATACTCCGAATTTTTGGAACGCCTTCTAGGTAAAGGTGGATCATATTCAGTTTCATCAAGATTCATATTGCAAAACAAAGATTTAATAGGGGATACATCAATAACTTTTAGATCTTCATCTTGATTTTCATAGGGATTGGAAGAACACGCTTTAATAAAGGAATCTTTCGTAGCACGCATCCTAGCGGTTCTTTCCTTGCACTCATCAATGGAAATTCTCATGGCTATGAGAGACTCATTCATATCATGCTTAGGAGGAATAGATCTAAGCTTTAAAGAATCAACATCAAGAGAAATTCTATCAACGTTCCTAGCCAATTCATCAACTTTAAGTAATTTCTCTTCAAGCATAGCATTAAAATTCTTTTGTGAATTCATAAACTCTTTAACACTATTATATAATTCAGAGGGCATCTTATTAAAATTTCCATAAGATTTGTTGTAGGAATTTCCATAATTATTAGAAGGATTACTAGGATAAGGCCTAGGATTAAAATTCCCTCTATACGCGTTGTTACCAAAATTATTCCTACCAACAAAATTCACATCCATAGATTCATTATTATTCTCAATAAAAGTAGAAAAAGGCATATCATTAGGATCAGAAGAAACACTCTTAGTAGCAAATAATTTCATAAGTTCATCCATCTTTCCACTCAAAACATTGATTTGTTCTATCGCATGCACTTTTTTATTAGTAGATCTTTCAGTGTGCCATTGAGAATAATTAACCATAACGTTATCTAGGAGTTTAGTAGCATCTCCTAAAGTGATTTCCATAAAAGTGCCTCCCGTGGCCGAATCTAAAAGATTTCTAGAAGCAAAATTCAATACGGCATAATTTTTTTGTATAATCATCCACAAGTTCAAACCATGAGTAGGGCAATTACGTATCATTAATTTCATTCTCTCCCAAGCTTGTGCAACATGTTCATGATCAAGTTGCTTAAAATTCATAATATCGTTTCTAAGAGAGATGATTTTAGTAGGAGGAAAATACTTAGAGATAAAAGCATCTTTGCACGTGTTCCAAGAATCAATACTATTTTTAGGCAAAGACGAAAACCAAGCTTTAGCAAGATCTCTAAGCGAAAAAGGAAATAGCTTCAATTTAACAATATCATTATCGATATCTTTCTTCTTTTGCATATCACATAAATCAACGAAGCTATTTAGATGATTAGCGGCATCTTCACTAGGAAGGCCGGCGAATTGATCTTTCATAACAAAATTCAACAAGGCAGTATTGATTTCACAAGATTCAGTATTGGTAAGAGGAGCAATCGGAGTGCTAAGGAAATCATTATTGTTGGTATTGGTAAAGTCACACAATTTGGTATTATCTTGAGCCATCGCGACAAACAAGCAATCCAACACATGAGCAAACAAAAGCCAAGCGAGAAAAAGGCAAACGGAAAAGAGAGGGCGAATAAAACTGCAAGGGTAAAGTGGGGTAGAGGAAAACGAGAGGCAAATGGCAAATCATGTAATGCGAGAGATAAGGGCTTGTGATGTGTACTTGGTATGTTGACTTTTGCGTAGACTCCCCGGCAATGGCGCCAGAAATTCTTCTTGCTACCTCTTGAGCACTGCGTTGGATTTCCCCGAAGAGGAGAGGATGATGCAGCAAAGTAGCGTAAGTATTTCCCTCGGTTTTTGAGAACCAAGGTATCAATCAAGTAGGAGGCCACGCGCGAGTCCCTCATACATACACAAAAAAATAGCTCAACGCAACCAACACGATTAGGGGTTGTCAATCCCTTCACAGTCACTTACGAGAGTGAGATCTAATAGAGATGATAGATAATATTTTTGATATTTTTGATATAGAGATGCAAAGTAAAATAAAAGGCAAATTAAAAAAGCAAAGCAATAATAAAGTGATTGGAGATTGATATGATGAGAATAGACCCGGGGGGCATAGATTTCACTAGTGGCTTCTCTCAAGAGCATAAGTATTCTACGGTGGGTGAACAAATTACTGTTGAGCAATTGATGAATTGAGCATAGTTATGAGAATATCTAGGTATGATCATGTATATAGGCATCACGTCCGGGACAAGTAGACCGACTCACGCATCTACTACTATTACTCCACTCATCGACCGCTATCCAAAGCATGCATCTAGAGTATTAAGTTCAAGAAAACAAAGTAACGCCTTAAGCAAGATGACATGATGTAGAGGGATAAATTCATGCAATATGATAAAAACCCATCTTGTTATCCTCGATGGCAACAATACAATACGTGCCTTGCTTCCCCTCATCCTTTGGGAAAGGACACCGCAAGATTGAACCCAAAGCTAAGCACTTCTCCCATTGCAAGAAAAACCAATCTAGTAGACCAAACCAAACTAATAATTCGAAGAGACTTGCAAAGATAACCAATCATACATAAAAGAATTCAGAGAAGATTCAAATATTGTTCATTGATAATCTTGATCATAAACCCACAATTCATCGGTCTCAACAAACACACCGCAAAAAGAAGATTACATCGAATAGATCTCCACGAGAGAGGGGAGAACATTGTATTGAGATCCAAAAAGAGAGAAGAAGCCATATAGCTACTAACTATGGACCCGAAGGTCTGAGGTAAACTACTCACACTTCATCGGAGGGGCTATGGTGATGATGTAGAAGCCCTCCATGGTGGATTCCTACTGTCAGAGGTTTTGACCCACTGTTCGACCCATTTTGCATATGTGGAAATGAGTTGTCCATGAATATCAGTCAAGTCAAGAAACTCGGAAGGACTGTTAGGACAAAGAAATTAGCGACAAAAAACAACGAGATCCATGTCTGCAGAATGAAGAAGACATCAGTTCACTACAGGATGGTACTAAATGTTATACCTTGTCTTTTAATTCCTTTGCGCCATTTCAAATCTAGAGAAGATATTTATGCATATCCTTGTTTTCAGGCCTTTCCAAAGCAGTTCACTGTTGATTACCTCTCAAACCACCTGTATGGTCAGGAGGCGAGGAAGGTATTCATACAACACCCACGGTTCAATATTTAAGTCTTCCTAAAGAGGATGAAGGATTGACGGTCAATCATCCACAGGCACTGGCCTAAAGTTGCAAAGACCTTCAACATCAATGAAGGTTCAATACTCGCCTTCCGCTTTGATACATCTCCAACGTATCTTTAATTTTTGATTGTTCCATGTTGTTTTATTATCAATCTTGGATGTTTTATAATCATTTTACAGTCATTTTATAACATTTTTTGGTACGAACCTATTGACATAGTGCCAAGTGCCAGTTGCTATTTTCCCATGTTTTTTTACATCGCAGGAAATCAATATCAAACGGAGTCCAAATGCCACGAAACTCCATGATGATTTTTGATGGGCCAGAAGGAAGGCAATGGGCCCTGGTTGCACCTAGGGGTGCTCCGAGGGGGGGCACAACCCACCAGGGCGCCCGAGGAGGCCCAGGCGCGTCCTGGTGGGTTGTGCCCACCTCGGGTGCCCCCGGACCACCTCTTTGTTCTATAAATACCCCAAAAATACCAGAACCCTAGAAGCGTCGACGAAATATTCATCCAGCCGTTGCAGAGTCCAGAACCACCAGATCCAATCTAGACACCATCAAGGAGGGGTTCACCACTTCCATTGGTGCCTCTCCGATGATGCGTGAGTAGTTCTTTGTAGACCTTCGGGTCCGTAGTTAGTAGCTAGATGGCTTTTTCTCTCTCGCTCAATTCTCAATACAATGGTCTCTTGGAGATCCATATGATGCAACTCTTTTCGCGGTGTGTTTGTTGGGATCTGATGAACTTCAAGTTTATGATCAGTTATATCTTTTTATATCCATGAAAGTTAATTTGAGTTTCTTTGATCTCTTATATGCATGATTTCTTATAGCCTCATATTTCTTCTCTGATATTTGGGTTTTTGAAAGTGCAACTATCCCTGGGTGGTTTTGGTAATTCCTAACAACATATAGCTCATTGAGCTAACATTATTCCAAGATTAATATTTCAGGAAAAACTCAATGAATGGCATGGCACGGATGAGGAAAGTGGACCCCTCAAAATACTAAGGACAAAAAGATTGGCTCAAGCTCAAAGCTCAAGACTCTACATTTTATATTTTAGTGATCCAAGATCACATTGAGTCTATAGGAAAAACCAATACTATCAAGGAGGGATGAGGTGTTGCTTGATTTGGTTCTTGCTTCATAGTGCTTAGTGATATGCTCCAAAACCCTCAACTACCTTCCCACATCCACATTTGACCTAAACCAAAAGTCAGACTCGGCCCCACCGATTCTTTCTATCCCGCGCCACCGAGTTCAGATGTAATAGCCACTGCCACAAACCCTAGGCAAATTGGTCTCACCGATAGGGATCTCGGTCCCACCGAGATGGGGTTGTAATCTCTCTGTTTCCCTTCGTAACGTTTCGGTCCTACCGAGATGAGCGATCGGTCCCACCGAGATTGCAATGTAAACTCTCTGTTTCCCTTTTGTAACATTTCGGTCCCACCAAAATGAGCAAATCGGTCCCACCAAGTTTACCTGACCAACTCTCTGGTTAGCTTATTACCAAAATCGGTCCCACCGAGTTTGTGTAATCGGTCACACAAAGATTACGTTATGCCCTAACCCTAACCATATCGGTCCTACCGAGTTGCATCTCAGTCCCACCGAAAATCCTAACGGTCACTAGGTTTGCTAAATCGGTCCGACCGAGTTCCTCAATTCGGTCTCACCGAGATTGGTAAATTGTGTGTAAGGGTTAGTTTTTGTGTGGAGGCTATATATACCCCTCCACCCACTCTTCATTCATGGAGAGAGCCATCAGAACATACCTACACTTCCAATACACATTTTCTGAGAGAGAACCACCTACTCATGTGTTGAGGCCAAGATATTCCATTCCCACCATATGAATCTTGATCTCTAGCCTTCCCCAAGTTGCTTTCCACTCAAATCTTCTTTCCACCAAATCCATATCCTGTGAGATAGAGTTGAGTGTTGGGGAGACTATCATTTGAAGCACCAGAGCAAGGAGTTCATCATCAACGCACCATTTGTTACTTCTTGGAGAGTGGTGTCTCCTAGATTGGCTAGGTGTCACTTGGGAGCCTCCGACAAGATTGTGGAGTTGAACCAAGGAGTTTGTAAGGGCAAGGAGATCGCCTACTTCGTGAAGATCTACTGCTAGTGAGGCAAGTCCTTCGTGGGCGATGGCCATGATGGGATAGACAAAGGTTGCTTCTTCGTGGACCCTTCATGGGTGGAGCCCTCGGTGGACTCGCGCAACCGTTACCCTTCGTGGGTTGAAGTCTCCATCAACGTGGATGTACGATAGCACCACCTATCGGAACCACGACAAAAACATCCGTGTCTCCAATTGCGTTTGAATTCTCCAAACCCTTCCCTTTACATTCTTGCAAGTTGCATGCTTTACTTTCGCTGCTCATAGACTCTTTGCATGCTTGCTTGAATTGTGTTAAGATTGCTTGACTTGTGCTAAGATAGCTAAAATCTGCCAAAGACTAAAATTGGGAAAAGGATAGATTTTTAATTGGTCAAGTAGTCTAATCACCCCCTCTAGACATACTTACGATCCTACAAGTGGTATCGAGCTTTGGTCTCCATTTGCTTTGATTTCCATAGCTTTTGGTGGTCATAGCCCTGGTTTCACAACCTAGGAGAGTATGGCGTCTAGCGAGGGAAATTATCACCGTGAGGTCCTTACTTTGATGGTACTAATTTTGCTAGTTGGAAGCATAAGATGAAAATGCATATTCTTGGACATAACCCCGCCGTTTGGGCTATTGTGTGTATTGTCTTGCAAGGTGAATTCTTTGATGGGAGAGAACCGAATCGTGAAGCCACCGCGGAAGAGTTGAAAATGCTGCAATACAACGCTCAAGCTTGTGATATCCTCTTCAACGGATTGTGCCCTGAAGAATTCAACAAAATCAGCCGTCTTGAGAATGCAAAGGAAATTTGGGATACTTTGATTGACATGCATGAAGGTACCGACTCCGTCAAGGAATCCAAGTTGGATGTGCTTCAAAGTCAACTTGACAAGTTCAAAATGAAGGATGGTGAAGGTGTCATTTGAAATGTACTCTAGGCTTGCTCTTATCACAAATGAGATTGCCGGCTTAGGAAGTGAAGAGATGACCGATGATTCATCATCAAGAAGATCCTAAGAGCCTTGGATGGAAAATATAATATCGTGTGCACATTGATTCAAATGATGCCCAATTACAAAGATCTCAAGCCAACGGAAGTCATTGGAAGAATTGTTGCTCATGAGATGTCACTCAAGGATAAGGAGGAACTTCACAACAAATCAAGTGGTGCTTACAAAGCCTCATGTGAAGCCCCCACATCATCAAGTGAGAAACAAACCTTTAATGAAGAATTGAGCTTAATGGTGAAGAACTTCAACAAATTCTACAAGAGTAGAAGCAAAGAGAGAAGCTCCAAGTCAAGGTCCTACAATGACAAAAGATCTTCTAGTCGAGAGCGAAACTGCTACAATTGTGGAAGGCCCGGACACTATCCCAATGAGTGTACGGCACCCCCCAAAAGAAGAGAAGATTCTCCAAAAAGAAGAAGTAGAAGAGAAGAATCACCACCTAGAGAAAGAAGGAGTGGAGATGATCGTTATGAACGAAGAGAAGCAAGGATTCGGAAAGAAAGGACAAGTCATCAAGGAGCTACACAAAATGAAGACATCAAGCTCATGTTGGTGAACGGGTATCCGGCTCCGACTCCGACTGTCGGTGTCAAAACCGGCGGATCTCGGGTAGGGGGTCCCGAACTGTGCGTCTAGGCGGATGGTAACAGGAGACAAGGGACACGATGTTTTTACCCAGGTTCGGGCCCTCTCGATGGAGGTAATACCCTACTCTGCTTGATTAATATTGATGATATGGGTAGTACAAGAGTAGATCTACCACGAGATCAAGGAGGCTAAACCCTAGAAGCTAGCCTATGGTATGATTGTTGTTCGTCCTACGGACTAAAACCCTCCGGTTTATATAGACACCGGATAGGTTAGGGTTACACAGAGTCGGTTACAATTGTAGGAGATCTACATATCCGTATCGCCAAGCTTGCCTTCCACGCCAAGGAAAGTCCCATCCGGACACGGGACGAAGTCTTCAATCTTGTATCTTCATAGTCTTGGAGTCCGGCCGTGATGATAGTTCGACTATCCGGACACCCCCTAGTCCAGGACTCCCTCAGTAGCGCCTGAACCAGGCTTCAATGACGACGAGTCCGGCGCGCATATTGTCTTCGGCATTGCAAGGCGGGTTCCTCCTCCGAATACTTCATAGAAGGTTTTGAACACCAGGATAGTGTCCGGCTCTGCAAAACAAGTTCCACACACCACCGTAGAGAGAATAACTTTTTGCACAGATCTGCTGACGTATTCCGCGGCGTGACATTACACCACGGCCAGGCCTTTATATGAATCGTTTTTCTTGTTCCACCTCAAAGACGTTTAGCGAGGCGGTTTTCCGGCACGTCTTATCAAAGCATAGATCATGCCCCTTATTACGGGATTCCCATCAATACGGACGTGGGTAACCCATCCGGCGCCATTGATTACGGCGCTTGGGAGATAAGCGAGTTTTACCAGGTGGTGGGGGACACATAGCTTCGTCCCGTCCATATAAGGGATAAGGATCCACCTTTTTCACCTACGCCTTCTTCCTCCTTTGCTCATCCATTTCCGCGCACTCGAGCTCCAGTGCCCAAGTCCGCACACCCCACCTCAACCTTCTCCAACTATGTCCGGAGCGGGAGGCAGGTGGATGGCCTCCTCCGTCATGGAGGGGCACATCATAAGACTGCGGGAGGCCGGATACTTGTCCGGCAACATCGCGCACAGGCTGCCCGACACGGGGCAGCTCATTCCAACCCCCAGGCCCCATGAGAGGGTGGTGTTTCTCCCCCACTTCCTCCGCAGACTGGGTTTTCCACTTCACCCATTTGTCCGGGGGCTCATGTTCTACTACGGCCTGGACTTCCACGATCTGGCCCCGAATTTCATCCTCAACATCTCGGCGTTCATCGTCGTGTGCGAGGCCTTCCTCTGCATCCAGCCTCACTTCGGCTTATGGCTGAAGATCTTCAACGTCCAGCCAAAGGTAGTGGGCGGCCGCCAAGCGGAGTGCGGAGGCGCCATGGTTGGCAAGATGGCCAAAGTCCTATGGCTCGAGGGCTCCTTTGTGGAGACGATAAAGGGTGGCAGTCGGGGTGGTTCTATATCACCGAGCAGCGACCCCAAATGGGCGGCGGCCCCGAATTCAGATCTGGCTTCCCCACACCGCTCTCATCATGGAAAGAGACGGGCCCGACGTGGGGAATTCGGACGAGATATCCGGACTCCAAACATGCGTCCGAAACACGGTGGACAAGAATCTCGGGCTTGTCAACGTAATCCAGTGATGCTCATCCGCCGGATTCTCCCATGCCAACAACGGGCCTTCAAATTGTGGGAGTTCGATCCAGACAAAGACTCGACTCTAAAAGGCTCTTGACACGGCGTAAGAAGATGCCCGGAAGAGTCTTGTTCAAGGGCCGAGCTCCCTCATCCGCCTTGAAGATCGCGGATACAGTTCGCAACGTCAAGCCGGCGAGGTAAGTTATTTTACCCTTTACGGGACTCTTTTTCATAGATTGACTCTATGTGGGATCTAAAACTCCCTAATCTTTGACAGGACTGGCTGAAGACGTCCAGACAGATTAAGCTATGCAGCTCCTTTTGGAAGACCCAATGGGCCTTTCGATTGGCCAGGCTGCTGGCTCCGGTACCCATGTGGTGCCGGAGAAGAAGGCCAAGAAGGAGGCCACGGGAACTCGAAGGAGCTCCCGACGCCAGTCTTGCCGGATTACAAGCAGAATCTTCTCCTGAGGACGAGGAGGAGGAAAAGAAGCTTCTCCCCCAGCGGGGGAGGAGAGGAAAAGGAAGGCCGCCCCAACTGGGGAGGCCGGAGGGTCCAAGAAGGGAAGAACCCTTCCCCCGGACTTCTCCACCAACGTTGACAACGACGAGGAGGATTGGCCAACAAGGGCCAAGCCCCTGGCGAGATCGTAAGTGTCCGGATACCCATGGCTTTTTTATTATTGCATAGTGTTCTCTAATTTCGAACAATCATGCAGCCCGCCCAAGGGCGAGTTCGCCGCTTCATCGGCGGGTCCACAGTTTAAATCGGAAATGGAGAGTACTTCGCTTCCGGCCGCCTCCTCGCCTCACGCCGCGGACGACACCGAGGTGGTGCCCCAAGGGGGGCCTGGTCAAGAGGAGGTGGTGCAGGAGGCGCCACGAGGCAACCTCCCGGACTCCAGGCGCGTGGGGGGCAAGACCCCCAGGGGCTCTAAGCCCGACCCTTGTCCGGACTCCATGCCGGAACCTTCAGCGGTTCCGGAGTCCGGCAAGCGGTCCCTTTGTAAGAAGGGTAAGACGCCGGTGTCCTCCGTCCAACCGGAGGCACCGGATAGCTTGCTGGAGGCGCTTAACAGCGCCTCCATCAGGAAGGAGCACCGCCTTTGTTATGAGTGCGGTGATCCGGACGATTCGATCTGCCAAGAGCGGGCTGACGAAGCTGTACCAGCCTTCTAACAGGCTTTGAGGTAAGTTTTAGAATATGTAAAAATATTGCCGCATAGAGCGGTAGCCCACGATGCTTAGTTCGGTGCTCGGAAAGAAAAGCCGGACTAAGGATCTAAAAAGATATCTGTGAGAGTCTAACATAAGTATGTCAATATGGGAATGCATGTCATTCTTGACCTCTGCCCGCCTTGACTACGGAGGTCAATGCATTGAAGCAGAGCCTTGAGCGGTCCGAGAACGAGCTCGGCCAAGCCAAGAAGCAGCTCGAGGACAAGGAAGGTAAGTAATACCTTATTAAAGAAATACCTTATAGAAAGGTTTCGGTTGCAAAAAATAACAGGAATAACATGGGTCCTGCAGGGGCCACGAACGAGGTGGCGACCCTGAAGGAAGCGGTGTCCGTGGCCGAAAACAAAGCGGGCTGCGGAACGCACCGAGCGAGAGAAGGGGAGGCGCAGCTGGTGGAGGTGCGGCAAGAGCTCTGTGCTCGTGGAAAAACACAAGGGTTTGGAGCGTGACTCAAGACCCGAGAGTCCGAGCTTGCCTCGGCTCTTGAGAGTGCCAAAGCTGCTAAGGCCGAGGCCCAAAAAGCCCTCCAAGAAATTGAATCATTAAAGAAGATAGCGGCGGGTAAGGCATTCTTTATGCAAAGCAAGCATGTGAAAGTGAATTACCTATTACTTACCCGGATTCGGAGCTCTCCAGGAGCATTCGCAGATTTGCCCCGAAGTGTGTCTGATGTTGCCGCATTCTACCGCGCCAAGGAGGGGAGCTCGATGGAGAAGGTGTTCTGGTCTCAGTATGCTGAGGCCGAACGTCTGATGCCCCTGAGCGACTAGCTGAAGTAGCTGGTCGAGCTCCACAAGGTCGCCGAACAGGCCATGAAGGGCCTTATAGTTCGGCTGTGGCCATTGGAAGCCATGCACAGGAGCTACTTGCTTAGTATAACGGCCGGTGGGCCTTTGTCCATGAATTGAAGTCATCAAGCGCTCCGTCTGCATTGAAGGTGTCCGTCGGGCCCTTGCCCGTGCTAAAGTGCACTGGGGCAAGCTGGATGCGGAGAAGCTTGTGACGGACGGGCCACCGAAAGGCAAGGAGCATTGCACGCCCGAAATGTACTATGAGGGCCTCCTGAAGGGTGCCCGCCGAATAGCGGATGAGTGCTCCAAAGATGTAATTTTTGAATAGACTCGCATTTGTTATCCTGTACGCTGAAAACTTGTTCATATGCGCTAAGCAATGCTTATTAATTTAAAATATTACCTTTTGTGCGGCCGTTTATCAAATTTGAGAGATGGAAAGTCGTTGGCTTCAGCCCCCATGCCACGAGTGCTGGGGTGTTCGGGATAAACTTTAGCACTCTTGTTCCCATACTTGGGTCCATCTAGGGAGGCGCTCAACGCAACGAACAAGGCAACCGGACTTATAATGCTTGAACACTCTCACTTAGCCATAGAATTCTATAAGTTTAAATTTAGTGAAGCCCCTAGTATTCGGAAGACCGAGTTCGGGCGCTTATCCACGCCTTGGCCGGACAATTCGGTTCCTCGCTCTAAGCGGCATAAGTCTTTAGGGACCCGAAAAACCTCTCGAACAGCGATCGGCTCTCGCCTCTATCATGACGGTCAGTTTTAGCTTTCTTCGAGGTGCTCGACCCAGCTCAACTGGGCACAATCGCGATGGTTCTCCCGGTGCTACCTTAGCCGATATAACGGAACGTAAGGTACCAAAACACGGGAGCCGGGCAAACCCAACTATTGACCCAAGACATGATTCGGAGCCAATGCATATAATGCTATAAGTTCGGGGTGCCACACTTGTGAAAGTGTTCGGACTTGTCACACCATAATTTTGGGGTACTTTAAGCCCCTGGTGTATTGGCCGTACCAAAGTGTACGGGTGCAACATGTCATGAAATGAACATATGTATAGATAAAGAAAGGAGTGCAATAATAAGCAAAAGCTATGTATTGTTTATTCAAAAAGGTACTGCAATGAAAGCAGAACGATACAAATAGTGCGATAAGCAAGGGATGGAACTATCTAACATGTCCCCCTCCAGGGGTAAGCTGCGGCATGTTATGTAAAACCGGTATAATGCTCGTAATAGAGACCACCTGAACACTCGACGTGGCTTTCTGCTTCCCTGGCTGTTGCATCGTGAGTTCGGTGTTTCTAGTGCCGGACATGACTTCTGGAGAACTGAGTCCTGAAAGTAAGAAAAAGGGAGAAAAAAGAAAAAAACAAAAAGAATGAAACAATCGGGAGCCCCTGGTGCGGTTGAGCCGCATTCCGGGCGTGCCGTGGTCGTGCCCCTCCCCTTATGCCCATGGTATCTCTAGAGCATAATTATGTACGCGTAGTACTGGCTTCGCAATTTCGCGAGGGCTGGGGTTGGGGCCGGATTGCTACGCGTGCTTGAATCGTGCCAGTCGGTCTTGTTGTAGGTTACTCCGGCGCGCTAGCGGTGTCCGGACGCTTAGTGGCGGATTCGAGAATTGCTTTGTGAGAGATCGCTGGCGCCTCCGCCGCGAGGGCCGCCGTGTGCTCCTCCGTTCGGAGAGAGTGTTTGGTGTTTCCATTGACCGTGATTACTCCTCAAGGGTCTGGCATCTTGAGCTTGAGGTATGCGTAGTGCGGCACCGCATTGAACTTTGCAAATGCGGTTCGCCCGAGCAGTGCATGATAGCCGCGCTGAACGGGACGATGTCGAAGATTAACTCTTCGCTTCGAAGTTATCCGGGATCCGAAGACCACTTCGAGTGTAATCGAGCCTGCATAATTGGCCTCTACACCGGTATGGCGCCTTTAAAGGTCGTCTTTGTAGGTTTAATCCTTGAGGGTCTATGCCCATTTTGCGCATTGTATCACGATAAAGCAGGTTCAGTTGCTACCGCCGTCCATCAGGACTACGGTGAGGTGAAATCCGTCAATAATTGGGTCAAGAACCAATGCGGCGAAACCGCCGTGGACGGATGCTAGTGGGGTGGTCCTTCGATCGAAGGTGATCGGGCAGGAAGACCATGGGTTGAACTTCGGGCTGGCTCCATCACAGATATCGTCCCTTAGCGCACGCTTCCACTCCCTTTTGGGTATATGGGTTGCGTATATCATGTTCACCGTCCGCACTTGTGTGGAAAACCCTTCATCCTCTATTGTTCGGCCGAGGCTCTTCCTTGTCATCGCTATGCGGCCCCTTGTCATTGAGTTCGGCACTTAACTTGCTCGCTTGCTTGAACACCCAACAATCCCTGTTGGTGTGATTGGCTGGTTTTTCGGGGTGCCGTGTATCCGCATAGCGATCGAGTATTCGGTCCAAGTTGGACGGGCCCTGGGTATTTCTTTTGAATGGCTTCTTCCGCTGACCGGGTTTAGAGCCTCTGAATCCGGCATTGACGGCCGTATCTTCAACATTATCGCCGTTAATGCGGCGCTTGTTCTTGTTGCGACGCGACCTGCCATTGCTGTCCTTGGTATCCAAACTATCAGGGTGTTTGGCCAAGTTGTTGCTTTGAGCTAGCCAGCTGTACTCTCCCGCACAAAGGCGGGTCATGAGTGTTGTGAGGGCTGCCATGGATTTCGGCTTTTCCTGTCCTAGGTGCCGGGAAAGCCATTCGTCGCGGATGTTATGTTTGAAGGCTGCAAGGGCCTCTGCATCCGGACGATCAACGATTTGATTTTTCTTTGTTAGGAACCGTGTCCGTAATTGTTCCGGCCGATTCTTCCGGCTGCTGAATTATATGGCTAAGGTCATCGGCGTACGGTGGTCGCATATATGTGCCCCGGAAGTTATCAAGGAATGCGGCTTCCGTGTCCTCCCAACAACCAATTGATTCTCCGGCAAGCTGTTTAGCCAATGCCGAGCTGGTCCTTTAAGCTTGAGTGGGAGGTATTTGATGGCATGTAGATCATCACCGCGGGCCATGTGGATATGGAGGAGATAATCCTCGATCCAGACCGCAGGGTCTGTGGTACCATCATATGATTTGATGTTTACGGGTTTGAAGCCCTCGGGGATTTGATGATCCATTACTTCATCTGTGAAGCATAGCGGGTGTGCGGCGCCTCTGTATTGGGCTATATCACGACGTAGCTCATATGAGCTTTGTCTCATCGTGTTCGCCCGGCCGGTTTATCAGTATCCGTGTGACGGTAGTCATCCCGAGTCGTTAGGCGCACACGATCCGTAGATCGATCTTGTATGTTTTGCCTTATCCTCCAATATATCTCGCAAGTCCGGCGCTTTTCCGTGCCTTGGTACTTTTTGAGCGTCCGTGGTGTGGCTTGAGCGGAGGGCCGAGAGGCTTCTCTGTCGCGACCATGGGGTGGCCGGTCCGCCATGTCGTCGCTGGTCACTTGGGTGCTTCCTCCTCTAATCGAGGCAACGGCTGCGTTTGGGGTAGCTTTTGAGGGGCGTTCGAGTTCATACTCTTGGCTGCAAGGACTTCACCATCCGCTGCCTAGCGTGTCTTAGTTAGCTCTAAGTCGTTGCTGCTTTTCTTGAGGCTGCTTGCCGTGGCTGTAAGCCTGCGTTTGAAACGCAGCTCCTGCTCGGCGGGATCCTCGTGCAGCCATTAAATGCGTCGTCGAGGCTTGCCTCGTCTTGGAGGGAGGCGCATAATTATCGCCCTCGACCTCTCTTTCTGCCGCCGTAAATGCGGACTTGCTTCTCTCTCCTCCTGCCGAGTCCTGCGGAGGGGTTGTCTTCAACCTTTGTCCGGGTGTTATTATCTCCCGTGCCGGAATCACTGTTTTTGCTGTGGCGGGATTTAGAGCGGCGCCGCTGACGTCGGCGCTTCGGTTGCTTTTTGGAGGGGTCATCCTTCATTGTTTCATCGCCGTTCCCATCTTTTGGGATGTCCACCATGTATATGTCATATGATGAGGTGGCCTTCCAGTGCCCTGTAGGCGCTGGGTCTTGGTCGTCTCCGGCATCGTCGTCCATACCGTCGATGTCTTCGAGTCAAGTCGAACATGTCGGTTAAATCGTCGGCGGTGGCTACAAAGTGGGTGGTGGGTGGGTGTTGAATTTCTTCGTCGTCCGTATCCCAACCTTCACATCGTAGTCGGCCAGGGCTCTCCGGATAAAGAGAGAGACTTTAGTGAATTGAGGATGTCGCCAAAGGGCGAGTCTTTGAAAGATGTCCGGCGATGAACTCCATGACCGGCGCCCAATCGGATTCGATTAGCAGGGGCGCGGAGGGTTCGGAGTCCGGAGAGGAGTCCGGCACCCTGGAGTCAAGGTCTTCGCAAAGGACAGGGACGGAGTTCGGCTCAATCGCCGTAGAGATCGTAGCCCCCGAGGCGGTGTCCAACCGCTCGTCCTTGATCGGGGAATCCGGCTTCGGATTAAGGGTCGGAGCGGATGCTGGTGCGGCCTCCAGGGCACTATTCGGCTGCAGAGCTAGATCATGCCCATCGAGACAGTGCGACACGCTCGGCTGCGGCTCGAATCCGTCGAAGATCAAGTCTCCACGGACATCGGCCGTATAGTTCAAACTTCCAAATTTGACACGATGGTCGGGCGAAGCTTCGATCGCTTCCGGATGGCTGCTTAATTGGCCCGCAGTGCAAAGCCGCCGAATACGAAGATCTATCCGGGGAGAAAAGTCTCACCCTGGACCGCGTCATTGTTGATGATCAAAGGAGCCATCGGGCCTATCGGTGACGACACAGAGGAACTCTCAATGAAAGCACCAATGTCGGTGTCAAAACCGGCGGATCTCGGGTAGGGGGTCCCGAACTGTGCGTCTAGGCGGATGGTAACAGGAGACAAGGGACACGATGTTTTTACCCAGGTTGGGCACTCTTGATGGAGGTAATACCCTACTCCAGCATTAAAAATATTGATGAAATGGGTAGTACAAGAGAAGATCTACCACGAGAACAATGAGGCTAAACCCTAGAAGCTAGCCTATGGTATGATTGTTGTTCGTCCCAAGGACTAAAACCCTTCGGTTTATATAGACACCGGATAGGTTAGGATTACACAGAGTCGGTTACAATGGTAGGAGATCTACATATCCGTATCGCCAAGCTTGCCTTCCACGCCAAGGAAAGTCCCATCCGGACACGGGACGAAGTCTTCAATCTTGTATCTTCATAGTATTGGAGTCCGGCCGTGATGATAGTTCGGCTATCCGGACACCCCCTAGTCCAGGACTCCCTCACCGACAATCACTCCGAGAGAAGCTATCACTCCAACTCCGAATATACTCAACATGCAGGTGTTGCCGGTCTAGCACTTGTGTCAACCAACTCCTACGATATATTTGATTCACCAAACGAAGGAATTGGAAGATGCTTCATGGCCAAAGGTCCAAAGGTATCACATCCCAAGTATGTTGATTTCAATAATGATGAAGATGACTTGTTAGGTGATGATGATTTACTTGTTGACAACTCTAGTGATGAATACTATGATGAAACGCCAATTAATCATGCTAATCAAGATGAAACGAATGACAATGATAAGGAGAAGATTGAGTCTCTAACTAAAGAACTAAACACTCTTAAGTTACCTCATGAAACTATCTTAGGAGATCATCGAGAACTTTTAAGGACTCATGAGAAATTACGTTTTGAAAAGCTCAACCTTGAGCAAGAGCATGAGTTCTTAAAGGCAATCAATGATGATCTTCGCAAGAAAAGTGCTTCTTACATTGCCAAGCGTTTACTCTTATCCACTTACATGCCTCAAGTCAAGTCTAGTAACAAGAACAAGAAAGATTCTTCCTCTAGTAGTAACAATAATCATGCTAAATCCAATGTTGTTGCTTCTAGTAGTTCTCTTGATTCCACTAATGATTCTCTTAGCCAAGTTACACTTGAGCAATAAAATAGCTTATTGAAGGGAATTATAGAGAAAGGTGTTTACAAGAGCCTTGCCGGGAGTAAGCAATTCGAGGAAATTGTACGCAAGCAAGGAAGGCATCGGAAGAACCAAGGTGTTGGTTTTGAACGAAAGTTCAATGCCAATGGAGTTGAGTGGGAAGAAGATCAATACCCCAAGACGAAGTTTGTTCCTCAACAAGAGAAGTATGATCCTACTTATTTCAAAGGGACACAAGCTCAAGATGATCTTCCACCACAAGACCACAAGCAAAAAGGCAAGGACTAGCTTCAAGAGGAAATTGATGCATTTGAAGAAGCTCATAAGGCCTTGGTCAAGTGGGTTCCCAAGACTACATCAAGTTCCACTTCATCAAGTACAACTACAACTCCGATGATTCCCATCAAGATGGTGTGGATCCTGAAGAAGAAGAACTAGATAGTTCTTGAGGGTGACTCCGCCAACATACTTCGCTCTTATCATTTTGGCAAGAACAAGTGCAATCAACTTCCACATCTTGCACTAGTTCAAGGAGTCACAAACCCTCTTGTTGGTAAGACAAGGGAAAAGGTAACCTAAAGCTTTCATAGACATCATCTTGTGTGTGCATCACTCTATGTCTATGGATATCCTTGTTTGTTCCTTGTGGGACTAACCCGTGTAGGTATTGAAAGTGCAACTCACTCCAAAGGATAGCTCCAAACGATCTACATCAACATTGAGCATCCACATCTTCAACATCTACACGAAGTCATCATTGACAAAACCCAAGGTTAGTTCATCCCTCTTAGGGGGGATCTCACATCTAGGGGGAGCTTTACTCTAAGAATTGAGCTAAAGCAACTCTAATGGTGTGAAAACAACAACACTTTATGTAAAAGTGGTAACCCCACTTGTGCTTAAACGATGAGTATGACCTATGATCAAATGTTCTCATCTGACTCCTAAGTCAATATACTCATATATAGATGACCTAGTCATCGCCAATTGCTTGATAGATGCTAGAATTGGTTGTGCATGCTTTGCCACATATTTCAATTGCCATTTTATTATGTGAGCATGTTGGTTGCATAATTTACTCATTCAAGGACATCCACTTGTTGTTTTGATTGATTGGTTTCTTTTTCTCTTGCCAAGTGGATGGACAAGAATGTCTAAGAACCTTATCTAGCTATCTATGCTTTTCTCGTCTCAAACTCTATTCATGCTACATCACAAAATTTGATCAAGTCAGATTCGAACCACTCTGTGTGAGGAGCACTCGGAGTCCCCGATTCGTCATAGTATTAAACTTCCAAAACTTCTTTGTGCGTTTCGGTCTGACCGATTCACCCATTTCGGTCATACCGAGATCACTAAGTCGATCTAGGTTTTCAATCTCGGTGCAACCGATTTGAACTTTTCGGTCACACCGAGTTGTTCCACTCGGTCACACCGACAGGGTCAGGCTATATATACCCACGGGCAAAATTTTGGAAATTTTCTCCGAACTCTTTCGCCCGCGCTTAGCCCGCTCTGCCTCCAGGGTCTCCAGATCATCCTCCTCGTTGCCAATTGTCTCCTGCCGCTGGTCTCCGCCGCGGTCAACGGGAATCATCCCTGCCGTTGCCGACGTAGCGAGTTCATCGCCGAACTAGGGTATGAACTTGATCACTGTTCTATCCTTATCTGATTCCTAGCACATTGTGTTCGCCATGAATCTTTCCATGATTGAAACTATCTTATCCAGTCAAAAACACTCCGTAGATTAGAGATGATTTGAAAATTTAGGGTTAGGTTTCCGCCAAAACCATCTCGGACCAACCGAGTTGTGGAACTCGGTACCACCGATTCTGCTCAGGCCATTGCACATGTGATTGTCGGTCTGACCAAGAATTGCAAATCGGTGTGACCGAGTTCAGGACTTTGTGAAACCCTAGCAGTCTCGGTGCCACCAAACTGTGACTCGGTCTGTCCGAGTTCACTAGTTTAGGTTCCAACAGTTGCTTCGGTATCACCGAGTTTACAAATCGGTTGGTCCGAAATGCTTTCTGAGGAAAACTAAAACTAAGTTTTTTTGCAAAAACCTCTGTATTTTGTGATGCTCATCCACTCTATCTCATCTATATCTACTCACAGGGTCAGTTGTCAGAGATTGCAATATGTCTGATCAAAGTGACAGCCAGAACAAGGAAGAGGAGCAGGTTCACATGAGTGAGGGAACTAGTCCCTCTAGCAGCTCAGATGATGGAAGCAGGAGCACACCCAGCAACTTGCCAAAATCTGCCACCAGGGCCAGAAAGAAGAAAACTTCTGAATCTGAGGATGAAGACTATGTGGCAGTTGAGGATGAGGCCACTTCCAAGAAGAAAGTGCTTAAAAAGGAATATAGCATCTTCAAGAACTAAGCCAGGTCTGAAGACCAAGAGGCCAGCAGGAAGACATCCAATGTCTAAACCTAGGAAAGTTGCCACAGGTGAGAAAATGGAGCTCACTCTTGAACCCAAGGAAGCTGGAGATGGCAAGAAGAGGAAAGAGAGGGTCAAGAAGACCATGGCCAGAGTAATTGGAAATCCATCTATGATGAGAGACTCTGAAGAGGAAGAGGAAGAAGATGCTGCACCAGCACCTAAGGCACATAAACTTATGGGAGATGCCATAAGATCAGGGGCTGCTTCATCTAAGCCCAAAGAAGCTCCCAAGCCAGCTGCTCCAAAACCCAAAACTGCACCAAAGAGGAGTACCAGGAACATTCCAATTTCTTGAGAAAAACAAGGCCCCAAAGGTGCAAAAGCTATTCTTTGAAGAAGAAGATGATGAGACACATGTTTTGAGGAAGTTAAAGCCAAAAATTCCAGATCATAATGATGCTCATCCTGTAGCAGAAAACATGAAGATCAGGAAGGCCTCATGATTGAGGCTATGGAGAGAGTCAGATCCATATGCCACCAGGAGGAGAACTGCTGTGGACTACAGGTTCCATAACAAAGAACAGCAGGATTTCTATGAGACAGTGTTGCTTGACAAGAAACCAATAGTATGTGACATGAGATGGGTCAACTGGGAGTACATCAAGGAGAATGAAGAACACTATCCAGGAGTATATGACAGTTTCAAGGCTTGTGGAGTTGATGAGTTTGTGGCTCAGAAGCTCACAAAGTGGAATGATGAGCTTATCATGCAGTTCTACTCCACATCTCACTTCTACCCAGATGGCAAGATAGTCTGGATATCTGAAGGCACTAGATACCAGTCAATGATGGCAGAATGGGCTCAATTGATCAATGCTCCTGAGGAGAATGAAGATGACTTGGATGTCTATGCCAAGAAGAAGGATCACAACTCTATGGCTAGCATGTACAAGGAGATTCCTGATGCAGATCTTGAGACTCACCAATTTGGATCAGTGAAACACTGGCCGTCAGATCGCCTACTATCAATTGGATCCTCGTGCACACTCTTACGCCTAAGTCCGGTGATCATAGAATGATCAGAGGCCACTCCATCAATCTGCTACATATATTTGATGTGCCACAAAAGTTCAAGGTCATGAGTCTTATAGTTGAAACTATCAAGAGGACAGCCGCTGACCAAAAGAGAAGCTGTGGGTATGCCCCACAGATCCAGGAGTTGATTAACTCCAAGATGGGCACTGACACATACTTGTTGGACAAGGAGCACATGCCTATCTATCCAGACTTTGAGGACAACCAAGTGGTTATGAATGAGGATGAACCATCTTCTGTGCAAGCTCAAGCAAAGAGGGAGAAGGCAAAGGCTGAGAAAGCTGCAAAGATGCCAACCATGGAAGAGGCATCTCAGTATCTTCTGAAGAGCAAGCAAGATCGGCTTGGCTACTTGATTGCATCCACTAAGGATTGAGAAAGGGATGGCCACCCTGACTCAAAACCAGGAGAGCTTGGAAAGGATCATGGAGCAGAAGTTCTATGACATGGATGTGAAGGTAACTGAGATCCAGTCTGTTGTGGAGCAACTTCAGGATGATATGCAGGAGAGGAAGGGCAAGACAACCATCGAGGCATTTGCCAGAGTGCCTAGAGCTCAGAGGTCAACTGCGGTGCGAATGCATAATCGGAGCCACTTCATCAAGACCAGCCATGACTTCAGTGCCACCAGCTCCAGCACCAACTCCAACAGCTCCATCTACATCGACTGAAGCCTTCGTTCTTGGAGTTCTCCGGACACCACCACTTGAAGACCAAGCCTGAGAGACGATTTAGTGCTATGCATTTTCTATGAACTTTTTGGTAACTTGTTGGCAAAGGGGGAGAAAAATGTATAGATCATAGGCTTCGAGAGAGAGCGTTGCTTCTTTATTCTCTCTTGCTTTGGTGGTTGAACCTTATTTGCTTGATTGAGATACTTTCTGTCTGTGTGATACTTGGATGATCATATGTGTTTGATCATATGCTACATTAATGCTTGTTGGATGACATTATGATTTTATCCCTATATGATCATTCACTTTGCTTGGTGATGAGTGCATGTATTTAATTATTATCATTTTGAGCGCTCCACCAAGATGTATGTGACATGGAAGAGTAACCCATGAGCCTAACTCTCTGTGCATTTGCAGTCCAAAGCAAATCATAAACTATGCACAAATTTAGGGGGAGCTCTTGCTTTTCACATACTTCTCAAAGCGACAATGTTTTTCACTCTTATTATCATTCGTCGAAGCATTGATCTATATGTTGTCATCAATTACTAGAAAGGGGGATATTGAAAGTGCAACTATCCCTGGGTGGTTTTGGTAATTCCTAACAACATATAGCTCATTGAGATAACATTATTCCAAGATTAATATTTCAGGAAAAGCTCAATGAATGGCATGTCATGGATGAGGAAAGTGGACCCCTCAAAATACTAAGGACAAAAAGATTGGCTCAAGCTCAAAGCTCAAGACTCTACATTTTATATTTTAGTGATCCAAGATCACATTGAGTCTATAGGAAAAACCAATACTATCAAGGAGGAATGAGGTGTTGCTCGATGAGGTTCTTGCTTCATAGTGCTTAGTGATATGCTCCAAAACCCACAACTACCTTCCCACATCCACATTTGACCTAAACCAAAAGTCAGACTCGACCCCACCGATTCTTTCTATCCGGCAACCAAGTTCAGATGTCATAGCCACTGCCACAAATCCTAGGCAAATCGGTCTCACCGATAGGGATCTCGGTCGAGGTGGGGTTGTAATCTCTGCTTTCCCTTCAGAACGCTTCGGTCCTACCGAGATGAGCGATCGGTCCCACCGAGATTGCAATGTAAACTCTCTGTTTCCCTTTTGTAACATTTCGGTCCCACCGAAATGAGCAAATCGGTCCCACCGAGTTTACCTGACCAAATCTCTGGTTAGCTTATTACCAAAATCGGTCCCACCGAGTTTGTGTAATCGGTCACACCGATATTATGTTATGCCCTAACCCTAACCATATCGGTCCAACAGAGTTGCATCTCAGTCCCACCGAAAATCCTAATGGTCACTAGGTTTGCTAAATCGGTCCGACCGAGTTTCTCAATTCGGTCTCACCAAGATTGGTAAATTGTGTGTAACGGTTAGTTTTTGTGTGGAGGCTATATATACCCCTCCACCCACTCTTCATTCGTGGAGAGAGCCATCAGAACAAACCTACACTTCCAACTTACCAGTTTTGAGAGAGAACCACCTACTCATGTGTTGAGGCCAAGATATTCCATTCCAACCACAAGAATCTTGATCTCTAGCCTTCCCCAAGTTGCTTTCCACTCAAATCTTCTTTCCTCCAAATCCAAATCCTGTGAGAGAGAGTTGAGTGTTGGGGAGACTATCATTTGAAGCACAAGAGCAAGGAGTTCATCATCAACACACCATTTGTTACTTCTTGGAGAGTGGTGTCTCCTAGATTGGCTAGGTGTCACTTGGGAGCCTCCGACAAGATTGTGGAGTTGAACCAAGGAGTTTGTAAGGGCAAGGAGATCGCCTACTTCGTGAAGATCTACCGCTAGTGAGGCAAGTCCTTCGTGGGCGATGGCCATGATGGGATAGACAAGGTTGCTTCTTCATGGACCCTTCATGGGTGGAGCCCTCCGTGGACTCACAGGCAACTGTTACCCTTCGTGGGTTGAAGTCTCCATCAACGTGGATGTACGATAGCACCACCTATCGGAACCACGACAAAAACATCCGTGTCTCCAATTGTGTTTGAATTCTCCAAACCCTTCCCTTTACATTCTTGCAAGTTGCATGCTTTACTTTCCGCTGCTCATAGACTCTTTGCATGCTTGCTTGAATTGTGTTGAGATTGCTTAACTTGTGCTAAGATAGCTAAAATCTGCCAAAGACTAAAATTGGGAAAAGGATAGATTTTTAATTGGTCAAGTAGTCTAATCACCCCCCCCCTCTAGACATACTTTCGATCCTACAGTTTTGTTTGGCCAACTTGATCTATTTATATTGCAATGGGAAGAGGTGCCCGGTAGTGGGTTCGATTTTACGGTGCTTGATCCAAGTGACAGAAAGGGAACCGACACGTATGTATCGTTGCTACTAAGGATAAAAAGACGAGATCTATATCTACCTCCATATAGATAAACTGATCTTGTCTACATCATGTCATCGTTCTTATTGCATTACTCCATTTTTCCATGAACTTAATACACTAGATGCATGCAGGATAGCGGTCGATGTGTGGAGTAATAGTAGTAGATGCAGGCAGGAGTCGGTCTACTAATCTTGGACGTGATGCCTATGTAACGATCATTGCATGGATATCATCATAACTATTTGAAGTTCTATCAATTTCCCAACAGTAATTTGTTTACCCAGCGTTTGCTATTTTTCTCGAGAGAAGCCACTAGTGAAACCTACGCCCCCGGGTCTTCTTTCTCATATATTTGCCTTGCGATCTACTTTCCCTTTGCGTTTATTTTCAGATATATTAATCCAAAAATGTAAAAGTACCTTGTTGTGTTTTATCTTTATTTGTTTTATTTGGCGTTTGATCTATCAATCTACTACAATTTACCTCACGTCCGTTTGCCTATCTTGAGGCGCCGTACCCCGGAAGGGATTGACAACCCCTTTAACTCGTCGAGTTGCGAGGTGTTGTTGTTTGTGTGCAGGTGTTGTTTACGTTGTGTTGCTTGGTTCTCCTACTGGTTCAATACCTTGGTTTCACAACTGAGGGAAAAACCTACCGTCGATGTGCTACATCATCCATCCCTCTCCGGGGAAATACCAACGTAGTTGCAGCAACCGTCAAGGATAATTTCTGGCACCGTCGCCGGCGAGGATTTTCAACATAACCAAGTTCCTAATCACAAATCTCATCTCCTTGCAATTTACATTATTTGCCATTTTCCTCTCATTTTCCTCTCCCCCACTTCACAAAAATTTGTCGTTTTATTCGCCTTCCTTTTCCATTCGCCATTTTCTTGTCAGATCTATTCTCTGCTTGCAATCATGAGTGATTTCGGTATGGCACCAACAGATGATGGCCTGACTCCTAAGATTGGACGTACAGGCAATCTGGATGCCAAAAATTTTATCTTGGGGCAAGGGAACGCTATGGGAAAAGAACGTATCCAAGAATTTTTCAATTGTGTAGAAAATCTGAGTCTTGTTGATGCTCCTATACTTAAAACTACTAGATCTTATGCGGATGCTATTTCAACACTAGTTCTGTAACTTGAATGTAAATTTATCCGCACTCATCCTACTTTGCAAAGATTGTTTTCTGAGCTTCCCGAAATAAAGAATCCTAGGGCTAAAAACTTAGCCACTCTCGTTCTTATGAATGAGTTTGACTACATAATATGGGAAGCTAAGGAAATCATTGACTTTTATGGTATGAATCGTGAAAACCCCGTGATAGATGAAATTCTTTACAATAGTGATTGTGCACTAAGGCATTTGCTTGGGGAGAATAAGATCTTTGATGAGAATCTTAAAAAGGAGGTTCCCGTTCTAGAAATAATCCAACAAGTTTTCAATAATGTCAATCAACATTACTCTTGGATTGTTGCGGGAAATCAAAGGGGTTATGATGAAAACCAACTAAGGAATGCTAAAGTTTCCATGGATAATATGTTTTATGTTTTGTTTACAAAACCTCACGATGGAAACACCCCTAAGAAAACTAAGAAGAAGAAGGATGACAAAACTTAGATCCTTGCCTTACGCCTAGCTAAGGGCGTAAAACTATAGCGCTTGTTGGGAGGCAACCCAATGAATAAAATTTATTTTTTCTTTTTGATTTTTGTTATTGTGTTTTTACACAATTATGCTACTGGTATGATTGTTTTTTTTGTGTTTTAATTAGTGTTTGTGCCAAGTAAAGCCTTTAGGATCTTCTTGGGTGATAGTTGTTTGATCTTGCTAAAAAAGACAGAAACTTTGTGCTCATGATTTTTTTTCATAAATCACGGAAAAGAGCTTTTGCCCTGATTACTTTTGAAGAATATTAATATAAAAATTACCCTGGTCGTCTTAATTTGGTAGAATTCTTGGAGTTACAGAAGTATTCACTAAAGTCAGATTACTACAGGTATTACATTTTGTGATTCTGTTTTCTTTGTGTTGTGTGCTTATTTTGATGGCTCTATGGTTTTCTTTGATGAGTTTTTGCCATAGAAAAGTTGGAATACAGTAGATATAATACAAAAACAAAATATGAATTTGTTTGATACAACACTTATAGTAGTGGTTTGCTTTCTTATACTAACGGATCTCACGAAGGTTTTGTTGAGTTTTGTGTGATTGAAGTTCTCAAGTTTTGGGTTATCTTACGATGGATGAAGGAAGGATATAAGAGCCTAAGCTTGGGGATGCCCCGACATCCCAAGCTATTATCCAAGAATGAGCAACCAACTAAGCTTGTGGATGCCCCCGAGTGGCATCCCCGCTTTCTTCCAACAACTATCGGTATTTTACTCGAGGCTATATTTTTATTCGTCACATGATATGTGTTTTGCTTGAAGAATCTTGTATGATATGTGTCTTTGCTTGTTTTATTTTGTGTTTTAAGTCATCAATCCTTTCTGGACACACCTATTTGAGAGAGCCAAAATTATATCATGACTTGTTAGAATTACTCTCTATGCTTCACTTAAAACTTTTTGAGCACGGTGTGCTTTGTTATTTTTGAAGAAATTCTCTCTTGCTTCACTTAGATTTATTTGAGAGTTAGTAAAATTTTGAAGAAATTCTCTCTTGCTTCACTTAAATTATTTTGAGAGAATGAAAATTTGTTACGCTCATGATCTTCACTTATATTTGTTTGGGCTTATGGAAAGCAACTCATGAAAATTAGTCCCAAAGTGATAGACATCCAAGAAGGATAAAGAAAAGAATGTCATGAAGATCATTGGACAAAATAAACTTGATTCTTAGTAATAGTTTTGAGATATGATGATGTGATATGTGAGTTATGTTGATGAGTAATTGTGCTCTAGTAAGAATATTGGTGTTAAGGTTTGTGATTCCCTATGCATGCATGAAAGTCAATAATCATGCAATGAAAATTATATCCTACTTGTGGTGCATTATTCGGTGTTAATTATGCTTAATGCTTGCTTATGAGATTATTCGTTTCTTGGTTGGTCGCTTCTCAATCTTTTTGCTAGCCTTCCCTTTGCACCAAGTATGACCTCTACTTGTGCATCCAAAATCCTTTAAACCAGTTTTGCCACATGAGTCCACTATATCTACCTATATGCGGTATTCTTTTGCCGTTCTAAGAAAATTTGCGTGTGCCATCTCTAATTTTCAAAATAAACTTCTCTTTGTGTGTTTGTTTCGCTCATGAGCAGTAATGAGTAGCTAATATTTTCCATGCTGGATGTGTTATTCTCATGATGAGTGTTTATTCACTTGTCATTGCACGAGAGTAAGGCAAAGGTCTTAGGGATGCCCAATCCCGAAATGCAAAAATGAATTTACTTTATGTTGTCAAATAATAAATTCCTTGGTATGGAAGGCACCCGTGGATATGACTAGCCATGGAATGTAAAAGAATGGTGGAAAAAGGAATAAACTTTATTTTCTGTTTGGGAACCGCCTATGGCATATCTAGCATGGAAAGTGTTCGTAGCTCTATGTCGTTGTCGTTGGTGGGATGGATACACCTCCCAAAATGTATTTATCTCTAATTTTTTTGCTTTGAGCTCTAGCACCTCTACAAACCCTACTTCCCTCTGCGAAGGGCCTTTCTTTTACTTTATGCAATTTTTATTTTGAATTTGAGTCTCCATCTTCTCTTATAAAAGCACCAACTAGGAGGCAATGTGATCGTGCCCAAGTATTGGGTGTAGTTAATATTTGAGTGTGTTTCATGAATGGATCAATGTTTGAGCATGATGGGCTAGGGATAACTTATTTTAGCGTTAATATTTTGAAAGACATGGTTGCTTGTTGATATGCTTGAGTATCTAAATTATTATGTCAAAACTAGACTATTGCTTTGAATCACATAAAAGTCCAAATGTCCATGCTATAAAGAAATGAATATGATATGACTTAATGAACAGTACTCCACATCAAAAATTCTATTTTTACCACTTACTACTCGAGGACGAGTAGGAGTTAAGCTTGGGATGCTGATATGTCTCCAACGTATCTATATTTTTTTTATTGTTCCATGCTATTTTATTATCAGTCTTGGATTTTTATAATCATTTTATATCATGTTTTGGTACTAACCTATTTACATAGTGCCAAGTGCCAGCTGTTGTTTTTTCCATGTTTTTTTACATCGCAGGAAATCAATATCAAACGGAGTCCAAATGCCACGAAACTCCACAGTGATTTTTTATGGGCCAAAAGGAAGGCAATGGGCCCTGGTTGCACCAGGGGGTGCCCCAAGGGGGGCACAACCCACCAGGGCGCGCCAGGAGGCCCAGGCGCCCCCTGGTGGGTTGTGCCCACCTTGGGTGCCCCCGGACCGCCTCTTTGCTCTATAAATACCTCAAAAATACCAAAACCCTAGATGTTGGGGAACGTAGTAATTTAAAAAAAATTCCTACGCACACGCAAGATCATGGTGATGCATAGCAACGAGAGGGGAGAGTGTTGTCTACGTACACTCGTAGACCGTAAGCGGAAGCGTTATATCAACGCGGTTGATGTAGTCGTACGTCTTCACGATCTGACCGATCCAAGTACCGAAAGCACGGCACCTCCGAGTTCTGCACATGTTCGGCTCGGTGACGTCCTCGCCTTCTTGATCCAGAAAGAGGGGCGAACTAGTAGATGAGTTCCGGCAGCACGACGGTGTGGTGACGGTGTTGGTGAAGAACAATCTTCGCAGGGCTTCGCCTAAGCACTACGAAAACTATGACGGAGGATAAACTAGAGGAGACTGGGTTGCCGGCACACGGCTTGGTGTTTCTTGATGTGTCTTGGGTGCTAGCCCTACCCCTCTATTTATATGTTGAGCCTTGGGATCGAAACTTGGGGTAAAAGCCTCCACAAAGTCGGTTTCACCCGAAAGGCAAGAGTCCTTCTCGGACTCCAGGCCAGACACCAGGGTTCCCGGCGTCTGGACCCAGACTCCAGGGACCCTGGCGTCTGGCCCCTGGACTCCGCAAAACTTCCTTTTGCGCTTTCCAAAAACCTCGGGCTTTCCCCTTTGGCCCAGATAAAGTGTTCTCGTGCCCAAACATTTCGAGAAACATCCAGAACCCCTTCTGATGGATTCCGGAACCTTTCCAGAGATCAAACACTACTATCCACATATCAATCTTTACATTCGGACCATTCCGAAGTTACTCATCATATCTGTGATCTCATCCAAAACTCCGAACAACATTCGGTCACCAACATACATAACTCATAGTACTATATCGTCAACAAACGTTAAGCGTGCGGACCCTACGGGTTCAAGAACTATGTAGACATGACCGAGACACCTCTCTGGTCAATAACCAATAGCGGGACCTGGATGCCCATATTGGCTCCTACATATTCTACGGTCAGACCGCATAACAACATACGTTGTTCCCTTTGTCATCGGTATGTTACTTGCCCGAGATTCGATCGTCGGTATCTCAATACCTAGATCAATCTCGTTACCGGAAAGTCTCTTTACTCGTTCCATAATACATCATCCCGCAACTAACTCATTAGTTGCAATGCTTGCAAGGCTTTTAGTGATGTGCATAACCGAGTGGGCCCAGAGATACCTCTCCGACAATCGGAGTGACAAATCCTAATCTCGAAATACGCCAACCCAACAAGTACCTTTGGAGACACCTGTAGAGCACATTTATAATCACCCAGTTACATTGTGACGTTTGGTAGCACACAAAGTGTTCCTCCGGTAAACGGGAGTTGCATAATCTCATAGTCATAGGAACATGTATAAGTCATGAAGAAAGCAATAGCAGAATACTAAACGATCGAGTGCTAAGCTAACGGAATGGGTCAAGTCAATCACATCATTCTCCTAATGATGTGATCGCGTTAATCAAATGACAACTCATGTCAATGGCTAGGAAACATAACCATCTTTGATCAACGAGCTAGTCAAGTAGAGGCATACTAGTGACACTCTGTTTGTCTATGTATTCACACAAGTATTATGTTCCCGGTTAATACAATTCTAGCATGAATAATAAACATTTATCATGATACAAGGAAATAAATAATAACTTTATTACTGCCTCTAGGGCATATTTCCTTGATCTCCCACTTGCACTAGAGTCAATAATCTAGATTACACAATAATGATTCTAACACCCATGGAGCCTTGGTGCTGATCATGTTTTGCTCGTGGAAGAGGCTTAGTCAACGGGTCTGCAACATTCAGATCCGTATATATCTTGCAAATTTCTATGTCTCCCACCTGGACTAGATCCCAGATGGAGTTGAAGCGTCTCTTGATGTGCTTGGTTCTCTTGTGAAATCTGGATTCCATTGCCAAGGCAAGTGCACCAGTATTGTCACAAAAGATTTTCATTGGACCCGATGCACTAGGTATGACACCTAGATCGGATATGAACTCCTTCATCCAGACTCCTTCATTTGCTGCTTCTGAAGCAACTATGTACTCCGCTTCACATGTAGATCCCGCCACGACGCTTTCCTTAGAACTGCACCAACTGACAGCTCCACCGTTCAATGTGAACACATATCCGGTTTGCGATTTAGAATCGTCCGGATCAGTGTCAAAGCTTGCATCAACGTAACCATTTACGATGAGCTCTTTGTCACCTCCATAAACGAGAAACATATTCTTAGTCCTTTTCAGGTATTTCAGGATGTTCTTGACCGCTGTCCAGTGATCCACTCCTGGATTACTTTGGTACCTCCTTGCTAAACTTATAGCAGGGCACACATCAGGTCCGGTACACAGCATTGCATACATGATAGAGCCTATGGCTGAAGCATAGGGAACATCTTTCATCTTCTCTCTATCTTCTGCGTGGTGGGGCATTGAGTCTTACTCAACTTCACACCTTGTAACACGTGCAAGAACCCTTTCTTTGCTTGATCCATTTTGAACTTCTTCAAAACTTTGTCAAGGTATGTGCTTTGTGAAAGCCCAATTAAGCGTCTTGATCTATCTCTATAGATTTGATGCCCAATATGTAAGCAGCTTCACCGAGGTCCTTCATTGAAAAACTCATATTCAAGTATCCCTTTATGCTATCCAGAAATTCTATATCATTTCCAATCAGCAATATGTCATCCACATATAATATCAGAAATGCTACAGAGCTCCCACTCACAATCTTGTAAATACAGGCTTCTCCAAAAGTCTGTATAAAACCAAATGCTTTGATCACACTATCAAAGCGTTTATTCCAACTCCGAGAGGCTTGCACCAGTCCATAAATGGATCATTTGGAGCTTGCACACTTTGTTAGCTCCCTTTGGATCGACAAAACCTTCCGGTTGCATCATATACAACTCTTCTTCCGAAATCCATTCAGGAATGCGGTTTTGACATCCATCCGCCAAATTTCATAATCATAAAATGCGGAAATTGCTAACATGATTCGGATAGACTTAAGCATCGCTACGGGTGAGAAAGTCTCATCGTAGTCAATCCCTTGAACTTGTCGAAAACCTTTCGCAACAAGTCGAGCTTTGTAGACAGTAACATTACCGTCAGCGTCAGTCTTCTTCTTGAAGATCCATTTATTCTCAATGGCTTGCCGATCATCGGGCAAGTCAATCAAAGTCCACACTTTGTTTTCATACATGGATCCCATCTCAGATTTCATGGCCTCAAGCCATTTTGCGGAATCTGGGCTCACCATCGCTTCTTCATAGTTTGTAGGTTCGTCATGGAGTAACATAACCTCCAGAACAGGATTACCGTACCACTCTGGTGCGGATCTTACTCTGGTTGACCTACGAGGTTCAGTAACAACTTGATCTGAAGTTTCATGATCATCATCATTAACTTCCTCACTAATTGGTGTAGGTGTCACAGAACTGGTTTACGTGATGAACTACTTTCCAATAAGGGAGCGAATGCGATTACCTCATCAAGTTCTACTTTCCTCCCACTCACTTCTTTCAAGAGAAACTCCTTCTCTAGAAAGATTCCAAATTTAGCAACAAAAGTCTTGGCTTCGGATCTGTGATAGAAGGTGTACCCACAGTCTCTTTTGGGTATACTATGAAGACACATTTCTCCGATTTGGGTTCGAGCTTATCAGGTTGAAGTTTTTTCACATAAGCATCGCAACCCCAAACTTTAAGAAACGACAACTTTGGTTTCTTGCCAAACCATAGTTCATAAGGAGTTGTCTCGAAGGATTTAGATGGTGCCCTATTTAACGTGAATGCAGCTGTCTCTAGAACATAACCCCAAAATGATAGCGGTAAATCAGTAAGAGACATCATAGATCGCACCATATCTAGTAAAGTACGATTACAACATTCAGACACACCATTACGCTGTGGTGTTCCGGGTGGCGTGAGTTACGAAACTATTCCGCATTGTTTCAAATGAAGACCAAACTCGTAACTCAAATATTCTCCTCCACGATCACATCTTGAGTATATGCTCACTGACAGAACTATTCTCCTCCATCTTGCAGCTATAGAACTTATTGGAGACTTCATATCTCTCAATCCGGGCATTTGCTTGAAATATTAACTTCAACTCTTGGAACATCTCATATGCTCCATGATGTTCAAAACGTCGTTGAAGTCCCGGTTCTAAGCCGTAAAGCATGGCACACTGAACTATCGAGTGGTCATCGACTTTTGCTCTCGCCAGACGTTCATAACATCCGGTGTTGCTCAAGAAGAGTTTGGCACCTAGCGGTGCTTCCAGGACGTAATTCTTCTATGCAGCAATGAGGATAATCCTCAAGTTACGGACCCAGTCCGTGTAATTTCTACCATCATCTTTCAACTTTTCTTTCTCAAGGAACGCATAAAAATTCAACGGAACAACAACACGGGCCATCTATCTACAACAACATAGACAAGCAAGATACTATCAGGTACTAAGTTCATGATCAATTTAAGTTGAATTAATCATATTACTTAAGAATTCCCACTTAGATAGACATCCCTCTAATCCTCTAAGTGATCACGTGATCCAAATCAACTAAACCATGTCACGTGAGATGGAGTAGTTTCAATGATGAACATCACTATGTTGATCATATCCACTATATGATTCACACTCGACCTTTCGGCCTCAGTGTTCCGAGGCCATATCTGTTATATGCTAGGCTCGTCAAGTTTAACCTGAGTATTCCGCATGTGCAACTGTTTTGCACCCGTTGTATTTGAACGTAGAGCATATCACACCCGATCATCACGTGGTGTCTCAAAGACGAAGAACTTTCGCAATGGTGCATACTCGGGAGAACACTTATACCTTGATAATTTAGTGAGAGATCATCTTATAATGCTACCGTCAATCAAAGCAAGATAAGATGCATAAAAGATAAACATCACATGCAATCAATATAAGTGATATGATATGGCCATCATCATCTTGTGCTTGTGATCTCCATCTTCGAAGCACCGTCATGATCACCATCGTCACCGGCGCGACACCTTGATCTCCATCATAGCATCGTTGTCATCTCGCCAACTTATGCTTCTATGACTATCGCTACCGCTTAGTGATAAAGTAAAGGATTACAGGGCGATTGCATTGCATACAATAAAGCGACAACCATATGCCTCCTGCCAGTTGCCGATAACTTGGTTACAAAACATGATCATCTCATACAATAAAATTTAGCATCATGTCTTGACCATATCACATCACAACATGCCCTGCAAAAAAAAGTTAGACGTCCTCTACTTGGTTGTTGCAAGTTTTATGTGGCTGCTATGGGCTGAGCAAGAACCGTTCTTACCTACGCATCAAAACCACAACGATAGTTTGTCAAGTTAGTGTTGTTTTAACCTTCTCAAGGACCGGGCGTAGCCACACTCGGTTCAACTAAAGTTGGAGAAACTGATACCCACTAGTCACCTGTATGCATAGCACGGCGGTAAAACCAGTCTCGCGTAAGCATACGCGTAATGTCGGTCCGGGCCGCTTCATCCAACAATACCGCCGAACCAAAGTATGACATGCTGGTAAGCAGTATGACTTATATCGCCCACAACTCACTTGTGTTCTACTTGTGCATATAACATCTACGCATAAAACCAGGCTCGGATGCCACTGTTGGGGAACGTAGTAATTTCAAAAAATTCCTACGCACACGCAAGGTCATGGTGATGCATAGCAACGAGAGGGGAGAGTGTTTTCTACGTACCCACGTAGACCGTAAGCGGAAGCGTTATATCAACGCGGTTGATGTAGTCGTACATCTTCATGATCCGACTGATCCAAGTACCGAAAGCACGGCACCTCCGAGTTCTGCACACGTTCAGCTCGATGACGTCCTCGCCTTCTCGATCCAGCAAGAGGGGTAAAGTAGTAGATGAGTTCCGGCAGCACGACGGCGTGGTGACGGTGTTGGTGAAGAACAATCTTCGCAGGGCTTCGCCTAAGCACTACGAAAACTATGACAGAGGATAAACTAGAGGAGACGGGGTTGCCGGCACACGGCTTAGTGTTTCTTGATGTGTCTTGGGTGCTAGCCCTACCCCTCTATTTATATGTTGAGCCTTGGGGTTGAAACTAGGCGTAAAAGCCTCCACAAAGTCGGTTTCACCCGAAAGGCAAGAGTCCTTCTCGGACTCCAGGGCCAGACGCCACGGTTCCCGGCATTTGGACCCAGACGCCAGGGACCCTGGCGTCTGGCCCCTGGACTCCACAAAACTTCCTTTTGCGCTTTCAAAAATCCTCATGGGCTTTCCCCTTTGGCCCAGATAAAGTGTTATTGTGCCCAAACATTTCGAGAAACATCCGGAACCCCTTCCGATGGATTCCGAAACCTTTCCGGAGATCAAACACTACTATCCACATATCAATCTTTACTTTCGGACCATTTCGGAGTTCCTCGTCATATCCGTGATCTCATCCAAAACTCCGAACAACATTCAGTCACCAACATACATAACTCATAGTACTATATGTCGGAAATATGCCCTAGAGGCAATAATAAATTAGTTATTATTATTATATTTCCTTGTTCATGATAATCGTTTATTATCCATGCTAGAATTGTATTGATAGGAAACTCAGATACATGTGTGGATACATAGACAACACCATGTCCCTAGTAAGCCTCTAGTTGACTAGCTCGTTGATCAATAGATGGTTATGGTTTCCTGACCATGGACATTGGATGTCGTTGATAACGGGATCACATCATTAGGAGAATGATGTGATGGACAAGACCCAATCCTAAGCCTAGCACAAGATCGTGTAGTTCATATGCTAAAGCTTTTCTAATGTCAAGTATCATTTCCTTAGACCATGAGATTGTGCAACTCCCGGATACCGTAGGAATGCTTTGGGTGTACCAAACATCACAACGTAACTGGGTGGCTATAAAGGTGCACTACGGTATCTCCTAAAGTGTCTACATTGGGTTGGCACGAATCGAGATCGGGATTTGTCACTCAGGTGTAGCAGAGAGAGGTATCTACGGGCCCACTTGGTAGGACATCATCATAATGTGCACAATGTGACCAAGGAGTTGATCACGGGTGATGTGTTACTGAGCGAGTAAAGAGACTTGCCGGTAACGAGATTGAACAAGGTATCGGGATACCGACGATCGAATCTCGGGCAAGTATCATACCGATGAGACAAAGGGAATTGTATCACGGATTGATTGAATCCTTGACATCATGGTTCATCCGATGAGATCATCGTGGAACATGTGGGAGCCAACATGGGTATCCAGATCCCGCTGTTGGTTATTGACGAGAGAGAGATGTCTCGGTCATATGCGCATGATTCCCGAGACCGTAGGGTCTACACACTTAAGGTTCGATGGCGCTAGGGTTATAGGGAAGGTATGTACGCGGTTACCGAATGTTGTTCGAGTCCGGATGAGATCCCGGACGTCACGAGGAGTTCGGAATGGTCCGAGGTGAAGATTGATATATTGGACGAAGGGTTTTGGAGTCGGAAGTGTTCCGAGGTACCGGTGATGACCAAAGCATGACCGAAAGGTATTTGAGCCCGGCAAGTGTTGGGGGCTTAATGGGCCAAGGGAAGGGGGCAAACCAGCCCACTAAGGGGTTGTCGCCCCTCACCTATTCCCACGTGACCGGGGGGTTTGGGGCGCCCCATCTAGGGTTCCCACCTCGGCTTGGGGGCCAAGTCATCCAAAGGGAGATCCCATCCGCCTCGCCGCCCCTAGGGGAAACCCTAGGGCGCCTCCCCTCCCCCTTGCCCCTATATATAGTGGAGGTTTTGGGGCTGCCCAACACACGAGTCTCTCTCTCCCAAGGCGCAGCCCTACCTCTCTCCCTCCTCGTCTCTCGTAGTGCTTGGCGAAGCCCTGCTGGAGTACCGTGCTCCTCCACCACCACCACGCCGTCGTGCTGCTGCTGGACGGAGTCTTCCCCAACCTCTCTCTCTCTCCTTGCTGAATCAAGGCATGGGAGACGTCGCCGGCTGCACGTGTGTTGAACGCGGAGGCGCTGTTGTTCGACGCTTAGATCAGAATCGACCGCGATCTGAATCGCCACGAGTAAGACTACCTCATCCGCGTTCTTGCAATGCTTCCGCTTAGCAATCTACAAGGGTATGTAGATGCACTCCCCTTCCCCTCGTTGCTAGATTACTCCATAGATTGATCTTGGTGATGCGTAGAAAATTTTAAATTTCTGCTACAATCCCCAACAGTGGTATCAGAGCTAGGTCTATGCGTAGTTTCTATGCACGAGTAGAACACAAGTTGTTGTGGGTGTCGATTTTGTCAATTTACTTGCCGTTACCAGTCTTATCTTGATTCGGCGGCATCGTGGGATGAAGCGGCCCGGACTGACCTTACACGCATTTTACGTGAGACAGTTCCACCGACCGACATGCACTAGTTGCATAAGGTGGCTAGCGGTGTGTCCGTCTCCCACTTTAGTCGGACCGGATTCGATGAAAAGGGTCCTTATGAAGGGTAAATAGAAATTGGCATATCACGTTGTGGTTTTGGCGTAGGTAAGAAACGTTCTTGCTAAGAAACCTATAGCAGCCACGTAAAATTTGCAACAACAACTAGAGGACGTCTAACTTGTTTTTGCAGCATATGTCGTGTGATGTGATATGGCCAAAAGGATGTGATGAATGATATATGTGATGTATGAGATTGATCATGTTCTTGTAATAGGAATCACGACCTGCATGTCGATGAGTATGACAACCGAGGAGCCATAGGAGTTGTCTTAATTTATTTATGACCTGCGTGTCAACATAAACGTCATGTAATTACTTTACTTTATTGCTAACCGTTAGCCGTAGTAGTAGAAGTAATAGTTGGTGAGACAACTTCACGAAGACACGATGATGAAGATCATGATGATGGAGATCATGGTGTCATGCCGGTGACGATGATGATCATGGCGCCCCAAAGATGGAGATCAAAAGGAGCAAAATGATATTGGCCATATCATGTCACTTTTTGATTGCATGTGATGTTTATCATGTTTTTACATCTTATTTGCTTAAGAACGATGGTAGCTTAAATAAGATGATCCTTCACAATAATTTCAAGAATAGTGTTTCCCCTAACTGTGCACCGTTGCTAAGGTCCGTTGTTCCGAAGCACCACGTGATGATCGGGTGTGATAGGTTCTAACGTTCGCATACAATGGGTGTAAGCCAGATTTACACATGCAATACACTTAGGTTGACTTGACGAGCCTAGCATGTACAGACATGGCCTCGGAACACGGAAGACCGAAAGGTCAAACATGAGTCGCATAGAAGATACGATCAACATGAAGATGCTCACCGATGATGACTAGTCCGTCTCACGTGATGATCGGACACGGCCTAGTTGACTCGGATCATGTATCACTTAGATGACTAGAGGGATGTCTATCTGAGTGGGAGTTCATTATATAATTTGATTAGATGAACTTATTTATCATGAACAATAGTCTAAGTCGTCTTTGCAAAAAAGGGTTGTAGATCAATAGCTCGCATTGTAGCTCCCTGTTTCAATACGTTCCTAGAGAAACATTAAGTTGAAAGATATTGTAAGCAATGATGCGGACTAGGTCTGTTGCCTGAGGAGTGTCCTCACTGCTACACAGAAGGCTTATGTCTTTGATGCACCGCTCGATGTGCCAACCCCTCCAGCGTTGTCTGTGGATGTTATGAACATCTGACAGATACGTCCTGATAACTACTTGATAGTTAAGTGCACCATACTTTACGGCTTAGAATCGGGATTCCAATGACGTTTTGAATGCCATAGAACATACAAGATGTTCCAAAAGCTGAAATTGGAATTTCAGGCTCATGCCCGTGTTGAGAGATATGAGACCTCTGACAAGTTCTTTGCCTACAAGATGGAGGAGAATAGCTCAGCTAGTGAGCATGTGCTCAGAATGTCTGGGTGCTACAATCAATTGAATCAAGTGGGAGTTAAACTTCCAGATAAGATAGTGATTGATAGAGTTCTCTAGTCACTATCACTAAGCTACTAGATCTTCGTGATGAACTATGACATGCAAGGGATGGAGTTCATCCAGAGCTGTTTGCGGTGCTTAAGACCGCAAAAAGTAGAAATCAAGAAGGAGCATCAAGTGTTGATGGTTTAAGAAGACCATTGGTTTCAAGAAGGGCAAGGGCTAGAAGGGAAACTTCATGAATGGCAAACCAGTTGCCGCTCCAGTGAAGGAACCCAAGGTTGAACCCAAACCTGAGACTAAGTGCTTCTATTGTAAGGGGAACGGTCACTGGTAGCGGAACTACCCCAAATGCATGGTAGATAAGAAGGTTGGAAACTTCAACAAAGTATGTACGTGTTATTAATGTGTACCTTACTAGTACTCCTGGTAGCACCTGGGTATTGGATACCGGTTCAGTTGCTATTATTGGTGACTTGAAGCAAAAGCTACGGACTAAACGGAGACTGGCTAAGGGAGAGGTGACGATGTGTGTTGGAAGTGTTTCCAAAGTTGATGAGATCACCATCGACGCTCCATCTGCCTTGAGGATTAGTATTGAACCTAGATAAATGTTATCAGTGTCTACGTTGAGCATGAATATGATTAGATCATGTTCATTGCAATACTGATTATTCATTTAAGTTAGAGAATAATGGTTATTCTATTTACATGAATAATACCTTTCATGGTCATGCACCCTATGTGAATGGTTCATTGAATCTCGGTCGTGGTAATACACATGTTCACGCCAAAAGATGTAGAGTTAATAATGATAGTACCACTTTCTTGTGGCACTGCCGCTTAGGTCATATTGGCGTAAGATGCATGAAGAAACTCCATGTCGATGGATGTTTGGAGTCACTTGATTTTGAATCGCTTGACACATGCGAGCCATGCCTCATGGGCAGGATGACTAAGACCCCGTTTTCAGGTACAATGAAACGGGCAAGTGACTTGTTGGAAATCATACATGCTGATGTGTGTGATCCAATAAGAATTGAGGCATGCGGTGGACATCGCTATTTTCTCATCTTCACTGACGATTTGAGTAGATATGGGTATATTTACTTAATGAAGCACAAGTCTGAAACGTTTGAAAAGTACAAGCAATTTCAGAGTGAAGTTAAGAACCATCATAACAAGAAGATCAAATTCCTACGATCGGATCGATGGAGAATTTCTGAGTTATGAGTTTGGCAATCACTTAACACATTGTGAAATTGTTTCACGATTGACACCACCTGGAACACCACAGCGTAATGGCGTGTCCGGACGTCGTAATCAAACCTTATGAGATATGGTGCGGTCTATGATGTCTCTTACCGATCTACCGCTATCATTTTGAGGTTATGCGTTAGAGACAACTGCATTCACTTTAGATAGGGAACCATCTAAGTCCGTTGAGACGATGTCGTATGAACATTGGTTTGGCAAGAAACCAAAGTTGTCATTTCTTAATATTTGGTGTTGCGATGCTTAAGGCTTCAGCCGAAAAAGCTCGAACCCAAAGCGGACAAATACTTCTTCATAGGATACCCAAAGGTAATAGTTGGGTATACCTTCTATCTCAGATCCGAGGGCAAAGTGTTTGTCTCTAAGAACGGGTCCTTTCTCGAGAAGGAGTTTCTCTCGAAAGAATTAAGTGGGAGGAAGATAGAACTTGATGAGGTTGTTGAACCTCTACTTCAACCGGAAAGTGGTGCAACACAGAAAGATGTTTCTGTGGCGCCTACGTTGGTTGAAGAGGAAGTTAATGATAGTGATCATGAAGCTTCGGATCAAGTTGCTATCGAACCTCGTAGGTCGACAAGGATATGTACTACTCCTGAGTGGTACGGTGATCCTGTCTTAGATATCATGTTGGACAACAATGAACCTATGAGCTATGGAGAAGCGATGGTGGGACCATATTCCGACAAATGGTTAGAAGCCATGAAATCCGAGATAGGATCCATGTATCAGAACAAAGCATGGACTTTGGTGGACTTGCCCGATGATCGGCAAGCCATTGAGATAAATGGATCTTTAAGAAGAAGACGGGCGTGGACGGTAATGTTACTGTCTATGAAGCTCGACTTGTGGCAAAGAGTCTTTTCACAAGTTCAAGGAGTTGACTACGATGAGATTTTCTCACCCGTAGCGATGTTTAAGTCCGTCGGAATCATGTTAGCATTAGCTGTATTTTTCGATTATGAAATCTGACAGATGGATGTCAAAACAAGTTTTCTTACCAGTTTTCGTAAGAAAAAGTTGTATGTGATACAATAAAAGGTTTTGTCAATCCTAAGGATGCTAAAAGGTATCTTTGGCTCCAAATGATCCTTCTATGGACTAGAGCAAGCATCTCGAAGTCGGAATATATGCTTTGATGGAGTGAACAAAGCTTTTAGGTTTATACAATGTTTGCTAGAAACTTGTATTTACAAGAAAGTGAGTGGGAGCACTACAACATTTCTGATAAGTATATGTGGATGACATATTGTTGATCCGAAATAATGTAGAATTTATGGAAAGCATAAACGGTTGTATGAAGAGTGATTTTCAAAGGAAGACCTGGATAAAGCTGCTTACATATTGGGCATCAAGATCTATAGAGATAGATCAAGACGCCCGATGATACTTTCAAAGAACGCACACCTTGACATGATTTTGAAGGAGTTCAAAATAGATCACTCAAAGAAGGGATTCTTACCTGAGTTGTAAGGTGTGAAGTTGAGTAAGACTCAAAGCTTGACCATGGCAGAAGAAAGAGGAAGGATGAAGGTCGTCCCCTATGCTTTTGTCATAGGCTTTATACGGTATGCCATGCTGAGTACCGCACCTGATTTGTGCCTTGCCACATGTCTGGCAAGAGGGTACAAAGGTGATCCAGGAGTGGATAACTGGACAGTGGTCAAAATTATCCTTAGAGGAATAAGGAAATATTTCTAGGTTATGGAGGTGATAAAGAGTTCGACGTTAAGAGTTACGTTGATGCAAGCTTTAACACCTATCCGGATGACTATGAGTAGAAAAACCGGATATGTATAATGGAGCAACCATTTGGAATAGCTCCAAGTGGAACGTGGTAGCAGCATCTACGATATGACATAAAGTTTTGCGAAGTACATGCGGATCTGATTGTTGCAGACCCGTTGACTATAACATCTCTCACAAGCATAACATGATCAAACCCAGAACTCATTGAGTATTAATCACATGGTAATTTGAACTAGATTATTGACTCTAGTAAACTCTTTGGGTGTTAGTCACATGGCGATATGACCTTGAGTGTTAATCACATAGCGATGTGAACTGGATTATTGACTCTAGTGCAAGTGGGAGATTGTTGGAAATATGCCCTAGAGGCAATAATAAATTAGTTATTATTATTATTATATTTCCTTGTTCATGATAATCGTTTATTATCCAAGCTAGAATTGTATTGATAGGAAACTCAGATACATGTGTGGATACATAGACGACACCAGGTCCCTAGTAAGCCTCTAGTTGACTAGCTCGTTGATCAATAGATGGTTACGGTTTCCTGACCATGGACATTGGATGTCGTTGATAACGGGATCAGATCATTAGGAGAATGATGTGATGGACAAGACCCAATCCTAAGCCTAGCACAAAGATCGTATTTCGTATGCTAAAGCTTTTCTAATGTCAAGTATCATTTACTTAGACCATGAGATTGTGCAACTCCCGGATACCGTAGGAATGCTTTGGGTGTACCAAACGTCACAACGTAACTGGGTGGCTATAAAGGTGCACTACGGGTATCTCCGAAAGTGTCTGTTGGGTTGGCACGAATCGAGACTGGGATTTGTCTCTCCATGTAACGGGGAGGTATCTATGGGCTCACTCGGTAGGACATCATCATAATGTGCACAATGTGACCAAGGAGTTGATCACGGGATGATGTGTTACGGAACGAGTAAAGAGACTTGCCGGTAACGAGATTGAACAAGGTATCGGGATACCGACTATCGAATCTCGGGCAAGTATCATACCAGTAGACAAAGGGAATTGTATACGGGATTGATTGAATCCTTGACATCGTGGTTCATACGATAAGATCATCGTGGAATATGTGGGAGCCAACATGGGTATCTAGATCCCGCTGTTGGTTATTGACCAGAGAGATGTCTCGGTCATGTCTGCATGATTCCCGAGCCCGTAGGGTCTACACACTTAAGGTTCGATGACGCTAGGGTTATAGGGAAGGTATGTACGCGGTTACCGAATGTTGTTCTGAGTCAAGGATGAGATCAAGGACGTCATGAGGAGTTTCAAAATGGTACGGAGGTGAAGATTGATATATTGGACGAAGGGTTTTGGAGTCTGGAAGTGTTCCGGAGGTACGGGTGATGACCAAAGATGACCGAAAGGTATTTGGGAGCCCGACAAGTGTTGGGGGGCTTCATGGGCCAAGGAAGGGGGCAAACCAGCCCACTAAGGGGCTGTGCGCCCCCCTCACCTATTCCCACGTGACCAGGGGGTTTGGGGCGCCCCATCTAGGGTTCCCACCTCCTGGCTTGGGGGCCAAGTCACCCAAAGGGGAGATCCCATCTGCCCTAGCCGCCGCCCCCCTAGGGGAAACCCTAGGGCGCCTCCCCCTCCCCCTTGCCCCTATATATAGTGGAGGTTTTGGGGCTGCCCAATACACGAGTCTCTCTCTCCCAAGGCGCAGCCCTACCTCTCTCCCTCCTCGTCTCTCGTAGTGCTTGGCGAAGCCCTGCTGGAGTACCGCGCTCCTCCACCACCACCACGCCGTCGTGCTGCTGCTGGACGGAGTCTTCCCCAACCTCTCCCTCTCTCCTTGCTGATCAAGGCATGGGAGACGTCACCAGGCTGCACGTGTGTTGAACGTGGAAGCGTCGTTGTTCGGCGCTTAGATCAGAATCCATCGCAATTTGAATCGCCACGAGTACGACTACCTCATCCGCGTTCTTGCAATGCTTCCGCTTAGCGATCTACAAGGGTATGTAGATGCACTCCCCTTCCCCTCGTTGCTAGATTACTCCATAGATTGATCTTGGTGATGCGTAGAAAATTTTAAATTTCTCCTACGATCCCCAATAGTGGTATCAGAGCTAGGTCTATGCGTAGTTTTTATGCATGAGTAGAACACAAGTTATTGTGGGCGTCGATTTTGTCAATTTACTTGCCGTTACTAGTCTTATCTTGATTCGGCGGCATCGTGGGATGAAGCGGCCCGGACCGACCTTACACGTACTCTTACGTGAGACAGGTTCCACCGACTGACATGCACTAGTTGTATAAGGTGGCTAGCAGGTGTCTGTCTCTCCCACTTTAGTCGAATCGGATTCGATGAAAAGGGTCCTTATGAAGGGTAAATAGAAATTGGCATATCACGTTGTGGTTTTGGCGTAGGTAAGAAACGTTATTGCTAAGAAACCTATAGCAGCCACGTAAAATTTGCAACAACAATTAGAGGACGTCTAACTTGTTTTTGCAGCATATGCCGTGTGATGTGATATGGCCAAAACGACGTGATGAATGATATATGTGATGTATGAGATTGATCATGTTCTTGTAATAGGAATCACGACTTGCATGTCGATGAGTATGACAACCGGCAGGAGCCATAGGAGTTGTCTTAATTTATTTATGACCTGCATGTCAACATAAACGTCATGTAATTACTTTACTTTATTGCTAACCGTTAGCCGTAGTAGTAGAAGTAATAGTTGGCGAGACAACTTCACGAAGACACGATGATGGAGATCATGATGATGGAGATCATGGTGTCATGCCGGTGACGATGATGATCATGGCGCCCCAAAGATGGAGATCAAAGGAGCAAAATGATATTGGCCATATCATGTCACTTTTTGATTGCATGTGATGTTTATCATGTTTTTACATCTTATTTGCTTAAGAACGATGGTAGCTTAAATAAGATGATCCCTCACAATAATTTCAAGAATTGTGTTTCCCCTAACTGTGCACCGTTGCTAAGGTCCGTTGTTTCGAAGCACCACGTGATGATCGGGTGTGATAGGTTCTAACATTCGCATACAATGGGTGTAAGCCAGATTTACACATGCAATACACTTAGGTTAACTTGACGAGCCTAGCATGTAAAGACATGGCCTCGCAACACGGAAGGCCGAAAGGTCAAACATGAGTCGTATAGAAGATACGATCAACATGAAGATGTTCACCGATGATGACTAGTCCGTCTCACGTGATGATTGGACACGGCCTAGTTAACTCGGATCATGTATCACTTAGATGACTAGAGGGATGTCTATCTGAGTGGGAGTTCATTATATAATTTGATTAGATGAACTTATTTATCATGAACAATAGTCTAAGTTGTCTTTGCAAAAAAGGGTTGTAGATCAATAGCTCACGTTGTAGCTCCCTGTTTCAATACGTTCCTAGAGAAAGATTAAGTTGAAAGATATTGTAAGCAATGATGCGGACTAGGTCCGTTGCCTGAGGAGTGTCCTCACTGCTACACAGAAGGCTTATGTCTTTGATGCACCGCTCGGTGTGCCAACCCCTCCAGCATCGTATGTGGATGTTATGAACATCTGACAGATACGTCCTGATGACTACTTGATAGTTAAGTGCACCATAGTGATGTGCATAACCGAGTGGGCCCAAAGATACCTCTCCAACAATCAGAGTGAAAAATCCTAATCTCGAAATACGCCAACCCAACAAGTACCTTTGGAGACACCTGTAGAGCACCTTTATAATCACCCAGTTACGTTGTGCTGTTTGGTAGCACAAGTGTTCCTCCGATAAACGGGAGTTGCATAATATCACAGTCATAGGAACATGTATAAGTCATGAAGAAAGCAATAGCAGAATACTAAATGATCGAGTGCTAGGCTAACGGAATGGGTCAAGTCAATCACATCATTCTCCTAATGATGTGATCCCGTTAATCAAATGACAACTCATGTCAATGTCTAGGAAACATAACCATCTTTGATCAACGAGCTAGTCAAGTAGAGGCATACTAGTGACACTCTGTTTGTCTATGTATTCACACAAGTATTATGTTTCCGGTTAATACAATTCTAGCATGAATAATAAACATTTATCATGATATAAGGAAATAAATAATAACTTTATTATTGCCTCTAGGGCATATTTCCTTCACTAGAAGCATCGACGAAATATTCATCCAGCCGCCACAGAGTCCAGAACCACCAGATCCAATCTAGACACCATCACGGAGGGGTTCACCACTTCCATTGGTGCCTCTCTGATGATGCGTGAGTAGTTCTTTGTAGACCTTCGGGTCCGTAGTTAGTAGCTAGATGGCTTTCTCTCTCGTTGAATTCTCAATACAATGGTCTCTTGGAGATCCATATGATATAACTCTTTTTGCGGTGTGTTTGTTGGGATCTGATGAACTTCGAGTTTATGATCAGTTATATCTTTTTATATCCATGAAAGTTATTTGAGTTTCTTTGATCTCTTATATGCATGATATTTATAGCCTTGTATTTATTCTTCGATATTTGGGTTTTGTTTGGCCAACTTGATCTATTTATCTTGCAATGGGAAGAGGTGCCCGGTAGTGGGTTTGATCTTACGGTGCTTGATCCCAGTGACAGAAAGGGAACCGACACATATGTATTGTTGCTACTAAGGTTTAAAAGACGAGATCTATATCTACCGCCATATAGAAAAATTGATCTTGTCTACATCACGTCATCGTTCTTATTGCATTACTCCATTTTTCCATGAACTTAATACACTAGATGCATGCTGGATAGCGGTCGATGTGTGGAGTAATAGTAGTAGATGCAGGCAAGAGTCGGTCTACTAATCTTGGACGTGATGCCTATGTAATGATCATTGACGGCCTGGATATCGTCATAATTATTTGAAGTTCTATCAATTGCCCAACAGTAATTTGTTTACCCACCATTTGCTATTTTTTCTCGAGAGAAGCTACTAGTGAAACCTATGGCCCCCGGGTCTTCTTTCTCATATATTTGCCTTGCGATCTATTTTTCCTTTGCGTTTTAATTCAGATCTATTAATCCAAAAATACAAAAATACCTTGCTGCGTTTTATCTTTATTTATTTTATTTGGCGTTTGATCGATCAATCTACTACAATTTACCTCACGTCCGTTTGCCTATCTTGAGGTGCCGTACCCCAGAAGGGATTGACAACCCCTTTAACTCGTCGGGTTGCGAGGTGTTGTTGTTTGTGTGCAGGTGCTGTTTACGTTGTGTTGCTTGGTTCTCCTACTGGTTCGATACCTTGGTTTCATAACTGAGGGAAATACCTACCGTCCTGTGCTACATCATCCCTCCCTCTCTAGGGAAATACCGATGTAGTTGCAGCAACCATCACGCTTCAGCAGTTTTCCAGATGAGATTCATCTGTCTATGTACCGTATATGATGCTAATTTCGAAAGGTTATAGATGTTGCATGTGAAACATGGTGCTGGTGTAGTTGTGTAATTGGGTAGCCGAGTGCTGAAGCTATATGATGTTGTACTCTGATGTATTCCAATTGTGAAATCCTGCTTCCTTAATACAAAAATAAAATATATTGTGTGCTTAATATGAAATGTCAATTATATTAATAAATGGATTATTAATAATAGACCAATTAGCCTGCTAATTAGATTTTTCTCTTGCAAACGGTAATTGAGAAAACAATGTGGGCGATGACCTCAGGCAATGCACACAGTTTCTAGGAATAAAATGTGTTGGATCAATGAACAATCGCACACGACTTCCTTTTGAAAACTATTTGCGTTATGCCACCATGCGCAAACGTTACCACATAAAAAATGTGTGTGATGGACAGCCTATTTCATACAGTTTCTTCTACGCACCGTGTGTGATGCATTCAATAATGCAAACGGTAAAAATTGTTAATATCGTCTACAATGGCAATGCTATCACAAACGATGTAATGGGAAAAATTGTGTGTGATGTACATACGAGTGGAAACGTTTTCCCTGGATTGACTGTGAGGGATGTACATATAAACGGAAACATACTTCTTGGATTGACTGTGTGGAATGTACATACGTACGGAAATGTTTGTCTGGACTGACTGTGTGGGATGTACTTATGACCGGAAACGATTGGGCCTGTATAATTGTATTTTTTAACACAATTGTAGGTATAACCGCATTTGATCACTCGCCCGTCGCACACGAGTTCATTTTGCCCAGCGTGTGTGACCGGAGGGCCTATCCCCGACGGTTTTTGGGTCGTGTGGGAAGGACCCCTCTATCACCCACACTCACTTAGCGACGATTCGAAATGCTGTCGCGGAAAGGGGTTAAAACCCATTTGTATAGCACCTCGATGTACCAGTGCACTTAGGCCACAAGGGCCCAAGTGGAGATGGCGCCCCCCTCTTCCTAAGGGGGTGGCCGAATTGGATTAGGGGAGGAGTTGGACTCCTCCCCCTTGGCCGGCGCCCCAAGGAGGGACTTTCCCTCCTTGGTGGCAGCCCTCCTCTCCCCCTCTAACCTATGTATACTTAAGGTATTGGCTCTATTTTCTACACAAGTTTTGGAGCCTCCTTTAGTTCATCTGGTTCTAGTTCTAGTTGACCTAGTTTCTCTAATCCTCATAATTAGAAGCTTAGTGCTATTATCGAGATACCACGGGGTAATACTCGAAGGTAGATCATAATAGAGGTTGGACGGGTGCATTGATCTGCAGAGGACAAGTGGTTCAACTTGTCCGAGAAAAGGATCAAAGATGATCAATCATGGTCGGAACCACGGTTGCAAAGGACCAACATAGATACAAGATGAATTTATAACAAGGGGACCATTATTAATACAAGAAGCTTCCATGATAGATTCCACATCGGGTCCATGGGCATGAACACAAAGTTCAAGGTCGACTCCCACTGCTCCAAAGCAGAACCTTACATCCACTTCTCGCATTCTGAAAAGGACATTAGTTGTTGAAAGTTTTACCTGGTTCAATACCAGATAAGTATGACCCGTGAAATCTTTCGGGTTCACTCAGATTAGGGAAGGCATTGGTTCAACCCATCAGGGCATCTTAGGAACATATACCACAAAAAATTTAGGAGTAATTAACACAAGCTCGAAAGTAGAGCATGGTTGTCAAGGCAGAGGATACAATTTACCAAAGGCATTATGTATCAGGGAAAGAACTCACAAGAATTGAATGTGAATGATGCCATCGCATAACAACCCAGCAATGGGTCTGGTGGTCCTAGCGGATCGGCGTGAGTATCGATACTTAATCGGAGGAAGAAAGAATGCAAAGGCATCAGTTATGGAAACATCTGAATACTTCGATGTTTTAAAATCAAAGAATTTATGAATTCCAGATCGATGTATCAGAATCAGATGCCCTGATCAATTACGAGTAAGTTGAATAGACTTAGAGGCACAATCAGTCAATGTTTGATTGGCGGAAAACCAGCTCATATCTGGAATGACGTCTGAGCCAGAAAGATAATTCCTAAGGATCAGCTGATGATTGTGAGCAATCACACACGTATTGAATCGAGGGACTCAAGATGATAATGACAAAGGGTGTCAAGGAATATTGCTAGGCATATGGAATTAACCACAATGCAGCAGGCAAGAAGAATCTCAAAAGCACTAAGTTGTAGAGGATTCTTGGAAGATCGAATGGCATTTCAAATTATTTTGTGAAACGCATGGACAACTGGGGACGAAGGAATCCTCGATAAGTGTGAGTAATTATTTGCAGGTGTATGCACGCTGAAAAGAGTTAGCAGTAGACACAAGGATACTCGGTATATTGAAAAGTATTCCAGGGTATATAGTAATAGCAAGAGCAATTTGGAATGAAGGTATGGAAGACAAATGTATGTAGCTATCCATAGTGATTTGTCGGTGACAGGGAATTACAAACACTTGTCACGAAGTCTCGAGAGAACATCGGAGAGTATCTTCAGAATCTTCTGGTGCAACCGGCGATCATCTGTAATAAGGGCTCTCCGGATGGATGTGATCACGAGATCCTAATGTTCGAGTTAGCAAAATCTTTAACTTGAATAGAAGAGAGATTAGAGTCCCAGAGTAAAGATCAAGGACTAAAAGATACTAATACCACCCAATGGTGACATGGGCCCATAAGGCACACAGCCATGTTAGTAAAAGTTTTGCAATGTCTAGACTCGACTTTGGCCAAGGAGTTGGAAAGGGGATTCCTACACGCAGTCGGCTCTGATGCCAACTTGTGACGCCCCCGATTCAATCATACACTAATCATGCACACAAACGTGTACGATCAAGATCAGGGACTCACAGGAAGATATCACAACACAACTCTAAAAACATAAATAAGTCATACAAGCATCATAATACAAGCCAGGGGCCTCGAGGGCTTGAATACAAGTGCTCGATCATAGACGAGTCGTGGAAGCAACAATATCTGAGTACAGACATAAGTTAAACAAGTCTGCCTTAAGAAGGCTAGCACAAACTGGGATACTGAGATCGAAAGAGGCGCGGGCCTCTGCACAGGATCCTCCTAAACTACTCACAGTGGTCGTCATCGGTGACTGCACGTAGTAGGAGGCACCTCCGATTAATAGTAGAATTAGTAAATCGTCGACGGTGGCGTCACAGCTCACAGGCTCTAGCATCTGCAGTTGCGACAACCGGGAAGAAAGGAAAAGGGGAAAAGGGGAGAAAAGCAACCGTGAGTACTCATCCAAAGTACTACTTAAGCAAGGATCTACACTACATATGCATGGGTATACGTGTAAAGGGGCTATATCTGTGAATTTGAAATGCGAGAATGCCGTAATAAGAGGGGGATAGCTAATCCTATCGAAGACTACGCTTCTGGCAGCCTCCATCTTGCAGCATGTAGAAGAGAGTAGATGGTAAGTTCACCAAGTAGCATCGCATAGCATAAACCTACCCGGCGATCCCCTCCTCGTCGCCCTATTAGAGACCGATCACCGGGTTATATCTGGCACTTGGAAGGGTGTGTTTTATTAAGTATTCGGTTCTAGTTGTCATAAGGTCAAGGTACAACTCCAAGTCGTCCTGTTACCGAAGATCACGGCTATTCGAATAGATAAACTTCCCTGTAGGGGTGCACCACATAACCCAACACGCTCGGTCCCATTTGGCGGACACACTTTCTGGGTCATGCCCGCCTCGGAAGATCAACATGTCGCAGCCCTACCTAGGCACAACTGTGAGAGAGGTCACGCCGGTCTAAATCCTATGGCACAGTGCAGGCCCATCGCCCATTGCACACATGCACGTTGTGAGGGCGGCGGAAGCGAACCTAGCCTAGCGAGCGTTCAGTCCAATCCGCCAGCGCCTCGATCGTTGACATCATGAAGGCTTCGGCTGATACCACGACGCCGAGTGCCCATAATTGTTTCCATGTAGTTGGTTAGTGCGTATAGGCCAGTGGCCAGACTCAGATCAAATACCAAGAACTCGTTAAGCGTGTTATTTTGAAGTAACCGCGGACGCCGACCAGGGCGAGGCCCACCATTCACCTTGGCGGTCTCAACCTGTCGTGTCGCTCCGCCACAAAGATCCACCCAGAGGGCCATCGAGACAAAGGTCCTTTCAGCCCCCAATCCGTGAATCACTCGCGGGTGCTCCACGAGCCGACCCGACTTTAGTCACCACATGTATCATGTATAAAGTATATAGTATATATCTGTGATCGCCTCCCGAGTGATCACAGCCCGATAGTATAGCATGGCAGACGGACAAGAATGGTAGGGCCACTGATGGAATACTAGCATCTTATACTAAGCATGTAGGATTGCAGGTAAATGTAACAATAGTAGTAGCAAGGACAGGCTATGCATCAGGATAGGTTTAACGGAAAGCAGTAACATGCTACACTACTCTAATGCAAGCAGTAGAGAGAAGAATATGTGATATCTGGTGATCAGGGGGGGGGGGGGGGCTTGCCTGGAAGCTCAGCCGAGAAGGAGGGGTCGTCAACCCCGTAGTCGAACGGGGCAGCAGCAGCGGCGTCAGTCTCGGTGTCTAATGGGAGAAGAGGGCGAAGAAACAATAAATACAATGCAAACAAAAGCATGACGATGCATGACATGACAAGGTGTGATGCTAGGTGTGCCCTAACGTGGTAGGAGGTGATACCGGCGAAGGGGGAAACATCCGGGAAATTATTCCCGGTGTTTCGCGTTTTCGGACAGATGAACCGGAGGGGGAAAGTTGCGAGTTCGATAGGTTAGGGATGTGTTGCGGATGAATGGGCTGCGTATCCGGATTCGTCTCATCGTTCTGAGCAACTTTCATGTAGAAAGTATTTTCATCCGAGTTACAAATTATTTTATATTGATTTTTAAAGATTTAATTCATTTTAGAATTAACAGAATTAATTTAATTAGAAAATGCAATTATGACGTCAGCATGATGTCAGGGTGATGTCAGCAGTCAACTAGTCAGTTGACCTAGTCAAACAGACGTGTGGGGTCCGCATGTCATTGAATGTTTAGTTAATTAACAGTAGTTAATTAGGTTAATTAAACACAATTAATTAAGTTAATTAATTTGTTAACGAATTAACATTTTTATTTACTTATTATTTTTTAATTATTTTTTTATTTCCTTTTTTCTAAAAACGTTCAGCGGGGTGGGGCCCCTTTGTCATAGGCCCCTGGGGGCCTAGCGTGTCGGGCGCTGGCGAAACGGGGCGGGCATAGGCGCACCCGAAAGGGTGCTCGCCACAGGAAGGTCTTGACGAACGAGGTCAGCAGTGGCGTGGCGAGCGAGCCGAAAGTGGTTGGGCGCCGAGCGCGGACAGACAAGTGGCGCTGTGGCGGCAACAATAATCAGAGCAGAAACAGCGAAACAGCGCATGGGGGCTGCGGGAGAAATGGCGGTAGCGACCACGGCGCGCGCACGGCCTGAGGGGACGCGGGCGGAACAGGCGCGGGGCGAACTACAGGGGCGGCGGCGACTAGGCTACGGGCGTTGCGGCAAGCGCGCTCGAGCTCGAATCCGAGCTCGATAAATTGCGGGGAAGTGGCGGTGCTCACTGTGGTTGCGTAGGGATCCTTGAGGGAGCCGGAGATGGTATGGACGGCGTGGACCGAGGCGAGGCATGTGGCGGTCGTCATCGAAGAAGATCGTGGAGGGCGCCGTCATTGGGGCGTCCTAGCTCGCGTGCGGTAGTGTAGATGACGAAGACGACGAGGCATACCTCACAAACGCGACGGGTTGCTGATTCGGTGGCGGTGGTCGCGGTGGTTTGCGGTGGTGAGCGGCGGCCATGGAAGGCGCTTGGGCGCGGGGACGAGCACGCGTGCGGGGTCACATGCGAGGCGCTGGAGCCGAGCGAGGGTCGGAGAAGAGGACCAGGGGCACGGAGGCCCGAGGCGGTTGTCGACAGCCATGGGGAGCTCCTCTCCTGTGTGTGCGCTGCGTGGTGGCGGCGGGTGAGGGAGACGAGGGGAGAGGTGGGGATCATGCGGGGGAAGTTGGGTGAGGGCTAGGTCACGGGGGAAGTGGGGTGGTTATGGGAGGCTGGCGGCTGTGTCGGCCTGAGTAGCCCAGTGGCCAGCTGGGCCGAGGCCCAGTGAGGAGGGTTTCTTTCTTCTTTTACTTTTCTGTTTTATTTACTTTTACTTTATTTTCTTTTCTGTTTTCTCACATTTCATAAACATTTTAGTTTTGGAAAAATACATAGGTTGCACCTAATTTAGTAATCTTAATTATGTCACATTCCGAACATTTTTTGTTTTGATATTTGAAAACTTTTAAATTTGATTTTGAAACATTTTGATCTAACGCGAGGTTAGAAACAGTAACAGAGGTGACGTGGCATCATTAGCTTAGGTTTATTGTAGCATAATTATCCGGGCGTCACAGCCATTGGCAGCCATCGTTTCCAGCGGTGGGGCGTGTCGTGGACGGCGCAGCGTAGGTAGTGTTCGACGCACTGGTTCACCCGCTCGCTCTGCCCATCCGTCTGAGGGTGGTAGGCAGTGGTGTAGAGCGGTTTGGTGCCAACTAATGTGAAAAGCTCCCTCCAGAATGCGCTGGTAAAGATCTTGTCATGATCGGAGATGATCGAGTCTGGGATGCCATGAAGTTTGACAATATTGTTTAGAAACGCCCGCGCCACTTGTGGAGCAGTGAAAGGATGATGAAGTGAGATGAAGTGGGCGTACTTGGACAGGCGATGCACCACCACCAGAATCACGTCAGCGCCCTCTGATTTTGGCAGCCCTTCGATAAAGTCCATGGTGACTTCTCCCCACACACGCGCCGGGATGGGTAGGGGTTGGAGGGCTCCGGCTGGATGAGTGTGTTCAGGTTTGGCGTGTTGGCGGGTGTTGCACTGCTTAAAAAATTCTTCCACTTGCAATTTCATACCCGGCCAGTAGAATAGATTCTTCAGGCGCATATACATTGGGCGGATGCCGGAGTGGCCACCAACTGTCGCGATGTGCATCTCCGTAATCAGCTTGGTCTGTATAGCAGCATTGTCCCCAATCCAAAGGCGACCTTTGTATTTGATCAAGCCCCGGTCCAATTCATGGCCTTGTTCATCTGGATGCGATAGCGCTTGCGATGGTGGGTTGCCTTGGCGTCTGTGACATAGGAATTTCTGACCTCCTGGATCCAGGAAGGTTGACAAGTAGATGTGGCCTGGATGGTCAGCAAATGACCAATCCGAGACAGCAGATTTGCTGCCACATTGTCAGCTCCTCTATGGTACTTGAATTTGAATTGCAAGCCGCCCAACTTCACCATTGCTTTGCGTTGCAGCTCAGATCCGAGGTGCCGCTCCCCCAGATTGCACAAACTCTTATGGTGCATCGAGAATTTCAAAGGGTCCTCGCTCTAAATCTTGGCGCCAATGATCGACAGCGAGTAGGACTGCCAAGAACTCCTTCTCATAGACTGATAACTTGCGGTTGTTCACACCCAAAGCATGACTGAGAAAAGCAATTGGATGGCCTTGTTGAATCAAAATGGCGCCAACACCTATGTCGCAGGCATCCGTTTCGACAGTGAAGGGCAAGGAGAAATCCGGTAGGGCAAGGACTGGTGTTGTTGTCATTGCCACTTTGAGTTTGGCAAAGGCTTCCGTTCTTCTTGGTGACCAGACAAACCCTTTCTTCGAGAAGCGAGTGCCAATGGTTTAGTGATGATGTTGTAGTTGCGAGCGAATTTGCGGTAATACCCGTTAGACCGAGGAACGCCGCAATTACATTCTTTGTTGTTGGTTGTGGCCACTGTCGAATTGCTTTAGTCTTGTCTGCCTCTGTTGCAACCCCATCAGCTGAGATGATGTGTCCGGGATAGTTAATGGATGGTTGGGCAAATGAGCATTTGAAGAGCTTTGCGTACAACTGATGGTGACACAGAATATCAAAGACCTGACAAAGATGTTGTAAATGCTTCTCAAACGATGAACTGTATGTCAGAATGTCATCCAGAAAGGCGAGGACAAACTTCCTTGTTACTGGCGCGAAGACTGAGTTGATCAAACACTGAAATGTTGGTGGTCCGTTTGTCACAATCGAAAGGCATTACGAAAATGGAAATGACCATGGTGTGTTTTGAAAGCCGTTTTGGCTTCGTCTTCTGGGCGCATCCGGATCTGGTGATATCCTGCACAAAGATCTAGTTTGGAGAAAATGTCATAGCCTTAGAGTTTGATTGCAATTAGTTTCATAAGCATCCATGCATCATGTCTATATTTGTTTGAAATTTAAAATGGGGATGACAAACCCTAGCACCAAATGAAACGCAATTAGGATCAAAATAAAAATATTTTCAATGAACCCAGAATGCCCTTTAGAAAAGTTCATTATTTTTGATAAAGGTAAAAACCTCTGCCAAAAATGATGCACATATTTTTAGGCCATTCTGGATTTTTGAATTAACTCATATTGTATTTGAATTGGGGCCTCTAAATACTATAGATATTTTTAAATGCTCCAACAATTTTGGAATTAGTTAAGGGCCTCTGGAATAATTCATTTAGTGCCCATAACTATCTTCAGAATTTTTAAATGTGATTTGGTTTGAAAACCAAATTAAAACAAATTTGCATAAATAGAAAATAAAACGGAAATAGAAAAGCAGAGAGAGAGAGAGAGAGTTACCTTGGCCCATGACTATAGCAGCCCACTGGGCCATGCCAGTCGTCTCCCTCCTTGGACAGTAGGACAGAGGCGTGTGCCTCACGCGCGCAAGCACGCGCCCCCGGCCACCTCCTGCTTGCCGCCTCCCTTTGGACCCCCCGGACGACGCCACGCACGCCGCGTGCCCAACCCTCTCACCCTCGCTCACTTTCCCCTCTCCCACTTAAGAACACAGGCTCGGCCGAGGCGAGCTCATGGCGCCGATCACCGTACCCATGGCCACCAGCCACCCCTTGCCCTAAAAGTCAGCCCAAAAGCTCCGCCTCACCGCGCTGCTTCGCCTCACCGACTGAAGGGACCCCGGAGGTCGACAGCATCACCAGGATCGCCGTCTTTTCCGCCTACTGCCGCACCTCGCCACCGTCGATTCACGGGCTCCAGTGCGTCCCTGAGCCAACCGACCCACACAACTGACTCGCGGTGAGCCCCTGAGCGTCTCCCCTCTCCCCTTTTGCCTGCTCCCGTGCCGTAGCGCCGTTCCCCCGCCGTGATCGAAGCTGCCGTCCGCCGTGGCCGTTGTTCCTGTAGCGGCCGTGCTTCTCCGCTCAGACCCGCGCACCCCCCAAGGCTTCTGGAGCAACCAGGAGGCCAACGCCACCCCTAGCCGGCTTCCTTGCGAGCTGCGGCCCTGCAGCTGCACACCTCCGAGCTCCGGCCGCCGTCCGGCTCATCGCGACCGCCATTACAGGCCGCCCGCGCACGCCTTACCGTCGTGCCACACCGCCAGCTCTCCGTAGCCGCAAACCGCGCACGAAATGGTGCTCTGTAGCGCCGTCCCGAGCAATGTCGGCGAGCCACCGCCACGGGATCTGGTCGTCGCCGGCTAACCACCATTCTTGCTGACGTGGTGTCTTAATTATGGCCTAATCACATTTAGTTTAATCACCTCAGCCACTGACAATAGGGACCCACCGACTAAATAACCTCGGGTTAAGTTTAGATTAGATTTAATCAAACACGGGGACCCTGCGCTTGACATTGACTATCTTTGGCGTGTCCGTTGACCGTCCCACTGTCTCGACCGCGAGCCACCGTGAGGCTGACCCGGTGGGACCTTTGGTCGAGTTTGACCTGGACCAACCTGTTGACTCATCGACGTCATCTTGTGTGATTAATCTTTTCTGGAATTAGTTTATTTTCGAAATAACCAGAAATTCCAGAAAATGACTTAAACTTCAAAAATCCATAGAAAATATTATATAACTCCAATGGAAATAATTTATATAAGAAAAATGATCAGAAAAATCCAAAGAATCTGTTTATGGCATTTGCATGCATGTTAGAGCAACTTATGTCCTCTGTTTAGGACAATTCAATTAAATGTCATTTAAGAAAGCACATATGGAGTTTGAATTTGAACCCAGTGTTCAAAGCAACTCCATTTAACTTGTTGCTAGTTGCATTAGGCCAATCAACAACATATTGCCATGTCACATTCATGCATCATATTGTTGCATGGCATTGATTGTGTTTCTTCTTTGTTTATCGGTAGTTGTTCCCTCTCGATAGACGTGTTCCGACGACGTGATCGATGACACCGATGAAGAGCTATACTATCTTGAAGTGCCGTGCAAGCAAAACCCCTTGTTCATTCCGATACAATCCCACTCTCTCGCTCCTGCTCTCTTTTCTTGCATTAGGACAACAACGATTCATACATTGTTACTTGATGCGGTAGTTGAACCCCTTATCCTCTGCATGACCTGTCATTGCCACAGTAAATAGATGGAACCCACTAGCATGAGTAGGAGTTGTTTGAGTCTTGATGTGCCTACTCATTCATGCTTGTTTGTCGTGCCTGCTATTGCTTAGAGTTGTGTCAGTGCGATTCGCCGGGGATGAATCGGAGGTGTGTGAACATGTCCTACTATTGAGAGCTAAGTGTGTGAACACGATTTGGTAAAGGTATCGGTGAGAGGCCATGTAGGAGTACATGGTGGGTTGTCTCATTGAAGCCGTCCTCGAGGCCCGAGTTCTATGTTTGTGATCCATGAACAGCTACTACCACACGTTGGGCCCTAAAATATGACCCTGCTCGACTTATTAACCGCCCCTGTCCTCTGTCCAGGAGTTGCAACTAGTTTCTGGAGTTTGTAAGATATTTGTTGGAGGACGTGCGTAGCGCTGACCCTAGGGGTGGGCTATGATGCGGTAGATACACCTTAGCCCGGTGTACCGAGCGCCCGTTTGGTGTCTCGGGAACCCTGCACACATCGTTTGGGTCTGTGAGCGAAACCCTGGCCGGATCTCCTCGCGGATGGAACCCGAATAGGCGAAAAACCTAGACTAGAGACTTGTGTGGTTAGTTAGGTCGTGGTCTACACCCACGTCGGCTTCCGCTTGAAGTCTGCCGAGCACATGTCGTGTGCAGACGCTAAGTGGTGGAAACATGTGTGAAGAAGTACACCCTGCAGGTTATAAATGATCTATTGAATAGCCGTGTCCGCGGTAAAGGACTTCTGGGTTGCCTGTGCGGTTCATAGACAAGTGAAAGTGGATACTCTAAAATATGCAAGATAAGCGTGAGTGCTATGGATGGCCTACTTTCGTGGGGGAGAGGGGAGTGGATCCATAGTGGTGTATTGATATGGTGAATATGTGGACTCGTGTGCACCACCTCAAAAGAGTTACTTGCGGTCATAGTTTAGGATAGCCAGCGATTCAAAAGCTTCTTGCTGATCAAACTCCACCACCCCTTTGTTGATACTGATGCATATGTAGCTAGTTATGATGTAAGTCTTGTTGGGTACATTTGTACTCACGTTTGCCTATTTTATTTTTGGCAGAGAGACGTCAGTCTCGCTAGTAGTTCCGCATGGACTTCGACGTTTAGCTTGTTACCTCAGGTACGATCTTGTACCCTTGGGAGGGTCTTGTAGATAGTCAGGCTTCTCAGCCTTTTCCATTTGTAGTTGTCTATACTGACATGTTTATGCTTCCGCTCGATGCTTGTATGCTCTGTATGTTGGGTCATGAGACCATGATTGTAATACTTGGCTCCTCGGAGCCTAATGAATAAATATTCGAGTCGTAGAGTTATGTTGTGATGCCATGTTGTATTTACACATATCGACCATATTGTGTGTATGATTGAAATGCTTGGTATGTGTGGGATCCGACAACCTAGTTGTTTATCCTTGGTAGCCTCTCTTATGGGGAAATGTAGTCTTGTGCTTCCATGAGCCATAGTGATGCCTTCTGACCCGGTTCACCGAGTCCTGCTAGCTTGACATTCTGCTCCGGAACACTTGGTGGCCGACATGTGATTCACTACGTTCATGTATACATCCCCTTCGGGAAATGTCACGGGGTGACATCCGGAGTCTGCCTAGCCTGCTACACTTCGGTTCACACGAGTCTTTTAGCCTAGTGCTACTGACCCGGATTCAAGACGCTCTTGACCAACATGCTCGATGTTGATTCATGTATGCATGTCCCGTAAGTTAGTGCCACTTTGGGTTCACGACTAGTCATGTCGGCCGGGTTCTTTGTCATATGGATGCTAGCGACACTATCATATCGTGAGCCAAAAGGCGTAAACGGTCCTGACCATGGTAAGGCGATACCCGTGGGAATACCGTGCGTGAGGCCGCAAAGTGATATGAGGTGTTACCGGCTAGATCGATGTGACTTGGAATCGGGATCCTGACAGCTTTGGTATCAGAGCCTGACTGCCTGTAGGATTACCAAGCCAAACTGGTCGAAGTTGAGTCTAGAAATGCTTTAGTTATATAAGGGAATTGATTGTGGAAGGGAACATAAGGCTCTTTTTACTCCTTTACCTTATGTCCCTCTGATCTGAGTCATCCTCTTCTTTTCTACGGGGATTAAGAACTAGGCCTTCTCATCTCTCTATCAGGTTCACGTGTTACTAATCCGTAGAATTTTAGGTTTGTCGGTTCCAGGTCTCAGTTCAGTTTCTACTACTTTTAGTATGCTGTCAGTTGAATCAGACCCTTGATAAGATGATGTTAAGTGGATATGCCACCATTTTGCAGGATATCCCAAATCTTTTTGAGCATTTACAGTCGTTATGTTGTCCGAGTCATCCTAGGTCTCTAAACAATCTGATGCATTTGCAAAGCCTTCCTCCCCATTCCCGATGTCCTTTTGGGCCAGATCAACCACACTAAACCAGTGAGTTGAGGTGCTTCACTGCCTCAGTATATAGGTTGGAGCTAGTATTATGACCCTAGGCATCTTAGAGAATCACCTAGTAATCTAGCCATGTTTTGAGTTCCCAGTGTGATGAATCTGGCCATCATTCCCGAAAGCATCCCGTGATGCTACTTAGTAGTAGGTAATCTACTCCTGGGTTTTTGAACCCGAGATTCACCCTACTTCATGTTGTTAGTATTTGCTAGTTCCCTTAAGATATTAGTAACCTTTGCGATAGTCCTCAAGGTCCATGGTATCTCATTCTTCCAATACCATGAACCATCATGGCAGAAGTTCTTTTGAACCAAAAGATCACAACCAAGGTGCTCTTGAGGAGTACTCCATTCATATTGTGACTCTGCCAGTTCTATCATTCTGCATGGGTTATCCGGAAGAAATATGTTGAACTCGTTTGACATACTAACCCATGAATCCACAACTCAGAAAGTTATATGTTCCTTGAGTTGTTCTCTTTAGCTGTATTCTGACCCCTGTCTATCATTTGATAGTCAAGAGTATGCGTGCATTCGCTGTCGATGCCTATTATTCTTGTGGTCTGTCAAGCCATTCTATTTCGGAATGACTAGGAGAAACAAACTCCAGTACCTCATCCATATCTAGGATTGGGTCAAAGCAATTGTACTTCGCAGATCAAAATGCCAATCCAGCTTTTGTTCTGTTCTACCTTGGAGTATTACCCTATTTATGTCAAGAATATCATAGGAATTGCACCAACTCTTACGAATTCTTGACGCAGTGATACTTCTTGCCATTATCATTCATTCCTCAGTTTTCTGTGTTTTTGTATCCGGAATCTTGACAAGCGGTGTGATGTGTGAAATCGATCTTGCTAGCAACCCCGTTGCTTGGTAGTTAAAGGACAATAATTTCATTCTTACCGTGCCGGTTATTGAATCATCATTCTAAGATAGATTGTGCTACCTAGTCCTTATTTCTGGTGCACTCTTCGATCAAGAGTTAGGATTGTATCAATCCCTTTCTTATTTAGCTATATCATCTTGCCCTCAAAAGCAAGATTGTTCTCGAGCTTAGAGACATATCGGTGGTTCGTGATTTTCCGGATATCTTCATGGAAGTATCACCAGGTTGTCCCCTGGCCGTTATGTTGAGTTCGTGATCAAGTTGGTTTTCCAATAAACCACTCTTTCTCCAAGAATATGTGTTGGATATCCCTGCAGTTGGTTAAGCTAAACAACAACTTGGAGAGTTGGAAGTTAAAAGCTTGCCTAGCTCAGCTCATCTCTAAGGGCTATCTTTTGTGTGTATTGAAGAAAGATGGTATCTTCATCGATTGACCCTCGTGATCAGTTAATGGACCTATCATATTATCCAATCTTTGATTTGAGTATGGGCTATCATCAAATCAAGTTAGAACCAACGATATTTGTGATGTTGTCTTACTTGTGGTTGATTCCTCGAGCATACACCATTACATCTTTTGGTCTGACCAATACTATCACATTGTTCACATAATGGTGGAAGTCCAGTGATATGGAAATTCCGATGAGTTGCTGTTGAGCCCATCAGTAGCATCTTGTCCCCCCCCATGATTCGTGTTAAACATTAAGCTACTGTTGGAAACTTTGTAAACAATGCCTTCATGTTCCGTTCATGAAGCATATGTTTGTATGAAAGTAGCGACTTCCTCTAAGTTCACGTGCAATCGATGCAAGTTGCCGCCGTGAATTCGAGAAAGCTTGTTTTTGCTTCCTCTGGAATCATCCCAAGTCATTCATGTATATGTGCGAAGTATCCTGTGGTTTGGAGACTTGCAACCTTCATTCCATATGTTCCCTAGCACCCCAAGCCACTGATTGACTTGTTCAAGGAAAAGAAGTCTAGCGTGCGTAAAGACTTCGAAATCCTTGATGATGGATCCTAACCTAAACTCGATAGTGTTTTATTATAAGACTACTATGTGGTCATTCTTGTCTTGGACAACATGTTCACATGTATGTAGCAGAACCAGCTCATATTTTGGATCTTGCTATCGTACTTCACTCCCCGAGAATCTCGCAACGTCATCTCGTCGATTTGTGTTGCAAACTTTCATTTTTTCTTTCCAGACTTGATGAGTCTGGAATGTCCTAACACCAACCAGATCTGAATCTCAGGCAGATATGATGGTTGGAACATTCACGCCATTTGCATTTTGTTCCCAGCTTGCACCGCCTTGTGCCAATCTCCCTTGGACTGCCCTTCTCAGCAATTGTTGTTCAGGATCATCTTCAGAAGTGGTCCTACCATGGGTCCCATCCATTTCCGATGATAAAAAAAATCACCCATCGCGTTGTCTTCAACAAGGTAGTCCACATCATCCATTCGAATCCAGATATGCCATTCCTTTGAACTCCGCCAAACGATCGATTGTGATTGCCTTAGGCTGGTATAAAGAGTTTCAATGATCTATGGATCAAAAGTAATTCTTTTTGCCACTTAAGGGAATAGCTCTACAAGTCACCTCCCCTAAGGCGCCCCATTATGGAATCATGGCAATTATCTCCTCGCTACTTTGAAACCATGCACCATCTTACTACTGCGTGGAATTATTGCCTACCAAATTGGACCCTTGACATCTATCTCTTCCCATCACCCTGATGTGTGTTTTGTGTCTCAGCTCAAGAGGTGGTATATGTCTCATTCCGTGAGTTGTTTGTCAGTTGTTCGACCTTCGAGAAGATCGATTCTTCTAGATTTTCCCTTTCTTCTCGTTGTCATGTTGGATGGAGTTCTCAAAGCAAGACGTCGAGACAAAGATGATGATCGAATCAGCGTTCTTATGAAGTGCAACCTGGATCGTGAAGATCGTGTTAGCTAGTTTCCCCTCTATCTTCTTACCTCACGTCTTGAATCTCGGGACGAGATTCTTGTTTAGTGGGGGTGAGTTGTCACAGCCCTAGAGTTTTATTGCAATTAGTTTCATAAGCATCCATGCATCATGTCTATATTTGTTTGAAATTTAAAATGGGGATGACAAACCCTAGCACCAAATGAAATGCAATTTGGATCAAAATAAAAATATTTTCAATGAACCCAGAATGCCCTTTAGAAAAGTTCATTATTTTTGATAAAGGTGAAAACCTCTGCCAAAAATGATGCACATATTTTTAGGCCATTACGGATTTTTGAATTAACTCATATTGTATTTGAATTGGGGCCTTTAAATACTATAAATATTTTTAAATGCTCCAACAATTTTGGAATTAGTTAAGGGCCTCTGGAATAATTCATTTAGTGCCCATAACTATCTTCAAAATTTCTAAACGTGATTTGGTTTGAAAACCAAACTAAAACAAATTTGCATAAATAGAAAATAAAACGGAAATAGAAAAGCAGAGAGAGAGTTACCTTGGCCCGTGACTGTAGCAGCCCACTGGGCCATGCCAGTCGTCTCCCTCCTTGGACAGTAGGACAGAGGCGTGTGCCTCGCGCGCGCAAGCACGCGCCCCCGACCACCTTCTGCTTGCTGCCTCCCTTTGGACCCCCCGGACGACGCCACGCACGCCGCGTGCCCAACCCTCTCACCCTCGCCCACTTTCCCCTCTCCCCCGCAAGAACACGAGCTCGACCGAGCGAGCTCGCAGACGCCGATCGCCGTACCCATGGCCACCGGCCACCCCTTGCCCTAAATGCCAGCCCAAAAGCTCCGCCTCACCTTGTTGCCCGCCTCACCGGCGAAGGGACCACAGGAGGTCGACGGGATCGCCGGGATCGCCGTCTTCGCCGCCCTCTTGCCGCATATCGCCGTCGTTGATTCACGGGCTCCAGTCGTCCCGAGCCAACCGACCTACCCAATCGACTTCGCGGTGAGCCTGAGCATCTCCTCTCCCCTTTTACTGCTCTGTGTAGCCGTGGCGCCCGTTCCCTGCCGTGGCCAAAGCCGCCGTCCGTTGTGGCTTGTTGTTCCCTCTGGCCCGTAGCTTCTCGCCGGACCCGTGCACCCCAAGGCTCTGGAGCAGCTAGGAGGCCAGCGCCACCTAGCTGGCTTCCTTGCAGCTCTTGACCCGCTTGACCGCACACCTCGACTCCGGCCGCCCGGCTCGTCGCCGCCGCCATTACAGGCCGCCCCAGTGCACCGCGCGGCCACCACCGCTTGCGCCAGACTGCCAGCTCTCCATAGCCGCAAATCACGCACGAAATGGTGCTCTGTAGCGCCGGCGAGCCACCGCCGCGTGATCTGGTTGTCGACGGCTAACCACCGTTCTGGCTAACGTGGCGTCTTAATTATGACCTAATCACGTTTAGTTAAATCACCCCAGCCACTGACAATAGGGACCCACCGACTAAATAACCTCGGGTTAAGTTTAGATTAGATTTAATCAAACACGGGGGACCCACACGCCAAAGATTGACTATCTTTGGCGTGTCCGATGACAGTACCACATGCGTGACACGAGCCAACAATCGTGAGGCTGACGGTGGGACCCTTTGGTCGAGTTTGACTGGACCAGCCTGTTGACTTCGTGACATCACGCGACGTTAGTTAATCTTTTCTGGAATTAGTTTATTTTCGAAATAACCAGAAATTCCAGAAAATGACTTAAACTTCAAAAATCCATAGAAAATAATCTATAACTCCAATGGAAATAATTTATATATGAAAAATGATCATAAAAATCCAAAGAATCAGTTTATGGCATTTGCATGCATGTTAGAGCAACTTATGTCCTCTGTTTAGGACAATTCAATTAAATGGCATTTAAAAAAGCACATATGGAGTTTGAATTTGAACCCAATGCTCAAACAAACTCCATTTAACTTGTTGCTAGTTGCATTAGGCCAATCAACAACATATTGCCATGTCACATTCATACATCATATTATTGCATGGCATTGATTGTGTTTCTTCTTTGTTTGTCGGTGGTTGTTCCCTCACGATAGATGTGTTTCGACGACGTGATCGATGACACCGATGAAGAGCTATACTATCTTCAGAAGTGCCAGGCAAGCAAAACCCCTTATTCATTACGATACAATCCCACTCTCTCGCTCCTGCTCTCTTTTATTGCATTAGGACAACAACGATTCATACATTGTTACTTTGTGGCGGTTGAACCCCTTATCCTATGCATGACTGTCATTGCCACGGTAAATAGATGGAACCCACTAGCATGAGTAGGAGTTGTTTGAGCCTGATGTGCCTACTCATTCATGCTTGTTTGTCGTGCCTGCTATTGCTTAGAGTTGTGTCAGGTCTGATTCATCGGGGATGAATCGGAGGTGTGTGAACATGTCCTAGTGTTGAGAGCTAAGTGTGTGAACACGATGGTAAAGTATCGATGAGAGGCCATGTAGGAGTACATGGTGGGTTGTCTCATTGAAGCCGTCCTCAGGAACTGAGTTCTGCGTTTATGATCCATGAACAGCTACTACCACACGTTGGGCCCTGAAATATGACCCCGATCGACTTATTAACCGCCCGTGTCCTCTGTCCAGGAGTTGCAACTAGTTTCTGGTGTTTGTAAGATATGTGTTGGAGGCCGTGCGTAGCGCTGACTCTAGGGGTGGGCTATGATGCGGTAGATACAGTGTGGCCCGGTGTACCGAGCGCCCGTTTGGTGTCTCGGGAACCCTGCACACATCGTTTTGGGGCTGTGAGCGAAACCCCGGCCGGATCTCCTCACGGATGGAACCCGAATAGGCGATAAACCTGGACTAGAGACTTGTGTGGTTAGTTAGGTCGTGGTCTACACCCACATCGGCTTTCGCTTGAAGTCTGCCGAGCACATGTCGTGTGCAGACGCTAAGTGGTGGAAACATGTGTGAAGAAGTACACCCCTGCAGGGTTATAAATGATCTATTCGAATAGCCGTGTCCGCGGTAAAGGACTTTCGGGTTGCCTGTACAGTTCATAGACAAGTCAAAGTGGATACTCTAAAATACGCAAGATAAGCGTGAGTGCTATGGATGGCCTTCTCGTAGGGAGACGGGAGTGGATCCATAGTGGTGTATTGATATGGTGAATATGTGGACTCGTGTGCGCCACCTCAAAAGAGTTACTTGCAGTCATAGTTTAGGATAGCCACTGAGTCAAAGCTGGCTTGCTGCAGTCAAACTCCACCACCCCTTTGTTGATACTGATGCATATGTAGCTAGTTCTGATGTAAGTCTTGCCGGGTACATGTGTACTCACGTTTGCCTATTTTATGTTTTGCAGAGAGACACCAGTCTCGCTAGTAGTTTCGCGTGGACTTCGACGTTTAGCTTGTTACCTCAGGTACGATCTTGTACCCTTGGGAGGGTCTTGTAGATAATCAGACTTCTCAGCCTTTTCCATTTGTAGTTGTCTGTACTCAGACATGTTTATGCTTCCGCTCGATACTTGTATGCTCTATATGTTGGGTCATGAGACCATGATTGTAATACTTGGCTCCTCGGAGCCTAATGAATAAATATTCGAGTCGTAGAGTTATGTTGTGATGCCATGTTGTATTTACACATATCGAGCATATTGTGTGTATGACTGAAATGCTTGGTATGTGTGGGATCCGACAACCTAGTTGTTTATCCTTGGTAGCCTCTCTTATGGGGAAATGTAATCTTGTGCTTCCATGAGCCATAGTAGTCCGCTTCTGACCACTGTTCATCAGTCCTGCTAGCCCGACATTCTTGCTCGGAACACTTGGTGGCGGCATGTGATTCACCTCGTTCTTGTATACGTCCTTCGGGAAATGTCAGCGGTGACATCCGAGTCCTGCCTAGCTTTCTGGCCAGTTCACGGAGTCCTGATAGCCAGTGCTCTGACCCGGGATCCATAGCTGGCGGCCGAGCATGCTCGATATTGATTCATGTAGGCCTATCCCCGTAAGTTAGTGCCACTTTGGGTTCACGACTAGTCATGTCGGCCTGGGTTCTCTGTCATATGGATGCTAGCGACACTATCATATACGTGAGACAAAAGGCGCAAATGGTCCCAGGCCATGGTAAGGCGACACCCGTGGGAATACCGTGCGTAAGGTCGCAAAGTGATATGAGGTGTTACCGGCTAGATCGATGTGACTTGGAATCGGTGTCCTGACAGAAAAACCGAGCGCCTGCCAACTCGTCTAGGAGCTCGTCGAATTGTCGATGGAAACTTGTTCTCGATGGTGATATCATTCAGACGATGGTAGTCTCATAAAAGCGCCAGCGTCCGTCCTTTTTCTTGACCCGATGGGACGGTGCGGCGAGCCGATGATACTGCGTTGTGATTAGGCCTGCTTATAGCATTTCCACGACTTGACGCTCAATTTCGTCCTTCTGGAGAGGAGAGTATCGATAGGGTCTGACATTTGGTGGTGATGTGAAAGTGCGTTATATCGACTAGAGGGGGGTGAATAGGCGATTTTTATGAATTCTTCACTGAGGAATTTGCTAGTGAGGAAATTCCTAAGCGAAGAACTACTTGCAGCGGAATAAGTACTCAGAAGCATAACAGAATGTGGGCATGGTCATCATGATGAAATGAAGACAATTACAGAGTACAGAAAGCGTAAACACAAGATAACACAAGATGAAGACAAACAGACTGGCGAAATTGAACTGAGGAAATTGAGAAAGTCTTCAGTCAAAGTCTTCAAACACAGATATGAACAAACACTCAACACAGTAATGAGGAAATGAAAGAGTTGAGGAAATAGAACCAGCAAGGTTGGTGAAGACAATGATTTGGTAGACCCGATTACAAGCTTGTCTCGGTTATGCGTCTGGTTGGAAGCGGTGAGTATTTAAACTCGAGGACACACGATCCGGACACCCAATCGCTGAGCACGCAGCTCAGGACACCAAGTCCTCACCGTATTCTCCTTGAACTAAGGTCACACAGATCTCGTCCAATCACTCGTGGTAAGTCTTCAGGCGACTTCCAAACCTTCACGGACTCGGTCACTCGGCGATCCACAATTCCTCTTGGATGCTCTAGACCATGACGCGTAACCGTCTGAAAGAAACACAGTCTTCAAAGGTAACAAGCGTCGGATACACGCAGGATCAATCTCTTCAGTGATGCTCAATCACTTTGGGTTTGTAGGGGTTTGGTTTTGGGTTTTTCCTCACTCGATGATTTTCGCTCAAAGTCCTCGGAGGATGGGTTGCTCTCAAATGACAAGTGTCAAGTTCTGCCGGAGCAGCCAACTGACTAGTGGTTGTAGCTAGTGGTTGTGAAGTGACTATTTATAGCCTAGGGAGCAGCCGACATGATAAGACATAAATGCCCTTGATGATATTTAGTTATGTGGATAAGATATTTTGGGACGGTGGCGCGATGTTGAACGGTCGGAAATTTGACTCTCAAATTCCTCAGGGCTATCATGTTCCTCACTATGTAGGCAATCCGCACTGGCGAATTCGTAACTCCTCAGTCAGAACAAATTCCTCAGAGACCAGAACAACTTCGTCTCTGTCACTGAAGAAAATTGACTGAACTGTATGAGATTTCCAAATGCTTCACTCGAAAGGATTGGTAGGTGTAGGATTTTGAGTTGAGCATCACATGGAAATTTTTCCTTAGTATTTTCTCGACCCCCTTTAACAGTACGGTGTTTCTTATGACTCAAGAAAGAGAAAAACGAAACTACAAAAATAAAAGTCTTCACGCTTCATGTTCCTTAAATGAATACCAAGTCTTCAAGGTCACACCAATTTCTTCACTTTCAAAGTCTTGAAAGTCTTGAATATCAAAGTCTTCAGTCGAAGAACTTCATTTTTAGGGGTCGACTTTCTCTGTAAATATTAAACTCCTCATAGACTTATAGACCTGTGTACACTCATAAACACATTAGTCCCTTAACTTATAAGTCTTCAATACATCAAAATCACTAAGGGGCACTAGATGCACTTACATGATGTTCCTGGCTCCAGGTGGATCGCGTGGTCAAGGTCGCGATGTGGTGGCAAGGTTTTGGGTTCCTGGAAGACGTCTGCATATTCATCCAACAGGACTTGCAATTGCGGTGGTACTTGATCAGTGGCTGCTGCAGAATTGGTATCTGCATGGACGACAACCAATGCCCACACCTCGTTGCCCTAAATCCACTTGGACAGCTGATCTGCTCGCATCTCTGTCAGTGTAGGCTCGGTGGGAGTGCAGACACCTTGTAACTTGATAATAGCACTGTCATAACGGAATTCCGTGGTATTGAGTCCCCAATGACAGTTCATAGGGCTGAACTAGGCTAGCCAATCGACTCAGAGGACCGCATCGTAGGCACCCAGCTCGAGCAGACGCATGTCAGTGCCGAATTTGTGTCCCTGGCACCACCAATTCAGTTTGGATACGTGCTATGTAGATTGGAGAGTGTCGCCATTGGCCACACGCACGGTGACCGGCTCTGTCGCTTGCACAACACAGCCTGCCCGGGCAGCGAACGCAGCATTGACGAATGTGTGTGTGCTGCCGGAGTCCACCAGCAACAACATTACTTGGTTTCCGACAAGAGCGCGGAGGCGCATGGTTCCGGTTGCTTCCGTTCCTGCGACGGCGTGAACTGAAATCTGGTAACAGGCTGCGGCGTCTTCTGGATGTTCATCAAGCAGTTCAAGGGCACGGATGGCATCATCTGACAGAAGTTCACCGTGATCGCCGACCTTGATGGTGAGCAGCTGGCCGATCTTGTTGCACTTGTGTTCTCTGCTGTACCTGTCGCCGCACTTGAAGCACAAGCCATTGGCGCGCCTGAATTCCCGCAGTTGGCGCTCTCTGCCGAAGTCGTCCGGGCCATGTTTGGCGCCATCGTTGCATGGTGGAACTAGTCCCGCCGCACCCGCGACCACCGGTGGTGGCGGTAGAGCACACACGTAGATCGCGGGGTGCCCGCGTGGCTTGGCCTGCTCGGTCTCTTCCTCTTGGATGCGTGCCAGGGCCGCCGCTCTGGACACGCTTGTGGGCGCGTGCTGGCGCACACTCGTGCGGACGTCGTCGCGCAGGCCGATGATGAATGGAGAGACGAAGAACTTGTTGTTGAGTGACGGGTCCAGCGCGATCAGATGGTACATGATGGACTCGAAGGCGAGACGGTAGTCCGTGACACTGACTGATTGCTTCAGATGATGAAGGCAGTGTAGGAGTGCATCAAACTCGTCCTGGCCGAACTCTGCCTGCACAACAGCAGTGAACGTAGCCCAGTCCCCGAGTCCATGGACTCGTTTGAAAGCTTGACACCACAACGCGGCATGCCCCTCCATGTAGAGCACCGCCGTGGTCACCCACTGCTCCGGTGGCGTCTGGTAGAGCTCGAAGTAGGTGTGGCATAGGTCGAACCAGAGGCGTGGCGCTTCGCCCCTGAAGCGCGGAAAATCATGCTTGGGTGGTTTGTGGCGATAGTTGCCACGGGGAGATGGCGGAGGAGAGGGTTGACGCTCGCGGTGGTCATCGTGGCGACCCTGCATGGGGCGAGCGTGGACCGGTGGTGGATGGAGCAGCGGTGTCCCGTTGTTGATGAGGAGAGCCGCCGTGGGTGCCGTTGAGGAGGAGGGTGCAGCACGAGCGGCTGCATCCTGTTGAGCCTGCTTTCGCTTGACTGTGTCGAGGCCCTCGCCGAAATCGGCCACCTGCGTGCCCAGTTGTTGGACCTCTGTTGTGAGGGAAGAAATTTTTTGCAGCAAATCCTCCAAGGTTTTCTGGACGCCCTCCATGGCTTGCAAGACGAATTTCGTCTGCGCAGATGGGGCTGCCAACGGCGCCGTTGCAGCCGCCCCAAATCGGGCCTACCCCGCTTGGGATTTTGCGTCCAGTCGCCGGAGCAACCAGACACCCTTCGCGGTGGATGTTACGGCCGGATCGAGGGAGTGAGGCGCAGTGGCGGACCGAGAGACTCTGAGTACCAAATCTGTAACGACCCCGTCGGGATCGACAGGAGGGGATGAGGAATCGAGCAAGAACAAGGTGAGATCGAGAAGAAAGAGGGGTATGTGAGGAGCAGAGCTTGGAGAAGGGGAAAGAATTCCCTGATATTTCTCAATAGCTGATTGTTACAACGCACACGCGACTGCATATACATCTCCTTGGGCCTTGGGTCCCACATGTCCTACACACACACACGTCCGACGACTAGTCCCTAGTCCTCTCTTTCCCTGCCTGTGGCCCCCTTGCTTGCCTCTACTCGCCTCCATCTTCTTGGCTCTCTGATTCCTCCCGCTGTGGCGCTTGCCTCTACTCCCCTCCATCTTCTTGGCTCTCTGATTCCTCCCGCTGTGGCACTGGTGCCTCGCGCTGTCCGCCTCCTCGTCAGGCTGGTTAGATGGCGAGGAGTGCGTGACACCGCCGCGCTCCCTTTCTTGTGTGCACGAAGCAGTTCCACGCACGCCTTATCGTCGCCTCCCCTTCCATCCCCGACGACCTTCGCCTCCATCTCCTCCGATCCTATGCTGCGCACGGCGAGTTTGCGTCGGCGCACCGCCTGCTCGACGAAGCACCCCGCCCGGCCTCGCCGCTCCTCTACAACGCTGTCATACGCGCTCACTCCCGCCGCCTAGACCTCCCCGTCGCTCTCTCGTTCTTCGCGGGCATGCGACGCTCCGCCACCCTGCCCGACGCCCACACCTTCGCTTGCGTCCTCCGCGCATGCGCCGACTGTTCTCGGCCGGGCGCCGCCAAGATCCTCCATGGTATTGCGTCATCTTCCGGTTGTTCCTCCCATCCAATCGTCAGCAGTGCGCTCGTTAGCGCATATTCAAAGTTCTTGCTTGTGGACAGTGCTCGCCATGTGTTTGATGGTTTGCGTGAGCCCGACTTGGTTCTCTGGAACTCAATGATGTCCGTGTATGGGTACAGGCAAATGTGGCTTGAGGGGCTTCAACTGTTTTCTGCAATGCTCAGGACTGGGGAGGAGCCAGATGACTACTCCATGGTCAGCTTGGTCTCGTCCTTCAGGGATCCAGAAGCTCTTGCTTTTGGTCAAGCAGTTCATGGAGTGTGTATCAAGGGCGGTTATGATTCTGGCGACCATGCGAGAAGCGCACTTGTTAGCATGTACTTCAGGTGCGGGTGCATGGAATCGGGTCAAACATTGTTTGGTAGTTTGCTGGATGCGGATTTGGTTACATGTTCTTCACTAATTACAGGGCAAGTGCAGAGTGGCAAGTATGACGAGTCATTTAATTTGTTCAGAGAAATGTGCTACTTCGGCAGGAGGCCTGACAGCATCTTGATTGCTAGTCTTCTTTCAGCGTGTGCTTCTACAGCCACTATCAGCTGTAGCAAGGAGATCCACTGTTATGCAGTCAGGGTTGGAGCTGATACAGACATCAAAGTCTCATCTTCACTAATGGATGCTTATGCAAAATGTGGTTTTGCTGAACTGGGATATTTGGTATTCCGCCAAATTCCTAATAAGAACTCAGTCATGTACAATATGGTCATATCAAACCTTGGTTCTCACGGATTTGTAATGAAGGCCATTGAAGTCCATGATGAGATGGTTCGTGATAAGCTCAGGCCTGATGGTGCTACCTTCTCAGCTTTACTTGCTGCTCGTTGTCATGCAGGACTCCTAGATGAGGGATGGAAGTTGTTTAGGAGAATGAGGGATGAGTTCCACATACTGGTTGAAATGTAGCATTATGTGTACATACTGGTTGCAACATTTAACCAGCTGGAGGAGGCCTATGATCTTATACAGCAATGCCAATGCCAGCAGATTGTGGCGTGTGGGGTGCATTACTTTGGGGGTGTTGTGCCTACCGTGATTCTCCAGCCCAAGTTGGTAGGGCAGTTGCTGAAAAGCTCTTTGAGTTCTATCCAGATAAGGCTTCTTACAAGATTATGCTTTCAAACTTGTATGCATCACAGGAGATATGGTGGGATGCTGAGGAGGTCAGGTCCGAGATGTCGAAGGAAGATATGCACAAGAACACAGGAAAGTTGGGTTGGCGAAATGAGGAAATGATGGTTTGGTTTGCATCATTGAGAAATGTGCAGAACATCAAGTACATTTAAACTCTGTATTGTTATGGTTCTAGAGAAATGAAATATCTGAAACTTCCTATTTTTACCTTACCATTTGATATAAATTATTTTCTTACTTATTATTATTTGTGTTGAATATTTTTGCTCTTGCTGAGTATAAAAATATTTTTTAGTGTATATCCATGGAACTTTGTGTTGCTAATTTCTTAGTTGATGTTGTAGAGTAACATTACAATATTTTTGAAAGAAAGCAGATTCTTACATGTCAAAATGATATAATCAGCACAGTTTTATCATTTTATGGTTCTGTGGCGATATTTAACGTATATACATTTACTTCTCAGTGCTTGGATGATGAAGTTGAGACTCGGTCAACTATAGCTGTGCTGGTGCAATGAGATTTTTTTTATAGATAACCGAAGAGAAAAAAATGGATTTTCTTTAATTAGTCAACTTATCAGAAATTGACCTGCACATATCACACAAAAATGCAAAAGGCTGTTCAACTTCAGATTAAAAGGGGGTGTATATATTTTTATACTTTTACTCTCTGCAGCTTCAGTGTCAATTCTGGTAGAAAATTTTAATTTTTATTGTGTTTGACAGTCTCAAATTAAAATACCAATAGTCGAAATGCTGTCTCAGAGTGAGCAGTCCATGTCATGTTGTCCTTTTCTACGCTATATGTTTTTGCAATCCAGCTCCGACCTAGCAAAATAGGCAAAATATTGGAAGGCAAAGGCAAGCTTGACATTGTGAGAAGCACCCTGACCAGAATCTCATACTCTGATGAAATTTTCCTATATTCCAAACCTTGTAGAGCTTCAGGGAAGTGGATTAAACTAGGAACAATAGAATAAGCCTGGCCAGCCTTGCCTGGCAATTGACATCTTAGCCTCCTTGGAAGTACCATACAAGCATTAGAAGCCAAATTCTGGAGTGCCAGATGAATTACCCTCTGCAACCGAATTATCGTCTGCAACCAAATTCTAGTTGCCTCTCCAGTTGCTAGTTCCCCATGGCCAGACATTCCTTGTTCTTCTTCCCCGCCTTGTTTCTGCAGAACCTCCCCATCAGTTTCAGTTTACCTGGAAGGAGTTTATCAACAGCAACAAACCAATAGCCTATGCAATATGATGCTGCGTCGCTCAGCCCATTGTACAGCTCGTACCTTTATGTGACTCCTGTAGGGCGCAGCCTGTCCGAGATAGCCTCCCTCTTCAATGGCAGTACATCTCCCACCCAGCTCATCAAGCGGCTCTCTGGTTCAGAGGACTTGCTGATCCGTGTGCCATGTGTGCGTGATGCAATCAACGTCACCATGTTGGTCTCTTCCATGATACTGAATATAAGGTGAATTTAAACGACACGGCTGACAACATCAACAGTAACTTTAGTGGGCTTGCATGGAACATTATTGTTACAGCAAACAAGACAATTACGGTTCACTTTCTATGTGGTTGTTCCTCCACGGGGCCGGAGGGGGTGTTGTCCTACACAGTCCAGCCTGGAGATACACTGAGCAACATCGTAAGGGAGATCCTAAGCTTGAATGTGGGGGTCACAAATCCTGATTTTATTAACCCGGGTTGGATCTTGTTCATCCCGATGGGAGTTGACGGTTTTTCCAACAGAAGTGAGTCATTCCTACTTATCAATTATGTATGTTGCATCATTGGAAATTTGTAAACTACTAAAACTGCAAAACCTAAAGTTTATTGATACCATTGGCATAGTATTAATTTGCTAAAACGCAATAAGCAGTATATTTTTTTTCTGCAATACAAGTCTGTTTTTAAATCTAATGCTGTTTCTCTCTTCCTTCGTGTTTTGTGCAATCATAGGATTTCTTGTGTTCTTTTAGCCCTTTGGTAACTGACTGCTCATCTTTTTCATGTTTCCTCCCTGTTTGATTCAAACACTTTTAGAGTTTTCAGTTTACCGATCATAATTGCAGTATCAATATCAGCTGCAATTATGCTCCTTTTGACGTTCACAATTGTACTTCTCCTGAAAAGGAGACCTCCGGTGCCCATTGTTGAAGTGCCAAAGAAAGAGATGGAGAGAGTTCGCAGCAACACAAGTATAGCTATCCTGGAGTGCCATTACTTTCCATCCAAGAGGATTGATGGTCTGTTATTCTCCCTATGCTACATGTAGACATTTTGGATACACATATATCTTATAACTCTCAGTCAATTGGTTGGAGATATCTATCCATTCCAAACAGAGAGACCTGTGATTTTCAGCCTGAAAGCGATTGGAGACGCCTCAGTTAATTTTGATGAGAAGAGGAAGATTGGTGGGTGGATATGGCATGGTCTACCTAGGTTTCATAGGAACACATGTAAGAAGTTCATGAAGTATATTTCTCAGGTAACTGTAATCTCGAAGCAACACCAGATCCTTATATTTGACCTTGGTCGCAGGAGATTGCAGTTAAGATGATGAAAGACAGCAAATCAAAGGAGTTCTTTGCTGAGCTGAAAGTGATGTGCAAAGTACATCACATGAATATGGTATGTACTTAGATTGTAGAATCTACCAGGAAATGACCATCCGTAGCAGTGCTATGATCACGAGGTCCGAAGATATGTTGTCATAAACTTGCGCAGTTCTATACAGATTGAGTTGATTGGCTATGCTGCTGGGGAGGATCACCTATACCTTGTTTACGAGTATGTTCAGAATGGATCACTTAGTGAGCATCTCCATGATCCTTTGCTGAAAGGTACGTGAAAGGCATATTGATATTTGTTTGCTTCTGTCCATGAAACTAGATTTGTTGTCTACTGAAATTTCTGAAAGATTGAATGAGTTATTTCTTAATTATTAGGTCATCAACCTCTCTCATGGACTGCAAGAACACAGATAGCAATGGATGCTGCACGTGGTATTGAGTAGATCCATGACCATACGAAGGCCTGCTATGTGCACCGTGACATCAGAGCAAGCAATATTCTGTTAGATGATGGACTAAGAGCTAAAGTGAACCATTCAAAGCCACAAAATTTAAGTGTTATCCGCTCAAGTATTGCAATCTGATTATTTTTTGGATAACAGGTTTCGGATTTTGGCCTGGTAAAGCTTGTTGAGCGCAGTGATGAAGAAGATTGCCTGGCAACTCATTATGTTGAACGCCAAGCTACCTCCCACGGAGTTAGTTTTTAACTTGGATATGATTTACAGTTTTTGAGCTGATGAAGCTTCAAATGTAATAGTAATACCAAGCATCAACCCTGCAGGTCAGTTCATGAGCCTCACATGACTACGAAGTCTGACGCCTATGCGTTTGGAGTAGTCTCAGTGCACTTGTGTGGGTCAATAAGGAAGCTAATAAGACAATATCTCAGTTGTAAGAGCAATGAGAAATGCATGTAAATGTATGAGCTGTTTTAATTTTTATAGTTTGCCGATCTGTTTTTTACAATGTTTGCATCATGATTCAACCAAATAAGGAACATTTGTCATGCTCTGAACAGATGAGAAAAGCTTTCAAATCAGATGATGTGGAGAGCTCACTGGAGAAAATCATATATCCCTCCTTGAAGGACAACTACCCCATAGAAGAAGTGTGTAAGGTCAGTCTGACACACTGAAACATCTCAGTTAGCCTAATCCTGCATTTCTACTTTATATAATCTGGCAAATATTTCGATGTGGTGCTTGAGTGAGGATTAATTAGACAGCCTGAGATGAGGGAGGTTATGCCAATGCTGTCTCAAATTGATCTGACCTCCATAGAGTGGAAGGCATCACTAGGAGGCGACGGTGAAAGTCTTTAGTGGCATTTTCATTGGTAGATGATCAAACGGCATGTATGCTATAATGTAGATACAAGAAGCGCGTTCCTATTGATTTTGATTGGAGGAGAATGGTTCTTGGTTTGCAGTCTCTGATGTATATATTTTTACTTGCGGCCAACCATATGCTACCGAAAGAATTGGGACGTCTTGGGGTGATTAATTCTAAGATTATGAATTGGTGCTTGATCGCCAAATAGGTGTGGAAAATTCTGGTGGGACAAAGGGGCCTTTGGCTCCAGATCTTCAACAATTGACAAGTTAAAAGATGAGGGAGTCCGGCTATCTAGCGGCACCGGCCACGTCTCCTTTTATTCCTCTATGAATAGTGCCTCGCGATGATAAGTCCCGAGGGCTCTCCTCTCCCTTTCCCCTCGCTCGCTTCCTCCTCCCTCGCCCGCAGAACCCTAGCCGCCTCCTCTCCTCTCCCCTAGCCGCCTCCTCTCCTCTCCCCAGCTGCACCTCCTCGAACCCTACCCGCCTCCTCCTCTATCCGCCCCGCTCGCCTCCCTCTCCACTGCGCCCCGGCTCCTCCCCTTCTGCCCTGCTCTCCACCGTGCCGCCTCCTCCTCCCCTTTACTGTTCCCTCCAGCGGCAGGCACAGGGAGACGACGGCGGCGCTCGATTTGATCCGCCCCGCTCCCCCCTCTCCACTACGCCTCGGCCTCGGCCGCCCCGTGCTCTGCCGGCGCCCGTCGGCCTCGGCAGGAGGAGCTTGCCCTCGAGACAGGAGGAGGGGAGCAGCAGGATACAGGAGCATGGTCTTCTTCTCGCGCTGCAGCCGCCTGCCTTGTCCTGGTCGAGGAGGAGGAGCAGCAGGAGGGGCGCACCCAGCCACCAAGGTAGTCGCCGTCGAGGGTTTCTTACACCTAAACCTCGACCTCCACGGCTCAAGGTCTTTTCTCCTCCACGCCTCCCTATGCCCCTCTCTTGTTTCTGCGTGCTGTTTTGTTCAAGGTTTGCTGTTTTGTTTGCTCCTACGGATGCTAATGTGGCTGCCATATCTGTGCCAAGCAGTGCCTGCTTGTATGACTTGTTGTATTCATCGTTATTATAACGTTGGTCAAGATTAATAAGGCTTAGGAGCATTATATTTGAGTGTCATGAAGGGTACTTGGTGCTTTTACTATGTTACGCACTTGATGCCAACTGAAGATTTAAGACTCGTGAATATGCTGAACGGTAGAAAACTGTGCTACAAAGAAATGATGTAAGCTTCAAAAAGGTTGGTGCGCCATCTAGAAAATGGAAACAGAAACATATTATATACTTTTTGTATGCCAATCTGCCTCTAAACCAGCTAGAGACATCCTTTGCTTGTTGACAAAAAAATGTTCCAGCACATTTTCTCCCACCGTCTTGTTTCTGCAGAAAAATGAAGCAAGACAAGACGGAGAAGCTCGCACCGACATCCAATTTCTTGTACCACTCTAACTGAGCCGAGGTGATGTTTTATTTCCACAAAACTTCTCTGCTCATCGATGCCATGTACAGAAAATTGCCTACCATCTTTGCTTGTTGACGAAAAATAATAATTATATGTCCCAATTGGATATGTATATGTTTTAACTTGCTAAGTTGAAATGCATTATCCTATTCTGTGTGGGGCATGGAACCGACAAGACATGTGCAGCAGATTAGCATCTTTATTTATTAACAAAGTTAAACATGTCCGTTGGATGCCTATATATGTTTTAAGGAGTGGGATCTGCTGCTGAATTCCAGTTTAGGATGACCATCACTGTCGATACTATGCTTTGTCTTGTCATGTATGGATCAAAACAAAGATGGATGCCTTCCTTTTGTGGTTTCTCTTATGCTGTAATGTAGATTCTTGGTGACAAATACAGCGCCTCATGTGTGTGGTTGGGTGATATCTCTGCTTTCCCTTGAGGTCCTGTACAAGGCATGTTGAATTGTGTCCTAATTTTTGTCAAATTCAGTCCTGTTGCATGACGCATGTGGCTGATGGTCACATGCTAGCTTATGCTGTTTTGCTACAGAATGTCATTTCAGTTTGTACCTCATCATCCCCTTTCCCAATATCCTCGAGTAGTTTGCCGGTTGTGTTGAAAAAGTAAAGAGAAGCGAACTGGTTGTATCCTTTTCACAGGCAGTATAAAGAATTGTGATTATCAATTCACGGATTTTGGTTCAAATTTGATCATGCCTGTGTTGAGAATTGGTTGTAACCTGTAGAATCATTTCTCTGTTCAGCTACCCTTTTATTGCCTTTTTTTGGTTCTGTTCAGCAAGTATGCCTACGGTTCAACCGTCGGCATAGGTAGGCGCTAGAAGGTAGAAGGCTTCGACACATGTACCACCTATGCCTATGGTTTAACCGTCGGTGTAGATAGAATCTATGCCGACGGTTAAACTGTAGGCATAGGTAGTACACGTCGAAACCTGATAGGTGGGCATTGGTGTACGACACTTGACGGACATGCCGTCAATTTTTTTGCTGACGGTTAAATACGCCGACGGTCACCGTAGGCATAGATTCTCTGTGCCGACGGGTTTTGTATGACGGCGGGAGGGGGGATATACTGATGCTATCGTTGCCGACGGTGGTTCGCATATGTGTACTTGCTTGAGAATGGAATAATCTCATAATTCTATCGAAAACAAAACTTAGTTATTTCATCATACATAATGTTTAACCATATCCACTTTAGCAGCCAGAAGCACCCCCCCTCCAACTTCTGACTTTGAACCATGTGCCCTGTTTCGACCAGCGCGGCTTGATGATCTTATGCAATTATTTGGTATGAAGAATATGTTGATAAAGTATTTTTTCTTTACTGTGTTTAGTTTAGAGGTACAGATACTCTTGTCATTCTGCTCTAATCTGGTTCACCGATTTCCTGAAGGAATTTGACCATCTTATATGTTTTTTATGATTTTTGTTGGATACCTGCTTAGCTGGAAGAGCTTTTAACCCATCTTTTATTGCTTGCAGGTGTAGATGTTGGATTCCTCTTGGTATGTTAAACAGGAAGTGGCATCTAGCACTACTATTTTAAGATGGTTTGATCAGTAACAGAAAAATACCATAGATGGGAAGGCAATTATTGTATGGAGAGCATGGTACCCTTATCTTCCTATTTTGTTCCTTTCTTAAACTGTTACTTAGAGGCATTATTTATAACAAAAGAATTTGGACATGCATTGAAGATTTAATATCCTTATCATGCGACATGGAGGCCCTTAAGTTTACATTTGGGTGTTAATTAATAAACTTGCATTTGTTAGCCATAATCATTTCATTTTTTCCACGTACATGATGATGATGTTCAGTAGGATTGTCAGTTTCACATCCTAGAGGTGTTCATTGTAATGTAAGGTTTAAGGAGATCTAATCTTGGGCATATAAATGTAAGAGCACAACTTTGTACTTGAATGCTTACTGTGTTTTTACTTTTACATGTTGGTGTATCTAAGAAAGTAAATTTATTTGCAGTCTTCAAATGGTGCGACATTTAGTTTTGAGGAATGATAAAGCATGAATTTGGCCACATTTTGGGGAAGGAGGGTTAGAGTCTTTATAATCTAATCTTAGCTTTACAGCTTTGTGATTTGTTGACGAAATGTAGCTCGATTTAGTTTTGGATGTATTAGGACTGGGATGATCATCCATACTCATTTTCTTTCTCTATATTTTTTCTTGTTGGTAGGAACTTGTACCCTACCAGGCTGGGGCGTAAGCAGTAAGGGAAGGAGGGAGCTGGGCGAGGCGATGAGCGGTCAGCTGGCGGGTTGGGCGCCGGCGCGGAGGAGAGGAGTGAGATGGCGGCTAGGGTTAGAGGCGGTTAGGGTTCCGCTCCTCTGGGAGCCGAGCGATAGAGATAATAATCTTCTTATTGCTTGATTCCAAAAAGAGTCTTCTGACCTATATTTATAACCTAGATAACTTGCATAAGAATTAACCTAAGATAACTTGCATAAGAATTAACCTAAGATAACTTGTGGGCTAAGATTGGGTGGGCCTAGCTAAACCGGCCATAACACTTCTCCTACTTTGCACAAACAGCTCGTCCTTGAGGCATGTAAGGTGGGGAAGCGCTATGCGGAACTCCTCGAGGCGATCAACCAGCGTCAAACACCTTCTCGACAATTTGGGGTGACCAGGTCGTGGCGGCAGCGTCCTCTGGAATGTAGTCTGCAACCTCCGTGTAGAAGAGTCGCAGGCGAGGCATGGCGGGCGTGTAGGGCTCGTCGCGGGTGAAGCACAACCCTTGGCGGCGACGCCGAGTAGCTCGGTGAGGTGACCCGGCGAGCGGGCACGCCGCCGATCAGCGAGGTGCCGCGAAGCTTCTGTGAGCCAACCTGCGGAATCCGGCTCGGGTAGCGACCCGGTGGTAGAACGGTGATTCTGGCTGGATGGCCACCACTGGCCTTTCGAGCAGCGAACTGTGGCATCTGTCGCCGCCACCATCGACGGCGCCCTACGGCACCTGCGGCCGTTGCCGTCCCGGCCGCTGCCCCGTCCGACCCAGCTGCACCAGCGGCGCCGCCCTGCCCGGCTCGAGGGTACCCTCGCCGACCAGCCTCCCGATCCATCAGTACGGTTTCCGCCCTCCCGTCGCCACTTCCGGCTTGGTGGGTGGTCTTCGCCATCGCCGGTCTACACCACGGCCCCGAACAGCCGACTCCGTTCCGCGATTCGGTGGGCCATCCGGTTCCGCCGGTCCCTACCCGGAGTACCTCGACCAGGCACCACCTGCCGCCCTGCTCCGCTCCTCCGAGCCAGTTCAACACGGCGCTCTGGCACAGACACCGCCGCGGTTCGCCAAGATCGACCGCCACCTATGGCGGCACACGGAGGACCCCTCAGCGCTCAACCGGTGCAACGAGTTCTTCGCGGGCGGCGCACCCTCGCATCGGGCGTACTGGCTCGCCTTGTACCACCTCCGCGGGCGCACATACTGTATTACGCCCTCGGCGGGGCGAGGGCACCATGCCCACCAGGGCGCTTAGTGAGCTCTGCCTCCTTCGCTTTGGGCCTCCGGTGCGCGGGAGCCGCCTGGCGGAGCTCGGCCGCCTTCCCTTCACCTCCACGGTGCAGGACTACGCCGACCGTTTCCAGGCCCTGGCATGCCATGCGTCGGGTGTGACGGCGCAGCAGCGGGCCGACCTCTTTGTCGGTGGACTTCCGGATCACATCTGCGTGGACGTGGAGCTTCGGGGACTGGAGTTCCCCGTCTGGAACGGCAACAGCGGGGGCCCGCCGCCTACGGGTGCGCCCAGAAACAGCCACGGCGCAGGGTGGCCGTAGGTGGCGATCGGCGCAGCTGGCGGGAGGCCGTACGCGCCTGCCATGTACTGGTGGTACTGGTGCATGTGGAGCCCTTGGACGGCCGTCCCGAGCTACTGCAACGTGCTGGTCATCTGTTCCGGCGTGAAGACGGCGGCTGGCGGCGGCGCGGAAGTGATGGGGCGGCGGTGGTGAGAGCCAGCGGTGGTGACCGGGCTCGACAGCGTGGGGGCCCAGCGGTGGTCATCGGGCGGATGTCGTCGGGCGGTGGTCATCGGGCGGAGGTGGAGGCAGGCGTGGCGGCGATGGTGTTGACGAAGACATGATCGGACCAAGTCTCTGGATACCAAATTGGTAGGAACTTGTACCCTACCAGGCTGGGGCGTAAGCAGTAAGGGAAGGAGGGAGCTGGGCGAGGCGATGAGCGGCCGCGCCGGCGGTTGGGCGCCGTCGCGGGAGAGGAGGGAGATGGCGGCGGCTAGGGTTAGAGGCGGCTAGGGTTCCGGCTCCTCTGGGAGCCGGGCAATAGAGATAATAATCTTCTTATTGCTTGATTCCAAAAAGAATCTTACAGCCTATATTTATAACCTAGATAACTTGCATAAGAATTAACCTAAGATAACTTGCATAAGAATTAACCTAAGATAACTTGTGGGCTAAGATTGCCCGGTGGGCCTAGCTAAACAGGCCATAACACTTGTTCATATCTGTAAAACATTGTGCTGGTCATGATTGATTTGAGTATCATGATTTTGTAAATTAGATGTAGATGCATGCTAGAGACTTCATATTGTTTTATTATTGTCATAGTGATTAACAGAACATTGAATGGAATATATTTCTGTATTTTGCCCTGCAGGAAACTTATGGTGCTATGATAATTTGAATGTAATAAGCAATTCCTCTCTGCGTAAGCAATTCCTCTCTGCGTGTGTGCTTGTATGTCTTTCCTGCTTTATTATCAGTATATGGAATGGCTATATTTACTTCAATGTTTGTACCTAGCTGCATTAAAAATATTAGTTAACTACAAGACCTTATTTTTGTGGGTGAAGAATAGATGCACACTTGCTCTTTTCTTGTTTTCGACGGGTTGCCAGATTATCTAGAGATACACATATAGGTTAAGCTATGACACATTTGTTGCTTTACACTATCTTATCCAGTTTATTTGACACGTGTTTGAAATGTATATTTAGCATAATAATAATACTGCATTTCCTTAGGGACCTTAGTTTTGGTTATGTCCTTGCTCGTATTATAAGTAAAATATGAACACTTCATGTCTCCAACCGGTTCATGATCAAAGGAAGATGCATGAACACTTCGTGCCTCCAACCAGTTTAGATCATAGGAAACTATGGCACAATGCATTGCCAAATTTTCTTGTTAGAGCTCACTGAAAATATTTGTTCTCACCTACTGTAATGCCTTTCGGTTAAACTAGGAATAGTTTCATTATTGAAAGCTTTCATCCACATATATGGTCGTAAGGGGCGGTGTATTTATTTTGCTTCATTCATTTTTTTTGGTCTATTTATTTTTTTGCAGAAAACCGTCTATGGTATGCTTTGATGACTTTATTTGATTCAGTACAAGAAAAATTGGAAGCAGTAGCAAACCAGCCATGAAAAGCTTGAGAGAACTATGCAAACCACAGGAAATGATGCGCTCCTGTCATTTTGCCATGATCTTGTGGCCCAGTTTCAAGATTTTATGGACTAATGTTAGCTACTTGCTTCTTTAGCTGATCTAATTAAGACCAAGCTCTATGTGTGGTTTATCCTCTTAAAATTGTTACTACGGGGATGAACTGATCCCATGCCTTTGTTTTGGCCTATAAACCTACCATGCAATGTCATATATAACGCCGTGTATTAACAACATACCTAAATATATGTTCCCTTATGCTTTAAGGATGTTATGACCGGTCTCCAAATATTCTTGCTTTCAAGCTTTTAATACTTGGTTCCCTCTCGGCCTTTGCGCCATTGACGCAACGGGTCATCTAGTTGGTATAAAACCGCCTAGTTTAAGCAACCACTTCCTTTGCCCAAACCTGTGCCTGAATGAATCGTCGCCTGCGCCTGCCGCCGAGGTACACTGGATTCGGGAGGGAGGGTGGGATTTTACTACTAAAACAAGGAGTTTAAGCAAGCACTTCCTTTTCCCAAACCTGCACCCGAATGAATTGCCGCGTGTGCGCCACCTAGTAACACATCGCCGCCAAGATTTGGGAGAGAGGGGAAGGATTTTACGGCTCCTCCAACTTCTCCTCGGCACCTAGATCCAGTCGGGCCAAGGAATAAATCCGGCTCTGTTACCAATTGTCAGACCCAGGTAGGACCGACGAGCAATATTCAAGAATTCAGTCTCAACTAGCAGTTTTATGTCACTTTCAAAGGAAGAATTCAGTCTCAACTAGCAGTTTTATGTCACTTTCAAAGGAAGGATTCAAGAGTTCTATAGGCCTCGCCGCTACCCTCCCTGCTGGCTGCCTCTGGTTGACGGTGCAGGCGGTGTTCCCTCGTGTCATCCAATAAAGGCGGCGCGGCCGTCGGGATGGGTTGTTCGTCTGATAGTGCTCGCTGGTGAAAATGTTGGGCCGGAAACTAACCGAGAAATGATGAATGGTTATATTTTCAAATGATATGTACATGCGTGCAACTAGATTCTAGGCTTTGCTATTCCGGTCCACCCCGGCCCTAGCTAACAGCTCCAAGATTGGAGGCGAAATTAAAGACATGCATATTTACACATGTACAATACTAATCAGTGTGACATAGAGTCCAACTAACCAAGTCGGAGAATTGAAGGGAAAGGAGCTAGAAAAAGGGCAAAGAGGTTACCAACAATAATGATAAAAGGCTAAGCACCTTTATACAGTACGCTAGACAGATGAGAACGAAGACGGGGATGAGATGGTGCATGGGGCGGGCACATGCAGCTTGCTGGGTTTGTTGGCATGAGAGATTGATTATTGTACTTGATGGACTCTTCCCCGCAACTCAAGCTACCTTACCTTAAATCCAACCTCCGGCCCCATCCATTAGGCCTGCCCACGGGGGCCTTGCCTATTTTCAGTTGCTTCAACCCCACTTTACTATACGTTGCCCCCGTCTTCTCTCTCTTTCTCTTGCACAGCGGAGTGGCCCTTTTCTTTTCTTGAGTGAGCTAGCTAGCTCAGCTCCACTTAAATTTGATTGTTAATTTAATCTTTATACTACTCCCTCCATCCCGAAAAACATGTCGCAGGCGTAGATCATTGCCAATTTTATAAAAAAGCCCTCGTAGTTTCAAAACAATCACAAACAAGTCCCTCCACCCCCGTCGTCTTCCTCCACCGTCGCCCGTGCGTCTCCAGGGGCCGGCGCCGCCAAGCTGCATGATTGCCGCCCACCAGGAAGTGTTCCGCCTCCGTCACCACATACCTTCAACGCCGCCGCCGTCGCCAAGTACTTGCTCCGCCGCCGCCACGATCCCCTCCCGCGGCGATTACCTGCGGGCGTTGCTGGAATTTGCCACCACGATCCGGTGGAGCAGGAGCTCCCTCTCATCGTCCTCGAGCTCCCGCGAGTCCTCCTCGTGCTCCCGCGAGTCCACCTTGAGCTGCCTCCCGTGCGCCACTGCGATCCAACTACGGGCATCGCCGGAGCCGGCCTCCACGATCCGTCGTGGACAGCAGCTCGCACGCGTCCTCCGTGGTCTCCCGCGAGTCCTCGTCAAGCTCCCATGCGCCGCCGTGGTGCTCCTTCTCTGCCTGCGTGCCCGACTGTGGTGCTAGCCCGTGCTACTGCATCTTGTTTCTCCTCTGTTTCTCCCCTGCCGCCGGTGGAGCTAGCCCGTGCTGCTCCTGCTCCTCTTCCCGTGTTGATGCTACTGCTTCTCTGCCTGTGCTGTTGTTGCTAGTGCTCCTCTGTTGTTCTTTGTTATTTGCCGTGTGGTAACTTCTTCTTTGGTGCTATTTTCCCTCTGAAGAAGGTACTCCATCAGAGTACTGCTAGCTGAAGAAGGTACACCATCAGATGAAGTGTTTGTTTCCTTTGTGCATGGTTCTTTCCAAAATGTGGGAAAAACTAACTGAAAAAAGCATGCATGAGCAAAAATATGAGAGCACATACAAGAAAAATTGCACACTTCCATGTCTTACAGATACCGCCATTGGAGCTGAATTAATCGAACTGAGCAAGTTTCCTGTATGAACAAAAATACTAAGCATTCCACCTTACGGCTCACAGCCAATTTGATAATGCATGCGTGGAAATAAACACTTCTGACAGATTACTTAATCACACAACAGCGTCTGAATTAGGATGCATGACTAAACATCTCACCAGGTAAATGTTCAGTAGCTAAATGTGTTGTAGTTTTGGAGATGGCTGTACTTTTAATGAGGTAAAATGTTCCTATTTAGACAATAATAACACTACAAAGTAGCTAGATGATCTCGCCTACTGTTAAATGCATGCTTATATTTTCCTTAAATAAAAAAGAACAGATTAGATAGAACAAATAGAGCAGTTGTTATCATACCATCTCTTCAGTTCTTTACTGCAACCAATTGATTGGAATGTGCTGTAGTTTCAGTTAATTGACAACAACAATTCTGCAAAAATAGTGTTTACTGAATTCTTTGTGTTGCCGCCAGAGCTCATGTTCCTAAGGAAGGAAGAAGGTAAAATTCAGTTAAAATGTCAGGTTTCAGTTAATCTATACTCCAAACTGTTAACCAAAAAGAGACCCTTGTATGGAGTTAACTGAACCAAATTTCAAGCTGAGACTAGTTCACTGAAACCTGGGCACACCATTTAAAATGATTTGTCAATTAAACAATTTTTAAAGAAAAACTACAGTAGACCAGGACTCAAGCTGAGACTAGTTCACTGAAAAGAAAGGAAAATGCACTAGATCAATACTCAAGCTGAGACTAGTTTCTGATTTACTCATGATTGAAAATGTCTAAGTGCTTTGGTTTACAACTAATTAGGAGGCCCACACTACTATCCTGGAAGATGCAGCTATTACTCATTTCACAGTAGGTTGACAGTATGAAAATGATTTCCTAGGGGTTTCAGACCTGCTATGTGTGTCTGAATACATGTGTGTCTGAATCATGTGTCCAAGTCAGTCACAAGCACAAGCAGGTCATGTGTATTAAGTGTGCACTGAATCATGTGTTTACTGAATTTTAAACTTGCTAGCAATAAGCTTGCAGTACACTTTATAGTCAGATCAGGAGCCAAGCTCTAAAACTGGACTTTTAACTGACTTTTAAACTGAAATTTTACTCCAAAATAAGAGTACCATGCCTGCTTAACTGAATTTTTAACATAATCTCTAAGCGTAGGAGTACTGAATTTTTATAGTAGATTTACACTGATTTTCCAACTCAAGCAGTATCCATTCACTTATTTTGATTTTCCAACTCAATTTTACCATGCCCGCTTAACTGAATTTTTAACATAATCTCTCTCTTGGCCTAGGAGTACTGAATTTTTGAATCAATTTCTACACAACAATACTGAATTGGGGAAAAGAATGAGAGGAGCCCAACATTTTTACTCACATTGTGGAGTAACTTTTACTCACATTCACTAAAATTCACAAGTTGACAACACACTTTACAAAAGCACATCTCAGTACATCTCACATTCACTAAAATTCAGTAGACAAAGAATAAGTGGTCGATCCAGAGAATACGCACATTCAGTAAAGATGAAGTAGAGAAGAGAGGTTCATACCTAGGCTGTAGGCGTTGGTGACAGAGATGACCCAGGCTGAAGATTAAGTAGACAAGATTGCATGGAGAAGACGCACGAATCTGCGCTGCATGTGTGTTGTTGCTCTCCTGACCTGCACAAATTGGGAACAACACCATCTTGAGCTTATAGGAAGCGACAGTTTGGAGGATTCTGCGTGCTCCTGCTCCTGCACGAACTGAACCTAACCAAACCTGGAAGGACGAGAGCAGAGGAGGTGGCGGTGCGGTGGATGAGGAACTTGCTCTCCTCGACGATTTGGTCGGCGATTTGGTGAGGAAGATCTCGTCGTCGCTGAACCGCGCCGTCCCCCGAGAAGAAGCTCGCGCCGTCGAGGTTGACATCGCCGTTGGGAGCCAGCAGGGCATCTCGTCGTCCCCCGCTGTGGCGTTGGCGGACCAGGAGGCAGCTGCGGCGAGGGAGCGGGGGAGCAGGGGATTTCCCCCCTGCCGCGATGTCGTAGGTGCGGGTCTTCCACCACAGAAACAACAAAGAAGAAGCCGCCGCCGTTGTATTCCTAGTGGAGCTGTCTCATCGCCGCCGCCGTCGTCTTCCACGCTCGCAAATCCTACGCCTCCAGGCCTCATCGACCTTTAGATTGTTGGTGGTGGTCAGGATCCAGCGCCTGCGGGCTCATTGACGCCGGTTCCTACGCAGCCGGAGCAGAGCGTGGCGGTAGCTGGGAAAATTGAAGATTTTTATGAGGAAGGGGGGAGCTTGGGGAGGCAGGTGAGCGGCAGCTGCGGCGGCGGAGCAGGAGGAAGCTGCGGTGAGGGAGCGGGGGAGCAGGGGAGCCGCGATGGCGGGGAGCAGGGCAGTGCGGTGGGGGAGCGGGGAACCAACGGCGGCGGGGAGCAGCGCAGCTGGGGATTTTGTCGGAGGAGGACGACGAGGAGTGCGGGTTTGGTCGGGAAAAACTGGAGGTTTTTTTTTTTTAAAATTGCCCTGGCGACATGTTTTTAGGGACGGAGGGAGTATTATCTTAAGGCTCAAGCATTGTTGGAACTGCTTCTGTCTGTCTGTGTGTGTGGCCGAGATAAGTGTCGCTTTTATATCGCCTGTGCCCTGCCCTGCCGTGTCTCACCATCATTGTTGCCGTCACAGGCCGCTACCGCGCTCACTCACTAGTCACTCCACCTGAGCACGCATATGCGTGCGATGGGACGCGAGGCGGCAGTGGCGATGGCGTGCTCCTCCAACAAGCCCAAGCTGCGGAGAGGGCTTTGGTCACGGAGGAGGACGAGAAGCTCTACAACCACATCATTCGCTCTGGCGTCGGTTCTTTGGAGCTCCGTCCCAAGGCTCGCCGGTGCGTAACGTAATCTCTTCATTCATATATGCCCATGCTGCTATGTATCTCTTGCTTGACCAAGAATTCAAATGTGTTTCCCTTAATTGTTCGGGGTTGGAGAGATGTGGCAAGAGCTGCAGGCTAAGATGGATCAACTACTTCAGGCCTGATCTCAAGAGGGGCAGCTTCTCCTAGCAGGAGGAGAACCTCATCGTCAGCCTGCACAAGATCCTTGACAACAGGTAGTACAATTAGTACTCCCTTCATTCACTTTTGTAAATCATTTCAGACAACTTAAAATAGGCTGTTTTGTACATTGTCTGAATGTTTTCAATGTCTTATAAAAATGAACAGAGGGAGTAAGTTTTATTAATGAGTTCACTGTTTTCTGATGTTGATCGGACTTTAGAAGCAGGTAGGTATATACTATATACAGATATTGCATACAGGAACACGTTGACACGCCTCAACTGCACTACTCCTTTGGGCCTTGTTCGGTTGCGTGTAAATTCAAATGGATTGAAGGGGTTTGAGAAGGATTTAAACCTCTTCTAAGTCAAAATATGAACCAATCCTTGCCAATCCCCTTCAATCCTTTTGGGGAAAGGATTAATCGAACAAAGCCTTATGTTGGTTGTCAGGTGGTCCCAGATAGCGTCGCAGCTGCCAGGCCGGACCGACAACGAGATCAAGAAGTTGTGGAACTCGTGCATCAAGAAGAAGCTCCGGCAGCAGAGCATCGACCCCACCACCCACGAACCGCTCAATGACGCTGCCGCTGATGCCGAGCCGCACGACGAGTGCAAGCAGCTAGTCCCCGCTGCGGAAGACGGCTGCTTCGGCGGCTCCGTTGGCAGTGACGATCTCCTAGCGCCGCACTCCCCGGTCGACTGCAGCTTCGACCCCATGTCCGTGACAAACGTCCCCACAATGCGCATGCAGGGCTCCTACTCCTTGTGTGGCTACGGCGGCGTCGGCTCCGACGCCACCACGTACAGCGCCTACACAGGCGGCGGCGACAGCTCCAGCAACAGCACCGGCACCTGGACCTGCGGCAATGTGGAGCCGCTCCCGCACATGGACATGTTCCCCGACGACGCCGAGCCCTACCCATTCGATCCGACCAAGTTCAGCCCGTGGCACCAGCAGCACGCGCCGGACGACGACCGCGGCTCCGCGGTCTTCCCGATCCGCTCGCTGTCCCGGGACCTGCCCGAGTCGTGCTTCGAGCTCGCCCGTGGGGCCTTGGAGGACGAGTTCGACTTCATGTGACCCCGCCACGCCCAGGCCGAGGTCATGTGTCCATCGTTCCACAACCACAAAACCGGATCCTCTGCCGTGCCGCTGGGCACGGCACAGGTACCGTGCCTTCTTACGACGACCCCAGCGAGCCTAGCGAACGCATTGACATGGGCCAAGAAAGTCCATCTACCCAGCCGTTGTCTAATGCAATCAGTCGTTCACAGCTGCCGCAAATTTTTTTTAAAAAAAAAAGCTGCCGCAAAACTGAAGAAAAAAGCTGCTGCAAAACTGAAGAATCACACTCTTCTGAACTGAACCTGCTACGAAACTGAAGAATCAACCTGTGCAGGTTACAACCAAGTGAATTCAAATAGTCTTAATCAACAGCTGGTCTCGCATTGACAAATTCAAGAGCAGTATAAAAGTTAAAATACTAGAATTTCCACATGTTTTCCCTAGGGCAGATATTAGTACATGACCAACACTATAAGAAAATGAATGCATGACCAGCAGCATCCATCCAATCTTTAGCATTCACCACTCTTCAATTCCTCCTGTGATAAAATGGATCTTCAAGTCTATTGATGACAAAAGGGATCTGATAGAAACATGTCATTTACGTACAGTTGTTCGACGCTAGAACCCTGCATCATTAAAGGATTGCTCATGTTAGAAAAAACATCGATTTTGCTGAAACCGTAAGTTAAGCACAATGGTAAATGGGATGAAGCATACCATCAATAATTCAGTATAACTCTTAATACATCCATAACCATGAAAATCATTCTCAATGCTCCCAGTATCTTTTTCTGTCAATGAATGGGTCTCATCTTTGTGTTGCTGGGAACCCATAGACAAGTCATGTGCACTGGTGGTCTTTGTAGCCTTTGTCCTTCCTTTGTTGGTTTTCTTGATTCCATTCTCTTGCTGCTACATGTAAGAGGAGAACAAAGTAAAAGACTATACTTGAATGGACAAGAAAGTAAATATCTTTGCATACGAAAGACATATTGTAGGAAATACTTGTGTCTTCTTAGCTTTGGTTGGTCTTTTCCGCCCTTTCATTTGTTGCTGAATCTCATTCTCTGGTTGCTGAAAACAAAATGAACATAGAGATTCAATCATACAAACATACTATATTTGAAAGGTCAACAAAGTAATTATTTTTCAGGATATAAATAACATGACGTAGGTAATTCTTTTGTCTCTTTATCTTCAGGTAGCCTTGTCTTCCATTTCTTGTGTTGCCTATCGATCCAAGTTGACTTTCGCTTCGAACCTTTTTTTTGTGGAGATTTTTTCTTTAGGCTTGCATCACTTAAATCTTGATTTGATTCTTGAGGTACCACTTGGGTATCACATTCCTCGCAAGGTGACCTTCACGTTCCTTTTTCAATTGCTCTTCAACTTCCTTAGTGAGGATATCAAGTGCATTGTCAAGTAAAATACGACACGGCTGGGAGCTTAGTGCTTGAGTGGCTAAGTTGACAAATTTGTGTGTGAGAAATTTACAGACTAAATATAGTACTTGTCAGATTTGACTTACTTATTCGCTCCTTCATTGTCCTCTTCACCAATTTTGTTTGAATTTGTACTGGTCTAGTTTTCCATCTGATGAGCAATGAAGAATGGCAGAGGCCAACAAATACTGCAGGCTACAAAAAGAAATACATATAACAATGAGAATCAATGAGAAGTGGATCTAGTTATTAACAATATGATCTATGCATGTGGTCAACCTGATTTTTGGATTACCTTTTCACAGTGTGTGGAGGGTTTGGCTGGTATGAACGACGAAGTAGGAGCACAGCCTGGCCGGCGGAGCGCTCAGAGAAGAGGCCGATCGATCAAGGGTATGTGACAGCCCCAAAGGAAGGATCACCAAATCGTTCCGACTGACATGTCGGCACGTGCTCGCGACGCTTCATGAGGGAGGAGTGCAAGCTCCGCCGCATCGGCCGCCTTAGCGCGCTCAGGATGCTCTATTCTGTGTTTTGGCGCCAGAGGACGATAGAGCGGCGTATTTTGGCGCCAGAACGGCTTATAGATCGGGCTGGATGAGGAATTCCACTGGGTGACTGGGTGAATGGGCTTTGTTATTTTCTGGCCCATATCAGTGCGTCGCTGGAGCGTCGTAAGAAGGCACGGTACCTGTGCCGTGCCCAGCGGCACGGCAGAGGATACGTGACAGCCTCACTCGGTACCATATACAAACCTCACTATACCACCTGATGAGATGAGAAGATCGATCACCGTTGAGAGGACATGTGGTTTGACCACACCTATACTTATTTCCTCTCCTCATTTCTCTCTCTCTGCCTTCCAACCCCTTCCCTCGAAAAAGAAGTACTTATTCGATGAAGCTGTTTATTTAATGAATACAATGGTATATAAGTACTATATAGTATTGTGATCATAATAAGGGTTAGTAAATATGCATGTATACGTACCCCAATTCAGGGGGGTTTCATGTTTTGTATGGGAGCAGTTTAGCAACATCGGTCCATGGAATTTTAAAGCAAGTCTTTTTACCTCTTGCACTCCATCCATGGACTGCGCCCTTGGCAAAGTACGTGGCAAATGAGACTAGGCCTCACAATTATTAAGACGTACGTACTACGTGGTCGCTGTGTGGCGAAGTCGTACAGCGTGAGCGCGACACCGCGCGGGCAAAGTCTTGAATACGTTGTAGCTTTGGCAACGACGTGGCAAGGCGGGGATGTATGGGGCAGCAACGACGCAGTGTAAAGAAGCGTCAGTCACATGATGTCGTCTTGTCGCCCCCTTTGCATGTGTCCTGGTCCCTCCGCGCTTACGTATATGCATGTATGGATGCTGCCTTCCTGCACGGCATCGGCATGGATCCATAATCAAGGGGGCGACTGGTATGAGATCGCTACCATAGGTGCGATAGTGAGATCCATTGGTCTGGTCCATCAGATAGATATCCCATGGTTCAGGTTGGAGCAGGGAGACCGAAGGAGACCTTTTACACAAACCCCCATCTCGTACCCCATATTGCAAGTCGAGCTCCCCTCAGCCACCACATCTCCTAATCCTCTTCCTCTACAGTTTTGTTGGCCTGATTGCGCGGGTTGGCCAAGCCTCCTCGCCTGGACATCAGGACATGCGTAGCCAACTGTGCCGACTCAATCTTCTGCCACTAGAAGAAGTGAGGACAATACTGCTGCCATTGGATTCCAGCGTCACAAACCTCACCGTTGTCAGATCTAATTGTACGGATTCATTCCCGACCACCGCCCCGTCGCGTCGTGCTTTCTTTGCAAGATCCAGTGCTTCAACGATGTACTTTATGTAGTAAACTCCTGTCTTTGATACACATGTACAACTTATTCTTCGCTGTTAATTTATGCAAGCGAGCAATCTCGTTTTGCTGTACATGGTTTCCTGTGAAATCTTTTCTTTTCTGTCCAATAAATCTCTGCGCAAGAAAAAATAATCTTTCTATTGTATTATTTAGTGAGATCTTCTCTTTTGCACATTTTTCAGTGGAACCTGTAAAAACATGTTCTTGAGGAATACAATATTTCCTGGCAAAGGGATACAATACTTTGGCGTTGGTGTTTGTGCAGTATTGAACAAACAACAATGTATATCAAAAGTGGAGATCGACATTTATTTTTTATAACATATTTTGTCTGCATGCACTATAAGGATCCCATGACACAGTTTTGGAAAGCAAAATAGTAGTTCTCAAAATGAATAACTATGAAAACAAAAGAATTTGTAGTGGCGTATATGCACAATTTCTGTGTTTTGTCATGTGCGGTTTTTTATTTGGTAAAAAGGGATACTCAAAAAATAAGGGAAGAAGTGATATGAACTGCACTAAACTCTAAAAGCTTAGGGGTTACATTGCAAGATGTCCTATCATGTTCCGGAATCCTTGGTCAGTGCCATTGAATATTCATCCGTTGGTGCAGAATGATGGATCGCATGATCGCACCTTTGGTGCTGATCTACTAGTCAGCCCCCCATAATCGATCGGTGCCTACTGTTTGCCGTACGGAGGGCAAGTGATAAGGGTCGTCCATGCTTTAATCTTTTTGCATTTCACGCGAAAAATGGAAACAGCATGAGCTCTGCCATTCATGATACGTCGAGTGAATTCTATTTTAAACCTTATGATTGTAGAGGTCGTTTAAAATGAGGAGTCCTCACTTTCAAATCCTTGAACTCTATGCCTTGTACTTGTAAGATGGAAGCGTTCCTACTCTTCGTGGAGAGCCGCGTGGTGTATATTTATTTCTGGCAAGACAGCCTTGCCTTGGCGTACAAGATGATGAGACTGATCCGTGATACGGTTATTTACAGCGAGAGAGATATGAGAGAGAGAGAGAGAGAGAGAGAGAGAGAGAGAATAGAGGAACAAAAGTTGAGATTACATGGACTCTAGCTATCGTACATCTAACACCCCCTTAATCTCCACTGTCCTAAGTTAAGATTTCTCTTGAGCTCTTCAAATGGCTTGACTGGCAAGGCTTTAGTAAAACCATCAGCTACTTGATCTTTGGAAGGAATGAATCGTATATGTAACTCCTTTTCTGCAACCCTTTCTCATTCAAAATGAAAATCAATCTCAACGTATTTGGTTCTGCCATGAAAGATTGGGTTAGCAGAAAGATAGGTTGCTCCCGAATTGTCGCACCATAGACATGCGATACGGCGTTGCTTAATCCCCATCTCATTAAGCAATGATTCCAACCGAATAATTTCAGTTGTGGCATTTGCTGATGACTTATACCGCTTACATACTTGACCTTGACATCGTGGCATGTTTTCTACTTTACGAAGAAAGAAGGTTAGAACCAAAGAATATTGCAAAACCTCCATTTGACCTTCTATCATCATTGCACCCTGCCCAATTAGTATCAGAAAAGGCACTAACAAGAGTAGAATTGGAACGTTTGAACTGAAGACCTAGACTCACATTATGTTTCACATATCGTACAATCCTCTTAACAGTTGTCCAATGTGTTGTAGTGGGTGCATGTAGATATTGACAAATCTTGTTAACATCAAAAGATATGTCTGGCCGTGTAAGTGTCAAGTACTGTAGGGCTCCCACTGCACTCCTGTATTTCATGATCTCTTCTTCCTTGAGTGACTCTCCTTCAAATGTTGACAGTTTTTCTGAAGAAGACAATGGTGTGGGCAAAGGGCTTACAGTCCTTCATCCCCATATGAGTTATAAGCTTAGTAGCATATTTTTCTTGCTTTAGTACTATGCCATCTTGAATCTTCTTAACTTCAATGCCTAGGAAGGAGTGTAGGTCACCAAGATCTTTCAATGCAAACTCTGAAATCAAATCATGTAGAAGAGCATTAGTAGCACTTTGTGAAGAGCTTGCAACTATAATATCATCAATATATATAACAGTGTTTACCTTGTTGTAGATAAAGAGTGATGTGTCGTCTTTGGATGCAGCAAAGCCAAGATGTATCAGTTGGGAGCTTAACCTTGAGTACCCCTTGGTGCCTGTTTCGGGCCATAAAGAGCCTTGTCAAGCTTGCACACAAAGTGAGGTGTTTTCTTATCTGCATATCCAGGTGGTTGTCTCATGTAAACCTCATGTAAGGGAATCTTGTGTCACCCCTAGTTGGTTTTGGAGTATTAATGACAAACTTGGTTGTGGGACTAATGTGTTTGTGAGAATTGCAGGATAACACAGGTAGTAGTCCCTTATTGATTCGGTTTACCTACTAGAGATGACCCCTAAAAATGTATGAAGACACTGAAGAAAATGGTGGTCTGTGAAGATATTCACAGTGAAGATTATGACATGAGAAGACATTAAGTGAAGACTATGGAATGCGAAGACATAGCTGTTTCATAGTTTCCTTTTCTTCCTTGTTGAGTCATAGGAACCACCGTACTGTTAAGTGGGGTCCAAGTGAACAAAGTCAGAGTGACTGATGTGATGCTCAACCAAATCCTATGTCTTCGATGCGAAGACAAAGAGAGCAAATCTTATCCCGAGTTGGATGAGTCAGCTTTACTTGTAGCCCAAGTCAAGCTGCCGCGTGTGTTTGAAGTCTGACCGTTGGACACATGTCAGTTCCTTAGTGACCCAGGGTCATTTCGGACAAATCAGGTCGAGTTGCCTCCTGGCTATAAATAGCCCACCCCCTACATCATAAATTGGTGGCTGCTCAGAGCTAGTGCACGGCTTTTGTCGTTTGAGAGCGACCCACCTCCGAAGCATTTGAGAGAGAGATCCTTGCGAAGACAAAGCCCAAAACACCCAGAGCCAAAGAGTGTTAGGCATCACTGAAGTCTTTCTATACGCGTGATCTGAAGACTTGTTACACTTGAGGACTGTGAATCCTCCAGCCGGTTAGGCGTCGCGTTCTGAGCATCCAAGAGCCATTGTGGATTGCCAGTGAACAAAGTCTGTGAAGGTTTGGAAGTCTACCTTGAAGACTTACTAGAGTAATTGGGCGAGGACTAAGTGTTCTTAGCTCAAGGGGAATAAGATGAAGACGCGGTCTTCTGAGTTAAATCTCAGCCTCCCTAACCAGACATACAGTTGTCATAGCAACTGGAACTGGTCTACCAAATCCTTGTCTTCACCAAGCAACCGGTTCTATCCTTGACTTTCCTTTACTTTACAGTTTGTCTTCGTGAAGTCATTGCCTGCTTGCATGATCTGATTGTCTTCACTGTGTGAAGACTGGTTGTTGTTTGGCTTCATACTATCTTCCATCCCGACTTTCATAAAAATCGCCTATTCACCCCCTCTAGTCGATAACTAGCACTTTCAATTGGTATCAGAGCAAGGTGCTCCCTTGTTCTGTGTGATTCGGTTTAACCACTTGGAGTTTTAGCTATGTCGTCTGCAAGGATAATCAAGGTCTCTGCTGCGTGCCCTGTCTTTGATGGCACTGATTACCCCTACTGGAAGAATAAGATGCGTATGCATCTTGAAGCCATTGACGTCGACCTCTGGTATGTCGTCAAGAACGACGTTCCCAAGGTCGGTGAAGGTGTCACCGCTGCTGATGTCAAGAGGTTCATTCAACAGGACTCGACCGCCAAGAACATCATCTGTGGCCATCTGACCAAAGGACAGTATGGCCGTGTGAGTGCTCTGGAAACTACGAAGCTAGTCTGGGACTGGCCCTCCAAGGTCAATGAAGGCGTCTCAACTCAGAGAAACTCAAGGATTGATGTTCTTTGCAACCTCTTCAACCGCTTCAAGAGAAATGACAATGAGAATGTCCAGCTCACGTTTGATCGCCTAACTGATATCACAAATGAGCTTCGCGCACTTGGCACCACTAAGATCACCAAGCACGTAATCGTCAAGAAGCTCCTGAGATCACTTAACAGCTCATTCGACACCCTGGCCCTGATGATTCAAGAACGTCCTAACTTCAAGACTCTTGATCCGTCTGACATACTTGAGAGGCTCAACACACATGAGTTCCAGTTATCTGAGAAAAGAGATATCTATGGTCCCAACTATGGGCGAACTCGCGCTTTGAAGGCAAAGGTTTTTTACTCATCTGAAGAAGAATCTGACTACAGTTCTGGGGATCCTGAAGACATTGGAAAGGAGCTTGCTATGCTTGTGAAGAAGTTCCAGAAGTTCACCAAGAAGAAAGGCTTCAGAAAGTCTTCAAGATCTAGCTCTAGAAATGATGAAGTTTCCACTCGTGACCACAAGAAGAGAACATGACACAAATGCAAGAAACCTGGTCACTACATCTCTGAGTGTCCACAATGGGACAATGAGACCAAGAAGAAGAAGAAGAGCAAGCAATATGATTCTGATGACAAGAAGAAGAAGAAATCCTCAAAGTCTTCGTCAAAGTATTCATCACACAAGAAGAGCTCATCAAGCAAGGCTCGTGCATTTGTTGGCAAGGAGATGGATTCAGAGGAGGAGTCTGCTTCTGAGGAGGCGGAGGTGGAGTCTGAGGAGGAGTCCGATTCAGGCGTGGCAAGCCTGTCTCTAGTTTCATCCCGTGTCGCCAAGTCCATCTTCAACACTGAAGACAATGGCCTCGTCACCAGCGCTGATGCTAATGATGAGGATGACTCTGCTCCCACTCACTGCTTCATGGCACGAGGTGCCAAGGTAAACTCACGCGATGCTTACTTTCAAACATCAAGTGAAGATGACTCTGAATGTGAATCTAAACCTAGCTACAAAACATTTGCTAAAATTGCAACTGAACAACAAACTGCTATGGAACATATTCAAAAGTTGCTAGACAAAAGCGATGACACATTGGGCCTTTTGAACTCAATCCTTAATTGAAGACATTAAAAATCTTCATGTTAAGTACGAGGAACTTGAAAGTCGTCATGAAACGCTCTCAACTACTCATGAAAAGCTCTCCTATGATTATCTTCAAAGGAAGCAAGAACTTGAGAACTTGAGAGCAACTGATGAAGGTCTTCAAAAGGATAACGAGTCACTCCGCGCTCAACAGATCAGTTCCGCTCAGGAAGGGTTTGAACCACCATCTCTAAAATGCCTTGAGCGTGATAATGCGGTCTCTGTTGCTGAATGTTCTACTGCTGCTACTGTTGCAATATCTTCAACTGCCGATGTGATAACTAACCCCACTGCTGAGGATACCACTACTATTGCTGACGAGAATGCCAGGTTGAAGACATTGCTTGAAACAGGAATGTACAAAAGTCTCAAAGGTCATCAGACGCTATGTGATGTCCTCAAGAACCAGATTCTGAACCGAAACCCTAGGAAAGAGGGTGTTGGGTTCGAGAGGAAAATGAATGTTACTGGAAGCCTAAGCAGTACCCCAAAACCACATGGGTTGCTGCAAAGGGACCTTCAGTGGATCCATCTACTTTATCTGGCTTCACTTGTGCTAACCCGATTATCATTGATGAATCCTTTGATGAAAATCATAAACTGTTTAAGAATCACAATGGTGAAGTGTTTGCCAGGTATGTTGGTACTAACTGTAGGAATGGACCACCTTTGAAGAAGATCTGGGTGCCCAAAAGTTGTCTTGAGAAACTTCCTGTGAATGTCATCATGACACCACCTGGGAAGAAGACAAACCCCAGACCAAACGCTTCAAATGGTCCAAAGGCTTCATACAGAGAGAGGACTCACCAGAGTCACCCTAACGCCAATGTTTTGTAGGGAAAACATACTCAAACTTATGAATATGAGCGTGTTTCGTCCAACCGCTATGTTCATAAGACCAAGAACTTTTCTGCTTATTCTTATGAGTATTATTCACCTCCTCCAAGGCTATTTGCTAGGGCTCCAAAGCCGAAGTTCTTAGATGTTGCACTTAGACTCATTGCTTCTAAGTACCCCTGAAGATGTGGGTGTTTAAGAAAAATTAACTCTCTTTTGCAGGAAAAGGTCTCCAGCCGGAAATCAAATACTTCTGATGTTTATGCTGGGGACCTAAAACATCTTGTGGGACGCAAGATAAAATGCCAAAATGGTCTTACTATGTATTTCGTCCTGGGATTCCTTGAAAAACATCCTATTTATCCTAACCAAGATCTGAACTTTCATAATCCGCTTGTTCGTCAAATGTTTATGCTTCACAATACCCTTGGTGAAGCCTATCCCCCAAACTGCACTGTAGGGTATGACACCAAAGGCTTCAGAATGGATTATGGATAATGGATGCACTAACCACATGACTGGTGATCGAAGTCTTCTCATGGATTCAACCCTACGTCCATCTGACAAGAGTCACATCACATTTGCTGACATTGGTAAAATCAAGGTATTGGGTCTAGGTAGAGTTGCAATCTCAAAGGATCGGCACATGGATAAAGTGATGCTTGTTGAATCCCTTGGTTTCAACTTAATGTCTGTCTCAATGCTTTTTGATCTGAACATGATTGTGATATTTGGAAAATATCGTTGCCTTGTGCTTATGGAATCTGACAAATCTCTAGTCTTTGAAGGGTATCGAAAAGACGATCTGTATATGGTAGATTTCTCAACAGGACCATAGTTGGCCGTATGTCTTCTAGCAAAAGCTTTAGAGTGCTGGCTCTGGCATCGGAGGCTAGGGCATGCTGGCATGAGGAACTTGTACACTCTCGTGAAGAAGAATCATGTCGTAGGCATCAAGGGCGTCAAGTTCAAGAAGGATCATCTATGTGGTGCCTGCGAAGCCGGAAAGATGACTAGGGCCAAGCATCCCTCAAAGACAATCATGACGACTATGCGTCCCTTCGAGCTGCTTCACATGGACTTATTTGGCCCTACTCACTACTCTACCCTTACTACCTTTGCTTGCCTCTGTAAACCCGTTATTGTTGATGATTACTCAAGATATACATGGGTGCACATAATCCTCTATAAGAATGAAGTGCAGGATGTCTTCAGACGATTCGCAAATCGTGCCATGACCAACTATGGCATCAAGATCAAGCACATCAGAAGTGATAATGGCATAGAATTCAAGAACATCGGCCTCCACACTTATCTTGATACATTGGGCATCACACATGAGTTCTCAGCTCCATACACACCTCAGCAGAATGGCATCATGGAGCGCAAGAATAGAACCCTCATTGAGATGGCACGAACGATGCTTGATGAGTACAAGACACCAAGGAAGTTCTGGCCTGAAGCCATTGATACTGCATGCCACGTCATCAACCGTTTTTTATCTTCACCAGCTTCTAAAGAAGACTTCCTATGAGCTCCTAACTGGTAAGAAGACAAACGTCAGTTACTTCAGAGTATTTGGTGCTAGGTGCTAGATCAAGGATCCACATCACACTTCAAAATTTGCACCGAAAGCACATGAAGGTTTTATGCTTGGCTACGGAAAGGACTCGCACTCCTACAGAGTCTTCAACCTCTTTCACTATAAAGTGGTTGAAACTGTGGATGTCTTGATTCGATGAGACTAACGGCTCGCAAAGAGAGCACTTGCCAAATGTGCTAGATGAAGCCTCACCAAGTGAATCTATCAAGCTTGTGGGTACTGGAGAAATCATACCTTCTGAGGCACAGGCTGAAGAAGAAATCATCATTTCTGCACCTAATCAACCCGAAGACACTGCTCAGTCTGAAGTCAATGCTGAAAACAAAGACAATGATCAGCAAGAGCAAAATCTTCGTCTAGTTCATCCTCATGTTGCAAATGAAGTACAAATTGAGAAGATAATTGATAGCATCAATGCACCTAGTCCACTCACTCGTTCAAGAGCGACACAACTAGCAAATTTCTGTGGGCACTTTGCATTTGTCTCTATATCTGAACCCAAGAAAGTTGATGAAGCCTTCATGGAACCTGAATGGGTTCAAGCTATGCAAGAAGAGCTTCAACAGTTCGAGCTGAACAATGTTTGGGAACTAGTAAAACGTCCTGAACCTCGCAAGCACAATATCATTGGCACCAAATGGATCTATCACAACAAACAAAATGAGCATGGTCAAGTTGTCAGAAACAAGGCTTGTCTCATTGCTCAAGGTTACACTCAAGTTGAAGGGATTGACTTCGATGAAACTTTTGCTCCGGTGACTAGGCTTGAAGCCATTCGCATACTACTAGCCTATGCCAACCATCACAACATCCTTCTTTACCAAATGGATGTAAAGAGTGCCTTTCTCAATGGCAAAATTAAAGAAGAAGTGTATGTTGCACAACCACCTGGTTTCGAAGACCCAAAGCATCCTGACATGGTATACAAGCTCAACAAGGCACTGTATGGCCTCAAACAAGCCCCTCGCACTTGGTATGACACACTCAAAGACTTCTTGAAGAGCAAAGGCTTCAAACCTAGTTCCCTGGATCCCACACTCTTCACGAAGACATATGATGGTGAACTATTTGTATGCCAAATCTACGTGGATGACATTATCTTCGGCTGCATTGATAAGAGATACAATGATGAGTTTGGGCACATGATGCAAGAGCAATATCAGATGTCCGTGATGGGTGAGCTGAAATTCTTCTCGGTCTTCGAATCCATCAGCAGACCAATTGCATCTTCATATCACAAGAAAAATATCTCAAAGACTGCCTGAAGAAGTTTGGAATGCAAGACTGCAAAGGGTACACGACGCCAATGCCAACCAAAAGTCATCTGGGCCCCGACGACAATGGTAAAGAGTTCGATCAAAAGGTATAGCGCTCCATGATTGGTTCTATACTCTATTTATGTGCATCTAGGCCAGATATAATGCTTAGCGTTTGCATGTGTGCCCGATTTCAAGCGGCACCAAAGGAATCGCATCACTTAGCAGTGAAGCAAATTCTTCGATATTTGGCTTACAACCCAACACTAGGATTATGGTATCCAAAGGGCTCAGAGTTTGACCTAGTTGGATTCTCAGATGCTGATTATGCTGGTGACAAGGTTGATCGCAAGTCCACATCAGGCACATGCCATTTTCTTGGATGATCTCTTGTCTGTTGGTCTTCAAAGAAGCAAAACTGTGTATCCCTCTCCACTGCTGAATCTGAATACATTGCTGCCAGATCTTGCTGTGCTCGGCTTCTATGGATGAAGCAAACTCTCAAGGACTATGGCATCCACCTGAAGCAAGTGCCACTCTACTGCGACATTGAAAGTGCCATCGAGATTGCCAACAACACAATTCAGCACTCGAAGACAAAACACATTCAGATCCGTCTTCCTTTTCTCAAAGATCATGTCATGAAGGAAGATATTGACATCATTCACGTCAACACTGAAGAGAAATTGGCAGATATCTTCACAAAGCCCTTGGATGAGAAAAGGTTTTGCAAGTTGCGGTGTGAGCTAAATATCTTAGAATCCTCAAATGTCACGTAATTGGACACACATCCTAGCAACTTATCCATGTTGATGACTTAGATGTGCAACACACGAAGTAACATATATCTTCAATCAATGAAGACATACACTCTATGTGTGAATACATTAATGCAGAATTTGACTTCGGAGCGCCACGATAATTTTGCGCAGTGTCTGGGTCTAATACTTCCTATATGGTGGGATGAAAGTGCAACTATCCCTAGGTGGTTTTGGTAATTCATAACAACATATAGCTCATTGAGCTAATGCTATTCCAAGACAAATATTTCAGGAAAGCTCAATGAATGGCATGGCATGGATGATGAAAGTGGATCCCTCAAAATATCAAGGACAAAGGATTGGCTCAAGCTCAAAAGCTCAAGACTCTACATTTTACATTTTAGTGATCCAAGATCACATTGAGTCTATAGGAAAAGCCAATACTATCAAGGAGGGATGAGGTGTTGCTTAATGAGCCTCTTGCTTCATGTGCTTAGTGATATGCTCCAAAACCCTCCACTACTTTCTCACATCCTCATATGACCTAAATCCAAAGTCAAACTCGGCCCTACCGATTCTTTCTATCCGGCGCCACCGAGTTCTAGTGTCATAGCCACTGCCACAAACCCTAGGCAAATCGGTTTCACCGATAGGGATCTCGGTCTCACCGAGATGGGATTGTAATCTCTCTGTTTCCCTTCGTAACGTTTCGGTCTAACCGAAGTGAGCGATCAGTCCCACCGAGATTGCAATGTAAACTCTCTGTTTCCCTTTCGTAACTTTTCGGTCTCACCGAAAGAGCGAATCGGTCCCACCGAGTTTACCTGACCAACTCTCTGGTTAGCTAATTACCAAAATCGGTCTCACCGAGTTTGTGTAATCGGTCTCACCGAGATTATGTTACGCCCTAACCCTAACCGGTCCTACCGAGTTGCATATCGGCCCCACCGAAAATCCTAACGGTCACTAGGTTTACTAAATCGGTCCGACCGAGTTTGATGATTCGGTCCCACCGAGTTTGGTAAATTGTGTGTAACGGTTAGATTTTGTGTGGAGGCTATATATACCCCTCCACCTCCTCTTCATTCGTGGAGAGAGCCATCAGAACAAACCTACACTTCCAACTTACCAGTTCTGAGAGAGAACCACCTACTTATGTATTGAGGCCAAGATATTCCATTCCAACCACAAGAATCTTGATCTCTAGCCTTCCCCAAGTTGCTTTCCACTCAAATCTTCTTTCCTCCAAATCCAAATCCCGTGAGAGAGAGTTGAGTGTTGGGGAGACTATCATTTGAAGCACAAGAGCAAGGAGTTCATCATCAACACACCATTTGTTACTTCTTGGAGAGTGGTGTCTCCTAGATTGGCTAGGTGTTACTTGGGAGCCTCCGACAAGATTGTGGAGTTGAACCAAGGAGTTTGTAAGGAAAGGAGATCGCCTACTTCGTGAAGATCTACCGCTAGTGAGGCAAGTCCTTCGTGGGCGATGGCCATGGTGGGATAGACAAGGTTGCTTCTTCGTGGACCCTTCGTGGGTGGAGCCCTCCGTGGACTCGCGCAACTGTTACCCTTCGTGGGTTGAAGTCTCCATCAACGTGGATGTACGATAGCACCACCTATCGGAACCACGACAAAAACATCCGTGTCTCCAATTGCGTTTGAATTCTCCAAACCCTTCCCTTTACATTCTTGCAAGTTGCATGCTTTATTTTCCGCTGCCTATATACTCTTTGCATGCTTGCTTGAATTGTGTGAAGATTGCTTGACTTGCTCAAAGATAGCTAAAATCTGCCAAAGTCTAAAATTGGGAAAAGATTAAGTTTTTAATTGGTCAAGTAGTCTAATCAGCCCCCATCTAGACATACTTCAAGGTCCTACAAGTGGTATCAGAGCTTTGGTCTCCATTTGCTTTGATTTCCATAGCTTTTGGTGGTCATAGCCTTGGTTTCACAACCTAGGAGAGTATGGCGTCTAGCGAGGGAATTATCATCGTAGAGGTCCTTACTTTGATGGCACTAATTTTGCTAGTTGGAAGCATAAGATGAAAATGCATATTCTCGGACATAACCCGCCGTTTGGGCTATTGTGTGTATTGGTTTGCAAGGTGAATTCTTTGATGGGAGAGAACCGAACCGTGAAGCTAGCGCGGAAGAGTTGAAGATGTTGCGATACAACGCTCAAGCTTGTGATATCCTCTTCAATGGATTGTGCCTCGAAGAATTCAACAAAATCAGCCGTGTTGAGAATGCAAAGGAAATTTGGGATATTTTGATTGATATGCATGAAGGTACCGACTCCGTCAAGGAATCCAAGTTGGATGTGCTCCAAAGTCAGCTTGACAAGTTCAAGATGAAGGATGGTGAAGGTGTCGCTGAAATGTACTCTAGGCTTGCTCTTATCACAAATGAGATTGCCCGGCTTAGGAAGTGAAGAGATGACCGACATATTCATCATCAAGAAGATCCTAAGAGCATTGGATGGAAAATATGATACCGTCTGCACATTGATCCAAATGATGCCAAATTACAAAGATCTCAAGCCAACAGAAGTCATTGGAAGAATTGTTGCTCATGAGATGTCACTCAAGGATAAGGAGGAACTTCACAACAAGTCAAGTGGTGCTTACAAAGCCTCATGTGAAGCCCCCACATCATCAAGTGAGAAACAAACCTTCAATGAAGAATTGAGCTTAATGGTGAAGAACTTCAACAAATTCTACAAGAGTAGAAGCAAAGAAAGAAGCTCTAAGTCAAGGTCCTACAATGACAAAAGATCTTCTAGTCGAGAATGCAATTGCTACAATTGTGGGAGACCCGGACACTATTCCAATGAGTGTACGTCACCCTACAAAAGAAGAGAAGATTCTCCCAAGAGAAGAAGTAGAAGAGAAGAATCACCACCAAGAGAGAGAAGGAGTAGAGATGATCGTTATGAGCGAAGACCCTCACGGAGAAGCAAGGATTGAGAAAGGAAGGACAAGTCCTCAAAGAGCTACACAAAACGAAGACATCAAGCTCATGTTGGTGAATGGGTATCCGGCTCCGACTCAAACAATCACTCCGAGAGAAGCTATCACTCCGACTCGAATACACTCAAGATGAAGGTGTTGCCGGTCTAGCACTTGTGTCAACCAACTCCTACGACATATTTGAATCACCAAATGAAGGAATTGGAAGATGCTTCATGGCCAAAGGTCCTAAGGTAACACACCCCGATTATGTTGATTTTAATAGTGATGAAGATGACTTGTTAGGTGATGATGATTTACTTATTGACAACTCTAGTGATGAATACTATGATGAAACGTCAATTAATCATGCTAATCAAGATGAAACGAATGACAATGATAAGGAGAAGATTGAGCGTCTAACTAAAGAACTAAACACTCTTAAGTTAGCTCATGAAACTATCTTCATAGATCATCGAGAACTTTTAAGGGCTCATGAGAAGTTACGCTTTGAAAAGCTCAATATTGAGCAAGAGCATGAGTTCCTAAAAGCGATCAATGATGATCTCCGTAAGAAAAGTTCTTATTACATTGCCAAGCGTTTAATCTTATCTGCTTACATGCCTCAAGTCAAGTCTAGCAACAAGAACAAGAAAGATTCTTCTTCTAGTAGTAACAATAACAATGCTAAATCCAATATTGTTGCTGCTAGTAGTTCTCTTGATTCCACTAATGATTCTCTTAGCCAAGTTACACTTGAGCAAGAAAATAGCTTATTGAAGGGAATTATAGATAAAGGTGTATACAAGAGCCTTGCCGGGAGTAAGCAATTTGAGGAAATTGTATGCAAGCAAGGAAGGCACCGGAAGAATCAAGGTGTTGGTTTTGAACGAAAGTTCAATGCCAATGGAGTAGAGTGGGAAGAAGATCAATACCCCAAGTCGAAGTTTGTTCCTCAACAAGAGAAGTATGATCCTACTTCCTTCAAGGGAACACAAGCACAAGATGATCTTCCACCACAAGACCACAAGAACAAAGGCAAGGACAAGCTTCAAGAGGAGATTGATGCATTTGAAGAAGCACCTAAGGCCTTGGTCAAGTGGGTTCCCAAGACTACGTCCAGTTCTACTTCATCAAGCACAACTACTACACCAAGGATTTCCATCAAGATGATGTGGATCCCAAGAAGAAGAACTAGAGAGTTCTTGAGGGTGACTCCGCCAACATTTTTCACTCATATCATTATGGCAAGGACAAGTGCAACCACCTTCCATATCTTGCACTAGTTCAAGGAGTCACAAACCCTCATGTTGGTAAGGCAAGGGACAAGGTAACCTAATGTCTTCATGGACATCATTTTGTGTGTGCATCACTCTATGTCTTGGATATTCTTGTTTGTTCCTTGTGGGACTAACCCATGTAGGTATTGAAAGTGCAACTCACTCCAAAGGATTGCTCCAAAAGATCTACATCAACATGAGCATCCACATCTTCAACACCTACATGAAGTCATCATCGACAAAACCCAAGGTCGGTTTATCCTCTAAGGGGATCTCACATCTAGGGGAGCTTAACTCTAAGAATTGAGTCAAAGCAACTCTAATGATGTGAACACATAAATGCTTTATGTAAAAGTGGTAACCCCACTTGAGCTTAAACGATGAGTATGACCTATGATCAAATGTTCTCATTTGACTCCTAAGTCAATATACTCATATATAGATGACCTAGTAATCGCCAATTGTTTGATAGATGCTAGAATTGGTTGTGCATGCTTTGTCACATATTTCATTTGTCATTTTATTGTGTGAGCATGTTGGATGCATATTTTACTCATTCGAGGACATCCACTTGTTGTTTTGATTGATTGGCTTCTTTTTCTTTTGCCAAGTGGATGGACAAGAATGCCTAAGAACCTTCTCTAGCTATCTATGCTTTTCTCGTCTCAAACTCTATTCATGCTACATCACAAAATTTGATCAAGTCGATTCGAACCACTCTGTGTGAGGAGCACTCGGAGTCCCCGATTCGTCATAGACTTAAACTTCCAAAACTTCTTTGTTATTTTCGGTCTGACCGATTCCTCCATTTTGGTCATACCGAGATCACTAAGTCGATCTAGGTTTTCAATCTCGGTGCAACCAATTTGAACTTTTCGGTCACACCGAGTTCTGTAATCATTATCAGTTATGCATCTCGGTGCCACCGAGTTGTTCCACTCGGTCACACCGATAGTGTCGGGCTATATATTCTCACGGGCAAATTTTGGAAAACTTCCTCCGAAACTCCTCGCCCACGCATAGCTCGCTCTGCCTACTAGGTCTACGGATCATCACCTTCGTCGCCACCGCCTCATTGCTTTGGTCTCCGCCATCAACGGAATTCTTCTCCGCCGTTGCCGCCGTAGCGAGTTCACCGCCAAACTAGGGTATGAACTCGATCACAGTGCTATCCTCGTCTGATTCTCAGCACATTGTGTTCGTAATGCATCTTGCCACGATTGAAACACTGCTATCCAGTCAAAAAAAATCCTTAGAATAGGTATGATTCGAAAATTTAGGGTTAGGTTTCCGCCGAAACCATCTCGGACCCACCGAGTTGAAAAACTCGGTCCCACCGATTTGGCTAACGCCATTGCACTAGTAAGTCTCGGTCGGACCGAGAATTACACATCGGTGTGACCGATTTTAGAACTTTGTGAAACCCTAGCAGTCTCGGTGCCACCGAACTGTGACTCGGTCTGACCAAGTTCACTAGTTTAGGTTCCAAAACTGCTTCGGTATCACCGAGTTTGAAAATCGGTAGATCCGAAATGCTTTCTGTGGAAACTAAAACTAAGTTTTTGAATCATTCGTTTGCAAAAATCTCTGTATTCTGTGATGCTCATCCACTCTACCTCATCTATAACTATTCACAGGGTCAGCAGTCAGTGTGTGCAGCATGTCAGACCAAAGTGACAGCCAGAACAAGTCAGAGTAGCAGATTCACATGAGTGAGGGCACTAGTCCCTCTAGCAGCTCAGATGAGGGGAGCAGAAGCACTCCCAGCAATCTGCCCAATGCTGCCACAAGGACAAGGAAGAAGAAGACCTCAGAGTCTGAGGATGAGGATTATGTGGCAGTTGAGGATGAGGCCAGTTCAAAGAAGAAAGTGCTCAAGAAGGAGTACAGCTCAACAGCAGTTAAGCCAGGCATGAAGATCAAAAGGCCTGCAGGTAGACAACCAATGTCCAAAGCCAGAGTCTCCACTCAAGCTTCTTTGGAATCCCAACCCAAAGAACCTGTTGCTGCTGAAGGAAAGAAAAGGAAGGAAAGGGTCAAGAAGACCATGACCAGAGTGATTGCGAAGCCTTCTATGATGGAGGAAGAGGAAGAAGAAGAGGTTGCTGAGCCAGCACCCAAGGCACAGAAGCTGATGGGTGATGCCATAAAGTCAGGGGCTGCAACTTCAAAGCCCAAAGCTGCCCCAAGCCCAAGAGTGCACCAAAGAGGAATACCAGGAGTATACCAGCAGCTGAGAAGAACAAGGCCCCAATGCCTGATGTTGCTGCTGAGGAAGATGAAGAAGGGCAAGTCTTAAGAGAGCTCAAACCCAAGATCCCAAACCACAATGATGCTCATCCTGTGGCTGAGAACATGAAAACCAGGAGAGATCTAGGGTTGAGGCTATGGAGAGAGTCAGATCCATATGCCACCAGGAGAAGGACTGCTGTAGATTACAGGTTTCACACCAAGGAGCAGCAGGACTTCTATGAGACCATCTTATTGCATAAGAAGCCCATAGTTTGTGATATGAGGTGGGTCGACTGGACCTACATTCAGGAGAATGCAAAACACTATCACAGGTGTATGACAGCTTGAAAGTGTGTGTGGAGTTGCAGATTTTGTTGGGCGAAGCTCACAAACCGGAATGACGAGCTCATTATGCAATTCTACTCCACATCACATTTCTATCCAGATGGCGTGATAGTTTGGATGTGCGAAGGAACGAGATACCAATCAACCATAGAGGAATGCGCAAGTCTGATCAATGCCCCCAAGGAGAGTGAAAATGACTTGGACATTTATGCCAAGAAGAAAATGGATCATAACTCAATGTCACAGATGTACAAGGAGATCCCTGATGATGCACTTGAGACTTTCAAGTTTGGATGAGTTCATTTTCTTCTGTCAGGGATGCCTATGACCAACTGGATCCTAAGGCACACTCTATTGCCCAAATCAGGTGATCACAATATGATCAGAGGGCATGCAATTAATTTGCTTCACATTTTTGATGTGCCCCAGAAATTCAAGGTCATGAGCCTCATAGTTGAAACTATCAAGAGGACAGCAGCAGACCAAAAGAGGAGCTGTGGATATGCCCCACAGATTTAGGAGTTGATTAACTCAAAGATGGGCACAGGGAAGTATCTGTTGGATAAGGAACACTTGGTTCTCTATCCTGAATTTGAGGACAATCAAGTTGTCATGACTGAGAATGAACCATCATCAATACAAGATCAAGAGAGGAAGGAGAAGGCAAGGAAAGAGAAGGTTGCCAAGATGCCAACTCAAGGAGAGGCATCTGAGTACTTTCTGAAGAACAAGCAGGAGCAGCTTGGTTACTTGATAGCATCAACTCTGCGGATTGAGAAGGGTTGGCCACCCTAACTCAAAACCAGGAGCCTGGAAAGAATCATGGAACAAAATTCTATGATCTTGATGTCAAAGTAATCGAGATTCGATCAAATTTGTGGAGCAGCTACTGAGGATGACATCTGAGGAGAGGAAGGCGAGAACAACAAGCGATGCATTTGCCAGAGTGCCTCGAGCTCAGAGATCAGGCTGTGAGCCAGTCACGAGAGTCACTTCATCGGCTCGGCTACAGCTCAGCGCCACCAGCTCCAGCACCAACTCCTTCAGCTCCATCTACATCGACTGAAGCCTTCGTTCTTGGAGTTCTCCGGACACCACCACCTGAAGACCAAGCCTGAGAGACGGTGCATTTTCTAGGAACTTTTTGGTAACTTGTTGCCAAAGGGGGAGAAAAATGTATAGATCATAGGCTTCGAGAGAGAGAGAGATTCGATTTGCTGCTTTTGTTCTCTCTTGTCTTCTTGGTTGAACTTTGTTTGCTTTTGATTGCTTGAGATACTATGCAATTTCCTGTGAGAAATTGATGATCATGTGTTTGATCATAAGCTACACTTATGCTTGTTATATGTTATTATCTTACTTATCCTTATATGATCATTCACTTTGCTTGGTGATGAGTGCATGTATTTAATATTTATTATTTTGAGCGCTCCACCAAGATGTATGTGACATGGAAGAGTAACCCATGAGCCTAATTCCTTGTGCATTTGCAATCCAAAGCAAATCTTAAAATATGCAAAAATTTAGGGGGAGCTCTTGCTTATCACATACTTCTCAAAGCGACGACATTTTTCAACCTTATTGTCATTTGTCGAAGATTTGATCTATATGTTGTCATCAATTACCAAAAAGGGGGAGATTGAAAGTGCAACTATCCCTAGGTGGTTTTGGTAATTCATAACAACATATAGCTCATTGAGCTAATGCTATTCCAAGACAAATATTTCAGAAAAGCTCAATGAATGGCATGGCATGGATGATGAAAGTGGATCCCTCAAAATATCGAGGACAAAGGATTGGCTCAAGCTCAAAAGCTCAAGACTCTACATTTTACATTTTAGTGATCCAAGATCACATTGAGTCTATAGGAAAAGCCAATACTATCAAGGAGGGATGAGGTGTTGCTTAATGAGCCTCTTGCTTCATGTGCTTAGTGATATGCTCCAAAACCCTCCACTACTTTCTCACATCCTCATATGACCTAAATCCAAAGTCAAACTCGGCCCTACCGATTCTTTCTATCCGGCGCCACCGAGTTCTAATGTCATAGCCACTGCCACAAACCCTAAGCAAATCGGGTTCACCCATAGGGATCTCGGTCTCACCGAGATGGGATTGTAATCTCTCTGTTTCCCTTCATAACGTTTCGGTCTAACCAAAGTGAGCGATCGGTCCCACCGAGATTGCAATGTAAACTCTCTGTTTCCTTTCGTAACTTTTCGGTCTCACCGAAAGAGCGAATCGGTCCCACCGAGTTTACCTGACCAACTCTCTGGTTAGCTAATTACCAAAATCGGTCTCACCGAGTTTGTGTAATCGGTCTCACCGAGATTACGTTATGCCCTAACCCTAATCATATCGGTCCTACCGAGTTGCATATCGGTCCCACCGAAAACCCTAACGGTCACTAGGTTTACTAAATCGGTCCGACCGAGTTTGATGATTCGGTCCCACCGAGTTTGGTAAATTGTGTGTAACGGTTAGATTTTATGTGGAGGCTATATATACCCCTCCACCTCTAATTCATTTGTGGAGAGAGCCATCAGAACAAACCTACACTTCCAACTTACCAGTTCTGAGAGAGAACCACCTACTCATGTGTTGAGGCCAAGATATTCCATTCCAACCACAAGAATCTTGATCTCTAGCCTTCCCCAAGTTGCTTTCCACTCAAATCTTCTTTCCTCCAAATCCAAATCCTGTGAGAGAGACTTGAGTGTTGGGGAGACTATCATTTGAAGCACAAGAGCATGGAGTTCATCATCAACACACCATTTGTTACTTCTTGGAGAGTGGTGTCTCCTAGATTGGCTAGGTGTTACTTGGGAGCCTCCGACAAGATTGTGGAGTTGAACCAAGGAGTTTGTAAGGGCAAGGAGATCGCCTACTTTGTGAAGATCTACCGCTAGTGAGGCAAGTCCTTCGTGGGTGATGGCCATGGTGGGATAGACAAGGTTGCTTCTTCGTGGACCCTTCGTGGGTGGAGCCCTGCGTGGACTCGCGCAACCATTACCCTTCGTGGGTTGAAGTCTCCATCAACGTGGATGTACGATAGCACCACCTATCGGAACCACGACAAAAACATCCGTGTCTCCAATTGCGTTTGAATTCTCCAAACCCTTCCCTTTACATTCTTGCAAGTTGCATGCTTTATTTTCCGCTACCTATATACTCTTTGCATGCTTGCTTGAATTGTGTGAAGATTGCTTGACTTGCTCAAAGATAGCTAAAATCTGCCAAAGTCTAAAATTGGGAAAAGGTTAAGTTTTTAATTGGTCAAGTAGTCTAATCACCCCCCCTCTAGACATACTTCAAGGTCCTACATGGGTAATGCTACCACCAAAATCTTCTTGAAGTGTTTCATTTGGCGTCATGATTGCATAGTCTTTGCATTTTGTTTGTCTTCAACATTGATTTGACCTCATGGTTTATCGTTGCAATGTTGAGTTGGTTTTGGGGTATTGACGACAAACTTGGTTGCGGGACTAATGTGTTTGTGGTAATTGCAGGATAACACAAGTAGTAGTCCCTTATTGATTCGGTTTACCTACCAGAGATGACTCCTAAAAATGTATGAAGACACTGAAGAAAATGGTGGTCTGTGAACATATTCACATTGAAGATTATGACATGAGAAGACATTCACATGAACACTATGGAGTGCGAAGACATAGATGTTTCGTAGTTTCCTTTTCTTCTTTGTTGAGTCATAGGAATCACCGTGCTGTTAAGTGGGGTCCAAGTGAACAAAGTCAGAGTGACTGATGTGATGCTCAACCAAATCCTATGTCTTCGTGCTAAGACAATGAGAGAAAATCTTATCCAGAGCTGGATGCGTCAGCTTTACTTGTAGCCCAAGTCAAGTTGCCGTGTCTGTTTGAAATCTGACCGTTGGACACATGTCAGTTCCTTAGTGACCCAGGGTCATTTCAGACAAATCAGGTCGGGTTGCCTCCTGGCTATAAATAGCCCACCCCCTACACCATAAATTTGTGGCTGCTCAGAGTTAGTGCATGGTCTTTGTCGTTTGACAGCAACCCACCTTCGAAGCATTTGAGAGAGAGAGATCCTTGCGAGGACAAAGCCCAAAACACCCAGAGCCCAAGAGTGTTAGGCATCGCTGAAGTCTTTCTGTCCGCGTGATCTGAAGACTTGTTACACTTGAGGACTGTGAATCCTCCAACCAGTTAGGCGTCGCGTTCTAAGCATCCAAGAGCCATTGTGGATTGCCAGTGAACGAAGTCTGTGAAGGTTTGGAAGTCTACTTTGAAGACTTACCAGAGTAATTGGGCGAGGACTAAGTGTTCTTAGCTCAAGGGGAATAAGGTGAAGACGCAGTCTTCTGAGTTAAATCCCGGCCTCCCTAACCAGACGTACAGTTGTCACAGCAACTGGAACTGGTCTACCAAATCCTTGTCTTCACCAAGCAACTAGTTCTATCCTTCACTGCCCTTTACTTTACAGTTTGTCTTCGTGAAGTCATTGCCTGCTTGCATGATCTGATTGTCTTCACTGTGTGAAGACTGGTTGTTGTTTGGCTTCATACTATCTTCCATCCTGATCCACACTACCTTGCTGCTGATAGTCTTTGTGCTTTCACTTCATTGCTTACTTGACTATGGCTTGTCTAGTGTATTCTACCTTCCGCTGCATATCAATAGGTTCATTTCTACTATTTGTCTTCAAAGCCCTCGTGTTTTGAAGACTTCCGTAAAAATCGCCTATTCACCGCCCTCTAGTCGATAACTAGCACTTTCACCTCCTCTTCCAGAACACCATGGCAAAACGCATTCTAAACATCTAGCTGCCTCAAGCTCCATCCTCTAGATACAGCAATAGCTAACACAAGCCTAATGGTTGCAGCATTAACAACTAGGCTGAATGTATCTTCATAGTCTAGACCATAACGTTGTTTAAAACCTTTTGCAACTAAACAAGCCTTGTACCTATCAATTGAGCCATCTGCCTTTTTTCTTGACTCTATATGCCCATTTACAATCTATGATATTTTTACCTCTTTGGTCAGGTACAAGGTGCCAGGTTTTATTTCTCATGAGTGCAGAATACTCCTCATCCATTTCCGTTTTCCATCTTGGATCTCTAAGTGCTTCCTCCAACATTGTTGGCTCTCCTGCAACATACAACATCCCATACGGTATAGTACCATCAGTTCGTATTTTTGGATTTGTTATACCTTTTTGTAGGCGAGTCAAACCCATGAGACGTCTGCTGGATGAGATCGAGGTGGAGATGCAGGTTGTCGTACAGAAGACGGTGCAGATGGCCATGTCACAGAAGATACAGAAGAATCAGCAGATTCATTTTGCAGGGTTGATCGTGATTTAGACTCAGTAGCCTGCGGTGTGGCCTCGCATGTACTGGTGGATCTAGCAGCCACCTAGCGGCCGGGCATAGAGAATCACGTGCGGGCGGTCGTTGTCGCCTGTGAACGCACACGTGCGGGGCGAGAGAAAATCACAGAGCCGGTCTCTATCACCCGCCCTGTCGCTGTCGCACGCCCGTGGGTGGGACGTGGAGCCGGCCCACTATCCGGGCAAATTTGACAAATTTGACCTATAGACGAAATTAAATCACAGAATGAACTGTCCGTGAAACTATTTCACGCGGCTGACCCGTGGCGCCTAGCTCTCAGGCGCTGCACTAGTGCAACGCCTAGGTGCTAGGGCGCGCACTAGTGCAACGCCTAGGAGCTAGGCGCTACATCGTATATAGTGTGGCGCCTAGCTCTCGGCGCTGCACACGACTTAGTAATTTTCTGATCACACGTGTGCAACGCTGGCCGTGTAGCGCCTATCTGTGAGGCGTTGCACAATGTAGTGTGGCGCCTTCGTGTCGGGCGTCACACAAAAAGGTCACCCGCGTGAAATGGTTTCACGGATAGTTCATTCTATGATTTGATTTCGTCTATAGGTTAAATTTGTCAAATTTGCCCACTGTCCGATGATGTGGCAGTTTGTGGCTGGCTGCCACCGGACGCAGGATCCGAAGGAGATGGTGGCGCGTGATTCGAGATTGCAGGGGTCACAGGCTGCACCGGATCTTCCTCAATTTCTGCGCTTGCCTCCTCTTGCTCCAGCACATGAAATATAGGTTCATTTGCTGCCGGATTTTGATCATTCTCTTTGCCATTTTCTTCGGGAAAATTTTGTTTTTGCCACTCTAGATTTTGCCAATTTTACTTATGCCACTCTAGCTTTTGACATTTCACTTTTGCCACTCTTTGTTTTTGACAATTTTCATAATTGCCATTTTTGTGGCAAAAACAAAATTTTTAGAGTGGCAATTGTGATACATTTCAAAATCTAAGAGTGGCAAAAATGAAATAAAATTATTTTGCTTTTGCCATGAAATGGAAATTCTGATAATTATCAAAAGCTAAGAGTGGCAAAAATGGAATGTCCAAATCTAGAATGGCATAAGGAAAATTGGCAAAATCTAGAGTGGCAAAAACAAAATTTTCCCTTTTTCTTCTGCATTTTCTTCATGAACTTGCACAGGCATAGACACAAAGGTTTCGAACTGGTTGAATTATCATATTGGTTAGTACAATTATTGCCCCCATGCTCAAAATCCCGAAGATTGGAGGGAAGAAGGAGGATTTCTTTCCTAAGGAGTGCGCCTGCGTTTGGATGAAGGGATTCAAACAGGAAAACAGATTCATCAAATAGGACATCTCTCGAGATGTAGACCCTGCAGGTGGAGACATCTAGGCATTTAACTCCTTTATGAATTTGACTGTACCCTAGAAAGACACATTTTTTGAGCCAAATTCAAGCTTGCAAGCATTATATGTTCATAGATTGGGCCAACATGCACAACCAAAAACATGAAGGGATTTGTACTCGGGAGTAATGCCAAAAAGACGTGTAATAGGAGTTTCAAGATTGAGAACTTTTCTAGGGAGCAAGTTTATGAGATAAGTGGCAGTCAAAAAAGCTTCATCCCAAAACTTTAATGGCATGGATGCAGTAGCTAGCAAAGCTAGCCCTACCTCAACAACATGATGATGTTTTCTCTCGGCAGAACCATTCTATTGATGTGCATGGGGACATGAAACATGATGTGAGATGCCAAGTTGTTGGAAGAAGGTATTAAGTTTCTTGTATTCACCTCCCTAGTCAGTTTGCATGGCAATGATCTTAGTGTTAAGTTTTCTTTCAACAAGGTTTCGAAAGTTCTTGAAAACTTGAAACAATTCAGGTCGTTTCTTAAGAAGATAGATCCATGTAAATTTGCTATAATCATCAATGAAGCTTACATAGTATGAATGTATACCAACTGAAGTAGGAGCTAGGCCCCAACATCTGAGAATACAAGCTGTAAGGGTACAATGGAAATACTGGTAGAAATAGGATATTGCAACTGATGACTTTTAGCTTGCTGACATGGATCACAAACTGACTCAATCCTAGACTCATGAGAATAAGGAAGTTTATTCTTGCTAATAAGAAGTTTAACAATAATTGATGAGGGATGACCTAGCCTACTATGCCACTTTGCTGAGGATGGTTTAATGGCAACAAAAGCTTGTTTATTCGATGATGATGAAGGCAAAGATATGAGTGGGTAGAGACCTCCTACACAATTGCCCCTAAGAAGAATTCTCCTCGTGTCCAAGTCCTTAATCAAAAAGAAGTAAGGATAAATTCAACGAGTACACGATTATCAAGGGTAAATCAATGAACTGAAAGAAGATTTTTGGATTGGATGTATCGGGAACATAAAGAACTTTGTTTAGATGTAAGTTTTTCATGGGGGTTTTGACAATTGAACTACCAATATGAGTAATTTTCAAACCAGAACTGCTCGCGGTTTGCACTTGATCACCTCCACGGTATTTGTCTCTGATTGTTAACTTGTCCAGCTCACCCATGATATGGTTTGTCACACCGGTATCTGCATACCAATTTGTGTCGATGCCGTAGGAGTCGGTGACACCGTTGTCCTCCTTCTCCTCGTAGTCATCCTCCTCATAGCGATCCCAACACTCACGGGCACCTCCTATATGATGCTTGAAACATATTTGTCATTCAGGGTAGTCACGTGGTGCTTGATGCTGCTGGTGTTGCAAATGGCCTCGAGAGTTCCTGCCGCTGCCGCCACCAGAGGGAGAAGGAGGGCGCCTCCCTCAGCCACGTCCTCTGGAGCCACAAGCACACCCCCGAGACTTGTACTGTCTGCACCCCCTATACGCCAGATTTGCGGACGGGTTGTATCCACCTTCTCCTTCATCACCTAGCATCTCCAAGCGCTGATCAAATGCAGCAATCTGAGCAAAGAGCTCATCTAATGTGATAGATGTGTTGACAGCACCGATAGCAGCCACCACATGGTCGTAGTCGCGGTCCAGCCCGGCAAGAACATAATCCACCATCTCCATATCAAAGAAGGGACAACCTACTTCTGCTAGTTCATCACCTAGATTCTTCATCTTGGCGAGGTAGGAGGTGATGTTCATGGTGTCCTTCTTTGTGGTGCTGATGGCGATTCTCAGTTTGGTTGTCGGTGTACAAAAGTAGGGGCCCTTCTTTGTACCCCTTCACTTGTGCACGGGCAGTTAGAGCCGCACCAACGGCCACACTTAGCGGGGCACAGAAAGGAAGCAAAAGTACAAGACCACTAGAGCAGCGCTCCAACCAGGGGCGCAGAGGACGAGGCAACAAGATGGGCTTCCCCCCGCAAGGTCCTTGCTGGGGCGGCCTACTCAGCCCCGGCAAGAGCCTTGCCGGGGCAACTTACCCAACACCAGCAAGGCCGCCACCCTTGAGTCTAAAAGTTCCGACACCATCAACCACATTGGAACCAAGGCTCGGGAGGCGCCTCCATGGTGGCATGCAGATCTTTGTGAAGACAAAGGGCCTATGAGGCCTGGATAGGAACCAAAAACAAGACAACAGCGAGGCTCCGTGCCAAGGATGCCCACGAGGCCCCGACAAGACTCTTGCCGAGAGGCGCCGGCAAGACCCTTGCCGGGAATATCAGCAAGACCGCGGCAAGGCCTTGCCGCCCCATCGCCACCCCAGCTCAGCGGCCGACCCACCAACTAAGCAGTTACCCACGTGGCAGTATGTGGCTCCTAGGCCAACTAGTCAAGCACCTACGCGGTGGCATGCAGATCTTCGTGAAGACCCTGCCACCATACCAGCTCAGTAGCCTGCCAGCCTACATGGCGCTGCATGCCTCGTTGGCCTGGACGCGTGTCGGAGCAAGGGGAAGCGGCCACGGACGGGACGTGCCTCGTTACTGTCCCCGATAAAGTAAGAGGACACCTAAGTAGCTCATTTAATGCGTTTTTGTCCTATGATGCCAGAGATAAACTCGACTACTGTACAACTTCCCACCTCCTGTGTGCCACTGTGGCAGCCCCTTTGACTATAAAAGGAGGCCCGCGGCATACTGAGAGAGGATTCAGACTTTTTGGACCCTGCACGCTTTGTAGCTAGTCCAAGAACACGAGATAAACACAAGCCACCAGGAGTAGGGTATTACGCATCACTTGCGGCCCGAACCTGGATAAATTCCCCGTGTTGATCTCTTAAACCCGCTCTTTCCACAGCTCCGCGCCCGCCGACCGTAGAAGGGATTCCCCGTGATCCCATAGGTGTCATTTCTGCCGACATCTTTGGCGCACCAGGTAGGGGGCGCAAGCTTTGAAAATCCAGTTTGAATGTCGGCGCATCGACTTCATCATCACCATGGCCCCCAAGAGAAAGGGGATCACAACGATCGGGTCGCCTGGAGCCGGCCCGTCCGCGCCAGCGCGGGCAGGCGATCGGGTCGCCGAGAGCCCGTCAGCGCCAAGGGCAGCGACCGGGTGGCCACAATGGGGCTGGAGACGTGGCCCGTGAGCATCCACGACACTCTGGCGATCGGAGCCAGGCGAGCGGCATCGCTCGAATCCGAGACGACATAGTGGTCAAAACCAAGGACAGGGCCACGCTCGTGCAAGATCTATAAGAGACATTTGCAAATATGCGCAAGATCAACCTCAAGCTCAACCCGGAGAAGTGCGTGTTCGGTGTCCGCTCCGGCAAGCTTCTCGGGTTCTTTGTGTCACAGCGTGGGATAGAGGCGAACCCCGACAAGATCAAGGCAATTGAGCAGATTGAGGCGCCAAAACGGGTCAAGGACATCCGTAGGCTCGCCGGCTGAGTTGCTGCCCTGAGTAGGTTCATCTCCAAATCTGCTGAGTGTGCCCTCCCCTTTTTCAAAGTTTTGAAAAAGGCGTGTGATACGTCTCCAACGTATCTATAATTTTTGATTGCTCCATGCTACTTTATCTATTGTTTTGGACTATAATGGGCTTTATTTTCCACTTTTATATTACTATTGGGACTAACCTATTAACCGGAGGCCCAGCCTGTAATTGCTGCTTTTTTGCCTTTTTCAAGATTTCAAGAAATGAATATCAAACGGAGTCCAAACGGAATGGAACCTTCGGAAACGTGATTTTCTCACCGAACGTGATCCACGAGACTTGGACCCTACGCCAAGGCACAAGAGAGCCGGTCACGAGGGTGGGGGGCGCGCCCCCCTAGGGCGCGCCCCCCTGCCTCGTGGGCCCCTCGAAGCTCCACCGATGTACTCCTTCCTCCTATATATACCTACGTACCCCCAAACGATCAGAACAGGAGCCAAAAACCTAATTCCACCACCGTAACTTCCTGTATCCACGAGATCCCATCTTGGGGCCTGTTCCGGAGCTTCGTCGGAGGGGGCATCCACCACGGAGGGCTTCTACATCAACACCGTAGCCTCTCCGATGAAGTGTGAGTAGTTTACTTCAGACCTTCGGGTCCATAGCTAGTAGCTAGATGGCTTCGTCTCTCTTTTGGATCTCAATACAATGTTCTCCCCCTCTCTCGTGGAGATCTATTCGATGTAATCTTCTTTTTGCGGTGTGTTTGTTGAGACCGATGAATTGTGGGTTTATGATCCAGCTTATCTATGAATAATATTTGAATCTTCTCTGAATTCTTTTATGTATGATTGAGTTATCTTTGCAAGTCTCTATGAATTATCCATTTCTTTTGGCCAAATAGATTGGTAGTTCTTGCAATGGGAGAAGTGCAATGCTTTGGGTTCAATCTTGCGGTGTCCTTACCAAAGGATGTAAAGGGTTGCAAGGCATGTATTGTATTGTTGCCATCGAGGATAACAAGATGGGGTATTTATCATATTGCATGAATTTATTCCTCTACATCATGTCATCTTGCTTAAGGTGTCACTCTGTTTTTAACTTAATACTCTAGATGCATGCTGGATATCAGTCGATGAGTGGAGTAATAGTAGTAGATGCAGAATCGTTTCGATCTACTTGTCTTGGACGTGATGCCTATATACATGATCATACCTAGATATACTCATAACTATGCCCAATTACATCAATTGCTCAACAGTAATTTGTTCACCTACCGTAGAATACTTATGCTCTTGAGAGAATCCACTAGTGAAACCTATGGCCCCCGGGTCTATTCTCATCATATCAATCTCCATCACTTTTATACTTGCTTTGTTTTTACTTTTCCTTTTACTTTTCAATTTGCATCTTTATACCAAAAATACCAAAAATATTATCTCTATCAGATCTCACTCTCGTAAATGACAGGTGAAGGGATTGACAACCCCTAATCGCATTGGTTGCGAGTAGCTATCGTTTTGTGCAGGTACGAGGGACTTGTGTGTGGCCTCCTACTGGATTGATACCTTGGTTCTCAAAAACTGAGGGAAATACTTACGCCATCTTGTGCTGCATCATCCTCTCCTCTTCGGGAAAACCAACGCAATCTCAAGACATAGCAAGAAGGATTTACGGCGCCGTTCTTGGGAGTCTACATAAAAGTCAACATACCAAGTACCCATCACAATCCCTATCTCTCGCATTACATTATTTGCCATTTGCCTCTCGTTTTCCTCTCCCCCACTTCACCCTTGCCGTTTTACTCGCCCTCTCTTTCCCAATCTCCTCCTCTTTTTCCCGTTGCTTTTTCCTCGTTCGCTTGTTTGCTCGTGTGTTAGTTTGCTTGTTTGTCGCAATGGCTCAATATGCTACCAAATTGTGTGACTTCACCAATACCAATAACAATGATTTCCTTAGCACTCCGATTGCTCCTCTTGCCAATACTGAATCTTGTGAAATCAATCTCGCTTTGTTGAATCTTGTTATGAAAGATCAATTCGCTGGCCTTCCTAGTGAAGATGCCGCTACTCATCTGAATAGCTTCGTTGATTTATGTGATATGCAAAAGAAAAAAGATGTCGATAATGATGTCGTTAAATTGAAGCTATTTCCTTTTTCGCTTAGAGATCATGCTAAAGCGTGGTTTTTCATCCTTGCCTAAAAATAGTATTGATTCTTGGAACAAGTGCAAAGATGCTTTTATCCCTAAGTATTTTCCTCCCGCTAAGATTATCTCTCTTAGGAACGATATTATGAATTTTAAGCAACTTGATCATGAACATTTTGCACAAGCATGGGAGAGAATGAAATTAATGATACGTAATTGTCCTACTCATGGTTTGAACTTATGGATGATTATACAAAATTTTTATGCTGGATTGAATTTTGCTTCTAGAAATCTTTTAGATTCGGCTGCAGGAGGCACCTTTATGGAAATCACTTTAGGAGATGCTACTAAACTCCTAGATAATATTATGGTAAATTATTCTCAATGGCATACTGAAAGATCTACTAATAAAAAAGTGCATGCTATAGAAGAAATCAATGTTTTGAGTGGAAAGATGGATGAACTTATGAAATTATTTGCTACTAAGAGTGTTTCTTCTGATCCTAATGATATGCCTTTGTCTACCTTGATTGAGAATAATAATGAATCTATGGATGTGAATTTTGTTGGTAGGAATAATTTTGGTAACAACGCGTATAGAGGGGATTTTTATCCTAGGCCTTATCCTAGTAATACTTCTAATAATTATGGAAATTCCTACAACAACTCTTATGGAAATTTTAATAAGATGCCCTCTGAATTTGAGAGTAGTGTTAAAGTGTTTATGAATTCACAAAAGAATTTTAATACTTTGCTTGAGGAGAAATTGCTTAAAGTTGATGATTTGGCTTGGAACGTTGATATAATTTCTCTTGAGGTTGATTCTTCAAAGCTTAGATCTATTCCTCCTAAGCATGATATCAATGAGTCTCTCAAAGCTATGAGAATTTCCATTGATGAGTGCAAAGAAAGAACCGCTAGGATGCGTGCTACAAAAGATGCCTTTATTAAAGCGTGTTCTTCTAATTCCTATGAAAAGATGCCTTTGTTTTGCAATATGAATCTTGAGGAAACTGAATATGATCTTCCTTTACCTAGAAGGCGTTCTAAGAATTCGGAGTTTTTAGATCTTGACGATGAAATTGATAAAAGTGGGATTGAAAGAAATAAAAATTATGTTGCTAAACCCACTATATTGGATCTCAAGTAATTTAATTCTGAAAATTGCTTTTTAATTGATTGTATTTCCTTGTTACAAACCGTGCTAAATTCTCCTCATGCCTATAGTCAAAATAAGGCCTTTACCGAACACATTGTTGATGCCTTGATGCAATCTTATGAAGAAAAACTTGAGTTGAAAGTTTCTATCCCTAGGAAACTCTATGATGAGTGGGAACCTACCATTAAAATTAAAATTAAAGATTATGAGTTTCATGCTTTGTGTGATTTGGGTGCTAGTGTCTCCACTATTCCCAAAACTTTGTGTGATTTGCTAGATTTCCGTGACTTTGATGATTGCTCTCTAAACTTGTATCTCATGGATTCCACTATTAAAAAGCCTATGGGAAGAATTAATGATGTTCTTATTGTTGCAAATAGGAATTATGTGCCCGTAGATTTTATCGTTCTTGATATAGATTGCAATCCTTCATGTCCTATTATTCTTGGTAGACCTTTCCTTAGAACGATTGGTGCAATTATTGATATGAAGGAAGGAAATATTGGATTCCAATTTCCATTAAAGAAAGGCATGGAACACTTTCCTAGAAAGAAAATAATATTACCATATGAATCTATCATGAGAGCCATTTATGGATTGCCTACCAAAGATGGCAATACCTAGATCTATCCTTGCTTTTATGCCTAGCTAGGGGCGTTAAACGATAGCGCTTGTTGGGAGGCAACCCATTTTTTTTGTTTTTTCTTCTTTTTAGGAATAAATAATCCATCTAGCCTCTGTTTAGATGTGGTATTATCTTTTAATTAGTGTTTGTGCCAAGCTAGACCTATTGGATCTTCTTGGGTGATAGTTATTTGATCTTGCTGTAATTTCCAGAATCTTTGCGCTCAGTGCCCGAATTGTTAAAAATCACCAGAACGTGATAAAATATTGATTCCAATTTCTGCTGATCAATAAACAAATTGTACAGGTCGTCTAATTTTGGTAGAAGTTTTTGAGTTCCATAAGTTTGCGTTAGTTACAGATTACTACAGACTGTTCTGTTTTTGACAGATTCTGTTTTGCGTGTGTTGTTTGCTTATTTTGATGAATCTATGGCTAGTAAAATAGTTTATAATCCATAGAGAAGTTGGAATACAGTAGGTTTAACACCAATATAAATAAAGAATGAGTTCATTACAGTACCTTAAAGTAGTCTTTTGTTTTCTTTCTCTAACGGAGCTCACGAGATTTCTATTGAGTTTTGTGTTGTGAAGTTTTCAAGTTTTGGATGAATTCTTTTGATGGATTATGGAAAAAGGAGTGTCAAGAGCCTAATCTTGGGGATGCCCATGGCACCCCCAAGATAATCCAAGGACACCAAAAAGTCAAATCTTGGGGATGCCCCGGAAGGCATCCCTCTTTAAATCCACTTCCATCGGTAATTTACTTGGAGCTATATTTTTATTCACCACATGATATGTGTTTTGCTTGGAGCGTCTTGTATTATTTGCGTCTTTGCTTGTTAGTTTACCACAATCATCCTTGTTGTACACACCTTTTGAGGGAGCCATACATGAATTGAAATTTGATAGAATACTCTATGTGCTTCACTTATATCTTTTGAGCTTGATAGTTTGCTCATAGTGCTTCACTTATATCTTTGAGCGTGATAATTTTTGCTCTAGTGCTTCACTTAGATCTTTTAGAGCATGGTGGTGGATTTGTTTTAAAGAAACTTGATCTCTCATGCTTCACTTAGATTATTTTGACAGTTGTTAATAGCATGGTAATTTGCTTAATATTAACATACTTGGTATTAAAGATATGTGAAACTTTCTTTTGAGTGCGTTGAATACTAAGATAAGTTTGATGCTTGATAATTGTTTTGAGATATGGAGGTGATAATATCAAAGTTGTCCTAGTTGAGTAGTTGTGAATTTGAGAAATGCTTGTGTTGAAGTTAGCAAATCCCGTAGCATGCACGTATGGTTAAAGTTGTGTAGCAAATTTGAAACATGAAGTGTACCTGGCTTGTGCATCCTTATGAGTGGCGGTCGGGGACGAGCGATGGTCTTTTCCTACCAATCTATCCCCCTAGGAGCATGTGCGTAGTACTTGATTTTCGATTACTTCTAAATTTTTGCAATAAGTATATGAGTTCTTTTGACTAATGTTGAGTCCATAGATTATATGCACTTTTACCTTTCCGCCTTTGCTAGCCTCTTCGGTACCGTGCATTGCCCTTTCTCACCTTGAGAGTTGGTGCAAACTTCGCCGGTGCATCCAAACCCCGTGATATGATACGCTCTATCACACATAAACCTCCTTATATCTTCCTCAAAACAGCCACCATACCTACCTATTATGGCATTTCCATAGCCATTCCGAGATATATTGCCATGCAACTTTCCACCGTTCCGTTCATCATCATCATGACATACTTTACTTTTGACATATTGCCATTGCATGATCATGTAGTTCACATCTTATTTGTGGCAAAGCCACCATGCATTATTTTCATACATGTCACTCTTGATTCATTGCACCATCCCTATACACCGCCGGAGGCATTCATATAGAGTCATACCTTGTTCTAGTTTCGAGTTGTAATCCATGTTGTAATCAATAGAAGTGTGATGATCATCATTATTAGAGCATTGCACAAAAAAAGAGAAAGGCCAAAAAGAAAAAAAGAAAGGCCCAAAAAAAAGAAAATAAATAAAAAGGGCAATGCTACTATCTCTTTTTCCACACTTGTGCTTGAAAGTAGCACCTCGTTCTTCATGTAGTGAGTCTCATATATTGTGCTTCAAAGTAGCACCTTGTTTTTCATATAGTGAGTCTCATACATTGTGCTTCAAAGTAGCACCATGTTTTTCATATAGTAAGTCTCATAAGTTGTATTGTTATACTAGTGGGAATTTTTCGTTATAGAACTTGGCTTGTATATTCCTATGATGGGCTTCCTCAAAATGCCCTAGGTCTTCATGAGAAAGCAAGTTGGATGCACACCCACTAGTTTTCTTTTGTTGAGCATTCATAGCTCTAGTGCATCCGTTGCATGGAAATACCTACTCCTCATGTTGACATCAATTGATGGGCATCTCCATAGCCCGTTGATTATCCTCGTCAATGTGAGACTTTCTCCTTTTCTGTCTTCTCCACACAATCCCCATCATCATATTCTATTCCACCCATAGTGCTATATCCATGGCTCACGCTCATGTATTGCGTGAAGGTTGAAAATGTTTGAGATTATTTAAGTGTGAAACAATTGCTTGGCTTGTCATCGGGGGTATAGAAGTTGGGAACATCTTTGTGTGACGAAGATGAAGCATAGCCTAACTATATGATTTTGTAGGGATGAACTTTCTTTTGCCATGCTATTTTGAGAAGACATGATTACTTTGATTAGTGTTCTTGAAGTATTATTATTTTTATGTCAATATGAACTTTTGTCTTGAATCTTCCGGATTTGAATATTCATACCGTGATTAAGAAGATTTACATTGAAATTATGCCAAAGTATCACTCCGCATCAAAAATTCTCTTTTTATCATTTACCTACTCGAGGACGAGCATGAATTAAGCTTGGGGATGCCTGATACTTCTCCAATGTATCTATAATTTTTGATTGCTCCATGCTACTTTATCTATTATTTTGGACTATAATGGGCTTTATTTTCCACTTTTATATTACTTTTAGGACTAACCTATTAACCGGAGGCCCAGCCCAGAATTGCTGTTTTTTTTTGCCTTTTTCAGTATTTCGAAGAAACAGAATATCAAACGGAGTCCAAACGGAATGAAACCTTCGGAAACGTGATTTTCTCACCGAACGTGATCCAGGAGACTTGGACCCTACGCCAAGGCAGAAGAGAGGCGGTCACGAGGGTGGGCGCCCCCTAGGGCGTGCCCCCTGCCTCATGTGCCCCTCAAGCTCCACCGACGTACTCCTTCCTCCTATATATACCTCATTACCCCAAACGATCGAGCAGTAGCCAAAAACCTAATTCCACCGCCGTAACTTCCCGTATCCACGAGATCCCATCTTGGGGCACATTGCAGAGCTCCGCCGAGGGGGGCATCCACCACGGAGGGCTTCTACATCAACACCATAGCCTCTCCGATGAAGTGTGAGTAGTTTACTTGAGACCTTGGTCCATAGCTAGTAGCTAGATTGCTTCTTCTCTCCTTTTTGATCTCAATACAATGTTATCTCCCTCTCTCGTGGAGATCTATTCGATGTAATCTTCTTTTTGCGGTGTGTTTGTTGAGACCGATGAATTGTGGGTTTATGATCCAGCTTATCTATGAATAATATTTGAATCTTCTCTGAATTCTTTTATGTATGATTGAGTTATCTTTGCAAGTCTCTTGAATTATCCGTTTGGTTTGGCCAACTAGATTGGTAGTTCTTGCAATGGGAGAAGTGCATTGCTTTGGGTTCAATCTTGCGGTGTCCTTACCGGATGTAAAGGGTTGCAAGGCACGTATTGTATTGTTGCCATCGAGGATAACAAGATGGGGTATTTATCATATTGCATGAATTTATTCCTCTACATCATGTCATCTTGCTTAAGGCGTTACTTTGTTTTTAACTTAATACTCTAGATGCATGCCGGATAGCGGTCGATGAGTGGAGTATAGTAGTAGATGCAGAATCATTTCGGTCTACTTGTCTCAGACGTGATGCCTATATACATGATCATACCTAGATAACCTCATAACTATGCTCAATTCTGTCAATTGCTCAACAGTAATTTGTTCACCCACCATAGATGTAGCGACCCGACCTCAGACGGTCAAGCCTCTGTGTTACTGTGCCATCCCTGGATCAGTATGCTGGCACACACAGTACATCAATGTATATATCAAAGTGCAATCACATGGATAAATAATGTATGTTTCTTCACATAACTTACAATAGCTCCTTCATTAAAGCTCTTCTGTCAGAAGCATAGAGTTTTCCTCAAAAGCTTGGGTCGGTTCGTCAAAGTTGAAGTTCGTCCGAGACTGGATCTTCTTAGCTGATAGGTTCGTGTCCATTCTAGACAACCATCGAAATACTCATGGTGGTCTACAATTTATGGTTTTTTCCTGCAGAAAACAGGTCTGGGTTGAACCTCACCGTATAACCTATGTTTGGCAACGGTTGCCTGTAAAGGGTTCCATCGTCCTACCATTCTATGGTTTTATGGCTTATCGTGTCGACACTCTTCTAAGGTTTTCGAGGCTCTCTGATTTTCCATCAACATATGATAGTTCATGATAGAAGTCTTGGTATGGGGCCAATCCATCCCGTACTTGAATCATTACCACATACGTAAATATCGAATCACGTATTCTAACACTTGGGCATACTCACAAGCATTGCAGAATTTCTCTTGTTGATTTAACCGGGTTCGAGTAATTCCATGGTTTACTGCAAGCCAAACAAAACATCTATCGTTACTTCACCACTCTCGGGTTTTTGCGTAACCTTACGGGTGTGTCCTATTTCTCATAAATCTTGCAGGCACAAGGTTTATTTCTTGGTGTATCATTGTGCTTCCGGATAAGACGTGATCTCATCGAGGTCTTCTTGAATTCCTCCAAAGTTCTTGCTCCTTTAAATCCTTGTATGGATTGATGCATTCTCCACTGAGTTGCAGCACTTTACGTAAAATCTTGAAAGAGCGTATTGGACCTCATACTTCCTTGAAACCAAATTGTTCCCGAAGTGATTCTCCATGTTACGCATCCATAGCTCTGCCTCCGGCTGAGTCTTGATCCAGAAGAATATCAGTCCAACTTCATTCATCATCTATGGGGTTCAAGGGTTTTAAGGTGAGATGAGAGAGGTGGGGAGGGATATACACACAATACAAACAATAGTTTTTGTAGAAACGGGTTTTACTTTGTGGCTGTCGGTAATCATCAATCAAATGACAGCTCACACATCGTCGCATCTAACGTAAGTGTGTAACAGGGGTTTGGTCTTCTAAAGGTCAAATATTTCTTCAGGAACTTCAAATCTTCGGAGTCTTCAACTGTTGTAGCTTCTAATACATGGTGAAATCCTCTTTACTTGGAAGAGGTCATCAGTTCTCCGATATCTAATCCTTCTTGGAGCGTCTTCAGTTGATCCTTCATGTGGTCAAAAGGGAAAAGGGGTATATTCTAACTATTTGAGGTGAGAGTGTCAGAAGAGATGAGAAGTAAGAGTCTTTTTGAAAATAAAGTTTTAGAGATATCCTGTCCTAGGTCTTTCCGATTTCTAGGGTCACGTCCTACAGTCAACATGTGCTCTGATACCATCTCTGTAGCGACCCGACCTCAGACGGTCAAGCCTACGTATTCTTGTGCCATCCTCGGATCAGTATCTTGGCACACGGTACATCAATGTATATATCAAAGTGCAATCACATGTATAAATAATGTAAAACTGATATATACCTCATAATACTCAATGAAACAATCAAGCGGGTGTGGAGTCCCATCAACGCCATCGGCGAGTTGAGTGTAGACCGTAACCCTGTATCGTAACTCTTACTCGTCGAGGAAATATACGCAACATGATACGTTGCACCCGTGTAGGTCGATTACATTGAATGTACCGGCAAGATCACAACATGAATAAGCAGATAATAAACTATACTATATGCGGTATGGCTTTATGGCTCAGATGTCGAGTTTTGTTTGCGTAAAAGCTGGTTTTATTTTCCCTACATCAAAGGAATAAATGAAGTCTGTACTATGGAGTTTTCTATCATGACATGGTTCCGCCAACCGATGTCTCATAGCCCAAAATCATCATATGTTGCCCACAATTAAGTTATCAATCCGGTGTTGAGAGTTAGAGATAGATCCAAGTCCAGATGCTCAAATTGTCCGTAGCAGGGACACGGCTAATCGATTAGGTTTTAACCCTCTGCAGAGGTTTGTACACTTTACCCGCAAGATTCGATCCCTCTCTTTACGTTCTCGCTTTTCTGAGTGTTTGAGAACAAGATGACCAAACATGGTCTTCCAAAGAGTTCCTCGACCACCGTCCGGTACTCCATCCAATCCTACCGTCATTCTACATACGCTAGTACCGTCCCGGCCAGAGTCACAACTAAGGTCAACCAAGCGAGCCCATAATGACTTGCGGTTGCCGCAGTAAGCTTCGGGCATGAAGTATTCTTCCGTCTCTTTGAGTCTGGGTGAAGCTTTCCGCAAGATGTCATGGCGCTTCTCCATGCATCCCGGCCAACCACTGGTTTCTCCAGGTGCCCGTCACAAATCCTTCACCCGATGAGTGTGTATTGAATTCTTGTCTCGAGTCATGAAGACTAGAGGACTTGAAGATGCAGTCCTTGCAGATACCATCATGGAGTTGTCGTCATTGACGAGGGTCCTCCTTCTTCACACCACTCTCGAACACTCATACCAAACCCGTCTACTATAGCGTAGCATTAAAATAAAATATCGTCCGGGCTTGGTAACAGGGTGATGGGTTCCTACCTCATGCATACTACTCAACTACAAGAATTTCAATATCACTCTTGAGGGGTGGTTGCAAGGATGCCACTAAATGCAATAAAACATAGGTAAGAAAAGCATGGTCAAAGTGAACTTGCACGGTTGACGATCTTGAAAAACTAGGGTTTCGTAGTAGCAATCTTCGCACTCAGGAAATTCTACCGAGGCAAACAATAACTATAATAAGCACATAGCATAACATCACTTAACACAATAACATAACAATAGCAACATAACACAACAAAACAACCAAACCAAATCCAAAAGAAAAACTCAAAGAAAGGCCACTCAAAGTTTCCCTACTTCAAACCATAGCAAAAAAATAGTTTTATATAATAAAATTTCTTAATATAACCTAATCATGGTTTTAGGTTAACTTAACAGAAAAGGTTGCACTAAGCAACTAGGAGCAAAAAGAATTAATTAAAAAGCTATTATAAAACTCATTTTAGGCCTAATCCAATTTCTATTAAGAAAATAATTTAAAACTTTTATTAATTATAAATAAAAGTTCATCTACTAGAATGACAGAAACTAACCTAGAATAACTAATCACAAGTTAAAAATAAATTAATTTACTAATTAATATATTAGGAAAACAGCAACTCGCTAATTAATTAGGATTAATAGGATTCTGCTTAGAACTAATTATTTATTAATCCTAAAATACCCAAATTAATTTCTAGGGTTTGGCAATGTCAAAATAAAGTGGTGACAAAAAGAATCATGCAAAAATAATTTTTCTAACTAAAGTTATAGCAGATTTACTATTCTGGCTAAAACAATATTAAAGCATTTTAATTATTTTTAACATAGCTAAATATGTATTCTACAGAAACTACATAAAAATTTGCAATCCAACAAAAAAGAATCACCTAAAAATATTAAACAGAATAAAAGATATCAATTTTTGAAAGCGAAACTATTACGCTAAAACAGAAAATCAAATTAAAAGAAAAAGGCCTAATGGGCCTATCGTGCCACAGGCGTTAAATAGTCTAAACGGGCCTCGGGTTAAAACTAAAAACGGGCCGGCTATTTAAAAAAAACCTAACTAAAACTAAACCGGAACTAAACCGGAGCGAACCGTTTTTTTATAAAAGAACATACCCCTTCGGGGGTGTTCTAATCCTAACCGTACAAAACGCATCGGACGGGGGAGAAGAGCTCGGTGGCTCACCGGAGTTTGACGGCGGCGGCGGCTCGGTGGCGAGTGTGCCGACGGCTCCGGTCGTCTGGGAGGTCGGCGGAGTCGTCCGTGGTGCGGGCGAGGGGGGTCTTGGTGGAGTCGACGAGGCTCGGGGGTCTAGAGCGACGGCGGCGAGGCGAATGGCGGCGGAGATGAGCTCGGGCTCCGGCAACGGCGTGAGGGGAGAGGAGGGGTTCCGGCGAGGGGCTAGGGGGGAAATGGGGTGCGGGGGCTCGGTATTTATAGGGCGGGGGCGAAGCCTTGCGGGAGGGGGCGGATCGGGGGAGATCGGTGAGATCCGGAGATCTCGGGATCTCCGTGATGTGATGGCTGGCGTGGGCGAGGTTGAGGAGGTGGTGGCCCACCTGTCGGTGAAGAGAGAGGGGGTGGGCGGGCCAGGCGACGCCAAAGGTTTTGGCGAGGGAGGTGAGGCGGTCGGTTGGCTCATTGGGCTGGCCTCTGGGCCGGCTCGGTGGGCTGGTGGTGGGGGCTTGGTATTTGGCTGGGCAGGGGGCTGGCTGGCGCACAGAGGCTTCTATTTTTTGAATTTATTTTTTAATAAAACAAAAACAGAAATAAAACAATATCTATAAATATTTTATATAGGGTATATATATACCAAAATGATCAGGAAATATTCCCTTTCATTTGAACATTTTACCAAAGGCAAAATCCAAACTTTATAAAAATCCATTTTTCAAATTCTAATAAAATTCAGATTTGAATTCCAAAACTTTTGGCATAGTTTCTTCTGATATTTTTGGAGTGTCATGTTTGCTCCTCTCATACTTTGGTTCAAGTATTTATCGGGCATAGTTTTGAAATGTTTCCCACATGCCAAAGTTTGAATTCAAATTCAAAACTCAAAATTTTGAAAGAGGGTTTCAAAGCACTTTCAAATGACTTTCAACTTGATACTACTCAACTTCCAACTCATATTTCATATAATTGAAGAAGTCATTTTATCTTCCCTCATGAAAATCATTGAGTTGCATAAAGCTTTGAATTTGAAATCTTCCCAAATGAAATTCAAATCTTTTCCAAAACCCTATTCATTTCAAAATGGAAGAAGTCATGTCATCTTCACTCTAGGCTTTGGTGTTGGTATGAATTTGAATTCATTGGGATCCAAAAGGCAAAGGGAAAGTTTTGGGAAAGTCATTTCATTCCCTCTCATTCAACTTTCAAAAGTTTTCAAATTTCACTCAGTTTCACTCAATCAATCAAACAAACAATCAGACAACAAGCATAGTTATTTATTTAATATAACATTCCAAAATTTAGAATTTTGGGATGTTACAATAGAATACTTATGCTCTTGAAGAGAAGCCACTAGTGAAACCTATGGCCCCCGGGTCTATTCTCATCATATCAATCTCCATCACTTTTATACTTGCTTTGTTTTTACTTTGCCTTTTACTTTTCACTTTGCATCTTTATACCAAAAATACCAAAAATATTATCTCTATCAGATCTCACTCTCGTAAGTGACCGTGAAGGGATTGACAATCCCTAATCGCGTTGGTTGCGAGTAGCTATCTTTTGTGCAGGTACGAGGGACTTGTGCGTGGCCTCCTACTGGATTGATACCTTGGTTCTCAAAAACCGAGGGAAATACTTACGCTACTGTGCTGCATCATCCTCTCCTCTTCGGGGAAAACCAACGCAAGCTCAAGACGTAGCAGCGTGTCCAGTAAAGTGGACTCCGGAGGCAGAGGCAGCACTGTAAGAATTGAAGAAGTACCTCTCCTCCACGCCAATACTAGTCGCGCCTAAACCACAAGAGCCGTTGTTGTTATACTTAGCAGGAACGAATCAAGTGGTTAGTGCCGCGCTGGTGGCGCATAGGGAACTTGAGGAAGAAACATCAGTAACCGCGGAGCCGTCGTACGGTAGGCCGGAGCCCTCCCCGGCAAGGCCCGGCCCCTGCGAGGCAGAGTCTGCGTAGTTGTGCAAAGTAGAACAGAAGAAGAAGGTGGTGCAGCACCCAGTTTATTTTGTAAGTTCCCTCCTGCAGGGGGTTAGATCAAGATATTCTGGTATGCAGAAGCTACTTTTTGGCCTCCTCATGGTCTCAAGGAAGCTGCGCCGCTATTTCCAAGCACATGAGACCACCGTCGTCACCCGCCTCCCGTTGCAACGAATCCTGCACAACCCGGATGCAACCGGGAGGATTGTGGAGTGGGCTTTGGAATTGTCATGCTTTGGCCTCAAGTTTTAAAGTACTTCGACAATTAAGAGCCGGGCCTTGGCAGAGTTCATAGCAGAGTGGACCACAACGCCCGACGAGGAGATTCAAGAGACCACCCTTCCCGGCAAGGAGACGAGTAGTGAGTGGGTTATGTACTTTGTGAGCTTTCTCACTCCAAGGTGCTTTGGTCTTTGGCGTAATACTCGTTGCACCCACGGAGAGCGCCTCAAATCGTAATCCGGATGCACTTTCCCCGGGAAAAATAAACGAACAACACGACGGAGTACGAGGGATTGCTGGCCGGTCTCAGGATCGCGGCAGACCTCAGAATCAAGAAGCTCATCATCAGAGGTGATTCGCAGCTTGCCATCAAGCAAGTGAACAAGGATTACCAGAGCCCATTGATGGAGGCCTATGTGGATGAAGTGAGGAAGTTGGAAGAGCGCTTTAATGGATTGGAGGTAGAGCATGTTCCCCGAGCGGAGAACGGCATTGCTGACGACCTGTCAAAACGCGCTGCCCTCAAGTTGCCTGTGGAACCAGGTACCTTTGTGCTCCAATTAACTCAGCCATCCATTGAACCATCAGCAGGACAGAGAAAATGAAGGAAGGCAGGCCCTGGCAAGTACTTTCCCGCTGAGCTCCCAGGAGCCGCCGGCAAGGACATTGCCGGGTGTCCCAAGCTTGCTGGAGAGCTGCAACCCCCAGCAGGGCCTCAAGCACTGGCCGTAGAGGCAGCTGCCCTTACGGCCAAGATGTGCCTTTAGTCCTTGCCGCCGAGCCCCAGGCTCCGGCATGGGTGCAGCACACCGTCCGTTTCCTCCAAACAGGAGAGCTCCCCGAGGAGCTGGAAGAAGCAGAGAAAGTAGCCCATCGGTCCAGCATGTACTAGTTCGTGGATGATGCCCTATACAGAAGGAGACTGAACGGTGTGAAGTTGAAGTGCTTTCCTCGGGAAGACGGACTGAGGCTGTTGGCAGAGATACATGGAGGCATGTGTGGCTCCCACATAGGGTCGAGAGCCCTTGCCGGCAAGGCATTCCGGCAAGGTTTGTTCTGGCCCACCGCTCTCCAGGATGCGACGACACTAGTAACCAAGTGTGAAGCATGTCAGTTCCATTCAAAGAAGCTTCATCAACCGGCTCAAACTCTTCAGACCATCCCTCTTTCCTGGCCATTTTCGACCTGGGGGCTTGATATACTGGGCCCCTTTCCCCTTGCTGTCGGGGGCTTTGAGTACTTGTACATCACGATTGAGAAGTTCACAAAGTGGCCGGAAGTGGAGCTGGTGAGAAAGGTGACGGCACAGTCAGCCGTCAAGTTCTTCAAAGGGCTAGTCTGCCGTTTTGGTGTGCCCAATAGGGTCATCACCGACAACGGCACACAGTTCACAAGCCGCACCTTCATGCAGTACATTCAGGATCTCGGCAGCAAGGTTTGTTTTGCTTCTGTTGCTCATCCTAGAAGTAACGGCCAGGCTAAGAGGGTGAATGCAGAAGTGTTGCGGGGCCTCAAGACCAGAACTTTTGACGAGCTGCACAAGTGCGGAAGGAGCTAGATTGATGAATTGCCAACGGTTCTTTGGTCGATCAGAACGACGCCAAATCGAGCCACTGGCTAAACACCGTTTGCCCTGGTATACGGGGCAGAAGCAGTTCTCCCCACGGAACTCATATACGGGTCACCTCGAGTGCTCGCTTATGATGAGCTTGAGCAAGAGCAGTTGCGCCAAGAGGATGCGACACTCCTTGAGGAAGATCGTCTTGAGCTCTTTATGCGAGCCGCTCGCTTCTGACAAGCCTTGCGCCGTTATCATAGCCGCAAGGTTCATGCCCGAAGCCTTGAGGAAGGCGATCTTGTTCTTCGGCGAATTCAATCCGCCAAGAATTCAAACAAGTTGATGCCAAAGTGGGAAGGTCCTTATCGGGTGTCTGAGTCACGGGCCGGCGCGATCCATACAGAGACGGAAGATGGCATTCGGTGAGCAATTCCTGGAATATCGAACATCTTCGAAAGTTTTACCCCTAAGGCGCAGTTGCCGGGAGCCCCGGCGACCCCTAGTTTGTACTAGCCTTGCCGGGAAGGCATGTAACCCTGTGTACAAAGCCAGGCGTAGACCCTGAGCATAAATAAATGAAGCGCTGGCGCCCTAAGTTTTAGCATGCATGCTAGGTTGAGCCTCTCTCTCTCTCTCTCTCTCTCTCTCTCTCTCTCTCTCTCTGTTAGGGTCGATAGTGCTTAGCGGTGACTAATCCCTAGCATAGAGGTTGAGTGTGCGCCTATGTTCCTTCCCATCTTTTCTTTTGGTTCGTAGGATAAGCGAGCGTTTCTGCTGAGCTGTTTGGGGGAAAGGAAATAGGCCGACGCCCAAAACCCTGGCAAGCCAAGGTTGCCGGGGGCTACAGATCCATAGATCCGACCACGGCAAGCCCATGTTGTCGGGGGCTGCAGAATCAGATAAGTCTTTCATCCCCCACTCTACACTTCCGTATGGAACTTGAACGTACGAAGCTTCGCTCACTCTTATACCGCCGTGCTCCCTCTTTTCCATGCCCAAGAACCTTTCTTTTGGGCCGGAACTTGGTTATAGTGCGATGGAAAGGGAACAAACGAAGGGCGTAATCCTACTTTGCCCCTACCTCCGCCAAAAGGCATGAGTGTAATCGAGCTATAGAGCGGGATGACGGCAAGGTCTGTTGCCGGGTGACAATGTTTATTTTTAAGATAACAAGGATTCGCTCCTTGGTGTGGGCCTCGCTCCCGCACAAAAGAACCCGGCAAACACCCTTTTCTTCATTAATACGTTGTTAACAAGTACAATTCATACGGAATGAGAGCTTGAGCAAGGGGATTACAAGGTTTAAATCTGACAAATGCCCACAGGCTTAAAAACTAAAAAACGATAAGGTGCCCGTAATCCCTTTCTTGTCCCTCTCCTCAGGAAACGAAACAAGATGGCAGAAGGGCAAAAGAAGTGCCTAGGCAAGGTACGAGCAGTAGAAGACACCAAGAGAACATCCTGACAGCCGTCCGGAAGAGGGCTGGTGATGATGGTGCCGGGAGAAGAGCCAAAAGACGAGGCAGCGGACCACCAATACGAGACGAAGGCGTCGATGCCATCGTACTCCGACTTGACGGCCCGCCACCCGCCTTCTTCGTCTTCTCCGGCCTCCCCATGCCAGCCGCCCAAGGAGGCGACCCCGAGAAGTTCAAGGAGCTAGCAATGCAGATGGCGATGCTGCCGGCGTCGCCCAGGGACGGTGTGTCCGACGCCTAGTTAGACCCGTCATCCTCCCGCCCGCTACCCTCGTCGCCACTGTCGCTGTCCTCCTCGTTACTATCGCCCGAGGAGGAGCTTTCGTCATCGGAGAGCAGGTCGCTCTCTGCTAACTTGAAGCAGAGGACGTGCCCCTTCATCAAGCAGTGGGCACGTGCGAAGGTTTTCCAGCCCCGACGAAGGAGCATCACATGAGGGGCGGGGAACCTTGTGTTCGCCCACATGGCGCCATTGCAGCACCCCTTCATGTGAAGTCTCAGCCTCGGTGGCTGGTCGATCTCCAGCACCCTCGCGAACGCTTCGGGAAGCCGAAGGCGGCTGCGCGGTGGCTCGCGCAGTCGCAGGATGAACTCCAGCGCCGTGTCTCCGACATGGCCGCTTGACGAAGCAGGAGGAGATGGTGACGGAGACGATGAAGACACAGGTATCCCCCTTCCGCGCCCACCTCTTCCTCGACCGCCTCACTGACCGCGGCCCTACTCGGCGCCTCTGCCTCGAGCATGGCCTTCATCTTGGGCATCCGGCTCTTCCTTTACCACTGCAGCTCTCTGGCGGGAGGAAGACCTAGTTGCCTCCATAGAAGGACCGCCACGACCGCGTCCTCTCGCCATGACAGGGGAAGGAAAGGGATCAAACTAGAAGAGGATGGATGCGGGAAGGTGATGTCCCTCTTCCCTTTTTATAGAGGGACGGGGCCAAGCAAGCCTAAGGGCGGCCGCCCCAATCAACCAATCCAGCTGCCGGGGGCGCGAGGAAACAGGACCGACCCGCTGCTCCAATCAGCGGCGCCTGGCCCCCCGCCCCGACATTAAAGCCCGTACCCTCTGTGTCCATCGCCTGGCCTCCCCGATGCATGGGGGACACGTGGCGGGCGAGCGAGGATTCAGATGGAAAGTGGGACGACCATTTTGCGCCTCGCGATCATGGGGCACGGATGCCATGATGGCCACGACCCGAATCCACCTAGTAAATGAGCCGCGCCCCTGCATTTTCCTCTATTTTTATGAGGGGAGACGCAGACCGCCTCTTTACTATTAAAACCACAGGGTGACGCGAGCATGCTGCGGTCACTCCACGCTAGACCCCCACGTCACGCATTCAACACGGGTCGTGGGGAAGAACAACTGGCGTGGGAAGTTAATGCGGTAAAACTCAGCCCCGCGTGCCCGCGCACCTTTTTGGGCCCAGCCCAACAACGCGTTGCGCTAATGTGTGGCCCAGGCCCGGGGGCTCCTGTCGGTGTACAAAAGTAGGGGCCCTTCTTTGTACCCCTTCACTTGTGCATGGGCAGTTAGAGCCGCACCAACGACCACACTTAGCGGGGCACAGAAAGGAAGCAAACGTACAAGACCACCAGAGCAGTGCTCCAACTAGGGGCACAGAGGACGGGCGACAAGATGGGCTTCCCCCGGCAAGGCCCTTGCCGGGGCGGCCTACTCAGCCCCGGCAAGAGCCTTGCGGGGGCAACTTACCCAACACTAGCAAGGCCGCCACCCTTCAGTCTAAAAGTTCCGACACCATCAACCATATTGGAACCAAGGCTCGGGAGGCGCCTCCATGGTGGCATGCAGATCTTTGTGAAGACAAAGGGCCTGCGAGGCCTGGATAGGAACCAGAAAACAAGACAACAGCGAGGCTCCTTGCCGAGGATGCCCACGAGGCCCCGGCAAGTCTCTTGCCGAGAGGCGCCCACAAGGCCTCGGCAAGACCCTTGTCGGGAATGTCAGCAAGACCGCGGTAAGGCCTTGCCGTCCCAGCTCAGCGGCCGACCCACCAACTAAGCAGGTACCACATGGCAGTACGTGGCTCCTAGGCCAACTAGTCAAGCACCTACGTGGTGGCATGCAGATCTTCGTGAAGACCCCGCTACCACACCAGCTCAGCAGCCTGCCAGCCTACATGGTGCTGCATACCTCGTTGGCCTAGACGCGTGTCAGAGCAAGGCGAAGCGGCCACGGACGGGACGAGCCTCGTTACTGTCCCCGATAAAGTAAGAGGACACCTAAGTAGCGCATTTAATGCATTTTTTGTCCTATGGTGCCAGAGATAAACTCGACTACTGTACAACTTTCCACCTCTTGTGTGCCACTGTGGCAGCCCCTTTGACTATAAAAGGAGGCCCGCGGCGTACTGTGAGAGGATTCATACTTTTTGGACCCTTCACGCTTTGTAGCTAGTCCAAGAACACCAGATAAACACAAGCCAGCAGGAGTAGGGTATTACGCATCACTTGCGGGCCGAACCTGGATAAATTTCCCGTGTTGATCTCTTAAACCCGCTCTTTCCACAACCCCACGCCCGCCGACCGTAGAAGGGATTCCCCTTGATCCCATAGGTGCCGTTTCCGCCGACATTGGTGATCCGAGACTGGGATTGAGATGCAAAGAGTGTGGTGATGGAGGTCCAGAGATCGAAAGTGTTTTCCTGTAAGTGCATCTAGTGCCCCTTAGTGATTTTGGTGTATTGAAGACTTATAGGTTAAGGGACTAATGCGTTTATGAGTGTACACATGTCTATAAGTCTATGAGGAGTTTGATATTTACAGAGAAAGTCGACCCCTAAAAATGAAGTTCTTCGACTAAAGACTTTTTATTTCTGAAGACTTTGAAGGTGAAGAATTTGGTGTGACCGTGAAGACTTGGTATTCATTCGAGGAACATGAAGCGTGAAGACTTTTGTTTTCGTAGTTTCTTTTTCTATTTCTTGAGTCATAGGAAACACCATACTGTTAAAGAAATTAGGAAATACTAAGGAAAAATTTCCATGTGATGCTCAACTCAAAATCCTACACCTACCAATCCCTTGAGTGAAGCCATTGGTAATCTCATACAGATTCGATTATATTCTTGATGTGAGACGAAGTTCTTACGGTCTCTGAGAATTTGTTCTGGCCCGAGGAGTTAGGAATTCGCCAAAGGCGGATTGCCTACACAAAGGAGGAACATGATAGCCACGAGGAATTTGAGCCTCAAATTTCCGGCCAGATTCTTTGTCTCTGCGCTTGGCTATCCCAAAATATCTACCCACCTAACGGTCATATCATTGAAGGGCATTTATGTCTTATCATGTCGGGCTGCTCTCTAGGCTATAAATAGCCGCCCCTACAACCACTAGCTGGTTGGCTGCTCCGAGAGAAACTGACACTTGTCATTTGAGAGCATCCCACCCTCCGAGGACTTTGAGCGAAAATCATCGAGTGAGGAAGACCCAAACCCAAACACCTACAAACCCAAAGTGATTGAGCATCACTGAAGAGATTGATCCTGCGTGGATCCGACGCTTGGTACCTTTGAAGACTGTGCTTCTTCCAGACGGTTAGGCGTCATGGTCTAGAGCATCCAAGAGGAATTATGGATCGCCGAGTGACCGAGTTTGTGAAGGTTCGGAAGTCACCTGAAGACTTACCACGAGTGATTGGGCGAGGTCTGTGTGACCTTAGCTCAAGGAGTATACGGTGAGGACTGTGTGTCCTCAGGTTTAAATACCTAGCCGCTCCAACCAGATGTACAACTGAGACAACAGTTGGAACTGGTCTACCAAATCATTGTCTTCACCAAGACTACTGGTTCTATTTCCTCATTACTGTGTTGTGTGCTTGTCATATTTGTGTTTGAAGACTTTAACTGAAGACTTTCTGAATTTCCTCAGTTCAATTTCTTCAGTCTGTTTGTCTTCATTCTGTGTTATCCTGTGTTTACGCTTTCTGTAATCTGTGCTTGTCTTCATTTCATCATGATGACCATGCTTGTGTTTTGTAAATTTTACTTTTTAGTACTTATTCAGCTGAAAGTAGTTCTTCGCTAAGGAATTTCCTCACCATAAATTCCTTAGTGAAGAATTCATAAAAAACACCTATTCACCCCCCCTCTAGTCGATATAACGCACTTTCAATTGGTATCAGAGCAAGGTACTCCCTTGTTCTGTGTGATTTTGGTTTAACCGCCCAGAGTTTTAGTTATGTCGACCGCAGGTATGATCAAGGTCTCTGCTTGGTGTCCTACCTTCGATGGGACGGACTACCCCTACTGGAAGAATAAGATGCGAATGCATCTTGAGGCAATTGATAACAATCTCTGGTATGTTGTGGAAAATGGTGTTCCCTCAGTCACACCTTCTCACGAATCTTCTTGTTGAAGAGATTCAAGCAACTCGATTCTCAAGCAAAGAATATCATTTGTGGCCATCTGAGCAAAGGAGAGTATGGAAGAGTGAGTGCTTTGGAAACTGCTAAGCTTATCTGGGATAGGCTGTCTAAAGTCAATGAAGGAGTCTCAACACAGCGTGACTCTCGAGTTGATGTTCTTCGCAATCTCTTCAACCGCTTCAAAAGACTCGACAATGAAAATGTTCAACAAACCTTCGATCGCCTCACTGACATCTCAAATGAGCTTCAAGCACTTGGTGCCACTGACATCACCGGCCATGAGATGGTGAAGAAACTGCTGAGATCGCTTGATTCCTCGTTTGGTACTCTGGCACTGATGATACAAGAGCGTGCTGATTACAAGTCACTTGATCCCGCTGATATCCTCGAGAGGCTAAATACTCATGAGTTCCAGCTTGCTGAAAAGGGAGATCTCTATGGTTCAAGCTATGGCAGATCACGTGCATTGAAGGCCAAGGCAGTTTCTGAGTCTGAAGATGAAGACTCTGGCAGCAGCCTTGATGATCCTGAAGAAATGAGCCATGAACTAGCACAGCTCATGAAGAAATTCCACAAGTTCTCAAGACGTGGTTGCTTTGGAAGACCCCCATGGAGCAATGATTCCTCATCCAGTGACTACAAGAAGAGGCTTTGTCACAAGTGCAAGAAACCTGGACACTACATTCAAGATTGTCCTCAGTGGGAAAAGGAATCAAAGAAGAAGAAATACAAGGATTACAGTTACGATGATGCAAAGAAAAAGAAGAAATCCTCAAAATCTTAATCATCAAAATCCTCAAAGTCTTCATCTCACAAGAAGAGCAGCTCCAAGAAGGCTCGGGCATTCATTGGCAAGGAAATGGACTCTAAGGCTGAATCTGAAGAAAATGAGGAAGATGAGGCTTCTGAGGAGTCCGAGTCCGGTGTGGCGAGCCTAGCCCTCGCTACTGCATTCGTCAGCAAGTCTATCTTCAACACTGAACAAAATGACCTCACCAATAAGGCTGATGAAGGCAATGATGACTACGCTCCCACCTATTGCTTCATGGCAAAGGGTGCCAAGGTACTCAAATATACCACCTCTGGATCTAGTGAGAATGAATCAGATGAAAATCTCAAGCCCAGCTATTCTAAACTTGCTAAGATTGCTGTGAAACAACAAAGGGCTTTTGAAAAGGTTCAAAACATGCTAGACAAAAGTGATGATATGTTGGGTGAAGAAATGGATCGAACAAAAACCTTGGTGAAAATCTTGAGAGACTTGGACTAGGTTTGACAACCTTCAAGGTCATCATAACACTCTCTTATCGATCATGAGAAGCTTTCTTATGAATTTCTTCAAAGAAAGCAAGATCTTGAGAAGCTAAGAGTGAGTTATGAAGATCTTCAGAAGGAGCGCGATTCATTACTTGCTCAACAAATCAGCGCTTCTCAGGAAGAATTTGTTCCTCCATGTTTGAAATGCATTGAATGTGAATCTTCTAATTCTTCACCTGAATGTCCAAATGCTTCTAATGTTTCAAATTCTTCACCTGCCTCTGCAATCACTAATTCCTCATCTGAGGACATTGCTAGTATCATTGACGATGCAGGGCTGAAGGAATTGTACATGACAGGCATGTACAAAAGCCTCAAAGGGCATCAGACTCTTTGTGATGTGCTTAAAAGCAGATCCTCAACAGGAACCCTAGGAAAGAGGGTATTGCCTTTGAGAGGAAACTCAATGCTGATGGTACATATTGGAAGCCTGAGTAGTACCCCAAAACCTCATGGGTTGCTGTAAAGGGACCTCTAGTTGATCCATCTAATCTATCTGGATTTACATGTGAATCTCCTCATTCTTCTGATGAGTCATTTGACTCCAACTATAAACTGTTCAGAAATCAGAATGGTGAAGTATTTGCTAGATATGTTGGCACTAACTGCAGGAACGGTTCCCCTGTGAAGAAAATCTGGGTTCCCAAAAGGTGCCTTGAAAGTCTTCAGGTGAATGTCCTCATGACACCACCTGTGAAGAATAGGAACCCCAGATCAAATTCTTCATATGGATCCAAGTCCTCATACGGACCGAATTCCTCACGTGGATCAAATTCCTCAAAAGGATCAAAGTCCTCACATGAATATCATCGTGCTAACAACTCTGTTTCGCAGGGAAGAGCTAAGGGCTATGAATATGAGCATTATTATTCTAATTATTATGTTCATAAGTCCTCGAAGAATTTCTCTGCTTATTCATATGCTTACCCTAACTCCTCTTATGTGAAACAAAATGGATTGGCTTCTATGCCACCTTTCTCGTATGGAGCTCGCAGAATGATGAACTCTTTGCCACCCCTCCAGATGTGGGTGGTGAAGAATAAGAACTAATCTCTTATGCAGGGTCAGGTCTCCAGACGTGCGTGAACGTCTGGAGAATTTGCTGGAGACCTGAAAAGTGCCTGAAAGGACACAGGCTAATCATGAAGAAATGGACTTTCATTTCTCACGTCCTCACAATGCTTTATCTGTTCTATTACTTGATGAAATTGATCTGATGAATTGATGTCATATTCTTCACTGATGAAGTATATGAAGTTCGTAAGTTGCACTAATTCATCTGCAGGATGATCAACCCAAAGCCACTGACTGGGTCCTCGATAGTGGATGTACAAATCACATGGTGGTGACAAGAATCTATTGATGGATGCTCCCTTATCACCATCGCATCTCAAGCATGTCATCTTGACAAAGGCAAAAGTCAGGTATTGGGTCTAGGTAAGGTTGCGATCACAAAGGATCGACACATGGACAAAGTCATGCTTGTCGAGTCCTTAGGATACAACCTCATGTCTGTCTCAATGCTTTGCGATCTTGACATGGTTGTTGTCTTTGGTAAGTATCGTTGTGTTGTGGTTATGGAAGCGGACAATTCCAAAGTCTTTGAAGGCTTTAGGAGAGGAGACTTCTATATTGTTGATTTCTCTACAGGACCGCAACCAGCGTGTGCCTACTTGCAGAAGCTGCAGAAGGCTGGCTGTGGCATCGACGACTTGGTCATGCATGCATGAGGAATTTGCACACGCTTGCAAAGAAGAAGCATGTCATTGCCATTGAGAATGTAAAATTCCTCAAGGATCACTTATGCGGAGCTTGTGAAGCTGGAAAGATGACCAAGGCTAAGCATCCAGCGAAGACTATCATGACCACTACTCGACCATTTGAATTGCTTCATATGGATCTCTTCGGTCCTAATCAATATTCAGCAGTCACAAATGATGCATCTCTCTATGGCTTTGTTATTGTTGATGATTACTCTCATTACACATGGGTACACATTGTTACTTACAAACATGAAGTGTAGGAAGTCTTCAAACAATTTTCCTCGAGGGCTTCAACCAACTTTGGTGTGAAGATCAAGCACATCAGAAGTGACAATGGAACTGAGTTCAAGAATTCTGGTCTTGATGACTATCTTGATGAACTTGGTATTACTCATGAGTTATCTGCTCCTTATACTCCTCGTGAGAATGGCGTCGTGGGCGCAAAGAATAGAACTCTTGTTGAGATGGCTCGCACTATGCTTGATGAGTACAAGACGCCTCGTCACTTCTGGATTGAGGCAATTTATACTGCGTGCCACATCATCAACAAAGTATATCTTCACAAATTCTTCAAGAAGACTGCCTATGAACTCCCCACTGACAAGAAACCCAATGTGAGTTATTTCAAAGTCTTCGGTGCTAAATGCTGGATTAGAGATCCTCATCACAACTCTAAATTTGCACCGAAAGCACATGAAGGTTTTATGCTTGGTTACGGAAAGGACTTCGCACACCTCTGAGTCTTCAACAACGTTCTTCACAAGGTTGTTGAAACTGTAGATGTCTTGATTCGATGAAACTAATGGTTCGCAAAAAGAGCACCTACCTTCTGTGATAGATGAACCAGCACCTGAGGAATCTATCAAGTTCAAGGCTACTGAGGATGTCATTCCTACTGAAGAATCTGCTGAAGAATTCATTCCAGATCATGAAGATCATAGAGCTAATGCACCTGAAGAAAATGCTGAAGAAAATGGTGCTGAAGAAAATGTTGATCAACTTCCTCGACGACAACCAGCTCATCCTCGCATTGCAAAAGAAGTGCAAGTTGAAAAGATCATCGATGACATTGAAGTACCAGGTCCTCTCACACGCTCAAAAGCTTCACATTTATCTAACTTTTGTGGGCACTATGCTTTTGTCTCTATCATAGAGCCCACTAAGGTAGAGAAGCATTTCTGGAGCCTGAGTGGATTCAGGCCTGCAAGAAGAACTACATCAGTTCAAGCTCAACGACGTCTGGGAACTGGTCAAACGTCCAGATCCTCACAAGCACAATATCGTTGGCACAAAGTGGATCTACCGCAACAAGCAAGATGAAAATGGCCTTGTGGTGAGGAATAAGGCAAGGCTTGTAGCTCAAGGCTACACACAGGTTGAAGGAATTAATTTTGATGAAACTTTTGCACCTGTTGCTAGACTTGAGGCTATTCGCATATTACTTGCTTATGCTAACCATCATGATATCACTTTATATCAAATGGATGTGAAAAGTGCATTCCTCAATGGTAAGCTTGAGGAAGAAGTATATGTTGCTCAACCCCCAGGTTTTGAAGATCCAAAGAATCCTGACAAAGTCTCCAGACTCAACAAGGCCCTCTATGGCCTCAAGCAGGCCCCTCGGGCGTGGTATGATACTTTGAAGGAATTCCTCATAAAGAAAGGCTTCAAACACGGTTCACTCGACCCTACTATTTTCACTAAATCTTATGATGATGAATTGTTTGTGTGCCAAATATATGTTGTTGATATTATCTTTGCATCTTGACCAACGTTATAGTGATGAATTTGCCTATATGATGAGTGAAGAATATCAAATGTCTATGATGGGAGAATTGAAATTCTTCTTAGGTCTTCAAATTAAATCAACAACACAATGGCATATTCATATCTCAGGAGAAATACCTCAAGGATGTATTGAGGAAATTCGGCATGCAAGATTGCAAAGGCGTCAAAATCCCTATGCCCACAAATGGCAATCTGTGCACTGATGAAAATGGTATTGACTTCGATCATAAGGTATACCGCTACATGATTGGTTCTTTATTGTACTTATGTGCATCTAGGCCAGATATAATGCTTAGTGTTTGCATGTGTGCCCGATTTCAAGTTACACCGAAGGAATCACACCATAAGGCTGTGAAGCATATTCTTCGATATCTAGCTCACACACCAACACTTGGATTATGGTACCCCAAGGGCTCGGTTTTTGATCTTATTGGATATTCTGACTCTGACAATGCTGGTGATCATGTGGACCGCAAGTCAACATCTGGTACATGTCATTTACTTGGACGAATTTTGGTCTGTTGGTCCTCGAAGAAACAGAACTGCATATCACTGTCTACTGCTGAAGCTGAGTACATTGCTGCTGGTTCTTGGTGTGCTCAATTGCTATGGATGAAGCAAACTCTCAAGGACTATGGCGTCAACGTGAAGAATGCGCCTCTCTTCTGTGACAATGAGAGTGCCATCAAGATTGCTCACAACCCAGTTCAGCACTCGAAGACAAAGCACATTCAGATTCGTCATCATTTTCTTCGTGATCATGTGTTGAGAGGCGACATTTCTATTGAGCATGTGAAGACTGAAGAACAGCTAGCCGATATCTTCACAAAGCCCTTGGATGAGAAGAGATTTAGCAAGTTGCGGTGTGAGCTAAATATCTTAGAATCTTCAAATGTTCTTTGAAAAGGACACTCATCCTAACACTTATGCAAAATTGATGACTTAGATGTGCAACACATGAAGAAACGTTTTTCTTCAATCAATGAAGAATAACACTCTAAGTGTGAAGAAATTAACGAAGAATTTGATTCTCAGAACCCTACGACAATTGTACGCGGTGTCTGAAATCATCATTCTTATACGGTGGGTCACGCCACCACCAAAGTTGAAAATCTTCAATTTGAGTTTTTCCTCAGTTTTGAAATTCCTTAGTTGTTCATTTTCTTCAACTTTGCATTGTCTTCACTGTTTCCGTCGTTTTTCTTCATTGGCTATATTTATATATATATATATATATATATATATATATATATATATATATATATATATTAGTTTACGTCCTCTACAACATTCACTTATGGCTAATTCTTCAAGTTGCTTGTTACGCTAAGTGAATGTGATCGGACCCTTCCCCTCTATGCTAAACTCAACCCAATCTATTCACAAATTCTTCATGTGCGTTCTATTTGAAACTCGTTCAAAATCTTCTTTGTGTCCTTGTCAATTTGAAGAATTTGCGAGCGAACGTTAAAACTTATCTTATCCAAATTTTCGGCTTTGCCGCTCAAGCCGTTCCACATCCCACGAAATACTTATCTATTCACCCACGATCTAACACGATCTCCACTTCTCAGTACGTAGGTGACACATGTCAAGCGAATGAGAAGGGTCAGGGACACGTTCGTCCAATTTCTTCGGGCGAACAATTTTTCACCGTGGCTATAAATACCCCCTCCCCTTCCTCACTTCCTTTACTCCGCTCGACCTCTCTCCCGCTCGAGCTTATCAACCCTAGCGCCGCCGCTACTCCATCGTCGCCGGTGAGGAAGAGCTTCACTGCCTCGACCTCGTCACCATCGCACTCGCGCCGGCCGCGAAAATCGTCACTCCGCCGTCGCCGTAGCCGTCTTCTTCTGCCGAGTTAGGGCGTGGAAGATCTGCACAGATGAACTTCACTTCTCCACCTCACAGTTCGTCGTGTTCTTCGTTCAGGGTAATTAAAAGTTACTTTTACTACCCTCTGATTCAAATGATTTCTGCAAAATCTTCAAAGGTGTTTTTCTTCAAATCCTCACACACTAAACACCTCACATATCATCTGTTCTTGATTCGTTTCTCTAAGCATCATTTTTCTTCAAGATTCCTCAATTGTGTGGATCTTTGATCTATACAACTCTGGAACCTAAGACAAAGAACACTTGGTGAAATTCTTCAAGACTCGTCTGGTCAAATTCCTCAAACTTGTTCTTTTTACAAAACCTTCTGAGAACGCATATGACCTCTCCAAATTCCTCGCAACTATACTCTCATTCCACGGTACTCATGTCATTCTTTGAATCACTAGGTTCTCATCAACCTAACTCATTTGCAGCGTTCCTCGAAGAAAAGTTGCATACTTCTTCAGAGAATTCAATTGTTCAAATTACTCAACTGAAGAAAATGGTTGATGGAAATAAGCCACAGAAAGGAGGAAAGAGGCCTGAAATCAATACTGCCTTTGAAATCCCTGATGATATATACAAGGATTATTACACACCTGATGAGGCCAAGTTTGGAAAAGAGGATAAAAATCACCGCAAGGTGCGCATCCAAAGGATAGAAAGGAGATGGGCAAGGGAGTGGAGGGAGTACAGGTATGTAACTCCCAAGTACATGAAGAAATTCGCACTTAATCCTCCATGCCCAAGACCTCCGCTGGCACCTGGCCAAGAAGCAGATCCCACTAGCCTCAAGCGCGGTGGGGATTATCCTAATGAATGGGCCAAGCGCCAGGCCAAGCTGGCTAGACAAGCCAGAGAAGCAGTGAGTAAATTCAATGAAGACTCTGCTGCTGCTACTGCTGCTGCCGCTGAGGCCTCTGTCAAGCCGAAGAAATCCATGGCAAAGAAGCCTGCACACAAGTCAAGTGCTTCTCCTTCAATGCCCTCAAGGCCAAGTTCCTCAGCAATGCCCTCACGGCCAGAATCCTCAAAGCCCTCACGGCCAATTCCTCACGCTGCTCCTGCTCCTCCAAAGTCCTCAGCTGCTCCTCCAAAGTCCTCAACACCTGTGCATCTTGCCACGTGCTAAAGGACTACAGACATCTCTATTACCTCAGGAGCTTCTGCTAGTTCCTCAGCTGCACCAAATTCTTCAACAGGACCCTCTCTGCTGAAGACAAAGGCCACTGCTGCACGAGGCTCTCGCCCAAGTCCTCACAAGAAGCAGGTTGCCTTCCAAGTGCCGTTTGAAGAAGACGAAGCTGATGATGATGAACTTGCTGAAATCATCAGAGATAGGCAAGTCAGGGCCGCTAGAGCCAAGGGCACAAATGTGCCTCTGCTTTTGAATCCAAAGTTGATCCTTGACTACATTGATCTCTGGCACAAGGTCCCAAATACTCCTATGCCTGAATTCAAGCTGACTCCTGGTCAAAATCATATGCTGATTGCCTTCATCCAAGAAGAAAAATGGAAATATGAGAAGGCTAGGCAGATCAAGAAAGCGCAGTACAAGAAGGAAAAATTCCTGAAGAACAACGTTGTCTCTATGACAACTGATGATCTTGTGAAAATCCAGTCTGAAACCAAAGTCCTCAGTGATGATTTCAATGCTTACTATGCTGATTGGCAAGGAGCCAAGGTCAGGTTTGTTAAACTGACTGAGAAGTTCACATCCAATGTTGAAGCCCCATCTTAACAAGAAATTCCTTAGGCTGAAGCATCTGCTCAGCCGACTGAAGAACATGCCAACACCGCTGATGACATTCAGGCTACTGAAGAAAATGTTAGTTCCAGGGCTGATGACTGCATTCCAGCCGCTGATGAAGTTGCCAGGGCATCCACTAGTGGTGCGCCTGAAGAAAATGAAGAGGTCAGGGCAACTGCATCAGTTGTTCCTGAAGAAAATCAACCACATTCCTCTGCTCCTCCTGCGCCTACCCCAACTCCAATTCTTCCATCTGCATCAGATGTGAAGAAGACCAAGGCTGCAGAGCGTGCAGCTGTGAAGAAAAGGAAAGCATAAGCTTCTTTAGATTCTTCAGCTCCGAAGAAAATGAAGTATATGACCAGCTCTTTTGCCAACCCCATTGATGCCGTTCCTATCTCAACCATGCCATCAAAGGAAATCGTCCCTTTTGATGAAGAATATGTGATCCCTAGCGGATCTGATGAAGAAAATCCTTCACCGCTACGCCGAAAGCAGATGGATGAAGAAATTGAAGTGGATGAAATCCCTTCAACTCCAGCTGTTTCCTCGCCTATGCCTCAGTTTACCGCTGAAGAGGTCGGCGTTGAAGAAATGAAAGATGAAGATGTGGACATTGGCTGTACCACACCTGTGCTGAATGATGACTTTTGGGAAAGTCAGCACCCCAACTCTCCACTCTTCACACCATTGCAACAAATTCCTCAGTCCCCAGCAACCACAGTTCAAATGGGATCTGATGAACCTCATGCCACACCGTCTTTCCATGAAGAAATTCCAGCCGCTAGTGCTGAAGAAAATGAAAATGAAGAATTGACGACCCATGCTGTCACTTGAGTAGAAGCTGAAATTCCTCAATCTGAAGAACCTGAGATTGCGATTCCTGAGGTGATAATGCAATTGACTGACACTCCTCAGCCCAAGCCAAAGGATCCATTCTCAAAGAAGCAGAAATTCAAGGCTAATGATTTCTTCGGCGAGCATGTGTTCTTCACTGACTACAATCCTTATGATTCTGCTCGTCTTAGAAGGAAGCGCTTCTGGACCGCCAGCCATGCCAACTTCTATTCTTCACTGCTTTTCAATAAGGACAAAGTCTTCGATCACGAGCATGTTCCTCATATGGACATGGAATCACTGCCATGCTTCACAAGTGTCCTCAGCGTGCTTCATGACACAGGCCTCCTCAACTTTTGCACATACATAGTTGATTGGAATGAAGAACTCATTCTTCAATTCTACGCAACTTTACACATCACAGGAGATGCTGACGATGTGAACTCCTGGGTTTTGGACTGGATGACCGAAAACACTCACTATAAGGCACCGACCACTGAATTACTTCATGCTCTGCCCATCAGTCCTCCACCTGAAGGAGCTTGTTGCATGTACCAAGAGCCGAGCCATCGATCACTATATGCAAGTCTTGATGAAGCCATTGAAGCCGGTCAAGCCTCAAGGACAAAATTCCTCGTGAAGGAATTGCAGTATGTACCAAGGACAGTCTATCGCGTTCTGACGAAGACTATAAGTCCAATCAAAGGCCACGACTCATCTGATGAGGAAATTGTTGGCATCATGAAGAATCTGGTCTTCAACATCATTCATGGCATTCTTGTCAACTATCACGATTTCTTCATGAGGACTCTGGCAAATGTTGCACTTTCACCGTTTGAGCTGAAGCCTTATGCACCTTGGATTATGAGATTCCTCAGGACAAGGTCTTCACTGAAATACAAGGCTGATTTTCAGGATCACCTCAGCTACTTGCCCCCGATTGAAGTCCTCAAGCGGACCTATTCCTCAGCTGATGAAAAGGGCAAGGCTCCAGCTGTTATAGATGAAGGCATTCGTCCATTGGATGGTAAATTTCGCAAGGCTGCATCTTATTCCACCAATGATGACTCTGCCACTCATGATTCTGCTGCCCATGCCTCCAAGCCAAATCCTCAAGCTACTGCTCCTTGTGTGATGACTGACCGTGAGCTTTTGCTAAGTCTTCACCAGAAGGTGGATCGAAACCACAAATGGGTTAAGCGTCAGTTTGGTTCAATTCTTCACAACATGACTGCTACACATAATGTAGTGAAGAAAAACCATTACTACCTCCATGAAGTCTTCGATCGCACCTGGGCTATTCTGTCAAATGTATATGGTGAAGAAGATCTGAAGAACATGGGTCTCAAGGAAGACTTTGGTGATACGCACCTCCACCGAAGAAATACAAGAAGGTCAATGTTCCTTCCTTGGTGGCCAGCTCCTATTCTTCATCGCGCGAAACCGATGAGCATGAACACTTGGACGACATTGCGGCAGGCCCTACTACGACAAATGACCCCAACAATGCTGGCGCTCCTTCATCACCTTGATATTCTTCAGGGGCGTTAGTCCTCATTTTCGATCCTTTTGGTCATTCGATGACAAAGGGGGAGAAACTTGAGTTAGTCTTCAAGCGGGTCTATCTTATATGGGCATTTCTTTCTAAGTTACAACTCTCGTTCTTCTGATGACTTTGCTGGATCGAGTTGTAAACTTAAACTCTATGGTGGCCTGATACTTTTACTGTGATTTTCTGCATGCTTATTCCTCACTCATGTTAATGCACGCATCTTTGAATTACATCGATCACCATATTTCATCATGCATTTCAAATTCTTCATATTATATGTCAAATGCGTGTATGAATTACAAGATATAGGGGAGATCTCCATGATTCAACTCTTCAAGTGTGCATTGCTTCAAAAGAAAATTCCTCACTATGCACATCTTGGGGGGAGTTCTTCTATATCTTGCAATCAAATTCCTCAAAATCAGTATTTACACTTCATATGTTTATCCCCGTTGAAAACTTAACCTATATTGTCATCACTCACCAAAAAGGGGGAGATTGTAAGTGCATCTAGTGCCCCTTAGTGATTTTGGTGTATTGAAGACTTATTGGTTAAGGGACTAATGCGTTTATGAGTGTACACGTGTCTATAAGTCTATGAGGAGTTTGATATTTCTGAGAAAGTCGACCCCTAAAAATGAAGTTCTTCGACTGAAGACTTTGGATTTCTGAAGACTTTCTGAAGACTTTGAAAGTGAAGAAATTGGTGTGACCGTGAAGACTTGGTGTTCATTCGAGGAACATGAAGCGTGAAGACTTTTGTTTTAGTAGTTTCTTTTTCTATTTCTTGAGTCATAGGAAACACCGTACTGTTAAAGGGGGTCGAGGAAATATTAAGGACATATTTCCATGTGATGCTCAACTCAAAATCCTACACCTACCAATCCCTCCGAGTGAAGCCATTGGAAATCTCATACAGTTCAGTCATATTCTTCGGTGCCAGAGACGAAGTTCTTCTGGTCTCTGAGGAATTTGTTCTGACTAAGGAGTTAGGAATTCGCCAGTGGGGATTGCCTACACAGTGAGGAACATGATAGCCCTGAGGAATTTGTGCCTCAAATTTCCGACCGTTGCTGTGCTACGCGCCAGCTGTCCCAAAATATCTACCCACCTAACGGTCATATCATTGAAAAGCATTTATTGTCTTATCATGTCGGGCTGCTCCCTAGGCTATAAATAGCACCCCCTACAACCACTAGCTGGTTGGCTACTCCGAAGAAACTGACACTTGTCATTTGAGAGCATCCCATCCTCCGAGGACTTTGAGCGAAAATCATCGAGTGAGGAAAACTGATGTAGGGCGGAACCCTACGTGGACGATCTTTCACGTTTGGAGTGGATCCTACGGGGAATCACGAAGAACACGCGGAAGAACAAAGGGAAACACGGAGGAAACAAGAGAGAGATCACTCAACCAACAAGGAATCAATCACACAAGTGCTAGATCACTGAACACAAAGAGATACATATGATCCACAATCAACAAAGGTAAGGACACACGAGTAGCCGTTCTTCTCCGAGAGGAGGTCTTGATGGGGTCCACCCTAGAAGGGGGTCTTGAATCCGCTTGGGGGATCTTCTCCGTAGAGGTCCTGAGCTCCGACGAGAAGTAACCAAGTGGATGAGCAAGGCTCTCACACAAACATGAGCTAAACCTAAGCTAAACCTAATACGAAGCTAGGAGAAGAGTATATATAGCGCTAAGCCACGAAGGGGTAAGTGAGGGCGAAGGGTACACGGCTCGGCCCAATACCTTTGGCGTAGATAGGCCGGTTGTACCGGTCGCGAGGGCGGTTGTACCGCTGAGAGCTCCTGAGGGGCGGTAGTTCCGGCCGAGGAAGGCGGTACTACCGCTGGGAGGTCGGTACTGGCTTCTGGAGGTGGGCGTCGAAGGAGCCAACGGTTGTACCGGATGTCGGGGCGGTTGTTCCGGTCTTTGGGCATAAACCGGTAGAACCGGTCTTTGTCCGACCTTGCACCGCTTGATCACAGAATGGTGGCGGTTGTTGGGCGGTGGCTGGCGGTTATTCACTTGGGGCTGTGGTTGGGCGGTTGTACCGGTCGGGTGGCTTCAGCGGTAGTACCGCTCGTGCTGGAGCGGCCGGGTTCTCTTCCTCCTTCTCTTCCATGCTTGGCCTCGGTCCTTGGATTCTCCATGGTCGTCTCGGTCGTACCTGAGTATATGCAAGATCCATGCATGAGGTAGTAGCCATGTCTCACATGTGGAAAGTGAAGGTTCGGAGAGGAGCGAGTTCACCTTGTGTCCAAAGGTGTATCTTCGAGGTCTCGTCATATGTCCTCTTGGGGCTTGGAGAGTATTCGTTGTGTACATGGGGATGAACCTGTGATGCTCCGCATCATCTCCCCCCCCCCTTGTGAAAGATCCGACCTCGGATCATGATCCTCATCACCATGGAAACGGTTGTCGTGGACGGACTTGTAGTTGGACGAAGTTGAAGACATGGCACAATCCATTTAGTCCAAGGTGTCGCCGGAGTGATAGACATGCAAAAAGAGCAAACACAAGCAACACTCGGAAATACAATGGTTAGCGCACACAAAGTGTCCATCATGTAAGAAGGGGTCCGTGCGACAAGATTGGTCGTGACAAAGCGCATGAAGCTTATCAAGATGATCTAGAATGATATGCAAAGCATTCATGGGAGGAAATGCAATCATTGTGCACACAAATGTGTTGTGAATATGATGAATGCAACCATGGTGCAAAATGATGTCATAGTGAGACGGTTTATCAATAGCATGAATATGGCAATGGATGCTCAACATGTGTATGTTATCATGCAATTAATGGTGGACAATATGATCATGATGTATGAATATGCCATCAAGGTAGATCACAACAAATTTGCTAAGGAAGTGCACAAGCTCATATATCATGTATGACATGGAAATAGATGCAACAAGACAAGCTTAATGTGAGTCAATCCATGCATGGGGTGCAAACTTGTGGTGAGTATGATATGTCCATCGAGCATGACATGTATGAGCCCAATCAACAAATATGGAGGTGTTGGTGTACCAAAGCTCGATGTCGAGGCATGAGTGGAGTTCCGAAGATGCATCCAATAAGTGCGAGCGCTCCTCAATGTGAAGGTCCATAGGGTCCATCTCCAATGCCGGTCCTCCATCCAATAGATGTATCATGTAGACAACAAGAAGGAAACAACAATGAAAGAATGGCCCATCCAATATGCGTATTTGAGGATGGCTCAAAAGGAAGGAGGTCACCTTTAGGAGGTTCTCGAAGATGTTGGAGTCGCACATCATGTATGCCTTCACATAACCAATATGTCGCATAACGACACCGCCTTGTGAATCCTTCAAAATGAAAGAACATGACAAACACTCGGAAAAACAAATGAGGTTAGCGGAAGTGCAAAACCTATCATTCGTGTGGTAAGATACCCAACAAGTGTATGCATCATGCTCATCATAAGAAAGTACAAGGGAGTATTTCATAGTATGGAGGCATATGATGCAAGAACAACCAAATGCAATAGGCTCAATCAAACAAGCATGCATCACAAGTAATATGTCAAAGTCTCCAAGATCAATAAGCATAGTATGGTTGCACTCAATACAAGTGGATATGAAAGAGGCAACTAATGGACACAAGAGACAATGATCAAGATATATCATGTGAGAGGCATGAACATATATGTCATCAACCCAAGAAAGCAAGTGATAGTGGAACATGGGTGATGCAACATAGCAAGCTATCGTAGTGATCAAGTCAAGCAAGCTAGTAGTGCAAAGATGCAACATACTAGAAGGAATCATGGCAATCATGTCATGTGTGCAAATAGTGGGCATATAAAATGCACATGACATTTCACAAGCATAAAGGCAAGATATGAGAAAAATAGGATCATGGTGTTGGCAAGAAGTCCTATGTAAATAGTAATGGGGCATCATGACTCTCCCAACACAACAAGCATCAATAGCATGGGGCACATGATAAACATGGCAATAGCAACAAGGATCTCCACCAAGCACGCAAATACACATAGGAGTAGCACGATGGTGAATCATGGGTAGATGCAAGCAAGGGTCACAATTGCATGGCAAAGGCATAGGAGTAAAAATAACATGCAACGTGAACACGGGAAAATGAGCATAAGGTGACAAGTGGTAAATAGCCCATAGCCGTGTGAGAGACAAGTAAAAGAGATGCGCGTAGTCCTTGCGCGAAGGGAACGGTGGTAAGGATAGTCCACGGGATCCCAAGTCATCATTGCTCTCGAGAGCTCGTTTCGTCAACTCTTGGGATTGAGATGTTGACGAGTATACGTGCGTACCTACACAAAACAAAGACAACGGAAAAATTTTGTGTGCATGGTATATGTACACATCATCCATCATGATGCGCACGTGCATGTGTCGGTTAGCACAAAATATCCAATGCTCAAATAAATGAGACGCGTGATATAGAAACATGTCATCCATCATGATAGGTTTGTTGTTATGTATAGCATAATGGAGACTCAAATTGTGTAATGCATCATGAGCAATATCTAGAGCATTGTTATTCATGGAATGCATATGGTGCAAGCAATCATGGAAATCATGCAAAGGATGGGATGAATCAAAATCTCCAAACATGTATGAGGAAACTATGGGGGTCTCCTCATGAGCAAGAGTAGAAACATCACGTGGAGAATATTGACAACATCCGAAACAATGCATATTTGGAACAATGTGATCATGGCATGGAATAGTAGATGAATTGCACAAATCATGTAAAGGAAGCATGGCAATATCATCACATGAAAAACAAAAGCCAATGACCAACATCTCGTCATCTATGCCATAAGTGCAAATGGGGTTTATTTTAACGGGGCATGCATAGTTACTATGTTGAGATTGAAATAATGCAATATGGGAGATCTCACTCATAGCATATGACAAGTTCAATGGATTGTCAAACATGAAGTGACCAATAGAATTTTCACAAGATATCCTATGAAGCATAGCATCACAACTAGGCAACTCAACATGCTCATCATCATATTCATCATAAATAGGTAAGTCAAGGCATGAAGAAGTTTCACTAGCATGAAGCATGGTAATAGGTTGGTCAACATCATGGGAGCAATCGATGTCAAGAGAGTCCACTAGTGGGACAAGAGAAGCACGATCACCTATTTTACCTTTGGAGCATCGCCCATGTGTTGTAGGTGAGGTGTCGAAGAACAAGTCATTGTCATCTTCATCATGATGGAACCATGTGGGGGGTGCATCATCGTCCACCATGGCCATCGGTTTTCCCATTGGAGGGATGGACTCGTCGAGGATAGGCATGTCGTCGTGTAGGAGACCTAGCACCAAAGAAGAAAACACACTAGGAGTAGAGGTTAAGTCGTTAGAAATCATAGTGGCCTCACATGCCGTCTCAACTACCTCACTCACTACGTGTTGTGGCTCACTCACTCCCTCAAGGATGCTCTCACTCATATGGTTGGTGGAGTCACTCAAATCGGGCTCAACCTCACATAGGATGTGTGGCATGCTCTCATGTGTGGGGCTAGTGGTGGTCACACTCATCCTCTCATAGGAAATGCTCTCAATGTCACGTATGGTGGAGTCACTCATGTTACTCATGGGGTGGTGGCTCTCCTCACATGGCACTTGGGGCATTTCTTCATATGTGGGTGTCGGAGAGATGTTGGTGCAAATGTCTCCATGCGCGGTCGCGTAGCTTGACTCGGAGGAGGAGTCCGATGTTGGCGCCGTCTTCATGTTGTTGAAGAGGTTCGCGCTCGTTGCTGTGGTCGAAGGGGATGGCCCTTGCTCGACCGTCTTGTCACCGTCTTGGTGTGGGAGGCCCATGTGATGTGGCACCTAGCTCGTCTCCATGACCGAAGGGAATTTCCCATGCTCGGCCATCTTCCTTGGGGGGCTTCCGAAGATGGAAGTGTCATCCTCGCTTGTATGTGGTCGCCTTGGACTTGATGAAGTCGATGTAGGCATACACGTGGGAAGTAGGCGAAGATGCCGTACGTCCAAAGGCGAAGATGCCTTGATTGCACTTGGCGAAGATGCCGAAGTGGTTGTTGTAGCCTTAGCGCCGTCTTGGTGGTGCTCGTCTCGCGGTCTTCTCTTGTGCTTATGAAGCTTCGACTTGGCGTGAAGTAGGGCTTGTTGGGACTTGTGCATTTGCGCTTGTGGAGCATCTTCATGATGATGATGTTGTTGTCGTACTTGAGCTCCTTGGCATTCATCGTCGTCGTGCACATGATGCTTGGAGGTGACTTGCCCTTCATGACGATATTGATCACGAACGTGATGGTGGTCGCCATGTAGATGTTGACTTGGACGACTTGCGCTTGCATCTTGTTTGCGCTCCGAAGACTTGTGGCTTGAATGTCGCCGCCTTGAAGACGACGAAGGGGAAGTAGACTTGAGCAAGGTCCTAATCTCCTCCATCCTTGCATCTTGCTCCTCTTTATGTGTGGCAAGCTTCTTGTCGATGTAGTCCCTTCTCCTTGCTTCGGAGTGATGAATGTCGATGGAGATGTTCTCGATGCGCTCTCGCAATCTTGATTGTGTGCCTTGCACTTGTCGTTGTAGATCGAAGATAGACGCTTTGGTGATGTAGTTGTTCACGCCGTCGTTGTTGTCGTAGACCGGAGATGAAATGCCTTGCCTATCCATCACAAGACTCGAGCAAATATGAGTGGGAGAAAGAGAAGAACTTATACCAATGTACCTTGACCGATGTTGACAATGAATCATGTTCACTCAAATGCGGACAATGAAATAGCACTATTGGTACCAATTCTTGTCGGTTCTCACACCTACACAATTAAATCTTATAGTGGAGCTCGGTGAGGATAGTGGCACAAAAATTTGATGCAAAAATGTTAGCAAGAGTCAATAATGTTGAAAGAGATTCACAAATTCACAAGCGAAACAAGTAGACCAATAGCAATGAATGGCACACGGAAACGCACACACGGATAGATAAATGGGGCCGTGCAACCAAGGAATGAGCTCAAAATGTGGAATCCACCAAAACGCTCGTGTTGCACAACTCAAGAGAGACGCTAGGACGATTGCTCAATAGGCAGATACGACACTTGTGCACAACCTATAAGATGCAAAATGGATAAACTTTGTATCCCAAGTATGCTATGTATGTATGGTTCCGGTGTTTCTCGAGATGATCCAAGATGATCGGGTATGACAATCTTATGCACTGTGGTATGATGCTATGGCACTTGCTTACAAGCTCTTTGTTCTCTCTTTTCCTTTGCTTAAAAGCTTATTCTCTTATTTATTTTTTCTATGGCCACTTTTGCACAATGCACAAACCAAGATAGCTATTGTGTATATGCGGGAACAAACTTGTGACACAAGATATGATAGCAATATATGCACCACTAAGATATGGTGATGTAGGGCGGAACCCTACATGGACGATCTTTCACGTTTGGAGTGGATCCTACGGGGAATCACGTAGAACACGCGGAAGAACAAAGGGAAACACGGAGGAAACGAGAGAGAGAGATCACTCAACCAACAAGGAATCAATCACACAAGTGCTAGATCACCGAACACAAAGAGATACATATGATCCACAATCAACAAAGGTAAGGATACACGAGTAGCCGTTCTTCTCCGAGAGGAGGTCTTGATGGGGTCCACCCTATAAGGGGGTCTTGAATCCGCTTGGGGGGATCTTCTCCGTAGAGGTCCTGTGCTCCGAGGAGAAGTAACCAAGTGGATGAGCAAGGCTCTCACACAAACATGAGCTAAACCTAAGCTAAACCTAATACGAAGCTAGGAGAAGAGTATATATAGTGCTAAGCCACGAAGGGGTAAGTGAGGGCGAAGGGGTACACGGGCTCGGCCCAATACACTGTGCACAGACAGGCCGGTTGTACAGGTCGTGGGGGCGGTTGTACCGCTGAGAGCTCCTGAGGGGCGGTAGTTCCAACCGAGGAAGGCGGTACTACCGCTGGGAGGTCGGCACTGGCTTCTGGGGGTGGGCGTCGAAGGAGCCAGCGGTTGTACCGGATGTCGGGGCGGTTGTTCCGGTCTTTGGGCATAAACCGGTAGAACCGGTGCTGTACCGGCCTTGCACCGCTTGATCACAGAATGGTGGCCGGTTGTTGGGCGGTGGCTGGCCGGTTGTTCCGCCCGGGCGGTGGTTGGGCGGTTGTACCGGTCCTTCCAGGCTGGGTGGAATGCCTCCTTGATCTTGATGTCCATCGCCGTCTTGTCCAATGCTCGTAGCTGTTCCATGGCCTTCCTCTTGGTTCCTGGACATGCATAGCGTACACGTTTGAGGTAGTAGCCATGTCTCACATGTGGAAAGTGAAGGTTCGGAGAGGAGCGAGTTCACCTTGTGTCCAAAGGTGTATCTTCGAGGTCTCGTCATATGTCCTCTTGGGGCTTGGAGAGTAGTCGGAGTGTACATGGGGATGAACGTGGGATGCTCCGCATCATCTCCCCCCCCCCCTTGTGAAAGATCCGACCTCGGATCGTGATCCTCATCACCATGGAAACGGTTGTCGTGGACGGACTTGTAGTTGGACGAAGTTGAAGACATGGCGCAATCCATGTAGTCCAAGGTGTCGCCGGAGTGATAGACATGCAAAAAGAGCAAACACAAGCAACACTCGGAAATACAATGGTTAGCGCACACAAAGTGTCCATCATGTAAGAAGGGGTCCGTGCGACAAGATTGGTCATGACAAAGCGCATGAAGCTTATCAACATGATCTAGAATGATATGCAAAGCATTCATGGGAGGAAATGCAATCATTGTGCACACAAATGTGTTGTGAATATGATGAATGCAACCATGGTGCAAAATGATGTCATAGTGAGACGGTTTATCAATAGCATGAATATGGCAATGGATGCTCAACATGTGTATGTTATCATGCAATTGATGGTGGACAATATGATCACGATGTATGAATATGCCATCAAGGCAGATCACAACAAATTTGCTAAGGAAGTGCACAAGCTCATATATCATGTATGACATGGAAATAGATGCAACAAGACAAGCATAATGTGAGTCAATCCATGCATGGGGTGCAAACTTGTGGTGAGTATGATATGTCCATCGAGCATGACATGTATGAGCCCAATCAACAAATATGGAGGTGTTGGTGTACCAAAGCTTGATGTCGAGGCATGAGTGGAGTTCCGAAGATGCATCCAATAAGTGCGAGCGCTCCTCAATGTGAAGGTCCATAGGGTCCATCTCCAATGCCGGTCCTCCATCCAATAGATGTATCGTGTAGACAACAAGAAGGAAACAACAATGAAAGAATGGCCCATCCAATATGCGTATTTGAGGATGGCTCAAAAGGAAGGAGGTCACCTTTAGGAGGTTCTCGAAGATGTTGGAGTCGCACATCATGTATGCCTTCACATAACCAATATGTCGCATAACGGCACCGCCTTGTGAATCCTTCAAAATGAAAGAACATGACAAACACTCGGAAAAACAAATGAGGTTAAGCGGAAGTGCAAAACCTATCATTAGGTATTGGTAAGATACCCAACAAGTGTATGCATCATGCTCATCATAAGAAAGTACAAGGGAGTATTTCATAGTATGGAGGCATATGATGCAAGAACAACCAAATGCAATAGGCTCAATCAAACAAGCATGCATCACAAGTAATATGTCAAAGTCCCCAAGATCAATAAGCATAGTATGGTTGCACTCAATACAAGTGGATATGAAAGAGGCAACTAATGGACACAAGAGACAATGATCAAGATATATCATGTGAGAGGCATGAACATATATGTCATCAACCCAAGAAAGCAAGTGATAGTGGAACATGGGTGATGCAACATAGCAAGCTATCGTAGTGATCAAGTCAAGCAAGCTAGTAGTGCAAAGATGCAACATACTAGAAGGAATCATGGCAATCATGTCATGTGTGCAAATAGTGGGCATATAAAATGCACATGACATTTCACAAGCATAAAGGCAAGATATGAGCAAAATAGGATCATGGTGTTGGCAAGAAGTCCTATGTAAATAGTAATGGGGCATCATGACTCTCCCAACACAACAAGCATCAATAGCATGGGGCACATGATAAACATGGCAATAGCAACAAGGATCTCCACCAAGCACGCAAATACACATAGGAGTAGCACGATGGTGAATCATGGGTAGATGCAAGCAAGGGTCACAATTGCATGGCAAAGGCATAGGAGTAAAAATAACATGCAACGTGAACACGGGAAAATGAGCATAAGGTGACAAGTGGTAAATAGCCCATAGCCGTGTGAGAGACAAGTAGAAGAGATGCGCGTAGTCCTTGCGCGAAGGGAACGGTGGTAAGGATAGTCCACGGGATCCCAAGTCATCATTGCTCTCGAGAGCTCGTTTCGTCAACTCTTGGGATTGAGATGTTGGCGAGTATACGTCTTGCATACCTACACAAAACAAAGACAAAGGAAAAATTGTGTGCATGGTATATGTACACATCATCCATCATGATGCGACGTGCATGTGTCGGTTAGCACAAAATATCCAATGCTCAAATAAATGAGATGCGTGATATAGAAACATGTCATCCATCATGATAGGTTTGTTGTTATGTATAGCATAATGGAGACTCAAATTGTGTAATGCATCATGAGCAATATCTAGAGCATTGTTATTCATGGAATGCATATGGTGCAAGCAATCATGGAAATCATGCAAAGGATGGGATGAATCAAAATCTCCAAACATGTATGAGGAAACTATGGGGGTCTCCTCATGAGCAAGAGTAGAAACATCACGTGGAGAATATTGACAACATCCGAAAAAATGCATATTTGGAACAATGTGATCATGGCATGGAATGGTAGATGAATTGCACAAATCATGTAAAGGAAGCATGGCAATATCATCACATGAAAAACAAAAGCCAATGACCAACATCTTGTCATCTATGCCATAAGTGCAAATGGGGTTTATTTTAACGGGGCATGCATAGTTACTATGTTGAGATTGAAATAATGCAATATGGGAGATCTCACTCATAGCATATGACAAGTTCAATGGATTGTCAAACATGAAGTGACCAATAGAATTTTCACAAGATATCCTATGAAGCATAGCATCACAACTAGGCAACTCAACATGCTCATCATCATATTCATCATAAATAGGTAAGTCAAGGCATGAAGAAGTTTCACTAGCATGAAGCATGGTAATAGGTTGGTCAACATCATGGGAGCAATCGATGTCAAGAGAGTCCACTAGTGGGACAAGAGAAGCACGATCACCTATTTTACCTTTGGAGCATCGCTCATGTGTTGTAGGTGAGGTGTCGAAGAACAAGTCATTGTCATCTTCATCATGATGGAACCATGTGGGGGGTGCATCATCGTCCACCATGGCCATCGGTTTTCCCATTGGAGGGATGGACTCGTCGAGGATAGGCATGTCGTCGTGTAGGAGACCTAGCACCAAAGAAGAAAACACACTAGGAGTAGAGGTTAAGTCGTTAGAAATCATAGTGGCCTCACACGCCGTTTCAACTACCTCACTCACTACGTGTTGTGCCTCACTCACTCCCTCAAGGATGCTCTCACTCATATGGTTGGTGGAGTCACTCAAATCGGGCTCAACCTCACATAGGATGTGTGGCATGCTCTCATGTGTGGGGCTAGTGGTGGTCACACTCATCCTCTCATAGGAAATGCTCTCAATGTCACGTATGGTGGAGTCACTCATGTTACTCATGGGGTGGTGGCTCTCCTCACATGGCACTTGGGGCATTTCTTCATATGTGGGTGTCGGAGAGATGTTGGTGCAAATGTCTCCATGCGCGGTCGTGTAGCTTGACTCGGAGGAGGAGTACAATGTTGGCGCCGTCTTCATGTTGTTGAAGATGTTCGCACTCGTCGCCGTGGTCGAAGGGGATGGCCCTTGCTCGACCGTCTTGTCACCGTCTTGGTGTGGGAGGCCCATGTGATGTGGCACCTCATAGCTCGTCTCCATGACCGAAGGGAATTTCCCATGCTCGGCCATCTTCCTTGGGGGGCTTCCGAATATGTAAGTGTCACCCTCGCTTGTATGTGGTCGCCTTGGACTTGATGAAGTCGATGTAGGCATACATGTGGGAAGTAGGCGAAGATGCCGTACGTCCAAAGGCGAAGATGCCTTGATTGCACTTGGCGAAGATGCCGAAGTGTTTGTTGTAGCCTTAGCGCCGTCTTGGTGGTGCTCGTCTCGCGGTCTTCTCTTGTGCTTATGAAGCTTCGACTTGGCGTGAAGTAGGGCTTGTTGGGACTTGTGCATTTGCGCTTGTGCACATGATGCTTGGAGGTGACTTTCCCTTCATGACGATATTGATCACGAACATGATGGTGGTCGCCATGTAGATGTTGACTTGGACGACTTGCGCTTGCATCTTGTTTGCGCTCCGAAGACTTGTGGCTTGAATGTCGCCGCCTTGAAGGCAGCGAAGGGAAGTAGACTTGAGCAAGGTCCTAATCTCCTCCATCCTTGCATCTTGCGCCTCTTTATGTGCGGCAAGCTTCTTGTCGATGTAGTCCCTTCTCCTTGCTTCGTAGTGATGAATGTCGATGGAGATGTTCTCGATGCGCCCTCGCAATCTTGATTGTGTGCCTTGCACTTGTCGTTGTAGATCGAAGATAGACGCTTTGGTGATGTAGTTGTTCACGCCCGTCGTTGTTGTCGTGAGACCGGAGATGAAATGCCTTGCCTATCCATCACAAGACTCGAGCAAATATGAGTGGGAGAAAGAGAAGAACTTATACCAATGTACCTTGACCGATGTTGACAATGAATCAAGTTCACTCAAATGCGGACAATGAAATAGCACTATTGGTACCAATTCTTGTCGGTTCTCACACCTACACAATTAAAGCTTATAGTGGAGCTCGGTGAGGATAGTGGCACACAAATTTGATGCAAAAATGTTAGCAAGAGTCAATAATGTTGAAAAAGATTCACAAATTCACAAGCGAAACAAGTAGACCAATAGCAATGAATGGCACACGGAAACGCACACACGGATAGATAAATGGGGCCGTGCAACCAAGGAATGAGCTCAAAATGTGGAATCCACCAAAACGCTCGTGTTGCACAACTCAAGAGAGACGCTTAGCACGATTGCTCAATAGGCAGATACGACACTTGTGCACAACCTATAAGATGCAAAATGGATAAACTTTGTATCCCAAGTATGCTATGTATGTATGGTTCCCGGTGTTTCTCGAGATGATCCAAGATGATCGGGTATGACAATCTTATGCACTGTGGTATGATGCTATGGCACTTGCTTACAAGCTCTTTGTTCTCTCTTTTCCTTTGCTTAAAAGCTTACTCTCTTATTTATTTTTTCTATGGCCACTTTTGCACAATGCACAAACCAAGATAGCTATTGTGTATATGCGGGAACAAACTTGTGACACAAGATATGATAGCAATATATGCACCACGAAGATATGGTATGTATGCTATGGGAAGTATGATCACTAATGTGCACAAGTAACGTTGCCGGCAATACTCAAATGGCTAGTCTCGATAGGCAAGTAACGCAAAAATGGGCTAGGGGTTAACAATGCAATGGCAAGAGGAATATACAATGTAGGGATACCACGATACCAAGATGATATGGAGGTTACCGTCCGGCGATGATGAGTAGCGGCGTTATTGATGTAGATACCAAGATGATGGAGACTCGTTCCTAAGTAGCCGAAACACCTTAGGAAACGGAAAAACCGCGAACTCAAAATCTCACACGTCAAATGTCAAAATGGTGTAGCGGAAAGCGGTGGTGGTTTGCACTTGGTAATGCGGAAGTGGGATGATGGGCTATACACGGTGTAAGAGTTGGAAGCGCACGGTCCCTAAGTAGCCGAAACACCTTAGGAGACACAAGCCACAACTCGAAAAAGCTCAATCAACAATTGGGTTAAGTTGGGTTGTCGGAAGTGTATGGTGGGCAAGGTTATGTGGAAGTGGTGGTGGTGGTGGTGGTTGATGAAGAAGCAACCGTCCCTAAGTAGCCTAAACACCTTAGGAGACTCAAATCACAACTCAAACAACCACTAATGCTATAAGGAACAAAATGGGTTAGTTTGCGGAAGGCTATGATGGTATTGCGGATGATGTGGTGGAAGCCCTAGGCAAAGATGCCAAAGTACCAAAAATTTTATGGTGTAAAAAGGTGGAGGTAGTATTTTTGTGGGATGGGGGATGTCAATAGCTTCAAAACAAGCTAAAGAACGTCAAAAACGGACTCCGGATGAATTAGTTATGGGCAAAACGGTGAAACTCGGAACGCTGAAACTGGGAGGGGCGGTAGTACCGCTTGGGAGGGTGGTAGTACCGCTTGTGGTACTCAGCGGTAGTACCGCTCGGAGGGGCGGTAGTACCGCTCGTGTCGGGAGTTTTCGCAGATCGAAACGGGGCACGATTTTTGGGGCGGAAATGGGTGATTCCGGGGTCAAAATTGGATGGATTTTGTGGAGGAAAGATGGGGAAACTTGGGGAGATGCTAGATCCACTTGAAACCAAGCAAATCCATGGATCAAAATCAACAAAACATCATCAAAACTAACAAATCACAAAAAATTTTGGGGCTATTTTTGGTGGGGATTTTCAGATTTAGGACGAAATCAACAAAATCAAGCTAGAAAACACGGGGTAGGGGCTCCAAAAACGTGATCAACATGGCTCATGATACCATGATGATGTAGGGCGGAACCCTACGTGGACGATCTTTCATGTTTGGAGTGGATCCTACGGGGAATCACGAAGAATACGCGGAAGAACAAAGGGAAACACGGAGGAAACGAGAGAGAGAGAGATCACTCAACCAACAAGGAATCAATCACACAAGTGCTAGATCACCGAACACAAAGAGATACATATGATCCACAATCAACAAAGGTAAGGATACACGAGTAGCCGTTCTTCTCGAGAGGAGGTCTTGATGGGGTCCACCCTAGAAGGGGTCTTGAATCCGCTTGGGGGATCTTCTCCGTAGAGGACCTGAGCTCCGAGGAGAAGTAACCAAGAAGATGAGCAAGGCTCTCACACAAACATGAGCTAAACCTAAGCTAAACCTAATACGAAGCTAGGAGAAGAGTATATATAGTGCTAAGCCACGAAGGGGTAAGTGAGGGCGAAGGGGTACACGGCTCGGCCCAATACATCTTGGCGCAGACAGGCCGGTTGTACCGGTCGCGGGGGCGGTTGTACCACTGAGAGCTCCTGAGGGGCGGTAGTTCTGGCCGAGGAAGGCGGTACTACCGCTGGGAGGTCGGCACTGGCTTCTGGAGGTGGGCGTCGAAGGAGCCAGCGGTTGTATCGGATGTCGGGGCGGTTGTTCCGGTCTTTGGGCATAAGCCGGTAGAACCGATGCTGTACCGGCCTTGCACCGCTTGATCACAGAATGGTGGCCGGTTGTTGGGCGGTGCCTGGCCGGTTGTTCCGCCCGGGCTGTGGTTGGGCGGTTATGCGGTCAGTGGCTCAATGGTAGTACCGCTTTGTAGTGGTGTAGTACCGCTCGTCTTCAAGCGGCCGGGTTCTCTTCCTCCTTCTCTTCCATGCTTGGCCTCGGTCCTTGGATTCTCCATGGTGCGTCTCGATTAAATGCGTGAGTATATGCAAGATCCATGCATGAGGTAGTAGCCATGTCTCACATGTGGAAAGTGAAGGTTCGGAGAGGAGCGAGTTCACCTTGTGTCCAAAGGTGTATCTTCGAGGTCTCGTCATATGTCCTCTTGGGGCTTGGAGAATAGTCGGAGTGTACATGGGGATGAACGTGGGATGCTCCGCATCAAAAACCCAAACCCAAACACCTACAAACCCAAAGTGATTGAGCATCACTGAAGAGATTGATCATGCGTGGATCCGACGCTTGTTACCTTTGAAGGCTGTGCTTCTTCCAGACGGTTAGGCGTCATGGTCTAGAGCATCCAAGAGGAATTGTGGATCACCGAGTGGCCGAGTTTGTGAAGGTTCGGAAGTCACCTGAAGAGTTACCATGAGTGATTGGGCAAGGTCTGTGTGACCTTAGCTCAAGGAGAATACGGTGAAGATTGTGTGTCCTCAGGTTTAAATACCTAGCCGCTCCAACCAGATGTACAACTGAGACAGCAGTTGGAACTGGTCTAACAAATCATTGTCTTCACCAAGCCTACTGGTTCTATTTCCTCAACTCTTTTTCCTCATTATTGTGTTGTTTGCTTGTCATATGTGTGTTTGAAGACTTTGACTGAAGACTTTCTCAATTTCCTCAGTTGAATTTATTTAGTCTGTTTGTCTTCATCCTGTGTTATCCTGTGTTTACGCTTTCTGTACTCTGTGCTTGTCTTCATTTCATCATGATGACCATGCTTGTGTTCTGCTATGTTTACTTTTGAGTACTTATTCCCCTACAAGTAGTTCTTCGCTAAGGAATTTCCTCACCCGCAAATTCCTAAGTGAAGAATTCATATAAATCACCTATTCACCCCCCACTACAGGAATCAGCTACTTTGCCATCTTCCACGGCGGACGGCAAAGGCATGGATGGCGGACGGCAAAGGTCTTTGCTGTCCGCCGCGGACGGCAAAAGGGGACGACAAAGTACGGGACGGCTAAGAGCTACGTTGCCGTCTGCTTCGGGCGGCTGACGGCAAAGGGCTCTTTGCCATCGGCGGGACAAAAGAATGCGAGACGGCAATAAATGCTATTACTCCGTTAGGTGGTTAACGGCGAGCCTTTGCCATCCGCCGAATGATGTCACCGACGTCACTACACGGCAGGCCTTTGCCGTCCGCTGTGAGGCAAAGTTTTTTCTCTTTGCCGTCACCATCGTGAGGCAACCGACCAAATTGGTCAGCCTCCCGTGAAGCATGCTTGCTGCCACGTGGCCTCTTTGCTGTCCATCGCGATGGCAAAGAGCCCTTTGCCGTCGGTGGCAGATGGCAAAGAGCCTGCATATTGGCTCTTTTTTCTGTTTTTTTTAAATCCAACAATTTTCACAGCAAATATATATGACATATATAGATATATTTCACACAGCTATTTAACAGCACATAAGTTCCATCGTACATACATATATAGTTCCATCCATTCATACATAGCAAGTTGCACATACACATAAGTTGCAACCATTAGGAAGTTGCACATACATATTACAATGCAAAGTTTCATCAAGATAGCAAGTTCCATCGTAGCAAGCTAGAAGAATACTAGAAGAGAATGAAATAAAAAACCAGCACTCCATCATGGCAAGCTAGCTTCCGAGAAGTGAATGAAATCTGCAAAATGGCAAATAAGAAAGTTAGGAAAAGGTGACTAGAAGAAGAAGACTAGAAGAAGAAGCACGCCATCGTTTGTGAGGTAACTTAGGTGAAATGGACCGTTTATGAGCTAACTTAGGTAAAATGCATCATTTTAGAGCTAACGTAGGTAAAATGGATCGATTATGAGCTAACTAAGCTAATTATGCCGTTTTTACATAAGTAAGCTAACCTTGTTGCAGCCGCGGCACGACTGGAGGCTATTCCAATTGAAGGTGAGTCACCACAGGCAGTAGAGACGCACCGGGTCAAGGAGCTCCTTAGGATAGCTTTGGTCCAACAGGAAGCGTATTCGTACATCTGCGACCGGATCCACTCTACCCATGGCAAGGGGAGCCATAGCAGGCACGTGGATGAACCAGCCGTATCAAGTAATGCACGGCGTGGTGCGCCCCGTGGCAACAACCCGGCAGGTGGCGTCGATAACGCCCAGGAGGTGGTGGACCGGGCCCGAGCGCACAGGGAGGCCGTGTTAGCAGCACAACGTCAGGCTTATCCGCTTACGCCGATTCGTCCGACCATCTCGGTCGAGCTTGGGGTTACCTCTAGCTCTTTGGAGGTGCCTTGCCTCGTCCCCGCTTTACGCAATGTGCGCTTGCCCAAGGATTTCAAGGGTCCGCGCAAGGTGCCAAATTACACCGCCGATTTGGCTCCAGAAGCATGGATAGAAAGTTATGAGATGGCCATGGAGATCTTTGGATGTGGATGAGGCCGCGTGTGCAAAGTACTTCACCATGATGCTCAAGGCACGGCCCGTACTTGGTTGAAGAGCTTGCCACCCAATTCTATCAATTCATGGGCCCGATTTGGACCGGTTTATCCAGAATTTCAAAGATACCGTAAGTAGCCCATGTCCGTGGTGGACTTGGCGGCTTGTGTCCAGGGTGAAGGGAGTCAACAACTCATTGGGTACGCGCGGCGTTTGAAATCTTGCACTCGTCAAACCGGATCAATCAACGCGACTCTGCGATCTTAACCACGGAGGGCAACCGGTTTAAGCCTTTGAAGTTGAAGTTGGGCGCATGAAGCGGTTTTGTAATGACATGGGCACTCTCATGGGCGCTTTAGTGAAGTATGCTGATTACGATAGTACCAAGGATCCCGAGTCGATGATGACGACAGGGAAGGGAAGGAAGAACAACAACTCCAAGGGCCAGCAACATCACTCGACAGGTAATGGTGGGGGCAAGCGTAAAGCGAACGGCAACATGGACTTCGTAGCTAACACCAACGCGCAGGACAAGGGCCAGCGGCGCAAAGGCAAACAACCAAATCAAAGTGGAGCGCCTAATCCCAATCCGGGCCGCTTGAACTATCTGTTGAACCAACCCTGTCTGAAGCATGGGATGAAGGAGACGCCAGCAAACCACCTCTGGAAGGATTGCTACATTATGCAGGAGTTCAAGAGTTCTAATGCTTTCCGGTATGATCAAGGTTCTGGCGGCGGTTCAGGATCTGGGCCGGGTTACGGCGGAGGAAATTCCGATTCAGGATTTAATGGTAATCTGGGCGGACATAACAATCAGAACAATCAGAATAACCAAGGTGGTTACAACTAGCAGCAGCAACAGTCGGGTTATCAGAGCAACCCAAAGCAGTTGAATAGTGGGCAGTACCATGTCTTCACCACCAGCTTAGACAAGCGAGACGGAAGCTTGAAGCGGGCAGTCAACGCTGTTGAACCGGCCGTGCCTCATTACCTACGCTGGTCAGAGCAGCCCATTGTATGGAGTAGAGAAGATCATCCTCCCCGGGTTGACAATCCGGGGGCAGCTAGCCCTGGTGGTGGCACCTCAGGTGGGAGGTTATAAGTTCACCAAGGTGCTCATGGATGGAGGGAGCAGCATTAACATCCTGTACTATGAGACCTTCCGTCGTATGGGGTTAACAGATAAACATCTCAAACCGTCCAATACGGTGTTCCATGATGTGGTGCCTGGCAAGTCAGCATATCCGGTTGGTAAAATAGCTCTGGAAGTGGCCTTTGGAGATGAATATGACTCCAGATCAAAAACATTGACGTTTGAAGTGGTGAAAATCCAAAGTCCATATCACGCCCTGTTTGGGCGGCCGGCTTATGCAAGTTCATGGCACGACCTTGTTATATCTATTTGTAGCTCAAGATGCCGGGTCACAAGGGGACAATAACGGTTCATGAGAGCCGCAAGATCGCTTTGGAATGTGAGGAAGGTGATGCGGCTTACGCAGAGTCGGTTTGTGCCACCGAGGAGCTGAAGTATTATAAGGACAATGTTGATCCGATGGACATGACTCCATTGAAGAAGCCAACCCAGAGCATGATCCGGCCCTGAAATTCAAATCGGCAGCTGAGACTAAGCTTGTTGACTTCGTGCCTGGCGATACGTCCAAGCAGTTCATCATCAGTGCCAACTTGGATCCGAAATAGGAAAGCGCGCTCATCGAGTTCATCCGTGAGAATCGGGACATTTTGCATGGAAGCCTTCGACATGCCAGGTGTACCGAGGCAACTCGCTGAGCACACTCTTAATGCTGATCCCAAGTACAAACCGGTGAAGCAGTTTCTCCGCCGGTTTAACGAAGAAAGGCGCAAGGCCATTGAGAGGAGGTGGCCAGGCTCTTAGCAGCTGGTTTTATCGTTGAAGTTTTCCATCCAGAGTTGCTTGCTAATCCGGTGCTGGTTCTTAAGAAAAACGGCACTTGGCGCATGTGTGTGGATTACACAGATCTTAACAAGGCTTGTCCAGCAGATCCTTTTTCCCTCCCGCATTGACCAGATTATTGATGCCACTGCGGGTTGTGAGCGTTGAGCTTTTTGGATGCGTATTACGGGTATCATCGGATCAAGATGGCAGTTAAGGACCAGGAGAAGATGGCGTTTATCACTCCCTTTGGAGCCTTCTGCTATGTGTCTATGCCTTTTGGGCTCAAGAGCGCCCAAGCAACTTATCAACGCTGTGTACAGAATTGCTTGCATAAACAGATCGGCCGTAATGTGCACGCCTATGTTGATGATATTGTGGTCAAATCAAGGGAGAAGGAGACACTGATTGACGATTTGAAGGAAACCTTTGACAACCTGCGGGTTTACAAGATGATGCTCAACCCTGCCAAATGTGTATTTGGTGTTTCGGCAGGCAAATTATTGGGTTTTCGTGTCTAACAGGGAATTGAAGCTAATCCGGAGAAGATTACGGCTATTACCTCCTGGCTAAACCGAAGTGTATTAACGATGTCCGGCGTTTGGCGAGTCGGATTGCCGCTACCGAGCCGGTTTATCGGCCGCCTCGGAGAGAAGGCCATCCTTTGTATCGAATCTTTGAAGAAGACGGTCAGTTTATTCGAGTGCATCCGCCGACGAGGCGTTGGAGGACTTAAAGCGCAATTGGCCAACCCGCTTTGTGCTCGCCGCTCCCATTGACAAGGAGCCGCTTTTGCTATATGTTGCGCTAATGCCGGGCGGTCGGTCAGCGCGGCCATTGTGGTGGAGCGGAAGGAGGCAGGGAAGGAGCATCCAATTCAACGTCCGGTTTACTATATCAGCGAGGTACTTATCGAATCTAAGCAAAGGTATCCGCATTGGCAGAAGCTGGTATATGGAGTTTTTATGGCAAGCCGGAAGCTGACGATATTTCAAGGGCACCCCATCACGGTGGTCGATTACGCTCCCTTAGGCGATATCATACGAAGCAAGAGCGGTGGCGGATTGCTAAGTGGGCTATAGAGCTTGGGCCGCACGGTTCAAGTAATGCGTGCCTCGGACGGCGGTGAAGTCTCAAGCACTTGTGGATTTCATTAATGATTGGACAGAGTTGCAAGCGCCTGAAGAAAGCCGGATCACACATATTGGACCATCCATTTTGACGAATCCAGGCAATTGGAGGGCTCGAGGGCTGGAGTCGTGTTAACTTCCCCACGAGGTGACAAGTTCTGTTACGTTCTCTGCTTAATGTTCCCTTGTACAAACAATGCAGCTGAGTATGAAGCCTTGCTCCATGGTCTCCGGATGGCTAAGGAGATGAATCTAAGTCGGGTTAAGTGCTTCGGTGACTCGGACCTAGTGGCTCAGCAGGTGTCTGGCACTTGGGATTCAAAGGACCCACTCATGGCTGCATATCGTCGTGAGGTGGACATTGTCGCAGGTCACTTCAAGGGCTATCAGGTGGACCACGTGGATCGTCGGAAGAATGAGGCGGCAGACGCTTTAAGCCGGTTGGGCTCTAGCATAAACCGGCCCGCCCAATGTTTTTACGGACGTCTTTGCACAACCCGTCGGTCAAGCTCCCTGGTGAAGCGGATTTGGCTATTCCTGATCCGGAGGCTCAATTGGTGGCGGCTCTTCACGTCACTCCAGATTGGACGCTTCCTTATCTTGCGTACATGAACATGGGCGAGTTACCAGAAGATGAGACGTTGGCCCGGCAGACAGTCCGGCGATCTAAGTCTATGACATTGTTAATGGCGAATTGCATCATTGCAGCGTGTCAGGGGCGTTTCAACGCTGTGTGTCCCTGGAGGAAGGCTATGAAATATTGCGTGAGATCCACGAAGGAGATTGTGGTCACCACGCCGGTTCAAAATCCTTGGTGGCTAAAGCGTTCCGCCACGGTTTCTATTGGTTGACTGCCGATGCTGATGCGGAAGATCCAGTCGACGATGTGATGGTTGCCAAAAGTTTTCTAGACGTGCTCATGTACCGGCCCAAGAATTGAGGATGATTCCAATTACTTGGCCGTTTGCAACTTGGGGGCTGGATATGGTTGGACCTTTTAAGAGGTCCAAGGACAAAAAGACCCACCTCCTGGTGGCGGTTGACAAATTTACAAAGTGGGTGGAGGCAGAACCTGTTAGCAAGTGTGACGCAGCTACGGTGGTTCAGTTCATTAAAAAGGTGATTTTCCGGTTTGGCTTTCCACACAGTATCACCACAGATAATGGTACCATTTTGTCCAAAGGTGCCATGAAAGAGTTCTGCGAACGTGACGCGCAACGTTTCTTCAGTAGCCCACCCACAGTCCAATGGTCAAGCGGAAAGGGCTAATCAAGAGATCTTCAGAGGCATCAAGCCCCGGCTTATGGTCCCTTTGCAGAGGACACCGGGTTGCTGGGTAGAAGAGCTACCGTCTGTGTTATGGAGTATCAACACTACGCCTAACAGATCCACAGGATACACACCTTTCTTTATGGTCTATGGAGCGGAGGCGGTTCTCCCCAGTGACATCCGTCATGACTCACCTCGTGTGGCAGCTTATGTTGAAGCGGACAACGAGAAGGCACGGCAGGACGCTTTGGATCGGTTGGATGAAGAGCGTGATATAGCAGCTGCCCGCTCGGTGATTTACCAACAGGATCTTCGTCGTTACCATAGTCGCCGGTCGTAACCAGAACTTTTCAAGAAGGAGATTTGGTGCTTCGGCTCATCCAAAGACCAGACTGATATGCACAAGCTATCCCCACCTTGGGAGGGACCTTTCATGGTCAGCAAGAATCTGCACAACGGGTCGTACTATCTGATTGATATTCGAGAGCATAAAGACTCACGCACGCGTCGGAGGAGGAGACCAACAGGCCGTGGAACATAGCTCATCTTCACCTTATTATACACGAGCCATCGGCTCTACTTATGTACATATTATGACGGTGTATATATATGAATAAAGTAATAAACCGGAGCCTCGGCTAAAGCGGGGTATCTGTTACATTACATCATGTGTGGTTACATGGAGTTGTTACGTCTTAAAGCGGCCTCGGTTTACCCCGAGTTTGCTTTTCAAAAGCTTTGTGATATCACTTGGGGGCTTGGTCGTGTCCGAACCAATGCAACACCTTTTGATAGGCGAAAGCCACCAGATCACTTGGGGACATGGTCAAGTCTGAACCAACACGCCTCTTGATCGGCCTAAGGCCATAGAGTCACTTGGGGGCTTGGTCGAACCCGAACCATTGCCACGCCACTTGATCGGCATAATGCCACGGTTTCGGTTGGGGACCTGGCTGACTTGAACCATGGCTACACCTTATAGGGAGCTTGGTCGTGTCCGACCATGGTAACACCATCTGATCGGCTCAGTAAAGCCTTCTTTTTTGCAAACGGTTTATCATTGCCTTTGCTTCCATGTTTTTTTCATAACTATTATTTGATTTTTGTTGCGTTTCTTAAACCGACAACATTTTTAAACCGGTTCAAGCTGTCAATTGACGGAATTCGGTCCATTTTTTAATCCGAAGAGAATTTCACCGGTTTGACCTTTTCTGTTAACATCCCATTATGGAGTAACAGGGGGATTGTCATGACCCGGCATGGTTTACATGGTAAACCGGCATTGTAAATCTGAGGAGTTGTTTTCTCCTTTGATGGTAAGGGTTTATACAACCTCCGCTTCAAGATTGGCTAAGCCAACTTTATGCCCAGCGATGGCAGGTATTTTGTATCACACATTTTGATTATATACCTCAATATTTCATTTCATATTTATATGAACGTCACAATCTGGTGGCGGCACAAACCGCCGTGGCGGTTTAAGATTTTGTGATTGCAGCGATATAGATTGAAAGTTTCGATCATTCAAGCAAAAGTATCGGCACCTATGCACGAAGGCATATTCAAAGCAAGAGTGTTGGCTATCCTATTACAAGGCAACATGGTGCCCAAATAAAGATCATTGTTTTTGGCGGAATATAATGAAGCGACTATTCAAACCGGCTTCCAGGTCATGCTTGCTCGCCGCCCGATGCGATGGTTGTGGGTCGTCTGCGTCGCTTCACCTCTTCATCTCTACCCGGTAATTTGAAGTCAACAGTGGTCGATCGATTCCCATTAAAGCTTGAAAGACAACCTCCTCATGGATCGGGAAGATGGTTCAATATTAGGAGCGTAAGTATGCTTACGGATCGGAGGATCAGTGTTCTCCGCTTCAGGAATAGGTGCAGCTACTCGCTTGTTACGATCGTCATATTGAGCTTGGTAATGCGACAAGTTTGCCTCTTGACCAATTGGCAAGCCGGAGGCGCACCGCCGGTTTATCGTTCTCGTGTCATCTTCGTTGAACTACGAACCGTCTTCCTTCAAACTGGATAGCCTTGAGCTGCTTCAACATGATCGAAATCGCACCCATGCTTTGGCCCGGATTAAAGGCGTTAATGGTGCCGGTTCGAGCAGCAGATTTCTTGACTCTTCAATCCGGGCGGGAAGCATTGACAACCTCCTAAGAGTATCTTGAATTAAGGAGGGTGCTGGATTGTTATGTGATGCAGTGGAGATGATCCGCTGCGCTCCAGTGTACAGCTGCTCTATTAAAGTGTAGGCAGCTTTCAATTTCTTCCGAACATCTGACCCCAAGTGACCAATGCGTGTGCCTACAGCATTGCAAGAGAAATCACAAACCGGACTTATCATAAGAAGGCCAAGATTATCACAGAAGCCAAAGGAAGCTTACCAAAGATGGCAGCAGTCATGGAATGCACTTGCCGCTTCACGTTGGTCAGTTCACCTACCACCGGTTTAAGGGCAGCTTCAGCATTTTCAATCTTTTTGGTTAAAGCGGCATTTTCAGTATCCCAGCCGGCCCACTTAGACTTGAACCACTCCTTGAGCTGCTCCACAGTAGTCAAAGCGGTTTTCAGCTCATCCTTGGCCTTGGAGTTTTCTGCTTGTTGAGATTTCAGATTTTCTTGGAGATCATTGATTTGTGAGGCTTGCTGGCGTATCTCACTCTGCAACAAAAAGGGAACATGTTAAATATCTTCATTACAAGTCCCAAGTGCATAACCAGTCATACATTTGGCACTTGGGGGCTAATGCATATTTGATCTTCATCTATCAATAAAATCACAAAGTCCCAAGCTCAATACAGTATTCAACTTGGCACTTGGGGGCTAATGGCTATTTGCTCGAACATGTTACGATGCGGCGATATAAATTCTGATCCGGTTTAACTATGCTAAGTTGAACCGGCCCTTGGGGGCTACATCAGTGGATTCTGAAGCATTAAGTTTATGTTAAGTCCCGGTTTAGCTATGCTATGTTGAACCGGCCCTTGGGGGCTACATCAGTGGATTCTGAAGCATTAAGTTTATGTTAAGTCCCGTTTAACTATACTAAGTTGAACCGGCCTTGGAGGGCTACATCAGTGGATTCTGAAGCATTGAGTTTATGCTAAGTCCCGGTTTAACTATACTAAGTTGAACCGACCCTTGGGAGCTAGGAGAGTTAACAAAAATTGAAATATTCAAGCGGGAAAAGAACATGGAGGTTACCTCGAATTTTTCTTTCATCATCTTCACCAGGCCAGCTTCATAGTCACGGCTGGTATACAACCGGTTCAAGTAGCCAGAATGAAGGTCTTGGGGGTTCAGGCGGCGTAAGTTGCAGGTCAACATCCCACTTGCCCTTGCTCATAGTGGCAAATTCCTCTTTGGCGAATGTTTGGATAAAGCGGCCGGATTACCCGGTTATTGTGTAAAAGCCGATAATCACAACGTCATCGTCCTTGGTATCACCGGTTTGACCAGGCGATCGATTTGTCGTGAGCGGATTGGGTGGTGGATTTTTCAATCCGGGTTGGGCTTACGGGCTGGTCGCCAGGAAGGAGGTGTCGACAGGCCTTTCTTCAAAGAACCAAATCGTCATCTTGCGATGGCGGATCATTGGGAGTATCTTCACAGATAGCCGCTTCAAGATTTGGGGCGTCCGGTTCGAAGCGATCTCTTAAATCGGCCGGTTTATCTGACGAGCCTTTTTGCTCGGCCTAGGCTTGGCCCTGAAAAGGCACAATAACGATCAAATCGGCATATACTACATAATGATGCAGCGAAACAATATGAAAGGTATAACTTACCCAAGCACCATTTTAAGTGGTGGCGGTGAGTGGTGATGACTCGCCAGATGAGGAATGGGAAGTGACACGATAATCGGAGTCGACGGATTAAGGGGTTGACGAAAACAGCTTGCTTTAGGATAAGCAGCGACAAGCAAATTAGAGACCTCTGAACGATGTTTCGAACCGGACTATTCGGTAAACCGGTGGAGGTAACTACCTGGCATTGTGCGAGTTGTGCGGCGAGCTTCATGTTGTTGAGTCTTCATAAGAAATTTGGGATCCAAGTAAGCAAGGGGATGAGAAAATTTAATTTTCCGGTTTGCCTGACAGATTTTTAGTGAAGGCAAAGGATTTGAGTCAGAGGAGAGAATAGTTACCTCTACAACATCAGCATTACTGGTTTCAACATCATCCTGACAAACAACATCATTAATTAGGCATGTGAAAAGTAAGCCAAGTGAATCAAGTTCTACCTCAAGGTCCAGATTACCCACATCATCATCCACAGCCGGATCAGAAGATGAAGTGGTTTTCCTCTTATGAGCAGTCTTCTTGACAGCTTTGGTTTTTTGCCGGATTGGTTTTTCCGGTTTGTGCGCTTCTCTGGTTTCTCTTGTGGACGTTTCTTGCTCGAATGGATCATCACCACGATTAAGTAACGATTGATGTTAAAAATGATGTCGAAATAGCAGTAATATATTCAGTAAAAAATAGTCGAAGTCTTACAGATGGTGGTTTGTTGGTAGCACGAAGGGAGCAGAACCGGTTGGGCACGAGGTGTTCCGGTTCATTCAACATTTTCTTCACAGCCTCGGTGACCTCATCATCGGTGAGCTGGATATTAACGTGTCGGAGGGTCGTCGACACTACCGGTGTACTCACACATTAAACCGAACCTTTGGGAGAGGGGCAGTATGCTCCATGATATCCAACAGCGTCGAGGTCAATTCGGTTAAACCATTGGCCATGAAGGCTCTGAGCTTGGAGAGCTGAGGAGCATATTTATTTCTCTCATTGGCGGTCAATCTTTGCGGAAAGGGATGTGTGTTACTGAGTCGCTCCGGACGAAAACTGGGCAAAGGATTCTCATTGGCAGGTGAAGTGTCTCTGCAATAAAACCATGTTTGATTCCATTCCTTGGGGTGGCTGTGCAGTTTGACATGAGGATAAGTGACCTCCTTTCTTTTTTGAATCGACACACCACCCAATTACATGTTGGGCCCATCAAGAAATTCAATGCGGCGGTTTAGATGGTAGCAGTCCCTAAACAGTTCAACTGTGGGTTCTTCTTGAAAATCGCCTCACAGAGCACTTGGAAGTGACAAATATTGGTAACAGAATTGGGGCCTGTATCTTGTGGACGGAGTTGAAAATTGGCTAACACATCCCGGTAAAATTTTGAACCGGGCGGGTTGAAACCCCGGGCTAGGTGATCTAGGAAAACTACAACCTCTCCTTCTTGAGGTGTGGGTGGACATTATTTGCCAGGAACCCTCCAATGGATAGTATTTTTACTGCCTAAAGCACCAGTTAGGACCAGATTGTTTAATTGAGTTTCGGTGACACGGGAAGGAGCTCAGTTGCACTCATACTTGTTTGGCCATCTACAAAAAATATATATCCGGTTCAAGAAATATGTTGGGACAAAGAGAGAACCGGTGTATAATGCTAAATTGGAGACAAATACATCTAAACCAGAGTTCTATGAAGCGACAGTGTCTGGTTAAGGAGTTCTGGCGGTTCAACAAGGGGACTAATGGTGTATACCGGTCTATTTAATTGTTTCTATGTTAAGTCAAACCGCCTGGTCTAAATATTGAAAACAATTGAGGTTGCGAACGGCTAAGTGTGCAGAAACAGGTTTCGCAAGATTTCTCTACAACGAAGGATCTGAAGCCAGATCAGAAAAGAAGAAAAATATTTTAAAAAAAGAATAAAGCAGAGCAGTATTGATGCCATGAGCAGGAGATAATGTGCGGGATCTATGAACGTAAGCACAAGATTACATGCGGATGCTAAAAGCTACTACTAGTCAGAGCAAAGGTGTCACAGATCTATCCAGGAGTCTGGTATGAGCATGAACAGTTCATGGAGCACTGCAAGAACAGGAAACCCTAGAACGGATTTAGGTCGAGGGGAACCGAGAACCTACCTGAGTTGAGGAGATGCAGAAGAGTCTTTGTGTTTCTCCGCAGTGCGTTCGAGGTTGATGCAATGACTCAAGGCGGTGCAGAGGTCGACGGCGGCAGCGGAGCTCCGAGGCTAGCGACGCGAGGAAGACGAAGAGAAAGAGGACGGAGGGGAGAAAAGGAATGACCCTTCGGTCCTATTTATAAGGCGAGATACATGTCGGTAGCGGGAATCAAGGAACCACAAATCTAGGAAGCAGAGCTGTCGCCTCGATTATTGCGGATCTGTTAAACAAAGAAGATATCGTGAATGCTATCTTTATGGGGACGTCATGCCGGTTTACAGCAACCGGAGAAGGTGACATCACGGCGGTTCAACGATTTCAAGAAGGTATTGAAGATGAAGGTTTTTTATCAAGGATTGACATGAACCTGTTCAAATCAATCTGGGGCCTAATGTTGGGGATATTACTACTGGGCGTAAACCGCCTATCTGGGCCGGGTTAACTTCATCGATAGTTCAATGACAAAAGCCCAAGAGGCATGAGAGTAAGGGCCCAAGGCACGTAGTCGGTTTAGAACACATGGCCGTAAACCGGCCTGGTATGTAAACTTGTATTGTAAGTTAGGAATAGAGAGAGACCAACCCGGATACGAGTATGAACCGGAGATTGGGACTCTCTGAACCGACGGGCATCACCCGTGTATATAAGGGGACGACCCGGGGCGGTTCAAGGACAGACAACAACAACTCGAGGCCTAGGCGAAGCTTATTTGCTCCCTAGTCATCGAGACCACATCAATCCCATCACAACTAGATGTAGGCTTTTACCTTCATCGAAGGGGCCGAACTAGTATAACTCTTGTGTCTTTGCGTCCGCTTTAACCCCTTCAAGTTAACCCGTAGCGATGGCTCCACGACTAAGTCCTTTCATGAGGACATCTGCCGTGACAAAACCACGACAAGAAGGTCTACAAAGAACTACTCACGCATCATCGGAGAGGCACCAATGGAAGTGGTGAACCCCTTCGTGATGGTGTCTAGATTAGATCTGGTGGTTCTGGACCCGACGACGGCTGGAATTGATTTTCGTCGACTCCCCTAGGGTTTCTGGAATATTGGGGTATTTATAGAGTAAAGAGGCGGTCCGGGGGGCACCCGAGGTGGGCACAACCCACCAGGGCGCGTCTGGGCCTCCTGGCGCGCCCTGGTGGGTTGTGCTCCCCTTGGAGCACCCACAGGTGCTTCTTCGGCCCATTGGTTGTCTTCTGGTCCAAAAAAATCTCCAAAAAGTTTTGCTGCGTTTGGACTCCGTTTGGTATTGATTTCCTGCGATGTAAAAAACAAGGAGAAAACAGCAACTGACACTTGGCACTATGTCAATAGGTTAGTACCAAAAAATGATATAAAATGACTATAAAATGATTATAAAACATCCAAGATTGATAATATAACAGCATGGAACAATAAAAAATTATAGATACGTTGGAGACGTATCACGTTCCTACTCTCTGTGGAGGTCGCGTGGTGTATATTTATCTCTGGCAAAACAACCTTGCCTTGGCGTACTAGATGATGAGACCGATCCGTGATACAGTCATTTACAGAGAAAGAGATACGAGAGAGAGAATAGAGGTACAAAAGTTGAGATTACATGGACTCTAGCTATCGTACATCTAACAGTACTCACTCATCCTGGTCAATCTCAACCCTTGGTCTATTCGGTACACCGGAAATGATTCATCCCGCGCGGGATCAAAGTCTACTCTCATTGACTTCCATACCCCACATGTCATATTCATCCTCCATCCCCAATCCCCTCCCTTCTCTCTCATGAAAGCAAATCAACGGAGGCACCTCGACGCCACCAACGTGGCGGAACGGCGATGCTTGTTGGCCTCGGGCTCATTCATGGACGAGGGCGTGTAGTGGTAGCACGCACCCAGGTGCCACTGTAGGCATTAACTACAAGCACTGTCATGAGCGTCGCGGTGCCGGAGCCGAGCGACTGCCCCGCGAAGACGAGCTTGCAGTCGCGCCCTTGCAGGCGGATGATACATCCATTTTGCATCATGCTTTTATATCAATATTTATTGCATTATGGGCTGTTATTACACATTATATCACAATACTTATGCCTTTCTCTCTTATTTTATAAGGTTTACATGAAGAGGGAGAATGCCGGCAGCTGGAATTCTGGACTAGAAAAGGAGCAAATACTAGAGACCTATTCTGCACAACTCCAAAAGTCCTGAAACTTCACAGAGAATATTTTTTGGAATATATAAAAAATATTGGGCAAAGAAAGCACCAGAGGGGGCCCACCAGCCAGCCACAATGGTGGAGGGCGCGCCCTACCCCTGGGTGCGCCCCCCGTCCTTGTGGGCCCCCTAGAAGGCCTCCGACACCCATCTTCTGCTATATGGTGTTTTTTACATGGAAAAATCAGAAGGAAGCTTTCAGGACGAAGCGCCACCGTCTCGAGGCGGAACCTGGGCAGAACCAATCTAGGGCCCCGGTGGAGGTGTTCTGCCGAGGAAACTTCCCTCCGGGAGGGGGAAATCAAAGCCATCGTCATCACCAATGATCCTCTCATCGAGAGGGGGTCAATCTCCATCAACATCTTCAGCAACACCATCTCCTCTCAAATCCTAGTTCATCTCTTGTATCCGATCTTTGTCTCAAAACCTCAGATTGGTACCTGCGGGTTGCTAGTAGTGTTGATTACTCCTTGTAGTTGATGCTAGTTGGTTTATCCGGTGGAAGATTATATTTTTAGATCCTTAATGATAATTAATACTCCTCTGATCTTGATCATGAATATGCTTTGTGAGTAGTTACGTTTGTTCCTGAGGGCATAGGAGAAGTCTTCTTATAAGTAATCATGTGAATTTGGTATTCATTCGATATTTTGATGAGATGTATGTTGTCTTTCCTCTAGTTGTGTTATGTGAACGTCGACTACATGACACTTCACCATTTTTTGGGCCTAGGGGAAGGCATTGGGAAGTAATAAGTAGATGATGGGTTGCTAGAGTGACAGAAGGTTAAACCCTAGTTTATGCGTTGCTTTGTAAGGGGCTGATTTGGATCCATATGTTTCATGCTATGGTTCCTTAATTCTTCTTTTGTAGTTGTGTATGCTTGCGAGAGGGGTTAGTCATAAGTGGGAGGCTTGTCCAAGGAAGGGCAGCACCCAAGCACCGATCCACGTACATATCAAATTATCAAAGTAATGAACACGAATCATATGAGCATGATGAAAACTAACTTGACAACAATTCCCATGTGTCCAGGGGAGCGCTTTGCTTTATATAAGAGTTCGTCCAGGCTTGCCCGTTGCTACAAAAAGGATTGGGACACCTTGCTGCACCTTGTTTACTTTGGTTACTTGTTACCCGTTACGAATTATCTTATCACAAAACTATCAGTTACCGATAATTTCAATGCTTGCAGAGAATACCTTGCTAAAAACTTCTTGTCATTTCCTTCCGCTCCTCGTTGGGTTCAACACTCTTACTTATCGAAAGGACTATGACAGATCCCAGATACTTGTGGGTCATCAAGACTCTTTTCTGGAGCCGTTGTCGGGGAGTGAAGCGCCTTTGGTGAGTGGAATTTGGTAAGGAAATATTTATATAGTGTGCTGAAATTTACTGTCACTTGTTACTATGGAAAATAATCCTTTGAGGGGCTTGTTCAGGGTATCTTCACCTTTGCCGGAAGAGAAAATATTTTCTCCTCAACCTACTGCACCTACCAAAAATATTTATTATGAAATTCTTTCAGGTATGATAGAGAAACTACTAGCTAATCCTTATGCAAGAGATGGAACATTACATCTTGATATGCACCTAATCTATGTGGATGAAGTTTGCGGATTATTTAAGCTTGTAGGTATGCCCGAGGATGTTGTCAAGAAGAAAGTCTTCCCTTTGTCTTTGAAGGGAAAGGCAATGACATGGTATAGGCTATGTGATGATATTGGATCATGGAACTACAACCGATTGAAATTGGAATTTCATCAGAAGTTTTTATCCTATGCATCTGGTTCATCATGGTCGGAATTATATATATACTTTTTGGCCTCGTGAAGGAGAAAGTATCAGTCAAGCTTGGGGGAGGCTTATGTCAATGTTATATTCATGCCCCAATCATGAGCTCTCAAGAGAAATTATTATTCAAAATTTTTATGCTCGGCTTTCTCATAATGATCGATCCATGCTCGATACTTCTTGTACCGGTTCTTTTATGAAGAAGGATATTGAATTTAAATGGGGTTTATTGGAAATAATTGAACGCAACTCTGAAGATTGGGAACTCGACCAAGGTAAGGAGTCAGGTATAAACCTTAAGTTTGATTGTGTTAAATCTTTTATGAATATCGATGCTTTTCGTGATTTTAGCACTAAATATGGACTTGACTCTGAGATAATAGCTTCTTTCTGTGAATCTTTTGCTACTCATGTTGATCTCCCTAAGGAGAAGTGGTTTAAATATCATCCTCCCATTAATGTTGAAGTAGTAGAACCTATTAAAGTTGAAGAAGAAACTATTACTTATGATGTTGATCCTATTGTTCCTACTACTTATATTGAGAAACCACCTTTTCCTGTTAGAATAAAGGATCATGCTAAAGCTTCAAATGTGGTTCGTAAGAGTTATACTAGAACACCTACACCCCCTGAGAAAATTAAAGTTGAACCTAGTATTGCTATGGTTAAAGATCTCTTGGTTGATAATATTGATGGGCATGTTATTTATTTCTGTGATGAAGCTGCTAGGATTGCTAAACCTGATATGAAAGATAAACATATACCTGTTTTTGGCATGCCTGTTGTTTCCGCTAAAACTGGAGATCCTTGTTATCATGGCTTATGTGATGTGGGTGCTAGTGTGAGTGCAATTCCTTATACCTTGTACCGAGAAATGATGAATGATATTGTACCTGCTGAGATAGAAGATATTGATGTTACTATTAAGCTTGCCAATAGAGATACTATATCACCAATTGGGATTGTTAGAGATGTTGAAGTATTGTGTTGGAAGATAAAATATCCTGCTGATTTTATTGTTCTTGCTTCCCCACAAGATGATTTTTGTCCCATTATATTTGGTAGACCTTTCTTGAATACTGTTAATGCTAAGATAGACTGCGAGAAAGATATTGTTACTATTGGTTTAGGGGATATGTCTCATGACTTTAATTTCTCTAAATTTCATAGACAACCCCATGATAAAGAATTGCCTAGTAAGGATGAAATTATTGGTCTTGCTTCTATTGCTATGCCTCCTACTGATCCTTTATAACAATATTTGCTAGACCATGAAAATGATATGTTCATGAATGAAAGAAGGGAAATAGATGAAATATTCTTTAATCAAGGGCATGTTCTGAAACACAACTTTCCTGTTGAAATCCTTGGGGATCCTCCTCCACCCAAGGGTGATCCCGTGTTTGAGCTTAAACAATTACCTGATACCCTGAAATATGCTTATCTCGATGAAAAAAGATATATCCTGTTATTATTAGTGCTAGCCTTTCAGAGTATGAAGAAAATAAATTATTAAAAACTCTGAAGATTCACCGTGCCACTATTGGATATACTCTTGATGATCTTAAGGGCATTAGTCCCACTCTATGTCAGCACAAAACTAAATTGGAGCCCGATGCTAAACCAGTTGTTGATCACCAACGAAGGCTAAATCCTAAGATGAAAGAAGTGGTAAGAAATGAAATACTAAAGCTCCCGGAGGCAGGTATAATTTATCCTATTGCTGATAGTAAATGGGTAAGTCATGTTCATTGTGTCCCTAAGAATGGAGGTATTACTGTTGTCCCTAATGATAAGAATGAATTGATTCCACTAAGAATTGTTACAGGTTAAAGAATGGTAATTGATTTTCGCAGATTGAATAAAGCCACTAGAAAAGATCATTACCCTCTACCTTCTATTGATCAAATGCTAGAAAGACTATCCAAACATACACATTTTTGCTTTCTAGATGGTTATTTTGGTTTTTCTCAAATACCTGTTTCAAAAGATGATCAGGAGAAGACCAATTTTACTTGCCCTTTCGGTACCTTTGCTTATAGACGTATGCCTTTTGGTTTATGCAATGCACCTGCTACTTATCAAAGATGTATGACTGCTATATTCTCTGACTTTTGTGAAAAGATTGTTGAGGTTTTCATGGATGACTTCTTTGTTTACATAACTTCTTTTGATGATTGCTTAAGCAACCTTGATCGAGTTTTGCAAAGATGTGAAGAAACTAATCTTGTCTTGAATTGGGAGAAGTGCCGCTTTATTGTTAATGAAGGTATTGTCTTGGGGCATAAAATTTCTGAAAGAGGTATTGAAGTTGATAAAGCTAAAGTAGATGCTATTGAAAAGATGGCGTGTCCTAAAAGATATCAAAGGTATAAGAAGTTTCCTTGGTCATCTTTGGTTCCTATAGGAGGTTTATTAAAGACTTCTCTAAAATTTCTAGGCCTCTCACTGATCTCTTGAAAAAAGATGTTCCTTTCATTTTTGATGATGATTGTGTAGAAGCATTTGAAATACTTAATAAAGCCTTGATTTTTGCTCCTATTGTTGAGCCACCTGATTGGAATTTACCCTTTGAAATTATGTGTGATGCTAGTGATTATGCTGTTGGTGCTGTTCTAGGACAAAGAGTTGATAAGAAACTAAATGTAATTTATTATGCTAGTAAAACTCTAGACAGAGCCCAGAGAAATTATGCTACTACTGAAAAAGAATTTTTAGCAGTTGTTTTTTGCTTGTGATAAGTTCATATCTTATATTGTTGATTCCAAAGTAACTGTTCACACTGATCATGCTGCTATTAAATATCTTATGGAAAAGAAAGATGCTAAACCTAGACTTATTAGATGGGTTCTCTTGTTACAAGAATTTGATTTGCATATTATTGATAGAAAGGGAGCTGAGAGCCCGTTCTGCGACAACTTGTCTAGGTTAGAAAATGTTCTTGATGACCCACTGCCTATTGATGATAGCTTTCCTGATGAACAATTAGCTATCATAAATGCTTCTCGTAATACTCCATGGTACGCTGATTATGCTAATTACATCGTTGCTAAATTTATACCACCTAGTTTCACATACCAGCAAAATAAAAAGTTTTTCTATGATTTAAGACATTACTTTTGGGACGATCCACACCTTTATAAAGAAGGAGTAGATGGTGTTATTAGACGTTGTGTACTTGAGCATGAACAGGAATAGATCCTACGCAAGTGCCACTCTGAGGCTTACGGAGGACACCATGCTAGAGATAGAACTGCACATATGGTATTGCAATCTGGTTTTTATTGGCCTACTCTCTTCAAGGATGCTCGTAAGTTTGTCTTGTCTTGTGATGAACGCCAGAGAATTGGAAATATTAGTAGACGTCAGGAAATGCCTATAAATTATTCACTTGTTATTGAACCATTTGATGTTTGGGATTTGATTATATGGGAACTTTTCCTTCCTCTAATGGGTATACACATAATTTAGTTGCTGTTGATTACATTACTAAGTGGGTAGAAGCTATTCTGACTAGTAGTGCTGATCATAACACTTCTATTAAGATGCTTAAAGAAGTTATTTTTCTGAGGTTTGGAATCCCAAGATATTTAATGACTGATTGTGGTTCACATTTTATTCATGGTGCTTTCCATAAAATGCTTGCTAAATATGATGTTAACCATAGAATTGCATCTCCATATCACCCTCAGTCTAGTGGTCAAGTAGAATTGAGTAATAGAGAGATTAAATTGATTTTGCAAAAGACTGTTAATAGATCTAGAAAGAATTGGTCTAAGAAACTTGATGATGCATTATGGGCTTATATAACTGCTTATAAGAACCCTATGGGTATGTCTCCGTATAAAATCGTTTATGAAAAATCATGTCACTTACCTCTCGAACTAGAACATAAGGCATATTGGGCTATTAAAGAGCTCAACTACGATTTGAAACTTGCCGGTGAGAAGAGGTTATTTGACATTAGCTCGCTTGATGAATGGAGAACCCAAGCCTATGAGAATGCCAAGTTGTTCAAAGAAAAAGTTAAATATGGCATGACAAAAGGATACAAAAGCATGAGTTTAATGTATGTGATCATGTTTTGCTATACAACTCTCGTTTAAGATTTTTTGCAGGAAAACTTCTCTCTAAATGGGAAGGTCCTTACATTATCGAGAAGGTCTATCGTTCCGATGCCATAAAAATCAACAACGCCGAAGGTACAAATCTGAAGGTGGTAAACGGTCAAAGAATCAAACATTATATCTCAGGTACTCCCATAAATGGTGAGACCAATATAATTGACACCGTAACCCCGGAGGAGTACATAAGGGACACTTTCCAGAATGTTTCAGACTTCGAAAAGGAATAGGTATGCGGTACGTTAAGTAAACCGACTCCAAAACGTTTCCAATAGCAATTTTTCTCCATTTTGGAATATTTAAAAAATTAGGGAAATTAAAAGTAGTTCAAAAGAGACACGAGGCGACAACAAGGGTGGAGGGCGCGCCCCCCGACCTTGTGGCCACCTCGTGTGCCCTCCGGACCCCGTTTTGTTGCACGATACTTCTTATGGTCAGTAAACATTCATTATATAATCTCCCGAAGGTTTTCACCACCGTACCACGATAATATCTCCTGTTTTTGTTTCGAGCTATTTTTCTAACAGATCTAGATCACCATGATGTCTCTGAGTGCCCCCAAGGACAAGTTTTTCGAGAAGGTCATCAACCCTTACCTCGCGGAGGTGCCGCGACACCCTCAAACCATTGAGATGCGTGAGGGGGGTGCTGCACATCCGCGATGTTGAGGGGCCGAAGAAGATCGGAAGCGTGGAGACAAGACTCGAAGCGATGGAGCAACAAGTTTTCAAGTGCCAAAGGATGGTGGAACGTGGACTCGACGCCAATCACATGATGATCACGGAGTTCACCAACAATCACAAGCTGGATACCAAGAACATTTGGGAGGCCATCTTCAAGCTTCATACACTACAAAAAAATACACTTCTGTGATGATACGTGTTTGTCACGTTTTCTGTCATGCATGTACATCCATGACGATTTTATGACAGAATCAAGATAGTCATACCTGTGCTGTCTTAGAAGTGTTCCATGACATTACCAAAATTATCATCACGGAAGTGTCCACTTCCATGATGATAAATCGCGCGTCATAGAAGTGCTTTCGTCAAGGGTGACCGACACGTGGCATCCACCGTAACGGGTCACTGTTAAGCTATCGGGTTCCAGTTTGGATCCGATAACCCGTTAACAGCCCCGACCAATGGCGATTTTCCACGTGTAATATTCTCATTCGTCGATGAACCACGTGTCGGCTCAGCGTTGGGACAGATGTCAACCATCCATTTGACAAGGATCGCCAATGAAATGTTGATGCTTGGGATGGCCCAATAGAGGCCCATATAGGTCTAAAAGCCGGCCCAGGAATAGGCCCACAAGATTTCATCAGATCTAATGGGTCGGCCCGTTAACAACCTAACATTTTCTGGGCAAAATTATAGCCCACATCAGATACGGGCCGTTAATGACTGCAATATTCTGGGCCCTGTTTACAGCCCATATCAGATCCGGCCTTTTAACAGCTTGCAATAGTTTGGGCCAAATTACGGTCCACACCTGATCTGGCCTGATAACTGACTTTTATTTCTTGGGCCAAATTACGGCCCATAACAGATACGACCCTTTTAACAACTATTGTGCCATTGGGCCCATTGGCGGCCTGATTTGCTCTTTGGCCTCTTAATGGCCCGTTTAACAGTTTGGCCCGATACCAGTTTCGACCTGTCAGCGGCCCTGTCTATATATGGGCCTCTTTCGGCCGGTTTCACTTTCGGCCATTTAAAGGCCCGAGTTGCACCTGGGCCTAACTATGTTCCATAGTTACTTTCGGCCTCTTAACGGCCCGTAGTCTTCGTGGATAAATTCTAGCCCAAATTGCCTATAGGCCCGTTAAAGGCCCTTGAGAGTGTTGGGCCTAATCTAGGCCCGTTATACATTCGGCCTGCTTCCCGCCCGTCATGTAATTGGGTCAACCAAGGCCCAAAAACATTTCAATCTGTTAAAAGCCTATTTAATTTTCTGGCCCAATTAAGGCAAGCGGTTTACTCGGCCTTTTAAGGGCCCGAAACTAATAGTGGGCCAGATTAAGACTAGACCAAACTAATGGCCCAAGATGATTGTAGGCGCACGATTCGGCCCGTACTAGTGATTGGCGACTGGCCAGTTTTAGTACATACATTATTATTTTATAAACCTAACCTATTGGCTCATTGCGCACAAATTGAATATTACGAACTTTTCTCAGAGGAACGACAGCAGAAACAGCAAATAAATTACAATATCGTGACAAAGAATAAACCTAGACTATAAAACAAAGAAATTACAGCATATTACACCCCCTCGGCATCAAAGTTCGCCACCAGTGATAATAAAGGGCAACCAGACAACAGATTACATAAACTGGGCAGGTCGCCCCCAGTGGAAGTTAACAGGCGGACAAAATAATAGACAGAACCGACAACACTTCAAAATAGTTCAAGAAAGGTTAGCCCAGCCCAGGAGCTGCAGTGCAAGCAGCTTAGCAACCTGATGAGACTATGCTTCTTTGGCGCTCATATCCACCAACTTAAGCTGCATAGCATCAATAGACGTCATGTACTTACAGCTAATCTTGCATAGAGATTGGAGTTCCAGTTGGATTTGAGCGAAAGCGACTTCATCGAGCTTGTGTCACTGAGTAAGTTTGACACTACATCAAGATGTGACTTCGTGGTTGTATCGCTACCCTCAAGATGTGTTGCCTTCTCCTCTGGAATATGTGTTAGCGGGACAAACAATGGGTTCGTCTCACTATCATTATGGTAGTTCTTCCTAGCAGCAGTGTTGTCACCCTGAAAGAGAAACAAGTAGGTAGATAACATGTTTTGCACGTATAAGCATCAGCGTTGTCAATTCATCTCATTTATTTGTCAGAAATAAAGAGACACAGTTTAAAATAGCATTAACATAATAGGCATTGTTCATAGTTAAGATGGCAGGAAATGGAGTTGTGCAGGAGCGGCCAGCTTTACCAGACCATTGTTCATAGTTTGAAGACTCGAGGAGGACAAACTTACATTAGTAGTGAAGACATGCTCTATAAAGCCCTTGTCCATATTGATGGGGGGGGGGCAATTCAAGAAGTTCACCGCACACTCTTCTCAAAGAGCATTGCCTTTATTCTAAATTTTGTTAAGAGTAAATATAGATGTGAAAATATAGGAACAAATGGCGATTATTTAACTTAAGATGCAGAGTACAATTGTAAATACAACATACAGGCAGAAGGCACTGACAAGAGCAATGCGGAGGTAAACTTCTTCAGTAACATTGGTTTTATTCAATATTTTGGCAAGAGTAAATGTAGATCTGATGTGTAGAAAAATGGAGGACAAGGGAAAATAAGCTGCAAAGTGTTCATGAAGAACTAGCTGCCAAATATAAGTACAGTGATGAAGGACAACATATGCTTACAAGAACAATGCAGAACAAAATTTCTTCATAAGCATTGGGTTTATTCTACATTAATTTAAGCATCAATATAGATCTGATAATTTGGAGCGAACAGTGGATAAGCAAGCTATAATGCACAATGATGTCACATAATCCACCAGGTATGAATGTAAGGACAGCGATAGGACAATAGGTACTCACAAGAGCAAAGCAGCTACCAGAATAGGTGCGATATCCTAGGTTTTGCGGCGCTGGTTCTATTGCCAATATACGTCGGGTGCTATGTGATTTCTCCGGTAGCACCACCTTTTTCAAGGACTTTGCTTGTACTCCTTCAGGTTCTGCAATCACCCTTTCCTTTTGGATGTCTGAAACACAAGAACAACATTTGAATGGAAAAACATGGTATGACGACAAATGGAATAGGTGTTGATAATGGATGGGCATGGCATCTTCACATGTATCATGAGTAAACTAAGCAGATGGCGGTGCAACGAAGCAAAAGAAATGCAAGACACCTTATGCAAGATATGTGCAACCAATAAAACCTTGTCAAATTAGAACATGCACCTTATTGAGTGAACATGATAGGCCATCTGCCTTTGACTCCTTGAGCTCAGAATAGTCATTAGGATCATATTCTGAATACGAATCTATAGGTTGGGAGCATGTGGGTTTCATTGCATCCACAATGGACCTCAATCCCTTGATGCCAAGTTTGTTACCTATTGAATTGTTCCGCAATATTATTCTAAAGTGCGCATTCTTATATTCATTATGATTACGTACAATATCTGTAAAGCATGAAAACACAAATAGTAGTGAGATTTTCTTTGTAATGCAGAGGATATTGTAATAAAATAGAGGCTCCCTGTAGACCCTTGTGTGCTATCACTGTATTCTGATGAGAGAGCCCATGTGTGCTGTAATATGGTGAGTAGATTAATTTAATCTGGCACAACTACACAAAAAATAGGCTCCTTGTCGGGGGCCCCAGATGTAAGGATAGTTGGCAGAGATAGGTTCATAATATACTATATAGAAAGTTTATTTCCAAACCATGATAACAAGAGAGCAGAGCCAGTAGGAAGATCGTAGTGTAGATAATAAGGGTACACCATAACCACCATAAATAAATCAGGAAAGCGGAACTGGCTGGAAAACACAGGGTTTTGCCGCTACTAATATGCAACCTATCGATCACCTAGGCCAGCTCTATTCATCTGAAGGTGCACAGCTGTTACTATCAGTTTAGTATATCAAAGACCACGACTCCCACCATTTCCGGGGTATTATGGTAGACCAACTCGAAGTGCGAAATCATTTAGCAGAACTGGCCCAATAGAGCTGCCGACTGCAGATATCCCTGCTCCCCTTCTTGACAAGGAACATACTGTGCTTACTAAAGAAGAACATAAGAGGAACATGTTAAAGAACAGAAGAGGAAGCATATTATTGAGATTCCCCTTCTTTCTATACAATGTTGGTTGCCCACCCATGATGAATCAGAACGCCCAAAGAAATGAAATTCCATTATTCTCTCTATATGTGGCCATATGCATTTGGAAACTCAATTGGGAGCATTAGCTAACCAATTAAATGTGTGTCTGTTAGCTAATGTGAGTATCATATCACATTCGTATTTGAAGATCCTTAGGACATATGATTGGTGTGTTGTTTAGCTTCAAGAGTGGACTGCTGCTAGTGCGACATAAAGCAGCTACACAGATCATAGTGTAGATATAACGGGAAAACCGTAAGCATCAGGAGTAAAATCAGCAAAGTGAAACTTGCTGGAATATATGTGCTAGTATCGCCGGTACGGCTAGAAAGGCTTCGGATACCAGCTCTCTTCAACTGAAGGTGCGGTACTGTTAATATCAGTGTAACTCTCAAAGGCGACACAGCTCCCTGCATTTCCTTGCTAATCTTATAGGATACAAGTGGGCAGGCCACTACAATTCCTATTCCTATGTTTACAAAATCCTACGAATCAAAGAGGCCCGAAGGGTTCAAAGTGTTCATCACAACCGAGCGTATAGACCTCTACACTACAAATGTCCCTGCTCATCTTGACTACAAGGAACATATTGTACTACTATCATACTCCCTCCATTCTAAAATATAAGTCTTTGTAGAGATTTCCACTATGGATCACATATAGATGTATACAGATACATTTTAGGGTGTAGATTCACTCATTGCTCCATATGTAGTCCATGGTGGAATCCATACAAAGACTTGTATTTAGGAACGGAGAGAGTACTTATTAAAGAAGAACGGAAGAGGTACATACTAAAGAAGAGCAAGCATATTTTGGATAATAAAATGTTCGTTGCGCAGTGCCCACACATGATGAACCAGAGCGCATTAAGAATGCAACTCCCCGTTGTCTCTTTATATGTGGTGCATGTGCTTTTCGAAAGTAAAGTAGGAACATTAGCTGACCAATTAAACGTTATCTGTTTTAGTAATATCAGCATCATATCAGATTCGCATTTGAGCAACAAGTTTGGAATTATGAGTGGCACTTTGTTTAGCTTGATGGATTCAGGAGCAGTGCTAAGCAGCTACGATGATGGTACTGAATATAAAGGCATGTCTGCATGCAAGTTGCGTGAGTTTTTTCATTTGGGTCATTCGACCATTTCAGGCGGTTGGATGAAGATCCTACGTCTCCTAACCCTTCTTCTTCCTCGTCTGTGATTCTTCCCATCTGAGAACCTTGCAGACGGGCCGCCACCAACCATCGGCCCCGACCCCCGCCCTCCCTGAACTGCCCCCCACTGCGTGTTCCTCCGCCACCCCCACCCCCACCCCCGCCCCCACCCGCGTCGAGTTTTCTTTGTTTGGCGAGGCCCCACCACTGCCCCCCACAACCAATGTCCCCACCCGAGCCCCATCCTTCGCACCGCGAACTCGTGACTCTCAAAAATTGGTGACCCAATTTTGAAATTTAGTCTACTGTCATTTAACTAGTGTGGAATATAAAAGGGGAAAACCATAAGCATTGCGAGTATAGTGTTGAGCATGCCATGGCGGATCTAAAGGTGCAAACCGGAGAAAGGCAACTTCGCAACCAATGTTTGCTTTCAACTAACAACTAAGTGATGGACAAGAAATCAGAGTAAAGCAGTGGTGATCTATTTTCTTGCTTCGATAAATAAGTTGACGGAATCTGAAAGAGTACCGCCTCACAGTGCGGCGCTGTATGCATCTGCTGAGTATTTGTGGTGCTGCGATAGCGATGGCTGTCGATGGCGTGGAAGCAGATCTAGGAGGGTGAGCAGTGGCGGCGAAGTAGCGGTGGGCCAGGCAGTCGTGGGAGGCGGCGCCGACAAGGTGGACGATGGCGGGGATGAAGCGAGAGGACGGGATGCAAGGATCCCGGTCCGAAGCCGTGGATGAGAGAGGTCGATCTCTTGTAATGGACGACGGCGTCGGGGTATCAGCTGTGGCATGGTGGAGGAGGACGGCGGTGGATGGGGTGGCGGACGGAGGAGGCTAGGGTGGAGAGGGTGTTTTGGCGCCCATGGAGTACCAATGGGGAAATGGAGGGAGAGAGGAAGGGGGAACCATGTCTTCAGCGCACGCTTGTCTCAAATACGAGGAAATTTACAAACTTAGCCCCCGTTTAAAATTTCCTACATCACAACAATATTAGTCGGTTGGGGATAGGACGGTAATCTCGCATACACCGAATATTTGCCGACGAGAGTTTGTTTTGGCGCCCACCATGTATGAATCGGCGAGGGAGTCGATTTCGGCCGAGGAGACACTATGATTTAGCACCCACCGTGTATGAATCCGGGTGAGAGGCGGTTATGTCACGTTTGAGTGAAATTACAAACCTACCTCATCGAAACCTATAGAAATAGAGCCAATAGGCTTTGCGTGTTAGGGATAGGCAGTAATTTCCATCTCGCATATTTTGGTTTCGGGCGGTTAGAACTTTCCCTGCTTCGTTCAAATTTTGCAGAGCAAGAGTGCACGTTTACCATGCCAACTCAATACGAATCCAGTTTGTATTCTATTTTTGTTCGGGCAGGATCCATTTTCGATTGGAGTAAAATTCTATATACATCATTTTTTATATATACTTTCAAAAGCACTACACCCTTTATACATAAATATGGTTTACAAATGGCATGATCTCAGATTCATAAGGTTGTATCCATCTTAATTTGGATTTTCAAATATTTGAAACCACTTTATGTTGAAATCCAATGTATGCATTCCTCGCTAACTGTCTCCAATTAATGTGTGTTTCATGCGGTTTTTTTACTTCTCAAACATGTATAATGTGTTTCACACACGCAACATATATTGTAATCCCATTTAGACATTAATTGCATATAAACCATGCATTGTCTCTAATTAAAGAATCTATGGATCACTAATATTGATAAACTTATAACATTACATGTGTCCCCAAATTCAAATGAATATGCATGTTTGATACACCAATTTGCGTTATGATATTATCGATGTCGTGATCTCCAGTTTAAATATTTGAATCCCCTTTAACCCAGATATTCGTCTCATATAGCTATCACTGATGCTTATATAGGAGTATCTCTCTAGACCTATACGCGTTCATCGTCTCTCGGGTATCTCTCGTGCTACTTGTATGTCGACAATGATCTTTTATCTTCATAACACACTGACGGTACTCTCTCCCTCGACCTTCATCACTTTATCTCTCTCTAAGTATATCTCACTCCCTGCTATAACTATGATTCTCCATGTGAAATCTCTTTCTCTCACACAAACACAAACATCGTCTCCCGGGGTCTCATTTCTCTCTACTATTCCCCTGTGTGCCACTCGCACACCCCCTCTCACACAGAGATGTCTTTCGCTCCTTAGGTATGAGAAGCTACGACTCTTCCTCTTACATATCTCTTTATCACACACAAACACGAACTCTGTTTCCCAGGGTCTCATATCTCTCCACCATTCTCTTGTATGTCGCTCACACACACTCTCTCTCCCTAGAGATATCTTGCGTTCCCTCATATGTCTCTCCAACTACCACTCTAGTTGTGAAATATCTTTCTCTCTCGCAGACACAAAACTCCATCTCTCGGGATCTCATTTCTCTCTGATATTTGTTTGTATGTGACTCAGATGCACCCTCTCTCTATCTCTCTCACACCCACACACATAACTCAGCCTTCTGATCCACTCGACTCCTTTCTCTAACGCACAATAGCTAGCATCTTTATCTTTCTATTTATCTTTTTCTCCATCAACCTTCTTTCTCGCCCTCACTCTTGCTTCCTATCATGCACACTATATATGTTTCTCTCTACATGCAGTCACGTGCCCTCTTTTTATATTTCTCTCTCACACACATAACTTCACCCTCTGAACCACCCGGCGGTCATCTGCAACACTCAAACTAGCCGATGTCCCTCTAGCTAGCATCTCTATCTCTGTATCTATTTGTAGTTTCTCCATCAACATTTCTTTCTCGCACGCACTCTTGCTTCCTATCACGCACACTATATATGTCTCTCCATACATGCATCTATAGGTTGATCTCTTTTGCACAATCATTGTGTCTTGCTCCCTCTGCTCGCCATAGATGCATGCTCCAGCCCACGCCACTATCTCTTAAAGACAAAAACACACGCTCAATTATCAGGCCTTCTTCCCTGCACTCTCACATGCATGTATATTGTCATACTGATCAGTCTCTCCCATGTCGTTGATCTTATTACTTATGTCTTCCCTCTTTTATCTCTATCATGTGCACGCGCACACACACACACATCCCAGGTATACATGTATACCTCTCGCACATGCATGTTCAAGGTCTCCTATGTCTCCATACGTAGTTAATTACCCTCAGCCCTAACGCCACATCGAATCGTTCTCTTCTTGTGTGCACATAACTTCCGCCTGGATGGGTAAAACACACACTCACATATGATCTCCTTCTAGCTACCCCCCTCTCTCACTCTCCCCCTATCTCCCCGAAACTAATAAGACCATCCATTCGTTTAATTCCCGCCTACATGCACCATCGATATATAGTAGTCTTCCTCGGTGTCTCTCGAACAAACATGTTCTCTCGATGTCGACTCCTCTCATGCGCACACGCCTTCTCTTCCCTCTCTATGAGCCTTTTCTCTCTCGCACCCCCTCGTTGGTGGCCTCTGCCATACACATCACCTATCTACGATGAAGCCACGCACACTTAAATTACATTCGCCACCGAGGACCCCGCGTCACACACACACACACACACACACACACACACACACTCACCCACCCACCCACCCACACACACGCACACACACTAAGGCTCCATCTCACACACACATGCTCTTGGCGAAGCATTTGTTCCTACCACCCTTCTTCCAACCTTACCTGTATGATAAACAATCACCTTAATTTACTTGTATAACATGGACAAATTCCACTTTACTTTAGTAGTTAGCAAACTTATCATCTCTACTCTTATAAAAAACCGAGTTGGTGATGATGGTGTGCCTGCCATCTTGTAATATAGACCGTCCGATCTATATTTGATGGATAGAAAGCAAGCTATGACAATTTTACAAAAGATACCCGCACCTCTCTTCACATTTATAGACAAGGCCTTGCCTCATTCATCCTTATCTCCCACAACCTCATTGCTGAGCAATTAAAAAAGGAAGTATCTGGAATAATCTAGCATGGTGGCCGCTGCCGCCTGCCGGCGCCGTCCATCCCCATGCCTCCGCCCAGTTCGACCACCAGTCACCACCACGCTCCACTCCTCCTCACCTTATCTCTCATCTTTCATTTTTTTGATGAAATTCTCAAGATACCATTTTTCCAATAAAATTATCGAGATATCATTAGTTTTTACACATGGGATTACTCCTGCAAGGGTCAATCATAATAGGTGTTTTGTAAAAAAACAAAATGCATCTTGATGTTCCATGCAATGCACGAGCATCTTGCTAGTAATTATATAACACAAATCACGAGCTCGAAGTGACATTTTTTTACACAACCACGTTAACATGGCCACGTAAATCACTAGCTAAAGTGTAATACCATTATACTTATATCCCGATGCAAAAGGTTGAGTACATGTCCGAAGAGAAGAGTCGCACACACGCACTCTGTCTCTCAGAATCTTACACACACACCAGTTACGTGACGCCCCCTTAAGCAGACACGTATGTTACAATTTATGCACCCGCGGGTACACGTGATGGTGCGCATTTATTTAAGCCGGACGGTGAACCCAAATAGTAGCTGCATTCATTCCCCTCCCGCCGCCTTTTCTCTGGTCGCCGTCGCCTGGTAGCCATGGCCCTGTCGAAGGTAACGACATGCGCCATACTCCCGCCGGAGCGGCGCTTTAATCTGGAAATTTTAGTGGTCATGCATGCATCTTTCTGTGCTAGCACTCCTATATAAGGGTTGACCGGCCGCTTCCCTTGAGACGTCTTGTGGCGGTGGAAGAGGAAGGAGAAGGGAAGCGGGCTGTGGAGTAACGTTTTTTTTACCATAATTTCTTAGGAAACTGAGTGCAATAATTGAGTAGTTTTGCAAACTACCAGTACTACAACAGAAATGGTTCAAAACCAATACCACACCACGCCCTGGCCGACCCAACCCTCCTCCCTTGCCGGTGCGCGCTACCCGCGTGAAACGGTCAGCATCGCCCCGGAGCGTCAGTGCCGCATTAATGCCCGGCCAGAGCGGAGGCGACCTCTCACTGCGCCGACTTTGAAGCAGCACGACGGCTCAGAGAGCGCCGCTTCCCGGTGCATGCGACTGCTCCGCGTCGAGGCTGGCCATAGTTTGGATGAGTCTGCATCATGGGGAGCCACACTAACTGCGATGATATGGAATCCCGTTGCCCACAGTTATGGATCGTTCATCTATGACGAACACTGGGACTGGAACTACGAGATGGACATGTACCCAGGAGTGGACGTACGAAACTGAGTAATGTAGTGCAGTAAGTGAAGTAGAAAGGAAAAAATAGTATGAACATGCGTGGCATATAGGCATTTGTCTCTTACTACCACTAAATGTTGTACGTGCAATGCACGGTGATGTTATGGAGTACGTGCCTAAGTACTCTACTACTACTATATTAATTGGAGGCACATATTAGGTTTTATATTTGTTTACGCGTATGCCCCGAGACCTTACAACTAGATGTGTCTTTCTCTCCGGGTCACACTTTGTATCGTTCATACCACTAGTACTACTACGTGTGGTCTCCGACCCAGAAGTGGAAGAAGTGGAGACGCTCTACCACCGTGTTCATGTCCCACTCCTTTCGCTGATGTGTGGGACATCCAGCACGTGCAGTGTTTGGCACTCCTTCGCCATAAGATTTGAAATGCTAGCATTCATCAGAAATAAAAAATAAATATAAATCAGCAGTGATACTATACCACGCGGTTTCCTTGCTCCTCAATATAGGAAAGAATACTTCTGTTCGCCGACATGTGGGACGTCGACCATGCTGGTCCACTTGCCATGCACACAGAACTCTAAGGGAGAGTCACCCCGGTCATTGTGCCGCAGTAATAATGACTAATGAGCCGTCAAATCACAGGCCCAACCTGTCCCACTGTGAAGTTGCTCGGACGAAGGAACCATCATGACTTTGTTGAATTCTGCTTCTTGAAGAAAACTACCGTACCGGCAGTACTGCTAACTACAGTAGTTACTCCAGTAGAGGCCTCCTTTGGTTCATAGGATAGGAATTTTATAGGAATATGAAAATCATAGGAAGTGAGATGACATGCATCTCAATTCCTATAGAGAAAGAGATGCCATTTGATGCATAGGATAGGGATTTTTCCATTGAGTCTAGGCTAATGTACAGGTAATTTGCTCTAAAAACTACAGTAGTAACTAGTACTGGTACATGCTCGTAATTAATTAGACAAACGTACGGACGACACAGACACACACACTAACTACTAGTACTACTACTTCTCACATGCTGGCCAGAAATCGTCGTTATCCTTCTGGGCTTTGTCGTCGACACCCCACCGTGCTTGGATATCCGCCGACCTCTCTGCAGCAGCGCGTGCGTGCTCTTCTTTCTTGCGGCAGCGGGCCTCTCTTTTCTTGAGTGCTTTCTGACATTTCCGCTCCCTCTGTGCGGCTTTGGCCGCCTCTTGCTCTACCGCCCATTCGGCCTTGGCAGCTTCAAATTCCGCCCATGTAGGTGTTAGGTCACGAGCAGCGATGAACTCGGCACGGCGGGATGCCATTGCTTCCCTACCATTTTGTGTGCGGTCATGGGCGGCGAGGAACTCGGCTCGGCGGGATGCCATCGCTTCTTTGCCGGTTAGTGTGTGGTACGGTGGCATGAACGACGCTTGGTGACAGCTCTGGGGTGGAGTGGCCGGACAACCGTATAGTGCATTGGTTTGTCAAGAGCTTAAGGATAGAAGACGAAGGAAATTTGGATTCCCCTTCAATCCTGGTCATTTATTACAGAGTAAAATGCATTGGAGGTCACTGAAATTGTCTTGATAGCTCACTTTGATCATTGTATACGAGATATGGTGATTATACGGTCACTGGCTTAGTGTATAACTCCGTATTTGTCTAGTTGACCAGTCAAACAGTCCGCATGCGCCTCATCAGCTCGTGTTCTTTATCTATCTATCTATCTACCTATCTATCTATCTATCTATCTATCTATCTATGCGGGCCTACCTGTCAGTGGAGAAAGAAATAAAAACCAAAATTATGCGTATGCGAGGAATCAAACCACGGACTCATCGCTGCAACGCACACTCGTCAGCCAAATGAAAATGAAATACTTTGCATTCAATGCACAAACCGATTTTTTAATATTATACGTGATGCACACATTAGTGCACACCGTCCATAGAGGCAAGTAGCATGTACGCGTGCAGACACTCACGCTCACGCTGTCAAACCATGCTAATGCATGCACGTCGCCCTCTCAATCAAAGTCCTGCTCATGGCGCAACGCAAACGGCGAGCCCGTCACCTGCGCGCCCCGGCGGTGCCTGACATTACTGTTTAGACGTTTGCTGGAGGCCTCCGCGAACGCCGAGCATGTATTTACCTGGCTCAACACCAACGGTCATACTTGTGACTCGGCGCCTTGCTCATGTATATCGTCCATCATAACGACAATCTATAAAACATCCTAGCTAGAGAGGGTACTATGGTACCTATATATGTACTATTCTGAGCGACCAATCGTAGTGCCACTACACACGAGTGTGTGTCTGATGGATTCGTCCATTATTCGTAAGTTATGCATGGTTGTGTGGTGTCTAATGGTGGTCGTCGAAGGCTAGCTGGCGATAAGAGCGGTTGTATGGATGCCTGGTTGTCAGTACGTGCTGCATACTCTTCAAAGGCTCGTCATCCATGAGTTCACATTTTACCACCACGCCAGCGTTTGACCGCCTGGCTTACCGAAACCCCTTCGATCGCTAGCGCGCGCTTCCCGCCTGAAACGGTCACTGTCTCTCCAGAATGTCAATGCCGCACTGGACTTAACTGCAGGTGCAGTTGGTGTCTCACTGACATGCGGGCCAGATGCCCATCGGGCCCACATGTCAGTGACCCAACGCACCTGCAGTTAAGTCACTGAAGCAGCGTCCGCATTCACACCCGAGGCGACCTCTCATTGGCGCCGGCATTGCAGCAGCGCGACGGCCGAGAGAGCGCCACCCGCGCAGCACCTCGGTGCAAGCGACTGCTCCTCATTAACGACACTACGACCATCCTTCCGTCCGTCGCCCACATTAATGACACGCGACTGCCGACAAACCTACTCCGGCGCCAGCCGTCCATCCGTCTGCCGTGGCACATTGCCATTCGCCCGCTATATTAACTTGAGCCCCAGCTCCCAGCCATAGCCAAAGACCCACACTCATTCTCCTCCGGTCCCTTCCTTCTGTCGGCACCACTCCAACCATGGCCTCCTGGCGCTCCAAAGCTCTCTTGGACGTACTGTCGCAGGAGCAGACGAAGGACATCGGCGGCTCCACTCCAGGCGCACTCCAAAGCTCTCTTGGACATACTGTCGCAGGAGCAGACGAATGAGATCGACGGCTCCCCCCAGCCGCCCTCCGCCGCCACGACCACGAAGTCGGCGCGCGTGCGCGGGTGCAGCCGTCAGTGAGGAAGAGTAGTACACGGTAGGTCGCCGCCGCTCTGGTCCCAGGAAGACCACCGCTCCTCCACTCAGTCGATGCCAAGCTAGGTGGGATAAACATCGGCGACCGATTAGCCGCGTGACAGCGACGTGGAGGCGGAAATCTTCATAACCTTGTGCTCCGGAGGAGGAGGTTATCGAGGCGGATGAGGAGGAGGCAAAGGAAATTGCCGGCTTTCTCGGGTTCATGGCCGGACATGGTGGTCGGGCGCCGACGATCGTTTAGATTAGGTTATAGTAGGTTTTAGTATGGTTTGTGCGAAATATGTAATGAATATCGTCCAGTTTATATGAAAAGTTTTTGAAATGTAATGAATTTCATCCGGTTAATTTGAAATTTGCTTTGTTTGTACGAATTTCGTCCGGTTAGTTCATATAGTTGTCGAAAGGTATGCGGGCATCATTGGATAGCATCCCCTGGCATCAGTGTCCAGATGCCGATGTAAATTTGTGGGCCAGCGCTGGAGATGCCCTAACTATCATGCTATAATCGCTAACAGTGCTCCATTATTTCGCTGTGTTTTGCACTCCTCCCACGTAAGAGTGTAGACTCTTGCTAACATAAAAATGGAGTAAGTGGACGACACTGTAGCACGTCAGATCACTCAAACTAGCCCGCCTAATGCGCGGGAAAGCACCGCCCTCGTCATTTTGTTCTGGATTTCTATCGATCGATCGCACGAAAATGTTACGCTTTGCAAGTTCAAAAGGAAAAGGCGGCACAATTACGACTCGTACGCGTTGCGTTCGCGTCGCATCGCCAACAGTCCGGCTCGCACGCTGCTCACCAGAGGGGACACGCGTTGTCTTGCATTTTCATTGACATGTGTGACTGCAATTGAATAAACCGTCGATAGCCGAAATCTAATCGCTCGACGGGAGTTCGGCTGAGAAGAGAGAGATGGGGGAGGGAGAAGAGATCGCCCGCCCGCCACGCAGGGACTCCAAGAAATATATGGTGATAATGTGAGGTGGGCCATGCGGGAGTCCGGACCGCTTCCAAGCCTACTTCTGACCGCCCTGGCCCACCAGAAAACCCCCCACCTCCCGCGCGTGCTCCCCCTCAGACGCCAGCTGCCCGCATTCATAGCAAGTAGTACTAGTAAAATACTGGGATATAAGCCCGCTTATGTGGAGGAGAGAGAGGCATTGACAAAGTCAAGGAGTGGGCTCTGCAAGAGCCCGTCTCTACACGTGCTCCTAGGTATAAAAAACTAGTTCTAAAAACAGAGGCAAAAAAACAATTGTGTCTAAAAAAAGAAAGGTAAAAAACATTTGAGAGGAAATAGATAGAGAGAAAGTGAGAAAAAGTTGTAACCTTATAGCCAACCTTATAGTCAACACTATGGTAGTATTACATGAGGAAGGAGGGAGTGGTGCACATGCCAAGTTCACTGGGCTGCCATGTTTCACACTCCTCCGTCGTAACAGTGGAGACAATAGCTTTCATCAAAAATAAACAATGAATACTCGTTGCTCGTCCTCTATATCGGAAAGAATACTTTCATTCGCCGACATGTGGGACGTCGACCATCCCGGTCCACCGCGGTCGTAGCGCAGACCCAACCTTTCCCACTGTAAGTTGGTCGGATGAAGGAACCATCATGACTTTGTTGAATTCCGCTTCTTCAAGAAAACTTACTGTACCCACAATACTGCTACCACACGCGAAGACTGGACGACACTGTACCACGTCATATCACTGAAACCCACTAGGCCAAACTAGCCCGCCTAGGATTTGTACTCCCTCCGTTTCAAAGTTAGTAGTACAAAGTTGAGTCATCTATTTTGGAACGGAGGGAGTACGTCTCTGTACTGCTATGATTTTGTGTTGTATGTGTCTGTACTTTTGCTACGATTTTCCTACTCTATGAACCAAATGAGGCCTGAATGTATCTGTGTCAACTATTGTCTGATCGATCACTAAGCCTACAATTTTAGGAGCTTGGGCTATTGGCCGGTCGACGACGGATCAGACCTACTATAAGCATACCACGAGCTCATCAGCCCCAACATTTCTCTTCGGTGAGTGTTTTGCAAGTACTATAGCTCGCACAATAGCTTGCCTACTAACACCAAGAATCATCAAACAAGCCATGCTGATATGATAAACAGTTCAAATTTACATCTAAGCATGCCATATATTAAATCAAAAGCTGGTGAAGATACATCTGTTTCCATAACTCGGAGAGGGTTCGCATGATTCACTATCAAACAAAAGTAGCAAGTATCGCCCACACAAGACAGTGCACTAGCCCTAAGATGGTTTGGTAACACGCATCTTCTGGTAATTAAACACTATGCAAACTACCCTAAAGGATTAGCGCGACCAACAATTTATTTTCATCGATCTCTCGGGCAATGACCACAACACAGACAACGGCATGGGAATCGATCTCTAGGGCTATGTCCACAGGACGGACAGCGACATCAGAATCGATCTCTGGGGCGATGTCCACATGATGGACATCGGCATCGGAATCGATCTCCAGGGCGATGTCCACAGGACGGACCGCGACATCGAAAACGTTCTCTCGGGCGTTGTCCATAGGATGGGCCGCGACATCGGAATCATCAAGGACGTCCACCGGCACCTGCACAACCCTAACATATTAGCAAGAACATTGCAAATAATCAAAAACCACAACTATGGTAAGCCATTTTGTTTACCTTGTGCAGCTCACCGGGGGATCCCATCCCTCCGGGGGCCATCTCCTCATCCTCGATGGGGGCCATCACCTTGCCAGGGGAATACTGCTTCTCAACGGCGACTATCTCCTCAAACTCGGCCTTGAGCCTCACATAGGTGGCCATTAGAGTTTCTGGGGTAGGCACAGTTGGGCCCTTGCTGTTCTTCCAGCTTTCTTTGAGGAGTTCATCCGCCAATGTCGTCAACTCTTTGGCTAGTGCTTGTTTCTTGGAGTTCTTCGTCTCCATGGGTTGGCCCGCCAACATGGTCAACTCGTTGGTCGGTGCTCGCTTCCTGGAGATCGCTGTCTCTAGTGGGTTGTCCACCGGCAACTCTTTGCCTAGTTCTCCAGGATCCATCAATGAACTGACAAACAAAAAGCAATCGAAAGGAAACCACAATCGCAATGAAAACAAGAAAAGAATAGGATGTGAGAATCGGTCGGTGCTTCAATGAAAAAGAAGATTCTTGGAATGAAAATATAGTAGCATCACTAATTCTCCCACCTTTCCTTCGTCGGTACAGAAGAAAAATGGCAGAAGTGAGTAGCCTGGAGTGAGGTTTTTCTTCAAGAAAGGGGAGAAAGGGCTTCAACGAGCATTCCAGTGAAATGATGGTTGCTTCGTCCAGTCCAACTTCAAGGCCACTTTACCACTGCTGGTAAAGGTGTGGCTTTTGTGATATGACAGGTCATGACGGCTGCACCGGGGTGACTGGTGAGTCTCGACTGTAGCACCTCGCTATGATTTGGGAGATGGCACGCGGGCCCGGATGCTTTGATGTCCCGCATGTAGATAGAGCGGCTAGTCATATAGGAGTACTCAATATTGTGCACCGCAACCAAGGTGGAGAGGAAAATGAGAGAACTACATATTTATTTACAGTGTAGATTCACTCATTTTGCTCCATATGTACTACTCATTTAGGGTGTAGTCTAGTCACTTGTTGAAATCTCTAGAAAGGCAAATACTCCTTTCTGGTTTACTGGGTTATACTAGCAAGTATACAATAGTGGGCTCAAATAGCAATTTTGTCTCATGCAAGAGCCTGGCTATATGCGTGCTCCAAGGCACCTGCACTTCCCCACCCTACACAAAGATCGCCACGCTGAGCGTCAAGAATCGCCACGTTCGGGTTGTGCTTCGATCTTGGCCTCTTCGACAAGACGAACAATATCGAATCCACTGGTGCATGTCTGTCCATCGCGTGCGGGAGGGATAACTTGTTGTAGTTTAAGCAAAAGCCTGTCCTCGTCTACGAGCCACCGCACGCATGGGCGAGGGAGAAGGCGTGTAGTAGTAAAATCAAGCTTCTCCTTGTTGTACGAGTTGACGCGACACATCATAGCACTGGCCCCACATGCTTGCCTCTAAACTTGGCTGAAAGACCTGCAGTGTACAATATATTTGCTGCAACCTCTAACTTTTACCCCACCACAAGTGAAAATATATATTCCTGTCTTGACCAGATGAGCGTGCAAACTACAATCACCAGGATGACAGGTAGGGCCAGAAGATTATTTTAGTCCAAAAAAATGCTTCAAGACGGCCTCATAGCATGGAGCTGACCCCAACGATTTTAAGCTTATTGGCACGATACACGCTATCCTAGACTACTCTACACATGAAACTGCCACACGAGTGTCGGGCTGCGCTTGGCTCTTCGCATCTTCGGGAAGTTGAACAATGATGGAGTACTACTGCAGTGGAGTACTACAGTATGCTTCTGGCCATCTGACACCGAATGAACTGCTGCATGTGCACCGCGTTCAGGAGGGAGAGCGTGTCGCGAAAGCTTCTCCTAGTCTTGCCAGCCACCATGCTAATGGGCGAGGGAGGGACGCAGCTTCATTAACTTACTGCTCCTGCCTTTGCGTGTATGACAGGTGGGCCCAACAGGTGGGTGGCCCACCTGTCATACAGCCAAAGGTAGGTGCAATTAAGGCACCGGAGCTCAGTCCGCGAGGGAGAGGGCGTTGTAGTAATCAAACTTCTCGTTGTTGTACAAGTTGACGCGACACATGAAAGCCCTGCACTCGATATATTTCAATAATTTGTGTTTACTGATGCATTAATTACAACTCATACATGCATGCTGTGACTTTCCTTTTGATACTTGCATGTGTTGATTTAATGCACCTTGCCAAATTTTGACTATAAATTTAACTAACAAAATGTTCATGCATGTCACAAAAATTTACATCATTGAAAACTATGTTCAAATACGAATCAAACGATATAATTTTTGTTAACATGCACTACATTTTGTCAGTTAAATCTTTGGTCAAAATTTAGCACCAACTACAAAGGGGCCCAATAAATGTTGTACTCTCACATTTTGTTTTGAGGATACTCCCACATACAAAATATAAATAATAATGCATGTTGGGGCAGCCCACGTTTTCGATAATTTTAGCCGTGGGCTTGTTCACAAATTTTATGAGGCGGTGGTTGTTCATTTAATGGAGGGTCTTGTACCAGACTTGAAGAATACAAAGTGCGACTTGGCATGCCGTAACACCACTTGGAATAAGCGGGTAGCTATCTCAAAAAACAATCAACAACTCAAAAAAATGGTGACCTGGCACGTACACAATTTTAAACTACTCCACTACGTATATATAGGCCGAAGCCTCCGCGCTTGCTTGCTAGGGTTGCTCTATTCACACACTCTCATCCTCTCCAGATCTGAACAAGATAGCGGTGGTAACACTGTCTTTCTATCCTCACCGCTGGTTACAGATCTGGACGTATCCCCTATGCCGGTGAAGGGGAGGAGGGGCAGCGTTTAGGCCGTCGTCGATAGCAAGGAAGGAGACCCACTGCCTTCCGCACCGTTATCTCTGGCCGAGCGCCGGCGCGGGAGGTCCTCCGATCCCTTCATCGCTGCCCTAGTGTGGGCGGATCCGGCCTCCCGCCACCCACCTATCCACATCCCGGCGACCTTCAGGTATATCTTCCTTCGAAACCGCCCTAGCTCTACTTCCCCAGCTCGCTACGTCGCTGCATGTGCATCATTTTCTACCTCTCAGCCCTTCTCGATCGGATGGTCCAGCGTCACCTATTTTTTTCTTCTATTGTTAGAGGTAAAGCTACTTCACGGAGTCGAATCTTGTACTTGGTTCTAACAAGAAATAAAGTGGGGGTGGGGAATTTAGTATGTACATCGGACTTGGTACAAACAGGAAGGAAAGGGGTGAAAGTAATGCAGAATGGTCATCCAAGCTGGTCTCTTAGTCGAAAAGGGAAATATAGGGAAGCGATGTACACCGTGGTATGACCAGGACTAGATTTGCTATCCACACATAGGAGTAGGTGGCTAGAGTGAACAAAAATGGGACCAACCCAGATATGTTTCTTGGATGTTTGTTTCTCGGGGCAACAAACTCTGAATCACCACTTTATGCCCCGGTTTAGGTACATGGCGCTGGACTGCTGGTGCACCCACTATCCCATGCCCTTATACCAAATATTTCGCTGTTTTTAATCTAATGCCTCTGGTAAAATGAATCCATGCCACTGTTATAAGCCATGACAAGTTTAGCCAAACGTTTTTGCCTGTAATTGTTTGAGACTCTGACGGTTTCCTCTGTAGATTTTTGTGCAAACAGGGATATCCATTCCACCTGGTTGCTATTGTGACCTTTTGGTGCAATGCACAAAACACTTCTTAAAAGAAGTGACTTTTGTGCTGTTTAACTGGAATGTGAATAGTTGGTTCATTTCGGTGGAACTGCACAAAGGGAGATCTGTGTTCCAATCCTCATCATCCATATTGGCACCATAACCTTCCTTTAGGTAATAATGATATTTAATGCATGTGTTCATCTCTATTTTATGCATTGCCATGAGAAAATAATGCTATTGTTTACTAGTACACTTGTACTCCCTCACCGACAAAACCAATTCTGAAATAGAAGGCCAATCATGTACTTGGTTTCACCAATGGCGAGGAGAAAGACAAGCAGAGCATGAAGAGGAAGAAGAAGAATAAGCAGTGCCAAGGTGATCTTCTTTGAAGCCAGAGGCCTCGATCGAGGCCATTCAAGGGCTCCTAACGCGTCTACCTTACATGTGAGACGATCCTCTAGGGAGCCCTTCCACTTCTGCTGTCTCTCCTACAAGGTCACTTAATTAATTAGGAGTACTTAAGTACCACTAATTTATTGCTGCCTAATTTTCCTGTCGGAGTTAAACAAATCTTTAGTAGCACCCTATGATGAATCATGTACGTGTGTATGTGCGTCTGTGGAGGTGAATCATGCGGTGGAGCAGGGTGGGATCCTGGTAGAGTCATGACATAATAGTGCTATTTTTTGCATGTCAATTTATTGCCATTGGTTCAATGAGGCAATGTTTTGCGTATTGTCCATCATGAATTTGATGCTACTGTTAGAGTAATATGCTAATGTCTTTCTATCCTTTCTCACTAAGCTAATGAAGGTTTCACCTTGTTCCTACTTGTGCAAACAGGGATCATGTTGTGACAATCATACATTTTAGTGGAACTACACAAGACAATACAATGAACTGTATCCCAGCCAGTGCTTTAACTCCGTTGGAAGTTCTTGATAATCTTTCGATATAATCTCAAAGACCTTTGGTAAACAAGAGTGATTTCAACCATACATTTGAAGTGCACAAAAATATATACTATCGAGTGATTCCAGTGAGTGGTTTATCATCTCTTCTGGGACTACATGAATAAGCTTTTTTGCTCAGGTTGGTACATGCCTTCATCCATATTAGTTTGCTGTCATCTCTATTTGTATCGTGCTACTATCATGAGAAACTCCTTTTATCTTTGCATGTTAAAGTTTTGCAACCTATGATACATGGCAATTCTTTGAGTGTTGAGCTAATTGGCACTGATTAAATAAACTAATACCTCTCTTTAAGCAAGACTACTATGTTGCTAACTTTACCCATTAAGATAATGAGGGTGATTCTATTTGTTAGTGTATGTTTCATCAACTAGTCCCACTATTACAGTAATCTCACCCTCTCAATATATGTGCCAACAGGGATGCTCGATTTTGGTGGAACTGCACAAAAACTTTGGGTGCTTCATTGCCTCGACAACTTCTTTCCTTTCCCGTCAGTCGCTTATCTGGGCTTGCTTCCTTCCTTTCTTTGTCATCGCTTCGCTTATCTCGGCTTCGGTCAAAGGAAATAGTAATTGATATGCTACCTCACACAAAGTTGGTCTTGGTATTTATCCTGATTATTGTGCTTGTCATATGTATTGGTAATTTGGTATTGTGCTACTGTTTGCCGATTTCATAAAGGAGTAACTTGGAGCCTGAACTCGCAGGCAAATCATTACATTGGGCGATTTCAGTAGAACTGCAAAAAAAGATCAGATGGACATATACTTATGCTGCTGCTGACAAGCATCGATGTTGACAAGAAGAAGTGCCTATATTCATTTGAGTATCAACCGGCGTCAACCATTTGTCAAACTCCAAGTATTAGGAGAGTGAACGCCAAAAATATTGCTTGGCGCATAGCCTAGAAAAACACAGTCCAGTCTTTGGTCCCAACTTGTGCCTTTTGGTTATCGGCACATATGGTACCGAACTGTATGGCATGGAGTCTAAAGATTCCAGACAAGTTGGTTGACGTGTATATTCATGTGGCACTTAATCAGTCTGCACGCCAGGGATGCTCCATTTTAGTTGAACTGCACAAAAAATTTGGGTGGTTCATTTTCTCAACCACCTCCTTTCTTGTCTACAATGTAGAATTTTGGCGAGCTACAGGACCAAGAGGAGCCAGTAAATTAGTTGGATGAAAGTAGTGGCTAAGTTACTCAAACCTCCCTTGGCACGAGGCCACTATTTCAGGTTAAACCTACAAGCAAAGTTCAGATTGTCTATGCAGCCTCTTATGTACTCAAAAGTTTACTCGTACAAGCATTAATTTTAGCAAGAAGTACCTCCGACTGAACACCATTTACCAGTCTGTACCCTAGGTAATTAAAGTTCGTGCATGGAAGATATTGGCTGTGATCTCAATCATTTGGATGCATAAACATACTGAACATGTTTATATCTGAATCTTTTTGTGAATTATCTATGAATATTGTCGTGTGATCTATTAATCATTTGGATGCATAGACATGCTGAACTTGTGTATATATGAATCATTTGGGTCGTTGATTGTGAATGTTGGCTACGAATATGAACATGTCCTCTGAACCTGAGTTTGATACGAATGTTTACCTTTTCTGTTATACTTGTGTGTAAACTTGTTAGTATGTCTACTGTGGGATTTGTGACGTGTGGGTGTCAATGGCACACCTTCTTCCCGAGAAGAATTGCACCTTCTTTGTTAGGGTAGCTGTCAGTGGAAAACGACACCTATGGGATCACAAGAATCCCTACTATGGTTGGCGGCCGCGGGGTCGTGAGAAGAGCAGGTCTAATAGGAAGCACACGGATCGTTTACCCAGGTTCGGGCCGCGAGGATGCGTAAAACCCTAGTCCTGCTTTGGTGGATGTATTGAGTGTTCTTGTGTTCTTGAGCTAGCTACGGGGTGTAACCTGCCCAAAAGAGTCGAATCCCCCTCCAGTATGCCATGGGCCTCCTTTTATAGTCGAAAGGGGCTGCCACAGTGGCACACATTAGGTGGAAAGGTCTACAGGGCTGCGAGCTTATCGCCCGTATTACAGGACAAGACACATTTAATGCATCGCTTAGGTGTCCCTTAGCTTTATCGGGGATGGGAACGAGGCCCGTCCTGTCCGTTGCCGCCTCGCCTTGCTTCGACACGTGCCCAGGCCAGCGATGCATGCAGTGCCATGTAGGCAGGCATGCAGTTGAGGTGGCGCGGTGGTAGGATCTTGACCAAGATCTGCATGCCACTACGTAGGAGCCTGCTGAGTTGGCCCAGGAGCCGCATGTTGCCACGCAGGTGCCTGCCCAGCTGGTTGGGCTGGTAGCTACAGGCGTAAGGGCCTTGCCGGGGGCCCGGCAAGGGTCTTGCCGTGGCGTTGCAGTTGTCCCCGGCAAGGCGTTTGCCGGGGGTCTTGTGGATTCCCTCAGCTGGGATCCCGCCGAGGGTCGCTGTCTTCTGGTCCTCATCTGATCTCACATGTTTATGATCTTGACAAAGATCTGCATGCCACCACAGAGGTGCCTCTCGAGCCTTGGTTCCAACATAGTCGTTGGCGGCGATTGGAACCCGTGGGCTCAAGGGTGGCCCGCTCTGTTGGTGTTGGGCAAGTCGCCCCGACAAGGCTCTTACCGGGGCTGCTGAGGCCGCCCCGGCAAGGATCTTGCCGGGGGAACCTGCTTCGCCCCTCTGCTCTTCGGGTTTTTGGTCTTGGCATTGCCTTGTTTGTCTTGGGCTTCGGCTTTTCTCTGGCTTCCCTCCCTTGCCCTGCTGCGTGCGGCCGTGGCGCACGACTCTAACTGCCCATGCACAAGTAAAGGGTCCAAAAGGAGAGCCCCTACTTTTGTACCCCGACAGGAGCCCCCGGGCCTGGGCCACACATAAGCGCGACATATTGTTGGGCCAGGCCCAGAATGGTGCGCGGGCAGGTGGGGCGGATTTTACCGCAGTAACTGTTTCGTCCGCTGCGCTTGCCCACGACCCGCATTGAACGCGCGACGTGGAGGGGCGTGCGTGACGTGGGGGTCATGCGTGATGCGGTTTCCGCATGCATGCATCACATAGTGGTAAAGAGGCGGCTCGCGCCTTCCCCATAAAAAGAGGGAGGCGTTGAGGCGCGGCTCATTTACTGGGTGGACTCGGGTCGCAGTCTTGAAGGCGCCCACGCCCCATGATCACGGGGCGGGGAACGGCCGCCTCACCCGTCCTTTCGATCCTGCCCATTCGCCACACGTCCTCCATGCAAGTGGCAGGCGGTGGAGGCAGGAAACCGGGCCGTCGCTGATTGGGGCAGCAGGTCGGTCCTGATTCCCTGTGCCTCCGACGGCTGGATTGGCTGAGTGGGGCGGCCGAGCCTCGACCCTGCCCCTTTATAAGGAGGGGGAGGGGGGCGTCACCCCACATTCCTTCAGCATCCATCCTCCTCCACCTCCGCTCCTTTCTTCCACCTGCCATGGCGAGAGGAGGTGCTGGGCCTTCAACGGTGGCGGCGAGGGTTGCTGCTCGTCAGCGCGTCCCTCCTTCCCACGAGCCGACGGCGGCGGAGCCGGCCACGAAAGGAAGGGGGAGTGGGCGTGTTCTAGGTCGAGGTCGCCGCGGCGGTCGGGGGAGAGGGGGACATGCGGCGCAATGGTCGTGCCTCCGCTAGCGGTGCCTCCCGCGACGGAGGGTCACGTCAGGGACCAGCCCCGCGAGTTCTTCATCAGGCTGCGCCGGCCACCGCGCCGTCGTCTCCGTCTCCCCACCCCCTTCGCTCATGAGATGGAGCTCGATCCACCCCAGACCCTCAGATTGCACATGAGGGGCTGCGGGACCGGCGACACGCGGGTCGACGTCGGCTTCCCCGCCCCTCATGTCATGTTTCTCCGTCGCAGATGGACGACATTTGCTTGCATCCATAGCCTGACAGAGGGGCTCGTCCTCTACTTCAAGTTAATGGAGGGCGGCCTGCTCTCCTTCAAGTCATCGGAGATCTTGGCACTCGCCTGAAGTGCTGCGTGGAGAGCTCCTCCAATGATGAAGATTCGTCCTCAAGCGGGAGTGACGAGGAGGACAGTGACAGTGGCGACGAGGGAGTCGAGCGGCAGGATGCCGACTCCGACTTTGACTGACCGCGCCGCCCCTCCCTCGGCCACGCGCCCTGCCGAGGGCCATCCTCGCCAAGCTCTCCATCGGGGTGCTCCCCGTCGTCTCCTTGGGCGGCTGGCATAGGAGGGCCGGAGAAGGGGAAGAATGCGGGTGGCGGACGTCAAGTCGGAGTACGCGGGCACCGACGCCTTCGTCGCGTATTGCCGGCCCGCTGCCTCGTCTTCCAGCTCCTTTCCCGGCACCAAGATGTTCTCTTGGTGCCTTCTACTCCTCGTACCTCGTCTAGGCGCCCCTTTTGCCCTCTTGTTGTCTTGTTCCATCTTCTGAGGAGAGGGACAAGAAAGGGATTACGGGCACCTTATCTCTTTTTAGTTTGTAAGCCTGCGGGCACTTGTTAGATTTTGAACTTGTAATCCCCTTGTTCATGTTTTTTATTCCGTACGAACTGTACCTGTATGGGACGTTTTTAATGAAAAAGGGTGCTTGCTGAGTTCTTTATGTGTGAGCGAGGCCCATGCCAAAGAACGAGTCCTTGTTATTTCTAAGATAAACATTGTCGCCCGGCAACAGGCCTTGTCGTCCCCCACTTCGGTCGGCCATTCACGCGCTCTTGGCGGAGGCAGGGGCGAAGTAGAGTTAGGCTCCTCGTGTATCTCCTGGCCACCGCGTCTGCGACCCGGTTCTGTCCTAGTAGCTTGGGTACAATAAGAAGGGGGAGCACGGTGGTTTCGGAGCAAAACGAGGTCTCATTTTTCCTAGTTCCATACGGAAATGCATAACAGGGGATGAAATACTTATCTGAATCCACAGCCCTCGGCAACCTTAGCTTGCCGTGGTTGGATCCTTGTATCTTCAGCCCCCGGCAGTCTTGGCTTGCCGGGGCCGGAGCGCCGGTCCGTCCTCTTTCAACCAAGCGGCTCGGCAGAAGTGTTCGCGTGCTCTGCGAACTAAAGGGGACAGAAAGACACACACTCGACCTCTAGGCTAGGGGCCAGTCGCCGCTAAGCACTATCAACCCTAACCGAGGGAGGGACTTAACATAGCATGCATGCTATAACTTATGGCGCCAGCGCTTCGTTTATGCTTAGGGTCTGCGCCTGGCTTTGTACAGAGGGTTACATGCCTTGTCGGCAAAGCTTGTACAAAAGGTGGCTTGACGGGAGGCCCGGCAAGATGATACGTCCATTTTGCATCATGCTTTTATATCGATATTTATTGCATTATGGGCTGTTATTACACGTTATATCACAATACTTATGCCTATTCTCTCTTATTTTACAAGGTTTACATAAGGAGGGAGAATGTCGGCAGCTAGGATTCTGGGCTGGAAAAGGAGCAAATATTAGAGACCTATTCTGCACAACTCCAAAAGTCCTGAAACTCCATGGAATATCTTATAACAAATAATAAAAATCCTCGCCAAAGATGAAAGCCAGGGGGCCCACACCCTGTCCACGAGGGTGGGGGGATCCCCCCCTTCCTAGGGCGCGCCCCCTACCTCGTGGGCCCCCTAGTGGCCCTCCGATGCCCATCTTCTGCTATATGAGGTCTTTTGTCGAGAAAAAAAATCAGAAGCAACCTTTCGGGATGAAACTCCGCCGCCACGAGGCGGAACCTTGGTGGAAACAATCTAGGGCTCTGGCAGAGCTGTTCTGCCGGGGACACTTCCCTCCGGGAGGGGAAATCATCACCAACGTCATCACCAACGCTGCTCTCATTGGGAGAGGGCAATCTCCATCAACATCTTCAGCAGCACCATCTCCTCTCAAAACCCTAGTTCATCTCTTGTATTCAATTCTTGTCTCCAAGTCCGGGATTGGTACTAGTAGGTTGCTAGTAGTGTTGATTACTCCTTGTAGTTGATTCTAGTTGGTTTATTTGGTGGAAGATCATATGTTCAGATCCTATATGCATATTAATACCCCTCTGATTATGAACATGAATATGCTTTGTGAGTGAGTTACGTTTGTTCCCGAGTACAAGGGAGAAGTCTTGCTATTACTAGTCATGTGAATTTGGTATTCGTTCGATATTTTGATGAGATGTATGTTGTCTAGCCTCTAGTGGTGTTATGTGAACATCGACTACATAACACTTCACCATTATTTGGGCCTAGAGAAAGGCATTGGGAAATAATAAGTAGATGATGGGTTGCTAGTGTGACAGAAGCTTAAACCCTAGTTTATGTTTTGCTTCGTAAGGGGCTGATTTGGATCCATATGTTTCATGCTATGGTTAGGTTTACCTTAATACTTTTGTTGTAGTTGCGGATGCTTGCAATAGAGGTTAATCATAAGTGGGATGTTTGTTCTAGTAAGAACATCACCCAAGCACCGGTCCACCCACATATCAAATTATCAACGTACCGAACGCGAATCATATGAACGTGATGAAAACTAGCTTGACGATATTCCAATGTGTCCTCGGGAGCGCTTTTCCTATTATAAGAGTTTGTCCAGGCTTGTCCTTTGCTAAAAAAAAGGATTGGGCCACCTTGCTGCACTTTATTTACTTTTGTTACTTGTTGCTCGTTACAAATTATCCTATCACAAAACTATCTCGTTACCACTTATTTGATTACTTGCAGAGAATACCTTGCTGAAAACCGCTTATCATTTCCTTCTGCTCCTCGTTGGGTTCGACACTCTTACTTATCGAAAGGACTACGATAGATCCCCTATACTTGTGGGTCATCACAAGCCGCGCCTTATGGGTAAAACTTGCAAAGATGCTCGATGTTCCAGGAATTGCTCACTGGGACAACATCTTCGGTCTCCAGGCGGACTGCACCGGGCTTGGTGACTCGTATTACCCGATAAGGGCCTTCCCACTTTGGCATCAACTTGTTGGAATTCTTGGCCAACTGAACACGCCGAAGAACAAGGTCGCCTTCCTCAAAGCTTCGGGCATGAACCTTGCGGCTATGGTAGCGGCGCAAGGCTTGCTGGTAGCGTGGTACTCTCACAGCCACCCGAAGACGATCTTCCTCAAGGAGCGTTGCGTCATCTTGCCGCAAATTGCTCTTGCTCAAGCTCGTCGTAAGCGAGCACTCGAGGTGACCCATATATGAGTTCCGTGGGGAGAACTGATTCTGCCGCGTAGACCAGAGCAAAGGGTGTCTGACCGGTGGCTCGATTTGGCGTCGTCCTGATTGACCAAAGAACCACCGACAACTCATCGATCCAGCGCCTTCTGCTCTTGTGCAGCCTGTCAAAAGTCTTTGTCCTCAGGCCTCGCAACACTTCAGCATTTTCCCTCTCCGCCTGGCCGTTGCTCCGTGGGTGTGCCACAGAGGCGAAACAAACCTTGCTGCCGAGGTCTTGGGTGTATTGCATGAAGGTGTGGCTTGCGAACTGCGTGCCGTTATCGGTGATGACTCTGTTTGGCACACGAAAACGGCAGGCTAGTCCCTTGAAGAACTTGACGGCTGATCTTTGTCACCTTCCTCATCGCTTCCACCTCCGGCCACTTTGTGAACTTGTCGATTGCAACGTACAAGTACTCAAAGCCCCCGACAACATGGGGGAAGGGGCCCAGTATGTCGAGCCCCTAGACCAAAAATGGCTAGAAGAGAGGGATTGTTTGAAGGGCTTGAGCTGGTTGGTGAAGCTTCTTTGAATGGAACTGATACGCTTCACACTTGGTTACTAGTGCCGTTACATCCTGGAGGGCAGTGGGCCAGAAGAAGCCCTGCCGGAACGCCTTGCCGGCAAGGGCCCTCGACCCTATGTGGGAGCCACACATGCCTCCATGTATCTCCGCCAACAGCTCCAGTCCTTCCTCCCGGGGAATGCACTTCAATTTCTGCTATTGGTCTCCTCCTGCATGTGACGTCATCGACAAGCGATACATAGCAGAGACGACGTGCTACCTTCTCCGCTTCTTCTTGCTCCTCAGGAAGCTCCCCTGTTTGGAGGAATCGGACGGTATGATGTGCCCATGCCGGAGCCTGGGGCTCGACGGCAAGGACCACAGGCATTTCTTCTACCATGGGAGCGGCTGTCTCTACGGCCAGGGCTTGGCGGCCCGCCGGAGTCGGTCGCTCCTCGGCAGGTGTCGGTGTCAAAACCGGCGGATCTCGGGTAGGGGGTCCCGAACTGTGCATCTAAGGCAGATGGTAACAGGAGGCAGGGGACACGATGTTTACCCACGTTCGGGCCCTCTCTATGGAGGTAATATCCTACTTCCTGCTTGATTGATCATGATGATATGAGTATTACAAGAGTTGATCTACCACGAGATCGTAGAGGCTAAACCCTAAAAGCTAGCCTATGGTATGATCGTTGTTGTCCTATGGACTAAACCCTCTGGTTTATATAGACACCAGAGGGGGCTAGGGTTATACAGAGTCGGTTACAATGGGAGGAGATCTTCATATCCCTATCGCCAAGCTTGCCTTCCACGCCAAGGAGAGTCCCATCCGGACACAAGACGAAGTCTTCAATCTTGTATCTTCATAGTCCAACAATCCGGCCAAAGGGTATAGTCCGGCCGTCCGGATACCCCCTAATCCAGGACTCCCTCAGTAGCCCCTGAACCAGGCTTCAATGACGATGTGTCCGGCGCATAGATTGTCTTCGGCATTGCAAGGCGGGTTCCTCCTCCGAATACTCCATAGAATATTTTGAACACAAGGTTAGTGTCCGGCTCTGTAAATCAAGTTCCACATACCACCGTAGAGGGAATAATATTTCCGGTCCGCTGACGTATTTGATATCATGACATCACGCCATGGCCCGGTTATTATCGAACCGTTTTTCTCAACCTGCCTTGGCGCACATTGCGAGGCGGTTTCGTTGGCACGTCTTCTCGAAGAAGAGATCGTGCCCCCCTTATCATAGGATTCTCATCAATACGGGCGTGGGAAAACCAACCGCGCCATCAATCACGGCGCTTGGGGAATAAGCGAGTTAACCAGGCTAGTGGGGGCGTATAGTTTCATCCGCCCTTATAAAGGGATAAGAGTTCGCCTTTTTCACCCATGCCTTCTTCCTCCTTGCCTACCCATTCTCGCGCACTCGAGCTCCAACGCCCAAGTTCGCACCTTTCTCCCTAGACCGCCCCAACCATGTCCGGAGCGGGAGGAAAGTGGATGAAATCCTCCATCACGGAGAAGGACGTAAAAAAGCTGCGGGGGGGGGGGGGGATACTTGAACGCGGATATCGCGCACCGGCTGCCCAATGCTGGGCAGATCATCCCTACTCCAGAGCCCCATGAGAGGGTAGTTTTCCTTACCCACTTCGTCCGCGGACTGGGATTTCCTCTTCACCCATTCGTCCGTGGCCTCATGTTTTAATATGGGCTAGACTTTCATGATCTGGCCCCCAACTTCATCCTCAACATCTCGGCGTTTATCGTCGTGTGCGAGGCCTTCCTCCTTATCAGGCCCCACTTCGGCCTGTGGCTGAAGACCTTGAATGTCAAGCCGAAGGCTGTAATCGGCCAGCAAGCGGAATGCGGAGGCGCCATGGTGGGCAAAATGCCCAATGTCACATGGCTCGAGGGCTCCTATGTGGAGACCATAAAGGGGTGGCAATCGGGGTGGTTCTACATCACCGAGCATGCGACCCCAAATGGGTGGCGGGTCCCGAGTTCCGATCCGGAATCCCTATGCGGATCACCTCACGGAAAGAGAAGGGCCTGCCACAGGGTAACCCAGAGAGCTGGCCAGACTCTGGGACACTGCATCAAGAACATGATGAACAGGAAAATCAAGCTTGTCAACGTGGTCCAGGTCATGCTCTTCCGCCGGATCCTCCCGTGTCAACGACGGGCGTTCAATCTATGGGAGTTCGACCCGGCCCGGCACCAGACTCTGCGCGAGCTCTTCGACATGACGCACAAGGATGTCTGGAAGGTGTTGTTCAAGGGCGCCGATGTCCCCCCTCCCTAATCGAGGATCGTGGACTCAGCACGAAGCGCCTCGCGAAACCGGTAAGTTCTTTATCCCCTACATGGTTTCTATCTTCCTCGGTTTAATCATATGCGGTATCTCAGCTTCCCATGCCTTTGACAGGACTGGGTGGAGACGGCAGAGCAGATTGACTGCCCAGCTCCTTTCCCTGAAGATCCAGCGGACGCTCTCCTGACAGAGATGTTGACTCCGGCGCCTTATGAGGTGCCGGAGAAGAAGGCCAAGAAGAAGGCCGCAGGGACTCGAAAGAGCTCCCACCGCCAGGTGATATCGGACTCATTGTCCGATAACTCTGAAACGCACTCCTCTCATGGAGACGAGGAGGAGGAAGATGAAGATTCTCCCCCTCCAGTCGGGGGAGACAGGAAAAGGAAGGCCGCCCCAACCAGGGAGGCTGAAGGGTCCAAGAAGGGAAGAACTCTTCTTCCGGACTGCTCCACGACGGCCTCCGACAGCGGCGACGAGTGGCTGCTCAGGGACAAGCCCCTGGCGAAGTCGTAAGTATCCGGATATCATAATGATTATTGGTCTGCTTTATCAAGCTGCTTCTCCTCATGCCGAACATGATTATGCAGTCCGCCCAAAGCCCGAATCGACGTGTCTTCGTCGGGTGATTCTTTGGGCTCGTCGGATATGAAGAGCGATTCACTTCCGACTGCTTCTACCCCCCGCCCTACGGACAATGCCGAAGTGTTGTTCGCGAGAGCACCGAGCCGAGGGGAGGTGGTCCTGGAGGCGCCTTGAGGCGACCTTCTAGGCCCTGGGCGCAAAGGGAGGAAGACTCCCACAGGCTCCAAGTCCGGCCGTCGGCCGGACACCGCGCCGGAGCCTTAATTGGTTCCGGATTCCAGCAGGCAACTCCCTTTAAAGGGAGACAAACCGCCCGCGCCGGTGGCCTCCGTCCATCCAGAGGCACCGGACAATTTGTTGGAAACGCTTCGAGGCACTTCCATCGATGAAGAGCACCGCACTATTATGAGTGCGGTGATCGAGAAGATTTGGTCTGCCAAAAGCGGATTAACCGAAGCTTGCGCCAGCCTCCTAACAGGCTTTGAGGTAAGTAGTCAAAGTATATAAAAATATTACCGCATAGACAGTAGCCCCTGATGCTCTGTTAGGAATTCGCGAAGAAAAGCCGAATAGAGGATCTAAAAATAACTGCAGGAGCCTAATCGAAATATGTCTTGTATGCGTGTCACGAGGCTTCACTTTGTTAGCCTCGCCCGCGCATCTGCGGAGATCGCCAAGATCAAGCTGAACCTCGAGCGGTCCAAGGAAGAACTCGAGCGTGCCAAAAAGCAGCTCGGGGAGAACAAAGGTAAGCAATACCTTGTCTATATAAATAAAATTTTTGGTTGCAAGATCATAGGATCATTATGGATGTAGCAAGGTCCACGACCGAAGTGGCGACCCTGAAGCAGTTGCTCGCCGAGGCCGAAAACAAAGCGGCCAAGGAGCGCACCGAGCGAGAAAGACACGAAGCCCGTGTAGGCAAGGTGCAGCAAGAGCTCCAGGCACTCGTGAAGAAGCACGAGTCCTTGGAGCTTGACTCGAAGACGCGAGAGTCCGAGCTTGCCAGGGCCCTCAAAAGCGCAAAAAATGCCAAGGCCAAAGCCCAAAGCCCAAAAGGCCCTCCATGAAATTGAGGCGGTAAAGAAGATAGCGGCGGGTAAGGCATTCATTATGCAAAGTAGGCATGCGAAAGAAAATTTCCTTTTACTTACCCGAGTTCGGAGCTCTCCAGGAGCGTTCGCAGATCTGCCCCTGCAGGTGTCGATGTCATGGGAGTTCTACCGGGCCGAGGAGGGAAGCTCGACGGAGAAGTTGTTACGGTCACAAGATATCTGGGACCGAACACCCGATGCCCGTGAGCGACCAGCTGAAGCAACTGGTCGAGCTCCACAAGGCGACCGAACAGGCCATGAGGGGCCTTATAGTCCGAATGTGGCCTGGCGATTCCCTTCCCAACGGCTACTTCGGCCTGGTGAGGCGGCTTGTGGATGCCTGCCCACGGCTGGAAGTCATCAAGCGGTCCGTCTGCATCGAAGGTGCAGGCAGGGCTTTTGGCCGTGCGAAGGTGCACTGGGGGAAGATGGACGCCGAGAAGCTGGTGAAGGAGGGGCCGCCACAGGGCAAGGAGCATCGCCACACCGAAATGTATTATGAAGGTGTCCTGAAGGGTGCCCGTCTTGTGGCGGACGAGTGTGCGAAGGGTGTAATTTTTGAATGAAACTTGCTCGTGTGATCCTATGTTATGAAAACTAGTTCATTTGCGCTATGCAACGCTTTCAAATTTAAAATATTACCTTCTGTGCGGCCGTTTATAAAATCTGAGAGTTGCTAGTCGTCGGCTTCAGCCCCCATGCAGCTAGTGCTGGGGTTTTCGGGATAAATCTAAGCACTCTTTTTTCCCATTTTTGGATCCTTCGAGGGAGGTGTTCAGCGCAACGAACCAGGCAATCGGGCTATAATGCTTTATCGCTCTCACTTAGCCATAGAAGTCTACAATTTTAAATTTTGGCGAAGCCCCTAGTCTTCGGAAGGCCGAATTTGGGGCGCTATACTGCGCCTAAGTCGAGACAAGGCCGACTCCTCGCTCAAGCGGAAAAAAGTCTCTAGGGACTTGAGACCTCTCGAACAGCGACCAGCTCTCGCCTCATCATGACAGTCAGTTTTAGCTTTCTCTCGAGGTGCTCGTAGGAAGAACCGGGGCACAATCGCAGTAGTTCTCCCAGTGCTACCTTAGCCGATATAGCGTAACGTAAGGTACCAAAACATGGGAACCGGGCAAACCCAACTATTGACCCAATACATGATTCGGAGCTGATGCATATAATGATATAAGTTCTGGGTGCAGCACTGTTGAAAGTTTTCGGACTTCTCACGCCGAATTATGGGGTATACGGAAGCCCCTGGCGTATTGGACGTACCAGAGTGTACGGGGGCTATTTGTCATAGATGAACATATATATAAAAGAATATAGAATGCAATAAAAGACTAGTGCTATGCATTGATTATTTAAGAAATGCGTTGATGCATACTGATACAAGCAGAGCGGTAAGCAAAAATGGGAATATTTGACATGTCCCCCCCAAGGGCAAGCTGTGAGCTGGTATTTAAAACAGGCATTTCACTCGTTGTCACAGACCACCTGGGGATTCCATTGCACGACGTAGCTTCATGCCTCCTTGGGTGTTGTATCATGTGTCCGGCTATCGTACTACCGGATAGGGCTTCCAGAGAGTAAAGTCCTGAAAGAGAGAGGATGATAAAGGTAGTAAGACCCTAGTGCGGTTGAACCGCATTATGGGACGTGCCGCGATCTTGACCCCGCCGACACCCATGGTATTTTCAATGCGTAATTATGTACGCGTGGGACGGATTTTGCCGTTGTACTGAGACTAGGGCAGGGGCCGAATTGCTAGGCGAGCTACGAGCGTGCAAAGCGATCTGTTGCAGGTTACTCCGGACGCGCTTGACGGTGTCCGGGGGCTTGATCGCTGAACTAGTGGATTGCCTCAAAAGGCTGCTTTGTGCTTCTGCTGCGAGGGCCGCAGTGTGCTCCTCCGTACGGAGTGAGCGTTCAGTGTTTCCATTGACTGTGATGACCCCCTAGGTCCTGGCATCTTGAGCTTGAGGTATGCGTAATGCGGTACCGAGCAGTGCGTGATAGCCACTGCAGAACGGGATGATATCGAAGATTAACTCCTCGCTTCGGAAGTTGTCCGGAGATCCGAAGACCACTTCCAGTGTGATTGAGCCTGTACAATGGGCCTCTACACCTGGGATGACGCCTTTAAAGGTCGTTTTGGTGGGTTTGATCCTCGAGGGGTCTATACCCATTTTGCGCACTGTATCCTGATAAAGCAGGTTCAGGCTGCTGCCGCCGTCCATAAGGACTCGAGTGAGGTGAAATCCGTCAATGATTGGGTCTAAGACCAATGCGGCAGATCCGCCATGACGGATACTAGTGGGGTGGTCCCTACGATCAAATTTGATCGGAGAAGAGGACTATGGGTTGAACTTTGGGGCGACGGGCTCCATCGCATATACGTCCCTTAGTGCACGCTTCCGTTCCCTTTTGGGGATGTGGGTTGCGTATATCATGTTCACCGTCTTTACTTGTGGGGGGAAAACCTCTTCTGTCCTCCCATGTTCAGCGGTCGGGGCTCCTCCTCGTCATCGCTGTGCAGCCCCTTGTCCTTGTTTTCGGCGTTTAACTTGCCGGCCTTCTTGAGCACCCACCATTCTCTATTGGTGTGATTGGCTGGTTTGTCAGGGGTGCCGTGTATTTGGCACGAGCGATCGAGTATGCGGTCCAGACTGGACGGGCCCGGAGTGCTTCTTTTGAATGGCTTCTTCCGTTAACCGGGCTTAGAGCCTCTGAATCCGGCATTGACTGCCGTATCCTCGGCGTTATCGCCGTTATTGCGGCGCTTATGTTTGTTGCGACGTGGTCTGCCGTTACTATCCTTGGTATCTGAAGTGCCAAGGTTCCTTGATATGTTGTTGCTGCGAGCCAGCCAGCTATCTTCTCCCGCGCAAAAGCGGGTCATGAGTGTCGTGGGGGCTGCCATGGATTTCGGCTTTTCCTGGACGAGGTGTCGGGCGAGCCACTCGTCACGGATGTTGTGCTTAAATGCCGCTAAGGCCTCTGCATCCGAACAGTCGACAATTTGATTCTTCTTTGTTAGGAACCATGTCCAGAATTGCCTGGACGATTTCCCTAGCTGCTGAATTATGTGGCTCAAGTCATCGGCATCTGGTGGTCGCACATAAGTGCCCTGGAAGTTGTCGAGGAATGCGTCTTCCAGATCCTCCCAACAGCCGACGGAGTCTGCTGGCAAGCTATTCAACCAATGCCGAGCTGGTCCTTTAAGTTTTAACATGAGGTACTTGATGGCATTTAGATCATCGCTGCGAGCCATGTGGATGTGGAGGAGGAAGTCCTCGATCCATACCGCGGGATCTGTTGTACCATCATATGATTCGATATTTACGGGTTAAAAACCCTCTGGGAATTCATGATCCATTACTTCGTCAGTGAAGCATAGGGGGTGTCTTGGCGCCTGCTGTCTTTGGGCTATGTCGCGGCACAGCTCGTATGAGTCTTGCCTGCTGTATTCGGCCCGGCCGGATTTACTTTTACTGTATTCGGCGTGACGGTCACCGTCCCGCGTAGGGGCATGCCCTCGTGATCCATAGATTGATCTTGCGTGTTTTGCCCTGTCTTCCAATACGTCTCGCAGGTCTCGCGTGTTTCCGGTGTCCTGGTATGTTTGTTTGAGTGGCGGCAGGGTGCGGGCTGAACTTCTGGCTGAAATTCCTCTCTGCCTCGGCCACGAGGTGGCCAATCAGCTGCGTCGTACGCTGGTGATATAGGTTTTAATGCTTCCTCCTCAAGTCGGGGTAGCAACCTGCGCTTTGGGTGACTCTTGGAGGGGCGTTCGAGTTCGTATTCCTCGGCCACAAGGACTTCGGTCCATCTATCTGCTAGCAAGTCCTGATCAGCTCGAAGTTGTTGCTGTTTTTTCTTCAGGCTGTTCGCTGTGGCTATAAGCCGGCGTTTAAAGCACTCCTGCTCGACGGGATCCTCAGGTACGACAAATTCTTCATCTTCGAGGCTCACTTCGTCTTCGGTGGGAGGCATGTAATTGTCCTCCTCTCCCTCTGCCGCTCGCTCCGGAGGGCTGGCTTGTTCATCCTCCGGCTCTAGATCCTGCTGAGGGAGTCCTGGATTAGTGGGTATCCGGACAGCCGGACTGTGTACTACGTCCGGACTATTGAAGCGTGAAGATACAAGACTCAAGACTTCGGCCCGTGTCTGGATGGGACTTTCCTTGGCGTGGAAGGCAAGCTTGGCGATCCAGATATTATATTTCCTTCCTTGTAACCGACTCCATGTAAACCCTAGCCCTCTCCGGTGTCTATATAAACCGGAGAGGTTGGTCCTTAGAAGGCCGATCACAATTACAATCATACCATCATAGGCTAGCTCTTAGGGTTTAGCCTCTACGATCTCGTGGTAGATCTACTCTTGTACTACCCATATCATCAATATTAATCAAGCAGGAAGTAGGGTTTTACCTCCATCGAGAGGGCTGAACACAGGTAAACATCTGTGTCCCTTGCTTCCTGTTACCATCAGCCTTGACGCCTGAATCGAGACCCCCTTACCCGAGATCCGGCGGTTTTGACACCGACATTGGTGCTTTCATTGAGAGTTCCTACTGTCGTCATTTGTCGGGCTCGATGGCTCCTTCAATCATCATCAACGACCTTTGTCGGCGAGACTTTCCTCCCGGATAGATCTTCATGTTCGGCGGCTTGCTGCGGGCAATTAAACAGCCATCTGGAGCAGATCGACAACTACGCCCCTGGCCACCAGGTCAGGTTTGGAAACCTGAACTACACGGCGGACATCCACAGAGACTTGATCTTCGATGGATTTGGGCCTATGCCAGGTGCACCGGACAGTCACGTCGAGCATGGCTTAGACCTGCCGTCGGACAAAGTTCAGGGCGTCATCCCCGTACTGTCCCCGGACTTAGATCCGAAGCAGGCTACGTTGCCTAAGGACGGAGGGCTGGACCCCGCCCCCCAGGTCGCACACTCATCGGCGGTGGAGCCGAACACGGGCCTTACCTCTGCGGTGGACTGTGACTCCGAATCCCCGGATTCGTATCCGGACGTTGGTTCCAGTCCGAAGACTCCTGAGCCCGTCAGGCCAGGATGGGCTCCGGTAATGGAGTTCACCGCTGCGGATATCTTCCAGCACTCGCCCTTTGGCGACATGCTTAACTCATTAAAATCCCTCTCTCCGTCAGGAGGCTCTTGGCCGAACTACGTCCGGCTCGAGTGGGAAGCAGGCGATGAAGGAATTCTTTGCCCACCCACCACCCACTTCATTGCCACAGTCGATGATCTAACCGACGTGACTGACTTTGACTCTGAAGGCATCGATGGTATGAACGACGATGCAGGAGAACCGCAAGAGCCACCGCGACACTCCGAAGGAAACCAATGTCGATGAGGCAGCGAAGGATAATCCCCCAGGGGGAAAAGCAAAGTATGGGCGTCGTCGGCGCCGCTCTGAGCCCTGCCACAGGAATACCGGCCCAGAAATTGAAAACAATCCGGATGGCACCGAAGATGAATATAACTCTAGTTGGCGTGCCTTCCATAAGGCCGGCCTGACCGTTGTGGGATACTTGGAGAGGGACAACTATACGCCCCCCTCCAGGGACTAGGCAAGCCTCGGCAATGATGAACTCGGCGTGCCTGAAGATCCAGTGGAACAAGCTCGCTTCAAGCGACGGCTCACGGCCATGGCAAAAATCCTGCAAATGAAGCAACAACAGCTCAAGGCTGACCAAGATTCGCAGGTGGACAAATGGACCAAGGTCCTAGCCACTGAAAGATAAGGACCTAACCGCCCCAACAAAGGGCACAACCAGCCACCCCAACCTAAGCAGGAGAACTCAAGGCGCATGCCCCGACGTCAACACGCCACTACGGTCCAAAACAACACGAAGGACACAAGAAGAAGCATACTCAAGCCGCGGCGCAACGGTCAGAAGCGTCAAGTCAGGAAAGCTGGTGCTAACTTAGCAACTCCCGGTCCGGTCAACGGACAAAGAAGAGCTCAGACCTATCCGACCCGAGCCACACACTAGATAAACCATGCGAAATTCATGGTACTCCCAGAAGGACGGCAAAGCATACCAATAGAGAATGCCGGACCCTCAAAGCAAAGTGGCTGGCCGCGTGCTGGAAACAATGAAGCGAGACTTCTGGTTAAGATATCCCGCCCCCTCCATAATATATAAGTACGGCCGCGTGCCCTAGACCGTGCTAACCACATCAACTCAGTTGCAATACCTAAGGACATAGCAAACCAGGGGCTCCACAAAACGTAAAACCCCCGCTGGTGTGGAATCACCAACAACATCTCTTAAAAGATGCTGGGGGCAAAGGCCAAGTTCTTCTGGCCCATCACTGTAAACGGTTATCTTCGGATCACCAAACAAATACTACGCCAAAGAATAAATCTTCGGCACCTTCCCACCATGCGGCAACTTACCGTATGTTAACGGGATGAACCACGTTGACTAGATTCTACGTGGTCAATCACCCAGGCCAACACCATGTGATACAATCACACGGCCGAACCCGCCCTTAGGGCGGAAACCATACAGCTGCCGGAGTAGCGAGTCGCGCATGCCTATCAAATTTTTGATATGACAGCCTACTATTCGGGCACCAATTGAGGAGTCCGCGCTACCCAACGGTATAACGGCTGGGTTTACCAGGGACCGATCAGGAGCTCTCGGACCAAACGCAAGAGGATGCTCGGCTACCCCCGAGTATTTGCCTTACAAACTTACTTTAACCCAGAACAGGATTGGTGACATGGAATCGGCCCGGACACACAAGGAGTCCTCCCCCCTAGATGAAGGCAGCCCGGATTCACTCTTGATCCACTGACAACTCCCTCCAGTCCGGCCATCACAGGTTCCGCCAAAAAACACCTCTTTTCATAATCACACATCGTACTCGTATGCCTAGACATATCATTCTACTACAATGCGTAGACCTAAATAACACTTACCGACCGTCGCTATTCATCGACACCTCGTGTTACGCCCGATTAGGCCAGGGGCTTCATAATACGGCAATAAAGTCCGACCACCCTCTCGGTCGTCCGGCACCCCGAACTTATAGCACTATATGCATCAGCTCCGAATCATCTCTTGGGTCATTGGTTGGGTTTGCCCGGCTCCCTTGTTTTGGTACCTTACGTTCCGTTATATCAGCTAAGGTAGCGCAGGGAGAACTCTGCGATTGTGTCCCGGATCCGCTTGGACGAGCACCTCGAGAGAAAGCCGAAAACCATTTGTCATGATATAGCGAGAGCTGGTCACTGTTCGAGAGGTTGTAAAATCCTTAAAGATTTATTCCGACAACGCCATTATAAATGCAGAGTGCGATGGATCGATCTTCGATCTGGCGTAATAGAGCCCCTAGTTCGGCCTTCCGAACACTAGGGGCTGCGCCGACCATACTCGTATTCGTATGTCTAAGTGAGAGTAATAAAGCCTTATAGTCCGATTGCACGGTTCGTGGAGAGAAACGCCTCAAAAAGGACCCAACTATGGGATAAAGAGCGTTCAGATATATCCGAACACCCCGTATTCTTTCTACGTAAAGGGCGAAGCCGATAGCCAACTCTCAGGATTCACATACTATAAACAGCCGCACAGGAATAACATATGTTCAAACAAAACAGACAATATACAATAAAAATGCCACTATCCCATATTACAAAAAGCGGCATCAATGCCCTCAGGGAAATATAATGTCTTTGGTACATCTATCTGCCGCAAGGCGGGCTCCCTTCAATACACCTTCATAGTCCTCGATTAGAGGGTATCCGGACAGCCGGACTGTGTACTACGTCTGGACTATTGAAGCGTGAAGATACATGACTCAAGACTTCGGCCCGTGTCCGGATGGGACTTTCCTTGGTGTGGAAGGCAAGCTTGGCGATCCGGATATTATATTTCCTTCCTTGTAACCGACTCCATGTAAACCCTAGCCCTCTCCGGTGTCTATATAAACCGGAGAGGTTGGTCCTTAGAAGGCCGATCACAATTACAATCATACCATCATAGGCTAGCTCTTAGGGTTTAGCCTCTACGATCTCGTGGTAGATCTACTCTTGTACTACCCATATCATCAATATTAATCAAGAAGGAAGTAGGGTTTTACCTCCATCGAGAGGGCCCGAACCTGGGTAAACATCTGTTTCCCTTGCTTCCTGTTACCATCAGCCTTGACGCACAGATCGGAACCCCCTACCCGAGATCCGCCGGTTTTGACACCGACACCTGCTGGAGGGGATTGTCATCGTCTTCGGCACTGTCCGGAGTACTGTTATCTCATGTGCCGGTATCACCGCTTTTGCTCTGGCGAGACTTAGAGCAGCGCCGCTGACGTCGGCGCTTAGGTTGCTTCTTGGAGGGGTCATCCTCCGCTGTCTTGTCGCCATTGCCTTCTTTGGGTGTATCTACCATGTATATATCATATGATGAGGTGGCGGTCTAGTGCCCCGTTGGCAGTGGTTCCTGTTCGTCTCCTTCATTGTTGTCCATACCATCTATGTCTTCGGATTCGAAGTCGAGCATGTCGGTTAGATCATCAACAGTGGCTACTAAGTGGGTGGTGGGTGGGGCGTGAATTTCTTCGTCGTCCGCATCCCATTCTAGCCGGACATAGTTCGGCCAAGGTTCTCCTGACAAAGAGAGAAACCTTAACGAGTTTAGTACATCGCCGAAGGGTGAGTCCGAAAGATATCCGTGAGGTAAACTCCATGACCGGGCGCCCGATCGGATTCGGCAGACGCAGGCGCAGGCGGTTCAGAGTCCGTGGCCGGAGACGAGTCTATAGGTTCAACATCATGGCTCTCGTGAGGGGTAGGGTCAGTATCCGGCTGTATCGCCGCTGAGAGTGCGGCCTCCATGGCGGGGTCTATCCGCCCGTCCTCGGATGGCGCAATCTGCTCTGGATTGAAGGCCGGAGTTGTTGCTGGTGCGATTTCCTGAACACCGTCCGACGGCAGAGCTAAACCATGCTCGTCGTGATCGTTCTGCGCACCTGGCATGGGCTCGAGCCCGTCGAAGAGCAAGTCTCCGCGGATGTCGACCGTGTAGTTCAAGTTTCCGAACCTGACCTGGTGGCCAGGGGGTAGTTCTCGATCTGCTCCAGACGGCCAAGCGAGTTGGCCCGCAGTGCGAAGCCGCCGAATACGAAGATCTGTCCGGGGAAGAAGACCTCACCCTGGACCGCATTGTTACCGATGATCGAAGGAGCCATCACGCCTTATGGTGACGACACAGTGGAACTCTCAATGAAAGCACCAATGTCTGTGTCAAAACCGGCGGATCTCGGGTAAGGGGGTCCCAAACTATGCGTCTAAGGCGGATGGTAACATGAGGCAGGAGACACGATATTTACCCAGGTTTGGGCCCTCTCTATGGAGGTAATACCCTACTTCCTGCTTGATTGATCTTGATGATATGAGTACTACAAGAGTTGATCTACCACGAGATCGTAGAGGCTAAACCCTAAAAGCTAGCTTATGGTATGATCGTTATTGTCCTATGGACTAAACCCTCCAGTTTATATAGACACCGGAGGGGGCTAGGGTTACACAGAGTCGGTTACAATGGGAGGAGATCTTCATATCCATATCTCCAAGCTTGCCTTCCACGCCAAGGAGAGTCCCATCCGGACACGAGATGAAGTCTTCAATCTTTTATCTTCATAGTCCAACAGTCCGGCCAAAGGGTATAGTCCGGCTGTCCGGATACCCCCTAATCCAGGACTCCCTCAGCAGGCTCAGAGTCCACGGCAACACCCTTGCCGGTGGCCCATGGGGGCTCAGCGGGAAAGTACTTGCCGGGGCCTAATTTCCTCCACTTGTTCTGCTCCGTTGATGGTTCACCAGATGGTTGAGTTAACAGAAGCAAAAAGATACCTGGTTCCACAGGTAGCTTGAATGCAGCGAGCTTTGATAGGTAATCGGCGATGTCATTCTCCGCTCGGGGAACGTGCTCCGCTTGTATACCGTCAAAGCGCTCCTCTAGCTTTCTCACCTCATCGACGTAGGCCTCCATCAACAGGCTTTGATAATCTTTGTTGACTATTCTGATGACAAGCTGCGAATCACCCCTGACGATGAGCTTCTTCACCCCGAGGTCTGCCGTGATCCTGAGACCGGCAAGCAGCCCCTCGTACTCAGCAGTATTGTTTGTGGAAATCTCCCAGGGAAAGTGCATCTGGATCACATACTTGAGGTGCTCTCCGGTGGGTGCGACAAGCAGCACACCGGCACCGGCGCCTTGCAGCGAGAAAGCCCCATCAAAGTACATGATCCAGTCGCGACTTGCTTCCTTGCCTGGAAGAGCGGTCTCCTGGATTTCTTCATCGGGCGTAGAGGTCCATTCTGGAATGAACTCCGCCAATACTCTGCTCTGGATTGTCGAAATACTTTCAAACTTCAACCCAAAGCTTGACAACTCCAAGGCCCACTCCACAATCCTTCCGGTTGCATCTGGGTTCTGCAGTATCTGTTGCAATGGGAGGCGGGTGACGACAGTGATCTCGTGGGCTTGGAAGTAATGACGCAGCTTCCTCGAGGCGATAAGGAGGCCGAAGAGCAATTTCTGCACACCGGAATATCTTGACCTAGCCCCCTGCAAGAGGGAGCTGACAAAGTAAACCGGGTGCTGCATCATCATCTTCTTCTGCACCACTCCGCTTGACTGCGCGGGCTCTGCCCCGATGGCGTCAGACTCTGTCGGGGGCCTTGCCTTGCCGGCACCAGGCCCTGCCGGGGGAATGTCTGACTTGCCATCCGCCGGTCCTGCCGTTGCCACTGCCTCTTCGTCGACCTCCCTCTATGCCACTAGTGCGGCGCTGACCACTTGATTCGTTGCCGCCAGATACAGCAGCAACGACTCTTGTGGTTTAGGCACAACCAGTATTGGCGTAGAGGAAAGGTATTTCTTCAGATCCTGCAACGCCGCCTTGGCGTCTGGGATCCACTCCATTGGGCATGCCTTCTTCAGGATTTTGAAAAAGGGAAGGGCACGCTCAGCAGACTTGGAGATGAATCTGCTCATGGCGGCAACACAGCCAGTGAGCCGGCGCACATCCTTGATCCGATTGGGTGCCTCAATCTGCTCAATAGTCTTGATCTTGTCTGGGTTTGCCTCGATCCCACGCTGCGACACAAAGAACCCGAGAAGTTTTCCTGATGGGACGCCAAAGACACACTTCTCAGGGTTCAGCTTGAGGTTGATCTTGCGTAGGTTGGCAAATGTCTCTTCTAAGTCTTGTACAAGGGTCGCCTTGTGCTTGGTTTTGACCACTATGTCATCCATATAAGCTTCCATATTTCTATGTAGCTGGGGTTCAAAACCGATTTGGACTGCCCTTGCAAATGTTGAACCAGCACTCTTCAACCTGAAAGGCATCCGTAAAAAGCAATACGTACCACATGGGGTGATGAATGATGTCTTCTCTTCGTCTTCTCTTGTCATGAAGATCTGGTGGTAGCCCGAGTAGGCGTCGAGGAATGATAACAGATCACACCCAGCCATGGAGTCAACAACCTGGTCGATGCGCGACAACGGGAAGGGGTCGTTAGGACAAGCCTTATTGATATCTGTGTTGTCAATACACAGCCTCACACTTCTCGTTTTCCTTGCGCACCACCACCGAATTGGCCAACCACGTTGGATGGAGCACTCCCCTCACCAAGCCTGCTGCTTCCAACTTTCTAACCTCCTGTGTAATGAATTCCTGCCGTTCCAAAGCTTGCTTCCTGACATTCTGCTTAACGGGTCGCGCATGGGGACAGACAACAAGATGGTGCTCAATCACTTCCCTGGGAACGCCGGGGATGTCAGATGCTTGCCACGCAAACACATAGACATTCGGCCGCAGGAAAGTGATGAGCGCACTTTCCTATTTGCTGTCAAGGGTGGAGCTTATGGTTAAAGCCCCTCCCATACCATCCTACTTGACGGAAACCTTCTTGGTCTCTAGTGGCGCAGCTCTGGTTTTCTTGCTCTTGCTGGTGGAGCTCTCTGGCACATCCTCGACGGTAGCACAACACTCTGAAGAGGTGCGCTTGCCGGAGTGGGTGCGAGAGGTCTTACCGGTCTTCTTCCCTCCACAGGGCTTCGTGGCGGGGAGTAAGTGCTATGGCGGCGATTCTTTGCAACTGCTTCCTGGTAGAGTAGGTCGGCGCAGATCAGCGCGTCCTTCTTGTCGGAGGGGACGGTGATGATGTTCATCGGCCCGAGCATCTTCAGCGTGTTGTAGGCGTAGTGCGATGCTGCCATGAACTTGGCTAGTGACGGGCGGCCGAGGATCCCGTTGTAGGGCAAGGGGATCTCGGCTACATTGAAGACAACCCTCTCCGTCCTGTAGTTCAACTCGCCTCCAAACGTCACAGGCAATGTGACCTTTCCCTTTGGCTGGCTCCTTCCCGGGTTGACCCCTTGAAACGTCCCCGTTTCCTCGAGGTCTCCATCAGGAATTTGCAGCCTTTTGATCACAACGGGTGAGATCAAGTTCAGACCGGCCCCGCCATCAACCTGCATCTTGTTTACCTTGAGGTTGTGTATCATTGGTGAGACCAACAACGGCAAGCACCCGACCGCAGTTGTGCGGTCAGGGTGGTCCTCGGCGTCAAAGATGAGGGGCGTGCCGAACCACTTGACCGGCGTCGAGCGAACTCAGGGCTCATTGTGATCTCACGCGCCTACTATTTGAGCTGGCGGTGAGAAGTATGCGGCAAGGCGCCACCATCGACGCACATGGCCTCTGTAGCCTTCTGAAACTCTTGCTCGCCGGACTCGTCGTCCTCGTCATGATCATCGTCTTCTTGCTTCTTGTCGCGGCCCCGAGCGGGCCTCTCTTGTTGGTTGTCCTTGCCGCGGTGGCCTCCTTGGCCGCCACGCTTCTTGCCAGACCCTTCGACACCATCCTGACCCTTCTCCTCGTCCCGCCTCTCATACTTGGCCTTTTGCTTCTCAGCAAGCAGCTCGACTTGTCGGCAGTTCTGGAGGTCGTGGCCCTTGGTGCGATGGATCTTGCAATACTGCTTGTCGGAGCCCCCCGGCTTGTCGGCAACCGCCAAGGCCTGGCAAGCGGTGCACCAGGAAATTTCCTTGCCGGGGTCATCTCCCTTAGCCTTCTTGGCGGCACCGGTGCTGTCGGATCCCTCGACGGCAGGCACGGTCTTTCGCTTGCATTTCCTGTTGCGACACCGGCCTTCTTCGTTGGGGCACGATGTCTTCGTCAGTAGAGTCGGTTTCTGCGCCGGCGTCCTCGCCAGGGTACTTCCTTCCCTCTTCAGCCCAGGCACAGCTATCGGCCAGAACATAAAGTTCGGCCACATCCTTAACCTTGTTCATCGCCAGCTCTTCGCGCATCTTGCGGTTGCACACGTTCTGATGGAACGCGCTAATCACGGTGGCGGGATGAACATCGGGGATGTTGTACTGCACTCGGCTGAACCTCTGGATGTACTTGCGTAGGGTTTCCCCTTCCTTGTGGGGAATGATATGCAAATCACTGGCCTGGCCATGAGCTTGGTGGCCCCGGTGAAGGCACCAACGAACTCATGGCACAGATCCAACCAAGAAGAAATGGAATCCGCCGGCAAGTGCATCAACCAAGATATCACGTTGGGCTTCAGTGCCAACGGTAAGTAATTGGCAAGCACCTTGTCGTCGCAAGCTCTGGCAGCTTGCATCGCAATGGTGTAGACGTTGAGGAACTCTGAAGGATGGGTCTTGCCATTGTACTTCTCGCCGACGTCGGGCTTGAACGCGCAGTGGGACGGCCACTAGAATCGCCACAGCTCAGGGGTAAAGGCTGGGCAACCCACCTCGTAAGGTAGGTCGCCGGAGCCCCCCGGTGCTGGCTGGTCCATAGCGGGCCCCGCCTGCTTATCCTACTGGTGGCGTGTATCGTGCTGGCGCTCGATGGTGGTTCGAGCATCTTCGTGGGTTCGTTCCCGAAGAACTTGGCGCTGGTCGCCGTGGGTCCATGGGTCGGACGACACTATGGAAATGTTATCACAAGCGTCATCGCGACTGACCAACACCCGCGGTGGCTGGCGTGGAGGAGGGGAGTGCACTGTGGCCGCAACACCCCGACCCCTCCACCGCTGGCATGCAGTGGTTCGACGGAGCACCGACCCGAGGGCCTCGCCGGTCGTGGATCATCTTTATTGGCGACGGCGACGAGGCTCCGAATGGTGGCTCTCCACTCGTCAAGCTTCTCCGTGGCAGGAGGGAAGTCGAGGAGCAGCTGCGTGCGTGCCAAAGCTTCTACTGGCGTGGGTGGTGGCGACAGCTGCGTGGACCATGGTGTGCGTCGACTTCTAACCACGTTAGAAGGAGCTCTATCACGGCCCAGCGGCTGCATGCCATTTTCGCCAGCACTTTGGCGGGCATGCTGGACTCCTTCGTCCCGCAGATGATGCACATGACTCTTCCCACGGCGGCGTCCGGGGTCCCCAGCGTGGTGGCACTATTCGTCGGCGCACCCTGGGAAGAGAGCATTATGGGCGCCGGCGTAGGCATCTTGGAGGTTGCTACGCCGTCCGTGGGTGGCACATCGACACTCCTGGAGGGCTCCGCGGCACATGCGGGGGGCCCAGCCCCGTCTTTGGATTTGGCGGTGCGCGGCCCGTCGTCCGGCACACGAACGACACCGCTCGCCAGGCTCTGACTGCCACAGTGATGCTTGTGCTCGCGGGCCGTGGCTCGGGTCCTGTCCGCGACCGGCCCGCTGCTCGTCTGCACTGGCACGGGCCGTTCGGCTCCCGACGAGCCGATCGCCGTGATCGTCTTCTTCTTGGGAACCATGGCGATGAAGAACCGCTAGGCTAACTGCTAGATCGGATTCTCACAGCTGCGCCCCCTACCTAGCGCGCCAAAGATGTCGGTGAAAAACGACACCTATGGGATCACAACAATCCCTACTACGGTTGGCGGGCGCGGGGTCGTGAGAAGAGCAAGTCTAACAGGAAGCACACTAATCGTTTACCCAGGTTCAGGCCGCGAGGATGCGTAAAACCCTAGTCCTGCTTTGGTGGATGTTGATACGTCCATTTTGCATCATGCTTTTATATCAATATTTATTGCATTATGGACTATTATTGCACTTTATGTCACAATACTTATGCCTATTCTCTCTTATTTTACAAGGTTTACATAAGGAGGGAGAATGCCGGTAGCTGGAATTCTGGGCTAGAAAAGGAGCAAATATTATAGACCTATTCTGCACAACTCCAAAAGTCCTGAAACTCCACGGAATATCTTACAATAAATAATACAAAATCCTCGCCAAAGATGAAGGCCAGGGGGCGCGCCCCCTATCTCGTGGGCCACCTGGTGGCCCTCCGATGGCCATCTTCTGCTATATGAGGTCTTTCGTCGAGAAAAAAAATCAGAAGCAACCTTTCGGGATGAAACTCCGCCGCCACGAGGCGGAACGTTGGCGGAACCAATCTAGGGCTCCGGGGAGGGGGAAATCGTCATCATCATCATCACCAACGCTCCTCTCATCGGGAGAGGGCAATCTCCATCAGCATCTTCACCAGCACCATCTCCTCTCAAAACCCTAGTTCATCTCTTGTATCCAATTCTTGTCTCCAAGTCTGGGATTGGTACTAGTAGGTTGCTAGTAGTGTTGATTACTCCTTGTAGTTGATGCTAGTTGGTTTATTTGGTGGAAGATCATATGTTCAGATCCTATATGCATATTAATACCCCTACGATTATGAACATGAATATGCTTTGTGAGTAGTTACGTTTGTTCCTGAGGACATGGGAGAAGTCTTGCTATTAGTAGTCATGTGAATTTGGTATTCGTTTGATATTTTGATGAGATGTATATTGTCTAGCCTCTAGTGGTGTTATGTGAACGTCAACTACATAACACTTCACCATTACTTGGGCCTAGAGGAAGGATTTGGGAAGTAATAAGTAGATGATGGGTTGCTAGAGTGACAGAAGCTTAAACCCTAGTTTATGCATTGCTTCGTAAGGGGCTGATTTGGATCCATATGTTTCATGCTATGGTTAGGTTTACCTTAATACTTTTGTTGTATTTGCGGATGCTTGCAATAGAGGTTAATGATAAGTGGGATGTTTGTTCAAGTAAGAACAACACCCAAGCACCGGTCCACCCACATATCATATTATCAAAGTACCGAACGCGAATCATATGAACGTGATGAAAACTAGCTTGACGATATTCCCATGTGTCCTCGGGAGCGCTTTTCCTATTATAAGAGTTTGTCCAGGCTTGTCCTTTGCTACAAAAAGGATTGGGCCACCTTGCTGCACTTTATTTAATTTTGTTACTTGTTGCTTGTTACAAATTATCCTATCACAATACTATCTGTTACCACTTGTTTCAGTACTTGCAGAGAGGACCTTGCTGAAAACCGCTTATCATTTCCTTCTGCTCCTCGTTGGGTTTGACACTATTACTTATCGAAAGGACTACGATAGATCCCCTATACTTGTGGGTCATCAAGACTCTTTTCTGGCACCGTTGCCGGGGAGTGAAGCGCCTTTGGTAGGTGGAATTTGGTATGGAAAAATTTATATAGTGTGCTGAAATTTACTGTCACTTGTTACTATGGAAAGTAATCCTCTGAGGGGCTTGTTCGGGTTATCTTCACCCCGTCCAGTAGAGCAAAGAGGTGCTCCTCAACCTACTGAACCTATTGAAAATGAAACTCCTTTTGAAGTTCCTTCGGGTATGATGGAAAAACTGCTAGCTAATACTTTTGTAGGAGATGGAACCAAGCATCCTGATGAACACTTAATATATGTGGATGAGGTTTGTGGATTATTTAAGCTTGCGGTATACCCGATGATGTTGTTAAGAAGAAGGTCTTCCCTTTATCTTTGAAGGGAGATGCATTGACATGGTATAGGCTATGTGCTGATACGAGATCATGGAACTACAAAAGACTGAAATTGGAATTTCATCAACCTATGCATCTTGTTCATCGTGATCTCAATTATATATATAAATTTTGGCCTCGCGAAGGAGAAAGCATCGCTCAAGCTTGGGGGAGGCTTAAATCAATGTTATATTCATGCCCCAATCATGAGCTCTCGAGAGAAATAATTATTCAAAGTTTTTATGCTCAACTTTCTCATAATAATCAAACCATGCTCGATACTTCTTGTGCTGGCTCTTTTATGATGAAGACTATTGAATTCAAATGGAATTTATTGGACAGAATTAAACGCAACTCTTAAGATTGGGACCTCGACGAAGGTAAGGAGTCAGGTATGACACCTATGTTTGATTGTGTTAAATCTTTTATGGATAACGATATTTTCCGTAACTTTAGCACTAAATATGGACTTGACTCTGAGATAGTAGCTTCTTTACGTGAATCTTTTGCTACCTATGTTGATCTCCCCAAGGAGAAGTGGTTTAAATATCATCCTCCCATAGAAGTAAAAGTAGCTGCACCTATTAAAGTTGAAGAAAAGACTGTCACTTATAATGATCCTATTGTTCCTACCTCTTATGTCGAGAAACCACCTTTCCCTGTTAGAACAAAGGATCATGCTGAAGCTTCAACTGTGGTTCGTAAAAGCAATATTAGAACTTATGCACCTCCTGAGCAAGTCAAAGTAGAACCTAATATTGTTATTGTTAAAGATCTCTTGTCTGATAATATTGATGGGCATGTTATTCAATTCTGTGGTGAATCTGCTAGAATTGCTAAACCTGGCGCTAAAGATAAACATAGACCTGTGGTAGGCGTGCCTGTTATTTCTTATAAAATAGGAGATCATTGTTATCATGGCTTATGTGATATGGGTGCTAGTGCTAGTGTTATAACTTATGACTTATATAAAGAAATTAAGCATGAAATTGCACCTGCTGAGTTAGAAGTTATTGATGTCACCATTAAACTTGCCAATAGAGATACCATATCGCCAGTGGGAATTGTTAGAGATGTTGAAGTCATGTGTGGAAAAATTAAATATCCTGCTGATTTTCTCGTTCTTAGCTCTCCACAAGATAGCTTTTGTCCCATTATATTTGGTTGACCTTTCTTGAATACTGTTAATGCTAAGATAGGCTGCGAAAAGAATGTTGTTACTGTTGGCTTGGATAATATGATTCATGAGTTTAATTTCTCTAAGTTTAGTAAACAACACCGTGAAGAAGAATTGCCTAGTAAGGATGAAATTATTGGTCTTGCTTCTATTTCCGTACCTCCAAGTGATTCTTTAGAGCATTATTTTCTAGACCATGAAAATGATATGTTTATGAATGAAAAAAGGGAAATAGATGAAGTATTCTTTAAACAGGAACCTATTCTGAAACATAATTTGCCTGTTGAAATCCTAGGGGATCCTCCTCCACCCAAGGGTGATCCCGTGTTTGAGCTTAACCGTTTCCTGATAATCTTAAATATGCTTATCTTGATGAAAAGAAAATATATCCTGTTATTATTAGTGCTAACCTGTCAGAGCATGAAGAAGAGAGATTATTGAAAACTCTGAAGAAGCACCGTCTTTGCTATTGGATATACTCTTGATGATCTTAAGGGCATTAGTCCCACTCTATGTCAACATAAAATAAATTTGGAAGAAGATGCCAAACCGGTTCACGATCATCAACAAAGGCTTAATCCTAAGATGAAAGAAGTGGTGAGAAAATAAATACTAAAGCTTCTGGAGGCATGTATAATTTATCCCGTTGCTGATAGTCAGTGGGTAAGCCATGTTCATTGTGTTCCTAAGAAGGGAGGTATTACTGTTGTTCCCAATGATAAAGATGAATTGATCCCGCAAAGAATTATTACAGGTTATAGGATGGTAATTGATTTCCGCAAATTAAATAAAGCTACTAAGAAAGATCATTACCACTTACCTTTTATTGATCAAATGCTAGAAAGATTATGCAAACATACACATTATTGCTTTCTAGATGGTTATTCTGGTTTCTCTCAAATACCTGTCGCTAAGGATCAATCAAAGACTACTTTTACATGCCCTTTTGGTACTTTTTGCTTATAGACGTATGCCTTTTGGTTTACGTAATGCACCTGCTACCTTTCAAAGATGCATGATGGCTATATTCTCTGACTTTTGTGAAACGATTTGTGAGGTTTTCATGGACGACTTTCCGTCTATGGATCCTCCTTTGATGATTGCTTGAGCAATCTTGACCGAGTTTTGCAGAGATGTGAAGAAAATAATCTTGTCTTGAATTGGGAAAAGTGCCACTTTATGGTTAATAAAGGTATTGTCTTGGGGCATAAAGTTTCTGAAAGAGGTATTGAAGTTGATAAAGCCAAAGTTGATGCTATTGAAAAGATGCCATGTCCCAAGGACATCAAAGGTATAAGAAGTTTCCTTGGTCACACCGGATTTTATAGGAGGTTCATTAAGGACTTCTAAACAATTTCTCGGCCTCTGACTAATTTATTACAAAAAGATATACCATTTGTCTTTGATGATGATTGTGTAGAAGCATTTGAAATACTTAAGAAAGCATTGATCTACGCACCTATTGTTCAGCCACCGATTGGAATTTACCCTTGAAATTATGTGTGATGCTAGTGATTATCTTTGTAGGTGCTGTTCTTGGGCAAAGAGTTGATAAGAAATTAAATGTTATCCATTATGCTAGTAAAACTTTAGACAATGCTCAAAGAAACTATGCTACTCTTGAAAAAGAATTTTTAGCAGTTGTATTTGCATGTGATAAGTTCAGACCTTATATTGTTGATTCTAAAGTAACTATTCACACTGATCATGCTGCTATTAAATATCTGATGGAAAATAAAGATGCTAAACCTATACTTATTAGATGGGTTCTCTTGCTACAAGAATTTGATTTGCATATTGTTGATAGAAAGGGAGCTGAGAACCCCGTTGCGGACAACTTCTGTAGGTTAGAAAATGTCCTTGATGACCCACTACCTATTGATTATAGCTTTCCCGATGAGCAATTAAATGTCATAAATACTTCTCGTAGTACTCCATCGTATGCTGATTATGCTAATTACATTGTTGCTAAATTTATACCACCTAGTTTCACATACCAGCAAAAGAAAAAGTTTTTCTATGATTTGAGACATTACTTTTGGGATGACCCACATCTTTATAAAGGAGTAGATGGCGTTATTAGACGTTCTGTACCTAAGCATGAACAGGAACAGATCTTACGCAAGTGTCACTCCGAAGCCTATGGAGGACACCACGCTGGAGATAGAACTGCGCATAAGGTATTGCAATCTGGTTTTTATTGGCCTACTCTCTTCAAGGATGCCCGTAAGTTTGTCTTATCTTGTGATGAATGCCAAAGAATTGGTAATATTAGTAGACGTCAAGAAATGCCTATGAATTATTCACTTGTTATTAAACCATTTGATGTTTGGGGCTTTGATTATATGGGACCTTTTCCTGCCTCTAATGGATATACACATATTTTAGTTGATGTTGATTACGTTACTAAGTGGGTAGAAACTATTCCAACTAGTAGTGCTGATCATAACACCTCTATGAAAATGCTTAAAGAAGTTATTTTTCCGAGGTTTGGAGTCCCTAGATATTTAATGACTGATGGTGGTTCACATTTTATTCATGGTGCTTTCCGTAAAATGCTTGCTAAATATGATGTTAATCATAGAATTGCATCTCCATATCACCCACAGTCTAGTGGTCAAGTAGAATTGAGTAACAGAGAGCTCATGTTAATTTTGCAAAAGACTGTCAATAGGTCTAGAAAGAATTGGTCCAAGAAACTTGATGATGCATTATGGGCCTATAGAACTGCATATAAAAATCCTATGGGTATGTCTCCGTATAAAATGGTTTATGGAAAAGCATGTCACTTACCTCTCGAACTAGAACATAAGGCATACTTGGGCTATTAAAGAGCTCAATTATGATTTCAAACTTGCCGGTGAGAAGAGGTTATTTGATATTAGCTCACTTGATGAATGGAGAACCCAAGCTTATGAAAATGCCAAGTTGTTCAAAGAAAAAGTTAAAAGATGGCATGATAAAAGGATACAAAAGCACGAGTTTAATGTAGGTGATTATGTATTGCTATACAACTCTCGTTTAAGATTTTTTGCAGGAAAACTTCTCTCCAAATGGGAAGGCCCCTACGTGATCGGGGAGGTCTATCGTTCTGGTGCCATAAAAATCAACAACTTCGAAGGCACAAATCCGAAGGTGGTAAACGGCCAAAGAATCAAACACTATATCTCAGGTAATCCTATAAATGTTGAAACCAATGTTACTGAAACCGTAACCCCGGAGGAATACATAAGGGACACTTTCTGCACCGTTTGAGACTCGAAAAGGAATAGGTATGTGGTACGCTAAGTAAACCGACTCCAAAACAATTTTTAAGGCAATATTTCTCCGTTTTGGAATATTTAGAAAAATAGAAAAATAAGTGGCAGTCCGGGAAAGACACGAGGGCCCCACGAGGGTGGAGGGCGCGCCCCCTACCTCGTGGGCACCTCGTGTGTCTTCCGGACTCCGTTTTCTTGCACGATACGCATTTTGGTCGATAAAATTCATTATATATTCTCCCGAAGGTTTTGACCCCCATATCACGCAAATCTCCTCTGTTCTTGTTTCGAGCTGTTTTTCTGACAGATCTAGATTATCATGACGTCCCCAAGTGCTTCCAAGGACAAGTTCTTCGAGAAGGTCATCAACCCTTACCTCGCGGAGGTGCTGCGACACCCTCAAACCATTGAGTTGCGTGATGGGTTGCTGCACATCCGCGATGAAGAGGGACCAAAAGGAAACGGAAGCGTGGAGACGAGGCTAGAAGCAATGGAGCAACAAGTTTTCAAGTGTCATGGGATGGTGGAACGTGGACTCAACTCCAACCACATGATGATCGCGGAGTTCACTAGCAACCACAAGTTGGATGCCGACAACATCCGGGAGGCCATCTTCAAGCTTCATGAGAAGATCGAGCACCTTCAAGCCCAAATCTATGACCTGCAAAATCAAAACTGTGAGTATGAATATAGATTCAAAAGGATGAGTTTGGCTGCAGATTTGAGGATCCCGGAGACTTGATCATCCTTCTATGATGGTGAGCCCATGCCTTGGAAGATGGACGACAAGCCCGCATCATCAACAACAGCTCCACCTTCTTCACCAACAAAGGAGACATAATCACATGGGTATGGGCACTCCCCTTGGCAACTGCCAAGCTTGGGGGAGGTGCCCCGGTATCGTATCACAACCACACCTCCTATCTTTACCGTTTTTCTTAGTTTGATCCTATTAGTAGTGTCTTTATCTAGTAGAATAAAGTTTATGGCATGATCTATTTTTGAGTTTTTGCTTTATGATCTCTCTATGTAATCGAGTCCGTGAGCTATATAATAAAGATTAGTGTAGAGTCAAGGGCTTGATTGTTTTGCCATGATCTTGAGTGAGTAAAAGAAAGATAAAAATAATAAAAAGAAATAAAGAGTTCATATTGATCTTATTGGGAGTGATGACTTCACATAGAAGAGTATGATAATTAAAAGTTGTTGGGAGTTGGCAAACATAGCTTTGGTCAGCATTGCAATTAATAGGAAGTAATAAAGAAAGAGAAGTTTCATATATAAATATACTATTATTGACATCTTTTATGATTGTGAGCACTCATTAAAATATGACATGCTAAAGAGTTGATGTTGGACAAGGAAGACAACGTAATGGGTTATGTTTTCTTATATCTGAGATAAAGTATATTGTCATGGATCTTCCAACATGTTGAGCTTGCCTTTCCCCTCATGCTAGCTAAATTCTCGGCACCAAGTAGAGATACTACTTGTGCTTCCAAAAACCCTTAAACCAGTTTTGCCATGAGAGTCCACCATATCTACCTATGGATTGAGTAAGATCCTTCAAGTAAGTTGTCATCGGTGCAAAGCAATAAAAATTGCTCTCTAAATATGTATGATTGATTGGTGCGGGGGAAATAAGCTTTATACGATCTTGTGATGTGGAAGAAATAAAAGCGACAGACTGCATAATAAAGGTTCATATTACAAGGGGCAATATAAAGTGACGTTCTTTTGCATTAAGATTTTGTGCATCCTACCATAAAAGCGCATGGCAACCTCTGCTTCCCTCTGCGAAGGGCCTATCTTTTATTATTATCCTCTACCTTATGCAAGAGTCATGGTGATCTTCACCTTTCCTTTTACATTTTATCCTTTGGCAAGCACAGTGTGTTGGAAATATCCTGATTGATATATCTAATTGGATGTAGGGGGCATGAGTTATTATTGTTGACATTACCCTTGAGGTAAAAGGTTGGGAGGCGAAACTATAAGCCCCTATCTTTCTCTGTGTCCGATTAAAACTCCGTAACCACAAGTATCGCGTGAGTGTTAGCAATTACGAAGGACTAAATGATAGTTGAGTATGTGGACTTGCTATTAAGCTCTGACATAGACTCTTTCTAATGTTATGATAAATTGCAATTGCTTCAATGACTGAGATTATAGTTTGTTGGTTCTCAATAAAGTTTATGATTCGTACTGCATTGTGAATGGATTATTACTTGAACATAAGAAATCATATGACAATATCTATATATGTTGTTGTTATGAGAATAATCATGATGCCTTCATGTCCATATTTTATTTTTATGGACACCTCTACCTCTAAACATGGGGACATATTTATCGTTATCGGCTTTCGCTTGAGGACAAGTGAGGTCTAAGCTTGGGGGAGTTGATACGTCCATTTTGCATCATGCTTTTATATCAATATTTATTACATTATGGGCTGTTATTGCATGTTATGTCACAATACTTATGCATATTCTCTCTTATTTTACAAGGTTTACATAAGGAGGGAGAATAAAAAGCTGGAGAATTACGAAATTTGGAAAAGGAGAAAATATTAGAGACCTATTACGCACAACTCCAAAAGTCCTGAAACTCCACGGAATATCTTACAATAAATAATAAAAATCCTCGCCAAAGATGAAGGCCAGGGGCCCACACCACATCCACGAGGGTGGGGCGCCCCTCCTAGGGCGCGCCCCCCGACCTCGTGGGCCCCCTGGTGGCCCTCCGATGCCCATCTTCTGCTATCTGAGGTCTTACGTCGAGAGAAAAAATCAGAAGCAACCTTTCGGGACGAAACTCCGCCGCCACGAGGCGGAACCTTGGCGGAACCAATCTAGGGCTCGGGCAGAGCTGTTCTGCCGGGGACATTTCCCTCCGGGAGGGGGAAATCGTCATCATCATCATCACCAATGCTCCTCTCATCGGGAGAGGGCCATCTCCATCAACATCTTCATCAGCACCATCTCCTCTCAAAACCCTAGTTCATCTCTTGTATCCAATTCTTGTCTCCATGTCTGGGATTGGTACTAGTAGGTTGCTGGTAGTGTTGATTACTCCTTGTAGTTGATGCTAGTTGGTTTATTTGGTGGAAGATCATATGTTCAGATCCTATATGCATATTAATACCCCTCTGATTATGAACATGAATATGCTTGATGAGTAGTTACGTTTGTTCCTGAGGACATGGGAGAAGTCCTGCTATTAGTAGTCATGTGAATTTGGTATTCGTTTGATATGTTGATGAGATGTATGTTGTCTAGCCTCTAGTGGTGTTGTGTGAACGTCGACTATCGACTACATAACACTTCACCATTATTTGGGCCTAGAGGAAGGCATTGGGAAGAAATAAGTAGATGATGGGTTGCTAGAGTGACAGAAGCTTAAACCCTAGTTTATGCATTGCTTCGTAAGGGGCTGATTTGGATCCATATGTTTCATGCTATGGTTAGGTGTACCTTAATACTTTTGTTGTAGTTGCGGATGCTTGCAATAGAGGTTAATCATAAGTGGGATTTGTTCAAGTAAGAACAACACCCAAGCACCGGTCCACCCACATATCAGATTATCAAAGTACCGAACGCGAATCATATGAACATGATGAAAACTAGCTTGACGATATTCCCATGTGTCCTCGGGAGCGCTTTTCCTATTATAAGAGTTTGTCTAGTCTTGTCCTTTGCTACAAAAAAGGATTGGGACACATTGCTGCACTTTATTTACTTTTGTTACTTGTTGCTCGTTACAAATTATCCTATCACAAAACTATCTGTTACCACTTGTTTGATTTGGCAGAGAATACCTTGCTGAAAATCGCTTATCATTTCCTTCTGCTCCTCGTTGGGTTTGACACTCTTACTTATCGAAAGGACTACGATAGATCCCCTATACTTGTGGGTCATCAGATGTATTGAGTGTTCTTGTGTTCTTGAGATAGCTTCGGGGTGTAACCTGCCCAAAAGAGCCGAATCCCCCTCCAGTATGCCATGGGCATCCTTTTATAGTCGAAATGGGCTGCCACAGTGGCACACAGGAGGTGGAAAGGTCTACAGGGCTGCGAGCTTATCGCCCGTATTACAGGACAAGACACATTTAATGCATCGCTTAGGTGTCCCTTAGCTTTAGCGGGACGGGAACGAGGCCCGTCCCGTCCATTGCCGCCTCGCCTTGCTTCGACACGCGCCCAGGCTAGCATGCATGCAGCGCCATGTAGGCAGGCAGGCAGCTGAGGTGGTGCGGTGGTAGGGTCTTCACGAAGATCTGCATGCCACCATGTAGGAGCCTGCTGACTTGGCCCGGGAGCCGCATGTTGCCACGCAGGTGCCTGCCCAGCTGGTTGGGCTGGCAGCTACATGCGAACGGCGGCGGAGTCTTGGTCGACGCGGGCCTGGCTGTGGCCCCGCTGATGTTCTTGGCAAGGGCCTTGCCGGGGGCCCGGCAAGGGTCTTGCTGTGGCGTTCTAGTTGTCCTCGGCAAGGCGTTTGCCGGGGGTCTTGTGGATTCCCTCGGCCAGGATCCCGCCGAGGGTCGCCGTCTTCTGGTCCTCATCTGATCTCACATGTTTATGATCTTGACAAAGATCTGCATGCCACCACAGAGGTGCCTCCCGAGCCTCTGTTCCAACGTAGTCGTTGGCGGCGTTTGGAACCCGTGGGCTCAACGGTGGCCCGCTCTGTTGGTGTCGGGCGAGCTGCCCCGGCAAGGCTCTTGCCGGGGCTGCTGAGGCCGCCCCGGCAAGGATCTTGCTGGGGGAACCTACTTCGCCCCTCTGCTCTTCGGGTTCTTGGTCTTGGCATTGCCTTGTTTGTCTTGGGCTTTGGCTTTTCTCCGGCTTCCCTCCCTTGCCTTGCTGTGTGCGGCCGTGGCGCGCGGCTCTAACTGCTCGTTCACAAGTAAAGGGGTCAAAAGGAGAACCCCTACTTTTGTACCCCGACAGTAGCAACGGCGCATCAGCTCTTTTTAATCGTTTTGCTCTCTCTTCCCCCCTCCCCCGATCAATCCCTGTCTTAATGTTTTCGGTCTCAAAACAAACATAGCACTGCGTTGATTTTGGGGCTTGATGAAAAATCGAGTGCTGGTTTCTGTAGGTTGGCCCTCCCAGCAAATGGGATGTTGGTCCACCACAGACTAAGAGGCTAAAAATACAAGTTGTATGGTGCAGAGGCAAGTAAACAAACGCCATCGAGAGCCATCCACTGAAGAAAAAAAATTGCGTCTGATGTGCTTCTTCAGTCGCGTCGCCGACCCCCTCTTTAATCTAGTTCGCTCGGGGATCTAGCTGGTATCATTTTTTTCAGAGGGCGAACAAGTATCAGGTAGGCGTAGCTTTTGATTTTTAACATGCGTAGCCCACGATATATGGATACAGTGGTTTCAACTTATTTTTTGAGGTCCATACCGGCCTATGGGCCTCCCAGCATAGGTTTTACTTTTTCTTCAAGATCGGCAACCCAATGTATTTTTTTAATAAAACACAGATCTCTCTTCTATTTATCTATATATAAGAATAATAATGTTGTGTCCAATTTATGTTTTCCCTTCTAACCACATTATATATATTTATATTATTACTATTATCGTATATTTTATAGAGACTTATATATACATTATAAAAACATCCCACGTGTTATTAACTTATAAAAGTAAATGTTTAATGAAGTTGGCACGGAAAATCCTGGTTGTTTTTACTCACGTGCAAGGAAAATCCTGGTGATTATGCATAAAAAGCTTGCAAAGATTTTAAGGACCAATGTAATAATAACGCGCTCATTTTTGTTTTGAGCAATAACTTGCTAATTTTTTAATTTTATATATAAAAAATGTGTCGCTCCGGTTTATTTTTTGATATTAATTGCTCCTTCTAACCTAACATTATATATAGAATGAGCCCAGCTAATTCGTGTATTTCAAGAAATTGCAAATGGGCTGGGATTTATTAGAAAATATTAAATGGGCCGCATTGACGTGAAATTATTTGTTCACCCAGCCCAGCAAATGGACTTTACATTCTAGAAAACATGGATTAAATATATGCCACATTTTTGCAGGCTGACATGTGGGCTAATAAGTCAAAGCCTACGCAAGGCGTTGTCAACTTGGTCAACAAATGATTATGACATCCGCAGCCATTGTATTTATATCCAACGGCCGGCATGCACCTTCAATCTCTCGTCTTCTTCCTCCAGCATCGCCTGGACCGCCTGGTCCAGCCTCTGGCGGCTAGCGGCTCTGCTTAGCACGCATCGCTGCGGAGCGCTACCCCACCGCCAGCCAGACTATCCCTCCACCCCTCCACACCTCCTGTTATTCTCCATTGCCTGCAGCCCCACACCACACCAGAACCAGTTATATCCCTTGTACTCCTCTCAATCTGCGACTCCACTGCCGCATCTTCCCATCTCCCGGTCGTTCCCGTCCGGGGCCTCGCCGTCATCCACCACCTCGCGGCGCTCGGCGCGGCGTGGTCAACAAACGAGAGTCATCAGAAGAGGACTATACGTGGAGAGCCGGACGGCTAGGACCCACGAGGTCCATGGTCGCACGCAAGGAAAGTTCCTCCTTATTAAACTGGAAAAAATGTTTCCTCCCCCTGACAGTTGGGACCCATCGGTTGTATCTTTGCACGGAAGGAAGTGCCTCCTTGTTATGCGAAAAAAACTATTCCTCCCGTTGACAGCTGGGACCCGTCAGATTTGGTGGCTGACTTGTGCGCCTACTAAGCGGACGTGTGTGCAGGGCTTTGTCAACTTAATCAACAAATGATTTTAACAGCTGGACCGTTAGATATTAATCCAACAGTCGTGCTCCTTCTTCAACTTCTGTTCTTGCTCCTGTCTCCCGTGGGCGGTAGTGCTGCCGCACACCTGAACCAGTCAAGTTTCCCACTTCTCTCCATCTGCGACTCCACTGCCGGGTCTTCCTCATCTCCGGGTCGTTCCAGTCTTGGGCGTCGCAGTCGTCCACCGGCCTTAGTGCGCTCAACACGGTGTGGTCAACGTGGTCAACAAACGAGAGTCATCGGAAGATGACTGTACATGGGAGGCTGACAGTGGGACGCACCATGCCCATGGACGCATGCATGCAACTGCATCCTTTTTACCATGAAAAACAATGATTTCTCCCCTGACTGCTGGGACCCACCAGCTACATCTTTGCACGCAAGGAAGTGTGTCCTTATTACGGGCAAAAACAATATCCCCCCTGACAGCTAGGACCCAGCAGCTATATCTTCGCACGCAAGGAAGTGCGTCCTTATCCTCCCTGACAGCTAGGACCCACCCGGTCGAAGCATACACACCGTTGTCTGTCTTGTCGAAACGTGTACGTACATAATGGTCGATCGATCGCTATGGCCGAGTAAGTAGCGGCAAATTTCATAGTAGAGCCCCTCATGTAGCAGTTCAGGCTGTCCCGTCTAAATCGTGTACACATACATACAGCCACATGCCAACAAATACGACCACGTACGTACATATGGGCAGGGTTGCGAACGCCTACTCACGCATACATACGACCAGGGCTCGTGTACATGGCTGGGTCAGAATGGAGAAACTGCGTCGTCGTGTTCATCGGGAGCCAACCAGCTTGGACGGAACAACCGATCAAAACGAGGCCTGGCGTACCGTAGAACGGAGGAAACGGCCTTGTGTTTGACCGGCCACGGTCGAAACGGGATCCTGTTCATCGGGAGTGGTCTGGCATACCATAAAACGGAGGAAACGGACTTCTCTTGGACCTTCTACGGTCGAAACGGGGTCCTGTTGATCGGGAGGGGTGTGGCGTACCGCAAAATGGAGGAAACAGACTTGTGTTGGAGCGCTACGGTCGAAACGGGGGGTCCTGTTCATCGGGAGGGGTGTGGCGTACCGCAAAATGGGAACTCCATGGGATACAGTTCATCTGCACCATCGACTGCCTCCATGGGCTACTGTTCATCCACCGTCGACCTCCTCCAGCCTCCACCTGCGACTGTGCATCCACGGGCTCCTGTTTATCAAGCCTCCACCGCTCCTCCACGGGCTACTGTTCAACCAGCTCTCTCCACGGGGTCCTGTTCAACCACCCCTCCACGGGCTACTGTTCATCCAGCCCTCCACCGGCTACTGTTCAACCAGCCCCCATGGGGTTGTCCTGTTCATCCAGCCCTCCACGGGGTCCTGTTCATCCACCCCCAACCGGCTCGATCGGGGTCCTGTTCATCCAGCGGCAACAACCTCTACTACCATGAGTCTTGTTCATCCAACCCCCCACCGGGAACTGTTCATCCACCCCCAACAACACTCACTGTTCATCAAGAGGCAGCAGGTTCAACCGGCTTCAGTTAGCAGCAGTAGCGAAGGAATCGCTCGATCGGGTTCATTTAACAGCCAGGGATCGATCGATCGCTCCGGTTCAGTAAGGCGTAGCCTGCAGTGCAATCGCTCGGGTTTAGTAGGTGAACGCCTCGCTCGGGTTCAGTTAGAGCCCAACGCCTCGCACCCATGCGCGTACGTGTACGAGAGAAACACGCATCGCTCGGCCCCCGACCACCCACCGTAACCGGGAACTCCTTGACATTTTCCTCGCCCTCGCTTCTACCACGGTTTTTTTCATCATGGACGGCCGAAAGAATGTCATGTAGCTGCGTCTGCGGCCCGCCCAGGACGAAAAGCCCATTTTCTATCATGATTTTTTGTCATAGAAGTAGGAGCCCACCACATATATGATGATACCTGGTTTTGTCACAATTATCGTCATAGAAGTGTCATAAGCATGACAGAAAAAAAATTCGTTCGGTCAAAAATATCACGGATGTGTCTTTTTTTGTAGTGATGAGAAAATCGAGCATCTCCAACCCCAGATCTATGACCTGCAAAACCAAAACTGTGAGTATGAATATAGATTCAAGAGGATGAGTTTGGCTGCAGTTTGAGGATCCCGGAGACCCCTTCATCTTTCTATGATGGTGTGCCTATGCCTTGGAAGATGGATGACAAACCTACTTCATCAACAACTCCATCATCACCACCACCTCCGAAGAAGAGACATAAATACATGGGTATGGGCACTCCCCTTGGCAACGTCCAAGCTTGGGGGAGGTGCCCGGGTATCGTATCACCATCACATCTTTATCATTATCGTTTTTCTTAGTTCGATCCTTTTGCTGATATCTTGATCTAGTAGAATAAAGTTTTAGTATGATCTAGTTTCGAGTTTTGTTTCGATCTCTATCTAAGTAATCGAGTCTATGAGTTATATATAAGAAAGATTAGTTTTGAGATGAGGGCTTTGCTTTCTTGCTATGATCTTGGGGGAACTAAATAAAAGAAAGAACAAAAACAAATAAAAAGATCATATATTGATCTTATGGAGAGTAATGACTTCACATATAAAGAGTATGATGAATAAAAGTTGTTGAGAGTTGACAAACATAGTTTTGGTCATTTTTCCAATTAATAGGAAGTAATAAAGAAAGAGAGGCTTCACATATAAATATACTATCTTGGACATCTTTTGTAATTGTGAGCACTAATTAAAATATGACATGCTAATAAGTTGATGTTGGACAAGGAAGACAACATAATGGGTTATGTTTTCTTATATCCAAATAGAAGTTATATTGTCATGGATCATCCAACATGTTGATCTTGCCTTTCCCTCTTATGCTAGCCAAATTCTTTGCACCAAGTAGAGATACTACTTGTGCTTCCAAACATCCCTTAAACCAGTTTTGCCATGAGAGTCCACCATACCTACCTATGGATTGAGTAAGATCCTTCAAGTATATTGTAAGTGGTGCAACCAATAAAAATTGCTCTCTAATTATGTATGATCTATTAGTGTGGGGAAAATAAAAGCGACCGACTGGATAATAAAGGTCTTTATCACAAGCGGCAATATAAAGTGATGTTCTTTTGCATTGAGATTTTGTGCATCCAACCATGAAAGCGCATGACAACCTCTACTTCCCTCTACAAAGGGCCTATCTTTTACTTTTATCTTCTACCCTTATATAAGAGTCATGGTGATCATCACCTTTCCTTTTTACACCTTTTTCCTTTGGCAAGCACTATGTGTTGGAGAGATCCGGATATATATATCCACTCGGATGTAGGTTTTCATAAAGTATTATTGTTGACATTATCCTTGAGGTAAAATGTTAGGAGGCGAAATTATAAGCCCCTATCTTTCTCTGTGTTCGATTGAAGCTTTGAACCCATAAGTATCGCGTGAGTGTTAGCAATTGTGAAAGATTAAATGATAGTTGAGTATGTGGAATTGCTGAAAAACTCTTGAATTGACTCTTTCCGCTGTTATGATAAATTGCAATTGCTTCAGTGACAGAGATCATAGTTTGTTAGTTTTCAATGAAGTTTCTGATTCATGCTTTATCTTGTGAACGAATTGTAACTTTAGCATAAGAAATTATATGGCATTATATGTTGATGCCCTAAAGATGATCATGATGCCCTCATGTCTGCATTTTGTTTTATCGACACATCTATCTCTAAACATGCAGACATATTTTTTGATAGCGGCTTTCGATTGAGGACAAGCGAGGTCCAAGCTTGGGGGAGTTGATACGTCCATTTTGCATCATGCTTTTATATCGATATTTGTTGCATTATGGGCTGTTATTACACATTATATCACAATACTCATGCCTTTTCTCTCTTATTTTATAAGGTTTACACGAAGAGGGAGAATGCCGGCAGTTGGAATTCTGGACTGGAAAAGGAGCGAATATTAGAGACCTATTATGCACAACTCCAAAAGTCCTGAAACTTTATGGAGAATATTTTTTGGAATATATAAAAAATACTGGGCGAAGGAAGCACCAGAGGGGGCTACCAGCCAGGCACAAGGATGGAGGGCGCGCCCTACCCCCTGGGCGTGCCCCCGTCCTTGTGGGCCCCCCTGGCAGGCCTCCGATGCCCATCTTCTGCTATATGGTGTTTTTTGACTTGGAAAAAATCAGAAGGAAGCTTTCGGGTCGAAGCGCCGCCATCTCGAGGCGGAACCTGGGCAAAACCAATCTAAGGCCCGGGTGGAGCTGTTTTGCCGGGGAAACTTCCGTCCGGGAGGGGGAAATTGAAGCCATCGTCATCACCAACGATCCTCTCATCGAGAGGGGGTCAATCTCCATCAACATCTTCGCCAGCACCATTTCCTCTCAAACCGTAGTTCATATCTTGTATCCGATCTTTGTCTCAAAACCTCAGATTGGTACCTGTGGGTTGCTAGTAGTGTTGATTACTCCTTGTAGTTGATGCTAGTTGGTTTCTCCAGCGGAAGATTATATTTTCATATCCTTAATGATAATTATTAGTCCTCTGATCTTGATCATGAATATGCTTTGTGAGTAGTTACGTTTGTTCCTGAGGGCATGGGAGAAGTCTTTTTATAAGTAATCAAGTGAATTTGGTATTCGTTCAATATTTTGATGAGATGTATGTTGTGTTTCCTCTAGTGGTGTTATGTGAACATTGACTACATGACACTTCACCATTGTTGGGGCCTATGGGAAGGCATTGGGAAGTAATTGTCGGATCACGGGTTCCGGCAAAACCCTTAAGGTTCGAACACTGGGGTGTGCACGAAGTTCTTTCCCTTCTACCGATCCACATCCTAACTAGCTAAGATCTCAAGCATGAACTCGACGAACTCACAACACAAGGGACACAAGATTTATACTGGTTCGGGCCACCGTTGTGGTGTAATACCCTACTCCAGTGTTGTGGTGGTGGATTGCCTCTTGGGCTGATGATGAACAGTACAAGGGGAAGAACAGCCTCCTGAGGTTGAGGTATTCTTGTGCTTGGTGTGCTTGTGGGTGAGAGGATGGAAGATGGAATCGATCCACCCTACAGTGGTATCTAGTTCTACTTATATAGGCCCTGGTCCTCTCCCCAAATATTGAGCGGGAAGGGAGCCAACAACGGCCAATTTGAAAGGGGACAGCTAGTACAGCTTATCCTGACAAAAGCGGTCTTCGCCTGCAAAAGGCTCTGGTGGTGACGCCGCCTTGGGCTCTACGGTGACCTCCATCTTGCCGTCCTGCTGGTCTTGGTCTCATTGTACCGATATGGAAATCTTTGGTTGATGCCTCGGTACTCTGCGTCTGCGCTTGCTCCCTTAGCACCAAAGGGGAAACAAGGACGCTGCGCGAGCTGGCGCCCGCCTGATCTTGATCGTCATGGCTTACGTCACGAGAACCTCGCGAGGTTTGCCCTGCCTTGATCTCTCCGCTCCTTGCGAGGCAAGCTGGTGAGGCCGCTCCCGAGGAGGTCTTGCGTCTTTCGCCTTGCGAGGCTTGACCCCTCGCGAGGGTCTTGAATGCCTTGTTGATGAAGATGGGTCGTACAGGCCTGCTAGCACAGCCACGTTGTGGGCCGCAGCCAGGCAAGTATGGAGACCCCCGTTCCCAGAACGGCGACAGTAATAAGTAGATGATTGGTTGCTAGAGTGACGGAAGCTTAAACCCTAGTTTATGCGTTGCTTCGTAAGGGGCTGATTTGGATCCATATGTTTCATGCTATGGTTTGGTTTACCTTAATTCTTCTTTCGTAGTTGCGGATGCTTGAGAGGGGTTAATCATAAGTGGGAGGCTTGTCCAAGGAAGGGCAACACCCAAGCACCGGTCCACCTACATATCAAATTATCAAAGTAACGAATGTGAATCATATGAGCATGATGAAAACTAACTTGACAACAATTCCCATGTGTCCTCGGGAGCGCTTTGCTTTATATAACAGTTCGTTCAAGCTTGTCCTTTGCTACAAAAAGGATTGGGCCACCTTGCTACACCTTGTTTACTTTTCTTACATGTTACCCGTTACGAATTATCTTATCACAAAACTATCTGCTACCGAGAATTTCATGCTTGAAGAGAATACCTTGCTAAAAACCGCTTGTCATCTCCTTCTGCTCCTCGTTGGGTTCGACACTCTTACTTATCGAAAGGACTATGATAGATCCCCTATACTTGTGGGTCATCAGCGGAGCAGGTCCCGCGGCGCCTCTATCACCATTTCTAGTTTGAACTAGGCCGCCTTGAGTAGCACATAGCCGCTGTCCAACATCTGCATCCCGAGCTTGTTTCCCATCGATACTGCAAGCAAGGAATTAATGGAATGGCTCATCCCATGTAGTCTAGATTACAAGGTGTAGACTCAGTCAGTTTGCTATCCGTCTAGGACACAACATGTTACAACGCAGGAGCTTATAATCGGCGTTGTGGGCGAGGTTGAGGCCACGGACGGCGAGAACGACCTCATTGGCGGCAGTAGTCAATGTAGATCTCGGCGTAGGTGGTGGCACGATGCACTTGCGGACGTTGTCTCAGTTGATTTGGATGTAGCCGCAGGCGGCCGACATGAGTTTGGGGTTGGAGAGGTCCAAATCCTAGTTGGCCGATCTGGTAGATGCGCGGGGCGGGGACAGGTTCAAAGCCAGCAGGTGATGTGGGCGGCCATGCTCGCTGTCTGTGACGCCCCTGACTTAATTGTGCACTAATCATACATGCAAATGCACATGATCAAGATCAGAGACTCGTACCTCGAATAAAGCTTTATATTACAAGCCAGGGCCTCGAAGGATCGAATAGATAAGTCAACAAAAGCGACAACATCTGAGTACATACATAAGATAAACAAGTCTGCCTTAAGAAGGCTAGCAAAATAATGAAATATAATCGAAAAGGGGAAGGCCTCCTTCCTGGGGCCTCCTAACTACTTCTGGTCGTCGGTGGTCTCCACGTAGTAGTAGGCTCCGTTCAGGTAGTAGTAGTCGTTGGCGGGATCAGCTGGCTCCTGGGCTCCGTCATCTGATCGCAACAATCGGGTAGAGGGGAAAAGTGGGTAGAAAACAACCATGAGTACTCATCCAAAGTACTCACAAGACTTACATCAGATCTATACTAAGTATGCATCAGTATCAAGGGAAGGGGTTGTATCTGTGGACTAAACTGTAGAAATGCCAGAATAGAAGGGAAGGCCTAGTTTATTGAAGACTAGCATCTTGCAGCGTCTTACAGCATTAGAAGATTGTAGAGTAACATATAATAAAGTAACAAATATATCTTAGCAATGCTCGGAGATCCTTCCTCGACTCCATGCGATAAAGTGATCCCGGAGCCATCACATCCATTTAGTGTCTCCAGTATCCAGTTCTAGTTGTAATTGATTGGGATACAACTCCGAGCGTCCATTACCGTGGACATGGCTATTCGAATAGATTACTTCCCTGTAGGGGTGCACCAACTTACCCAACACGCGAGATTAACTCTGGCCGGAGACACTTTCGGGTCATGCTCGGCCTTGGCTGATCGACACACCGTAGTCCTACCGAGGCTCAACAGAGAGATCAGCATGCTGGTCTACATCCTAAGCACTTAGGGGTCTTGGGCCATCGCCCTTTGCACTCCTGCAATTATTCCTGCATGGTGGTTAGTGTGAAAAGGCCAGAGGCCTACTCAGATCACACATCCAAACATGTTAGTGTCTTGGGAGCACACGGAGACGATCAGTGATCCCGTTGCCCCGTCTCGAGGACTTACGATAAGGTTCAGGCCCATCCCTCTCTAGGGCGGTCTGCCTACCCGGCCATGCCTCCTAACTATCTCGCCGGTACCCTCCAGGTCAACCCGACTCATAAGAGACTCTCAGGAACTCAGGTCCACCTCTACCGGGGTGGTGCCGCTTGTCCCTTCAGTCGCACAGCACACGTAAAAGGGGCAACAGGTAAAGGTAACAGTGTGTCTGTGTCATCAAGGGGGGAATCCGAGGAATCACCCACGATAGATTCCCACTTGATGTAACTGTCAAGGTGAACTTGGAGGAATCACCCTCGATATGTTCACAATTGAGGAGCTGCACGACAGAGGCATCACCTAATGTGGTGAAAGAGGAATCACCCTCGATATCCCACAACTAACTAGCTACGCTACAGAGATATCATCAGGAGTGAGGTAGGAGGTATCACCCTCGACACTCGATAGTAACTCTGCAGAGTCGTGCAACTAAGGGGGTGTGCGTTGATGTGGCGGTCTCAGCACGTCGATCACATTGATCGAGTCGTCGGTACAAAGCGGGGCAACAATGACAAGGGTTAGGGGTCACTGATGGATCACTAACCATGCTATATTAAGCATATAAGATAACGGGTAAAGTAACAATAGCAGGTTACAAAAGCATAATAGGAGCTATCGAACAACAGTAGCAAAATTTAATGCAAGCATGAGAGAGAAATAATGGGTGATAAAGGAATGATTAAGGAGGTTTTGCTTTCCTGGAAGTTCTGCTAAAAAGGGGATGGTCGTCAGGAGTGGTGTTGTACTCGGGAGCAGCATCGGTCTCGGTGACTAGCGGTGAGAAGAGGGGGGAGAGACAATAAATACAAAGCAAATAAATGCATCATGATGCATGACATGGCAATATGTTGTGCTAGGGGTGACCAATGCAGTGCTACGCATTACAGACGAAGCGTGAAAATATCTGTGGATATTTCCCTGGCTTTAAGCAGTTACCGGACAAATGATCAGGAGGGGAAGGTTCCATGTTTGCAGTGTTGGAGGCATGTGACAGGTATGTGGAGGGCACAAATGGTTTCGTCTTATTTTTCTGATCATTTTTCATATATAAATTATTTTGATCTGAGTTACATATTATTTTAGATGATTTTCCATAGTTTTAAACAATTTCTAAATTTTCCGAAATTATTACTAATTCAATTAAATGGATAATTGCTACGTGCACCCAGCAAAGTGCACACTGTGGCTGACAAAGGGTCCCAGTTGACTGCCCAATCAGCAGTCAACTATGGACTTTGACTAGTCAAGCTGACCTGGGGGCCCACCTGCCATAGAGAATGTTTTTAACAGAGTTTTAGTTTAATCAAATTATCCTATTTAGCAGGTGGGGCCGGGATGCCAGTGAAGTATGTACCTAACAGAGTTAATTTAAACTAAACTAGTTAATTAGTGAAGTGGCCCCATATGTCAGTGGCTCCTAGCAGATTAGTTAGTGAGTGATCTATTTGTTAATTATCCGGGCCCACATGTCATGGAGATAGTGTCCGGGTAGAACGTCTTTGCACCGGCGGCGACCCAAGAAACAGCGGTGCTGATAACCCACAAGTATAGGGGACCGCAACAGTTTTCGAGGGTAGAGTATTCAACCCAAATTTATTGATTCGACACAAGGGGAGCCAAAGAATATTTGCAAGTATTAGCAGCTGAGTTGTCAATTCAACCACACCTGGAGATTAATTATCTGCAGCAAAGTGATTAGTAGCAAAGTAGTATGAGAGTTTTGATAGTAGTAGCAACAGCAAATGTAACGGTAACAGTGATAGTAAGGATTTTGTAGCAAGTGCAGTAGTAACAGTGGCAGTAGTAACTTAACAGGAACAATATAAGAGAAATTCGTAGGCATTGGATCGGTGAATTCATTAGATGATATTCATCATATAACAGTCATAACCTAGGGTGATACGACACTAGCTCCAGTTCATAAATATAACGTAGGCATGTATTCCGTAAATAGTCATATGTGCTTATGGAAAGAAGTTGCATGCCATCTTTTGTCCTACCCTCCCGTGGCAGCGGGGTCCTGTTGGAAACTAAGGGATATTAACGCCTCCTTTTAATAGAGAACCGGAGCAAAGCATTAACACATAGTGAATACATGAACTCCTCAAACTACGGTCATCACAGGGAAGTGTCCCGACTTCTGTCATTCCGGGGTTGCCAGATCATAACACGTAGTAGGTGACTATAACTTGCAAGATTGGATCTAGAACATAGATATAATGGTGATAACATAAACGGTTCAGATCTGAAATCATGGCACCAGGCCCAAAGTGACAAGCATTAAGCATGGCAAAGTCATAGCAACATCAATCTCAGAACATAATGGATACTAGGGATCAAGCCCTAACAAAACTAACTCAATTACATGATTAATCTCATCCAACTCCTCATCGACCAGCGAGCCTACAAAGGGATTACTCACTCCTGGTGGGGAGCATCATGGAATTGGCGATGGAGAAGGGTTGGTGATGACGAAGATCGAAGATCCCCGTCTCCGAAGCCCCAAACGGACTCCAGATCTGGACTCCCGATGAATAACATGAGGTGGCGGCAGCTCCGTCTCGTGAAACGCGATAATTCTTCCTCCCTGGTTTTTTTCTCCAAAAATGTGATTTTATAGTATCAGGGTCGAGGCCTGCGGGACCACCAGGTGGGGACAACCCACCTGGGCGCGCCTGGGGGGGCACCCTGGTGGGTTGTGCCCACCCAGGTGCCCCCTCTGGTGGTTCTTGGCTCTAGAAATTATCCTTTATGTATAAAATTTCCTCGCAAAGTTTCGCTCCAATCCGAGGACTTTTATTTCTGCACCAAAACAACACCATGGTAGTTCTGCTGAAAACAGCGTCAGTCCGGGTTAGTTTCATTCAAATCATGCAAATTAGAGTCCAAAACAAGAGGAAGAGCGTTAGGAAAAGTAGATACGACGGAGACTTATCAAATCTCCCAAGCTTAAACCTTTGCTTGTCCTCAAGAAATTCAGTTGATAAACTAAAAGTGAGAAAGAAAAACTTTTATGAACTCTTTTGCTCTTGTTAACATAAATAAGCTTAAGTAGCACCCAGGTTTTCAGCCCAGATCATGACTAACCATGTCGACAATAACTCTTAAAAATTATATTAACTCATATCAATGGCATAATCAACTAGCAAGCAATAAGAAGATATCTCAAATAACAACACTTTGTGAAAACAACCATGATATAACATGACAATAGTGGTATCTTGCTAGCCCTTTCTGGGACAGCAAAACATAAATGCAGAGCACCTCCAAAGTTCAAGCAACGACTAAACATTGTAATTCATGGTAGAGAAATCCAGTCATGATGCATCCAACATTAGCTACACACAATGCATGAGGATGACAATAGTGCTCGCAGGTTCTGGCGCTTATTTGAGAAGGTGATGACGCAATATAAAAGTAAATAGATAGTCCCTTCACAGAGGGAAGCAGTGATTTGCAGAGGTGTCAGAGCTCAAGTTCTTACAATAGAGGTAAATGAAATTTTCAGAAATGCACCCTTCTTGTTTACTTCGCGACCATTATTTATCGGTATCTTCCATGCTAGACACATTAGTGGCGGTTCCCAAGCGATAAAAGTAAAGGTTTACTCCCCCTCCACCAACAATCACACTCCACTGCTGGTCCGAAACAACGGGTACCGTCCATAGCAACAACAGTCCTGGGGGAGTTTTGTTTAATTATTTGTAATTTGAATTCGGGACTAGGAATCCCTAGTACCGCCCCTCTCGTGCAAGGATGAGTGAATAAACTCTCATCATCGGAATAGCCCGCTTAGCATGGAAGATACTAACTACCTCCTGTCGCTCTATGAACAATCCAAGCACACACAAAAGGATATTTAGTTGATGTTTGTAGAGGTGGCACATGCAAATTTACTTAGGACGGCAGGGTAATACCGCATATAGGTAGGTATGGTGGACTCATCTAGAATAACTTGGGTTTCTGGATTTTAATGCACAATCAGAAATTCCGCTTAGTACAGGCGAAGGCTAGAAATTTGGTTGAGAAGCGGCCAGGTAGAGAGCGAAAACGGTCATGAACGTGCATTATGCATAAGTAACATTTGATACTAGCATGAGTAGGATATGAACATCATGAACATAAATGTCATAGAAGCTATGTTGGTTTTGATTCAACTACATGCATGAACATGTGCCAAGTCAAGCCACTCGAACATTCAGAGGAGGATACCATATCATCATACTACATCACAATCATTTTAACGCAATGTTGACATCCAAGATAAATCATTATCCACTCCTAGCTACTTAAGCATGGCATGAGAAACTATAATCTCTAATTGTTATTGCAAACATGTTTGCTCATAATTGGCTGAATCATGGATACTAGGTTAAACATATTTACAAAAACAGAACAAGTTGAGTTCATACCCATTTCTCTCTGCCACGACCAGTTCATCAAATATCGACATTATTGCCTTTCACTTGTACGACCAAACGATATGAAAATAATAATAGTGCAAGAGTGTCATGGACTAAGCCGGAATCTGCAAATGTTTTATTCAAAGGAGAAGACAAGGTAATATGGCTCTTTGTTAGATTAACAATAAAACATATGAGAGCCACTCAACATTTTCATCGTGGTCTTCTCCTCGGTATGACTCAATAAACAGAAAAGATATTCAGAGAAGCACACTAAAATATTTTTGGATTTTTTGGGTTTTCTTGAACAAGCAAATAAAAGAGAAAAACAAAAACGAGAAAAACTATTTACACGGGAAAGCTCCCAACAAGCAAAAGAAGAACAAGCAAATCATTTTGGGTTTTCTTTTTAATGCTATAACCAATTAAACTAGGAAGAAAAACCAAAAAGAAGCAGGAAATATTTTGGGATTTTCTCAAGTTTTCAAACACACAAGAAGAAGGTGAGAAAATAAAACTAACATGGATAATATAATGAAAAAGTGTGGACACCGACAACTAGAATGAAATGTGTGAACATGAATGTAATGTCGGTGGGAATACGTACTCCCCCATGCTTTGGCTTTTGGCCTAAAACTTGGTAATCACCACTCGAAGAAACCGTCAGGTCCCGCGTTGAAGTGCTGGGGAGAGGGCACCTGTGGGTTCCCCTCCTGAGGCTCCTCCTCTGCCACAGCCAGGTTGTTCCGGTACGCGACAATGTCCTCAGGCATGATCCTGTATCTGCCCCTGGCAGTAGGATCAAATAAAGCAGGTGCAGGCAATGGAATAACATCATGGGTAATTTCACTAAAGAACAAATTATAAGAAACATCCATAGTGGTCTTCTCACTATCAATAAAGTGGTGGTGTTCCATAGCCTGGTGATCTAGGTAAACCTTGGGCAAAGGATAATCATGCTGGCGTATCCGAATGTTAAACTGACTCACCAAGCGAGTGGCACAAATACCACCATGTATTTTACCCTGAGATCTGTTAATGTGGAGGCGACGTGCCACAATAGCTCCCAAGCTATAAGTGTTGTCACCGTAAAGTGCACGGCGTAAGACAGCGAAGTCTGGGGCACTGAGTGCACCTACCTTCTCTCTAGCAAGCAAACACTTCACAGTGAATAGAGCAAAATAATGCATAGCAGGAAAATGTAAGCTAGTGGCGGTAACACCTGAAACCCCTCTCTCGTCCCCCACTATCAGAGTGCGGTAAAGTCCATCAAACACTGCGGGCCTTGGCTCTCTTAAATCCCCATCAGAAGGGATCAAGCATATGCCACAAAATCCGATGAGTGGTATCTGACGGGTTTCATCATATAAATTAAACTGCACCTCAGGAGGATTATTCCTACTTATGAAATGAAAACTTTGCACAAAGGAATTTGTGAGGAGATTATATTGTTCACACTCAGCTGCGATGAAGTCGGTGAGGCCGGCACTAGCAGCATATTGTGCAAACTCTTAACGGATTCCAGCTCCATCCATAAATGGGTTGTGTGGCCATTCGCATGGCCGTACCTCCGCCATTCTTTGGGTGTGGAGGTCATTGTACGAAGACTCCCCAATAACTCCCTTGGAGTTCTTCTTGGAAGCAAACTTCCTAAAGATACTCATCTTTTTCCTATGAACAAAATTCTAAAAAATTTAGCCCACAAAATTTTTCTCAATAAAACTTCACAAGCACTACTGTAGGATGGTCCAAACGCGACACTACGATCAGAGACCCTTCGATGAAACTGTGTGCGATGCCATAATCGCAAACGGTGGTGTAAAAAACTGTTAAAAAAGGTGCAAAACGTTTGCGATGACAGATGCATCAAACACGGTTCAGAATTTAGTTGCGTGTGCGATGCAGGGCATACAATTCATCTCAATGAACTGTTTGTGATGAGGAGGCACAAAAGAAACAGGCAGCCAGATGAAGGCGTGTGTGATATACAACATACGGTTCACTGGGATGAACTGTGTGTGATTAGGCAACACAATGGAAACGGTTCAACTGAAGAAGATGTGTGTGATACGCGGCAAACAGGTCCGTAATCTGAAATGTGTGCGAAGAGCAATAATAACACAGACGATTGCTGCTAATAAGCCGTGGTAATTGCTCTGTCTACAGTAGAATAACATGTATATATATAACTGAAATAAACATCCAATTACATAAGTGACTATACAGATCATTCACACACACCTCAATAAACAATTGCATGCATTATAAAGTAGGAGAAACGATCGTCTAGTCATCTACTTCTTGTGACGCACCCGCCACTGCTATGTGGCTCGATCCCTCGTCTGGGTCATGTTGAAGACAGTTCCTCATGTCAACGATCCGCCTATACATCTCGTAGCTTGTCTACGCGTCCATGGCCGCGTACTTGACATGTTGTTCCAGTCTCTTATGCCACACACTGTGCCAGGCGTTTGTGTCCTTATTGCTCTCTTGCTTCACCTTCGCATAGTATGGGTCAATGATGGCCGAGGCGAGGTCAACCCGGGAGTTCAATTTGCTTTTGTTGGTACCCCAAACCTTGTAGTGGTGCTGGATGTTGACAAGATTCGGGCATTTCAAGTCCGAAACCTTGAGCGCTTTTAGATCGTTGGTTGTGTCCACCGTAGGGAAACTGTAGTCGGAGCTCTTGATAAACCTGGAGAAACGCTCGCAAGGCCTTGTGGCAAGATGGAAGTGGTAGACGAGGACGTCATGTTGCACGCAAAACTGGGTGTACGGAACCTTCTGATCGTGCCCGGCACGACCGATGGTGTACTCGAGGTCGAAGCCGACCACTCGGTACTTGTCCTCGGCAAGGAACGGCTCCATAGTTTGGATGGAGCTCTCCACCGAGACTAGATCGTTCGTGTACACCACCGAGAGGGCCTTCCCCCTCATGTGGGTGTCCACTACGTGATGTGTGGTGAACTGCCCGCCGTTGTCATCGTCGGCCGCTGGGAGCGCCATTCGAGCCACGGGGAGCGCCATTGGAACCGATGGATGTCCTCTCTGTATGTGTCCTCGTGGGTGTGCTTATTGTGACATGTGAGACGAGAGACGAAGGTAAATGGCCGCATGAATAAAAGGGAGGCGGGCGGCGTGGATTCTCGGTGCGTCCGCATGGTAGTTTTTGCAACGGGTAACTGCATCGTCGCACCGCGCCCGGCGCAACCGCTTGCACACGAACGTGTGTGATCGTGCGCCGACCCAAAACACTGGCAGCACGCGTGGAGGGACGAGGGCAGAGCACCCAGAGGGATGCAAGAGCAGAGCACGCGCGGCGAGACGCGAGCAGAGTGTGCCGCGGCCGCCTGAACCGCAAGCAACCACACGCATGGAGCAGTTGAACATGCAGCAAATGGTCTCCTACAAGCCGGCCGACAGTTGCGTCGCATCATAGAGAGCGGCCGTGTGGTACCACCTCCGTCTAGTCTACAGTCTCCTTTATATTCCGTGCCATACTTTGCCCTCAAATTTAACCAACAAAATTTTAATGCATGTTTTAAAAATTATATAATTGGAAACTATGTTCAAATACAAATCCAACTATATAATCTTTGGCGACATGCATTCGTATTTTATTAGTTAAATCATACTTATAAACCAGGACAGTGGTATAGCAGGTAATTAAATTGCAAACGTTTTTTATTAACCGTATGTGTACGTGGCCTTTCGTCCTCCTCTCGCACGTCTTGTCACCCTGCTGCCGCAGATGGCTTACAACGTAAGCTTGCGTAGCGCGCGGGGGCGTTCTTTTTGCCAAATGGTGGCGCCAATGAATCGTCAGTGAGCCCGTTCCCACGTAACCCCGCAGGTTCCCACGCAATCTTCCCGCCCGACTCGGGGAAGTCCCCCAAAATCCCAATGCTTACCGGCCTACTATAAAAACCCTCACGACCGACGAGTCATGCATCGCATTTCCCCCTCCATCCCTGTAGCTTATCTCGTCTGCTTCTCCCACATTCGCCAATGGCTTTTGTCCGTAAATCGTCGCTCAGCCACTCCGCCGTCATCGAGGACAGCTCCACCGGGAGGCTACACCGCAGCGGCGGCGCAGTCCCCGGCGTAGTGTAGTGTGCGTGGCGTCCCTGTTGGGAGTGCGCGGAACACCCACCACACGTCCGCCACCGGTGCCCGTCGATAGTTGTTGCTGGCCGCCGTTGCCGCCGCACCACCGTCGAAAGCCAGGGCCATCGCCCGCTCCGCCGCCGTGGCCCGAAGGCGGGAGATGGTCGTTGTGGCCGCCACCCCACTGCCGACCACTGTGGCCCTCACCCGCTCCGCCAGCGCTGCCCGAAGGCGGAAGGTGGTGGTCGTGGCTGTCGGTGTCAAAACCGGCGGACCTATGGTAGGGGGTCCCGAACTGTGCGTCTAAGGTCAATGGTAACAGGAGACAGGGGACACAATGTTTTACCCAGGTTCGGGCCCTCTCTATGGAGGTAATACCCTACTTCCTGCTTGATTGATCTTGATGAATATGAGTATTACAAGAGTTGATCTACCACGAGATCGTAATGGCTAAAACCCTAGAAGTCTAGCCTGTATGACTACGATTATCCTTATTCTCCGGAATAAGCCCTCCGGTTTATATAGACACCGGAGGGGACTAGGGTTGTACAAAGTCGGTTACAGAGAAAGGAATCTTCATATTTCAATGCCAAGCTTGCCTTCCATGCCAAGGAGAGTCCCATCCGGACACGGGAGAGAGTCTTCGGTCTTGTATCTTCACAGCCCACTAGTCCGGCCCATGTCCAACAGGCTGGACGCCCGAGGACCCCTTAGTCCAGGACTCCTCAAGAGCCTGAACCAGGCTTCAATGACGAGGTGTCCGACGCGCAGATTGTCTTCGGCATTGCAAGGCGGGTTCCCCTTTGCGAATACTACAAGATAGTCTTCGGACGCAACGAATGTGTCCGGATCTGCAACACAAGTACCACACACAAACGCAGAGAGTATAATATTTCACGAGTCCAATCCGCTGACAAATTTTTGTAAGGTGACATCACGTCTGCCCCGTCATTATTTCGAACCGTTTTTATCTATCGTTCCATGTTTCGAGATGCAGTTTTCATTGGCACGTCTTGTCAAAGCAGAGATCATGTCCCCTTATTACGGGATTCTCATCAATACGGGCGTGGGTAATCCAACCGTGTCGTTTGCACAGCCCTTGCGAGCCGGCGAGTTTTAAGGTGAGTGGGGAGGCGCTTGATATTCACTGCCTTTATAAGGAGATAAGGATCCCCTTTTCTTTACCCACGCCTTCTCTCTTTCTCGGCCCTTCCATTCTCGAGCTCCAGCACCCAAGTCCTCATCTTCTCTGCCTCAAGAAAGCACTCCACCATGTCCGAATCTGGAGGGCAAGGCAAGTGGATGGCCTCCTCCGTTAAGGAGAAGGACATCACCGAGCTTCGGGAGGCCGGGTATCTGGTGAAAGAAATCGCTCACCGGCTTCCGGCCAAGGGGCAAGTCGTCCCCACCCCGGAGCCCAATGAGAGGGTGGTGTTCATCCCCCATTTTGTCCACGGGTTAGGGTTTCCTCTCCACCCTTTCGTCCGCGGACTTATGTTCTATTACGGGCTAGATTTCCATCATCTAGCCCCAAACTCCTTCCTCAACATCTCGGCATTTATTGTCGTGTGCGAGGCCTTCCTCCGCATTCCTCCCCACTTCGGACTATGGCTCAAGATCTTCAACATGAAGCCGAAGGTGGTGGATGGCCAACACGCGGAGTGCGCAGGTCCCATGGTGAGCAAGATGCCCAATGTCACATGGCCCAAGGGCACGTTTGTGGAGACCGTCAAGGAGTGGCAGAAACTATGGTTCTATATCATAGAGCCTCGCAACGCCACTTGGGAAGCGGCTCCCGAATTCAAGTCTGGAGCTCCAATGCGGCTCACCTCCTGGATAGAGAAGGGTCCACATTGGTCTTCATCGGATGAACTGATAGCGCTGCAAACGCGCATCCAAAGCATGGTGGATAAAAACATCAAGCTCGTCAACGTGATCCAGGTGATGCTAGTTCGCCGGATCCTTCCATGCCGGAGTCGAACATGCCCTTATGGGAATTTGATCCGGAGAAGCACCAGACCTTGGAGAGGCTCTTCGGAACTACTCACAAAGATGTTTAGAAATTGCTCTTTAAAGGCAATGAGACGCTGCCGGCCATAGACTCGGACCGCGGGCACGATCTAGCCCGTCCTGCTAGTGCAGTAAGTCCTTCACATCAAGGTGCATCCTCTACTTGCTTGTTCAAGGAAGATATCTAAAACTTCACTACTTATTTTTTCAGGTATGGATAGAGAAAGCGGAGCGGATTCGATGATCGGCTCCGCTGCCCAAGGAACCAGTCATCCCGCTCCTGGCGAAGATGCTGGTTCCGGCACCCTACAAGGCGCCAGAGAAGAAGGCCAAGGGGGTTCGGAGTGGCCCCTGCCGCAAGGGAGCTTCGGACGTGTCGTCCGAAGACAAGACTCACTCCTCTACCGCCGAAGACGACGACGAGGAGGAGGAAGAAAGCAGCTCTCCCCCTGAGGGGGAAGGAAGAAGAGGGCGGCCTCCACAACTCTGGAGGCAGAGGCGCCCAAGAGGGGGAAGGGCCCCCCCTCATGGATAACTCCGCGTGGGACGTCGATGGCAGCCCAAAGCGACCCCCCCCCCCGAAGCTAGCCCCTGGCCGCATCGTAAGTACTAAAGACCCGTATACATCCATGTATCTGCCTCTCCTCTTCATGGTATTAACATGTTTGATTACGCTATTGCAGTCCGGCCTATGATGGCTCCCTGCGACCTCATCAGGAGGTTTGTTGGATTCAAAGGCGATGGCTAGCGAGTCACCGCCGGACGCGCACTCTCCCAAGGCCAAGGGCGACGACGAGGTGCTGTCCCAAAGGACCTTCCCAGGCCAGGGAGAGGTTCAGGAGGCTGTCAGGGTGGTGCCAGAGGGCGAAACTTGGCCGCCGGACACATGGGGGAGCAGATCCGCATGGAGACTGGCGATGGGGGCCATGGTCAGTTCGGCCCCCTGCCGAAGACGGTTCCGGAGACCTATACGGCTCCGGAATCTGGCGAGCAGCCTCCTTCGAGAGAAGGAGGTGTGCCTATCCTGCCGGTGAACTCTGTCCAACCAGAGGCACCGGATAATCTGCTGGAAGCGCTGCGAGGCGCTTCCATTGTGGAGGAACACCGTGTCCTTATGGGTACGGTGGTTGAGAGGGTTCAGTCCGTCAAGAGCGGATCGACCAAGCTCGCACCAGTCTACTGACAGGCTTTGAGGTAAGCGACACAAAATAAACAGTCATGGTATAGACAGTAGCCCCTGAGACACTGTCCGGTGTCCAGAAAGAAAAGCCGGACAAAGGATCAAGTAATTTTCGCAGGAAACTAACTAAATATGTCATGTGTGTGAATGTGCATGCGTCGTTGCTGGCCGCAACCTCTCATGCTGCTGAGGTCTCCGGACTAAAGCAGAGTCTGGAGCGGGCCGAAGAAGAGCGCGGCCTTGTGAAAAGGCAGCTGGAGGACATGCAAGGTATATTCAAAGAGAATAAATGATGTGTGCTTACCGAAGTGCCATGATATTTGTAGGGGAGGCGACCGAGGTCAAGGTCCTTAAGAAGGCGCTGGCCGAGGCCAAGGAGAAAGCTGCCAAGGAACAAGCCGCTCATGAGAAGCACGAGGCCAGGCTTGATGAGGTCCAGCAAGAGCTCCAGGATGCCGTAAAGAAATGCGAGATCTTGGAGCGCGATGTTTCGGCTCAAAAGACCGAACTCGCTAAGGCTCGCCAAAACACGGAAGCGGCCCGGGTTGAAGCCCATGGCACCCTCCAGGAGATCCAGGAGGCCAAGAAGATCGCGGCGGGTAAGGCGTTTAGTATGCAAAGCAAGTATGTGGAGAAGAAGTATCTCTTACTAACCCGGATTTGGAGTTCTCCAAGAGCGTTTGCGGATCTGCCGTGCAGTGTTTCTAACGATGTGGAATTCTTCCAAGCCGAAGAAGGGCGCTCAACGAAGAAGCTGTTCCAGTCGCAATACCTTGTGCCGGAACATCTAGTGCCTTTTAGCGATCAGCTAAAACAGCTGCTCGAGCTGCATAGGGTGGCCGAACTGGCCATGAAGGATTTAATAATCTGGCTGTGGCCTGCCGAAGCTATACCCAGCAGCTACTTCGGGCTCGTGAAGCGGCTGGTGAATGCCTGCCCTCGGCTGGACGTCGTCAAGCGGTCGGTCTGCATCGAGGGCGCGCGCATGGCCTTCGCCCGCGTCAAGGTGTGGTGGGCGAAGATGGATGCCGTCAAGCTTGTGACCGAGGGACCGCCTAAGGGCAAGGAGCACCGCACGCCCAAGCGGTATTTCAAAGACGTCCTAGAGGGGTCTCGTATTGTGGCGACGCAATGTACGCAAGACATTATTTTCGATGAATACATTCATGTTGTCTCTGCGTTGTATGATGAAACAAAGTCGTTATGTAATATAATTTTTGTTTAAAAAATTTCACCTCCTGTGCGACCGTGTTGTGTGAAATCTTAGAGTTGGCCAGTCGTTGGCTTCTGCCCCCACGTAGGTAGTATGGGGGTGCTCGGGATGTAATCTAAACACTCTTGATCCAATTGTTTGGTCCATGAAGGAGGTGTTTAGCGCAACGAACCAGTCAATCGGACTATGCGGCTTTAGCACCCTCACTTAGCCATAGGAGTTTGACAATAAAAATATAGGCGCAACCCCTAGTATCCGAACTAGGATGTTGTAAACACCTGATCGGGTAAGTACCGATCCCTCGCGTAATGAGGAAAAAATATCTAAGGATTTGAGACCTCCGAAGAGATGACCGGCTCTCACCGCATCATGACAGTCAGTTTTCGGCTTTCTCTACTGAGGTGCTCATCCGGGTAAACCAGGGCACAGTCGTACTAGTTCTCCCTTTACTACCCTAGCCGATATAGCGGAACATAAGGTAGCAAGCACAGGAGCTGGGCAATCCAACTATTGACAAAGACATGATTCGGAGCCAATGCATATAGTGCTAAATTCGGGGTGCCGAACTATACTGTAAAAAGTGTTCGGACTTTGTTGCCGTATGGCGGGGTGCTATGAAGACCCTGGCAAATTGAAACGTACCAAAGTGTACGGGTGCTATCTGATTAAGTTATCAACAAAAGAGGAAAATAGGAAAGAACTAAGGGTAGTAAGTTAGGGCCGCATAATTTGGGCCACAAACTGTTTTCATCATAATTTGATACGTCAAAGCGCAATGATACAAATAGTGCAATAAGAAAAAGGCTATTTAACATGGCACAACCAAGGGAGAGCTGCGTGTGGGTCCTAAAAACAGGTGGAGTGGTCGTTAAAGAGACCACCTAGAAATTCCCCTATGTCTGTGCTTCTTGCCATCTTGGTGTATTTATCCTTCGAAAGGACCGGTGATCAGGCCATCAGGGAGGGCCTGTGGAAAAGAAACCTGAAAAGGAGAAAAAGGAAATAGTGAAAGTATGTGTGTCCGGGGGTGGTCGAGCCGTATTGTGGATCACAAACTAGGTATGCCTCCGTCTATGCCCATGGTATTTTGAGTGCGTAGTTATGTACGCGCGGTACGAATCCCGCCACTTGATCGGGACTGGAACGGAGGCCGAATTGCTAATCGATCTCTTGACGAGCCGAGCCGTCCTGCTGCAGAATAGTCCGGACTCTCTTGACAGTATCCGGGAGCTCGGCCGCCGAATTAAGGTTCTGCTTGAAAAGGCCACTTTGTACTTCTGCTGCTAAGGCAGCGGTGTGCCCCTCAGTGCGGAGGGAGCGTTCTATGTTTCCATTAACTGTTATGACGTTGTGTGGTCCAGGCATCTTGAGTTTGAGATAAGCATAGTGTGGAACCACGTTGAATGCGGTTCGTCCAAGCAGTGTGTGATAGCCGCTGCGAAAGGGGACGATATCGAAGATTAACTCTTCGCTTTGGAAGTTGTCCAGAGATCCGAAGACAACCTCTAGTGTGATTGAGCCCGTACAGTGGGCCTCTACACTTGGTATGACCCCTTTAAAGGTAGTATTTGCTGGCTGGATCCGTGATGGATTAATGCCCATTTTTCGCACTGTATCCTGATAGAGCAGGTTGAGGCTGTTGCCACCGTCCATGAGGACTCGCATCAGGTGGAATACATCAATTATTGGGTCAAGGACCAGTGCGGCCGAACCGCAGTGACGGATACTGGTCGGATGGTCTCTGTGATCAAAGGTGATTGGAAAGGAAGACCATGGCTTGAATTTTGGGGCGACTGGCTCCATCGCATAGACGTCCCTGAGTGCGCGCTTGCGCTCCCTTTTGGGGATGTGGGTAGCGTATATCATGTTCACCATTTTGACCTGAGGGGGAAACTTCTTCTGTCCCTGTGTTCGGTGGAAGGAGCTCCTCGTCATCGTCGTTGCTTTGCGATCCCTTCTCCTTGTTCTCGGCATTTAACTTGCCGTCCTGTTTAAAAAACCAACAATCTCTGTTGGTATGGTTGGCTGGTTTTTCTGGGGTGCCATGGATCTGGCACGGACGATCGAGTATGCGGTCCAGGTTGGATGAGCCCGAATTGTTCTTTTTGAACAGCTTCTTCCGCTGACCGAACTTAGAGCCACTCAATCCGGCATTGATCGCCGTATCATCAGTGTTGTCACTGTTGTTTCGACGCTTGTGCCTGTTGCGTCGGGGCTTGCCGTTGCTATTTCTGGTTTCAGGGGTGCCGGCGTCGCTTGCATTGTTATCCTTTTTTGACTATATACTGCAAGGCAACAGCCTCACAGCCCTTTATTCTATCCATAAAAGCAAAAGGTTCTCTGTACAACTACGGGGAAAAGAAAAGAAAATACAAAACTTACAAAGAGAGCTACCATACTTACAAAGAGAGCTAGGGGAGGGAAGCTATCCAAGCTAACAAACTGTCCCTATATTTACATTTGATTCTGTTTGCTAATAATGAAAGGTCATGCACAAAATTCTTCCTCCAAGCTCTAAAACTAGGAGTCTCATTTCTAAAAATCTTGTCATTCCACTGTGTCTAAATGTTCCATGCTGCAATAAAAACCACCTCAGAATAGAAAGGCCTATTGAAATCCTTCCTAGAAGCTGAGGCCATCCTGAAAGTAGACTGGTTGGGCGAGGCCGGCCAAGAAATCCCAAGATAATTCCAAACTCTTTGACTAAAATTGCAAGAGAAAAAGAGGTGGACTCTATCTTCATGGAAGGAAGACTGGCAAAGAACACAAGTACCATCCTGGATATTCCAATGCCTCCTCTGCATCATGTCCCGTGTGTTAAGGCGATCCATCAATAAAAGCCATCCAAAAACCTTGATTTTGAGGGTACATGAGCATTTCCAGATGTACTTGAAGATTGGGTCAATCCCCAAATGAGAGAAGGTGAACTCATAGTAGAGCTTAGATTGATACTCCCTAGATTTAGATGGCCATTTCCAAACATCCTTCTCATCTGGATGCAAGCTGATGGGTTGCAACAAAGTCTGAAGCTGAGATAGTTCCAGATATGCCTCCGAAGAAAATGGTAGATGAAAACCTTCAACAGCCGACTGGTAAGAAAAAAAGTCCTTGACTGTTATCATATCATCAATGGCAAATGAATGAAGTCTAGGGAATCGATCCTTAAGAGCAATCATTCTGTTGTCAATTTGCTAGCGATCAAGCCAGAAAACCACAGTGTCCCCTGCATGCACTTGTGGTGTGGCAAGCAAAGAAAACTTGTCATACAACTTGAGCACATCACGCCACCAAAAAGAGCCACAAAGCTGAGTAACTTGTGGGGCTGACGAATGATAATAGGAATCCCAAATAAGATTAACCCATGGAACATCTTTCTTATTGAAGAACTTGAACAGATGCTTGATCAGCAGAGCTTCATTTTGCACTCCCAAATGAGTGACTCCCAGCCCGCCATACTTCTTTGGCCTACAAACCAATTCCCATGCAGCTAGGGACTGTCTAGGAGTTTCAGTATTCCCTCTCCAAAGACACTGTCTTTCAATCCTTTCAATCTGCTTGAGGATACCTTGCAGTATAGATAAGGAGCAGAGGAAGTAAATGGGCATGGACGTGAGGGCTGACTGCAGGAGTTGAAGCCTACTGCCTTGATTGAGGAGACAAAAAGTTGCAGATAACCTTCTCTCAATGCGATCAACAAGAGGCAACAGATCATTAACGGTCGGCCTAGAGGTGCCCATGGGTAAACCAAGATACGTGAAGGACATTGAGCCAACAGAGCATCCAAGTAAAGCAGCAATACGAATTCCTTCTTCCTCAGACGTGTTCATTGGGATGAGGGAGGATTTACTAAAGTTGACCTGCAAACCCGTGGACTCAGCAAAATTAGACCTAGTTGGGATTGGCAAGCTGAGGATATTACGGCTACACATGTCATTCACCACAGATTGCAGAAGACCCACCGCAATGACAAAGAGAAGAGGCGATAAAGGATCACCATGACAAACTCCACATTTGCACTAAAAATGTTGGCCAGGGACTCCATTTAACAGGACCGCAGAAGAACTTGATGAAAGAAGGTTACTGACCCAACCATTCCAACGATCATCAAAGCCCTTACACTGAAGAATTCTAAGAATGGCATCATGTTCAATCGTGTCAAACACTTTAGTGAAATCCAGCTTCATAAAACAATGGGCCTCTTTGACGCTTTGCATTGGTGTATGTATTCAAAACACCACGCAAGGTAGTCCTGGATAGAGCGACACTTGAGGAAGCCATATTGGTTTCGGTGGATGCATTGGAGGATTACTTTCTGCAATCGATTCGCCAAAAGCTTGGTTAAGAACTTAAGGCATGTATTGGTTAATGAGATTGGCCGAAAGTCACCAACAAACTCTGGGTTTAACTTCTTAGGTATGAGGGTAATGAGAGAGGTGTTAAGACACTCCAAGATGCATTTTCCCTCATAAAATTCCGCAACCAACTTCATAAAATCTGCCTTGAGAACACTCCAACATCTCTTCATAAAGAGGCTTGTAAATCCATCCGGGCCAGGGGCACGATCTGACGGCAAATGCTTAATTACCTCCTCCACTTCATCATCAGTGAATGGTCTGGATAAAGCGTCAAGTCCATCGACTCTAGTCAGGAGGCTATTAAGGTCAAAATTCATGCGAATACCCTTGACTTGGCCCATGCGCTGCTTGAAATCAGACCAAAACATGGAAGCTAACTGATGGTGATCAGTCACCACATCACCTGCAACAACTTTAATGGAGGTGATGGTATTTCTTCGGTATCATTCTGTAGCCATGGCATGGAAAAATTTGGTGTTTTCTTCGCCCACTTTGATGAATCTGATGGTACATCGCTGTTTCCAATAGATAAATTGCAAACGAAGGATATTTTCAAGATGGAGTTTAACAATTTTTCAAAAATTTATCTCTGGCCAAGTGAGCGCCCGAAGTTCCTCCAAACCATCAAAGTGCAGAATCACCTTGTTGCAATCAGCAATTAGGGCTTTAACCTTCGAAAGGCTAACATGCCACCTCTTAAGAGCATAACGCAGGGCTTTAAACTTGGCCGAAATTGTACCAGCAGCAGAAGACCTCCGAACAGGCATGTTCCAAACTTCAGAAACACATTCAGCAAAACCTGGGAGATTTCCCAATAGTTTTCAAAACAGAAGACTTTGGCTTTCAGAATAGAAGTGGCAACAGAAACCATACAAGGTACATGATCCGATGATGTCCGTGCAAGGGGCATGACCATAGTATTAGGGTGATCTGAAGTCCAAGATACCATGGTGAAGAACCAATCAATCTGCTCAAGAAGAGGATTTGTTTGCATATTGGACCAGGTAAACTGTCTTCCTTTTATTGGTAATTCCACCAATCCTAGGTGACCAATAATTTTGTTGAAGAGAAATTGATGCGGAGCATCCTTCCATCATCCCCATGGACTCTACATCGACACATCCAACCCCACGAGGACCCACGACGAGAGCTCGAGCACGTGCTATTCAATCCGAGGTTAACTATCTCCTTGTTGAACTTCACTTTGACCCACTTGAGACATGGCTACTACCTCAAACGGAGATGCTTTGTGTGCTCAGGTACCAGGTAAGCAACCAAGGAGAAGGAACGGTGCAAGACGGACATCAAGATCAAGGAAGCATTCGACCCAACCTGGAAGGACCGGTACAACCGCCCAACAACCGGCCGGGCGGAACAACCGGCCTACTACCGCCCAACAACCGGCCGCCATTCGGTGATCAAGCGGTGCAAGGCCGGTACAGCACCGGATGTACCGGTAAATCCCAAATGACCGGAACAACCGGCCCCACGACCGGTACAACCGCTGGGGACCCCGACGACCAGCTGCAGAAGCCAACACCTGACCCCGGTGGTAGTACCGCCTTCCTCGACCTGTAGTTCCGCTCTCCCAGGATAGCCATCGGTACAACCGCCACCTCGACCGGAACAACCGGCCTGTCTGCGAACAGGGCTCGGGCATGAGGCCCATGTACCCCTTCACTTCGCCCCCAGTTGCACTAAGACTATAAATAGAACTCCCCCACCTCCTAATTAGGTTAGCATTGGATTAGCTCATATTTGTGTGAGAGCCTTTGCTCATCCACTTGGTTAATTCTCCTTGGAGTTCACAACCTCTTCGGAGAAGATCCCCAAGCGGATTCAAGACCCCTTTCTAGGGAAGAACATCAAGGCCTCCTCTCGGAGAAGAACAGTTCCGTTGTATCCTTTCCTTTGTTCATCTTGAACCTTGTGTACCTTATGTGTATGATGATCTAGCACTCGTGTGATTGATTCTATGTCGGTTTAGAGTTTCTCTCTCCTTCTCCCCGTGTTTCCCCTTGTGCTTCCGCGTGTTCTTTGTGATTTCCCCGTAGGATCTACTCCAAACGTGAAAGATCGACGTTCTAGGGTTACCCCCTACATCATCTTGGTATCATGAGCCACGTTGATCACATTTTTGGAGCCCCTACCCCGTGTTTTCTAGCTTGATTTTGTTGTTTTCGTCCTAAATCCGAAAATCCCCACCAAAAATAGCCCCCAAATTTCTTTTTGTGATTTGTTGGTGTGATGAAATTTTGTTGGATTTGGTCCATGGATTTGTGTTGCTGTGTGTGGATCTAGCTTTCCCCACCCTCCCCACCTCTTTCCATCCACGAAACCCACCCAATTTTGCCCCCGAGATCCTCCATTTCCGCCACAAAATCGCGCCCGTTTCGTTCTGTGTCGAATCCCGACACGAGCGGTACAACCGCCCCTCCGAGCGGTACCACCGCTGAGTACCTCGAGCGGTACAACCGCCCGTCCGAGCGGTACTACCGCCCAGGCCAATTTCAGCATTCTGAGTTTCACCATTTTCAGCATAACTTCCACATCCGAAGTCCGATTTTCGCGTTCTTTAGCTTGTTGAGAAGCTATTGACATCCCCCATCCACCACCACTTTTCTGTTTCCACCATTCTTACTTTTGGTCTTTGAGAATTTGAGTTGTGGTTCCCGTGTCCTATTGTGTTTCGGCTATATAGGTACGGTTCGATGTCAACATCACCACCGCTCATCTTCGCCAAGGACTCATCATCGTCAAGGACGGTAACCTCGACGACATCTTTGTCATCTCTCGCAATTGCATTGATAAACACATAGCCTTACTTTTGCGTTGCTTACCCATAGAGACTAGCCATTGAGTATTGTCGGCAACGTGACTTGTGCACATTAGTAATCATACTCCATAGCATACATACCATACCATAGTGGTGCATATCTTGGGATCCACTTGTGTGTCACAAAGTTGTCATCGCATACACAATTTCTATCTTGGTTCGTGAAGTTTGCATAAGAAAAGAGCTCAAAAGAGAAAGAGCCACCCAAGCTTTTAAACAAAGAGAAAGATAAGCAAAGAGCTTATGAGCAAGAACCATAGCATCATACTACATTAAGATTGTCATATTGGATCATCTTGGATCATTGCACCGAAATACCATACATATAGCATACTTGGGATAGAGATAGTTGCATTTTTTCCTAGTAGGTTGTGCACAAGCTCCGTATCCGCCTATTGTGCAATCGTGCTAGCATCTCTCTAGCATTGTGCAACAAGAGCATTTTCGTGGTTTCCACATTTTGGCTCACTTTTGGTTTGCACAATCCCACTTATCTATTTGCGTGTGTGTTTCCGTGTACCACTACTTGCTTGGTCTACTTGTCGCATTTGCAAATTTGTGCATCTTTTCCAACATAATTGAATCTCGCTTTCAATTGCATCAAATTTGTGCCACGATCCTAACCAAGCTCCACTATAAACTTTTACTTGTGTAGGTGTGAGAACCGACAAGAATTGGTACCAACAGTGCTATTTCATTGTCCGCATTTGAGTGACCTTGATTCAATTTCAACATCGGTCAAAGGTACATTGGTATTAGTTCTTCTCCTTCTACCACTCACATTTTGCTTGAAATGATGGAGAGGCCAAGTACTTCTACCAACCCACTCTTCATCGAGCAAGACGACGACATGTCATCATTCGCCACAAAGAGCCACCTCTTTGGTGCTCAAAGGGCGTTACACCAAGAGCAACAAGCTATGAGCGACCGCATCGACAACCTCGCCACCGACGTGCGACTCTCCGAGCAACGTACAAGAGACTACTTCGACAACAAGCTCGACTCAAGACAAGCAAGAGAACGATGCAAGAATGGACGAGATCCGTGCCTTGTTGGTGAACCGGCCTCATTCTACATCGTCATACTCAAGACGGAGCCGCTCGAGTCGACATTCCGACGACACCTTCTCCGACTCAAGTACACCGTCATCGAACACTCTTCGACGAGCCGCACATCAAGACCGTCATGCATCTCGCAACCCGCTACATGACAAGCATTCACAAGAGCAAGTCGATGAGCAAGTTCCCCGTCCTCAATCAAACCAAGTAGCGTTTGCTCAAGCTCAAGAACGACAACGTCTTCGTCGCCAAGAAGAACAAGAACGAGCGCGTCTACACCAAGTGCAACAAGATGCCGAGGCTCAACGTCTTCAACAACAACAACGAAGCGCAAGCTCTTGAGGCGAACGTGCCCTTCAAGAATCAAGTCGAGCCATCGCCAACCGCAATCGCGAACGCGCAATCAAGAGGAAGCTCTTCGAGAAGAAATCCAAGAGAGGAACTACCATCCGCGTGTGCAACGTCAAGCTCCACAAGCTCCTCCACAAGCTCGTCAAGCTCAACCTCAACCTCAAGGTCAACAAGAGCAAGTTGATCATGGACTTCCCCCACGCCAAGAGCAACATGAGGATGATTACCCTCCACGTCAAGGGCGTCATCATCACCATCGCCAACAACACAATGAAGAGCAACGCTATGGCAAGCTCAAATTCACAATGCCCAAGTTCAATGGAAGCAATGATCCCGAAGAATACCTCTCATGGGCATTGAAGGTTGACAAAATCTTTCGTTTGCACAACTACGATGAAGAGAAGAAAATCGCTATGGCATCACTTGAGTTCCAAGATTATGTGCTCATATGGTGGGAACAACTCATTGAGCGACGACAAGCAAGAGGTGAACCTCCAATCACCACTTGGACTCAAATGAAGGATGTCATGCGAGCACGTTTTGTGCCAACCTACTACAACCGCGACCTCTTCAAGAAACTCCAACTCCTCAAGCAAGGAAAAAAGAGTGTTGAAGAATACTATAAGGAAATGGAGATAGCCATGATTCGAGCCAATGTCAAGGAAGATGATGAGCAAACTATGGCACGTTTCTTGAATGGACTCAATCATCCCATCAAGAAGATCGCCGACTTCCAACCATACTCCACCCTCATTGAGCTTGTGCATCAAGCTACAAAGGCGGAACGTCAAGTGCAAGATGACTTCAAGTACGCCAAGTACTCGTCCAAGACCTACGGCTTCTCCAACAACCAAGCTTCAACACCTCCCCCAACATCTACATCAACCAAACCTTCTACAAACAACGACGACAAGTCAAGTTACAAGAGAAATTCGACAAGTTCAAGTCGTCCTCCTCCTACTACAAGCAACTTCAAGCTGCGTGCTTCATCATCTACTCCGACCGATGAGACCATCAAAACAAGCTCCTTCAAGTGTTTCACTTGCGGCGGCCGAGGCCACAAGTCCTATGAATGCACCAACAAGCGGACCATGATCCTCAATGACGACGACACATATGACTCAATGAGTGATGAGGAGATGGAAGCCCTTGAGAAAGTGGCCATGCACCGGCGAGTGAACGAAGATGAAGATGATCAAGTATTTTGCGATGAGGATTCAAGCCCCGCTCTCGTTGTCTCCAAGGTCTTGACTCTTCAACATCAACAAGAAGACGACCAAAGATGCCACATCTTCCACACAAAGGCCGGCATCAACGGAAGGTCCGTCAAGGTCATCATCGATGGAGGTAGTTGCCACAACTTGGCAAGTGAAGAACTATGTTCCAAACTTCAATTGGTCAAGAGGAAGCACCCGCACCCCTACAAGGTTCAATGGCTAAGTGACTCCGGCACTATACGAGTCGAGCATACGGTCCAAGTCTCCTTCAAAATTGGTGCTTATGAAGACACGTTGGAGTGTGATGTGGTCCCAATGACCGCTTTGCCACCTACTTCTAGGTCGACCATGGCAATTCGACCGTGGTGTCATCCACAATGGGCGCACCAATCACTATAGCTTCAAGATGAAAGGGAAGGAATATGTGCTACGACCTATGTCTCCTACTCAAGTGATAGCCGACAAGCAAGCCACCCATCATAGAGACAAGAGTGAGAAAGTGATCCACGAAAAAGTGAGTGAGAGCCACAAGCCAAACTTGAGCGCCTCTTCGCCTAGAGAGAAAAACCTCATCCTATTTGCCACCAAAAGTGAGATGAGAGAAGTGTGTGAGAACCCATCGAGTGTGATGCACTTTGTCCTTGTGTGCAAGGATGGAGAACCAAAACTAACACCATTCACGAGCTACCTTTGGTGTTTCAATCTCTTTGCAGGAATTTCAAGATGTTTTCCCCGATGAGCTACCTCCGGGTCTACCTCCTCTACGAGGCATTGAGCATCGAATCGACCTCATCCCCGGAGCGCCACTTCCAAACAAAGCTCCATACCGTGTCAATCCCGAAGAAACCAAGGAGATTCAATGGCAAGTACAACAACTAATCGACAACGGTCATGTACGTGAAAGCTTAAGCCCTTGTGTCGTTCCCGTTATACTTGTGCCTAAGCCCGATGGAAGTTTCCGCTTGTGTTCCGATTGTAGACCTATAAATGCTATTACCGTTCGCTATAGGCATCCCATTCCTCGCTTAGATGATATGCTTGATGAACTTAGCGGAGCCAACTTTTTCTCAAAAATTGATCTTAAAAGTGGCTATTATCAAATCCGCATTCAAGAAGGTGATGAATGGAAAACTGCTTTTAAAACCAAATTTGGCTTGTATGAGTGGTTAGTGATGCCTATGGGTTTGTCGGAAGCACACGGAACTTTCGTACATCTTATGCATCGTGTGCTTAGACCTTACATTGGAATCTTCGTTGTGGTTTACTTTGATGATATTCTTGTGTTTAGCAAAACCATGAAAGAGCACATCAATCATGTAAAATCTGTGTTGCAAACTCTTCGCAAGTAAAGCCTTTATGCGAACTTGAAAAAAATGCACTTTTGGCGTTGACAAAGTGGTTTTCTTGGGTTTTGTTGTCTCTTCCAAGGGTGTCCATGTTGATGAAACTAAAATTGAAGCAATTAAAACTTGGGCCCAAACCACCAATTTGCAACAAGTGCGAAGTTTACTTGGTCTTGCGGGTTTTTATCGTCGCTTTGTGAAAAACTTTAGCACTATTGCCGCCCCTTTGCATGCTTTGAGTAAGAAGAATACTCCTTTTGTTTGGGGATCTTTGCAATCCACCGCTTTTGATGAGCTCAAGTCTTTGCTTACTCATGCTCCGATTCTTGCTTTGCCTAACTTTGATAAAACTTTTGAGGTTCATTGTGATGCAAGTGGTACCGGAATTGGTGGAGTTTTGTTGCAAGAAAAACGGGCCATTGCATATTTTAGTGAAAAACTCTCCGGTGCTCAACTCAACTATCCCACATATGACAAAGAATTGTATGCTTTAGTGTATGTCCTACATGTTTGGGAACATTATCTTAGACCTCATGAGTTTGTCATCCATACCGATCATGAAACGCTTAAGTACTTAAAAGGTCAAACTAAGTTGAACAAGCGTCATGCCAAATGGAGTGAATTTATTGAATCCTTCCCATATGTGATCAAGTACATTAAGGGTAAGGAAAATGTAGTTGCCGATGCACTTTCACGCATATGCACGCTTGTGACTAAACTTGAGTTGAATGTTATTGGTTTTGAGCACATAAAAGACTTATATGCTAATGATCCATATTTTGCTATTCATTATGCTAAATGTTTGACGCATACATCTTGGGAACAATATTACATCAAGGATGGTTATCTTATGAGAGCTAACAAACTATGCATTCCCGAGTCTTCTCTTCGTTTGCTACTATTGCAAGAGGCTCATGGAGGTGGACTCATGGGACACTTTGGACGCGACAAGACCTTCGCCACGATCTCCAAGAACTACTTTTGGCCCAAGATGTTCCGCGACGTCTCACGCTTCACCACCCGATGCTATACATGTCGCAAAGCTAAGTCTAAAGCTCAATCTCATGGTCTTTACATGCCTCTTCCTATTCCTTATCAACCATGGGAAGACATTAGTATGGATTTTGTACTTGGTTTGCCTAGGACTCAAAATGGAAAGGATTTCGTGTTTGTCGTTGTGGACCGATTTTCTAAGATGGCACATTTCATTCCTTGCAACAGGATAGACGATGCTTCACATGTTGCAAATCTCTTTTGTAGGGAAATCTTGCGCCTCCATGGAGTACCAAAGACAATCGTCTCCCACCGTGACGTCAAGTTCTTGAGTTACTTTTGGAAGACGCTATGCGCCAAGCTCGGAATCAAGCTCTTGTTCTCATTCGCATACCATTCGCAAACCAACGGCCAAACGGAGGTGACGAACCAGACACTATCCACTCTACTTCGCGTGTTGATCAAGAAAAACTTCAAGGAGTGGGAGGCGTGTCTACCCATCGCCGAGTACGCCTACAACCGTGCAAGACATTCGACTACCGGCAATTCCCCCTTCGAGGTCGTCTACGGCTTCAACCCGTTGTCACCATTGGACATTCTACCTCTTTCTCTACAAGAGCGCACCAACATGGATGCGAGTGCACGAGCAAGCTACATCAAGAAGATGCATGAGGATACAAGGCACACCATCATCCCCATGGACTCTACATCGACACATCCAACCCCACGAGGACCCACGACGAGAGCTCGAGCACGTGCTATTCAATCCGAGGTTAACTCTCTCCTTGTTGAACTTCACTTTGACCCACTTGAGACATGGCTACTACCTCAAACAGAGATGCTTTGTGTGCTCAGGTACCAGGTAAGCAACCAAGGAGAAGGAACGGTGCAAGACGGACATCAAGATCAAGGAAGCATTCGACCCAACCTGGAAGGACCGGTACAACCGCCCAACAACCGGCCGGGCGGAACAACCGCCTACTACCCGTAACAACCGGCCGTCATTCGGTGATAAAGCGGTGCAAGGCCGGTACAGCACCGGATGTACCGGTAAATCCCAAATGACCGGAACAACCGGCCCCACGACCGGTACAACCGCTGGGGACCCCGACGACCAGCTGCAGAAGCCAACACCTGACCCCGGTGGTAGTACCGCCTTCCTCGACCGGTACTTCCGCTCTCCCTGGATAGCCAGCAGTACAACCGCCACCTCGACCGGAACAACCGGCCTATCTGTGAACAGGGCTCGGGCATGAGGCCCATGTACCCCTTCACTTCGCCCCCAGTTGCACTAAGACTATAAATAGAACTCCCCCACCTCCTAATTAGGTTAGCATTGGATTAGCTCATATTTGTGTGAGAGTTTTGCTCATCCACTTGGTTACTTCTCCTCGGAGTTCACGGCCTCTTCGGAGAAGATCCCCAAGCGGATTCAAGACCCCTTTCTAGGGAAGAACATCAAGGCCTCCCCTCGGAGAAGAACGGTTCTGTTGTATCCTTTCCTTTGTTGATCTTGAACCTTGTGTTACCTTATGTGTGTGATGATCTAGCACTCGTGTGATTGATTCTATGTCGGTTTAGAGTTTCTCTCTGGTTCTCCCCGTGTTTCCCCTTGTGCTTCCGCGTGTTCTTCGTGATTTCCCCGTAGGATCTACTCCAAACGTGAAAGATCGACGTTCTAGGGTTACCCCCTACATCAAAAATATATCATTAACATTACCCCCTGGTAGATTACGGTTTTCCAAAGAACGCATGAAGTTAAAATCACCAAGAAGTAGCCATTTCTCATCAACTTGTATGTTCAGGTTATATAACCACTGAGCAAATTCATCGCGAGCAGGATTCTGACAAGGACCATAAACTGACACCAAAGTCCAAACTTCAGAAGTGTGTGCGGATGTAAATTCCACAATGATGCCATAGGAATGAGCTTCATTTAATTTACCGGAGAAGAAAGCCGAATTCCAAATAATCAGGAGACCACCAGAAGCACCAGACGATGGCATATACACAAAATTATCAAAGCGTCGAGGACAAAATTTCCTAAGAAAACGCTGATCGATATGCATGCATTTAGTTTCTTGCAAACAAACGATAGAGCACCCACTTTCATATATCTTCTGTTTAACTACAAGTTGCCGCGCTTCAGAGTTAAGACCACGCACATTCCAACACAATATCTTCCAGTCTCTAAAGATTGTCTGATTCATTACCAACTAAAGAGGATAAAAGCAAAAGTAGGTGACGCAATGACCTACAACATCCACCAAATAGCATCATAAAGTTCAACAGAGGATAACAAAAGCAAAGATAAGTGGTGATTAAACAGGTTCGCCAGGACCCATGTTGTGGCAGACTTCACTCATCATCTGAACTCTTGGTAGGGTTGGCTTCCGAAGGATCAGATACAAGCTTCTCCGCCGTGATCTTCTCAGGGGCAATACGCAGGCATGCGCCAATGCGTTGAAGATCAGAAATTGCAGTTGGAGGAGGCACAACTGGCTCATCAGGAGAGGGTGCAGTCTGGGCAGGCCGGGCACTGGTTTTATGCTTCTTAGTGCGCTTGACAGACTGTGGGATGATTGATCTTGGGGGCGCCTGACGAAATCCATCACGCAAGGCACTAAGCCGAGCACTGCGACGGACTTGGGGATCGAGAAGAACCGGCCTAACAGAGGTAGATTTACGAGTTCTCTTGTTGTTGATAACAGGCATAGCGGAGAACTGAAACTTCTCTGAAACAGGTTCAGACAGTTCAAAGGGCTCATCAAAGCAGAGTGCACGAGCAACTGGACGCTTAACAGGTGAAAGCTGACAGACCACCTCAGAAGCAGACCAAGGAGGCAACAAACTGAAATCTAGACTTCCAATAGAGAGGCTATGACTCCAAGATTGCTTAATGAAGTTAAACAGAGGCATCTGCAATGGCCGCGAGATGACTGCCGAATCAAATTGCTGCATGAACTTACAGAAGGTACGAGTCCACTTTGCATCCGTAGAGGCAGAACTGGGCCAAAAACAGTTAGAACCTGACCAATATGTAGAACCTGCTGAGCTGGAAGTTGAGCTTCATGAGGTTGAAGGGGCACAATATCAGCATTGTGCAAAGCAGCAGGGCCATTGTCATTATTAACTGAATCATCATAAACTTGCAGCACCATCGACTCTTGAGACTGAACAGGTTCGACAGGTTCCTCAGGTGCTGCAGCATTGTCAGGGACGGCATCATGCTGCACATTGTCATTGCCAATAGCAGGAGGAGGCACATCATTCCATCCTAACTCGGGAAACTCCAGCATTACCAAATTGTGGTTGTTGAAGTGCATCTGGCCAGGAAGGGGATGCGGATTCCCATCGAAAGACATTGGGTCTTCATCTGCAGGCAACACATCCGCAAAATCCGCAGACAGAACATAAACTGGAGCAGACGAAGAAACCCTAGTACCACCAAAATCTCTAAACTCCCGATAAACCACACCTCGAGGAACCATAGAGGGGGCAGGGAGGGACACATATGCCAGAGTCTGCGCCATCAGAGGATCAGCCCGATGCCAAGAGTGAAAACTTCCAAAAGTGCTAATCACATCTGCAATATATTGCGGCCGATGATAATCCAGAGGAACACCCAAAAGCATCACCCAACCACGGCAAAAACCCTGAACCGCTTTGTAATTGTTCCCCTCATCATGCGGAATAAAACGAACAAAGCGATCGTTGCCCAAATCAAAGGGTGGATGATCCACCATAACTTGCATAGAGATTGCACTACAAAATCGGAACAATCCAACTCCCTGAATCCATGGCTGAGCATCAAGAACGTATCTTCCCAACTGATTAACAACAAATTCACTAACCACGTTACGGTAGAGTTGAATCTCCTCTGGCAGCGGCGCTGGCTCGATGATGCCAAACGCATACTCCTCATGCCTTCTGTCAGGCGCAGCAGCTGGAGCAAAAAAGGTGTGAGGCAGACGGAGCGGCCCTCCATCGATGATCTCAAAGCCCGGCGGCATGTACGGAAGAGGGTCCAGCTCAAAGTTGGCCATCTCCGGTGAAGGTGCTGATGGCGTGCGTGGCAATGACGGAGTTGTTGTGATTGGAGGTGGCGGCATATCTGGTCGCGGGGCGGACGGTGGAGCTGGGGGGTGATAACCCACAAGTATAGGGGATCGCAACAGTTTTCGAGGGTAGAGTATTCAACCCAAATTTATTGATTCGACACAAGGGGAGCCAAAAATTAATCTCAAGTATTAGCAGCTGAGTTGTCAATTCAACCACACCTGGAAACTTAGTATTTGCAGCAAAGTGTTTAGTAGCAAAGTAATATGATAGTGGCAGTAACGGTAAAAAAGTAAAGACAACAAAAGTAACGTTTTTGGTATTTTTGTAGTGATTGTAACAGTAGCAACGGAAAAGTAAATAAGCGTAAACCAGTACATGGAAAGCTCGTAGGCACCGGATCAATGATGGATAATTATGCCGGATGTGGTTCGTCATGTAATAGTTATAACATAGGGTGACACAAAACTAGCTCCGGTTCATCAATGTAATGTAGGCATGTATTCCGTAAATAGTCATACGTGCTTATGGAAAAGAACTTGCATGACATCTTTTGTCCTACCCTCCTGTCGGGCCGGAGGTCCTATTGGAAACTAAGGGATATTAAGGCCTCCTTTTAATAGAGAACCGGAACAAAGCATTAGCACATAGTGAATACATGAACTCCTCAAACTATGGTCATCACCGGAGTGGTCCCGATTATTGTCACTTCGGGGTTGCCGGATCATAACACATAGTAGGTGACTATAGACTTGCAAGATAGGATCAAGAACACACATATATTCATGAAAACATAATAGGTTCAGATATGAAATCATGGCACTCAGGCCCTAGTGACAAGCATTAAGCATAGCAAAGTCATAGCAACATCAATCTCGGAACATAGTGGATACTAGGGATCAAACACTAAACAAAACTAACTCGATTACATGATAAATCTCATCCAACCCGTCACCGTCTAGCAAGCCTACGATGGAATTACTCACGCACGGCGGTGAGCATCATGAAATTGGTGATGGAGGATGGTTGATGATGATGACGACGACGATGAATCCCCCTCTCCGGAGTCCCCAACGGACTCCAGATCAGCCCTCCAGAGAGAGATTAGGGCTTGGCGGCGGCTCTGTATCGTAAAACGCGATGAAACTTTCTCTCTAATTTTTTTTCTCCCCGAAAGCCAATATATGGAGTTGGAGTTGGCGTCGGAGGGGCTCGAGGGGCCCACGAGGTAGGGGCGCACCCCAGGGGGCGCCCCACCTCGTGGGACAGGTGGTGTGGGCCCCCGGTCTTCATCTTGGTGAGGATTTTTATTATTTTGATAAGACATCCCGTGGAGTTTCAGGTCATTCCGAGAACTTTTGTTTTCTCGCACATAAACAACAACATGGCAAATCTCTTTGAAAACAGCGTCGGTCAAGGGTTAGTTCCATTCAAATCATACAAGTTAGAGTCCAAAACAAGGGCAAAAGTGTTTGGAAAAGTAGATCTGACGGAGACGTATCAACTCCCCTAAGCTTAAACCCTTGCTTGTCCTCAAGCAATTCAGTTGACAAACTGAAAGAGAAAAAGAAAAACTTTTACAAACTCGCTTTTCTCTTGTTGTTGTACTTATGTCAAGCCCGGCATTCAGGTTTTCAAAGAAAGATCATAACTAACCACATTTGCAATAATTCTCAGGTCTCATGTTTACTCATATCAATAACATAATCAGCTAACAAGCCATAATAATAAATCTCGGATGACAACACCTTCTCAAAATAATCATAATATGATATAACAAGATGGTATCTCGCAAGCCCTTTCTGAGACCGCAAAACATAAATGCATAGCACCTTCAAAGATCAAGGACTGACTAGACATTGTAATTCATGGTAAAAGAGACCCAATCATAGTCATACCCGATATAAATTAACAATAATTAATGCAAATGACAGATGTCCTCTCCAGCTAGTGCTTTTTAATAAGAGGGTGATGACTCAACATGAAAGTAAATAGATAGGCCCTTCGCAGAGGGAAGCAGGGATTTGTAGATGTGGCAGAGCTCGATTTTGAAATAGAGATAATTATATTTTGAGCGACATACTTTCATTGTCAACATAACAACTAAGAGATGACGATATCTTCCATGCTAAACAAATTATAGGCGGTTCCCAAACAGAATGGTAAAGTTTATACTCCCCCTCCTCCACAAGCATTAATCCATGGCTTGCTCGAAACAACGAGTGCCTCCAACATTTTACGGGTCCCAGGGGGAGTTTTGTTTGCAATTATTTTGATTTAGTTTGCATAAAGCATGTGACTGGGCATCCCGGTGACCAGCCATTTTCTCGTGAGTGAGGAGCGGAGTCCACTACTCTTGAGAATAACCCACCTAACACGGAAGATAAGGGCAGCCCTAGTAGATCTATGAGCTATTCGAGCATGCAAAACAGAATGTTTATTTGAAAGTTTAGAGTTTGGCACATACAAATTTACTTGGAACGGCAGGTAGATACCGCATATAGGAAGGTATGGTGGACTCATATGGAATAACTTTGGGGTTTAAGGGATTTGGATGCACAAGCAGTATTCCCGCTTAGTACAAGTGAAGGCTAGCAAAAGACTGGGAAGCGACCAACTAGAGAGCGACAACAGCCATGAACATGCATTAAAATTAATAGACATTGAATACAAGCATGAGTAGGATATAATCCACCATGAACATAAATATCGTGAAGGCTATGTTGATTTGTTTCAACTACATGCGTGAACATGTGCCAAGTCAAGTCACTTAAATCATTCAAAGGAGGATACCACCCTATCATACCACATCATAATCATCTCAATAGCATGTTGGCACGAAAGGTAAACCATTATAACTCATAGCTAATCAAGCATGGCACAAACAATTATGATCTCTAATTGTCATTGCAAACATGTTTATTCATAATAAGCTGAATCAGGAACGATGGGCTCATCATATTTACAAAAACAAAAGAGGTCGAGTTCATACCAGCTTTTCCCATCTCAGTCAGTCCATCATATATGTCATCATAATTGCCTTTCACTTGCACGACCGAACGGTGTGAATAATAATAAGAGTGCACGTGCATTGGACTAAGCTGGAATCTGCGAGCATTCAATAAACAGGAGAAGACAAGGCAATATGGGCTCTTGGTTAAATCAACAATAATGCATATAAGAGCCACTTCAACAATTTAATCATGGTATTCTCCTACTGACCCCCAAGGAAAAGAAAGGAAATAAAAACTATTTACAAGGGAAAGCTCCCAACAAGCAAAAGAAGAACATGAAATATTTTTGGGTTTTGTTTTTAATTACTACTACTACAGCAGGAAAAATAAACTACTACTATTTTTTTTGGTTTTTTCTAAGGTTTATTAAACACACAAGAAGAAAGCAGGAAAAAGGAAAATAAACTAGCATGGATATTACAGGGAAAGAGTATGAGCACCGACATCTAGCAATGAGTGTGTGTGAACATGAATGTAATGTCGGTGGGAAATACATACTCCCCCAAGCTTAGGCTTTTGGCCTAAGTTGGTCTATTGCCGAGGATAGCCCGGTGATATCCGTAGGTGTAGCCGGGAATTAAATCTGCGATGAAGAATAGTTGGGATCATAATGTGATGAAGAGGACTCGATCGCCATCGGCAGCAACCGCCTCAGGATCCCAAGAATAAACAGACTGTCGTGGAGGCTCATCTTGTGGCTCCGGTTCCGGGCTGGTGCATGATTCCGATGAAGCTTGAACAGCCGCCTACGTAACAATGTAAGGACCTGTAGACAAGTTAAACAAAGAGGGAGCAGGCAAAGTAATAGTCTCTGTGGTGATGTTTATCAAGTACAATTTATATTTAAGCTCCCCTTGACTCTTAACAAGAAAATCATGCGCTAACATACTCTTATAATCTAAATAAGCACGGGGCAGCGCTGTTTCTTCTTTCTCCTCATGCCTAATAGGTATCTCAAAATATTCAGCTAGGCGTGAAGCATAAATGCCTCCAAAGACGGGGACCTTAGTACGGTTCAGACTTAACCGTCTAGCAACAATTCCACCCATACTAACAGAGTTATTGCGGTATAATCCGTGGAACAAAATGACAATATCAGGAATGCTAAGGTTTCCACAGTTCCCGTGACCAATCAAGCAACGACTAGCAAATAAGGCAAAATAGCGCAGAGCAGGAAAATGTATGCTAGTAATTCTTGCATCAGAAACCTTCCTGGAATCTCCCACAGTGATAGTGTTAATAAAAGCTTCCACTTCATTATAGTGTGGTTCATCTAAGGTGCCTCAAAAGTTATTTTGCAAACCTCGCAAAATTCAGCTAATGTCATCTCCTTAACAACGTCATATAAATGGAACTCTACTGTTGGAGGTGATTTCTTAGGGAAAAAGTAGAAGTTCTGCACAAAAGTATTTGTGATTAAGAGATACTGATGATGTTGGTCGCGGGGAAAGTCGGTGAGGCCGGCGTTCTCAATTAATAGATGGAAGTCCTCATAAATCCCGGCTCTCCTCAAGAAGTCATCGGAAGGCCATTCACACAGCCGGACCTCCGTGGTGCGAGGCAAATTAAATTTGGGCTTCTGCTCTTCTTCCTTTTGTTTTTCCCTCGAGCTTCGGCTCGACGAGCCCCTCAAAAGTATCTTCATTATTTCTGAAATAATCTGAAATTTTGTAGTAACTTCAAACAAAAGTGAACAACTTCAATAAAACTGATAAAAACTACTCATACAAGTGCCTAGAGCATATATCAAGCATTAGAACTACTTGGAACCATACAAATTTGACATGCAAGCTCAAGAATATGGTCACCTATGCAGCACAAATTTGCAAAGATTAAAGCACTAGAACAAAAACTAATTGGACCAATGGAGGAGTCACATACCAAGGAACAATCTCCCCAAGCAGTTTTGCGAGAGGTGCTTTGAATACGGAGATCGAAAATCACAGCAAAAGTGGCTGGAACATGAGCTTGAGTTGGTTTTTCGGGTTTGTGTGAGGCAGAGGAAGAAGATGGGTGCAGGGATAAGTGGAGGAGGGCCACCATGGGCCCACGAGGCAGGGGGCGCGCCCAGGGGGTAGGGCGCGCCCTCCACCCTCATGGCCAGGTGGCAGCTCCCCCGCGGTAATTTTTTCACCCAAAATCCTCAAATATTCCCAAAAAATCATATTAATTGTCATGACATTCTGAGGACTTTTATTTTCGGGATATTTTTATATTGCACGGATAAATCAGGAAACAAACAGAAAAATACTATTTTACTTTATTTCTACTAAAGAACAAAAAATATAAAGAGGGTACAGAAGGTTGTGCTTCTAGTTTCATCCATCTCAGGCTCATAAAAAAGAATCCACTAACAAGGTTGATCAAGTCTTGTTAACAAACTCATTCCGATAATCATGGAACCGGAGAAATTTCGAATAACACTATGTTACCTCAACGGGGATATGGACATCCCCAATAATAAGTATATCATATTTCCTCTTGACAGTAGGGAGAGGAAATTCAGAACCTCCAAATATAATTCATGGAATTTTTCCAATAGAGTTGCTACTATGAACTTGAGGTTGTTTCCTCGGAAAGTGTACCGTATGCTCATTACAATTAACATGAAAAGTGACATTGCCTTTGTTGCAATCAATAACAGCCCCTGCAGTATTAAGGAGAGGTCTTCCAAGAACAATAGACATACTATCATCCTCGGGAATATCAAGAATAACAAAGTCCGTTAAAATAGTAACGTTTGCAACTACAACAGGCACATCCTCACAAATACCGACAGGTATAGCAGTTGATTTATTAGCCATTTGCAAATATATTTCAGTAGGTGTCAATTTATTCAAGTCAAGTCTACGATATAAAGAGAGAGGAATAACACTAACACCGGCTCCAAGATCACATAAAGCAGTTTTAACATAATTTCTCTTAATGGAGCATGGTATAGTAGGTACTCCTGGATCTCCAAGTTTCTTTGGTATTCCACCCTTAAAAGTATAATTAGCAAGCATGGTGGAAATTTCAGCTTCCGGTATCTTTGTTTTATTTGTAACAATATCTTTAGTATATTTAGCATAAGGATTCATTTTGAGCATATCAGTCAATCGCATACGCAAAAAGATAGGTCTAATCATTTCAGCAAAGCGCTCAAAATCCTCATCATCCTTTTTCTTGGATGGTTTGGGAGGAAAAGGCATGGGTTTGAACCCATGGTTCTCTTTCTTTACCATGTTTCCTAGCAACGAAGTCTCTTTTATCATAACGTTGATTCTTTGATTGTGGGTTATCAAGATCAACAGCAGGTTCAACTTCTACATCATTATCATTACTAGGTTGAGCATCATCATGAACATTATCATTAACATTCTCACTAGGTTCATGTTCATTACCAGATTGTGTTTCAGCATCAGACATAGAGATATCATTTGGATTCTCAGGTGGTTCAGCAATAGGTTCACTAGAAGTTTGCACAGTTCTATCATTTTTCTTTTTCCTCCTTTTAGAAGAATTAGGCATATCAATATTATTTCTCTGAGAATGTTGCTCAATTCTCTTAGGGTGGCCTTCAGGATACAAAGGTTCCTGAGTCATCTTACCAGTTCTAGTAGCCACTCTAACAGCATAATCATTTTTCTTACTATTCATTTCATCAAGCACTTCTTTCTGAGCTTTAAGTACTTGTTCTACTTGAGTGGTAACCATAGAAGCATGTTTGCTAGCAAGTTTAAGTTCACCTCTAATATTAGCCATATAATCACTCAAGCGTTTAATCATATTGGAATCATATTTCAACTGTCTACCAAAATAAGCATTAAAATTTTCTTGTTTGACAATAAAATTATCAAACTCATTGAAGCATTGCCTAGCAGACTTATAATGAGGAATATCACCTTCATCAAATCTATGGAGAGAATTTACCTTTACTACTTGTGTCGGGTTATCAAAATCAGGAGGTTCTTCAATGAGTAATGGATCAATACCATAAGTTTCTTCAACAGGCGGTAGATTAAGACCATGTATTTCTTCAATAGGAGGTAAATTCTTAACATCTTCAGCTTTAATACCTTTTTCTTTCATAGATTTCTTTGCCTCTTACATATCTTCAGGACTGAGAAATAGAACACCTCTCTTCTTCGGAGTTTGTTTAGGAATAGGCTCAGTAATTGGCTCAGGAGCTGGCTCGGGAGTTGGCTCTGGAGGTGCCCAATTATTTTCATTTGTCAACATATTATTCAATAATATTTCAGCTTCATCCGGTGTTCTTTCCCTGAAACAAGAACCAGCACAACTATCCAGGTAATCTCTCGAAGCATCAGTTAGTCCATTATAAAAGATATCAAGTATTTCAGGTTTCTTAAGAGGATGATCAGGCAAAGCATTAAGTAACTTGAGAAGCCTCCCCCAAGCTTGTGGGAGACTCTCTTCTGCAATTTGCACAAAATTATATATATCCCTCAAATCAGCTTGTTTCTTATGAGCAGGAAATATTTAGCAGAGAAGTAATAAATCATATCCCGGGACTACGCACACAACCACGATCAAGAGAATTAAACCATATCTTAGCATCACCCTTTAATGAGAACGGAAATATTTTGAGTATATAAAAGTAGCGCGATCTCTCATCATTAGTAAACAGGGCAGCTATATCATTTAACTTAGTAAGATGTTCCACAACAGTTTGATTCATAGCCATAAAAGGATCAGATTCAACCAAAGTAATTATATCAGGATCAACAGAGAATTCATAATCCTTATCAGAACACAGATAGGTGAAGTAGCAAAAGCAGGGTCAGGTCTCATCCTATCTCTAAGAGATTCTTTACTCCATTTAACTAGCAGCCTCTTAAGTTCATATCTATCCTTGCAAGCAAAAATAGCTGCAGAAGATTCAACATCAAAAAGGTAACCCTCAGGAATAGATGGCATTTTTTCATCATCACTTTCATCATTGTATTCAGTTTCAATATTTTCTCTTTCTCTAGACCTAGAAATTTGTTCATCTAGAAATTCACCAAGGGGCATAGTAGTATCAAGCATAGAAGTAGTTTCATCATAAGTATTATGCATAGCAGAAGTGGCATCATCAATAACATGCGACATATCGGAACGAATAGCAGAAGTAGGTTTAGGTGTCGCTACCTTACTCATAACAGAAGGTGAATCAAGTGCAGAGCTAGATGGCAGTTCCTTACCTCCCCTCGTAGTTGAGGGATAAATTGTTGTCTTAGCGTCTTTCAAGTTCTTCATAGTGTCCAGCAGATATAAATCCCAAGTGACTCAACGAATAGAGCTATGCTCTCCGACAACGGCGCCAGAAAAAGGTCTTGATAACCCACAAGTATAGGGGATCACAACAGTTTTCGAGGGTAGAGTATTCAACCCAAATTTATTGATTCCACACAAGGGGAGCCAAAGAATATTCTCAAGTATTAGCAGCTGAGTTGTCAATTCAACCACACCTGGAAACTTAGTCTCTGCAGCAAAGTGTTCAGTAGCAAAGTAATATGATAGTGGCGGTAACGGTAACAAAGTAAATACAGCAAAAGTAATGTTTTTGGTATTTTTGTAGTGATTGTAACAGTAGCAACGGAAAAGTAAATAAGCGTAAACTAGTACATGGAAAGCTCATACGCACCGGATCAGTGATGGATAATTATGCCGGATGTGGTTCGTCATGTAACAGCTATAACATAGGGTGACACAGAACTAGCTCCAGTTCATCAATGTAATGTAGGCATGTATTCCGTAAATAGTCATACGTGCTTATGGAAATGAACTTGCACGACATATTTTGTCCTACCCTCCCGTGGCAGCGGGGTCCTATTGGAAACTAAGGGATATTAAGGCCTCCTTTTATAGAGAACCGGAACAAAGCATTATCACATAGTGAATACATGAACTCCTCAAACTATGGTCATCACCGGGAGTGGTCCTGATTATTGTCACTTGGGGTTGCGGATCATAACACATAGTAGGTGACTATAGACTTGCAAGATAGGGTCAAGAACACACATATATTCATGAAAACATAATAGGTTCAGATCTGAAATCATGGCACTCGGGCCCTAGTGACAAGCATTAAGCATAGCAAAGTCATAGAAACATCAATCTCAGAACATAATGGATACTAGGGATCAAACCCTAACAAAACTAACTCGATTACATGATAAATCTCATCCAACCCATCACCGTCCAGCAAGCCTACGACGGAATTACTCACGCACGGCGGTGAGCATCATGAAATTGGTGATGGGGGATGGTTGACGATGACGACGGCGACGAATCCCCCTCTCTGAAGTCCCGAACGGACTCCAGATCAGCCCTCCCGAGATAGATTAGGGCTTGGCGGCGGCTCCGTATCGTAAAACGCAATGAAACTTTCTCTCTGATTTTTTTCTCCCCGAAAGCCAATATATGGAGTCGGAGTTTGCGTCGGAGGGGCTCCAGGGGGCCCACGAGGTAGGGGGCGCCCCCCACCCTCGTGGATAGGGTGTGGGCCCCTTGGTCTTCATCTTTGGCGAGGATTTTTTATTATTTTTTATAAGACATCCCGTGGAGTTTTAGGTCATTCCGAGAACTTCTGTTTTCTGCACATAAAATAACAGCATGGCAATTCTGCTGAAAACATCGTCAGTCCGGGTTAGTTCCATTCAAATCATACAAGTTAGAGTCCAAAACAATGGCAAAAGTGTTTGGAAAAGTAGATACGACGGAGACGTATCAGGGGGGATGGTGGTAATGGTGGTGGCAGAGGCGGAGCTTGAGGGGATGGTGGTAATGGGGGTAGCGGAGGTGGAGGCGAATTAGGCTCTGATGACGAAGCTAGATGTAACTCGTCGACGGGACGTATCAATGGGCAGGCTGAAGCAATAGGTTGGAGGGAACTCGAGGCGTCAAGCCGTAAAACCGGTGGTGGGCTGTCAGATGGACTCTCAATGACGCGCGGGACCCACCTAAAACCTCCAGTCGGTGCAGATCCTGTGCAAGATTTTGCCCTGTGGCCTGGCCGAAAACAACGGCGAAAACGCATTTGATTGGTGCAATTGGAGGTGATATGTGCCATACAAAAGTAGTTGTGGCATTTCCAGACATTAAACGCAGTTTCATCAACCATAGAAGAAAATCCATCCAAATCATCAACTGACTGGCCCAAAATCCGGGTGGGCGATAAGTTACGATTCTGATTGACTTGCCATGCATTGGGAGATTCGGCATTGACTGGGCTTGGAGATATTATGCATGTCTCAGAAGGTGGGCTGCTGGGCTGGACAGGTACGGCCGTAGATGGCACAATGGGCCCATCAATTGCAGGTAAGTCAGGAAGGTGGTGATTTGAAAAAATCCCAGACCCGCCCAACAGTTGCTCCAAAGATTGAGGAACCAGCTCAGGCGAGATTGACGCAGATTGAGCGGGTGGCGGAGGAACCATACCAAAACAGATTCGTGGAGTAGCCACCATCCACTGAAGCTCCGGCGCCGGAGGAGAATTATTAATGACGCGCTCACGCTGATTAAGAACATAACCCGCATCCTGGACAGTGTCAATGCATGTTTGCGTGGCAGGGTATTGATAACCTTTGCAAGCAGGATAGTCCTGAAACGTAGCAAATGAAAGTTTCTTCCTGCAACTAGGGGCAGACTTCAAAAAAGATTTGACAGGGGGTTTATGCATGGCCATCATACCCATTGTAGCACGACGTTTGGTAGGACTAACAAAAATCCATTCAGCATCACACTCTTTTCTCCAAATCAAGACCTCACGTCTCCAATTAGGACCACCATGGCCCCAAAGGTGGAAGAAACACTTAAAATGCTCACCAGTGAAAGATTGAAGAGCAAGAACGTAGAGACCAACTTTTTTGCATGAAACATGAAAGGAGAATACCTTGTCACGTATATTGGAAACCATGAACTCAATCACCGACCCACCAATAGCGGCCTCAAGAGCTGCTGCCACCGAATCCTCTGAAAGGCGGAAATCATGCCTACTAAATGAGACCACCATGATGAAAGAATCCATGCCATCCGAAGGATGAACCGAGAGGCCACAAGATCTATAGATCTCATTTGCAAAAGTCAGCCCCTTGGAGAAATCCAAGCCAAGGGTAGAACCAGAACCCTAATCCATCGAAGAAGGTGATCCTCGTATAGAGGAGGAGACGCCGGAGAGGATGAGTGGATTGGTTTGGGAGATTAGTAGCTAGGGAGGGAGATCGCCGGAGAGCCTATCGGCGTGGGTGGAGGTGGGGTGGGAGCCATCCCTTGGTTGCAAGTTCTTGATTGTTTTTCATCTGCTTAGTTTTCGACAAGGTTGTTGGGGTACAGAAGGTTGCAGTGGTGGAAAAGTGGTTTCGTGGCTCCCCTCCGCTTGCATTGTTATTGCTACGTGCCAGCCAACTATCCTCGCCCGCACAAAAACGGGTCATGAGTGCCGTGAGGGCCGCCATAGACTTCGGCTTTTCTTGGCCGAGGTGACGGGCGAGCCATTCATCGCGGATGCTATGCTTAAAGGCCACTAGGGCTTCGGCATCCAGGCAGTCGATGATCTGGTTCTTTTTAGTTAAGAACCTAGTCCAGAATTTCCTAGCTGACTCTCCGGGCTGTTGAACTATGTGGCTTAAGTCGTCGGCATCCGGAGGTTGGACGTATGTACCTTGGAAGTTGTCGAGGAAGGCATCTTCCAGGTCCTCCCAGCTTCCAATTGAATTTTCAGGTAGACTGTTCAACCAGTACCGAGCTGGTCCTTTGAGTTTTAGCGGGAGGTATTTGATGGCATGAAGATAATCACCACGGGCCATATGGATATGGAGAAGAAAATCCTCATTCCATACTGCAGGGTCCGTTGTCCCGTCATATGATTCGATGTTCACGGGTTTAAACCCTTCCGGGAATTAATGTTCCATTACTTCATTAGTGAAGCAAAGAGGGTGTGCGGCGCCTCTATATCGGGCCACGTTGCGACGTAGATCCGATGGAGTCCGTCAGTGGTTTTTGGCCCAGTCGTGACTAGGCTTGTCACGTCTGAATAGATAGCCATCATCATGTGTCGGGGCACGTCCTCGCGATCCATAGATCGATCTGGTATGTCCTGCTCTATTGTCCGGTTTCTGCCGAAGGTCATATATATGACCACGAGCTGTTTTATCTCTGCCTTTACGGTGAGGTGGGGCAGGCTGGTGTTCGGCTTGAGTTGCCGCTTTGTCCCGACCACGTGGTGGTCGGTCAGCCGCATCGCACGATGATGGTACGGGCTCCAGCGCCTCATCATCAAACTGAGGTAGCAGTTTATGCTTCGGGTAACTTTTGGCTGGGCACTTGAGGCCGTATTCCTCGGCTGCCAGGACATCAGTCCATCTATCATTTAGTATATCTTGATCAGCTTGAAGCTGCTGCTACTTCTTTTTCAGGCTCCTTGCATTGGCTATTAGCTGGCGCTTGAAGCGCTCCTGCTCGAGAGGTTCCTCAGGCACGATGAAATCCTCGTTGCCGATGCTCACCTCATCCTCGGAGACTGGAAGATAATTACTGTCCTCCGAGTCGTCGTGTATGGCCTATTCGTTAGGGCTAACTTGCCCGTTTTCCCGTTCCTCCTGTTTGGAAGTTGTCTCCACGGGGTCTTCATTATCTTCGGCATCGTCCGGATTATTGTTTTCTCCCGTGCCAGTATTGCTGTCTTTTCCACGACGTGACTTAGAGCGGCGCCACTGACGTCGGGGTTTTGGCTGTATCATAGGAGGTTCATCTTCAACTGGATCTTCTTTGTCATCGTCGTTGGTTTTTTAGGTGTATCCACTATGTACACGTCGTAAGAAGAGGTGCCCGTCCAGCATCCGGTAAATGGCGGGTTTTGGCCCTGCTCCTCATCGGCATCGTCGTCCATGCCGTTGATGTTTTCGGAGCCGTAATCAAGCGTGTCGGTTAAATCTTCGACAGTGGCTATGAAGTCGGCGGTGGGTGGGAAGCGAAATTCTCCATCATCAGCCTCTAGTTCAAACCGGATAGTATTCGGCTGTGAGCCCCCCGCTAAGGATAGTGCTCTTAACGAGTTTAACACGTCGCCCAAAGGCGAGTGCCGAAAAATGTCCGCGGAGCTGAATTCAACGATCGATGACTAATCGAGCTCGACGCTTGTGGACGCACATGGTCCGGAACCTGTAGCCGAAAATGAGTCCGAGGCTCTGGTGACACAGATTCCACTCGAGGTTGGGTCTGTGTACGGCTGTAACGCCGGTGGGAGTGCGGCACCTATGGCGGGGTTGAGCTTCCTGTCTTCGGATGGCGCGATCTGCTTCGGATCTAAGGCCACAACAGTTACAGGTGCTATCTCTTGGGTATCGTCCGATGACAGATTTAAGTCATGTTCATCATGGTGACGGAGAGCGGCTGCCGGGATCTTGAGTCCCTCGAAGATCAAGTATCCACGGATATTCGTGACGTAGTTCAAGCTCGCGAATCTGACCTGACGGCCAGGGGCGTAGGTATTGATCTGCTCCAAATGGCAAGCGAGTTGGCCCGCAGTGCGAAGCCGCTGAACACAGAGATCTGTCCGGGAAGGAAGACTTCTCCTTCGACAGCATTGTTGTAGATGATTGAAGGGGCCATCAAACCTTTTGAGGACGACACATTGGAACTCTCAATGAAAGCACCAATGTCGGTGTCAAAACCGGCGGATCTCGGGTAGGGGGTCCCGAACTGTGCGTCTAAGGTCGCTGGTAACAGGAGACAGGGGACACAATGTTTTACCCAGGTTTGGGCCCTCTCTATGGAGGTAATACCCTACTTCCTGCTTGATTGATCTTTATTAATATGAGTATTACAAGAGTTGATCTACCACGAGATCGTAATGGCTAAAACCCTAGAAGTCTAGCCTGTATGACTATGATTATCCTTATTCTCCGGACTAAGCCCTCCGGTTTATATAGATACGCAGGGGACTAGGGTTGTACAAAGTCGGTTATAGAGAAAGGAATCTTCATATTTGGACACCATCCTTGCCTTCCATGCGAAGGAGAGTCTCATCCAGACACGGGAGAGAGTCTTCGGTCTTGTATCTTCACAGCCCACTAGTCCGGCCCATGTACAACAGGTCGGACGCCTGAGGACCCCTTAGTCCAAGACTCCCTCAGTGGTCGCCACCCCGTCGTTGGCCGTTGTGGCCGCCAGCCCACCGTCGACCGTCGAGCTCATCACCAGCTCCTCCACCGCCGCCCGAAGGCAGGAGGCGGAGGTGGATGCCCGCATGTGCGACAGCGACCTTGCGCGCTACACCGAGTTCCTGCGGGAGGAGGAGGAGTGCCTCGTCGAGCACGCAAAGAGCCTTAAGGCCGCAGTGGCAGCGACACACGTCGCCTTAGAGGCGAGGAATCAGGAGATCTACAAGGAGAACCACCGCTTCGAGAGGGGTCGTCTGGAGCGGCAGAGGGCGTTCGAGGCAAGCATCGCTGAAAGTGCATTAGCGGCAGGCATCGCATTGCGGTTGCCTAGCTCATCGATAGGCTCCTCCTCCTCTGCCTCTTACTAAGCGCGCTCGGCAGAGGAGAGGCAGCCGGAAGTAGTACAAAGCCCCTCCGCAGTAGTAGTAGTATTTAGGGGCTATTTTGCTCAGTTCATCTGACTATAGATGTGGTGGGCTGCATAACGTACTTAAAATTAGCTAGTATATATAGTTGAACTAGCTATTTCAAGACGTGGTTGGCAACAATTGGGGAAAAGTTTGGTGGGTTCTGCTGTCTAGTTGAACTATTTGTATAATTTAATAACGACTGCTTATTCTATGAATGAAATCTATGCTTAATTACTGAATTTTAGTTGCAAAAATTAGATACTGCTAGTGATTTTTAGCTTCATATTTTGACAAATCGCAGTGTTACAAGGATTGACAAAAATTACCAAATTGTTTGTACGTGGTTCCACACGGGTCATCCAAAACAATCGTTTGCGTTGAAGGGATGCACAAATCCTGCGCTTCACTCACTTTGCATATGGGTGTTCTATCTAAAAGGTTTGCAATGAAGAGCTGCAGAAATCCTGCTCGACACATTTTCTCTTGGCTTCCTCGGGAAGCTGTCGGTTTGTAGACGGGTGTTCTAACTAAAACATTTGCGATGAGTGTTTTATATTTAAAAAGTGAATTAAACTGCGGCTTGGGCCCCATTAATGGAGAGGATGCGAACGAGGCGGGCGTCCATGGAAGTCAAAGGGCTCGCTTCATAGTGAGCCTGCGCAGTGTATAGCTCGCACGCTTCCCGGTGAGCCTACGCACTCAAGGATAGCTTGCACGCCTCTTGGTCAGCCTGCGCATTGGATGGCGCTCGCACGCCTACCGTTCAGTCAAGGTCAAGCAGCTGTCCGCACGGCACCTCCTACAGCTATTAAAACCAAGACACGTGGCGTCACGTGAATGGCTAACAGAATTTTGGATTTACTAGAATTTAAAAACCAGGCATCTCAATGTTTTGCAGGCAATCAACGATTCCCTGGTGTTGGAAATTCATTCCCATTTCTTGCATGGGACCTAAGCATGCACCCAAGGACACATATTTGATTTTTCGACCAATTTATATGCACTGGAGCATGTACATGTAGTTCAAATTGGAATTATGCACATGAATGCATTGAAAACTCAGTTAATGCATAAAAATGTCCAAACGAACCCCGAAAAATCACAAACATTCACACAACACTCCTGTTGTTATATGTTGACACGAGAAAAAAATTGAAATCAATAAGAGGCAATGGATATCGTTTCGTCCACAAACGTGGGACGTTCCCTACCGAAAACCAACAGGCTTGTTGTGAGAAGCTTCGGTTTGTGAGAAGCATATACCCAAACCTGCCCCAAATGGGACAAAATTTGTACCAAGACATGTTGATGCCGCTCCATGATAGCACGCCAAGTTTCATGAATTTCAGACGAGTTTTGGATTTACTAGAATTTAAAAACCAGGCATCTCAATGTTTTGCCGGCAATCAACGGTGCCCCGGTGTTTGAAATTCATTCTCATTTCTTGCATGGGACCTAAGCATGCACACAAGGACACATATTTGATTTTTCAACCAATTTATATGCACTGGAGCATGTGCATGTAGTTCAAATTTGAATTATGCACATAAATGCATTGAAAACACAGTTAATGCATAAAAATGTCCAAACGAACCCGAAAAATCACAAAAATCACACAACACTCCTGTTGTTCTATGTTGACACGAGAAAAAAATTTGAAAGCAATAAGAAGCAATGGATATCGTTTTCCCCACAAAGGTGGGACGTTCCCTCACGAAAACCATCATGCTTGTTGTGAGAAGCTCCGGTTTGTGAGAAGCATATACCCAAACCTACCCCAAAAGGGACAAAATTTGTACCACCGCATGTTGATGACACTCCATGATAGCATGCCAAGTTTCATGAATTTCACATGAGTTTTAGATTTACTAGAATTTAAAAACCAGGCATCTCAATATATTGCCGGCAATCAATGGTGCCCCGGTGTTTGAAATTCATTCCCATTTTTCTCATGGGACCTAAGCATGCACCCAAGGACACAGATTTGATTTTTCAACCATTTTATATGCACTGGAGCATGTGCATGTAGTTCAAATTTGAATTATGCACATAAATGCATTGAAAACTCAGTTAAGGCATAAATACGTGCAAACGAACCCCAAAAAATCACAAAAAATCACACAACACTCTTGTTGTTCTATGTTGCTACAAGAAAAAAAATTGAAAGCAATAAGAGGCAATGGATATCGTTGCATCCATAAAGGTGGGACGTTCCCTACCGAAAATAATCATGCTTGCCGTGAGAAGCTCTAGTGTTTGAGGAGCATATACCAAATCCTGCCCCAAATGGGACAAAATTTGTACCACGGCATGTTATTGCCGCTCCATGATAGCACGCCAAGTTTCATGAATTTCAGACGAGTTTTGGATTTACTAGAATTTAAAAACCATGCATCTCAATGTTTTGCCGGCAATCAACGGTGCCCCGGTGTTTGAAATTCATTCCAGTTTCTTGTATGGGACCTAAGCACGCACACAAGGACACATATTTGATTTTTCAACCAATTTATATGCACTGGAGCATGTGCATGTAGTTCAAATTTGAATTATGCACATAAATGCATTGAAAACACAGTTAATGCATAAAATGTCCAAACGAACCCGAAAAATCACAAAAATCACACAACACTCCTGTTGTTCTATGTTGACACGAGAAAAAAATTTGAAAGCAATAAGAAGCAATGGATATCGTTTCGTCCACAAAGGTGGGACGTTCCCTACCGAAAACCATCATGCTTGTTGTGAGAAGCTCCGGTTTGTGAGAAGCATATACCCAAACCTACCCCAAAAGGGACAAAATTTGTACCACCGCATGTTGATGCCACTCCATGATAGCATGCCAAGTTTCATGAATTTCACATGAGTTTTAGATTTACTAGAATTTAAAAACCAGGCATCTCAATATATTGCCGGTAATCAATGGTGCCCCGGTGTTTGAAATTCATTCCCATTTCTCTCATGGGACCTAAGCATGCACCCAAGGACACAGATTTGATTTTTCAACCATTTTATATGCACTGGAGCATGTGCATGTAGTTCAAATTTGAATTATGCACATAAATGCATTGAAAACCCAGTTAAGGCATAAATACGTGCAAACGAACCCCAAAAAATCACAAAAAATCACACAACACTCTTGTTGTTCTATGTTGATACAAGAAAAAAAATTGAAAGCAATAAGAGGCAATGGATATCGTTGCATCCATAAAGGTGGGACGTTCCCTACCGAAAATAATCATGCTTGTCGTGAGAAGCTCTAGTTGGTGAGGAGCATATACCAAATCCTGCCCCAAATGGGACAAAATTTGTACCACGGCATGTTATTGCCGCTCCATGATAGCATGCCAAGTTTCATGAATTTCAGACGAGTTTTGGATTTACTAGAATTTAAAAACCATGCATCTCAATGTTTTGCCGGCAATCAACGGTGCCCCGGTGTTTGAAATTCATTCCAGTTTCTTGTATGGGACCTAAGCATGCACCCAAGGACACAGATTTGATTATTCAACCAGTTTATATGCACTGGAGCATGTGCATGTAGTTCAAATTTGAATTATGCACATAATTGCATTCAAAACTCAGTTAATGCATAAAAATGTCAAAACAAACCCCAAAAAATCACAAAAAAATCATACAACACTCCTGTTGTTCTACATTGACACGATAAAAAAATTTGAAAGCAATAAGAGGCAATGGATATCGTTTCGTCCACAAAGGTGGGACGTTCCCTACCGAAAACCATCATGCTTGTTGTGACAAGCTCCGGTTTGTGAGAAGCGTATACCCAAACCTGCCCCAAATGGGACAAAATTTGTACCACGGCATGTTGATACCGCTCCATGATAGCATGCCAAGTTTCATGAATTTCAAATGAGTTTTGGATTTACTAGAATTTAAAAACCAGGCATCTCTATGTTTTGCCGGCAATCAACGGTGCCCCGGTGTTTGAAATTCATTCCCATTTCTTGCATGGGACCTAAGCATGCACACAAGGACACATATTTGATTTTTCAACCAATTTATATGCAATCGGAGCATGTGCATGTAGTTCAAATTTGAATTATGCACATAAATGCATTGAAAACACAGTTAATGCATAAAAATGTCCAAACGAACCCCGAAAAATCACAAAAAATCACACAACACTCCTGTTGTTCTATGTTGACACGAGAAAAAAATTTGAAAGCAATAAGAAGCAATGGATATCGTTTCGTCCACAAAGGTGGGACGTTCCCTACCGAAAACCATCATGCTTGTTGTGAGAAGCTCCGGTTTGTGAGAAGCATATACCCAAACCTACCCCAAATGGGACAAATTTTGTACCACCGCATGTTGATGCCACTCCATGATAGCATGCCAAGTTTCATGAATTTCACATGAGTTTTAGATTTACTAGAATTTAAAAACCAGGCATCTCAATATATTGCCGGCAATCAATGGTGCCCCGGTGTTTGAAATTCATTCCCATTTCTCTCATGGGACCTAAGCATGCACCCAAGGACACAGATTTGATTTTTCAACCATTTTATATGCACTGGAGCATGTGCATGTAGTTCAAATTTGAATTATGCACATAAATGCATTGAAAACTCAGTTAAGCCATAAATATGTGCAAACGAACCACAAAAAATCACAAAAAATCACACAACACTCTTGTTGTTCTATGTTGATACGAGAAAAAAAATTGAAAGCATTAAGAGGCAATGGATATCGTTGCATCCATAAAGGTGGGACGTTCCCTACCGAAAATAATCATGCTTGCCGTGAGAAGCTCTAGTTTGTGAGGAGCATATACCGAATCCTGCCCCAAATGGGACAAAATTTGTACCACGACATGTTATTGCCGCTCCATGATAGCATGCCAAGTTTCACGAATTTCAGACGAGTTTTGGATTTACTAGAATTTAAAAACCATGCATCTCAATGTTTTGCCGGCAATCAACGGTGCCCCGGTGTTTGAAATTCATTCCAGTTTCTTGTATGGGACCTAAGCATGCACCCAAGGACACAGATTTGATTATTCAACCAGTTTATATGCACTGGAGCATGTGCATGTAGTTCAAATTTGAATTATGCACATAATTGCATTGAAAACTCAGTTAATGCATAAAAATGTCAAAACAAACCCCGAAAAATCACAAAAAAATCATACAACACTCCTGTTGTTCTACGTTGACACGATAAAAAAAATTGAAAGCAATAAGAGGCAATGGATATCGATTCGTCCACAAAGGTGGGACGTTCCCTACCGAAAACCATCATGCTTGTTGTGACAGCTCCGGTTTGTGAGAAGCGTATACCCAAACCTGCCCCAAATGGGACAAAATTTGTACCACGTCATGTTGATGCCGCTCCATGATAGCATGCCAAGTTTCATGAATTTCAAATGAGTTTTGGATTTACTAGAATTTAAAAACCATGCATCTCTATGTTTTGCGGCAATCAACGGCGCCCCGGTGTTTGAAATTCATTCCTATTTCTTGCATGGGACCTAAGCATGCACCCAAGGACACATATTTGATTTTTCAACCAATTTATATGCACTGGGGCATGTGCATGTAGTTCAAATTTGAATTATGCACATAAATGCGTTGAAAACTCAGTTAATGCATAAAAATGTCCAAACGAACCCCAAAAAATCACAAAAAATCACACAACACTCCTGTTGTTCTATGTTGACATGAGAAAAAAATTGAAATCAATAAGAGGCAAAGGATATCGGTTCGTCCACAAAGGTGGAACGTTCCCTACCGAAAACCATCATGCTTGTTGTGAGAAGATCCGGTTTGTGAGAGGCGTATACCCAAACCTGCCCCAAATGTGACAAATTTTGTAGCACAGCATGTTGATGCTGCTCTATGATAGCATGCCAAGTTTCATGAATTTCATACGAGTTTTGGATTTACTAGAATTTAAAAACCAGGCATCTCAATGTTTTGCTGGCAATCAACGGTGCCCCGGTGTTTGAAATTCATTCCCATTTCTTGCATGGACCAAAGCATGCACCCAAGGACACAGATTTGATTGTTCAACCAATTTATATGCACTAGAGCTTGTGCATGTAGTTTAGACTTGAATTATGCACATAAAATGCATTGAAAACTCAGTTAATGCATAAAAATGTCCAAACGAACCCCGAAAAATCTTGAAAAAACACACAACACTCCTGTTGTTCTATGTTGACATGAGAATAAAATTTGAAAGCAATAAGAGGCAATGGATATCGTTTCGTCCACAAAGGTGGGACGTTCCCTACCGAAAACCATCATGCTTGTTGTGAGAAGCTCCGGTTTGTGAGAAGCATATACCCAAACCTGCCCAAAATGGGACAAAATTTGTACCATGGCATGTAGATGCCGCTCAATGATAGCATGCCAAGTTTCATGAATTTCAGACGAGTTTTGGATTTACTAGAATTTAACAGCCAGGCATCTCAATGTTTTGCCGGCAATCAACGGTGCTCCGGTGTTTGAAATTCATTCCCATTTCTTGCATGGGACCTAAGCATGCACCCAAGGACACAGATTTGATTTTTCAACCAATTTATATGCACTGGAGAATGTGCATGTAGTTCAAATTTGAATTATGCACATAAAATGCATTGAAAACTCAGTTAATGCATAAAAATGTCCAAACGAACCCTAAAATCACAAAAAAATCACACAACACTCCTGCTGTTCTATGTTGACACAAGAAAAAAAAATTGGAAAGCAGTAAGAGGCAATTGATATCGTTTTGTCCCCAAAGGTGGGACGTTCCCTACCGAAAACCATCATGCTTGTTGTGAGAAGCTCCGGTTTGTGGGAAGCATATACCCAAACCTGCCCCAAATGGGACAACATTTGTACCACGACATGTTGATGCCGCTCCATGATAGCATGCCAAGTTTCATGAATTTCATACGAGTTTTGGATTAACTAGAATTTAAAAACCAGGCATCTCAATGTTTTTCCGGCAATCAACGGTGCCCCGGTATTTGAAATTCATTCCCATTTCTTGCATGGGACCTAAGCATGCACCCAAGGACACATATTTGATTTTTCAACCAATTTATATGCAGTAGAGCATGTGCATGTAGTTCAAATTTGAATTATGCACATGTATGCATTGAAAACTCAGTTAATGCATAAAAATGTCCAAACGAACCCTGAAAAATCACAAAAAATCACAAAACACTACTATTGTTCTATGTTGACACGAGAAATGTTTTTGAAAGCAATAAGAAGTAATGGATATCGTTTCGTCCAGAAAGGTGGGACGTTCCCTATAGAAAACCATCATGCTTGTTGTGAGAAGCTCCGATTTGTGAGAAGCATATACCCAAACCTGCCCCAAATGGGACAAAATTTGTACCACGGCATGTTGATGCCGCTCCATTATAGCATGACAAGTTTCATGAATTTTAGACGAGTTTTGGATTTACTAGAATTTAAAAACCAGGCAGCTCAATGTTTTGCCTGCAATCAACGGTGCCCCGGTGTTCGAAATTCATTCCCATTTGTTGCATGGGACCTAAGCATGCACCCAAGGACACATATTTGATTCTTCAACCAATTTATATGCACTGGAGCATGTGCATGTAGTTCAAATTTGAATTATGCACATGAATGCATTGAAAACTCTGTTAATGCATAGAAATGCACAAACGAACCCCGAAAAATCACAAAAAATCACACAACACTCCTGTTGTACTATGTTGACACGAGAAAAAAAATTGAAAGCAATACGAAGCAATCAATATCGTTTCGTCCACAAAGGCGGGACACTCCCTACTGAAAACCATCATGCTTATTGTGAGAAGCTCCGGTTTGTGAGAATCATATACCCAAACCTGCCCCAAATGGGACAAAATTTGTACCACCGCATATTGATGCTGCTCCATGATAGCATGCCAAGTTCTTGAATTTCAGATGAGTTTTGGATTTACTAGAATTTAAAAACCAGGCATCTATATATTTTGCCGGCAATCAATGGTGCCCTGGTATTTGAAATTCATTCTCATTTGTTGCATGGGACCTAAGCATGCACCTAAGGACACAGATTTGATTTTTCAACCAATTTATATGCACTGGAGCATGTGCATGTAGTTCAAATTTGTATTATGCACATAAATGCATTGGAAACTCAGTTAATGTATATAAATGTCCAAAGGAACCCCAAAAAATCACAAAAAATCACACAACACTCCTGTTGTTCTATGTTGACAGGAGAAAAAAATTGAAAGCAACAAGAGGCAATGGATATCGTTTCGTCCACAAAGGTGGGACGTTCCCTACCGAAAACCATCATGCTTGTTGTGAGAAGCTCCGGTTTATGAGAACCGTATACCCAAACCTGCCCCAAATGGGAAAAAATTTGCACCACGGCATGTTGACGCCGCTCCATGATAGCATGCCAAGTTTCATGAATTTCAGACGAGTTTTGGATTCACTAGAATTTAAAAACCAGGAATCTCATTGTTTTGCCGGCAATCAACGGCGCCCCGGTGTTTAAAATTCATTCCCATTTCTTGTATGGGACCTAAGCATGCACCCAAGGACACATGTTTTATTTTTCAACCAATTTATATGCACTGGAGCATGTGCATGGAGTTCAAATTTGAATTATGCACATAAAATGCATTGAAAACTTAGTTAGTGCATAAAAATTGTCCAAACGAACCCTGAAAACTCACGAAAAATAACACAACACTCCTGTTGTTCTATGTTGACATGAGAAAAAAATTTGAAAGCAATAATAGGCAATGGATATCGTTTCGTCCACAAAGGTGGGACGTTCCCTACTGAAAACCATTATGCTTGTTGTGAGAAGCACCGGTTTGTGAGAAGCATATACCCAAACCTGCCCCAAATGGGACAAAATTTCTAGCACGGCATGTTGATGCCGCTCCATGATAGCATGCCAAGTTTCATGAATTTCAGACGAGTTTTGGATTTACTAGAATTTAAAAACCAGGCATCTCAATATTTTGCCGGTAATCAACGGTGCCCCGGTGTTTGAAATTCATTCCCATTTCTTGCATGGAACCTAAGCATGCACCCAAGGACACAGATTTGAGTTTTCAACCAATTTATATGCACTGGAGCATGTGCATGTAGTTCATATTAGAATTATGAACATAAAATGCATTGAAAACTCAGTTAATGCATAAAAATGTCCAAACGAACCCCAAAAAATCACAAAAATCACACAACACACTTGTTGTTCTATGTTGACACGAGAAAAAAAACTAAAAGCAATAAGAGGCAATGGATATCGTTTTGTCCCCAAAGGTGGGACGTTCCCTACCGAAAACCATCATGCTTGTTGTGAGAAGCTCCGGTTTATGAGAAGCATATACCAAACCTGCCCCAAATGGGACAAAATTTGTACCACGGCATGTTGATGCCGCTCCATCATAGGATGCCAAGTTCATGAATTTCAGACGAGTTTTGGATTTACTAGATTTTAAAAACCAGGCATCTCAATGTTTTGCCGGCAATCAATGGTACCCCGGTGTTTGAAATTCATTCCCATTTCTTGCATGGGACCTAAGCATGCACCCAAGGACACATATTTGATTTTTCAACCAATTTATATGCACTCGAGCATGTGCATGTAGTTCAAATTTGAATTATGCACATAAAATGCATTGAAAACTCGTTAATGCATAAAAATGACCAAACGGACCCCGAAAAATCACAAAAAAAATCACATAACACTCCTGTTGTTCTATGTTGACACGAGAAAAAAATTTGAAAGCAATAAGAGGCAATGGATATCGTTTCGTCCCCAAAGGTGGGACGCTCCCTACCGAAAACCATCATGCTTGTTGTGAGAAGCTCCGGTTTGTGAGAAGCATATTCCCTAACCTGCCCCAAATGGGACAAAATTTATACCACGGCATGTGGATGCTGCTCCATGATAGCATGCCAAGTTTCCTGAATTCCAGACAAGTTTTGGATTTACTAGAATTTAAAAACCAGGCATCTCTTTGTTTTGCGGGCAATCAATGGTGCCTTGGTGTTTGAAATTCATTTCATTTCTTGCATGGGACCTAAGCATGCACGCAAGGACACATATTTGATTTTTCATCCAATTTATATGCACTGGAGCATGTGCATGTAGTTCTTATTTGAATTGTTCACCTGAAATGGCTAGAAAACCAATTTAATGTATAAAATGTTCAAATGAACCCTGAATAATTCCAATTCTTTTACGACACACATATAGTTGCATGTTCACTCCAGATAAAAGGTCTATAATTCAAACACCGTCCATTTCATTGTAAACCCATTATGTAATTCAAATCGAGATAAAAAATCAAGTAGATCGCACACAGTTTATTATCAGCAACCATTTGAGATGTAGTACAAAATATCTTTGAGCACCGTCAGTGTATAGTACGCCTATGGCTTACACGAGAAGGTGCGTCGGCTACAGTCCGCAGCCGGCGTCTCAAGCACACTAGCTCGCTCTCCAAATATCATTTCACTGTTCAATCGTCGCCGGTGAAAGAGGGCACGTGGACCCACGTCGTGAGGGCAACTTCGGTGGCCCACTCCCGCGAGAGCGCTGCCGCAGCCGCCATGCGCGTGCTAACAAGGTGCATGAGCACGGCTGCTTGCGACCGGGTGGCAAAGGCAGCCCAAACGGCCGTTGTTGCTTCTCAGGTGGAGGCAGCAACATCTGCCTCGGGGATAGCAATTGGCGAGAGCGGCACAGCAGCTGCCCGTTCCGCAGCGGCGGCCTTAGCCTTGACGGAGGCCGCCCACGACCATGTCGAGGCCGCCCACGCCCAACTCCTGGCGGTCACCGCACAAATCGAATGAAACTTCTCCGACAATGGTCGGCAACCCACGTCCGAAGAGATGGCAATCGCCGAGAGCGTTCGAGCAGCCGTCCGTTCCTCCGCCGTATACCTTGCAATATCGGAGCCCGTCCAAGCCCAGATCACGTCTGCCGACGCTCAGCTCGTGGCAGCCTTTCCCAAAGAGATGGCGGACGCAGATGGCGAGATGCTTGCCGAGTATGGTGTGATGGATGCCATGGAGCCCCTTCCCCAGGAGACCGTCGGGCGCGAGCTGGACATGGAGGCGGCGGTGGAGAGCGACGAGCAGCAGCTGTAGTAGTACTCTATGTTTTGTTTAATCAAGAGCGTCGGTCTTTAATTTGTTAGAGTAATGTTTAGGTCAGCTAGCTCTGTTTAATTGCTGAACTTGCTTGATTAAGAAGTGTGGGTGTGCTGTAGTCTCCTTTGTGTACCCAAATTATGCAATGACGTGGATGACCACTGTAACCATGGAAATTCGAACCAAAACTTTTGACGTTCAAACTCATCACACACGGGTTAAGCTATCTGAATCGTTTGTGATGTCCACATATCATACACAGTTCTGAATAAAGGACCGTGTCTGATGACACTTTGCGCGCCAGTTTTTTGGCTGAAGCGATTCCAAATTTTCGGCTTCCGCGGAAATATCTACCTCCCTGCCCCCTCCCCCTTACCAAAAGCCACATTTCCCCTCTTTCCGCCTTCCTTTCCAAGTTGAAACCTTCACTCCTTGCTTGCAGCGCCGCCGCCTCCTCGCCGGCGACCCTCCTTCACGATGCTCGGCCTCCTCTATCCAGGCAGGTAATCCACAACCGACCCCCTCCTCCTCCTCCTTCCATATCCCACATGCCCCAACCGCCGGTGCGAGCGCGACACCTTCCACCCAAATCACTGACCCCTCCACCAACTAAGCATCGGCACGAGCCATGGTGCACGCAGTATAGCCAGGACCTCAAGGAGCTCGCGATGGCTGCCATTCGTGCCGACCCCCAGATCTTGGAGGAGCACCTTGCCAATTGCTAGCTACGCCGGTTAGGCATGCTCGGTTTACCCGTTGCGTGTGCTGCTCCTGCCTTTCCTTCACAAAATCTAGTGAATTGTGCTATCTAATTTCACCATGCAATCTGTTGCTCTAGTGTATATGTTCTATATGTCGTGCAGTGTGGTGCTCACTTATTATTTGTTTTGTTAATTAGTTGTTGTCTTCAGTTAACTGTTTGGTTCAATTCTGCAAATGTGATGTTCAATTCTTCAGGCTGCAATTTTGTATTGTCTTCCATGTGAGAAATAAATCGAATTTATCTTTACAAAATTGTGGGTGCATTACATTATTGTATACCATGTGAGTAATAAATTGAATTTGGCTGTAGTAAATACATGAGAAACAAATACAATTGCTACAATTGGTTGTAGTTAACTATTTGGTTAACTCTCTGATCTTCTATTAGGAGTATGTTATATTGTGCAATGTGGTGCTCACTTAATGTTTGGTTCATTTGTTGTGGTGTTTAGTTAACTGATTGGTTCAATGTTATATTGTGCAATGTGGTGCTCAGTTAATGTTTGGTTCATTTGTTGTGGTGTTTAGTTAACTGCTTTGTTCAATTCTGCAATGCAAAGTCCAATTGTCGTGGGTAGAGTTTTGTATTTTTGTGCATGTGAGGAATAAATCGAATTTGGCTGCACTTAATACATGAGAAACATATACAAGTGCTATATTTCCTAGTTCTTAATCATGCTTGGTTTGGGTAAATGGGTTTTTCGTGTGGCTTCAATTAATCTAATGAATCTGCAATGTGCTTATTTTTCATCAACATATTTTACTGATAGCATGCGAACCCTTACTTAACCTGATGACTAACCACCTTATATGTGTTGCAGGGAAACAATGGGAAGCACTGAGGTTTACAATCGAGGTTAGCACGTGCATGGTCCGTTGTCTAACAGCACATTATTGTGTAATTGCAGGAACCATTCTAATATTTTGGTTTTTAAAAATTTGGTCTTGCACATGTAGGTCCTGCTGTCAGAGGTTTTGACCCAGTGATCGACCCTTTTTGCATATGGGGAAATGAGTTGTCCATGAATATCAATCAAATCAAGAAACTCAGAAAGATTGTTAGGATAAAGAAATTAGCGACAAAAACGACAAGATCTTTGTCTGCACAATGAAGAAGACATCAGTTCACTACAAGATGGTACTAACTATTATACCTTGCCTTTTTTATTCCTTTGCCCCATTTCCAATATAGAGAAGATATTTATGCACATCCTTGTTTTCAGGCCTTTCCAAAGCAGTTCACTGATGATTACCTCTGAAACCACCTCTATGGTCAGGAGGCGAGGAAGGTTTTCCTACAACACCCACGGTTCAATATTGAAGTGTTCCTGAAGAGGTCGGCGACCTGACGGTCAATCATCCATGTGCACCGCCTAAAGTTGCAAAGACCTTCAACATGAATTAAGGCTCAATATTCGACTTCCGCTTCAGCAGTTTTCCAGATGAGATGCATATGTCTATATATCGTCTATGATGCTAATTTCGAAAGGTTCTACATGTTGCATGTGGAACTTGTCAGCCGTGCGCTTGTGTAATGGGGTAGCCGAGTCAAGCTATATCATGTTGTACTCTGATGTATTTCAATTATGAAATTCTGCTTCCTTAAATGAAATATATTGTGTGCTTAATATGAATGTCAATTAGATTAATAAATGGATTATTAATAATAGGGAAATTAGCCTGCTAATGGCGAACTAGCCTGCTAATTGGGTTTTGATATTGCAAACGGTTGATGAAAAAATACCGTGGGCAATGACCTCGGGCAACGCACACAGTTTCTAGGAATAAACTGTGTTGGATCAACGAACATTCACACACGACTTTCTCTTGAAAACTATTTGCGTTAGGCCACCTTGCACAAATGTTTACCACATAAAAACTGTGTGTCATGGATAGCCTTTGCCACACAGTTTCTTCTACGGACCGTGTGTGCTACATTCAATAACGCAAACGATTTAACGGGAAAAATTGTGTGTGATGTACCTATGAATGGAAACGTTTTCCTTGGAGCGACTGTGTGGGATATGCATACGAACAAAAACGTTTAGCGTGGACTGACTGTGTGGGATGTACTTGCGACCGGAAACAATTTCGCCGTATAATTGTATTTTTTTAGCTCCACTAGTTTTCCTATTTTTCAGAATTTTTGGAGTTACAGAAGTATGACTTCAATTCATATCTTTACAGACTGTTCTGTTTTTGACAAATTCTGTTTTTGATGCATAGTTTGCTTGTTTTCTAGTTTCTATGGCTTATATTGCTTAATATAAATTGTAGAAATGATAGGGTATGGTAGGCATCATGTGGGAAAAATTATGAATCTTGTCTTGACAGTACCAAAGTGAATGATTTGTTTTATTATACTAACGGAGTTCACGAGTTTTCTGTTAAGTTTTGTGTTGTGAAGGTTTCAAGTTTTGGGTGAAGTTTTGATGGAATACAGAATAAGGAGTGGCAAGAGCCTAAGCTTGGGGATGCCCAAGGCACCCCAAGGTAATATTCAAGGACAACCAAGAGCCTAAGCTTGGGGATGCCTCGGATGGCATCCTCTCTTTCGTCTTCGTTCATCGGTAACCTTACTTGGAACTATATTTTTATTCACCACATGATATGTGTTTTGCTTGGAGCATCATTTTATTTTATTTGTATTTGCTTGCTGTTGTTTAGAGTAATGTTTATCATCTTTTAGTTCAATAAAAAAAAGTCAAGTGTAGCCTTTACCATGCTTATTTTGCAAGTCCATATGTTGTTGTTTTAAAAACATAAAGTTTTATGTTATGTTTTGAATATTTGTGAATAGTCAGAACATGATAAAATCTTGAAATTTTTACACAATGAGTAACAACAAATTTTCTACAGTGTGGTAATATTTCAGAATTTTTGCAGTTAGGGAAGTATGATTCCTCTTGCATTCTTTTACAAACTGTTCTGTCTAGATAGATTGCTGTTATGTTTGCATTGTTTGCATATGTTTGCTTGTTTAATGATTCTATTTGAGGATAGGACTATTAAATATGAGAGGCATTTAGTAGGCAATGTCAAATAATAATTTTAGTGATTTGCTACAGTAGGGAATGATAAGTTTTGCATGGATTTATACTAACCTATCTCGCGAATTCTTGTTGAGTTGTGTGTGGATGAAGTTTTTAAGATTTAGGGAAACCGCGATATGAAAGGAATTAAGGAGACACAAGAGCTCAAGCTTGGGGATGCCCAAGGCATCCCTAATTAATTTTTCAAGAAGTCTCAAGCATCTAAGCTTGGGGATGCCCCGATTGGCATCCCACCTTTCTTCTTCAACAACTATCGGTCAGTTTTGGTTGCGCCTAAGTTTTTGCTTCTTCACATGATATGTGCTATCCTTGCAATGTCATTTTATTTTGTTTTGCTTGTTGTTTGAATAAAATACCAAGATCTGAAATTCTTAAATGTTAGAGAGTCTTCACATAGTTACATAATTATTCGAATACTCATTGATCTTCACTTATATCTTTTGGAGTAGTTTGTCATTTGCTCTGGTGCTTCACTTATATGTTTTTAGAGCATGACGGTGGTTTTATTTTGAAGAAATTCTTGAACTCTCATGCTTCATTTATATTATTTTGAGAGTCTCTCTAAACAGCGTGGTAATTTTCTTTGGTTATGAATTTAGTCCTAATATGATAGGCATCCAAGAGGGATATAATAAAAACTATCATATAAAGTGCATTGAATACTATGAGAAGTTTGATTCCTTATGATTGCTTTAAGATATGAAGATGGTGATATTAGAGTCATGCTAGGGAGTAGTTGTGAATTTGAGAAATGCTTGTGTTGAGGTTTGTGAGTCCCGTAGCATGCACGTATGGTGAACCGTTGTGTAAAGAAGTTGGAGCATGAGAAATTTTTCTATTGTCTTCCTTATGAGTGGCGGTCGGGGACGAGCGATGGTCTTTTCCTAACAATCTATCCACCTAGGAGCATGCTCGTAGTACTTTGTTTTGATGACTAATAGATTTTTGCAATAAGTATGCGAGTTCTTTATGACTAATGTTGAGTACATGGATTATACGCACTCTCACCCTTCCACTATTGCTAGCCTCTCTTGTGCCGCGCAACTTTTGCCGGTACCATACACCCACCATATACCTTCCTCAGAACATCCATCATACCTACCTATTATGGCATTTCCATAGCCATTCCGAGATATATTGCTATGCAACTTTCCACCGTTCCGTTTTATTATGACATGCATCATCATTGTCATATTGCTTTGCATGATCATGTAGTCGACATTGTAGGAAAAGCCACCGTTCATAATTCTTTCATACATGTCACTCTTGATTCATTGCCCATCCCAGTACACCGCCGGAGCCATTCATATAGAGTCATATCCTTGTTCTAGTATCAAGTTGTAATTCTTGAGTTGTAAGTAAATAAAAGTGTGATGATCTTCATTGTTAGAGCATTGTCCCATGTGAGTAAAGGATGATGAAGAGTATGATTCCCCCACAAGTCGGGATAAGACTACAGACGAAAAGTAAAATAAAATAAAAAAAGAGGCCAAAAAAAGAGAGGGCCTAGAAAAACAAAAAAACAAAAAATCAAAAAAATGAGAGAAAAGAGAGAAGGGGTGTCGGTGTCAAAACCGGCGGATCTCGGGTAGGGGGTCCCGAACTGTGCGTCTAGGCGGATGGTAACAGGAGATAAGGGACACGATGTTTTACCTGTGTTCGGGCCCTCTCGATGGAGGTAATACCCTACTCTGCTTGATTAATATTGATGATATGGGTAGTACAAGAGTAGATCTACCACGAGATCAGAGAGGCTAAACCCAAGAAGCTAGCGGATGGTATGATTGACGTTCGTCCTACGGACTAAAACCCTTCGGGTGATATAGACACCGAATAGGGTTAGGGTTACACAGTCGGTTACAATGGTAGGAAATCTACATATCCGTATCGCCAAGCTTGCCTTCCACGCCAAGGAAAGTCCTATCCGGACACGGACGAAGTCTTCAATCTTGTATCTTCATAGTCCGGGAGTCCGCCAAAGATGATAGTTCGCTATCCGGACACCCCTAGTCCAGACTCCTCAAGAGCCTCGAACCATGCTTCAATGATGATAAGTCCGGCGTGTTGATTGTCTTCGGCATTGCAAGGCGGGTTAACATCAGTATCCTTTGTTGAATAGTGTCCGGCTTTCTTGTGAATATCGCGCTTCTCGGCTTCCACGCCCAATAATGGCCATCTTCCACGTGTCGAACGAATGTGAAAAGTCAGGGTATCTTTACATTTACCCCCCTTGTTGTGCAAATGAGCCGTCTATAAAAGAGACGGGGATCCAGATCCGGATCACACCATCCTCCCTTCGCGAGCCTTCATCAGAGCGCCCTTGACAAAAAACCCACTCCACCATGGACACGACGCGGCTCCTCCTCTCGCGTTCCCAGCCCTCGGCCGGAGATTGGGGAGATGCTCTACCCCAAGACAAATAATTGGTGGTGCTCCAAACCACGGGATTCCTTCCCCCGGCCTTCCTGGTTCCGGTGCGTTCTGGACTCGCCACTTATAAGGGCGGGAAGTAGGCGGAGAGCGTCCCCGATCCCTCTAAGGGAGAGCGGGTATGCTTCGCCTCTTACCTAATGAGAGGACTCGGATTTCCAATCCATCCGCTTTCTCCGGGGCTTCGAGTTCTACGGCCTCCACCGCACAACCTTACGCCTGCCTCCATCTCGCATATAGCGGGCTTTAGGCCCTTTTGCGAGCTGTTTCGGGCGTTGAGGCCCATTTCGCTCGTGGAAGAGATTGTTACGCCTTGTGCCTCGTTCTCACGAAGGGTCAATATATCAAGTGGGTGGAGCTGAACTATGGCGCATCGCCGGGACCGGATACTTATCCGGAACCCCAAAGAAGGCGCCCGAGGATCGGCCCTCGGAATGGTTTTACATGGAGGACGCCCCGCCGGATCCTGTTCGGATCGGCCTTCCGGAGTTTAGCAACGCTCCTCCGGAGAAGCGCCTAAGCTGGCGCTCATGAGCCCCAGAGGGAAAATGACCGGGCGTCCTTTACTTGATGAGCCGAATAAGATTACTGGCTCATGCCGGATTGACCATGATTGGAGTCATGGCAATGCGCATTATGAGGAGTGCAGCCGCTCCAATATAGGGGCCACCCATGTGGGACTTCAACGGGAGGACGATGCCACCCGCCATGGCCGCAAAAGGGCCAGGATCGATCCGAATCTGGTGAAGACCTTGTCCGCCATGTACAAAGGGAAGAGGAGGATTTTCTCGCGTCAGTCCATCGAACGGGTTTTCTTGAATAATCCTCGAAGTTGGGTAAGCAAATATCTTTGTGGCCTGTCCGATCCATGTTCCCTGGTTAAATATCTCATTTCATGGTTTCTACGCAGAACTGCGCCGGCCCGAGAAGATACAGCCCGCTTCCACAACCCGAGGATCCGAACGGTCCCTCGATCCGCCTCCGAAGAGGACCCGGATATAAAGGTGGAGCTGATCGACGGGTGTTCCACCAACTTAGCATCGACAATGCTTTGGTTGCCATTACGGCCGACTACCCCGGATTATTTCCGGCCTCCCAGGTAACCATGACCGAAGTCCGGATACCATGACCCACCCGTGCTTTACTTCTAATCACCACGTATTTGATGGTGTTTCGCAGGGGGTGCCTTCAGAACGGGAAGCCGAGCCTGCCGCGGCCGTCCAACAAGGGGCAGCTCGGCCCAAAGAAGCGGAAAGAAGTGCGGTACGACTCGAGACGTCGCCGCATAGCGGTATGATGTGCCATCGTGTTTTAAGGAGAGGTTCTAGGAGGCACTGCGACGCTCGTGGTTTTTAGGAAAGAGCGCTCGCGGACCGAGTCCGGAGAAGTTGCTAATCGGACCTCCGCCAACCGTGCTCAAAATCGAGTCCGGAAGGGGGTACAAACACGAGGCGTCGTCGGATGCTCCTCCAACGGAGGATGCCGACGAACTGTCCGTCACCAAGTCGGAGGTGGAGAGCGCCATGAATCATAGGCGCCACCGACTATTCTACGTGGACGATGTTTCTCCCAAGAGGCGTAGGACGCATTTAGTTCGGGAGAAGCGCACCTCCGTGCCGCTCATGATGGCCTAGCCAGAGCCACGGAGCAGTATGTGAAAGACATACGGGTAAGGAATTTTGACAGTTATATATGCCAGTAGCCCCCAAGACATAAATAGTTAGGATAACTGATTTAAGGATCATTTGGAATGCAGGTTCTTACCGAAAAGAATACCCGTTTGTCCCAGGAGCTTGAAGAGTGCAAGGCCCAACTTGAGGTCGATCGTGCGCGACCGGGGAAGCCATGAAGACTCCCTCCGGTAATATATGCCCTTCAAAGTAGAAGTAGTTTCGCAAAGTGCGGCGTGTGCATAAATCTGACATTAACATTGCAGATAGCGCCGGGATGGATCCGGACAAGCAACAGCTACTGCGCCAGCTAAAGGCCGGCAAGAGCGTGCTTACGAGGGTGCGGCAGGAGAAAAATAACCTCCAAGATGCCAACACCCAACTGGGTGAGGAACTAAAGGATGTTCGTGCCCAGTTGTCTGACTCCGTAAAGGAGAATCGACGGCTTCGTCGTGGCATTTTCAGTAAGTGCTTAAACGAACTTTGAAAGAGTTCGGCGAGGAAGGCGACTAACATAAACATGTATGTAGGTTTGCTCACAGGTCATCCTGAGGAGGAGATGCCCAGTTCTTCGGGTGATCTTCTTCCCGAATCAAGGCTACCTGCATGAACGAAGTTCGATAGGTGATGAAAGGCGTCGCCCGTGCCTTGTGGCCATCTATCTCCCCGCCTCAAGGCATTGGGGAGCAGGCAGAGCGGCTTCAAGGAGCACGGCGGCGCTTCCGACTATGGAAGATATCGGCCTGCCGTCAAGGTGCCAGGGAGGCCTGGGCCATGGTAAAGACGTGGTACACGAAGGCTGACCCAAACTACATGGCCGAGGTCGGACCTGTGGGGCCTGATGGGAAGGAGATCCCTGTAAGCTTAGTGTACGGCCAAGTAGAATTGGCCGCCAAGTATTCCCAAAGAAGATTGTAAATTAGATAGCCTATTAGATGTCATTGAGGAGGAATACAATTAGTCAAGTTGACTATGTAATTGAATATGACATGAAAAATGTCTTCTAGCCGGATTGTAGATCGTTTGTCATAGCGGTCTTTTTTGCTTCGACCTCGGGACCCAATAGTCCGGAGTGTGTCCGAATACCCTCGCGGTTATGTAAGAACCGGGGCATGCATGGAGACAAGGCGTAGGGGTCATTATTGCTGTATCGCATAAGTGCGCAACTAGTTATGTTATATTACATGGATAGTAAGAAACATCTTCCAGGGAGAATAGTTCCGTTAAGGGTTCCTTTCTCGGGAGGCATGCCCTAAAGTGCATGTCCAAACTGCTAAGAAAGCAGAAAATCATCCGGGGCAGATGGATAAATAGTTAAAAATCATCTTTCAGTTCACCGACCGAATATTCCCTTAAGAACGCTTAGCTTTCGGCTTCACCCAGTCTAAGGTACACATCCGGCTGACCCGCAGTAAGAATCGCAAAGGTGCTCCTTTACCACCTAGCCGAACAACCGGGAACGAGGGGTAAGCACAGAGCCGTGCAACCCAGCTTGGCCAAAACTTAAGTCATATCGATGCATATAATGGTGATTAAAAGGTACATGCGGAAGTTTGACACATGTGTTGGGCATGAAGCCCGTATAAATAAGCTTCTGTTAAAGAAGCCCCCAGGTATAATGAGCGCGGACAGCGCGTCAAGTATGTGCGAACAAAGCGCAAACGAGCCTATAAAGGCTTCAAGAAGAAGGAGGAGGAAGGCGAGAAATAAAAGACAGCAAAAATAGAAAATGTAGGCGGAGGAAGGAGACGAACTCGGAGTCCGGCGCTTAGGCGTAGAATCTTCATAGACGGGCTGCGTTCCATGGATTCGGCTCGAGTCGGTTATCCGATGCGTTTCGTAGACGGTATGCTCCGCCGGTCAGGACCTGGTCGATGATGAAGGGACCTTCCCATTTGGGCTTGAGTTTGTCCTTTTTCTTGTCCGGTAGGCGTAGAACTAGTTCGCCAACGTTGTAAGCTTTGGCCCGTACTTCCCTCGCTTTGATATCTTCGAGCCTCTTGTTGATAAAATGCGGAACGAGCTTTTGCCACGCCGCGCTCCTCCTCCAATGCGTCCAACTGTCCCGCCGATCGAGCTCGGCTTCTCTTTCTTCATACATGCGCACGCGAGGTGAGTCATGCATTATGTCGCAGGCAAGACTGCCTCTGCGCCGCACACCATAAAAATGGTGTGAATCCGTAGTACGATTCGGCGTGGTCCGCAGCCCCAGAGTACGGAGTCGAAGCTCCTCAACCCAAAGGCGTGTTAGATTCCTTGAGGGACCGCACTAGTCCGGGTTTAATGCCGCTCATGATTAGACCGTTTGCTCGCTCGACTTGACCGCTGGTTTGAGGGTGATAGACCGAGGCGTAATCGAGCTTCATGCCCATGTTTTTGCACCATAATTTGACCTCATCGGCCGTGAAGTTGGTGCCGTTATCGATGATGATACCGTGGGGACGCCGTAACGATGCACTACCCCCGATATGAAGTCTATCACCGGCCCGAATTGGCCGCTTTAATGTGCTTGGCCTCTATCCATTTGGTGAATTTATCCACCATGACCAATAGGTATTTTTGCTTGTGGGTTCCTCCCTTAAGGGGTCCAACCATGTCAAGCCCCTGCATCATGAACGGCCAGGTGATGGGTATAGTTTTGAGGGCGGTGGGTGGCATGTGGCTTTGGTTAGCAAAAAGCTGGCAACCGACGCACCGTTGGACTAAATCATGCGCATCTGCCCGGGCTGTCGGCCAATAAAATCTTGTACAGAAGGCCTTGCCTACAAGGGCCCGGGCTGCGGCGTGGTGCCCACCCAGTCCGGCATGAATTTCAGCCAGGAGGTTTCGCCCTTCCTCTTCGGAGATACACCTTTGAAGGACTCTGGTAGTGCTTTTCTTATAGAGCTCTCCTCATGGACTTTATAGGCTTTGGATCGCCCGTACTATGCAATGAGCCTCATTTTGGTCTTCGGGAGTTCTGCCTAGTTAGGTAGGCTAGGAATGGTTCCGCCCACGGGCGATAACCGCCATTATTTCGTGGGCGGAGGGTGTTAACTCGTTGGTAGAGCCTCCGGTTGTGTCAGAGTGTTCGGTGTCAGGCAGTGCGGTTGGGTCTGAATTGTTATTTCCGGACTCCCCTTCCCATAGTACGGATGGCTTGAACAGCCGTTCCAGGAAGATGTTGGGCGGGACGGCATCGCGTTTTGCGCCGATGCGTGCCAATACGTCCGCCGCCTGGTTGTTATCCCGGGCTATATGATGAAATTCGAGCCCTTCAACTGCGGCCGACATTTTAGGACCGCATTGCGGTACGCTGCTATTTTCGGATCTTTGGCATCAAAGTCTCCGTTTATTTGAGATATCGCGAGGTTCAAGTCCCCGCGCACCTCTAGGTATTTAATGCCCATGGAGACTGCCATCCGGAGGCCGTGCAGAAGGGCCTCGTATTCGGCTGTGTTGTTGGAGTCCATATACATTATCTGAAGGACGATTGGGTGTCCCCGGTTGGGGACGCCAGACGACGCCTTGACCCCGTGCCGCCAACATTTTGGAGCCGTCAAAGTGCATGATCCAATTGGAGTATGCGTCGTACTCTTTAGGGAGTTCGGCTTCGGTCCATTCATCCACGAAGTCGGACAAAACCTGCGACTTAATCGCTTGTCGTGGCTTATAGGTTATGTCGAATGGAAGGAGCTCTATGGCCCATTTAGCAATCCGGCCCATCACGTCGCGGTTGTTTATAATGTCGTTAAGAGGTACTTCGGAGGCTACCGTTATCGAACACTCTTGAAAGTAGTGTCGCAGCTTCCGGGATGCCATGAACACCGTGTATGCTATCTTTTGATAATGTGGGTACCGGGACTTGCATGGAGTTAGGACAGTGGACACATAGTAAACCGGTTTTTGAAGAGGGAACGGTGTCCGTCCGCTTCTCGCTCGACGATGAGCACCGTGACCGACAACTTGATGTGTTGCGGCGATATATAATAGCATTAGTTCGCCCATGTTGGGCGCGCCAGGACCGGATTTGTTGCCAATATGGCTTTTTATTTCTTCGAAGTCCGGCCGTGGCGGCATCCGATCCACTCAAGTGTTCGGGCGCCGGAGGAGGCGGTAAAGGGTAACGCCTTTTCTCCCAAGCGGAAATAAAGCGGCTTAGAGCCGCTACGCATCCAGTCAATTTTTGTATTTGTTTGAGGTCTTTTGGAATATCCAATTGTGACAGAGCTCGGATCTTGGCTGGGTTTGCTTCAATTCCTCTACCGGACACAATGAAGCATTTTTCCGGATTGAGCTTAATGTCATATTTTCGGAGATTGTCGAACGTGAGCCTCAAGTCGTCTACTAGAGTTTCGACATGCTTGGATTTGACGACCACGTCATCTACATATGCTTCCACTGTTTTGCCGATCTGGTTTGCCAGACATGTCTGAATCATGCTACGATATGTTGCGCCGGCGTTTTTGAGCCCGAAGGGCATTGTGTTGAAGCGAATGGGCCGTATGGAGTGATGAATGCCGTTGCGGCTTGGTTCAGCTCCGCCATCTTGATTTGGTGGTAGCCGAGTATGCGCGTCGAGGAAGCACAATGAGTCGTGTCCTGCTGTAGCGTTGATAATTTGATCAATGCGAGGGAGGAAGGGATCCTTGGGCAAGCCTTATTAAGGTATTTGAAATCAACACATAGGCGCCAGTGATTTATCCTTCTTTGGTACCATCACCAGATTTGCTAGCCATCCGGATGTTTTGTATCTCCGATGAATCCGGCTTCCGGAAGTTTGGCTAGCTCCTCTCCCATGGCCTGCCTCTTGGGTTCGAAGAACCAAGAGCCTGTTTGATGTGCTTGAATCCTTTAGGGTATTTAGGCTGTGCTCGGCCACCGACGTGGGATTCTGGCATGTCCGAAGGGTGCCAGCAAAATGTCCCGCTTTCTCGTAGAAATTCTCGTAGTCTGGCGTCTACATCAGGGGTTTTATTGTGCCCCAATGGAGGCCGTCTTTGCGAGGTCCGTTGGGTGGACTTGGAATTTGACTATTTCATCCGCTGGTTTAAAAGAGGTGGACTTGGATCTTTTATCAAGTATCACATCATCCCTGTTCACCGTGGAGCGCATCGCAGTGAGTTCCTCGGCCGCTAGGGCTTCGGATAGTGCCTCGAGGGCTAGTGCGGCTGTCTTGTTTTTGACGCGGAGTGCTATGTTCGGATCACTAGCGAGAGTGATGATTCCGTTAGGTCCGGGCATTTTAAGCTACATGTACCCATAATGGGGTATAGCTTGAAAAATTGTGAATGCCTCTCGCCCTAATAAAGCGTGATATCCGCTGCTGAACGGGGCCACTCGAAATGTGACCTCCTCGGACCTGTAATTGTCCAGTGAGCCAAACACTACGTCCAGTGTGATTTTTCCTGTGCAGCATGCTTCCCAGCTAGGGATTATTCCTCTAAAGGTTGTGCTGCTTCGCTCAATGCGGTTCCAGTCTATTTCCATTTTTCGGAGGGTTTCCTCATAGATGAGGTTTAGTCCGCTGCCGCCATCCATGAGTATCTTAGTAAGGCGAAAGCTGTCCACTATTGGACTGAGGACCAATGCGGCTGGTGCTCGGGCTGTTCGGAATTTGGGTTCACAACGGCATTAAAGGTAATAGCCGTGTCACTCCATGGATTTATTGTTGCTACTTGGTAGACTTCGCAAGGTTATGGAGTGTTCGCTTCGCATGTTATTTGATGCGAAAGTCTCAAGATTGTTAATACCGTCTTGGTGTTCTTTGGGCTGGGATTACGAGGCTAGAAGCTCTTCGCCACTTTTGTCCACCTGCCGTAGTATCCAACATGCTCAAGGCTATGAGTTGGGGTGGCGCCCTACGTGCTATGATTTTTGCAGGTTTCGTTTAGCCAACCCTCCAGTACGGTTCCGTGCCCTTTAGGGGGTTTTTGTTTTTTGATGTTTAACCCAGGTGCTTGGTGATGATGCACCCTTTTATTTCGGACTAGGGCTGTATTCGGGGCCGGATTATCGCAAAATTACTTTCGGTTTTCCAAGCACTCTCGATCGCACAGTACTTTTGTACTATGGTCACCAAGTTAGCAAAGCGTGTAATTTCGCGACAACTTATGGCGTTTAGGATTCCCTTGTCCGTGCAATTATTGCAGAAAAGTGAGATTGCGTCCTCCTCTCGGCAGTCCTTTATCCTGTCCATAACCGGGAGGAATCGCCCAAGAATGATGTACTTGTTTCAGCGGCTCTTGCCGAATTCGGGATAGATCGCTAATGTTTGGGTGGGCGGGTGGAACTAGATCCTAACCCCGTCAATTTAAGACTCAGGGGCCGAGAAGTTTCCGAACTTGGAAGTTTGGGTTTTTGAATGCTATCCAATGAATCCAACCCACCGCCTGACTTTAAGTTCAGGGCTCGATCGACATCCGTCCCTCTGCGGGAATCCGGCATGGAGGGATCGGGAATCCGGATGTAGCTAGTCCTTAAGATAGAAGAAGAATCGCCGTATTGCTCCTCTACCACAGCAACATGATGGGTAGCCCGGGAGAGTTGATCTCTCTCAGATCGGTTTTAGGCACGATCTGGTCGTAGTCTGTGGCGACTCCCAGGGCGGCGATGCGATCCAAGAGCTCGTTTACGGAGGAGAGCTCAATCGGATCTAACTGCTCGGCAAGTTCCGATTTAATGTGAAGATTGCATTCGATGACCCGAGAAGTCATCGTCGGCGCGTGGCTGAACTGGCGGTCATAAGAAAACCACCTAACCGAAGAGTCTGACCAGTGGCCAAGGCTCCTTTGGCGATAGTATCGCCTTTTAAAGACGGATGAGGCATCCTTCCCGACGGCGACGCATTGCAGGAACTCTCAATGAAAGCACCAATGTCGGTGTCAAAACCGGCGGATCTTGGGTAGGGGGTCCCGAACTGTGCATCTAGGTGGATGGTAACAGAGAGACAAGGGACACGATGTTTTTACCTGTGTTCGGGCCCTCTCGATGGAGGTAATACCCTACTCCTGCTTGATTAATATTGATGAAATGGGTAGTACAAGTGTAGATCTACCACGAGATCGAGAGGCTAAACCCTAGAAGCTAGCCTATGGTATGATTGTTGTTCGTCCCCACGGACTAAAACCCTTCGGTTTATATAGACACCGAATAGGGTTAGGGTTACACAGTCGGTTACAATGGTAGGAAATCTACATATCCGTATCGCCAAGCTTGCCTTCCACGCCAAGGAAAGTCCTATCCGGACACGGGACGAAGTCTTCAATCTTGTATCTTCATAGTCTGGGAGTCTGGCCAAAGATGATAGTTCGGCTATCCGGACACCCCCTAGTCCAGGACTCCCTCAAGGGGCAATTCCACTATCCTTTTACCACACTTGTGCTTCAAAGTAGCACCGTGATCTTCATGATAGAGAGTCTCCTATGTTGTCACTTTCATATACTAGTGGGAATTTTTCATTATAGAACTTGGCTTGTATATTCCATGATGGGCTTCCTCAAATTGCCCTAGGTCTTTGTGAGCAAGCGAGTTGGATGCACACCTGCTTAGTTTCTTTTTGAGCTTTCATACACTTATAGCTCTAGTGCATCCGTTGCAGGGAAATACCTACTCACTCACATTGATATCTATTGATGGGCATCTCCATAGACCGTCGATACGCCTAGTTGATGTGAGACTATCTCCCTCTTTTTGTCTTCTCCGCAACCACCATATTCTATTCCACCTATAGTGCTATGTCCATGGCTCACTCTCATGTATTGCATGGAAGTTGGAAAAGTTTGAGAACATCAAAAGTATGAAACAATTGCTTGGCTTGTCATCGGGGTTGTGCATGATTTGAATATTTTGTGTGATGAAGATGGAGCATAGCCAGACTATATGATTTTTTAGGGATAACTTTCTTTGGCCATGTTATTTTGAGAAGACATGATTGCTTCATTAGTATGCTTGAAGTATTATTGTTTTTTTGTCAATAATAAATTTTTGTTTTGAATCTTATGGATCTGAATATTCATGCCACAATAAAGAAAATTACATGGATGAATATGTTAGGTAGCATTCCACATCAAAAATTATGTTTTTATCATTTACCTACTCGAGGACGAGCAGTAATTAAGCTTGGGGATGCTTGATACGTCTCCAACGTATCTATAATTTTTTATTGTTACATGCTATTATATTATCCATCTTGGATGTTTTATATGCATTTATATGCTATTTTATATGATTTTTGGGACTAACCTATTAACCTAGAGCCCAGTGCCAGTTTCTAATTTTTTTCTTGTTTTTGAGTTTCGCAGAAAAGAAATATCAAACGGAGTCCAATAGGCCTGAAACTTTACGACGATTGTTTTTGAACCAAAAGAAGCCCACAGAGTACCGGAGATGAACTAGAGGAGTCCCGAGGCCACCACAAGGGTGGGAGCGTGCCCCCCGACCTTGCGGGCCGCTCGTGGACTCCCTTGACTTGTTCTCGACGCCAACACCTCTTATATATATATATCCCCAAACCTCCAAAACAGAACCTAGATCGGGAGTTCCGCCACCGCAAGCCTTTGTAGCCACCAAAAACCAATCGGGGCCCTGTTAGGCACCTCACGGGAGGGGAATCCATCATCGGTGGCCATCTTCATCATCCCGACGCTCTCCATGATGAGGAGGGAGTAGTTCACCCCTCTGTCTTTGAGGGTATGTACCAGTAGCTATGTGTTTGATCTCTCTCTCTCTCTCTCTCTCTCTCTCTCTCTCTCGTGTTCTTGATTTGGCACGATCTTGATTGTGATAGGCTGGCTTATTAGGGATAATAGACTACTCATATCAATAAGGAATTCCTTCTTTTCCGGAAGCCCATTCGGCCAGAACTCCAAAGTTAAGCGTGCTCAGCTTGGAGTAATTTCAGGATGGGTAACCGACCAGGAAGTTGCTCCCGGGTGCGCACGAGTGAGGGCAAAGTGCGCAGAAAAGACTAGTATTGATATGTGGGGCCAGTCTAGATCCCGCCAGGAGTAACGACCACCGGCGGGTGTGTCCGAGGCGTTACAAGTTGGTATCAGAGCCGACCCTCGCGGTTACACGGATGTTTGCGGACAGGTGCGCGGTCAGGTTGTTCATGACGTTTGTGACCCGTCGTGGCACACGGCATGGCACATGTACCGGACTGGATGCACAGACGTACGTGCCAAGAGGGAACGTTCCTGTGGCCTGACGAGGACGTCGGTTCCTCTGAGTGGGGGTTTATTTGATAGACTGCTTATTAGGGATAATAGACTACTCATATCAATAAGGAATTCCTTCTTTTCCAGAAGCCCATTCGGATATAACTCCTAGTTAAGCATGCTCAGCTTGGAGTAATTTCAGGATGGGTGACCGACCGGGAAGTTGCTCCCGGGTGCGCACGAGTGAGGATAAAGTGCAGAGAAAAGACTAGTGTTGATATGTGGGGCCAGTCTAGATCCCGCCAGGAGTAACAACCACTGGCGGTGTGTCTGGGGCGTTACATTGATGTACCGCGAGCTTTGCTATTATAGTTGGATGTTATGATGTTTCTCCCCCTCTACCTTCTTGTAATGGATTCAGTTTTCCCTTTGAAGACTTGATGTGTGTCTTGCATGTGCTTATCTGTGGTGAAAATGGGATATTCACGTGATCCACTTAATGTATGTTTTGGTGATCAACTTGCTGGTTCTGTGACCTGGTGAACTTATGCACAGGGGTTGGCACACGTTTTTGTCTTGACTCTCCGGTAGAAACTTTGCGGCACTCTTTGAAGTTCTTTGTGTTGGTTTGAATAGATGAATCTGAGATTGTGTGATGCATATCGTATAATCAAACCCACAGATACTTGTGGTGACAATGGAGTATCTAGGTGACATTATGGTTTTGGTTGATGTGTGTCTTAAGGTGTTATTTTAGTACGAACTCTAGGGTTGTTTGTGACACTTATAGGAATAGACCAATATATCGATCAGAAAGAATAACTTTGAGGTGGTTTCGTACTCTACAACAATCTCTTCGTTTGTTCTCCTCTATTAGTGACTTTGGAGTGACTCTTTGTTGCATGTTGAGGGATTGTTATATGATTCAATTATGTTATCATAGTTGAGAGAACTTGCACTAGTGAAAACCCTAGGCCTTGTTTCCAAGCATTGCAATACCGTTTTCGGTCACTTTTGTTACTTGTTACCTTGTTGTTTTTATATTTTCATATTACAAAAACCTATAGCTACCATCCATATTGCAGTTGTATCACCATCTCTTCGCCGAACTAGTCCACCTATACAATTTACCATTGTATTGGGTGTGTTGGGGACACAAGAGACTCTTTGTTATTTGGTTGCAGGCTTGTTTGAGAGAGACCATCTTCATCCTACGCCTCCGACGGATTGATAAACCTTAGATCATCCACTTTAGGGAAATTTGCTACTATCCTAGAAAGCTCTACGCTGGGAGGCCCAACACGAGTCTACAAGAAGAAGGTTGCGTAGTAGACATCAAGCTCTTTTCTGGCACCGTTGCCGGGGAGGTTAGTGCTTGAAGGTATATCTTTAGATCTTGCAATCAAATCTTTTAGTTTCTTGTTTTATCATTAGTTTAGTCTATAAATGAAAACTACAAAAAAATGGAATTGAGGTTATTGCATACGCTTCATCTTTATAGTGTCTTCCGTGAAAATAAGGATTCCGATAATTGTGCTCAATTGCTAGAGGAAGAATGCAAAATAAAATTTTTGGCATACAATATTTGAATGATGAGCATGATTGCAATGTTGTCAGTATGAATTCTTTGAATATCCATGATGCTAATGATATGCAAAGCCACAAGCTTGGGGATGCTATGTTTGATGAAGATGATATTTTTTGTCCCCCAAGTTTTGATGAGAATATTTATTATGATGATAGCATGCCTCCTATTTATGATGATTATATTGATGAAAGTGGATTTGGAAGAGTGTCAACTCTAGGTAATGATCCCACTATTTCGGAGGGTGTTGAATCTTATAATATTTATGAAAGTGGATTTGGAGAGGTCATGACTTTATTTAGTGATGAATCCACTATTTCGGAAGAGGTTCCAATTGATTATGAGAACAAAGTTGCTATCTTTGATGATTATTGTGATGACATGTATGCTATAAAGAATAATGATAACCATGAGACATGTCATCTTGATTTTAATTTTCAATTGGATTATGCCTCACATGATATTCATTTCGTTGAGTTTGCTCCCACTACTATTCATGAGAACACATTTGCTTATGTGGTGAGTAGTAAAATTTCTATTTTTGTGCATCATGAGAATAATTCTTTATGTGATGGTTATATTGTTGAATTCATTCATGATGCTACTAAAAATTATTACGAGTGAGGAACATATGCTTCTACATATTGCAATAATATCAAGTTTCCTTTCTATGTGTTGAAGATCTTGAAGTTTTGCTTGCTTTACCTTCCTATGCTAGTTGATTCTTGTTCCCATGAATTATTTGCTCACAAAATCCCTATGCATAGGAAGTGGGTTAGACTTAAATGTGCTCGACAAATGCTTCATGCTGTTCTCTTTGCGTTTCAATTCTTATCTTTCATGTGAGCATCATCGAAATCATCATGCCTAGCTAAAAAGGCATTAAGGAAAAGCGCTTGTTGGGAGACAACCCAACACTATTACCTACTATTTTTGTGTGTTCACATGATTAAGCTACTGTAGTAATCATGTTTTATAGCTTTAGTTTCAATAAAGTGCCAAGTAAAGCCTTTGGGATAGAGTGGATGATAGTTGATACATTTCTATCCAAAAACAGAAACTTTTGCGCCCAGTCACAGAATTGTTAAAAATCACTGGAGCGTCCAAAAATTCTGAATTTTTATAGTATATTGATATACAAATTTCCCAGGTTTTCCTATTTTTCAGAATTTTTGAGTTCTGAAGTATGACTTCAATTCAGATCTTTATGCATCGCTGCTTTTTTGACAAATTCTGTTTTCGTGCATAGTTTGCTTGTTTTCTAGTTTCTATGGTGACAATGGGATATTCACGTGATCCACTTGATGTATGTTTTGGTGATCAACTTGCGGGTTCTGTGACCTTGTGAACTTATACATAGGGGTTGCCACACGTTTTCGTCTTGACTCTCCAGTAGAAACTTTGGGGCACTCTTTGAAGTTCTTTGTGTTGGTTTGAATAGATGAATCTGAGATTGTGTGATGCATATCGTATAATCAAACCCACAGATACTTGCGGTGACATTGGAGTATCTAGGTGACATTAGGGTTTTGGTTGATGTGTGTCTTAAGTTGTTATTTTAGTACGAAATCTAGGGTTGTTTGTGACACTTATAGGAATAGCCCAATAGATCGATCAGAAAGAATAACTTTGAGGTGGTTTCGTACCCTACAATAATCTCTTCGTTTGTTCTCCGCTATTAGTGACTTTGGAGTGACTCTTTATTGCATGCTGAGGGATTGTTATATGATTCAATTATGTTACCATAGTTGAGAGAACTGGCACTAGTGAAAGTATGAACCCTAGGCCTTGTTTCGAAGCATTGTAATACCATTTTTGCTCAATTTTGTTACTTGTTACCTCGCTGTTTTTATATTTTTTGATTACAAAAACCTATATCTACCATCCATATTGCACTTGTATCACCATCTTTTCGTCGAACTAGTGCACCTATACAATTTACCATTGTATTGGGTGTGTTGGGGACACAAGAGACTCTTTGTTATTTTATTGCAGGGTTGTTTAAGGGAGACCATCTTCATCCTACGCCTCCCACGGATTGATAAACCTTAGGTCATCCACTTGAGGGAGATTTGCTACTATCCTACAAAACTTTGCGCTTGGAGGTCCAACACGCGTCTATAAGAAAAAGATTGTGTAGTAGACATCACCGTGGATCTCATTTATGTAGTTTAGTACGTTCATCTAGCCTAGTCTTGTATTGTACTCTTTCATTTTAAGTATTTTTGTAATATTATTATGGATGCGTCTAGCGAGCGGCCGGTGGCTCGCTAGCGCTCCGTAGCATCGTCCCCTTTACAGTATATTCTTGTCCCCATCAAACAAATAAAGAAAGTTTTTTCTCATTGACAAGGAAAAGACAAAAAATCATGCAGTTTGTTTACTAGAAGGTGGAAACGTTTGGGAACCAGTTGGAACGCATTTAATTTTGATTATCATTTTCTTAAAGCCATAACTTTTGAACCAAACATCAGAATTAAGATCCAATTTCACTGTTGGAATCCCCGCGACGTGCTCTTCGAAACTAAATCCCCCATGGGTATGTTTTGCAAAACTTGTTTTGTTCAATTTAGTCCCTGCTAGGTGCAATTGGCTAGCAGTCGATGTGCAACTGCATCATAGTCGATGTGCAACTTTTCCCTTACTCGTGGACATGCAGTTTTACTGATGCAAACAGGTAAGAAGACATTAAATTCAGATTTATTTTTCAGAAGTCATAACTTTTGAACCTAACATCAAAATTAAGGTCCATTTTCACCGTTGGAATCCTCATGTCGTGCTCTTCGAAACTAGATACGACATGGGTAGGTTTCAACGAACTTTTTTATGTGCAATTTAGTCCCTGTTAGGTGCAACTGTCTAGTAGTCGATGTGCAACTAACTGACAGTCGATGTGTATCTAAATGACAGTCGATGTGCAACTTTCTCCCTACCCATGGATAGGAAGTTTTCACTGATGGCACCTACACCCTAAACTACCCCCTAACAATGAGATGTGCAACTTCGTCTATTGCTCAATCCAACTGACTAGTAGTCGATGCGCAACTTTCCTCTGCCCGTGGATGTGTAGCTTTCCTTGTTTGCTGCCTCGGCCAACTACCTCGCAGTGGATGTGCAACTTCGGATGCTGCTCGAGCCAACTGCCTAATAGTGATGTGCAACTTTTCTCCGTAACTCCCGTGGATGTGTAGTTTTTCATGCTAGCACACCGTCCAAACCACCCCTTCTAGTGAGATTGTGCAATTTTAGCACCCCGTCTATATGCAACTTTACAGTATCCTCGTGGATGTGCAATTTTTACCATCCAACTATCCCTGCTAGTGACATGTGCAGCTTCGTCTATTGCCCCAGCCAACTGCCTTGCAGACTATGTGCAACTCTGTCTAGTGCCCCCGCCAACTGATACTACACATCCACAAGCAGGGAGGGGAATGAGTTGCACATCGACTAGTGGGCAGTTGACTGGAACAACAGACCAAGTTGCACATATCGCTGGTAGGGTAGGTAGGACTAGGTGTGCAGTAGTGAAAAACTAAATATCCATAAGTAGGAAGGGGGGTTTACACATCAACTACTAGGTAGTTGGCCGGGGCAGAAGACTAGTTGCACATAAAAAATTGGTTATCATGGTTGCTGAGTTGCAACTCATAGAAACTTGGATCATACAACTTTAACATTAGTTTAAAAAAAGTTGCATCATGTCGTAATAAAGTTGCACAATATATCGCCAAAGTTGGCATAAAAAAACTCATCGAAACATACCCATGAGGGGTCTAGTTTCAAAGATCTCGTCATGAGTATTCGAACAGTGAAAACGGATCTGAATTCCGATGCACAGTTTGAAAGATATGACTCTTTAAAAATTTAAAACCCTGAAATAAATGTGTGTGGATTTGATCTTTTTGAAATGAAATAATTAGTGTGAACGCATTTAATGCTAATAGTCACATACGCTAGGAGACAAAAATATTAAACACATGCATGCATGTGAGAGATCGGCCACTCCGTTCAATCAAATAGTGTCTACGCACTTTTTAGATTTTAGGTATTATTATTTGATCAATATAGTCCTATGTTATCTACAAAAGGGTCATTTTTTAAGATCGTTTCCATCCTTGTGCAATACTTGTATTTAGAACTACTGGAATTCTTTATATTCTTTTTACAAAAACTTGACTTTTGTTTAGTTTTACAAAACGATGCTATCGGTAGGCCAAAAGAGTCATTTTTAAGGAAGTGGTTTTCCAACTTCCGAGAAACTGTGTTAGATTTTTATGACAATCACATGTACCAATATGAAAACCCCGTGCCAAATTTTAGGAAAATTTGACGACTTCAATTTTATTTATTATTTTTTCTTCTAAAAGTCAGAGAAAATGCTGAATTATGAATACGCATAAAAAATTCTCATTTTAATTCTCGCATGTTATTATATATCTTATACCAAGGTGTAGGAAAGTTTTCAAGCGAAAAAATTCTCAAATGGTCACAAAAAAGGTTTTGTGTATATTTACATGGGATGGTACAAGAGATAGTCTACTCATTAAAAATTCATTATTTGTATTTTTATTCTTCTCATATTTTTATCACATCCTATTGTGCCAATATTAAGACTCTGGCCAATATTTAGTATTTTTGACATTATTTAAATATTCTTTCATTTTCCCCTCTTTAATAGTTGAAGAAAATGCCAAACTAAAACTATTACATAACAAAAAGTTATTTTAATCATATATGTTATTATATATCTTAGACCAAGATGTGGGAAACTTTACTGATATTGATTTGTGACAGGAGCAGTATGATCAACTAAAGGGGGGCTCGAATAGGTGACTACCAATTTTAACTTTGTTCCTAAATTTAGGCTCAACGAAAAGATAGGTTGTCTAGATATGCAACTAGGTGGACAACCTATATGAAAAGCACAACGAGCAGCACAAGCAAGTAAGAGTAAACATAAGGTAGAATCTTGCACAAAGTAAAGGAGCAAGATAGCCGCAAGTGGAGATAATGAAGACGAGGATGTGTTTATGAAGTTCCCTCCTTTCGGCGAGTGATATTTCCTTTTTATTGATCCAGTATTGGAACTAAAAAGGGTATCCCAGAGGCCACCCTGGGTTATTGATCCCACGAGAGGAAGATTCCTTTGAAGCAATGGTCTCTTGCAAGCTTTGCCAAAGTGTCAAATCCAGCTTTTGATTGGACCAGCAAGCAAATAGGGATTCAAACACTTATAATAAAAAGAGGTATAGGAATGAGGTCTGGTAGAGGCAAAGGTGCCCCGTCTTTCGATGAGATGGTGGCTATCGTTTTCAGTGGAGTAGACTTTGATGATCCGACTATAAATGTGCGAGGACGTCGCGCCTTAGCAATCGCTAAACAAACTCCAAGAGGTTATTGACCATGCCGGAGCATGATCAACCTGACCACAAAGGTGTATATCCTGCATGGAAACAAAGAACAAGCAAGAAATTGAAATTGCAATCTGAATATTGCGAATATAAGAGAAAGCTTCATTAATTGTCAGATTTTGGGTTTCGGCAAAACCCTTGAGGTTCGAACACTAGGGTGCGCATGAAGATCTCTCCTCTCCCACACTCTCACTCTCCACGATTTCACGGACTAGCTCGCCAAACCCAAAGAACACGAGGACACAAGATTTATACTTGTTCGGGCCACCGTTGTGGTGTAATACCCTACTCCAGTGTGGTGTGGCGGATTGCCTCTCGGGCTGAGGATGAACAGTACAAGGGGAAGAATAGCCTCCTGAGGTGAGGTGCTCTTGTGCTTGGTGGGTGTGAGGATGAACTGAATGAGTTCGAGACGAGTTGCCCCATGCTATGGTGACTAGCCCTATTTATAGAGGCCCTAGTCCTCTTCCCAAATATTGAGCAGGAAGGGATGCCACAACGGCCAATTTGAAGGGGTACAGCTAGTACAAGCTATCCTGACAAAAGTAGTCTTCGCCTGCCAAAGGCTCTGGTGGTGACGCCGTCTTGGGCTCCACGGTGACCTCCGTCCTGCCGTCCTGCTAGTCTTGGTCCCGTTTCACAGATTTGGAAACCTTTGCCTGATGCCTCCGTACTCCTCGCCTGTGCTTGCCTCCTTAGCACCAAAGAGGAAGCAAGGACACTATGCACGCTGGCGCCCGCCTGGCCTTGGTCGTCATGGCTTACGTCACGGGAAACCTCGCGAGGTACCCCCTTGCCTTGATCTCTCCGCCCCTCACGAGCCAGCCTGGTGAGGCCGCTCCCGAGGAGGTCTTGTGTCGTCTCCGCCATGAGGCTTGGCCTCGCGAGGGTCTCGAAAGTGCTTGCCGGGCAAAGATGGGCGTCTGGGCCTTTGTGGAGCCACGCCAGGCCGCAGTGTGCAAGTCCGGGGACCCCCGTTTCAAAAACGCCGACAGTAGCCCCCGGGCCCAAGGCGCGCTCGTACTTGGCTTTGAGGCGAAACCAAAGGGCAAGTGTGGAGCGCCACGGGCCACAACAGCCTGCGGCCTTGGTCGACGCGTGGCGGTTGATTAGACATGGGCATCTCCGCTTCCCCATGCTGCCTCGGCAACTACCCGACTGACAAAAAGGCTGGCGTGGGAAACGCTTGCCTTCATTGCTTCCTTCCGCCTTGCTCCAGATCCCCTTTCTCGCCCCTTGCTTCCGAACTCTCCAGATCTGCTCCCATCCCCTTCCGAATCGGTGACCAATTGCACCCCGGGAGGTCAAGGCTTCTTCGCCGCCCGCCTGGTGCGAGCCGGCTCTAGATGCGCCCAATGTCTCGGAGAGGAACCTCGCCGTCACGCGCGTACTAACGGCGGGAGAGAGCAACGAGAGGGGGAAGACCAAGCTGCAGGCTGGCTCTACCGTGCCGGAGCCCGAGGGAAGCACCTTCTTCCCCTTCTTCATGAGCAGCATCATCGCGGGGCTGGTTCCCCCTTTCTCTGACTTCTTCTATGAGGTCCTTGGCCATTACGGGCTGCAGGCGCTGCATCTCCATCCCAACTCTGTTCTCCTTCTGTCGATCTCCGCCTTCTACTACGGGGCGTACCTCGGAGTGATGCCGTCCGTGGCTCTGCTGCGCCACTTCTTCTTCCTTCGCATCAACAATGGTCGTACCTCTGGGTGCGCCAACTTCATCGCGGCCGGCAAGGCCACCTCGATCTCGAAGGCCGGGAAGAAAGCCGACGGCTTCAGGGGTAAGTGGGTCATGATGGACGCCAAGTGCGTCCACCCACGCTTGGTGCTGGCAACGGAGATGCCCAGCCCGACGTGGGGTGGTCTTGTGCGAAGCTCACTGACGACCGGGTGGCGCCGTTGTTGGAGAAGATGAACGCCGACCTAAAGTCGGGCAACGCGAGGGTGGCGAAGGTGACAGGGGCCATGCTCCTGAGGGAATTCCTGATGCTGTGCGTGGCCCCGCTTCAGGCGCGTACGCGCCCCTTGTGGAGGCTTGGGGGTGAAGAGGACAAGCTTCGCCTGAGCCCGGCAGCCGTGCCTCCCGAAGAGTTGGCCATGGCTCTCCGCCTCCTGGTCGGGGACAACCAGAAATACTCGCCAAGCGCCTTCGTTCCCCTGTTCCTCCGCAAGGACGGGGCACAGGTTGCGGCAGCCGTGCCCACCTTTGATGGGCGCAGACTGGTGCCGCCAGCACCTCCTGCTGTCTCTGCTACGGCGGCGCCGTGGACTTGTCCTCTGATGACTCTCGCCAGGATGAGGAAGAGGAGGACAACGAGGAGCACGACTCGGAGGCGACCCCTAAGGGGATGGGGGAGACTTCCCCCTTGCGCAAGGCCGACATCCTCCGTGGCCTTCCTGACGATGACGAGACCAATGCCCGCCGGGAGAAGGGAGAGCTTCCCGTGATCCCGACGAGGGGCCGGTCGATGCTGATCTCCCGAGATGCTGCTTCCAGCCCACCTGCTGCTCCTTCTTCTGCTCCTGGGGCCCGAGCGCCCGCGCCCCGGGCTGGGAGGCTCTCAGGCTTCAAGCTTAGCAAGAGGAGGGTGGACTACACCGCGGTGGACCATTAAGTGCTCTTGCCTTGTTTCATTCTTGCTTCTGCTGCTTGACCTTGACGCTTCCCGGTTGCGCGATCAGGCCAACGCCTGCGGCGAAGAAGAGGAAGGAGGAGGCGATGGTGCCGCTCGAGACCAGTCCGCCTGCTCCAGCTGTGTCTCCCTCCATGGAGAAGGGCAGCGCTGGCACTCATGTCTCTCCAGCTCGGTCGTCCTCGCAAGGCCTGGGGAAGAATCCTCAGGAGGAGTCAGCCCCCGTGGCCCCGCTGGCTCCGGAGGCGCCGGTGTCCGGCTCGGCTGCCGAGGTATCCAAGGCTCAGGAGCCCCTAGTCTTCCAGGCCGTGGTGACAACACCTTCACCTTCTCCTCCCGTTGCGCCGCTGATTCCAGGTCCTTCTGCTTCTCCTGATGTCTTGGAGCGCGCCCTTTTGGAGATGGCCCAGCTGCGAGAAGATCTCCAGGGTGCCGACTCCCGCCTGGTAGCCGGGCGCCTGCAGCTGGTCTCTGGCTGGCTTCATTCCGACGTGTCTGTTCGAGCGACGCTGAGCCAAGTCGTGGCAGCCTCTGAGAAGGAAAAGCAGGCCAAAAGCAGGCCACCGCCCAAGCTGCGGCTGCTCGTGAAGTGGCGCTGAAGGATGCCGAAGCCGCCCAGGATCGCTGTCGGGGGCTGGAGGCCGAGCTGAAGGCCCTGTGCGACAAGCATGCGGAAGAGGCTCGTGGCCGTGAGGCAGGGGAGGAGAAGATGAAGGCCCGGGAAGACGCCATCAAGGATCGCGACGCTGAGCTGGGAGAGTTAGCGAAGGTGCAGGCCGCGGAACGCAGCCGGCTGGAGGAGCTGGAGCGGAAGGTGGAGGCGGAGAAAGCCTGTCTTGACGCCAAGGCAAAGGTCCTGGCCGAGGACCGTGCAGCCTTCGCGCTTCTTGAGGAGACGTCCCGCGTGGCACTAAAGGTGTTGTACGAGAAGGGCTTGGAGAGGCCACTGACCACCGACAAGGACGGCCCCGCCCAGCTCCTTCCCTACTTGGTTGACGCACTTGAGGAGGTTGTGAGCGGCATCGGTCCCATGGCCGACAAAGAAGCCCGCGTTCTTTGCTCAGCTACGGCAACGCGTGTCTTCAGCCACCTCCATCTTCGCGATCTCGCTGCCCGCCTTGATGAGCTGTTGGAGCCTATGGACGAAGAGCGTTGTGCGGCCGCTGTCGCGGCTGTGAAGGGTCAGGTGGAGGCCCTGCTGAAGAAGTTCCGCGCCTTTGCTCTCGCGCCTCTGACCAGCGGTGCTCCTCATCCTGCAGCCCCGACCGGTGGTACAGGTGAGGACGACCCCATCAAGGAAGGAGCACCCTTTGCGGGTGATGGTGGTGCAAAAGGGTGACCTACTCATGGCTGCTTTCCTGTTTTACTCCTGCAACATGCATCATGCCTCGTGGAGGCGTTTAAACTTGTGTTTGATATTTGGTAGAACAATGTCTCTTGTAATATTTGCTGTTAGATTTTGCGATTTTCTTCCTATTTGCTTTACATTCTACATCGGCAGAGCCCGGCCCCGCGCATACCTCAGCCGCCGTTGGATCGTCCGGAGACCAGGACGAGACCAAGGGGTGAGGGGCTACGTGACCAGTTAGGCTCCTGAGTCGCGATGCTCAGGAGTCCCCCTTGATGCGCAAACAGCTTATAGGAAGGGGACGCATGAGTAGGTTTAGTGTTCTACATCGGCAGGGCCCGGCCCCACGCATACCTCAACCATCGTTGGGCCGACCGGAGACCAGGACGGAACCAAGGAGTGAGGGGCTATGTGACCAGTTAGGCTCCTGAGTCGCGATGCTCAGGAGTCCCCCTTGACGTGCAAACAACCTTCATACCTTTGTCCTCGCCGAGGCTCGGCTCGGGAGGGGCGTGCGACGACCAGGTCCGGGGGACCTGGCTGGGTGGCGTACACTTGGGCGTGACCCGAGCGCAGCCCCCGTGTCCAGCCCCCTCGTGTGACTCTCCCGAGGGGAGGTGTTGTGATGAGGCCGTACACTGAGCTCAAGGGCTCCCTGAGGTTGATATGGCCGCGAGGCCGCCCTCAGTTGTTTATCACCAGCGCGGAGCATAGCGCATCCGCACTTGCACGGGCATAGCCGCTCCTCGGCAGTGTCGACGGCCAGCGGAGCATGGTGCTTCCATCAGTGCGTGGGAGGGACTCCCATCGCGGAGAGCCCCCGGGGCATGTACAGCCCCGCCCTGACACGTGGCTTGCACGTCAAGGCCAGACGAGGTGTGTCTGGGCACTCGTGAGCCAACGCAGGACTCACGAGGCCCTACCTCAAGGCGGGTTGCGCCTGGTCTTGATTCTTGATGACTGTGGTGGCCCTGCGAGGTGGTTAGACAACCTGCGCCGAACGAATCTCCTGAGGCTATCGCATGAGGGGGCCAAGCACCAACGACCCCAGGAGGTGACGTGAGCGGGGCCGGCCCGCCAGACAGAGCTCGGCCGATGGGTTTATCGATCCTGCAGGGACGGGCCCGAGCACAGACGTCGTGCCTAGCCTCCTCATGCGAAGGATCCTGAAGAAAGGCGCACGGCTCCCATGGCGGGAGACAATTAAGCAGGTAATAGCCATATGTAGATCATGCATGGAAAGTGAACTTACTTAGGTAAATGCACGAACGATTCATGCCACTGGGTCGGACCCGAGCGGCTTGGGGATGATGCAGCCCATGGGGCGCCCCCAGCAAGGTAAGCTAATGATGTAAAGGGATACATGCCACAGGGACTGACCCACGCGGCCTGGGAATGAAGCAGCTCGAAGGGCGCTCCCAGCTAAATGAACTTGGAAAATGTCACCTGGTTCCGTCGTAGAAGGGGTGTTGGGGCAGCTGAAGATGCGTGGTGCAGGGGTTGCTCCTCATGAGCCGCCGGGATCCTGAGGCTCGGGAGGCCCTGGGGTCTAGGTGGTTCCTTGAGGACCGTCTCCATCTCCGCGTGGACTGCGTGGCGCCTGGCCTCCTAAGCCACCAAGATGCTCCACAAGCCGTGCTGGAAGGCGGACGCCACGCTCGGTAGGCCAAAGGGCATGCGAATGTAGCTGTGAGGTGGGCCCTCGCAGCATCCCATGCGCGAAGGCCAGAAGGGCTCCTGAGATGCGGCCCTGTTGAGCCCAGCGACGTCGATGCAGAAGCGCAGCCCGGCATCCTCGCCTGGATGGGCAGCTGCGCCCGGTGAGCGGCGGTCGCCGCGCATGACTCTTGCGTCCTGCAGTTCTTGAGTAGTCTGGCAATGAATTCCTGAGCGCCGGGTGCTCCTCGTCCGGTGTCCTCCTGAGGGAAATATGCTGCAAAGCACGCCTCCATGTGGTGCCCGAGCGCCTCCCTCGTGGCGTTAGCAAGGTCTGAGGCCCTCTAGAAGAGAGCCCCCGAGCCCTGCCCGAGGAGGGCGCCGGGCGCGCCTTCCTATGCGAGGGAGGGAGGCGCCCAAGGTGCGGGCGCTGATCCTGGTGAGGTACCACTTGCAGCGCCGCTCTCCTGAGGTCCGGCACGGAGTAACTGCTTCTTCTTCTTGGGGACGACCTCAAGAGGGTACTGAGCTGCATTGTTGTCAGGGTCTTCGATTGATGCTGCTTGGAAGGCGCGCTCGAGGGAGCACACCGCATCTCTTTCCTCGCAGGGGACTGTGATGATCCCATCGCTTCCTGGCATCTTGAGGACGTTGTAGCCGTGGTGCATCACTGTCCTATCGGGGTGGTGGAGCCGTCGGTCACTCCTGAGAAGGGCTTGGTAGGCTGAAGCAGATCGTATGGTACTTGAAGGCTGTCGAACGTCTCGACAGACAGGACGTTGAGCCCTGCGCCGCCATCGATGAGGGTCTTGGTGACTTGTACATTGCTGATGACGGGTGAACAAAGCATCGGGAGAGCGCCAGTGATTGCCGCGCATTTGAGCTGATCTGCCGAACTGAAGGTGATGGCGCACTTGGACCACCTGAGCGGGCGCGTGGCCTCGAGCCTGGGGAGGACTGCCTTCACCTCGCGAGAAAATTGCTTGAAGATGTGTTGAGAGGACGGGGCTTGAGCTCTGCCCAAGATGCAGGGGATAGCACGCGGCTCCAGGAAGCCCCCAGCCCCCTCATCTTGATGGTGGCCGTTGTTCCTTCTTGGTGGTGGCGGCAGCTGAGGAAGACCGGTGTTCCCCGGGGGTGGTCCTCGCGAGGCTGATCCCTCCAGGTGCCCTCGCGAGGCTGGTCCTGCCAACGGTCTTCACGAGGCCGGTCGCGCCATTCCTGGCGTGGGACACGGTCGTCCTAGCATCCTCCGCCACGTCCTCCTCCTCGCCCGTAGCCCAGGTCGTTGCACTCGGGGCGTCGACCAAAGCGTCCATCCCGGATGGCCCTGAGCTCTTGACAGTCATTGGTATTGTGGCTGTGCACGTTGTGGAAGGAACAGAACGGTTGGGTGCTCTTGGACGACTCAGGCTGGTCCCTGTCGCGCTTCATGTCCGGCTCCGCCGCGAGCACGGCGACTCACGGACAACAAGTGGCGCACGGCCCTGCCGCGGCAAGCGATCCTGACGTGGTGGTGCGAGGAGCGGTGGAGCGTTCTCTTGCGGTCGAGGAACTTCTCGACAACTTCTTTCTTCACGCGCGGGTGCTTGGCGCGGCGGGTCGCGCCGCGGGGCCGCGTGTCTTGGCTCCAAGGCGCCGTCTTGGCGCGGAGGTGGTGGAGGTGCTCCGTGAGCTACGTCGCCCGTAGCCGGCGCTGGACGAGGCAGCGAGAGGGACGGTGCAGGGGAGCCCCCTGCGACGCTGACAAGCTCGGTGATGCGGTCCAACCAGTCCTCGTAGAGGTCGTCGACAGGGCGGTAGCGCAGGAGCTCGTGTGCCATGAGCAGTGCGGCCCACGCGTCCGTGGGAGCATGACAAGCGTGAGACGACGAACCAGCAGGGCTCGGTGATGGAGTGGCGGTGCAGCCATCCTGCTGCACCGAGGGGAGCAGCGATGACGCCTGCTGCTCGTTTCCAGCCGGGCCGGTGGCAGCGTTGGCGGTGGGTGACAGAGAACGACGAGGAGGCCCGCCAACAGGAGCCGTCTGAGCGAAGCGGGCGGCGAGAGCGGCCCGGCGCTCAGTACGGGCGCGATGAGCGTCTGACATGGTTGTGGTGGAGCGGTGAAGCATGGATCGATGAGAGGAGGGCTTCAGCGCACCCCTACCCGGCGCGCCAAATGTCGGATTTTGGGTTCCGGCAAAACATTGAGGTTCAAACACTGGGGTGCGCATGAAGATCTCTCCTCTCCCATGCTCTCACACTCCATGATCTCACGGACTACCTCGCCGAACCCAAAGAACATGAGGACACAAGATTTGTACTGGTTCGGGCCACCATTGTGTTGTAATACCCTACTCTAGTGTGGTGTGGTGGATTGCCTCTCGGGCTGAGGATGAACAGTACAAGGGGAAGAACAGCCTCCTGAGGTGAGTTGCTCTTGTGCTTGGTGGGTGTGAGGATGAACTGAATGAGTTCGAGACGAGTTGCCCCCTACTATGGTGGCTAGCCCTATTTATAGAGGCACTGGTCCTCTTCCCAAATATTGAGCGGGAATGGATGCCACAACGGCCAATTTGAAGGGGGATAGCTAGTACAAGCTATCCTGACAAAAGTAGTCTTCGCCTGCTAAAGGCTCTGGTGGTGACGCCATCTTGGGCTCCACGGTGACCTCTGTCCTGCCATCCTGCTGGTCTTGGTCTCGTTGCACAGGTACGGAAACCTTTGCCTGATGCCTCAGTACTCCTCGCTTGCGCTTGCCTCCTTAGAACCAAAGAAGAAGCAAGGACACTATGCGCGCTGGCGCCCCCCTGGCCTTGGTCATCATGGCTTACGTCACGGGAAACCTCGCGAGGTACCCCCCCTTGCCTTGATCTCTCCGCCCCTCACGAGCCAGCCTGGTGAGGCCGCTCCCGAGGAGGTCTTGCGTCGTCCGCCTCGCGAGGCTTGGCCCCTCGCGAGGGTCTCGAGTGCTTGCTAGCGAAGATGGGCCGTACGGGCCCGCTTGTGGAGTCACGCTGTGGGCCGCAGGCAGGCAAGACTGGGGACCCCCGTTTCTAGAACGCCGACATTAATGAAGGTGGGGCTCTGTGACATCTTTGTATGGTTGTATAACACAAACGAAATACGCGAAGCTACAACTATGGCGAACTTTTAATCTAAACAAAATCCAAAGTCTAAATGGTGCCTTAAGGGCTGTATTTGTAGGAAGGAAGAGAGGGGATTTCATCCCCCCTTGACAAGGAGGGACTAAAACACCTCGTGGGTTGTTTCCCCTACAATACGGACTCTAAAAAATAGTCTGTCGGTGTACAAAAAGAGGGGTACACTTTTTGTACCCCTATAACTGCACGCAGCCCGAGCCATGGGCACCACCAAGACCGAAAGCAAGGCAAGGGAGGTGAGCCAAGGTAAGGCTGAAGCTCGAAAGGAGCAGAATCGACGCCAAGACCAAGACCACAAAGAGCAAAGGGGACGAAAGCGGACTCCCAAGCAAGATCCTTGCCGGGGGGCGGTCTTAGCAAACCCGGCAAGACCCTTGCCGTGGCAGCTCGTCCCACACCTACGGAGCGAGTCACCCTTGAGTCCATTGCCCCCATGGGGCAAGGATTTGGGAGACATCCCCATGGTGGCATGCAGATCTTTGTGAAGACATTCAAGATCAGATACACACTATAGAAGATGACGACCCATGGCGGGGTCCCAGGCAAGAGCCTTGCCGGGGATGACAGCAGACGCCACGGCAAGACCCTTGCCGGGGCCCCAGCAAGACCCTTATCGAGGCTACGACGAGGCCCTCGCCAAGAACACCCGTAGGGCCACCATCAGGCCCACGCCAATCAAACCTTCACCGCCGCCAGATGCAAATGCCGACCCAACCAGTTGGGCAGGCACCTGCGTGGCGGCAAGCGGATCTTCGTGGAGACCCACCGCTGCTCCACCTCAGCTGCCTGCCTGCCTACATGGCACCACGGGCACCGCTGGCCAGGGCGCGTGACGACACGAAAGGAAGCGGCGACGGACGAGACAGGGCTCTCCCCCGTCCCCGATAAAGCAAGGACACCTAAACAAGACGCATTAGATGCGCCTTGTCATGTAATGCGAGGGATAAACTCGCATCACTGTACCCTTTCCACCTCCTGTGTGCCACTGTGGCAACCCTTTCCCTATAAAAGGAGGCCCAAGGCGACCGGGAGGAGGATTTGGCTTTTTGGAGCTCCTCACGCCCCATAGATAGTTCAAGAACACAGATCAACAAACCACCAAAGCAGGATAGGGTTTTACGCATCCTCGCGGCCCGAACCTGGATAAAGAGACCGTGTGCTATCTGTTTGATCCGCTCTTCTCACGACCCCGCGCCCCGCAACCGTAGTAGGGATTCTTGTGATCCCATAGGTGTCGTCCCCGCACCGACATCTTTGGCGCGCCAGGTAGGGGGCGCAGTTCTGAGAATGAGCTCTAGCAGTTAGTTCGACGCTTCTTCGTCGTCATGGCGCCTAAGAAGAAGATGACGATGGCGGTTGGCCCGTCGGAAGCCGGACATCCCGTCCCGACGCGGGCGAGCAGCGGACCGGTCACAGAAAGGACCCGGGGCGCCGCTCGCAAACACCAACACCGTCCCAGCAGCCGAAGTTTTGGAGGCGGCGATGTTCGTGCGCCTGGTAACGGGCCGCACGCCGCCAAATCCAAAGATGGAGTCAGGCCCTCCGCGGGTGGCGCGGGGCCTTCCAAAATCGCTGCCACCCCGCTCGCAGGCGACGGGAGGGCTTCCAAGACTCCCACGCCGGCGCCGACGGCGCGCTCTTCTCAAGCGGCGCGTGACGAACGGCGTAATCACGCCGAGGACCCCGGGCGACGCCGCAGAAAGAGCCCCAAGCTCCACTCCCGGGATTTAGAATTCCTGTCCGCTCGCCAAGGCGCTAGTGAGGGTGGCATGCGACCGCGGGGTCGTGATAGAGCTCCTTCTGACATGGTCAGAAGTCGAAGCGCGTCGCGATCCGTGCAGATTTCGCCGCCACCAACGCCAGCGAAGCCCCGGGCGCGCTGCAGCTGTTCCTCGATTTTCCTCCCACTACGGGAAGCTCGACGAATGGAGAGCCACTATCAAGCCTTGTTGCGGTGGCCAACAAAGACGAATCGAGTCGGTGGAGCCCCGGGCCGACGCCCGACGGAGTCCCACGCACCGATGGTGGAGAGCCGGTGGCGCCGCAACCACTATGCACTCGCCTCCTCCTCGCCTGCATCATGGACGCCAGCCCGTCATGACGTTACAGGCGACAAGATCTCCGTAGCATCGTCTCACCCATGGACCCACTTTGACCAGCGCCAAGTTCTTCGAACGAGAACACAAAGACACTCGAACCACTATCGGCGCCCGGGCGGGAGCCTTTCCTGTCAGACAAAGGCAGCGGGTGGCTGCTTTGTGAGCCACCCGGCACCGGGGAGCCCTGGAGGCCTACCTTATGAGGTAGGCTGTCCGGCCTTTACCCGTGAGCTGCGGCAGTTCCAATGGCCCACTCACCGCACCTTCAAACCCGACGTGGGCGAAAAGTACAGTGGCAAGACCCACCCGTCCGAGTTCCTCAGCGTCTACACCATCGTGATGCAAGCTGCCGGAGCCCGAGACGATAAGGTGCTTGCGAATTACTTTCCGTTGGCTCTTAAACCCAACGCCATGTCATGGTTGATGCACTTGCCAGAGACTCTATCTCCTCTGGTCGGATTTGTGCCATGGGTTCGTGGGCGCTTTTTGGAGGCCACCAAGCCCATGGCCGTGCAAGCGACCTGCACGTCATTCCCCGTAAGGGAGGCGAGAGTCTCCGCAAGTATATCTGAGAGGTTCAGCCGGTACAAGACAATATCCACGATGTTCACCCCGCCTCCATCATCAGCGTGTTCCATCAGAACGTGCATAACCGCAAGATGCGTGAAGAGCTGGCAATGAACAAGGTGAGAGATGTAGCAGAACTCTATGTTCTTGCTGACAAATGTGCCCGAGCTGAAGAGGGAAGGAAGTACCCCGACGAAGATGCCGGCGTGGAAACCGACTCCTCAGATGAGGATATTGCCGCCCCGGCGAAGAAAGGTCGGTGCCGCAATAGGAAGCGCAAAGGAAAAGCCGTGCTTGCCGTCGAGGGATCTGATGACGCCGGCTCCACCAAGAAAACCAAGGTAGATCACCCCGGCAAGGAGGTTGCCGGATGTGTCGCCTGCCGGGCCTTGGCGGCTGCCGAGAAGCCAGGATACTCCGACAAGCAATACTGCAAGATCCATCACACCAAAGGCCATCCTCTCCAGGACTGCCGACAGGTTGAGCTCCTCGCTGAGAAGCAGAGGGCTGAGTATGAGAGGCGGGACAAGGAGAAGGGCCCAGACGGTGCTGAGGGGTCCAAGAAGAAGCGTGATTTGCCAAAGCGGGCTGCCGCGCAAGGATAAGCAACAGGAGAGGCTACCGGGCCGTGATGTAAATCCGTAAGACGATTTATCACGAAGAGGACGACGAATCCGGCGACCAAGAGTTTCAAAGCTACAGAGGCCATGTGCATCGTGGCGCGCCTCGCTGCATACTTCTCACCGCCGGCTTAAACAAAGGCGCGATAGATTACAGCCGGCAGAGCCGTCGTTTGATGCCCAAAGGTCATCAAGTGGTCCAAAGACACCTATCATTTTTGACACCGAGGACCACCACGATCGCGACTATCGCGGTCGGGTGCTTGCCATTGTTGGTTTCACCAACAATACGCAACCTCAAGGTGACGAAGATGCTAGTCGATGGCGGGCCGGTCGTAACTTGATCTCGCCTCGCCGTGGGTAGAAACCGCAGATTCTCGATGGAGACCACGAAGAGACGGGCATGTTTCAGGGGGTCAACCCGGGAAGAAGCCAACCCAAGGGAAAGATCACGTTGCCCGTGACTTTTGGAAGCGACCTGAACTTCAGGATGGAGAGGATCATGTTCGATGTTGCCAAGATCCCCTTGCCCGACAACGGGATCCGTGGCCGCCTAGTGCTGGCCAAGTTCATGGCGGCGTCACACTACGCCTACAACACCCTGAAGATGCCAGGACCTGTGACGATCATCACCATCCCCTCCGATAAGAAAGATGTGCTGATTTGCGCTGACCAACTATACCAAGAAGCGCCGCAGCAGCTGCCGCCACTAGGGCACTTGCTCCTGCCACCGGGACCCCGGGGAAGAAGAAGAAGAAGACGGTGAGACCTCAGACACCCACTCCGCAAGCGCACCTCTTCGGAGTGTAGCTCTGCCGTTGAGGACGTGTTGGAGAGCTCCACCGGCGAAACAAGAAGCCTGTGGCCATACCACCGGGAACCAAGAAGGTTTACATCAATAAATGCACGCACGGGAGGAGCTTTCACCATAAGCTCCACCCTTGACGACAAATAGGAAGACGCGCTCGTCACCTTCCCCGCGGCGAATGTCGATGTGTTTGCATGGCAAGCTTCCGACATCCCGGTGTTCCTGTGGAGGTGATTGAGCATCATTTTGCCGTCTGCCCTCATGCGTGACCCGTCAAGCGGAAGGTCGAAGCAAGCTTTGGAACGACAAGAGTTCATCGTAGAAGAGATCCTAAACCGGAAGCAGCGGGTTTGGTAAGAGGAGTGCTCCATCCAACGTGGTTGGCCAATCCGGTCATGGTGCGCCAAGGCAAATGGGAAGTGGAGACTGTATTGATTACACAGATATCAATAAGGCTTGCCCTAAGGACCCCTTCCTGTTGCCGCCAAGATCGACCAGATTGTTGACTCCACGGCTGGGTGTGATCTGCTGTCATTCCTCGACGCCTACTCCGGCTACCACCAGATCTTCATGACAAGGGAAGACGAAGAGAAAACAGCATTCATCACCCCATGTGGTATGTATTGTTTCATGCAGATGCCTTTCAGGTTGAAGAGTGCTGGTTCAACGTTTGCAAGGGCGGTCCAGATTGGTTTTGAGCCCCAGCTCCATAGAAATATGGAAGCTTATATGGATGACATAGTGGTCAAAACCAAGGACAGGGCAACCCTCATACCGTATTTGCAAGAAACATATGCTAACCGGCGAAAGATCATACTCAAGCTGAACCACGAGAAGTGCGTCTTTGGCGTCTGTCCGCAAGCTTCTCGGGTTCTTGGTGTCACAGCGTGGGATAGAGGCCAATCCGGACAAAATCAAAGCTATAGAGCAGATTGAAGCACCCAAGCGAATCAAGGATGTGCGTCGGCTTGCTGGTTGCGTCGCTGCCATGGGCAAGTTCATTTCCAAGTCTACCGAGCGTGCCCTTCCCTTTTTCAAGATCCTGAAAAAGGCGGGCCCGATGGATTGGACACCAGAAGCCGAAGCAGCATTGCAAGGTTTGAAAAAGTACCTCTCCCCCGCACCGACATCTTTGGCGGCAACGGACCAGGTGGTCAGCGCCGCACTGGTGGCGCAGAGAGAGGTTGACGACGGGGTTATGGCAGCAGCAGAGCCCGACACCACCAATGCAGAGACGACACAACCAGTTGACGTGCCGCCGAAGAAGAAAATGATGCAGCACCCGGTCTACTTTGTTAGTTCCCTCCTGCAGGAGGCTAGATCAAGGTACTCCGGCGTGCAGAAACTGCTCTTCGCCCTTCTTATGGCCTCGAGGAAGCTGCGTCACTACTTCCAGGCACACGAGATCACTGTCGTCACTCGCTTCCCTCTGCAACGGATATTGCACAATCCGGATGCAACAGGAAGAATTTTGGAATGGGCACTGGAGCTGTCCAGCTTTGGCCTCAAGTTTGAAAGTACTTGACGATTGAGCCGAGTCCTAGTGGAGTTCATTGCAGAATGGATCGCAACGCTCGACGAAGAAGTCCAAGAGACTGCTCTCCCGGCAAGGAGGCAAGTTGTGATTGGATCATGTACTTTGATGGAGCTTTCTCCTTACGAGCCTTTGGGGCTGGCGTCGCTTGTCGCGCCCACCGGAGAGCACCTCAAGTACGTGATCCAGATGCACTTCCCCAGGGAGGTGTCAACAAAATACGGCAGAGTACGAAGGGCTGCTTGCCGGTCTTAGGATCGCGGCAGACCTCAGAATCAAGAAACTCATCGTCAGGGGGGACTCGCAGCTTGTCGTCAACCAAGTCAACAAGGATTACCAGAGCCCGTTGATGAAGGCCTACGTCGATGAAGTGAGAAAGCTGGAAGAGCGTTCCGATGGTATACGGGCTGAACACGTTCCCCGAGCGGAGAACGGTATCGCTGATTACCTGTCAAAACGCGCTGCCCTCAAGCTACCTGTGGAACCAGGTACCTTTGTGCTTCAGCTAACTCAGCCATCCGCTGATCCATCAACAGAGCAGAATAAGAGGAGGAAATCAAGGCCCGGCAAGTACTTTCCCGCCGAGCTCCCCGGAGCCGCAGGCAAGGATGTTGTCGAGGATACTGAGCCCGCCACGGGACGACTGGCTCCGGCGGAGTGTCAAGTTCTTGCCGTCGAGACAGCCGCTCCTATGGCGGAGGAAATGCCTTTAGTCCTCGCCGTCGAGCCCTGTGCTCCAACAGGCACAAGATACCGTCCGATTCCTCAAAACAGGGAACTTCCTGAGGAGCAGGAAGAAGCGGAAAAAGTAGCCCGTCGCTCTACCATGTACCAGTTCGTCGATGACGTCCTGTACAGAAAGAGGCCGAAAGGTGTGAAATTGAAGTGTATCCCTCGAGAGGAAGGACTGGAGCTGTTGGCGGAGATACACGGAGGCATATGTGCATCCCACATTGGGTCAAGGGCCCTTGCCGGCAAGGCATTTCGGCAAGGCTTCTTCTGGCCCACCGCCCTCCAGATGCGGCGATGACACTAGTCACCGTGTGAAGCGTGTCGGCCCATTCAAGAAGCTTCATCAGCCAGCTCAAGCCCTTCAAACCATTCCTCTCTCCTGGCCCTTCTCGGTGCAGGGGCTCGACATCTTGGGCCCTTTCCCCAGCTGTCGGGGCTTTGAGTACTTATGCGTTGCGATCGACAAGTTCACAAAGTGGCGGAGGTAGAGGCGATGAGGAAGGTCACAGCTCGATCAGCCATCAAGTTCTTCAAGGGACTAGTGTGCCATTTTGGCGCATCCAACAGTGGTTATCACCGACAACGACACACAGTTCACAAGCCGCACCTTCATGCAATATACCCAAGACCTCGGCAAGAGATGCATTTCGCTTCCTGCTCACCCGCGAAGCAATGGTCAAGCCGAGAGGGCAAATGCTGAATCTGCGAGGATTAAGGACCAAGACCTTTGACAGGCTGCACAAGAGTGGAAGGCACTGGATTGATGAGTTGCCGTCAGTTCTTTGGTCAATCATGACGACGCCAAATCGAGCCACCGGCCAGACACCTTTTGCCCTAGTATACGGGGCAGAAGCAGTTCTCCCCACTGAACTCATATACGGGTCACCTTGAGTGCTCTCTTATGACGAGCTTGAGCAAGAGCAACTGCGGCAAGATGATGCAATGCTCCTTGAGGAAGATCGTCTTCGGGCGGCTGTGAGAGCAGCATGCTACCAACAAGACTTGCGCCGCTACCATAGCCGCAAGGTTCATGCCCGAAGCCTTGAGGAAGGCGACCTTGTCCTTCGGCGCGTTCAATCGGCCAAGAATTCCAACAAGTTGACGCCAAAGTGGGAAGGCCCTTATCGAGTAATACGATTCACCGGGCCGGTGCGGTATGCACGGAGACCGAAGATGCCGCTTCGTGAGTAACTCCTGGAACATTGAGCATCTTCGCAAGTTTTACCGTGGAGGCGCGACTTGCCGGGCCCCCCGGCAAGCCACCTTTTGTACAAGCATTGCCGATGATGCATGTAACCCTTTGTACAAAGCCAGGCGCAGACCCTGAGCATAGATAAATGAAGCGCTGGCGCCCTAAGTTATAGCATGCATGCTAGGTCAAGTCTCGTCCTTGGTTAGGGTTGATAGTGCTTAGCGGCGACTAACCCCTAGCTTAGAGGTCGAGCGTGCATCTCTTTGCCGTTCTTTTGTCTTGTTTGGTTCGCAGGACTTCGGATATCCTTGTCGGATCACTTGAGGACGAAAAAGAGAAGAGGGACAGACCGACATCTAGACCCGACAAGCCCGATGTGCCGGGGCTGCAAGTAAAAGATTCACCCACGACAAACCCGGAGTTGCCGGGCTGTGACTTCAGATAAGTTCTTCATCCCTTATCATGCATTCCCTTATGGACTGAGGTATGTGAAACCTCGTTCTTTCCCAAAGCTACCGTGCTCCCCTAAAACTCTAGGCCCTAGGGCTCGTTCCTGGGGCAAGGCTTGGTCGTAGTCGCAGCAGCAAAAGGATGAAACGAGGAGCCTGAACCAACCTCATCCCTGCCTCCGCCGAAAGCGTGAGAAAGGTCGAGCGAAGTGGGAAGACGGCAGGGCCTATTGCCGGGCAAGGAAATGTTTATCTTGGGGATATCAAGGATTTACTCCTTGTCATGGGTTCTACCCACAAACAAATGACCCGGCAAGCATCCTTTTTTTCAATAAAAACATTCCACTCAGGTACAGCCCATGGGGAATGAAAAACATGAATGATGGGATTACAAGTTTTAAATTCAGCTAAGGCCTAAAGGCTTACAAGCTAAAAAGAGATAAGGTGCCCGTAATCCCTTTCTTGTCCCTCTCCTCAGGAGGCAGATCAAGGAGGCGAAAAGGGCAAAGGGGCGCCTAGGCGAGCTACGGGTGGCAGGAGGCACCAAGAGAACATCTCGGTGGCCGTCCGAAGGCTGGATGGTTATGGCGGCGCCGGAAGCAGAGCTCGAAGACGAGGCGCCAGGACGTCAGCACACGTCAAAGGCGTCGGTGCCCGCGTACTCTGATTTGACGGCCTTGCCGCCCGCCCTCTTCCTCTTCCGCAGCCTCCCAACGCCAGCCGCCCAAGGAGACGACCCCGAGAAGTTCAGGAAGCCGGCGACACGGATGATGGGATCGCCGGTGCCAAGATTATCACGCCTAAGATGCGACCCTATCCTAAAGGAACTCGAAGGTCCCACCAAGGATAGAAGCGCATCTTGAAGACGCTTTTGCAAGGTGGATATCATTACATCAACATTACATAATAGTGGGGATACATCCAAGACATACAATGTCACATGAATACAACATCATCTTACATAAGAGCACCATCCGACTACGGATGAAACACAAACAGAAACTCAAACGACATCCACCCTGCTAGCCCAGGCTGCCGACCTGGAACCTATCCCCTGAACGAAGAAGAAGCAGAAGAAGAACTCCAAAACAGGCAAACATCGCTCTCGCGTCATGATCATCGCATAACCTGTACACCAGAATCGTTGTTGTAGTAATCAGTGAGCCACGAGGACTCAAAGAATCCCATTACCATGGGTATCAAGACTAACAAAGCTTAAATGGGTAAGGAAGGGTAAAGTGGTGAGGTTGCGGCGACTAAGCAAGTATGGTGGCTAACATACGCAAAAGAGAGCGAGAAGAGAAGCAAAGGAACGGTCGTCAACTAGTAATGATCAAGAAGTGATCCTGAACTCCTACTTACGTCAGACATAACCCAGAAACCGTGTTCTCCTCTTGATCAACCCCGCAAAGAGACACTCACGGTTACGCACACGGTTGGTGTATTTTAGAGGATTTTACTTCAAGTTTACTACAACCGGATATTAACAAATTCCCATCTGCCACATAACCGCGGGCACGGCTCTCGAAAGTTTATACCTGCAGGGTGTCCCAACTTAGCCCATTATAAGCTCTCACGATCAACGAAGGATATTCCTTCTCCCGGGAAGACCCGGTCAGTCTGGAATCCCGGTTACAAGACATTTCGACAATGGTAAAACAAGTCCAGGAAAGCCGCCCGAATGTGCCGACAAATCCCGATAGGAGCTGCACATATCTCGTTCTCGGGGCACACCGGATGAGCAAGACGACAGGTTGGCATAGACCCTGGTTGCCAGTGGGGCGCCGGACATCGCTTCGGTTTGGACCAAGACTCGAGAGGAGAACCGCCCGGGGCTAAAATAAAGATGACCCTCGGGCTCCGGAAACCCAAAGGGAAAAAAGGGCATAGATGAGGCAAATGGTAAAACCAATGTTGGGCCTTGCTGGAAAAGTTTTATTCAAAGCGAACTGTCAAGGGGGTCCCATAAATCACCCAACCGCGTTAGGGACGCATAATCCGGGAACATAATACCGATATGACGGAAACTAGGGCGGCAAGAGTGGAACAAAACACCAGGCATAAGGCCGAGCCTTCCACCCTTTACCAAGTATATAGATGCATTAATAATATAAGAGATATTGTGATATCCCAACATAAACATAATCCAACATGGAGCAATCTTCGTCTTCACATGCAACTAGCAACGCCATAAGAGGGGCTGAGCAAAAGCGGTAACATAGCCAAACAACGGTTTGCTAGGAAGGGTGACAACGGTTAGAGGTTCATGGCAATTTGGGAGGCTTGATAAGCAAGTGGTAGGTAACGTAGCATAGCGATAGAACGAAGCAACTAGCATAGCAATGATAGTAATGAGATCCAAGGTGACGGTCATCTTGCCTGAAATCCCGCTAGGAAGAAGAACGAGTCTATGAAGAAGACGAACGGGCAAAGACGAACCAAGCGTAGTCGAACGAATCCTCACGATCGCAACGAAACAGGAACTATCGAGAAGAAGCACAACCGGAAAGAAACAAACAACATGGTGAATAAACAAGCATAAACATGGCATGATGCACAAATAAGTATGATGCATGTCCGGTTTAAAGAGGCATTGCATGGCAAAGTGCAACAAACAATACTACAAGTTAAGTGGAGCTCAATATGCAACGAGTTGCATATTGACAAAACACCACATTGACATATTTAGTATAATCTCGTTTATGTACCCAACAATATTAAATGTTGTTAAACATGGCAAGGGGTCAAGGATAAATAAACTACACTATCTAAGCAATTTAAATGGGGCCAGAAACAACAAACAACAATTCCGGAAAATCCCCACATGCATTTAGCATTTTAATGCAAACATAATTTTAAACATTTTAAATGTTGTTATCATGATGCGAATGACATATGCAAGTTTTAAGCAATTTTATGAAAATGTTGACATGAGCATGATACGAGGCATTTGTCGCTATGGCAGAAGGAAAAGGGTGCCACAGCGACGAATCCGAAAATGATGCCACGGCAACATATCGGTTCCGGTAGCTCATGGAGATACCGGTGCAAAAGGAAGCGTGAGGATGTGCAGAACATGCTAAAGATGGTGGGGTGCTCCCGACTACCGGGTTCCCACAAGTTAGTGGAATGGAAACGAGTGACAATTCGGACACGGTGCAAACGGTACATCTCATACAACACATGCATTTGGTCCACGGCGGTCGTTTCGACGGTTATACCTTCGAAGCGTGCATTTTCAGAACGGATCAAGTTCGTCGAAGGAAGTAGTGGTACACGGTCCGTAGTGGAAGTAGTCGTTCTCGCGACGATAGTGGAAGTAGGGGTACACGGCGACGGTAGTTGTACACGGATCTTCGGTGATGGTAGTGGTACACGGTCGTAGAGGAACTTGGCGAATCTGCGTAGTCATACACGTTCAAGAAGAAACTTATGCGGCGTCGTGGAACTTGGCGCATCCAAAGGGTACTTGACGAGTCCGAGGTCTCCTGGCCGTAGTGGTACTTGCTGTTACATGTAGTCGAACTTGAGGTACTCCTGGCGTCGGACTTGCGGCGTTGGGATGTAACCATGGCGAGGTTCAGCAGCTACCCCACGCCCATGACGAAAAACAAGCTTCGGGCAGGGAGTCAAGGCAGCAAAGGTGGGCGTGATGTAGGAGCGACGGCCGCGGGACTTGGCGCCAAGCAGGAGGCTGGTTCGGCGGGACTTGCGGCGGCAGCGGGAACTTGACACAGCGGGTCTCGGGAGGCATGGGGAGGCTCGAGGCGACAGTTGAGGAGGAAGACGACGCAGCTCTGCGGGCACCGGGAGGCGTGGCTCGAGGGCAGGGCCGAGACGAGGTGCAGAAGGGCGGCGAGGGGCTCGGCGACGGGACGCCTGAAACTGCCATCGGTGGTGCTCAGGGCCATGGGACGCGGAATGCGAGGTCGGCGGCGAGGCGCTGTTGAGGACCGGGCGGCGTCGGTGAGAGGGTGCAGCAGCTGCCGGGCAAGCGAGGTCGAGGCGGGTTTGTGGCGACGAGGAGAATCAGGAGGAAGGCCATGGCAGAGGAGGAGCGGGCGCCTGGGTTTGGAGGAGGACGAGCGAGGGATCGAGGAGAGAAGTGGATCGGGAGAGGGGTTAGCGCTGCCCTCTCCTGCGTGTGGGCCGGGAGGGAGATGGGGATCGGCAGGAGGCTCTCCCGGCGCTTAGGGGTTAGCGAGGGAGAGAGGTGGGCTGGCCTTCGGTTGCTGGAGGCCCAGCTTGACCTTGGGGCAACTTCGGATGGAAGGGAAGGCCAGGAGGCCCGCTTGGCTGGCCAAAAGAAAGAAAAGGGGTTTCTTTGGAGGTTCAATTAAACCTGAAGTTAACTGAAATGGCATGTAACTACTTTGACATAGTTTCAAAGCTCCACAACTAGATTTGGAGCAAGGGGAGAAGGATGGAGGATTTAAATAATTTAGAGACGAGAGGAGTTTCAAATGCACGTGTGTCATGGTCAATTCCAAATTAATGGAATATTTACTATAGCTCCCTAATAAATAGTAGGAGACTTTGAATATGTTTTAAAGGGAAATCACCATGTGCCTTTCCGTCACTTTAAATGGATCAAAGATCCACATGATTTATTTATTGAGTTTTTAAAAAGGGGATGCATGATGACATGATGCAATGCAAATGATGCAACGATGAATGCAACAAACAAAACAAATCACACGAAGAAAGTCAGAAAACATGAAGGCATCTGGAGCGCCGGTCTTGGGGCGTTACAACACTCCACCACTACAAGAGGATCTCGTCCCGAGATCTTAGGATGGCACCGGAGAAAAGCGGAAGAGGAAGAGAAGAGGTAAAGCTAAGTTGCTTTTTTGACAAACGGGTGAAACCACGAACCTTGAGAAGTTGAAAAACTTGAAAGAAAAAATACAACGGAGATGAACGAAGTTGAGAGCACTCCGGTAGAAAAGAGAAACAAGGAACACCATGTGAACCTTGGAGGTTGCAAAGCTATGAATGACGAGTACAATGGACAAGAAGGAATTGGAACCACTCTGGTTGAAACGAGATAAACAAGGAACGAGGCAAGATCAAATTCGGACAACACTCCGGTTGAAAAGAGATGCAAGACTTGATAAGATGAAAATAACTTGAAGAGATGACCCCACACTCCGATTAAATGGATAAGCATGAAAAGAACACGATCCTCACAATTCGAGATATGAGTGAAGAGAGCAACATCACCATGCCTCCGAAAGAAAGAATAGAAGATAGATCATTGAAATAAAAGAATGCAGAAGAAAATGCCAACTTCTGCCACAAATGAGCTTGGAAAGTACCCTTCCAAGAAGGTTATAACGGAGTTGTTGGAAAACCAACACCGAAAGGAATAGGCTTGTAGTGGGCTTATGGAAATATCTCAAGACTATGAGGTGACAACCAGCCACTAATGGAAACCATTGATTTGATTGAGAGCACTAAAAAGATGAAAAAACTTCTTCACCGAGATGAGAAGGAGAAAACTGGATCATAGATACGCACCACAAATAGCAACATTCCTTAGGGAAGGCTTTAGGTGAAATATGACCCAAGATAACTCCAACAAAGGGATTGATGGATTTAAAATACCTCATTCTTGACAACAATATGAATCATGAAACATGAAGGAAATTGTCAAGAGTGACATAACACCACCTCAAAAGATAAGGTAGAACGAATTGCACTTCGAAATGCAAGAAGAAGAATACTTGAACTCCTCAAAACAAAACATGTGTTGAACACCATGTTTATTTTAGAGTATAGCTTGGCGGATCATAACTTCGAGAGAAATCTTGAAGAGCAATTGAATAATTAAAAGAATCCTTGACGAACCATCATGTAGAGCCTCCATGAAGAACTCCGGTAATAAAAGGATGATAAAAAGAAAGAGAAGTTAAAAACACAAGGTGAATCCTTGGTATGATTTAGAAGGAGCTTCGCGAGATAATGCCAAAAACTTGGAACTCCGGAAAAGAAAAGATGGAGCATCTCGAACCGAGAAATGTGACATGATGACAATAATGGAAAGAAGAAACTAGATCCCTTGGATGAAACAATAATAAGAATTACGTTATGCGTATCCTTCACCAATTTAATTGATGATAAGCAGCGGATTTGGCACACTACTTATTCTTTTGCAAGGGATTGAAGAGAGATATAGCGCCAACTTGAAGAAGTCTTCGACGAATCACCGAGAGGATTTGGAAAGGACGAATGAAATGATACGGTAATAAAGGAAGAGGAATCTTGAACGAACCACCGTAAAAATTGAAAATGAAAGTAGCAAAGGCACAATTCACCGGGAAGAATTGGAAAACGAATGAAGATACTTGAGGGGATTTAGCTACAAGAGAATGAAGAGATCATGAACTGACTAGAGGGTATTTGAGCGATTCACCGGTATGATTTGGAGAACGAGAGCTACACGCTGAGAATGAATAATTATGACATGACGGCCTTCGGAGGAAAGAAATGGAAACAACTCATGAAATGCTCCGGATGGGTGAAAAGAATTCCCACTATCGAAAACAATTATTAGAGGATGGAATCACACTTGAACTACGCATCTTTGGAAGAACGGGTAAGGATTTAAGAGGAACTCTTCTTCGGTCTTCACATGCTGAGAATGACGATGAGAAACCACCATGAATTGTTGAGATACTCTGGGATGAAAATTGGAAAGGTTGAACCAACGATGAAAAGAATTTGAAAGATTTTGGAGAAATACATATGACTGATGAAAATTCATTCTTACGTCAAGCTTTGAAATGAATTTGAGAATAGTTCCAGGAAAATTAGAAGAGTCAGTTAAGATCCTGGGAAAGGACATGTGGGTTAGGGCCCACTCGAAAGAAACATTGTTGAAGGATTGCTTGAAATAAAAATTGCACCGGTAGAATTAAATGGCTTGAATGAGATAACAACCTCAAAATAACTTGAACGGATCTTGGATGAAAAGACGAGCCTTCTGAGATATCTTCAACACTCCAGAACAAATGAATAGCGAGAAGTGAATGATAAGAGGTGCATCGGCAAGAGAAAGCATATGCAACAAGGAAAGGAATATGATCAACACTGAAAGCTTGAGTTAAGTCCACCAGAAAAGAATACGAGAATCAAGAATGATGAACTTGAAACTGTTGAGCATCTTCATGGGAAATCACCGGATAAGAACATTGAAAGAAAAGAATGAAGACACTTCCCACAAATAAAAGGATACATGATTAATAAATCTGAGTCCTTGAAGAAAAAGGGTGGGAGGGCGGGAAAACAAAGGCAACTTGGGGACGGATGAAACAGATACCGTTGAGAAAACTTAGAATTGATCTCGCAAATGTTGAGATGATCGGATCCACTTGAAGAGAAGCACGCCGGTTGGGAAAAGAATTAGCATGATGACCTCGATAATCAAGAAGGATTAGTATTCACATAGCAATATGAGAACACCGTTTAGGAAAGGTATGGATTCAACATTTGACTTCGAAGCAACTCGAATACCACAAATAAAACAAAACAAAGGATTTGGCTTGCAGAATAAGCGGAACAAATACATATGATAGAGATTTACCCAATCCCATATCATGCATCTGTCGGAAAGATATTCTAGGAGCTACTTGAATTCCCACCTAGAAACTCCGAAACTTTCTCGTTATGCAATCTGGTGTTGGGGATACAGGGACACAAAATATATCACCCAAACTAACAATACCTATATCCAAATTGTATCCATCCTTCAACACATAACCAAGAAAACTCCGAAATCGTGTACCTCAACCTTGAAAAGCATCCGTTATACGAGCTATGGCAATACTCGAACTCCCCAAGATCGGGTGGCGCCGAGGTTATCTCACCAACAAGCGCATAAAAGAGATTTTCGATGTCGGCAAAACTCAGTTATTCCAGAATCGCAGAACGATAAAATTGTGACGACAACACCTCGGAGCTCAACTCCCGGGACACCGCCACAACCCCTAAACGTCGGGAGTCACCAAGAACTATGTTCTCGTCACAAGACTATCGGAACGATCCCAAGATACCCGCGTGATCCTAAAAAAAATTCGTGAAATTTGAGGAGAGGAAAGACAAAACATCTACGTCAGGAGGCCACACCAGAGCGACGAAGGGACTGAGGAGTAAAAAGAATCCTACCCTCCGATATATATAATCCTAAGACTCAAAATAGTTTACTTCTGGACTCAACAACGGCCAACAATCAAGGGGGCTCCTATGGTCGGTCGAGGCTCTGATACCAACTTGTCACGCCCAAGTTGCGACCCTATCCTAAAGGAACTCGAAGGTCCCACCAAGGATAGAAGCGCATCTTGAAGACGCTTTTGCAAGGTGGATATAATTACATCAACATTACATAAGAGTGGGGATACATCCAAGACATACAATGTCACATCAATACAACATCATCTTACATAAGAGCACCATCCGACTACGGATGAAACACAACCAAAAACTCAAACGACATCCACCCTGCTAGCCCAGGCTGCCGACCTGGAACCTATCCCCTGAACAAAGAAGAAGCAGAAGAAGAACTCCAAAACAGGCAAACATCGCTCTCGCGTCATGATCATCGCATAACCTGTACCTACAACTGTTGTTGTAGTAATCTGTGAGCCACGAGGACTCAGCAATCCCATTACCATTGGTATCAAGACTAGCAAAGCTTAAATGGGTAAGGAAGGGGTAAAGTGGTGAGGTTGCAGCAGCGACTAAGCAAGTATGGTGGCTAACATACGCAAAAGAGAGCGAGAAGAGAAGCAAAGGAACGGTCGTCAACTAGTAATGATCAAGAAGTGATCCTGAACTCCTACTTACGTCAGACATAACCCAGAAACCGTGTTCTCCTCTCGATCAACCCCGAAAAGAGACGCTCGAGTTACGCATTACGGTTGGTGTATTTTAGAGGATTTTACTTCAAGTTTACTACAACCGGATATTAACAAATTCCCATCTGCCACATAACCGCGGGCACGGCTCTCGAAAGTTTATACCCTGCAGGGGTGTCCCAACTTAGCCCATGATAAGCTCTCGCTTTCAACGAAGGATATTCCTTCTCCCGGGAAGACCCGATCAGTCTCGGAATCCCGTTTACAAGACATTTCGACAATGGTAAAACAAGACCAGCAAAGCCGCCCGAATGTGCCGACAAATCCCGATAGGAGCTGCACATATCTCGTTCTCGGGGCACACCGGATGAGCAAGACGACGGGTTGGCATATACCTGGTTGCCAGGGGGCGCGGACATCGCTTCGGTTTGGACCAAAGCACTCGAGAGGAGAACTGGTCCGGGGCTAAAATAAAGATGACCCTCGGGCTCAAACCCAAAGGGAAAAAAGGGCATAGGTGAGGCAAATGGTAAAACCAATGTTGGGCCTTCTTTGGAAAAGTTTTATTCAAAGCGAACTGTCAAGGGGTCCCATAAATCACCCAACCGCGTTAGGGACGCAAAATCCGGGAACATAATACCGATATGACGGAAACTAGGGCGGCAAGAGTGGAACAAAACACCAGGCATAAGGCCGAGCCTTCCACCCTTTACCAAGTATATAGATGCATTAATAATATAAGAGACATTGTGATATCCCAACATAAACATAATCCAACATGGAGCAATCTTCGTCTTCACCTGCAACTAGCAACGCTATAAGAGGGGCTGAGCAAAAGCGGTAACATAGCCAAACAACGGTTTGCTAGGAAGGGTGACAACGGTTAGAGGTTCATGGCAATTTGGGAGGCTTGATAAGCAAGTGGTAGGTAACGTAGCATAGCGATAGAACGAAGCAACTAGCATAGCAATGATAGTAATGAGATCCAAGGTGACGGTCATCTTGCCTAAAATCCCGCTAGGAAGAAGAACGAGTCCATGAAGAAGACGAACGGGCAAAGACGAACCAAGCGTAGTCGAACGAATCCTCACGATTGCAACGAAACAGGAACTATCAAGAAGAAGCACAACTGGAAAGAAACAAACAACATGGTAAATGCACAAGCATAAACATGGCATGATGCACAAACAAGTATGATGCATGTCCGGTTTAAAGAGGCATGGCATGGCAAAGTGCAACAAACAATACTACAAGTTAAGTGGAGCTCAATATGCAACGAGTTGCATATTGACAAAACACCACATTGACATATTTAGTATAATCTCATTTATGTACCCAACAATATTAAATGTTGTTAAACATGGCAAGGGGTGAAGCATAAATAAACTACACTATCTAAGCAATTTAAATGGGGTCGGAAACAACAAACAACAATTCCGGAAAATCCCCACATGCATTTAGCATTTTAATGCAAACATAATTTTAAACATTTTAAATGTTGTTATCATGATGTGAATGACATATGCAAGTTTTAAGCAATTTTATGAAAATGTTGACATGAGCATGATACGAGGCATTTGTCGCTATGGCGTATGAAAAGGGTGCCACGGCGATTTAATCCGAAAATGATGCCACGGCAACATATCGGTTCCGTAGCTCATGGAGATACCGCGCAAAAGAAGCGCATGGATGTGCGGAACATGCTAAAGATGGTGGGGTGCTCCCGACTACCGGGTTCCCACAGGTTAGTGGCATGGAAACGAGTGACAATTCGGACATGGTGCAAACGGTACATCTCATACAACACATGCATTTGGTCCACGGCGGTCGTTTCGACGGTTATACCTTCGAAGCGTGCATTTTCAGAACGGATCAAGTTCGTCGAAGGAAGTAGTGGTACACGGGCCGTAGTGGAAGTAGTCGTTCTCGCGACGATAGTGGAAGTAGGGGTACACGGCGACGGTAGTTGTACACGGATCTTCGGTGATGGTAGTGGTACACGGTCGTAGAGGAACTTGGCGAATCTGCGTAGTCATACACGTTCAAGAAGAAACTTATGCGGCGTCGTGGAACTTGGCGCATCCAAAGGGTACTTGACGAGTCCGAGGTCTCCTGGCCGTAGTGGTACTTGCTGTTACATGTAGTCGAACTTGAGGTGCTCCTGGCGTCGGACTTGCGGCGTTGGACAGAACCATGGCGAGGTTCAGCAGCTACCCCACGTCCATGACGAAAAACGAAGCTCGGGCAGGGAGTCGAAGCAGCAAGGTGGGCGTGATGCAGAGCGACGGCGGGACTTGGCAAGCAGGAGGCTGGGTCCGAGCGGGACTTGCAGCGGCAGCGGCGGGAACTTGACACGGCGGTCACGCGAGGCATGGGGAGGCTCGAGGCGACAGCGTCGAGGAGGAAGACCGGCGACGCAGCTGCGGGCACCAGGAGGCGTGGCTCGACGGCAGGCCGGAGACGAGGTGCGAGGGCGGCGAGGGGCTCGGCGACGGGACGCTTGAAATCGCGCATCTGGTGGCGCTCGTGGCCATGGGACGCGGAATCTGAGGTCAAGGCGAGGCGCTGTGGAGGACCGGGTCTTGGCGTCGGTGAGAGGGTGCAGCTGCCGGGCGTAGGTCGAGGCGGGTTGGTGGCGACGAGGAGAATCGGGAGGAAGGCCATGGCAGAGGAGGAGCGGCGCCGGGTTTGGAGGAGGACGAGCGAGGGATCGAGGGAGAGAAGTGGATTGGGAGAGGGTTAGCGTTGCCCTCTCCCTGCGTGACGGTGTTTCGGGAGGGAGATGGGGATCGAGCAGGAGGCTCTCTCGGCGCTAGGGTTAGCGAGGGAGAGAGGCTGGGCTGGCCTTCGGTCGCCTGGAGGCCCAGCTTGACCTTGGGGCAACTTCGGATGGAAGGGAAAGGCCAGGAGGCCTGCTTGGCTGGCCAAAAGAAAGAAAAGGGGTTTCTTTGGAGGTTCAATTAAACTTGTAGTTAACTGAAATGGCATGTAACTACTTTGACATAGTTTCAAAGCTCCACGACTAGATTTGGAGCAAGGGGAGAAGGATGGAGGATTTAAATAATTTAGAGACGAGAGGAGTTTCAAATGCACGTGTGTCATGGTCAATTCCAAATTAATGGAATATTTACTATAGCTCCCTAATAAATAGTAGGAGACTTTGAATATGTTTTAAAGAGAAATCACCATGTGCATTTCCCTCAATTTAAATGGATCAAAGATCCACATGATTTATTTATTGAGTTTTTAAAAAGGGGATGCATGATGACATGATGCAATGCAAATGATGCAACGATGAATGCAACAAACAAAACAAATCACACGACGAAAGTCAGAAAACAAGAAGGCATCTGGAGCGCCGGTCTTGGGGCGTTACACGCACGGAGCGGCGCCCGACACCTAGTCGAACCCGTCATCCTGCCGCCTGCTACCATCGTCGTCGCTGCCGCTGTCGTCCTCGCCACTCCCGCCCGAGGAGGAGTCTTCGCTATCAGAAGAGCTCTCCACGCAGCACCTTGCCCGAGTCCCGAAGCACCCGAAGACCTTGACGGAGAGGAGGCCGCCCTCCATCAGCTTGAAATGGAGAGTGAGCCCCGCCGTCAAGCGGTGGATATGAGCGAACGTCTTCCACCCTCGACCAAGATACATCACTTGAGGGGCTGGAAAGTCGACGCGAACTCGCATACCGCTGATCCAACAACCCCTCATGTGCAACCGCAATGACTCCGGCGGATCCAGCTCCATCTCGCTCGCGAATGGAGTCGGGAGACGAAGGCGACGGCGAGGCGGCCGGCGCAGCCTGACGAAGAACTCGCAAGGATCATCCCCAACATGGCCCTCCATGGGGGGAGGAACCATCTTGTGAGGCGAGATCAAGGCCGCCCCATTCTCCTCTTCCCTAAGCACCTCGGCCCGCCCACGGCCCTCGCTGCCTCGCCTCCCCCTTCCCCTCATGGTGACTACGCCACCGTGAGGTGCGGAGAAGGAAGGACGCGTTGTCGAGTGGCGACCCTTGCCGCCACCGTTGAAGGCCAGATTCCCTCTCTCCATGGCGGATGGAGAGGGGAGCAGTCAAGGAAGGAGAAGATGGAAGAGTGCGGACGCCGTCCCCCGCTCTTTATAAAGGAACGGGGTGGGGGCTCGGCCGCCCCGCTCGGTCGATCAAGACGCAGAAGGCGCAGGGGACTGGGACCAACCCGCTGCCCCGGCCCGCGACGGCCCGGTTTCCCGCCTCCACCATTCGCCACCCCAAGCGCATGAGAACCACGTGGCAGGCATGCGGGACCGAGGCTACGGGTGAGGCGACCTCTCCCCACCCCGTGATCGTGGGGAGTGGACACCTTGAAGACCACGCCCCGGCCCCGTTCAAGAATGGGCGCCTCCACGCCTCCCTCCGTTTATGGGGAAGGCGCGAACCGCCCCCTTTTACTACGACGTGACGCATGCGCGCAGAGCTCAGCCCCGCGCATGCCACCCACGTCGCGCACGTCTCCCCACACCGAGCCACGCGCGGGAGGCATGGGAAGCGCAGCACGCGAAGAGACTTACCGCAGTAAAAACCACCCCGCCTGCCCGCGCACCGTTTTTGGGCCTAGCCCAACGACGCGATTGCGCTTACGTGTGGCCTAGACCCAGGGGCTCCTGACGGTGTACAAAAAGAGGGGTACACTTTTTGTACCCCTATAACTGTGCACGTGCAGTCTGAGCCGCGGGCACCACCGCACTGAGCAAGGCAAGGGAGGTGAGCCAAGGTAAGGCCGAAGCTCGAAAGGAGCAGAACGACGCCAAGACCAAGACCACAAAGAGCAAAGGGGACGAAGCAGACTCCCCAGGCAAGACCCTTGCCATGGCAGCTCGTCCCACACCTACGGAGCGAGTCACCCTTGAGTCCACTGCCCCCATGGGGCAAAGATTCGGGAGACATCCCCGTGGTGGCATGCAGATCTTTGTGAAGACATTCAAGATCAGATACACACTATAGAAGATGACGACCCATGGAGGGGTCCCAGCCAAGGAGGACCACAAGGCCCCCGGCAAGAGCCTTGCCGGGGATGGCAGCAGGCGCCACGGCAAGACCCTTGCCGGTGCCCCGGTAAGACCCTTGCCGGGGCTACGACGAGGCCCTCGCCAAGAACACCCGTAGGGCCACCATCGGGCCCACGCCAATCAAACCTTCACCGCCGTTCGCATGCAGCTGCCGACCCAACCAGTTGGGCAGGCACCTGCGTGGCGTCAAGCGGATCTTCATGGAGACTCACCGCTGCGCCACCTCAGCTGCCTGCCTGCCTACATGGCACCACGGGCACCGCTGGCTAGGGCGCGTGTCGACACGAAGGGGAGCGGCGACGGACGAGACAGGGTTCTCCCCCGTCCCCGATAAAGCAAGGACAACTAAGCAAGACGCATTTAAGGCACCTTGTCATGTAATGCGAGGGATAAACTCGCATCATCAGAGCCTTTTCCACCTCCTGTGTGCCATCGTGGCAACTCCTTTCCCTATAAAAGGAGGCCCAAGGCGACTGTGAGGAGGATTCGGCTTTTTGGAGCTCCTCACGCCCCATAGCTAGTTCAAGAACACAGATCAACAAACCACCAAAGCAGGAGTAGGGTTTTACGCATGCTCGCGACCCGAACCTGGATAAAGAGACCGTGTGTTATCTGTTTGATCCGCTCTTCTCACGACCCCGCGCCCCGCAACTGTAGTAGGGATTCTTGTGATCCCATAGGTGTCGTCCCCGCACGGACATAGTCTATAGGTAGTATTTCGAAATAACATGGGCCTGGCCCAAAAATAAGGTGGCGCATCACCTATATTAAGCTATGGACGAAATTTATGAAAGGCTATCTTCTATATTTTGTCCATATCCTTGGATGTCATCATGGTGGCTCCAAAGTGGTGAAAACTCCACCAGAAACTTTGTTCTTCCCCTTGCGCGCGCCATCTTCTCCATGCTTGATCATGCTCCAATGTTCATCGTTCTTTTCCATGCTTGGCCCTTCATTTATAAGCAAAACAAATTTATCCAATTTAGGCAGCATCATATTCTTATGAACATTAGAATCTGTACCAAGAAACGAAAGTACCTAGTAATTTAATTGGTGTGCACAAGCTCTAATATTTGGTCCAGTATATGTAGCAGTAGGGGTTGTGGGTGTAAATTTGTTAGTGATGTCCTCATCATCCTCCCCTTCTTGAATTGAAGTCATCATTGATGGAAGCTCATCTTCCTCACCTGAATAAGGCATCAAATCTGCAAAGTTAAAAGTGGGACTAACCCCAAAATCTGTAAGCAGCTCAAGTTTATCATCATTATCATTTATTTTCTCTAACACCATAAAAGGACCATCAGCACGTGGCATTAGCTTTGACTTTTGCAAATCAAGAAACCAAACTTTTACGCAAATGTAACCAAATAAGATCTCCAGGTGCAAAGAAAACACGTTTTCTACCTTTATCCCCAGCAAGTTTATATTTAGCATTCATGCGCTCAATATTTTCCTTAGTTAACTCATGCATTTTTAAGATCAATTTGACACGTTGTTTAGCATCAACACTAACCTTCTCTGAAGATGGAAGAGGCAACAAATCAATGGGTGCACGAGGTAGGAAACCATACACAATTTCAGAAGGGCACGTCTTAGTAGTAGAATGCAGCGAACGTTTATAAGCAAATTCAGTATGAGGCAAGCATTCTTCCAACATTTTAAGATTATTCTTCAAAACAGCCCTAAGCATTGTAGACAATGTTCTATTGACTACTTCAGTTTGTCCATCAGTTTGGGGGTGACATATAGTACTAAAAAGCAGTTTTGTCCCCAACTTAGCCTATAAACATCTCCAAAAGTGGCTAAGAAACCTAGTATCACGATCTGAAACAATAATGTTTGGCACACCATGCAAGCAAATAATTTCACGAAAGAACAAATCAGCAACATTAGCAGCAGCATCACTTTTATAACATGATATAAAGTGTGCCATTTTCAAAAATCTATCCACAACAATAAATATGCTATCCCTCCGCTTGTTTGTTCAAGGTAAACCTAAAACAAATTCCATACATATGTCCTCCCATGGAACACTAGGTACAGGTAAAGGCATATATAAACCATGAGGATTGAGTCGTGACTTGGCATTTTCGCATGTAGTGCAGCCAGCAACAAAATGCTCAACATCCCGTCTCATCTTTGACCAAAAGAAATGTGTAGCTAGTACATCCTCCATCTTCTTCACGCCAAAGTGTCCCATTAATCCTCCTCCATGCACCTCCTGCAACAACAAAAGATGAACAGAGCTAGCTGGAATGCATAGCTTGTTAGCATGAAACACAGATCCATCATTAACGACGAACTTGTTCCATGTTCTCCCTTCTTTACAATTCTGCAATACATCTTTAAATTCAGAATCATGCACATATTGATCTTTCATGGTCTCCAAATTAGATGTTTTAAAGTCAAGTTGTGAAAGCATAGTATAGCAACGAGACAGTGCATCCGTATTAACATTTTCTTTACCCTTCTTGTCTTTTATGACATTAGGGAAAGTCTCAATGATTTCAACCCATTTAGCATGTCCACCGTTCAGTTTTGCTTGACTTTTAATATGCTTCAAAGATTCATGATCAGAATGTGTAACAAATTCTTTAGGCCATAAATAATGTTTCCATGTTTCTAAAGTCCGAACAAAAGCATATAATTCCTTATCATAAGTAGAATAGTTCAGACTAGGACCACAGACTTTTTCAGAAAAGTATGCAACAGGTTTACCATCTTGTAATAACACACCTCCTAATCTAATTCCACTTGCATCACATTCAAGCTCAGAAGTCTTATTCAAATCAAGAAGTTGGAGTAAAGGAACATGTGTCAACTAATCTTTCAATACCGTGAAGGCTTCTTCCTATGCAGTACCACAAACAACATGCACATCCTTCTTTGTAAGCTCATTGAGAGGTGCAGCAATGGTGCTGAAATCCCTCGCAAAACGCATATAGAAACCAGCTAGGCCAAGAAAACTCCTCACTTGTGTGACTGTTTTGGGCTGCGGCCAACTCTCAATAACTTAAATCTTGGCTTTGTCAACTTCAATTCCTCATGAGTAACAATATAGCTAATAAAAGATACTCGGTCGATGCAAAAGGTGCACTTCCCAAGGTTAGCAAACAAACATGCATGATAGAGAGAAATAAAACAACACGTAAATGTTCCAAATGTTCCTCCAAAGATCTGCTATAAATCAGTATATCATCAAAGTAAACTAACACAAATCACCAATGAAAGCATGTAAAACTTCGTTCATTAATCTCATGAAAGTACTAGGTGCATTAGTTAACCCAAAAGGCATGACTAACCACTCATATAATCCAAAATTAGTTTAAAATGTTGTTTTCCACTCATCTCCCAATTTTATACAAATTTGATGGCATCCACTACGCAAAACAACTTTAGAGAAAATTGTAGAGCTACTCAATTCATCAAGCATATCATCTAGCCTAGGAATAGGGTGACTATAACAAATAGTAATACTATTAGTGCCTCTACAATCAACACACATACGAGATGTACCATCCTTTTTTGGCATTAGTATAATAGGAACAACACAAGGACGAAGGGATTCGCGTATATAACCTTTATCGAGCATAGCTCCTGTACTTGACGCATAATCTCCTTCGTTTCCTTCGGAACGGTATGGTATGGTGCACTGTTGGGTAGCGATGTCTCGGGAATTAAGTCAATTTGATGGTCAATCCCTCGAATAGGTGGTAACCCCGGTGGCACAACTTGTGGAAAGACATCAACGAACTCCTACAAAATGTTAGTGACAGCAGTTGCCAAAGAGGGAGGCACGTCCTTGAATGAAAATAATGCCTCTTTGCACACAAAAGCATAGCAAACAGATTTGCTAAAATCTGGATCAATATCAGTTTTGGTGGCAAGTAAACACCCACTTTTCAATTTAATTTCAGAGGCAACACTAGATGATGGTTTGTTATGCTTATTGTGCTGCTCAAACTCCTTTGCCACAATGTTATTTTCACTCTTGTTTTGCTTTGCTAGCTCCACTAAGATAATCTTTCAGAATATGTTCAGGAGACATAGAAAGCAAAGTAATATATGGTTATCCTTATGAACAAGAGTATACTGATTCTTTCTACCATGGTGTACAATTTTTTTATCGATTTGCCATGCTCTACCAAGTAATAGAGAGCATGCTTGCATGGGTACCACATCACCATCAACATAATCAGCATATGTAGTGATACTAAAATGTACACGAATAGTACATGTTACCTTAACCTTGCCACTATTGTTGAACCATTGTATGTCGTAAGGATGAGAATGTGGTCTGGTGGTGAGAGGCAGCTTCTCCACTATCTCCGTGCTAGCCAAATTGTTGCAACTCTCTCCATCGATGATGACGTGGACAGAAGGTTCCTTCACAACTCCCTTTGCTTGAAAAAACTTGTGCCTATGATTTTGCTCAACTTGTGTTACCTGCACACTCAAAACACGTTGAGCAACTAAACTTTCATACCTGTCAGCGTCTTCAGTAGCCATGTATTGTGTCTCATGTTCAGGATCATGTCCACCTTGCTCTTCACTAGCAATAAGAGCCAAAGTCGTCTCATCATAGTCACTAGCGGACTCATACCCACCATCCTCAGTAGCAATCGTCACACGTGGAGATGGGCATTTGCTCACATAGTGACCTCCACCCTTGCAACAATGACATATAACAGCACATGTTTGCCTTGTTGATGCCATGGATGAAGGGCTCTATGCGGGACCAGAAGGTGTGCTCTTGGCGAATTGTGGTGGTGGTGCCTGTTTTCTGGTTGAAGCTAGCGGATGAAGTAGGCAGTGTTGCAGTAGGACGTGTGGAAGTAGAAGATGCATGTGGCATCCATGATGAAGATCGTCCTGCAGAAAAAATAGTTCGCGCCAAGGCCTGTCGATCCTGCACTTCATGTTCAGCTTTGCAAGCAAGATGGAATAAAAGAGTGATATTGTTATACTCCTTGTACTCTAAAATGGTATGAATCTCTCTATTTAATCCACCCATAAAATGTGCAAGCATAGCTTCATTATCCTCTACAATACCACATCTAATCATGTCAGTTTATAATTCCTGATAGTATTCCTCTACAGAATTTTTTTCCCTGTCTTAGACGATGTAATTTTTTGAGTAATTCACATTGATAATATGGTGGAACCCAACGAGTATGCATAGCAGTTTTCAAAGCAGCCCAAGTAGCTAGGATATTATCATGATATAATCTACAATGTTCAGACCACCAAACACAAGCAAAACTAGTGAATGCACAATCAGCAGCAGCAACACGTCTATCCTCGGGATATTGTAAACATGTAAAACATTGTTTAGTTTCTAACTCCCGAGTAAGATATACATCAGGAACATATCTACCCATAAATGGGGGAATATTCAATTTAAGTTTAGGAACATGGTCATGATCTCGTACCTGAAGTGGTGGTCTAGCCCTTCCGTTGCGATTATATGCATGTGGCCAACCTGGTGCTGGTGGTTGCACATAGTTCTGTTGTGGATCAACATCATACTCGCAATCACCCACATAATCGTCGCCCTCCTCAGTATGAGCAGCAAGAGCCACAGAAGCAGCAATAGCAGTAGCAGAAGCAGCAACAGTAGTAGCAGCAGCTGTCGAATTTTGGCCTTCCTCAAGAGGAACACGCTTCGCTCGTCCTGCTGGATCACGACATGGAGGTGGTTATGGTTGTGGTTGTTGTTGCAACAGTGCAGCAGAGGCAGCATGTGGTGGTAGACGCGCGGGCACTTCACCGAACTTGGCATCCAATTTTGTGTCAATTATCTTCTCAATTTCATCTATCCTCTCCAGTGCCTTACCAAAGTTGCTCATCACGTCTTGCACCTATTCACCCAACATTTGCTAAAATTTACCATGGAGCTCCTTGTTGTCATGTTCCCCCAGCCCAGCTCGTCGGCTTGTGATCATTTCATGGTTAGCAGCAATAGAAACACACAAATATGACCCTATAGACTACTAAGAAGGGGTGGTGGTGTGGTGGAGAATCAAAAATCCATCAAGCCAATCTCAAATTCTTACCAGTTCTTACCAAGTAGCAGGCGGTGATCAGCAACCATTGTAGTCAAAACTCTCGAAGCTTGGATAAAGCGGTTATCAAGTGCTATCCGATTTCCAGGTTGCTCAGTGAGATTTTACCAGTTTTCATAGTCTAGATTGCTTCTATTCTTCATACCTATAGTCCAAGAAAAAGCCAAAAAAATAGGGTTAGTTCATCATATCTGACCCAGTATGAGCCATTGCATAATCTTTTCTGTGTTTTTCTTTGTTGAACATTTCCCATCTTTCGATGAGATGGTGGCTATCATTTTTAGTGGAATAGACTTTGACGATTCGACTACGAACATGCGAAGATGTCGTGCCTTAGCAATCGCTAAACTAACTCCAAGAGGTTATTGACCACGTCGGAGCATGATCAACCTGACCACGAAGGTCTATACATGCAAACGAAGAACAAGCAAGAAGTTGCTATTACAATCTGAATATTGCGAATATAAGAGGAAAGCTTTATTAGTGAAGGTGGAGTTCTGTGACCTCTTTGGCTGGTCTTAGAACCCAAACGAAGTACGCGAAGTTGCATCTATGGTAAACTTTTAATCTAAACAAAACCCAAATTCTAAACGGTGGCTTAAGGGTTGTATTTGCAGGGGGGCAAGTGAATGGATTTTGTCCCCCCTTGGCAAGGTGGGACTAAAACACCTCCTGAGCCTTTTCCCCTACAATACGGACTCTAAAAAAATACATATAAGTAGTAGTTCAAAATTACATGGGCCTGGCCCAAAAATAAGGTGGTGCAACACCTATATTAAGCTATGGACGAAATTTATGAAAGGCCTCTTGTATATTTCATCCATGTCCTTGGATGTCATCATGGTGTCTCCAAAGTGGTGAAAACTCCACGAGAAACTATGTTCTTGCTCCCCTTTCACATGCCATCTTCTCCATGCTTGATCATGCTCCAATGTTCATTGTTCTTGTCCATGCTAGGCCCTTCATTTATAAGCAAAACAAATGTATCCAATTTTGGAAGCATCGTATTCTCATGAACATTAGAATCATTACCAAGAAATGGAAGTCCCTGGTAATTTAATTGGCGTGCGCAAGCTCTAGTAATTGGTCCAGTATATGTACCAGTAGGGGTTGTGGGTGTAACTTTGTTAGTGATGTCCTCATCAAGGTATTATGCTTACAACCTTGTATTTGCGATGGGATCAAATATAATATTAGTTTCACCGATGGAAGTCACTCGTCGATATGTGCTTGTTACGGATAAACGTGGGGGATTTGTCCAAATAAAATCTTGACCGACACGAGTCCTGCATGAAGAATCATTTTTCCTACCATGGGCCCTATCCGTCACGCGGGATTACCTCAATAATTAAGATAATGAAATCAGACAAGAGCTTTGGGCATTTAATGAATACACCTCATTCCTCCCCAAGGATAGGATCCATGTTACCCTACTAAACCTTACTATCACCGGTTTTTGGTATAACACTTAATGGTCTCCTTGCTCCTAGCCTCACTGGTTTTCAGTCTCCATGATCCTGGGTACCAGGAGGGATGAAGATCGCAGTAAAGACAAGATACATCTTCACGTAACAATTTTATTTTACACATACGGGGCGTTATATCAAAGTCCTCCATTGATTCGCTCAACAAATACCTCGAGTTGCAAGGCTTACGCCTCAGCTCCTACTTTACCGAACTACTCACACATGGAGATCAGATCGCGGTAAGAAAACATTGAAGAACACATCTTGAGATTAATAGGTTGCAATATGTTTTATGATGGATGCCTTGTGCGATGCATGATTACAAGTATGAATGGGATGGATGAGCACTATGGTGGTGGTGGAGATGGCTATGGAGATGGCTGCGGCTAGGGTCTGTGGATGATGATATTGATTAAGAGGTTGTACCTTATGTGCTCCGTGCTCGTCTCTCTGTTCACATTTCGACGGGGTCCCTTTAACAAAAGTTTTTGGGTTAGACGACCTGCCTCGAAATCTACGCCATACAGGCGTTGTGCTGTTTCTTCGCAGACATCTCCAGATGATTCCTTCCTCCTCCATTCTTCTTCCATTCCATTTTGATACGTCTCCAACGTATATATAATTTTTGATTGTTCCATGTTGTTATATTATCAATCTTGGATGTTTTAGAATCATTTTATAGCAACTTTATAATATTTTTTTGGACTAACCTATTGACATAGTGCCCAATGCCAGTTGTTGTTTTTTGCTTGTTTTTTACTTCGCGGAAAATCAATACCAAACGGAGTCCAAACGCAGCGAAACTTTTTGGGGAATTTTTCTCGGCCAGAAGACACATCACTAGGACAGCGAGCTCCTAAACAAATGGTTTATAACCCCTGTCCACGACGGCATTTGGAACCATCTCCAAGTGAGTGTGGGTGATAGGGGGGTCCTTCCCACACGACCCAGAAACCATCGGGGATATGCCCTCCTGGCACACACACACGCTCGCAAAATGAGGTCGTAGCATCAAGTAGCGCCAAATACGTAAATACGCATACAATAGAGCTAAAAAATACCATATACGGCAAAATTGTTTCCGGTCGCAAGTACATCCCACACAGTCACTCCCTGCTAAACGTTTCCGTTCATATGTACATCCCACACAGTCGCTCGAAGGAAAACGTTTCTATTCACAGGTACATCACACACAATTTTTCCCGTTAAATCGCTTGCGTTATTGAATATATCACACACTATCCATGGAAGAAACTATGTGGCATAGGCTGTCCATCACACACAGTTTTCATGTGGTAAACATTTGCGCAAGGTGGCCTAACGCAAACCGTTTTCAAGAGAATATTGTGTGTGATTGTTCATTGATCCAACACGGTTTATTCCTAGAAACCGTGTGCGTTGCCTGCGGTCATCGCCCACGGTATTTTTTCAACAACCGTTTGCAATAGCAAAACCCAGTTAGCAGGCTAATTCGACACTAGCAGGTTAATTATCCGATTATTCATAATCCATTTATTAATCTAATTGATAGTTCATATTAAGCACACAATACATTTCATTTTCATAATTGAAATACATCAGAGTACAGCATCATATAGCTTCAGCACTCAGCTACCCCATTACACAAATACACCAGGACCAAGTTTCACATGCAACATCTATAACTTTTCGAAATTAGGATCATAGACGGTACATAGACAGATGTATCTCATCTGGAAAACTGTTGAAGCAGAAGGCGAATATTGAGCCTTCATTGATGTTGAAGGTCTCTGTAACTTTAGGCCAGTGCCTGTGGATGATTGACCATCCATCCTTCGTCCTCTTTAGGAACACTTCAATATTGAACCGTGGGTGTTGTATGAATACCTTCCTCGCCTCCTGACCACAGGCTGTGGTTTGAGAGGTAATCATCGTGAACCGCTTTGGAAAGGCCTCGAAAACAAGGGTGTGCATAAATATCTTCTCTATATTGGAAATGGGGCAAAGGAATTAAAAAGGAAAGGTATAATAGTTAGTACCATCCTGTAGTGAATCGATGTCTTCTTCATTGTGCGCATAAAGATCTTGTTGTTTTTTGTCGCTAATTTCTTTATCCTAACAATCTTTCTGAGTTTCTTGACTAGACTGATATTCATGGACAACTCATTTCCCCATATGCATAAGGGTCGAACAGTGGGTCAAAACCTTTGATAGCAGGACCTGCATGTGCAAGACCAAATTGTTAAAAACCTAAATATTATAATGGTTCCTGGTGTCGGTGTCAAACCGGTGGATCTCGGGTAGGGGGTCCCGAACTGTGCATCTAAGGCGGATGGTAAGAGGAGGCGGGGGACACGATGTTTACCCAGGTTCGGGCCCTCTCGATGGAGGTAATACCCTACTTCCTTCTTGATTGATCTTGATGATATGAGTATTACAAGAGTTGATCTACCACGAGATCGTAGAGGCTAAACCCTAGAAGCTAGCCTATGGTATGATTGTTGTTCTTGTCCTACGGACTAAACCCTCGACTTTATATAGACACCGGAGGGGGCTAGGGTTACACAGAGTCGGTTACAAGGGAGGAGTCTACATATCCGTATTGCCAAGCTTGCCTTCCACGCTAGGGAGAGTCCCATCCGGACATGGGACGAAGTCTTCAATCTTGTATCTTCATAGTCCAACAGTCCGACCAAAGGATATAGTCCGGCTGTCTGAGGACCCCCTAATCCAGGACTCCATCAATAGCCCCTAAATCAGGATTCAATGACGATGACTCCGGCGCGCAGATTGTCTTCGGCATTGCAAGGCGGGTTCTTCCTCCGAATACTCCATAGAAGATTTTGAATACAAGGATAGTGTCCGGCTCTGCAAAACAAATTCCACATACCACCGTAGAGAGAATAATATTTCCACAAATCTAATCTGCTGACAACTTTTCATAATGCGACATCACACCACGGCCTGGTAATTATTCGAACAGTTTCTCCCAGCCTGCCACTTCATGATTTACGAGGCGGTTTTATTGGCACGTCTTGTCGAAGCAGAGACCCGGTCCCCCTTATTACGGGATTCTCATCAATACGGGTGTGGGTAACCCAATCATGCCCATTGGCATGACTCCTCGATTTTAGGCAAGTTCCAAACGGCCACGCGGAGGACGCTTGATATTCACCCTCTTTATAAAGAGGCCAAGGCATGTCCTTTTTTTCTCGCACTCAATCGAACCCTTCCCCCACCTTGAGTTCCAACACCCCAGGCTCAGGCTAGGCGCTTCGGACCTCCAATCATGTCCCGATCCAACCTTCACGGTCGGTGGATGCCCTCGCCTGTCGCAGAGGAGGACATCCAGAAGCTAAGAGAAGCTGTATCGACCGCCGAAATCTCAGACAGGCTACTCCGCTCGAGGGCAGGTCATTCCCACTCCCGAACCCGGCGAGAGTGTCGTATTCGTCTCCCACTTCCTCCGAGGGCTAGGCCTTAGTCTAGATCCCTTTGTTAGGGGGCTCATGTTTATTTACGGGCTGGATTTCGATGACTTGGCCCCGGATTCCATCCTTCACATCTCGTCGTTCATCGTCGTGTGTGAGGCCTTCCTCCACGTCACCCCACACTTCGGCTTATGGCTCAAGACTTTTAATGTGGAGCCAAAGATGATTAATGGGCGACACGTAGAATGCAGAGGTGTCATAATAATCAATGGCGCCGATGTTCCATGGCCAAAGGGTTCGTTCCCAGAGGTGTCCAGCTTATGGCAACGGGAGTGGTTTTACATCACAGCTCCCCGCGGTACTAAGTGGGTAGCCGCCCTGCCTTCCGCTCGGGTTCCCCGCCACAACTGGCGTCATGGATCAACAAGGGGCTGGACTGGGGGCCAGTAAATGATGTGCTGACATTGCAGAGTCGCATCCAAGATCTCCTCGAGAGAGATGTCAGCCCTGTCAAGGTAATGCAAGTCATGCTAGTTCGTCGAGTCCTTCCTTGCAAGCGTCGACCTCTCCGTATGTCGGAGTTCAACCGGAAGGACCGCGAGCTATTCAGCACTTCTTCGGCATGACGCTCGAAGAGATGTACAAATTGTTCTTCAGATCAAATATAAAGTGTCCGGACACCACCGAGGATGCGGGTCTGAGCTGCAATCGTCCAGATACCCAAGTAAGTAGTTCCTCGGGCGAACATGATGTCTCTTTATTTATCACAACATCATTCTGAAAAGCCGCTCTTTGACCAGGACTGGATAAAAAAGGCGAAGATGATCAGGTGTTCGACCCCCCTTCCGAAGGCTCAACAGATCCAGTTCTAGCCAGAATTCTTGAGCTCGCGCCTTATCAAGAGCCATCAGGGGAAGATAAAGGGGGGAATAAAGAAGCCGCAAGCGGGCCTCACTCATTTTTCATCCAAACCGGGGGATTTAGTGCCTCCGCGAAGGAGGATAACCGGGGAGAAGAACCTAAAATTCCTTCTCCCCAAGGAAGGAAGAGGGCCGCCTCTCAAGACTTGGAAACAATGGTTTCCAAACGAGGGAAGAAACCTTTGTCAGGGGGCCCTACCCCGGAGGGCATCCTTACCACACAGTACCCGCAAGGGGACCAGCCCTCCACCGAGCTATAAGTAAACAAAAGTACTTTATTGTAAATATAACCTGCCTCACTTCTGAGATCAATGACCGAGACGTATGTCTTGTAGTTCGGATCGTAGCCCTTCTCGACAGAGTTCTTCGGGGGATCTTCTTCCGGAGATGATGGAGAGCGAAACGCCTCCCCGTGCCTCCCGCCTCATGAGGCGGGCGACCATGAGGTGTCATCACGGAGGATTTCTCTTGATCCGCCCAGGCCAAAGGGCAACCCTTCGGCCACCCGAAGTCCGGAGTACTCGGCTCCTAAGGAGAGCCACAGAAAGAGTCCGGGACTGTCCGGTGCGCGAGACGCCCTGATGAATCTTTTGGAGCAAGCGACTATCTCAGAAACGCATCATACGCTAATGGGTACGGTGGTTGAAAGGACTTCATCCGCCAAAAGCGGGTTGCATGAAGCTTTTGTGAGCGTGCTAAGAGGCTTTGAGGTACACAAAGTAATATATGTATATATTTTGACGGTACCGCACACGCTAGGTGTGCCCTATGTAGATAGTAGCCCCTGAGACTCTGGTTGCTGTCGAAAAAGACAGCAAATAGAGGATCATAGTACCAGGTAATAACTGTGCTGCTTTCATGTGCAGGTGGCTGCGGGTCCGGTGGCTAGCCGGACTGGTGAGTTTGCCGAACTGAAGCGGCAACTTGATGCGGCAGATGCCGACATCGTGCTTGTAAAAAAGCGGCTTGACGAGGCACAGGGTATGTATTCTCCAATGATCAATACATATTAAGAGGAGCATGATGCTAGTATCTGTAATATGTTGTGACTGCAGATGGAGTTGTCGCCGTGGAGACCCTTCTGGCGGAACTTGCCCGAGCCAAGGAGCAACCATGAAGAGTGATGTGGCCGCCCTAAAGGCGGTCGAAGAGTTAAAAGCTGAACAGGCTGTGCATAGCGAGAGCAAAGAGAAAATAGCCAAGATGGCTATTGAGTTGAAAGATGCCGCCGACTGTTATGAGCTTCTTGAAAAGGAAAGCCAAACGAAGACAGCGGACCTGGAGAAAGCCATGGTGGCAGCCAAGGAAGCCCGCTCAAAATTCAGAGTGGCGAAGGAGGAGCTACGTCAAGCCGGAAATATCACGGCCGGGAAGCCCTTTTTGTTGCGGACGAAGTTCGGGGATCCTAAGTATGCCCTTCTGGATCAATTATGGAGTTCTGCGGATGCGTACCTGGATTTGTCAGCGAGTGGTGCTGACGCGACCAAGTTTTTCGAAGATCAAAATGATCATGAAGTGGAAAAGTTGTTCTAGTTGCAGTTCCATGCTCCAGCGCGTCCGCTGCTGTCAAATGAGCAAATGGTCGAGTGGGCCGAGCTCCATAGGTTGTCCGGGCTTGCCATGAGGTCTGCGTGGATCGTCTCTGGCCAGAAGGACCAAGGCCGAATAGTTATTTTGGTCTTGTGCAACAATTCCTTGGTGCTATGCCGCATATTGACGCGGTGAAGAAGTCGGCGTGCATAGAGTGTGCGCGGATGGCTCTTGCCCATGTCAAGACATACTGGGTGGAGATGGAGGCCACCACGATTGCAACCCAGCATCCGGCCGTAGGCCAGGTTTCTGCCAAGCACTATTTTGAAAACGTCCTAGAAGGTGCTCATTTAATAGAGGCTCAGTGCTCGAAGAGTGTCCTGTTCGAGTGACATGTATCTTGGTTGTAATAACAATGCTATTTGAATTATGAAGGTTGTGTTTATACTTTTGCCTGAAAGTATTATTATGCCTCCTGTGCCGTCGTTTATGTATATGTATATATATAACCTCGAAGTTTGCAGTCGTCGGCTTTAGCCCCCACGCATATAATGCGGGGGTGTTTGCAAAAGCGCGTCTTCACACTTGATCCAACGTCTTGGTCCATTAAGGAGGTGGTAGAGCGGCGAACAAGGCAATCGGACTATATTGCTTTAACACTTTCACTTACCCATAGGAGTTTGACAGTGGGGCTACTATATAGCCCCTGGTATTTCCGCGGCCATCTGAATACGGTGCGTGTACGTACATGACCGGGGAAACCGGTCCTTCGTTAATGCGTAGGAATCCCGAAGATTCCGATGAGTCATCGAGTGGTTGACCAGTCTCACGCTTTATCATGACAGTCAGTTTTTGGTTTTCTCTACTGGAGGTTCTCGTCCAGATGAACCAGGGCACAATCGCAGTAGTTCTCCTGGTGCCACCTTAGCCGATAGAGCGGAACATAAGGTAGCAAAACACGGGAGAGGGGAAAACCCAACATTTGACCAAAGACATGATTCTGAGCTGATACATATAAGGCCAAACTCGCGATGCCGAACACTCCCTAAGGTATTCGGTCTTTATAACATATATCGGGCTGAATAACGCCTTTGATAATGAACCCCGAGTGTCCAGGTACGTGCGTTATAGACGTGGCGAAATGCCAATAACGTCAGCATCCTTCTCGGCTATACTGAGTATCCGGAGGATGTGAGGGAACAAAAGACAGTAAGAAAGGTTTACACAGGGTCTTAATCTAAAAAGAAACCTTTGAGCGGGTCCCTGCTGCACGTCTGCACCTGTGTCTCTGTTGTGCCGTATCCTGGAAGGGTGTAGCACGATTGTCATCTAAGCTGTTATAGCTAATGATGCGCCGGACTCGTCTAGCCATGCCCGCGGTCTTGACGACCGATCATTTAGTCTGGTTGGAGAGGTCGTTTAGTGTTCGGCTGCTAAAGCCGCCACACATTCTTCCGCGCGTAAGGAATGCTCATCATTTCTGCTAACTGTGATGATGCCACGTGGACCGGGCATCTTAAGCTTAAGAGAAGCATAATGCGGTAATGTGTTAAAATGAGCAAACGCTATTCTTCCGAGTAGTGCTTGATAGCCGCTTCGGAATGGAGCGATGTTGAAGGTTAACTTTTCACTTCAAAAGTTGTCGGGAGAACCGAATACAACCTCTAGTACTAGAGAGCCCGTACAGCGGGCCTCTGGGCCTGGTATTACCCCTTTAAAGGTAGTACTACTTTGGCTGATTCTTGTCGGGTCTATCCCCATTTTGCGGACTGTGTCCTGATATATCAGATTAAGGCCACTGCCGCCGTCCATGAGGACTTGGGTGAGATGGTATCCGTCGATAATTGGGTCTAGCACCAAGGCAGCCAATCCTCCGTGCCGGATACTTGTTAGGTGATCCCTGTGATCGAAGGTAATCGGGTAGGCCGACCAAGGGTTGAACTTAGGGGTGACGGGCTCTAAGGCGCATATGTCTCGGAGTGCATGTCTGCTCCTTCTGTTTGTTACGTGAATCATGTTCACTGTTTTGACCTCTGGTGGGAATTTTTTCTGTCCCCCAGTGTTATCGAGGCTCATCCTCGTCTTCACTTGGTGTCTCTGTGGGTATGATTTGCAGGTTTATCGGAGGTGCCATGAATCTGACATAATTTGTCTAGAATCTTGTTTAGGCTAGACGGTCCATCTCTGTTGCCTTTGAAAGGCTTTTTCCGTTGTCCAGGTCGAGCGCCCCTGAATCCAGCGTTTACCGTCGTGTTGTCTGGACTATCTTCGTTATTTCGACGCTTGCTATTACTGCGTCGTGGTTTTCCATTGCCATCCCTGACTTCGGATGTGCCTGGGTTGCTGGTGCTACTACGGGCCAGCCAGCTATCTTCGCCCACGCAAAAGCGGGTCATAAGACTTGTTAGGGCTGCCATTGTCCTCGGCTTTTCTTGGCCGAGGTGTCTGGCGAGCCATTCGTCTCGGACACTGTGTTTGAAAGCTGCTAAGGCTTCGGCGTCCGGGCAGTCGATGATTTGGTTCTTCTTAGTGAGAAATCTGTTCCAAAGCTTTCGGGCTGACTCTCCGGGCTGTTGAATTATCTGACTTAAATCGTCTACATCCGGAGGTCGGACATAGGTCCCTTGAGAGTTGGCCCTAAAAGCATCCTCAAGCTCCTCCCAACTTCCAATTGAATTTTCGGGGAGGCTCTTCAGCCAGTGCCGAGCTGGTCCTTTAAGCTTGAGGGGCAAGTATTTGATGGCGTGGAGATCGTCTCCGCGAGCCATATGGATGTGGAGGATGAAGTCCTCAATCCAGACCCCAGTGTCCGTCGTTCCGTCGTATGCCTCTATGTTCACGGGTTTGAATCCCTCTGGAAATTCGTGACCCAGCACCTCATCGGTGAAACATAGGGGTGTGTGGCACCCCTGTATTTGGATGTATCATGGCGTTCGGACGGTTGTAGTATTCGGTTTTGACTTTGTGCCGGAGCGCTCTTCCTAGATCCATAGATGGACCTGGTCACACCGGATTTTTGGCGCAAGTCCTGACGTAAACCGTGTGTTGACTTACGTGTGGCATCGTTAGCCGCCCTATCTCGGCCACGAGGTGGTCGATCCGGCCGATCGACCATTTTATTCTTCGGCTGTGTAGGCTCTACGGCCTCATCATCGAACTCAGGCAACAGCTTGCGCTTTGGATAGCTCTTTGTGTGGCGACTGCCACCATACTTTTCTTCATTGTCGAGCACTTTGTTCCATCTAGTGTTGAGCGTACTCTGCGCGGCCTTAAGCCTTTGCTTCTGCTTCTTCAGACTCCTCGCGGTGGCAATAAGCCTTCTATGGAGGTTCTCTTGTTCCAAGTTCCTTTCCGGGATGATGTGTGCATCATCGTCCGGACTGTTCTCCTCTCTGGAGACAGGTTGATTAGCCTGACGTTCGGCGTCGCCGTTATCGGACAGCGGCTCCGTACTATGTTCGCCGTCCGCTGGCTTGTCCTGCTCTATCGCTGGGTCAATGTGGTCGTCGTTTCCTCTGGAGTCGACCGGGGTGTTATTTTTTCTTGCGTTGTTATCGCTGTTTTTGCTGAGGCGGGATTTGGAGCGGCGCCTATGCCGTCGCTTTGGTTGCTTCTCGAGGGATCTATCCTTCGCTGCATCCTTCCGTTCCTCGTCATTGTTTTCTTTGGGTGTATCCACCATATATATATCGTGTGATGAAGTGGTTGTCCAGCGCCCTGTGGGCGGTGGTTCTTGTTTGTCTCCTGCATCGTCATCCATACCGTCGATGTCTTCGGAGTCGAAATCGAGCATGTCGGTTAAATCGTCGACCGTGGCTACTAAGTGGGTGGTGGGTGGGGAGCAAATTTCTTCGATTTCCGCATCCCATTCTAGCCGGACATAGTTCGGCCAAGGGTCTCCTGACAAGGAGAGAGACCTTAATGAATTTAGCGCATCGCCCAAAGGTGAGTGCTGAAAGATATCCGCGGAGGTAAACTCCATGATCGGTGCCCAATCGGATTCGATAGGGCACGGACGAAGCGGCCGGGAGCCCGTGGTCGGGACGAATCCAACGGTTCGGCAACACGGCTCTCGTAGGAGGTGAAGTCAGTATTCGGCTCTATCGCCACTGAGAGTGCGGCCTCCGTGGCGGGGTCTATCCACATGTCCTCAGATGGCGCAATTTGTTCTGGATTGAGGGCCGGAGTAGTTGAAGGTGTGATCTCCCGAACACTGTCCGACGACAGAGTTAAGTCATGCTCGTCGTGATTGTGCGGCGCACCTGACATGGGCTCGAATCCGTCGAAGATCAAGTCTCCGCAGATGTCGGCAATATAGTTCACGTTTCCAAACCTGACCTGATGGCCAGGTGCGTAGCTCTCGATCTGCTCCAGATGGCCAAGCGAGTTGGCCGGTAGTGCGAAGCCGCCGAATACGAAGATGTGTCCGGGGAGAAAAACCTCACCCTGGATCGGATCATTGCCGATGATCAACGGAGCCATCAAACCTTACGGTGATGGCTCAGTGGAACTCTGAATGAAAGCACCAATGTTGGTGTCAAAACCAGCGGATCTCGGGTAGGGGGTACCGAACTGTGCGTCTAAGGCGGATGGTAACAGGAGGCGGGGGACACGATGTTTACCTGTGTTCGGCCCTCTCGATGGAGGTAATACCCTACTTCCTGCTTGATTGATCTGGATGATATGAGTATTACAAGAGTTGATCTACCATGAGATCGTAGAGGCTAAACCCTAGAAGCTAGCCTATGGTATGATTGTTGTTCTTGTCCTATGGACTAAACCCTCCGGTTTATATAGACACCGGAGGGGGCTAGGGTTACACAGAGTCGGTTACAAGGGAGGAGATCTACATATCCGTATTGCCAAGCTTGCCTTCCACGCTAGGGAGAGTCCCATCCGGACACGGGACGAAGTCTTCAATCTTGTATCTTCATAGTCCAATAGTCCGGCCAAAGGATATAGTCCGGCTGTACGAGGACCCCCTAATCCAGGACTCCCTCACCTGCAATTGCACAATAATGTGCTATTAGACAACGGACCATGCACGTGTTAACCTTGATTGTAAACCTCAGTGCTTCCCATTGTTTCCCAGCAACACATATAAGGTAGTTAGTCATCAGGTTAAGTAAGGGTTGCATGCTATCAGTAAAATATGTTGATGAAAAATAATCACATTGCAGATTCATCAGATTAATTCAAGCCACAGGGAAAACCCATTTACCCAAACCAAGCATGATTAAGAACTAGGAAATATAGCACTTGTATATGTTTCTCATGTATTAAGTGTTGGGGAACGCAGTAATTTCAAAAAATTTCCTACGCACACACAGGACCATGGTGATGGCATAGCAACGAGAGGGGAGAGTGTTGTCTACGCACTCGTGAGACCGTGAAGCGGAAGCGATCACAACGTAGAGGAAGTAGTCGACGTTCTCCTCGCGATCCTGCCGATCCCAGCGCCGTTACTCCGGCACCTCCGAGTCGATGATGACGTAGAGGAAGTAGTCGACGTTCTCCTCGTGGTCCAGCCGATCCCAGCGCCCGTTACTCCGGGCGCCCGAAGTTCTTGGCACACGCTCAGCTCGATGACGCTCCACGGGCTCCGATCCGCAAAGCTCCGGGAGAAGGAGTTCCACAAGACGACGGCGTGGTGACGATCTTGATGTTTCACCGACGCAGGCTTCGCCTAAGCACTGCTACGATATGACCGAGGTGGAATATGGTGGAGGGGGCACCGCACACGGCTAAGGAACGATCTCAAGGATCAACTTGTGTGTCCTAGGGTGCGCCTCCCGTGATATAAAGGAGGGAGGGAGGAGGTGGCCGCCCAAGGGAAGGCGCGCAAGGAGGGAAACCTACTCCAAGTAGGTTTCCTCTCTTTTCCTTATCTTATTTGGAGGGGAAGGAAAGAGTACTAGTATTAGGAAGTAGTACTAGTAGTAGGAATAGGAAGAGGGAAAGGAGAAAGGAAAGGGGGCCGGCCCCTTCCCCAATTCGGATTGGGCTTGGGGCGCGCCTCCCTTGTTCCTTCTCCTTCCTCCTACATGGGCCCAATAAGGCCCATATACCTCCCGGGGGTTCCAGAACCTCCCGAGCTCCAAACTTCTCCTAACCTTTCCGGTGTCCAAATATATCCGTCCAATATATCAATCTTTATGTCTCGACCATTTCGAGACTCCTCGTCATGTCCGTGATCATATCCGGGACTCGAACAACCTTGGTACATCAAAATACACAAACTCATAATATAACCGTCATCGAAACCTTAAGCGTGCGGACCCTACGGTTCGAGAACAATGTAGACATGACTGAGACACATCTCCGGGTCAATAACCAATAGCGGGACCTGGATGCCCATATTGGCTCCTACATTTTCACGAAGATCTTTATCGGTCAGACCGCATAACAACATACGTTGTTCCCTTTGTCATCGGTATGTTACTTGCCCGAGATTTGATCGTCGGTATCCAATACCTAGTTCAATCTCGTTACGGTAAGTCTCTTTACTCGTTCCGTAATACATCATCTCACAACTAACTCATTAGTTGCAATGCTTGCAAGGCTTATGTGATGTGTATTACCGAGAAGGCCCAGAGATACCTCTCCGACAATCGGAGTGACAAAACCTAATCTCGAAATACGCCAACCCAACAAGTACCTTTGGAGACACCTGTAATACTCCTTTATAATCACCCGATTACGCCAGGACGTTTGGCAGTACCAAAGTGTTCCTCCGTAAACGGAGTTGCATAATCTCATAGTTACAGGAACATGTATAAGTCATGAAGAAAGCAATAGCAACATACTAAGCGATCAAGTGCTAGGCTAACGGAATGGGTCATGTCAATCGATCATTCTCCTAATGATGTGATCCCGTTAATCAAATGACAACTCATGTCTATGGTTAGGAAACATAACCATCTTTGATTAACGAGCTAGTCAAGTAGAGGCATACTAGTGACACTCTGTTTGTCTATGTATTCACACATGTATTATGTTTCCGGTTAATACAATTCTAGCATGAATAATAAACATTTATCATGATATAAGGAAATGAATAATAACTTTATTATTGCCTCTAGGGCATATTTCCTTCACCTCCCACTTGCACTAGAGTCAATAATCTAGTTCACATCGCCATGTGATTTAACATCAATAGTTCACATCTATATGTGGTTAACACCCATAGTTCACATCGACATGTGACCAACACCCAAAGGGTTTACTAGAGTCAGTAATCTAGCTCACATCGCTATGTGATTAATACCCAAAGAGTACTAAGGTGTGATCATGTTTTGTTTGTGAGAGAAGTTTAGTCAACGGGTCTGCCACATTCAGATCCGTATGTATTTTGCAAATTTCTATGTCTACAATGCTCTGCACGGAGCTACTCTAGCTAATTGCTCCCACTTTCAATATGTATCCAGATTGAGACTCAGAGTCATCTAGATTAGTGTTTAAAACTTGCATCGACGTAACCCTTTACTTATTTAACCTTTTCACTTCCATAATCGAGAAACACATCCTTATTCTACTAAGGATAATTTTGACCGCTGTCCATTGATCTACTTCCTAGATCACTATTGCACTCCTTGCCAAGCTTAGTGGTAGGGTATGCAATAGATCTGGTACACAAGATGACATACTTTATAGAACCTATGGCTGATGCATAGGGAATGACTTTCATTCTCTTTCTATCTTCTGCCGTGGTCGGGTTTTGAGTCTTACTCAATCTCACACCTTGTAATACAGGTAAGAACTCTTTCTTTGACTGTTCCATTTCGAACTACTTCAAAATCTTGTCAAGGTATGTATTCATTGAAAAAACTTATCAAGCGTCTTGATCTATCTCTATAGATCTTGATGCTCAATATGTAAGCAGCTTCACCGAGGTCTTTCTTTGAAAAAACTCCTTTCAAACACTCCTTTATGCTTTGCAGTAGTAATTCTACATTATTTCCGATCAACAATATGTCATTCACATATACTTTATCGTAAAGGCTGTAGTGCTCCCACTCACTTTCTTGTAAATACAGGCCTTTCCAAAAGTCTCATAAAATCATATGCTTTGATCAACACATCAAAGCGTATATTCCAACTCCGAGATGCTTGCACCAGTCCATTGATGGATCGCTGGAGCTTGCACATTTTGTTAGCTCCTTTAGGATTGACAAAACCTTCTGGTTGCATCATATACAACTCTTCTTTAATAAATCCATTAAAGAATGTAGTTTTGACATCCATTTGCCGATTTCATAAAATGTGGCAATTGCTAACATGATTCGGACAGACTTAAGCATCGCTACAGCTTGAGAAAATCTCATTGTAGTCAACACCTTGAACTTGTCGAAAACCCTTTTGTGACAAGTCGAGCTTTGTAGATAGTAACACTACTATCGTTGTCCGTCTTCCTCTTGAAGATCCATTTATTTAACATGGCTTGCTGATCATCGAGCAAGTCAATCAAAGTCCATACTTTTGTTCTCATACATGGATCATATCTCGATTTTATGGCCTCAAGCCATTTCGCTGAATCTGGGCTCATCATCGCTTCCTCATAGTTTGTAGGTTCATCATGGTCTAGTAACATGACTTCCGAACATGATTACCGTACTACTCAGTGCGGATCTTACTCTAGAAGACCCACGAGGTTTGGTAGCAACTTGATCTCAAGTTTTATGATCATCATCATTAACTTCCTCACTAATTGGTGTAGGAATCACTGGAACTGATTTACGTGATGAACTACTTTCCAATAAGGGAGAAGGTATAATTACCTCATCAAGTTCTACTTTCCTCCCACTCACTTCTTTCGAGAGAAACTTCTTCTCTAGAAAGGATCCATCTTAGCAACGAAAAACTTGCCTTCGGATCTGTGATAGAAGGTGTACCCAATAGTTACCTTTGGGTATTCTATGAAGACGACTTCTCCGATTTGGGTTTGAGTTTATCAGTGAAAACTTTTTCACATAAGCATCACAACTCCAAACTTTTAAGAAACGACAGCCTTAGGTTTCATCGTTAAACCATAGTTCATATGGTGTCGCCTCAACGGATTTAGATGGTGCCCTATTAAACGTGAATGCAATTGTCTCTAATGCATAACCCCAAAATGATAGTGGTAAACCGATAAGAGACATCATAGATCGCACCATATCAAATAAAGTGTGGTTACGACGTTCGGACACACCATAACATTGTGGTGTTCTGTGGCGTGTGAGCTGTGAAACTATTCCACATTATTTTAATTGAAGACCAAACTCGTAATTCAATTATTCGTCTTTGCGATTAGATCGCAGAAACTTTATTTTCTTGTTACGATGTTTTTTCCACTTCAATCTGAAATTCTTTGAACCTTTCAACTATTTCAGACTTATGTTTCATCAAGTAGATATACCCATATCTGCTCAAATCATCTTGTGAAAGTCGAAAATAACGATACTTGCCACGAGCATCAACACTCATTGGATCGCATACATCGGTATGTATTATTTCCAATAAGTCAAGAGCTTGTTCCATTGTTCCGAGAACGGAGTTTTAGTCATCTTGCCCAAACGGCACGGTTCGCAAGCATGAAATGATTCATAATCAAGTGATTCCAAAAGTCCATCAAAGATGGAGTTTTCTTCATGCGCTTTACACCAATATGACCTAAACGGCAAGTGCCACAAATAAGTTGCACTATCATTATTAACTTTGCATCTTTTGGTTTCAATATTATGAATATGTGTATCACTATGATCGAGATCCAATGAATCATTTTCATTGGGTGTGTAACCATATAAGGTTTTATTCATGTAAATGAACAACAATTTATTCTCTTACTTAAATGAATAACTGTATTGCAATAAACATGATCAAATCATACTTATGCTCAACACCAAATAACACTTATTTAGGTTCCACACTAATCCCGAAAGTATAGGAGTGTGCGATGATGATCATATCAATCTTGGAACTACTTCCAACACTCATCGTCACTTCCCCTTCAACTAGTTTCTGTTCATTCTCGCAACTCCGGTTTCAAGTTACTACTCTTAGCAACTGAACTAGTATCAAATACCGAGGGGTTGTCGAACACTAGTAAAATACACATCAATAATTTGTATATCAAATATACCTTTGTTCACTTTGCCATCCTTCTTATCCGCCAAATACTTGGGGTAGTTCCGCTTCTAGTGACCAGTTCCATTGCAGCAAAAAGCACTTAGTCTCAGGCTTAGGTCCAGACTTGGGCTTCTTCACTCGAGCAGCAACTTGCTTGCCGTTCTTCTTGAAGTTCCCCTTCTTTTCCCTTTGCCCTTTTCCTGAGACTAGTGGTCTTTTCAATCATCAACACTTTGACGCTCTTTTCTTCATTTCTACCTTCGTCGATTTCAGCATCACGAAGAGCTTGGGATTTACTTTTGTTATCCCTTGCATATTATAGTTCATCACGAAGTTCTACTAACTTGGTGCTGGTGACTAGAGAATTCTGTCAATCACTATCTTATCTGGAAGATTAACTACCACATTATTTCAAGCGATTGAAGTACCCGGACAATCGAGAACATGCTCACTAGTTGAGCGATTCTCTTCCATCTTTTAGCTATAGAACTTGTTGGAGATTTCATATCTCTCAACTCGGTATTTGCTTGAAATATTAACTTCAACTCTGGAACATCTCATATGGTCCATGACGCTCAAAACGCCTTTGAAGTCCCGATTCTAAGCCGTTTAAGCATGGTGCACTAAACTATCAAGTAGTCATCCTTTTGAGCTAGCCAAACGTTCATAACGCTCGCATACGCTCCTGCAATAGGTCTGTCACCTAGCGGTGCATTAAGGACATAATTCTACTATGCAGCAATGAGGATAAACCTCGGATCACGGATCCAATCCGCATCATTGCTACTAACATTTTTCAATACAATTTTCTCTAGGAACACATATAAAAAATAGGGAAGCAACAACGCGAGCTATTGATCTACAACATAATTTGCAAAATACTACTGGACTAAGTTCATGATAAATTAAAGTTCAATTAATCATATTACTTAAGAACTCCCACTTAGGCAGACATCTCTCTAGTCATCTAAGTGATCACGTGATCCAAATCAACTAAACCATAACCGATCATCACGTGAGATGGAGTAGTTTTCAATGGTGAACATCTTATGTTGATCATATCTACTATATGATTCACGCCGACCTTTCGGTCTCCGTGTTCCGAGGCCATATCTCGCATATGCTAGGCTCGTCAAGTATAACCTGAGTATTCTGCGTGTGCAAAACTGGCTTGCACCCGTTGTAGATGGACGAGAGCTTATCACACCCGATCATCACGTGGTGTCTCGACACGCATTTAACTTTGGCAACGGTGCATACTCGTGGGAGAACACTACTTGATAATTTTAGTGAGAGATCATCTTAAAATGCTACCGTCAATCAAAGCAAAATAAGATGCATAAAGGATAAACATCACATGCAATCAATATAAGTGATATGATATGGCCATCATCATCTTGTGCTTGCGATCTCCATCTCGAAGCACCGCCGTGATCACCATCGTCACCGGGCGCGACACCTTGATCTCCATCGTAGCATCGTTGTCGCTTACGCCCATCTATTGCTTCTACGACTATCGCTACCGCTTAGTGATAAAGTAAAAGCAATTATGTATGCGTTGCATTTCATACAATAAAGCGACAACCATATGGCTCCAGCCAGTTGCCGATAACTTCGGTTACAAAACATGATCATCTCATACAATAAAATATAGCATCACGTCTTGACCATATCACATCACAACATGCCCCGCAAAAACAAGTTAGACGTCCTCTACTTTGTTGTTGCAAATTTTACGTGGCTGCTATGGGCTTAAGCAAGAACCAATCTCACCTACGCATCAAAACCACAACGATATTTCGTCAAATAGACTCCGCTTTAACCTTCTCAAGGACCGGGCGTAGCCACACTCGGTTCAACTAAAGTGAGAGAGACAGACACCCGCCAGCCACCTTTAAGCACGAATGCTCGTGAACGGTGAAACCAGTCTCGCGTAAGCGACGCGTAATGTCGGTCCGGGCCGCTTCATCTCACAATACCGCTGAACCAAAGTATGACATGCTGGTAGGCAGTATGACTTGTATCGCCCACAACTCACTTGTGTTCTACTCGTGCATATGACATCAACGCATAAAACCAGGCTCGATACCACTGTTGGGGGAACGCAGTAATTTCAAAAATTTCCACGCACACACAGGGACCATGGTGATGGCATAGCAACGAGAGGGGAGAGTGTTGTCTACGCACCCTCAGAGACCGTAGAAGCGAAGCGATCACAACGTAGAGGAAGTAGTCAGACGTTCTCCTCGCGATCCTGCCGATCCAGCGCCGTTACTCCGGCACCTCCGAGTCGATGATGACGTAGAGGAAGTAGTCAGACGTTCTCCTCACGATCCGGCCGATCCCAGCTGTTACTCCGGTGCCTCCGAGTTCTTGGCACACGCTCAGCTCGATGACGCTCCACGGGCTCCGATCCAGCAAAGCCTGGGAGAAGGAGTTCCGTCAAGACGACGGGCGTGGTGACGATCTTGATGTTTCACCGACGCAGGCTTCGCCTAAGCACCGCTACGATATGACCGAGGTGGAATATGGTGGAGGGGGGCACCGCACACGGCTAAGGAACGATCTCAAGGATCAACTTGTGTGTCCTAGGGTGCCCCCCTTCCCCCGTATATAAAGGAGGGAGGGAGGAGGTGGCCGGCCCAAGGGGAAGGCGCACCAAGGAGGGGGAAACCTACTCCAAGTAGGTTTCCCTCTCTTTTCCTTATCTTATTTGGAGGGGGAAGGAAAGAGTACTAGTATTAGGAAGTAGTACTAGTAGTAGGAATAGGAAGAGGGGGAAGGAGAAAGGAAAGGGGGGGCCGGCCCCCTTCCCCAATTCGGATTGGGCTTGGGGGGGCGCGCCCCCCTCCCTTGTTCCTTCTCCCTTCCTCCTACATGGGCCCAATAAGGCCCATATACCTCCCGGGGTTCGGTAACCTCCGAGCTCCAAACTTCTCCGAACCTTTCCGGTGTCCAAATATATCCGTCCAATATATCAATCTTTATGTCTCGACCATTTCGAGACTCCTCGTCATGTCCGTGATCATATCCGGGACTCGAACAACCTTCGGTACATCAAAATACACAAACTCATAATATAACCGCCATCGAAACCTTAAGCGTCACGGACCCTACGGTTCGAGAACAATGTAGACATGATCGAGACACATCTCCGGTCAATAACCAATAGCGGGACCTGGATGCCCATATTGGCTCCTACATTTTCTACGAAGATCTTTATCGGTCAGACCGCATAACAACATACGTTGTTCCCTTTGTCATCGGTATGTTACTTGCCCAAGATTTGATCGTCGGTATCCAATACCTAGTTCAATCTCGTTACGGTAAGTCTCTTTACTCGTTCCGTAAGACTTCATCTCCCAACTACCTCATTAGTTGTACTGCTTGCAAGGCTTATGTGATGTGTATTACCGAGAAGGCCCAGAGATACCTCTCCGACAATCGGAGTGACAAAACCTCATCTCGAAATACGCCAACCCAACAAGTACCTTTGGAGACACCTGTAATACTCCTTTATAATCACCCGATTACGTTGTGGACGTTTGGCAGTACCAAAGTGTTCCTCCGGTAAACGGAGTTGCATAATCTCATAGTTACAGGAACATGTATAAGTCATGAAGAAAGCAATAGCAACATACTAAACGATCAAGTGCTAGGCTAACGGAATGGGTCATGTCAATCAGATCATTCTCCTAATGATGTGATCCCGTTAATCAAATGACAACTCATGTCTATGGTTAGGAAACATAACCATCTTTGATTAACGAGCTAGTCAAGTAGAGGCATACTAGTGACACTCTGTTTGTCTATGTATTCACACATGTATTATGTTTCCGGTTAATACAATTCTAGCATGAATAATAAACATTTATCATGATATAAGGAAATAAATAATAACTTTATTATTGCCTCTAGGGCATATTTCCTTCATTAAGTGCAGCCAAATTCGATTTATTCCTCACATGCACAATAATACGAAACTCTACCCACGACAATTGGACATTGCATTGCAGAATTGAACCAAGCAGTTAACTAAACGCCACAACAAATGAACCAAACATTAACTGAGCACCACATTGCACAATATAACATTGAACCAAGCAGTTAACTAAACACCACAACAAACGAACCAAACATGCACTAAGCACCACATTGCACAATATAACATACTCCTAATAGAAGATCAGAGGGTTAACCAAACAGTTAACTACAACCAATTGTAGCAATTGTATTTGTTTCTCATGTATTACTACAGCCAAATTCAATTTATTCCTCACATGGTATACAATAACAGAATGCACCCATAATTTTGTAAAGATAAATTCGATTTATTTCTCACATGGAAGACAATACAAAATTGCAGCCTGAAGAATTGAACATCACATTTGCAGAATTGAACCAAACAGTTAACTGAAGATGACAACTAATTAACAAAACAGTTAATAAGTGAGCACCACACTGTACGATATAAAACATATACACTAGAGCAACCGATTGCATGGTGAAATTAGATAGCACAATTCACTAGATTTTGTGAAGGAAAGCAGGAGCAGCACACACACCGACCGAGCATGCTTGACCGGCGTAGCTAGCAAATGGCAACGTGCTCCTTTAAGATCAGGGGGTCGGCACGAATGCAGCCATCGTGACCTCATCCGTGCGTGCGGCAGCGATTTGCTTCTCCGCTGCCAAATGCTCCTTGAGGTCCTGGCTATACTGCATGCACCATGGCTTAGGCCGACGCTTAGTTGGTGGAGGGGTCGGTGATTTGGGTGGAAAGTGTCGCGCTCGCGCCGGCGGTCAGGGCATGTGGGATGTGGAAGGAGGAGGAGGAGGATAGGGGTCAGGTACGGATTTCCTGCCGGGATAGGCGAGGCCAAGGAGCGTGAAGGAGGGTCGCCGGCGAGGAGGCGGCGGCGCTGCAAGCAAGGTGTTAAGGTTTCAACTTGGAAAGGAAGGCGGAAAGAGGGGAAATGTGGCTTTTGGTAAGGGGGATGGGGCGGGGAGGTAGATATTTCCGTGGAAGCCGAAAATTTGGAATTGCTTCAGCCAAAAAATTACGCCATAGTGACATCGCATACGCCCCTTATTCAGAACTGTGTACGATATGTGAACATCACAAACGATTCAGATAGCTTAACCCGTGTGTGTTGAGTTTGAACGTCAAAAAATTTGGTTCGAATTTCCTTTGTTACAGTGGTCATCCTCGTCGTTGCATAATTTGGGTACACAAAGGAGGCTAACTTCTTAATCAAGCAAGTTCAGCAATTAAACATAGCTAGCTGACCTAAACATTACTCTAATAAATTAAAGATCGGCACTCTTAATTAAAAAAACAAAGAGTAGTACTATGGCTGGTGCTCGTCGATCTCCGCCACTGCTCTCCATGTCCAGCTAGAGCCCGACGATCTCCTGGGGAAGGGGCTCCATGGCATCAATTGCACCATACTCGGCAAGCATCTCGCCATCCGCGTCCGCCATATCTTTGGAGAGGGACGCCACGAGCTGGGCGTGGGCGGATGCCATGTGGGCTCTGGTGGGCTCCGTCATGGCAAGGTATGCCGCGCAGGAATGGACGGTTGCTCGAACTCTCTCGGCGATTGCCAGCTCTTCGGCCGTGGGTTGCCGACTATTGTCGGAGAAGCTTCGTTCGATTTGTGCGGTGACCGCCATGACCAAGGTGTGGACGGCCTCGACATGGTAGTGGGTGGCCTCCAGCAGGGCTAAGGCCGCCGCTGCAGAACGGACATCTACTGTGCCGCTCTAGCCAGTTGCTATCCCCAAGGCAGATGCTGCTGCCGCCACCTGAGAAGCAACAGCGGCCGTTCGAGCTTCCTTGGCCGCCCGGACGTAGAGTGCGGCCGCCCTCACGAAGCTTGTTAGCATGCGCCCGGCACCTGCAGCCGCACTCTCGTTGGAGTGGGCAGCCGAAGTTGCCCTTACGACGTGGGTCCACGTCCCCATCTTTCACCGGCGACGAATGAACAGTGAAATGATATTTGGGGAGGGAGCTAGCTAGTGTGCTTGACACGCCGGTTGTGGACTGTAGCCGACGCACCTTCTCTCGTAAGGCATGGGCCTACTATACACTGACGGTGCTCCAAGATATTTTGTGCTGCATCTCACACGGTTGGTGATAATAAACTATGTGCGATCTACTTGATTTATCGTCTTGATCATTTGAATTACGTAATGCTCACAACTACAAAGGATGGTGTTTGAATTGTTAGAACTTTTATCTGCAGTGAACATGCAACTATAGGTGTGTCGTCAAAAAAATTGGAATTATTCAGGGTTCTTTTGTACATTTTTATACATTAACTGGGTTTTCCAGGCATTTTATGCGCATAATTCAAATTTGAAATACATGCACATGCTCTAGTGCATATAAACTTATTGAAAAATCAAATAGGTGTCCTTGGTTGCATGCTTAGGTCCCACGCAAGAAACGGGAATGAATTTCAAACACCCTGCCACCGTCACTCGGCCGACAACATTGAGATACCTGGTTTTTAAATTCTAGTAAATCCAAAACTCGTCTGAAATTCATGAAACTTGGCATGATATCATGTAGCGGCATCAACATACCATGGTAAAATTTTATTCCCATTTGGGGCAGGTTTGGGTATATGCTTCTCACAAACCGGAGCTTCTCACAACAAGCATGATGGTTCTCGGTAGGGAACGCACCTTTGGGGACGAAATGATATCCATTGCCTCTTATTGCTTTCAATTTTTTTTCTCATGTCAACATAGATACAGGAGTGTTGTGTGAAGTTTTGTGATTTTTCGGGGTTTATTTGGACATTCTTATGCATTAACTGAGTTTTCAATGCATTTATGTGCATAATTCAAATTTGAACCACATGCACATGCTCCGGTGCATATAAATTGGTTGAAAAATCAAATCTGTGTCCTAGGGTGCATGCTTAGGTCCCATGCAAGAAATAGGAATGAATTTGAACACTGTGGCACCGTTGATTGCCGGGAAAACATTGAGATGCCTAGTTTTTAAATTCTAGTAAATCCAAAACTCGTCTGAAATTCATGAAACTTGGCATGCTATCATGGAGCGGCATCAACATGCCGAGGTACAAATTTTGTCCCATTTGGGGCAGGTTTGGGTATATGCTTCTCACAAACCGGAGCTTCTCACAACAAGCATGATGGTTTTCGATAGGGAACTCCCACCTTTGGGGACGAAACGATATCCATTGCCTCTTATTGCTTCCAATTTTTTTTCTCGTGTCAACATAGAATAACAGGAGTGTTGTGTGAATTTTTGTGATTTTTCGGGGTTCGTTTGGACATTTTCATGCATTAACTGAGTTTTCAATGCATTTATGTGCATAATTTAAATTTGAACTACATGCACATGCTCCAGTGCATATAAATTGGTTCAAAAATCAAATCTGTGTCCTAGGGTGCATGCTTAGGTCCCATGTAAGAAATGGGAATGAATTTCGAAAACCAGGGCACCGTTGATTGCCGGTAAAACATTGAGATGCCTGGTTTTTAAATTCTAGTAAATCCAAAACTCATCTGAAATTCATGAAACTTGGCATGCTATCATGGAGCAGCATCAACATGCCGAGGTACAAATTTTGTCCCATTTGGGGCAGGTTTGGGTATATGCTTCTCACAAACCAGAGCTTCTCACAACAAGCATGATGGTTTTCGGCAGGTAACGTCCCACCTTTGGGGACGAAACGATATCCATTGCCTCTTATTGCTTCCAAATTTTTTTCTCATGTCAACATAGAATAACAGGATTGTTGTGTTAATTTTTGTGATTTTTCGGGGTTCGTTTGGACATTTTTATGCATTAACTGAGTTTTCAATGCATTTATGTGCATAATTCATATTTGAACTACATGCACATGCTCCAGTGCATATAAATTGGTTGAAAAATCAAATCTGTGTCCTTGGGTGCATGCTTAGGTCCCATGCAAGAAATGGGAATGAATTTTGAGCACCAGGCACCGTTGATTGCCAGCAAAACATTGAGATGCCTGGTTTTTAAATTCTAGTAATCCAAAACTTGTCTGAAATTCATGAAACTTGGCATGCTATCATGGAGCGGCATCAACATGACGTGGTACAAATTTTGTCCCATTTGGGGCAGGTTTGGGTATATGCTTCTCACAAACCGGTGCTTCTCACAACAAGCATAATGGTTTTCAGTAGGGAACGTCCCACCTTTGTGGATGAAACGATATCCATTGCCTCTTATTGTTTTCAATTTTTTTTCTCATGTCAACATAGAACAACAGGAGTGTTGCGTGAGTTTTCGTGAGTTTTCGGGGTTCGTTTGGACAATTTTTATGCATTAACTGAGTTTTCAATGCATTTTATGTGCATAATTCAAATTTGAACTCCATGCACATGCTCCAGTGCATATAAATTGGTTGAAAAATCAAATATGGGTCCTTGGGTGCATGCTTAGGTCCCATGCAAGAAATGGGAAAGAATTTTGAGCACCAGGGCACCGTTGATTGCCAGCAAAACATTGAGATGCCTGGTTTTTAAATTCTAGTAGTCCAAAACTCGTCTGAAATTAATGAAACTTGGCATGCTATCATGGAGCGGCATCAAAATGCCGTGGTACAAATTTTGTCCCATTTGGTGCAGGTTTGGGTATATGCTTCTCACAAACCGAAGCTTCTCAGAACAAGCATGATGGTTTTCGGTAGGGAACGTCCCACCTTTGGGGACGAAACGATATCCATTGCCTCTTACTGCTTTCCAATTTTTTTTCTTGTGTCAACAAAGAACAAGAGGAGTGTTGTGTGATTTTTTTGTGATTTTTCTGGGTTCGTTTGTACATTTTTATGCATTAGCTGAGTTTTCAATGCATTTATGTGCATAATTCAAATTTGAACTACATTCATATGCTCCAGTCCATATAAATTGGTTAAAAATCAAATCTGTGTCCTTGGGTGCATGCTTAGGTCCCATGCAAGAAATGGCATGAATTTCAAACACCAGGGCACCGTTGATTGCCGGCAAAACATTGAGATGCATGGTTTTTAAATTCTAGTAATCCAAAACTCGTCTGAAATTCATGAAACTTGGCATGCTATCATGGAGCAGCGTCAACATGTCGTGGTACAAATTTTGTCCCATTTGGGCCAGGTTTGGGTATATGCTTTTCACAAACCGGAGCTTCTCACAACAAGCATGATGGTTTTCGGTAGGGAACGTCCCACCTTTGGGGACGAAACGATATCCATTGCCTCTTATTGCTTTCAAATTATTTTCTCATGTCAACATAGAGCAACAGGAGTGTTGTGTGAATTTTTGTGATTTTTCGGGGTTTGTTCGGACATTTTTATGCATTAACTGAGTTTTCAATGCATTTATGTGAATAATTCAAATTTGAACTACATGCACATGCCCCAGTCCATATAAATTGGTTAAAAAAATCAAATATGTGTCCTTGGGTGCATGCTTAAGTCCCATGCAAGAAATGGCATGAATTTCAAACACCAGGGCACCGTTGATTGCCGGCAAAACATTGAGATGCCTGGTTTTTAAATTCTAGTAATCCAAAACTCGTCTGGAATTCATGAAACCCGGCATGCTATCATGGAGCGGCGTCAACATGCCGTGGTACAAATTTTGTCCCATTTGGGGCAGGTTTGGGTATATGCTTCTCACAAACGGAGCTTCTCACAACAAGCATGATGGTTTTCGGTAGGGAACGTCCCACCTTTGGGGACGAAACGATATCCATTGCCTCTTATTGCTTTCAATTTTTTTTTCTCGTGTCAACATAGAGCAACGGGAGTGTTGTGTGAATTTTTGTGATTTTTCTGGGTTCGTTTGGACATTTTTATGCATTAGCTGAGTTTTCAATGCATTTATGTGCATAATTCAAATTTGAACTACATGCATATGCTCCGGTCCATATAAATTGGTTAAAAAACAAAATATGTGTCCTTGGGTGCATGCTTAGGTCCCATGCAATAAATGGCATGAATTTCAAACACCAGGGCACCGTTGATTGCCGGCAAAACATTGATATGCCTGGTTTTTAAATTCTAGTAATCCAAAACTCGTCTGAAATTCATGAAACTTGGCATGCTTTCATGGAGCGGCGTCAACATGACGTGGTACAAATTTTGTCCCATTTGGGGCAGGTTTGGGTACATGCTTCTCACAAACCGGAGCTTCTCGCAACAAGCATCATGGTTTTCGGTAGGGAACGTCCCACCTTTGGGGACGAAACGATATCCATTGCCTCTTATTGCTTTCAAATTTTTTTCTCATGTCAACATAGAGCAACAGGAGTGTTGTGTGATTTTTTTTTGATTTTTCGGGGTTTGTTTGGACATTTTATGCATTAGCTGAGTTTTTAATGCATTTATGTGCATGATTCAAATTAGAACTACATGCATATGCTCCAGCCCATATAAATTGGTTAAAAAATCAAATCTGTCTCCTTGGGTGCATGCTTAGGTCCCATGCAAGAAATGGCATGAATTTCAAACACCAAGGCACCGTTGATTGCCGGCAAAACATTGAGATGCCTGGTTTTTAAATTCTAGTAAATCCAAAATTCTGTTAACCATTCACGTGATGCCACGTGTCTTGGTTTTAATGGCTGTAGGAGGTGCCGTGCGGACAGCTGCTTGACCTTGTCTGAACGGGTTTTCTGCAGCTCTTGATCGCAAACAATTTAGATAGAACACCCGTATGGAAAGTGAGAGCAGCGCGGGATTTTTGCATCCCATCAATGCAAACGGTTGTTCTGGATGACCCGTGTGCAACCACGTACAAACAATTTGGTAAGATTTGCATCTGTCATATTGGGTATGTTGCCATTTGTCAAACTAGAAAGATATACATTTGTTGATCTAGTAACGTTGCCATTTGTCAATCCTTGTAACACTGCGATTTGTCCAAATATGCTACTAGAAATCATTAACACTATGTAATTTTTGCAACTAAAATTCAGTAATTAAGCATAGATTTCATTCATAGGTTAAGCAGTCGTTCTTAATTTGTACAAACAGTTCAACTCGACAGCTGAACCGACCAAACTTCTCCCCAATTGTTGCCAACCACGTACTGAAATAGCTAGTTCAACTATATATACTAGCTAATTTTAAGTACGTTGTACAGTTCGACCACACATCTATGTGAGATGAACTGAACAAAATAGCCCCTAAATACTACTACTACCATGGAGGGGCTTTGTGCTACTTCCGACAGCTTCTCCTCTGCCGAGCATGCTCAGTAAGAGGCAGAGGAGGAGGGGGGCTACCGACGAGCCGGAGAAATGCACATCAGGCTCGCCACTTTTGCATGTTCATGGCTTCGCCACTCGGCCCACTGCCGCTCCAGACGATCCCTCTCGAAGCGGCCGGACAGCTTGTAGATCTCCTGATTCCTCGCCTCTGCTTCGACGTGTGCTGCCGCCACGGCTGCGGTAAGGCTCTTTGCATGCTCGACAAGGCGCTCCTCCTCCTCCCGCAGGAACTCGATGTAGCGTGCAAGGTCGCTGACGCACATGCGGTCCTCCACCTCCGCCTCCTTCCTTAGGGCGGCGGTGGTGGAGCGAGTGATGATCCCGGCGGTCGACGGGGGCATGTGGCCACGGTGGCCGACGATGGGGTGGCGGCCACGATAACCACCTCCCGCCTTCGGGTCGTGGTGGCGAAGCGGGTGATGGCCACGGTGGCCGGCAGTGGGGTGGCGGACACGATGGCCACCTCCCGCCTTCGGGCCGCGGCGGCGGAGCGGGAGATGGCCCTGGCTTTCGACGGTGGTGTGGCGGCAACAGCGGCCGGCAACAGCTGCCGACGGGCAGCGGCGGCGGAGCGTGTGGTGGGTGTTTCGCGCACACCCAACAGGGACGCCACGCGCACTAGACTACGCCGCCGCCACGGTGTAGCCTCCCAACTGGCGCTGTCCTCTGTGACGGCGGAGTGGCTGAGCAACGACGACGGACCAGTGCCATTGGCGATTGTGGGAGAAGTAGCTGAGATATGCTACAAGGAGGGAGGGGAAAATGCGACGCAGGACTCGCCGGCCGTGAGGGTTTTGAAGAAGGTCGGTAAGCATTGGGATTTGGGGGGATTTCACCGAGTCGGGCGGGAAGCTTGCGTGGGAACGGGCTCCCCGACGATTCATTGGCGCCACCATTTGGCCAAAAGAACGCCCCCGCGCGCTGCGCAAGCTTCCGCTGTAAGCTGTCTGGGGCAGCGGGGTGACAAGACGTGTGAGAGGAGGACGAGAGGACACGTACACATACAGTTAACAAAAAACCGTTTGCGATTTAATTACCTACTATAGCCCGTCCTGGTTTATAAGTAGGATTTAACTAATAAAATATGAATGCATGTTGCCATAGATTATATCATCGGAGTCGTATTTGAACATAGTTTCCAGCTATACAATTTTTGTAACACGCATTAACAATTTTTTGGTTAAATTTAAGGTTATACACCAGCAGGCGTTTGCCCGCAACACACGCGGCTTATTCCATCACAAACAGCTCTGATGGATCAACTGTCTGCAACGTATCGCAACTCTAATATGATTCGTGCTTTATGTCTCCAACATCGCTCACACAGTTCATTTTATTTGCCACGTATCGCTGTGCTGTCCTCTGCTCGTGTCCCTCGGCAAGCTCTGCTCGCCATTAGGCGCCGCAGCGCGCTGTGCGCACCGTTAGGTGCCGTGACGCGCTCTGTCACGTCCGTTGGCGCATTCTGCTCGCGTCCATCGGTGCGCTCGGCTTGTGGACAACTTTTCCTTGAGGCAACCGCGCAGCGCTCTGCTCGCGTCCCTTCGCTCATGCTCTGCCAGCGGTTGGGCGTGCACACGATCACGTCGGGGGGCCCATATGCATGCGGTTGCGCCACGCACGTTGCCACGCGCTGCAGTTACGTGCGGCATGATGGAGTTACGCTGGCGCAAATTAGAATCGCCATCGTGGCTCGCCGATATTCCTGGCCGTCTGGCTTCCCTTTAATTCCCGCGGTCATTATAACCTTAGTCTCTTCAACCTTTCGATCGCGCCCCACAACACAACAAGCATACCCACGATGACACATAGAGAGGGGATGTCCGGCGGCGCTCCAATGGAGTTCGACGAGCATAGAGTGGAGACCCACGCGAGGGAGACGGATCTATCGGTGGTGTACACCATCGACCCGGCCATGGTGGACGACTACATCAACCACATTGAGCAGTTGCTTGCTAGAGACAAGTACAAGGTGGTCGGCATCGACCTCCAGTACACCGCCGGTTGTTCCGACATAGATCAGAAGGTTGTCGTCACCCAGTTGTGCATGCGCCATCATGTCCTCATCTACCACTACTGCATGGCCACAAAGCCTTGCGACCGTTTCAACAGGTTTGTCAACATCACCGACTACAAGTTCGCCATGGTGGATACCAAAGATGATGTAAAAGCGCTCAGTGTTACGGGCTTGGCCTGCAAGAACCTTGTTGAAATCCGTGACCACTACAGGGTCTAGGGCAGCACGAAGCAGGACTACCTGGTCAAACTCGCCTCGGCCATCATCGACCCCTAAGATGAAGCAGGATGCCCAGAGAACAAGTCCCATATCCTGGCACAAGGCCTGGATGCGGCAACTGGATGAACCTCACCTCAGGTTCGCGGCCAAGAGTGTGTACACATGCTACGAGATGCACAGGCGGATCGTTGACATGAGGAAGTGCCTCGTTACCCAAACCGACGAGCCCGGATCGAGCCACAAGAAGAGCAAGCATCACAAGAAGTAGATGATGATTAGATGATCGTTTATGCTAGTGAATCATGCATGTAATATATAGTTTACTCTATTGGTGTCTGTGGAAATGTCATGCGTGTAGTAGCCACCTATGTAATTATGCATGTAATAGTTTACTTTGGTGTGTGCAAATGCCATGGTTGTAGTAGCCACCTATGTAAGTGGATGTTTAATTTGATTATGCAAGCATGTCCTTATAAGTGTGTGTGTCTATATATATATATGTTGTTGTTCTGTATGCAGTCCCATCGCACAACACACAGGTCTTATTAGCAGCAACCGTCTGTGTTCTTATTAGTCTTCAGACACATTTCTGATTACAGACCTGTTTGCCGCGTATCACACACATCTTGTTAATTTGAACCGTTTCTTTTCTCATGTCTCAACGCAAACAGTTCATCCAAGTGAACCGTATGTTGTACATCGCACACACCTTTGATCTGGCTGCCCGTTTGTTCTGTTCCTCCTCATCGCAAACAGTTCATTGAACTAAACCGTATGCCGTTCATCGCACACGCAACTCAAACCGGAACCGTGTTTGATGCATCCGTCATCGCAAACGTTTTACACATTTCTGACGGTTTTCATACAGCACCGTTCGCGATTATGGCATCGCACACAATTTCTCAAAGGGTCTCTGATCATAGTGTCGCGTTAGCAGCATCCTGAAGTACTGCAGGATGGGTCAAAAAAGTAACAGAGGGGTACCCCAAGGGGAGCATAACCCACGTGGGCACACCTGGAGGCCTAGATGCACCCTGGTGGGTTGTGCCCACCTTGGTGGCCTCCCGCACCACCTATCTGATCTATAAATACCCCAATATTCCAAAAACCCTAGGGGAGTCGACAAAACACAATTCCAGCCGCTGCAAGTCCTAGAAACCACAGATCCAATCTAGATACCATCACGGAGGGGTTTATCATCCACATTGGTGCCTCTCCGATGATGCGTGAGTAGTTCATTGTAGACCTACGGGTCCGTAGTTAGTAGCTAGATGGCTTCCTCTCTCTCTCTCTCTCTCTCTCTTGATTCTCAATACAATCGTCTCTTGGAGATCTATTTGATGTAACTCTTTTTGCGGTGTGTGTGTTGGGATCTGATGAACTTTGAGTTTATGATCAGATCTATGTTTTTATCCATGAAACTTATTTGAGTCTTTTGATCTCTTATATTCATTACTACATATAGCCTCGTATTTCTTCTTCGAATCTTTGGTTTAGTTAGGACGACTAGATCGATTTTCTTGCCATGGGAAGAGGTGCTTTGTGATGGATTCAATCTTACGGTGCTCAATCCTAGTGACAGAAAGGGAAATGACACGTATGTATCGTTGCTATTAAGGATAACAAGATGGGGTATATTCCTACATGAATAGATCTTGTCTACATCATGTCATCATTCTTATTGCATTACTCCTTTTCTCCATAAACTTAATACACTAGATGCATGCAGGATAGCGGTCGATGTGTGGAGTAATAGTAGTCGATGCAGGCAGGAGTTGGTCTACTAATCTTGGATGTGATGCCTATATAATGATCATTGCCTGGATATCGTCATAATTATTTGAAGTTCTATCAGTTGCCCACCAGTAATTTGTTTACCCACCGTATGCTATTTTTTCGAGAGAAGCCACTAGTGAAATCTACGGTCCCCGGGTCTCTTCTTTATCATATTTGCCTTTGAGATCTATTTGTATTCGCTTTTATTTTCAAATCTATTAATACAAAAAAACCCAAAATACCTTGCTGCATTTTTTTGTTATTTATTTTATCTCGCATTCCCACGAGATCTATTTATCCAATCTACTACAACTTTATCTATCTTTTTACCCGGGAGGGATTGACAACCCCTCTTTTACGTCGGGTTGTAAATATTTGTTCTTTGTGTGCAGGTACCATTCGCCTAGTGTTGCGTGGTTCTCCTACTGGTTCGATAACCTTGGCCTCATCATAGAGGGAAATACCTACCGTAGTTGTGCTGCATCATCCCTTTCTCTTTGGGGAAATACTGACGTAGTTCAAGGCGCATCACATTTCCACACATGATTTGTTCCCCTTTTAGCCCATTTCTTTTTTGAAACACATCAAAGAGATGATTTGTGGAATCCTTTGGATTCACTAGTCATTAGTACCAATATCGGGGCGAATATCTCTTTTTAATTGAAATATCACGGTTGAACCAAAGGTGAAATGAGTGTAAAAATGTCACTCACCAACTCCCCCAAGCTTAAACACGATCTTCCACGAGCAACATAAATATAAATCTAAGTCATAGGGAACTCAATTGTTTAAACCGAAATAACAAGAAGGTTTTTGGGTCACTTACGATCGGTATGCCTAGATAGCCCTCCCCTTCTTGACCTGAAAATTAGAATAGTTGTAAGACTGGCATGGTCATAGTGAAATTGTTAGTGAAGCAAATATAATCAACTCAAAGTTCTTGATCTACAGATAAAACAACTTTGCAACACTCTATTCTATTTATTCTAGATAACACTTGCTTGCCGGAAATGCACGGAAGAGTTTCTCTTTAGATAGAGCCGATAAAACATAGGTTAGGGAGTGTAAGCATGTAGTAGAATATGATGCTCTAATGTTCTTATGCACACCTACAATCAATTCCTCCTCAAGTATCTTAAGCACTTTATTTCAATCATTTTGTGCTAGAACTTTGATTGTCACATGAAGGGATTATGACAACTAACTGATCATGCATAGGTTTTTGCTGTGGCATAATGTTTAGGAACTATGGACCTCTGATATACGTTTCTTGCGAGCTCTTTTGATCAGTTCCATTTATTTACCGCATACACACCATTTCAAGAGAAAGCCAAATAATATGTGTTTGTAGTTTGCCACTACGTATGGTAACAAACTCATAGCCGAAATCTAAGTATCGCTCTTGGTGGATCGTTCATTGGCCAGCGGAGTCCTCAACATAACATCAAGAAAGGTCACATTTACACACGCACACGTGCATATATTAGCAGGGCCATGGCACCAGCAAGGATCTGAAGCACCATGTAAGAGATAAACCACATATTTTTGGCATAATCTCGTTCACCCTTCAACTAAGTTCCTCTGGACAATTTAATCCACATGTGCTATCAAGTCTATTGAAATTAATAACATGGGGTTAAGCAATTCAAACATCACTCCTACTACAATTTTCTAAACTTCCAAGTCTTGAAAGACTTTCTCTTATGCATAGTTATTCTTGGTTAATATCATTTCATTCAAAAATTGTCCCACGACAAGTCTTGGTTGTCTAAACTAAACAGAACAAAGGCTACAAAATTATTTCCGCTACTAGAACAAAACCTTTTTCTTAACTATCAAGACTTACTCCCATCTACACATATCACACATACTACTACTACATCTACTCTAAGAGCATCTCTAGCCGTTCGATGCTTGAAATAGCGCTTCCTGGGGCCCAACCGGCGACAAAATCGGCCTGGGGGCGGTTGATTTCCGAATCGTAACACCAAGGTCGCCCGGATGCTATTTTTTTGAAAACTAAACTCGACCAAAGTTTGGCCAAACACGACACAAATCTGGAGGAAATTTAGGCATTTTCATTTATGTTTGTACAAATTGAAAACATAATTTAAAAACAAACTAAAAACAACAACTACTACTACGTCGACGCCTCTGCGCCACCCTTCTACATGCCGAGGAGCCTGTAGAAGTTGGTGCAGTCGCCGCCGTCATCGTCGGCGTCGCCATCCTTGCTGCACCCCTGCCCTGGGTCGCTGTGGTGGCCGGGGTTGGAAGGCCCGGGTGCCTCCTCGTCTCTATTGTCGAGGATGACGACGCCGCCCTCCCAGCGGCCGTGGCACCGGGCGGTGATCTCCTCGAGTGCGCGGCGCTGGCGTTCCATCTCCTGCCGGACGTAGTCGTCCCACGCCCATTTAAGGCTGGTCTCCTCGTAGGCGGCCATGGCCTCGTGCTCCTTCTTCACGGTGAGGAGCCCTGGCACGTTCTTCAGCTTGACGAGGCAGGACGAGGAAGGAGACGGGCACGGCCGCCCTCGTTGAAGACGAGGGTGCCGCCACGGGTGCACCGCCCGAGCGGCGTCTGCCGCGGCTCCGACTTGACAGGGAGGAGCGCCGGTGACCCAGAGGAGCAGGAGCCCGACGAGGACGAGAATGTCGTCCCCATCCACCTCGGTGTCCAGGAAATGTTGCAGCGCTAGGAGAAGGAGGGGCGCCGGGTACTCCAACCGTGGCGAGTTGCCGCCCTCGATGTTCTCGAGGATGGCTTTGATTGTGCGGCCGGGGACGCCCCACCATTGGCGCCGCCCCTCGGAGTTGGAGCAACCGCGGGGTTCAACATCGTTCATGGAGGCGAGCTGGTCGGCGTGGTGATACGTCTCCAACATATCTATAATTTATGAAGTATTAATGCCATGTTTAAGACAATTTTATATGGTTTTGGTATGATTTGCATGGAATTAACCCGGACTGACGTTGTTTTCAGAAGAACTACCGTGGTGGCGTTTCTTGTGCAGAAATAAAAGTTCTCCAAATGAAACGAAACTTGTTCACGATTTGTTTGGAACAAAAGAGGCACTAGAAGCTTCGTGGGAGGACCAGAAGGTGAAGGAGGCACTACTTTGCGGGGATCTTTGCTAAGGTGACACTACAATCAGAGACCCTTAGACGAAACTGTGTGCGATGCATTAATCGCAAACGGTGATGTAAAAAACATCAAAAAGGATGCAAAATGTTTGTGATGGCGGATACATCAAACACAGTTCAAATTTTAGTTGCATGTGTGATGCGGGGCATACGGTTCAGTTCAATGAACTGTTTGCGATGAGGAAGTGATACATCTCCAATGTATCTATAATTTTTTATTGTTCCATGCTATTATATAATCTATCTTGGATGTTTATATGCATTTATATGCAATTTTATATGATTTTTAGGACTAACCTATTAACCTAGAGTCCAGTGACAGTTTCTGTTTTTTCCTTGTTTTTGAGTTTCGCGGAAAAGGAATATCAAACGGAGTCCAATTGACCTGAAAATTTATGGAGAATATTTTTGGAAAATATAAAAAATACTGGAACAAAAAGACATCGGAGAAGAGTCCCGAGGCCACCACAAGGGTGGAGGGCACCCCCCACGGCGCGCTCCCCATCCTTGTCGTCGCCTCGTGGGCCTCCTTCACTTGTCCCCGACGCCAACACTTCCTATAAATCCCAAAACTTCCAGAACAGAACCTAGATCAGGAGTTTTGCCACCGCAAGCCTCTGTGGCCACGAAAAAACCAATCGGGAGCCCGTCCAGCACCCTTCCGGAGGGGGAAACCATCACCGGTGGCCATCTTCATCACCCCGGCGCTCTCCATGACGAGGACGGAGTAGTTACCCTCAGGGCTGAGGGTATGTACCAGTAGCTATGTGTTTGATCTCTCTCTCTCTCTCTCTCTCTCTCTCTCTCTCTCTCTCGTGTTCTTGATTTGACACGATCTTGATGTACCGTGATCTTTGCTATTATAGTTGGATCTTATGATGTATCTCCCCCTCTACCTTCTTGTAATGGATTGAGTTTTCCCTTCGAAGTTATCTTATCAGATTGAGTCTTTAAGGATTTGAGAACACTTGATGTATGTCTTGTATGTGCTTATTTGTGCTGACAATGGAATATTCACGTGATCCTCTTGATGTATGTTTTGGTGATCAACTCGCGGGGTCTGTGACCATGTGAAATTATGCATAGGAGTTGGCACACGTTTTTGTCTTGACTCTCCAGTAGAAACTTTGGGGCACTCTTTGAAGTTCTTTGTGTCGGTTTGAATAGATGAATCTGAGATTGTGTGATGCATATCGTATAATCAAGCCCGCGGATACTTGTGGTGACATTGGAGTATCTTGGTGACATTAGGGTTTTGGTTGATGTGTATCTTAAGGTGTTATTTTAGTACGAACTGTAGGGCTGTTTGTGACACTTATAGGAATAGCCCAATAGATCGATCAGAGAGAATAACTTTGAAGTGGTTTCGTACCCTACAATAATCTCTTCGTTTGTTCTCCGCTATTAGTGACTTTGGAGTGACACTTTTTTGCACGTTGAGGGATTGCTATATGATCTAATTTTGTTATCATTGTTGAGAGAACTTGCACTGGTCAAAGTATGAACCCTAGGCCTTGTTTCCAAGCATTGCAATACCGTTTTTGCTCACTTTTGTTACTAGTTACCTTGTTGTTTTTATATTTTCAGATTACAATACCTATATCAACCATCCATATTGCACTTGTATCACCATCTCTTCACCGAACTACTGGACCTATACAATATACCATTTTATTAGGTGTGTTGGGGACACAAGAGACTCTTTGTTATTTGATTGCAGGGTTGTTTGAGAGAGACCATCTTCATTCTCTGCCTCCCACAGATTGATAAACCTTAGGTAATCCACTTGAGGGAAATTTGCTATTGTCCTACAAAACTCTGCACTTGGAGGCCCAACAACATCTACAAGGATAAATTTGCATAGTAGACATTAGGAAGAAGAACAGAAACGGGCAGCCAAATGAAGGCGTGTGCGATATACGGCATGCATTTCAGTCCGATTAACTGTTTGTGATGAGGCAGAACAACAGAAACGGACAGCCAGATGAAGGTGTGTGATTGAGCACATACACTTCAGACGGATGAACTGTTTGCGATTAGGCAACAAAATAGAAATGGTCAGCCAGATCAATGTATCTGCGATTGACGACATACAATTCACACGGATGAACTGCAATTAGCCACAACAAACAGAACAAGTTAGACAGATCAACATGTGTGCGCTTGAGGGTGTCGGATTCAGGGCTCCGCGGACCCAAGAGAGGTTCAAACTTTGGGGCGTGTGCGAAGAACTCAACCTATCCAGCCAACAGTTCATCACCCCCATGGCCTAGCTCGATGAACCAGAAGGAAGACGGAAACGGTAGTCTATCCAGGTTCGGGCCACCTTGCGGTGTAAGACCCTACTCCTGCTTTGTGGTGGATTTGAATCACGGGGGCTGAGGATGAACTAGTACAAGGGAAGAACAACCTCAGGAGGTCTGCTTTGGCGAGAGAGTGAGTTGATGGGGTTCCGCCTCTCTTGGTGTTGGTTGGCCTATACTTATAGTGACCTTGGTCCTCTTCCCCCAAAACGAAGGCGGGAGGGATCCCACAATAGCCAATTTGAAAGGGGACGGTGGGCTCGGCGATGACATCCTGTCGCGGCAAACCACGACCACCTATGGGACCAGGAGGCCCCTTGCTGGTTCGGCAGGGGGACGTCGCGTTGCACAAAGAGTAGATGACTGTGGGGCAGCACGGCAGAGATCACACAGGCAATTTTACCCAGGTTCGGGCCGCCACGAGACGTTAAACCCTACTCCTGCTTTGGTGGATTGATGGTGGGAAGGTGGTGGTGGAGCGTAGTACACTTGCCCGGCAAGGGTTCCCTCGAGGCAGTATCGACTACGCGCGTATGGGGGTGTCAGTTATCCAACCTTCTAACCCTTTCTACGGTTTACATGGGCCTCCTTTTATAGATCAAGGGGTTACCACAGTAGTAAAGTAGTCATTATGCACTGATAAGATAGAAAACAATGCTATCATACCTAACACTGCAGGCTGACAGGGCGCATTAAATGCACCGCTTAGTGTCACATCATTGGTCGCCCGGCAAGAGCTTGCCGGGCTATCTTGCCAGCTCCGCGCTTGTTCGTTTGACGTCACAGGATGGGTGTCATCTGTGGGTTTCTTCTGTAGAGAATGGCTGCCATGTGGCGAATGGCTGCCACTTAATCACTTTGCGGCTTGACACCGCACTAATTGGCCACGTGGGTCGTGGTAGAGTGGTTGATGAGGTGGTTTTGCCTTCGTGAGCCTCGGCAGGCTCTGCCGGGATGCTTCGGTTGTCTACTTATGGGGGTGGCCTTGCCCCTTGCCGGGCTCGCCTGCCTGGCAAGGGAGGTTTTTCTCTTGATGATATCCTGCTTCTCTAGTTTGCTCTTGGTCCATCTGATCTGCATGGTGGTCCTTCAAATCTTTGGGTTCTTGCACTCTGATCCGAGTTGGTGATTCAACCTTGCTCTCGTGCATGTGCACAATCTGGGCAACAAAGCCAGGGTTTATTGCACCGACACATCCTTCCTGCCATCCTGGTGGTCTTGGTCTCGTTGCATGGGAATGGAAACATTTGCCTGATTCCATGGGACCCCGCGCCTGCGCTTGCCTCCTTAGCACCAAAGAGGAAACTGGCTCCTCTGCGCCCGCTGGCGCCCGCCTGGCCTTGGTCATCATGGCTTGCATCACCGCAACCTCATGAGGTTGCGCACCTAAATAGAAATCTCCGCTACTTAGGAGCAGCCCGGGGAGGCCGCTCCCTCAGGAGGTCTTAGCGTCGCCCGCCTCGCAAGGCTTGGCCCCTCGCAAGGGTCTTGTCTTGTTGGTGTTGTTGATGGGCCGTACCAGGCCGTCTGGCGAGCCACGCCGTGGGCCGCAGGAAGGCGAGTCTGGGTACCCTGGTTCCCAGAATGCCGACTGTAGCCCCGGGCCCAAGGCGCTCTCGGACTTGGCTTCGAGGCGAAGCCAAAGGGCAAGGGTGGAGCACCGCGGGCCACAATTGCGTGCAGGCCAGGCTGACGTGTGGCGCTTGATGGGACACGGGCCTGGCAAGGGAGGCTTCTCTCTTGACGATATCCTGCTTCTCTGGTTTGCTCTTGGTCCATATGATCTGCATGTTGGTCCTTCAAATCTTTGGGTTCTTGCACTCTGATCTTAGTTGGTGCTTCAACATTGCTCTCGTGCCTGTATACAATCTGGGCAACAGACCCAGGGTTTGTTGCACTAACAGAAGCCCTCGGGCCTGCCCCGAACACGCTGTCGAGCGTCGTCGGGGTAGAGCCTAATAAGTGCACAAGCAGGGTTGCTGAAGAGGTTGGTCTCTTGAGGTCTTCTTCTCTTCTTCATTAGCTTTGATTCCGGGCCAGTTTCCAGTTTCTCCGCGTGTCGTGTAAAGCCAATAGTGGTGGGGCCGCTCCAGTAAAGGCTCGTGAATGACTTTAACACACAGGGTAGAAACGGCCAATTCACTCTTCTCACCACGCCCTTATCCTTGGCCACGTATGCTGCATGCATCGCGCGGGGTAGGTAACGGAGGCGCGTGGCGTGGGAGAGCATCAGGGTGACGGGCCCGGTCGTCTTGAATTGGCGGAGGAGGACGGTGGCCGCCCGTTGATGGAGCAGCTCTCCTCCTTGTCCCGCCTATAAAAGGGAGGGGCGGAGGAGGGAGGATTTACCCATCCTTGCGTTCCTCCTCTTCTGTCTTCTGCTTCTTGTTGGATATGTCGAGGAAGAGAGCCTGGGGCCAGCCCCTGGTCTGCTGGTTGAGGCTACTGTCGTCAAATGTTGATGTTGGCACTCGGGGAGTGAGCCTGGTCCTTGTCGTGGCAAATCTCTTGGTTCCTTCGAGGCTCGGCTAGGAGGCGGGACTGGAGATCGTTGATAATCCCAGCAGTGCCCCTCCCGGAAGACTTGAGGCTGATGTCGACGAGAGGCACGCCTTCCTGTCCGCCAAGGTGGGGAGCGGCGTGCCTCGAGCCCCCGGGCCGTCTTGGCCGCTTGTTATCTCCCCGAGGGGGGCGCCGGACTGGAGTCTCGGCCTCCCCCTGGAACGGTGTTGAGGAAGGCTAAGCCAGGGGAGAAGGAGAAGGCGGGAGGCAGGTCGACCACTAGGAGCACGACTCCATCGACGCGTTCGTCTTGTACTGGTGACCTAATGTCCGTCTGTCTGGCTCTTCCCCTCTTTCCCCCGCGTCGTCATCACCATTTCTTCCGGCTGCCGAGGAAAGGCTTGTCCCCTCGGTGCTTCTGCTTCCCTCAAGAGTCTTCTGGCTGGGCCATGGCATCCTCCTCTACCGGTGCCTGTGCTGGAGCTCCTCACTTAGTCCTGGAAGTGGTGACCAGGGGACCCTCGAGGTGCTCCGCACGTCTTCCTCCTTTGCAACCTCACCACTCCCGATCTTGTCAGGCTGCGCTTGTTAGTTCCTGACAAGGATCGGGGGGGGGGGGGGGCATTGTGCCGGCGCATCGCCCATCCTCTTCTCTTCCCACCGCACTACCTGGGGTAAGAGGGACAGGGAGAGGAGTTTACAGAGCACCTATCTTTTTTCAATCTTAAATCTGTCGGCACTTGCCATATTTTAATTCAAATAATGTAATCTCTAGAGTTTGTGTGTGTGTTCTGTAATGCTTGTATTTGTATCAGCATATCAATGAAAAAGATGAACCTTGCCGGGAACCCGTGCATGTGTATGTCCATGCAGAGGTGAGATGCCTCTTTAATATAAATAAATGAGTTTTTACCTGACAGGCTATCTTGCCGGTACCCTTTTTGTCTGCCGGAGAGCTGCGTCTGCCGGGGAACAGACAAAGGGACCAGCCCCCCACCAACTTATTTTTACTTAAGGCCACTATGACCATCCTGACTGAAGAAACATTCGAGTCATGGATGGGAGCACCTAAGTTTCAAAAAAGTGGTGAGGCTTTCTTATGCACAAGTTATAGCTTACAGAACACTAACGGGCAGGAGGTAGAACTTATCTGTTTGGCTTGCTGGGGACCGCTGTGCCGGGCAATCTTCTCAACTCCTTGTCAAAGCCAAGTTCACGGCAGGAACCTGCAGCTTCATGCAGATGAGAATGAATGCAGGATGCAATCCTATCTATATGCATATGCAAATGCTCATGAAATGCTTATGCAGTGATCTTGGAATGGTCATGCATGCATGCAATCTTGGTTGGGGGCCCCCACAGTGCTTCTTTATTTTCTCTTGCACGGGTCATCGCCTGCTTTGGACAAGGGGTTACATGCACCGAGGCAAGGCATGTACAAAAGGGTGGCTGCCGGGCAGGGCCCGACAGCCGCACCTTATGGGTAGAACTTGCGGAGATGCTCAGTATTCCATGAGTTTTGCAACTGAGTACCATCTCCGATCTCCAGACGGACCGCGTCGGGTCTGGTGACTCGTACTACCCGGTAAGGGCCTTCCCACTTCGGTGACAACTTGTTTGTACCCTTGGCAGACTGAACACGCCTAAGGACAAGGTCACCTTACTTAAAACACCGGACGTGAACCCTGCGGCTATCATAGCGCCACAGCGCTTGCTAGTAGCATGCAGCACGCGTAGCAGCCCAGAGACGGTTCTCCTCGAGTAGCACATCATCATCACGCCGGTGCTGATCTTGCACTACTTCCTCGTAGGCAAGCACTTGAGGCGACCCATAAATGAGTTTCGTGGGGATAACTGCTTCTGCCCCATAGACCAGGGAGAAGGGAGTCTGCCCGGTAGCTCAGTTTGGTGTTGTTCTAAGGGACAAGAGAACTACCGGCTGCTCCTCGACCCACCCCCTGCCGTGCTTCTGCACCGTATCAAAAGTTCTTGTCTTGAGTCCATGCAGCACTTCAGCATTCGCCCTATCAGCTTGTCCATTGCTCCAGGGGTGTGCCACAGAGGCAAATGAGATATTGCATCCGAGGGCATGAACATATTGCATGAAGGCGTGGCTCGTGAACTGGGTGCCTTTGTCGGTGATGATCCTTGCCGGAACTCCAAAATGACACACCAATTCTTTCAAGAACTAGATAGCTGACTGAGCAGTCACCTTTCTCACGGTAGTCACTTCCGGTCACTTTGTAAACTTGTCGATGGCAACGAACAAGAATTCAAAGACCTCGATTGCTCGGGGAAAGGGGCCGAGGATACCGAGCCCCCAGATTGAAAATGGCCATGATAGAGGGATTGGTTGAAGAGCTTGGGCAGGCAGGTGTGTTCTCTTGGAATGGAACTGGCAGGTTTCGCATTTCGTGACGATCTCGACCGCATCTTGGAGGGCTGTGGGCCAATAGAATCCTTGCCGGAATGCTTTCCCAACTAATGCCCTTGATCCAATGTGGGATCCGCACATTCCTCTATGAATTTCAGCCATCAGTTCCTTTCCTTCTTCCCGGCAAACACACTTCAATTTCACACCGTTGGGCCTCCTTCTGTACAGAGTATCATCAACAAACTGATACATACTGGCCCTCCGGGCTACTTTTTCAGCTTCTTCTTGCTCGCCGGGAAGCTCTCCGGTTTGGAGAAAGTGGACAATGTGCCTTCTCTGCTGCGGGAGCACCAGTCTCATTCGCGGGGTCCATGGGCCCAGCTGGAGGGGGTGGTCTGACAGGCTATAAGGAGTTGTTTCCGGCAGGGTCTTTGCCAGGGGCGGATGGCTCTTCCGGGAGAGGCTTACCGTCGTCGAACTTTCTCCTCTTCCAGGCCATTGTTGCCGGGGATACGGAGGGCTGAGTGAGATGGAGAACAAAAGTCCATGGTTCCACAGGAAGCCTCTGTGCAACATACTTTGACAGATGATCAGCTATGTTGTTTTCCGCACGAGGTACGTGCTCTATTTGCAACCGTCAAAGCGCTCCTCCAATCTCCTCACTTCCTTGACGTATGCCTCCACCAATGGACTTTGAAAATCCTTGTTGACTTGTCTCACCACAAGCTGTGAATCTCCTCTAATGATCAGCTTATTAATTCCCAATTCAGCTGCAATCCTGAGACCAGCAAGAAGCCCTTCATACTCAACTGTATTGTTGGTGGCTTCTTCCCGGGAAAAATGCATTTGGACGACGTACTTGAAGTGCTCCTCGGAGGGGGCGACAAGAAGCACGCCAGCTCCTGCACCTTGTAGGGAAAAAACACCATCAAAATACATAATCCATTCTTGGGGTGTTTCCTTGCCGGGGATAACTATTTCTGTTACTCCTCATCAGGGGTTGGCGTCCATTCTACAATAAACTCTGCCAACGCCCTGCTCCGGATAGTTGATGTGCTCTCAAACTTCAAACCAAAGCTGGATAACTCCAAAGCCCACTCAACTATTCTGCCGATAGCGTCGGGGTTTCGGAGTATCCTTTGCAATGGAAAACGAGTAACAACCGTGATCTCATGGGCTTGGAAGTAGTGGCGAAGTTTCCTTGAGGCTATGATGAGACCAAAGATTAACTTCTGCATGCCAGAGTACCTCGATCTAGCCCCCTCGTAACAAGGAGCTGACGAAGTACACTGGGCGTTGCACCACCTCCTTCATTGCCGCGTACTTGGGGTTGCTCTCATTGTCGTGCTCATTGATGTCCTGACCCTTCTCTGATTCTGCCGGTCTGTGCTCACTTTTTGCCTCATGCATAGCTCGATGTGCTATCAAGGCCGCACTGACCACTTGGTTGGTTGCCGCCAAGTATAGCAACAACGGCTCCTAGGGTTTGGGAGCAACGAAAGTAGGCACAGAGGACAAGTAGGCCTTCAACTCTTGCAAAGCTACGTCTGCTTCTGGGGTCCACTTCATAGGGCCTGCCTTCTTCAAAATTTTGAAGAACGGCAGGGCACGCTCGGCAGACTTGGAGATGAATCTGCTTAGAGCGGCAACACATCCTGTCAGGTGCCTCACATCCTTAACTGTCATTGGCGCTTGGACCTGCTCGATGGCCTTGATCTTGTCGGGGTTGGCTTCGATTCCCCGATGGGATACAAAGAACCCAAGCAACTTGTCGAAGGGAACATGTCACAGCCCAAGAATTGTTTGTAATTAGTTGCATCAGCATCCATGCATCATGTCTAAAATTATTTGAAATTGAAATGGGGATGTTCAAACCCTAGCACCAAATGGAATTCAAATAGGCCCAACTAAAATCATTTTCAATGAACCCAGAATGCCCTTCGAAAATGTTCATGATTTCTGATAAAGGTGAAAACCTCTGCAAAAAATGATGAACATATTTCTAGGTCATTCCTGGATTTTTGAATTAAATCATATTGTATCTGACTTTGGGCATTTAAACACTATAAATAATTTAAATGCTCAGATAATGCTGAAACTAAATGTGGGCCACTGGAATAATCCAGAGAGTGTCCACAAATTATTCCAACATTTCAAAAAATGCTTTAGTATTTTTACTAAAGCCAAAATTGCAGTAGAAAAATAGAAAACAGAAACAAAATTAGAAAACTATAGAGAGGCAAAAACTTACCAGGTCTACACTGTAGCGGCCCAGCACTGTTCCCGGCCCAGCCCAGGGACAGGGGCATCTTCTTCCTCATGTCGGTGGGCACGAGGGCGTGTGCCCATGGCACGCTAGCCACCTCCTGCTTACCTGCTCGCCGATGGAAGCATCCGAGGGCGCCAAGCACTCCCCCTCGACACCCCTGGACCGCTCCCTGATACGTCTCCGTCGTTGTCGGCGTTCTGGGAACGGGGGTACCCAGACTTGCCTGCCTGCGGCCTGCGGCGTGGCTTAAGGGGTGGCCCAGCACGGCCCATCTTCACCAGCACAAGCTCAAGACCCTCGCGAGGGGCCAAGCCTCGCGGGGCGGACGACAAGAAGCTTCCTTAGGCACGGCCTCGTCAGGTTGGCTCGCGAGGAGGCAGAGAGATCAAGGCGGGGTACCTCACGAGGTGCCCATGACGCAAGCCATGACGACCAAGGGCGCCAGGCGGGCGCCAGCCCGCGCAGTGTCCTCATTTCCCCTTTGGTGCAAAGGGGGCAAGCGCAGGCGAGAGCATCAAGGAAAGGCATCCGTTTCAGTGCAACAAGACCAAGACCATCGCAATGGCAGGAAGGAAGTCATCGTGGAGCCCAAGCCGGCGTCACCACCAGAGCCTTTGACAGGCGAGGACCAACTTTAGTCAGGATAAGCGTACTAGATGTTCCCCTTCAAAATGGCCAACTGTTGGCGCCCTTCCCGCTCAATATTTGGGAAGAGGCCCAGGGCCTCTGCCTATAAATAGGACTAGCCACCCACAGGGTAGAGGCATCTTGGAGAGAGAGACATCTCGCCTCATCTTAGCTTGATCCAATCCGATCGAGAGCCTAGCCACAAGAACACCTCACCCTCGCGAGGTTGTTCTTCCTTGTATTGTTCATCATCAGCCCAAGAGGCAATCCACCACACCACACACTGGAGTAGGGTGTTACACCACAATGGTGGCCTGAACCAAAGATAAACCTTGTGTCTCTTGTGTTGTTCCTTTGGTAGTTTAGATCCTAGCGAGGCAACGAGGTGCAGGTAGGTAGGGGGCGAGATCTCCGTGCACACCCCAGAGTTCGAACCTAGAGGGTTTGCCGGAACCAGAAATCCGACATTTGGCGCGCCAGGTAGGGGTGAACCGAAATTCGTCTTCCGCCGCCCTGTTCTTCGCCGACCATCGCATCCATGTCGACGCCGACGGGCGCTGAAGCGCCGAGCCGCCTTCGCTGCCGCGTCGCCTAAACGGCGGCCGTCGGCCGCTTCGCCGTTTCCCGTCGCTTTGCCGTCAACGCCGCCACCGGCCGGCGAAACGAGCAACAAGCATCGCCCCAAAGATCCGTCCGTGAGGCGAGACGGCCGTACTGCTAGCCCTTCGCTCGCCCCAGCTGGTTCTTCGTCCCGCGCGCTCCGCGCGCCCATGGAGGCACGAGCCGCGCTCATCGCGGCAAACGAGCTCATGCGCTACCGCCATGTCGACGACGTCTACGAAGAGTGGCTCGACCGTGTCGCCGAGCTCGTCCGCACCGCAGGGGGCTCCTCCGCGTCGTCCTTCTTGCTGCACCGCGCCCCGCCCTGCGCGGGCGATGAAGCTCCAGGGGCGCCTCAGCCGCGTCCCCCTCAAGAAGGCACCTTGGCCCCAAGGCGCGTGGCCTCTGGGCGGAACCCACTCCGTCTAGCACCAGCGCAGCAAGAGCAAAGCTGTCAAGAGGTCCCTCGCCCCCAAGAAGCTGCCCAAGTGCTCCCTGCACCAGCTCGTCACGACCGCGCTCCTGCTCCAGCACGCCAAGACCCCGCGTTGCTCCTAGTGGCAGTGCATGGGGACCCGCAAGACCAGGCTCTTCGTCACCAAAGGCCTCCTGTGGCCACAGCAGGCTGCCGCGCCTTCACCACCGAGCTGTGCAGCGTCGCGTGGCCCGGCAAGTTCAAGCCAGACCTGCCTCCTCGCTATGATGGCACGGCTGACCCTGCGGAGTTCCTGGCGAACTGGTTTCCCATGGCACTCAAGGACGGAGCCCGCACCTGGCTCCTGAACCTGGCTCCTGGCATGATCTCCTCTTGAGACGAGATGCGCACCCGCTTCATCGCCAACTTTAAAGGTACTCGTCACCGGCCTCCTGCCGTGAGCGACATGCTCCGCATCAAGCAGCAGCCCGGGGAGACCCTGCAGAAGTACATCCAGCGCTTCAACAACGCACGCCTCAAGATTCCCAAGGTGACCGAGGAGGCCATCATCTCAGCCTTGTCCGACGGTGTGCGTGATGTCAAGATGAAGGAGGAGCTGGCGATGCATGAAGACCTGTGCACTTCCTTGGAGCTGTTCAACTTGGCGACCAAGTGCGCGCCAGGTCGAGGAAGGACGCCTTTCCCTCCTCGAGCTGCCAGCCACAGACCCAGAAGAGAAGATGCCCAAGGCCAAGGACGTGAAGTGCAAGGGGGCTGCCGTGCTCGCGGCAGAACAAGACACCAAGCGAGGCAGAGAACAGCCCGAGTCTTCCAAGGGCAGCCGGTACTGTGTGTACCACGACCTCCATACCCACAACACCAACGAATGTCAAGAGCTCCAAGCCGTGCGAGAAGGGAGAATCGGTCGACGCCTCGACCGCAATGATCGAGGCTACGGCCGAGGAGGAGGAAGAAACGCAGGACGCTGGGAAGACCGTGGCCCTCGCCAAGGGTGGCGTGACCGACCTCGCAAGGATCGCTGGCAGGATCAGCCTCGCGAGGGAGGCTGGAGGGATCAGCCTCGCGAGGATCGCCCGGAAGGAAACGCATGCCTCCCTCCTCTGCCGCCGCAGCCAAGGAGAAATGAGGACCATCATCAGGACGAGGGGGCTGGGGGCTTCCAGGAGCCGCGCGCGATCGCTTGCATCCTGGGTGGAGCTCAAGCCCTAGCCCTAGCCTCTCAACGCATCTTCAAGCAGTTCGCCCGCGAAGTGAATGCAGTCCTCCCCAAGCTCGAGGCCACGCGCCCTCTTAGATGGTCAGCGTGCGCCATCACGTTCAGCTCAGCAGATCAACTCAAGTGCGCGGCCACAGCCGGAGTCCTCCCGATGCTTTGTTCCCCAGTCATCAGCAACGTGCAAGTCACAGGACCCTCATCAATGGCGGAGCAGGGCTCAATGTCCTGTCCGTAGAGACATTCAACAATCTCCAAGTGCCCTACAATCAGCTTCAGCCAACCAAGCCTTTCTCCGGAGTCACCGATGGCTCCACAGTTCCGATTGGGCAGGTCCACCTCCCTGTCACCTTCGGGGCGCGCGACAACTACTGCACCGAGCTCATCGACTTCGATGTCGCCCACATTCGCCTGCCATACAATGCCATGCTCGGGTACCCAGCTCTGGCCAAGTTCATGGCCGTGACTCATCACGGCTACAATGTCCTCAAGATGCCGGGAAGCGGCGGAGTCATCACGGTGCCTTGTGAAGAAAGAGACGCAGTGTGCTCCCTGGAGCGAGCTTTTCAAGCCGCATCACTTGAAGACCCAGATCGCAGGAGCGGAAGGCTCCCCGAGACTGCTCCCAAGAAGAAGAAGACATCGCCAGGCCCGAACCCTCGGGAGGCAGGCCCTCGTGGTCCGTGCACATCAGGGGCACCTCCTACATTGCATAGGAAGGCGCGCCCGACGCCCTCCTCAAGCAAGGCTCGGGGGCTCTCTCCTAGAGGGCCACCGACCTTGCTAAGGTCATGAGGGAGGCGCTTGGGCACCACTTGGAGGCGTGTTTCAGAGCATGTTTCCCTCAGGAAGGAGCGAGGCAAGGAGGGCCAAACCCTCAGGAGTTCGTCAGCCAGATCATTCAGGAGCTGCATGAGTCAAGAGTCATGAGTGGCAGCCGCCGCTTCCCCGCCGTAGCTCCCCATCCCGGCGAGGATGGTGGGTTGCGCGTCTGCATTGACATACCAGGGCTCAACCGAGCCGCCTCTCAGGAGCACTTCTGGCCCTCACGCAGGGGCGCCAAGGTCCACCCCACATCTACGTTTGCATGCCCTACGGCGTGCGAATGCGGCCGCCATGCGCCTGGCGCCTCATGGGGAGCATCCTAGAGGCTCAAGAGGCAAGCGTTCGCAGTCTGGCGGAGATGGAGATGGTCCGCGAGGAGCCACCAGCGCCTCGAGCCTCCCGAGGCTCCCAGGCTGAGGCTCGTGAAGATCGGCTTCGCAGCCCATGGCGTCCGCTACTTCAAAGATCATCGCCGTCTTCAACGTTATCAGTGACATCCTTCAAGTTTCATTTCCAGCTAGGAGCGCCCCATGGCTGCATCATTCCCGGGCCGTGGGTCCGTCCTGCGGCGTGTATCCTTTTCTTCATGTTCCTAGCTTACTTTGTTGGGGCGCCCTCGGGCTGCATCATCCCCAAGTCGCTCGGGCTGCACTCCAGCGGCATGTACCCCTCTTTATGCGTTTATTTGGTCATTCGACCCACCCTGATTGTTATTTGATGCCTGTCCGTGGCACCCCTTCTTCCTTCATGTCGGCCGCTTGCATGTTAATGGGGGGGGGGTACCTGAGGATCGCGACTCATGGGCTCCTCCTGGCTCTCCAGCCCTCACCCTCTGGCCTTGTCCACGGCATCACGGCCTGGCATACCAGCGACGGCTGAGACCCGCTCGAGGGCCGGGACCCGAGGACATAGAGCGTCGGCATCTAATCAAATTTGCAGGAACACATCACAAGTTAAGGACCAGTGCCAGGCGCAACCCACCTTGAGGTAGGGCCCAGTGAGTCCCGCGCTGGCTCACGGATGCCCAGATACACCTCGTCAGGCCCTACCGTGCCAGCCACGTGTCGTATGGGCTCTACGCCTGGGGCTCCTCCCGAGGGGGAGCCCCTTCCGCGCACCAGTGGAAGCACCATGCTCGCGCTGGTTGACGACAACTGCCGAGGCGGCTATGCCCAGACACATACGGAAGCGCTTATGCTCATACCGGTGATAAACAACGGAGGGTGGCCCCCGGCCGCATCAACCTCAGGGAGCCCAGAGCTCAATGTCTGGCCTCATCGCAACGCCTCCCCTCAGGAGTTCCACGCGAGGGGGCTAGGCACGGGGGCTACGCATGGGTCACGCCCAGACGCATGCCACCCAGCCAGGCCCCTCGGGCCTGGTTCGTCGCACGTCCCTCCCCGAGCGGAGCCAAGGTACGAAGGCCGTTTGAACGTCAAGGGGGACTCCTGAGCATCGTGACTCAGGAGCCTAACTGGTCATGTAGCCCCTCACTCCTTAGTTCCGAAAGGCTAACGGCGGTTGAGGTATGCGCGGGGCCGGGCTCTGCAGACGTAGAATGGCAAATTCACCCATACATCTCACCTCCCTACTTGTTGTTCGTGCGCCAAGGGGGACTCCTGAGCATCATGACTCAGGAGCCTAACTTGTCAAATAGCCCCTCACTCCTTGGTCCCGTCACCTTTCCGGTCGGGGCTAATGGCGGCCGAGAGGTATCGTGAGGCAGGCTCTGCCGGCGTGAGAACATAAGCAAGTAGGAAGGAAAAGCGCAAATCTCAAGGAATTCAAAAGCAAATATTACACTCCATAACTGTTTTCACAACGCCAAACGCAGTTTAAACGCCTCCCGAGGCATGATGCATGTTGCGAGCCGAGGCGAGCAGGAGCCACAAAGGAGTCACTTGTTGGCGGCGGGGCTGCTTGTGAGGCGGGTTCGCCTCGTGAAGCCTCGGGACCGCATCGCCTCGCTTGGCTTGGTCTTGAAGGCCCGAACTGGCAGCAGAGCCTCCGCTCGACCCTTCATGGCCTCAGCAGCGGCAGCGGCAAGCTCGCCGCTCACGGGCTCCGGCGGGCTATCGAGGTCGACGTTGGGATCGCGAAGGTAGACAGGACACGCGCCTCAGCCTCAGCCGTAGGGCCAAGGCCAAGGGTGATATCTTCAAGGACGCGGATCAGGAAGGGAAGCAGCTTGGCAGGGCCGTCTTTGGCGCCGGCCAGCGGGCTTTCCAGGCCGCTATCGTAAAGCGACCTCAGCAAGGTGCAAGCCTTCACCTCCATCCCCGCGAAGGCCACGTGGTCCTCGGCGAGGACCCGCGCCTTGTCGTCCAGCTCGACCCTCTTCGCCTCCAACTCCTGCTCCAGCGCACCCAGGCGGTCACGGCGCTTGTTAAGCTTTGCACCCCGGTCCTTGACGGCCGCCTCGCGAGCCTTCATGTCTTCCTCCTTCTCTTGGCGAATGCGGGCCTCCTTGGCAAGCTGGTCACGCAAGCCCTGCAGCTCGCTCTCCAGTGCCTTGCAGCGACCTCGGACATCGGCTACCTCCCCCAAGGCAGCGTCGCGAGTATCCTTCGCCCCAAGGACGACCTGCTTCTCCTCGTCGCAAGCCGTCGTGGCCTGAACCAGCGCCGCTCGAATCAAAGCGTCAGAGCGAACCCAGCCGGAGGCCAGCTCCAAGCGCCCGGCCACCAAGCGAGGGTCAGCACCTAGAAGATCTTGCCGCAGCCGGTCCAGTTCAGCAGCAGCACGATCCGGGACAGTGGGAGGAGTCGGAGAGACAACAGTTGGTGGAGTAGGAGGAGAGGACGACAGCGTAACCACAACATCCTGAGGCGGGACCTTCCGCACCCTGACAGCCGTGGCAGTGGCATCAGGCAAGGATACCTTGGGAGTCGCTTGGGCCATGGGGGCTGAGCTCGCCCCAGCTAGCTCCGCCAGGCCTCGCGAGGATGACCGGGCAGGAGAGGCCCGTGTCTTGCCGTCACCTTCTTTCGTGGGCGGAGGCACTGCCCCAGACAAAGCCTCAGGAGCCCCCTCCAGCTTCTTCGCCGCAGGCGCCGGCCTAGCCAAGGATACAGATATCAAGCCTCAGCGACAAAGCAAGGAATAAAACAATAATCAAGCACTTACTCGTCATCGCTCGCGGGCTCGAGCAACCTCCGGCCATACTTGAAGCCCGAGAGCCGGCTGCAGGGATCAGCCTCAGGAGGCCCGGGAGCAGGAGGCACGTCTGCGGATCGCCTCGGGCAGGGCAGACCCGCGGACCAGCCCGATCCTGTCCTTCTTCGGGATCGGGGCAAGCTCGCCGCCCGGCCATCGCCATCCTCGTAAATCGCTTTCGGCAAGAGGCGGAGAGCGCGGGACCTGCACCGGGGGAGGGGCGCTCTCGACTCCCCGTCGGTCGCCTCGGAGTCAGGCCCCTCTTCCCTCTTCTCTTCTTCCTCCTCTCTGCTGGAGTCGCCGGAGGACACGTTCACCGTCGCCAGGGCCGCTGGGTCCTCGAGAACCTCCGCGGGCACAGGCCCGTCCCCATTGAAGACGGGCATGGATTCCACCGCCTCCCAATCATCTCGAAGGAACAGGGTGCAGGCGCCCTCCAGCCTCGCCACGTCTCCCCCGACCAAAGATTGGAGGACCGCGGCCAGATCTTCGTCGGCCAAGACTGCGGGGCTCGGGCAGGGCCTCCACAGCGGAAGCGAGTACTGACGAAGCGGGGCCACCTGGTGCTCCAGGAACTCCCTCAGGAGCGACGCCCTGGTCAACTTCGCTGTTACCATGTTGCCCGGCCACAGGTCTGCGTTCATCTTCTCCAGCACCGGCTTCGCGGGGATCCACGAGTTCCGCACGAGACCAATCGTCGGAGGTCGTGGGCTACTCCGGGCAGAATCAGCCGAGGATGGATGCGCCCAGCGTCTACCATGACCCACTTGCTCCTGAAGCCCTCAATCCTCTTCCCGGGCTTCGAGATGGCGTTGGAACTGCCATACTGTGACGAAACTTCAGACGCCGGAGATGGGCCCGCGGGAGGTCTGGAGGTAGAAGTAGTGGCGCAGCAAGGCCACTGAGGGCTGCACCCCGACATGCGCCTCACAATAGTAGGCGAAGATTGCCAGAAGAAGAACATAGTTGGGGTGGAGGTGCGAGCTTGCGGTTTGTAATGGCGGAGGATAGAAAAGAAGAACTTCGTAAAAGGGAGGCACCAGACCGGCAGCAATGGCGCTCACGAAGAGCGGATAGAAGGTTCTTCCTTGGCCCTCGGGAAGGGCGGAGCCAGCCCTGAGCACCGCTGCCCCGTCGTTGCCTTGCGCCGCCACCATCCGGCGCTCCGGGGCAAGGCCCTTCTCCGACATGTTCGGCGAGTCCAAGGCGGGTGAGTACCAAGCTCCGGTCGGGATCTGGTGAGGCGCCATGTCTTGCTAGGGCACGCGGTCGAAGTAGATTTGGAGATTTCGGAGGCAGGAAGGAAAGGCGCAAGAAAGGGGATCTGGGCAATAACCGGGGGAGGCAAAGGAAGCAAAGCCTAGAAAGATGCCGCTCTTTTGTCGATTCGCACAGTTCCTAAGGCGCCCACGTCCAATCAACCACCACACGGCGCCCAAGGCCGCAGGCTGTTAGGGCCATGGCGCTCAGACTTGCCCCTTCGCTTCTCGCTCAGCCCAAGTCCAGCGCGCTTTGGGCCCGGGGGCTACTTTCAGCGGGCAGGGGTACCAGACTTGCTCGCTGCAGGCGTGGCTCAAGGGGTGGCCCAAAGACGGCCCATCTTCACCAAAGACAAGCTCAAGACCCTCGCGAGGGGCCAAGCCTCATGGGCGGACGACAGGAAGCTTCCTCAGGCACGGCCTCGTCAGGTTGGCTCGCGAGGAGGCAGAGAGATGAAGGCGGGGTACCTCACGAGGTTCCCATGACGCAAGCCATGACGACCAAGGGCGCCAGGCGGGCGCCAGCCCGCGCAGTGTCCTCATTTCCTCTTTGGTGCAAAGGGGGCAAGCGCAGGCGGGAGCATCAAGCAAAGGCATCCGTTTCGGTGCAACAAGACCAAGACCGTCGCAACGGCAGGAAGGAAGTCATCGTGGAGCCCAAGCCTGCGTCACCACCAGAGCCTTTGACAGGCGAGGACCAACTTTAGTCAGGATAAGCGTACTAGATGTTCCCTTCAAAATGGCCAACTGTTGGCGCCCTTCCCGCTCAATATTTGGGAAGAGGCCCAGGGCCTCTGCCTATAAATAGGACTAGCCACCCATAGGGTAGAGGCATCTTGGAGAGAGAGACATCTCGCCTCATCTTAGATTGATCCAATCCGATCGAGAGCCTAGCCACAAGAACACCTCACCCTCGCGAGGATGTTCTTCCTTGTATTGTTCATCATCAGCCCAAGAGGCAATCCACCACACCACACACTGGAGTAGGGTGTTACACCACAATGGTGGCCCGAACCAAAGATAAACCTTGTGTCTCTTGTGTTGTTCCTTTGGTAGTTTAGATCCTAGCGAGGCGAAGAGGTGCAGCTAGGTAGGGGGCGAGATCTCCGTGTGCACCCCAGAGTTCGAACCTAGAGGGTCTGCCGGAACCCAAAATCCGACTGTTGTATCTACTTTTCCAAATGCTTTTGCCCTTGTTTTGGACTCTAACTTGCATGATTTGAATGGAACTAACCCGGACTGACGCTGTTTTCAGCAGACTTTCCATCGTGTTATTTATGTGAAGAAACAAAAGTTCTCGAAATGAGCTGAGACTCCACGGAACGTCTATTTGAAAATAATAAAAAATCCTTGCAAAAGATGAAGACCAGGGGGACGACACCCTGTCCACGAGGGTGGGGGGCGCGCCCTCCCCCCTAGGGCGCGCCCCCCTACCTCGTGGGCCCCCTGGAGCTCCTCCGACCTCAACTCCAACTCTATATATTTTCTTTCGGGGAGAAAAAATCAAGGAGAAGAAATCATCGCGTTTTATGATACAGAGCCGCCGTCAAGCCCTAAAACATCTCGGGAGGGCTGATCTAGAGTCTGTTCGGGGCTCCGAAGAGGGGGATTCGTTGCCGTCGTCATCATCAACCATCCTCCATCACCAATTTCATGATGCTCACCACCGTGCGTGAGTAATTCCATCGTAGGCTTGCTGGACGGTGATGGGTTGGATGAGATCTATCTTGTAATCGAGTTAGTTTTGTTAGGGTTTGATCCCTAGTATCCACTATGTTCTGAGATTGATGTTGCTATGACTTTGCTATGCTTAATGCTTGTCACTAGGGCGTGAGTGCCATGATTTCAGGTCTAAACCTATTATGTTTTCATGAATATATGTGAGTTCTTGATCCTATCTTGCAAGTCTATAGTCACCTACTATGTGTTATGATCCGGCAACCCCGAAGTGACAATAATCGGGACCACTCCCGGTGATGACCATAGTTTGACGAGTTCATGTATTCACTATGTGCTAATGCTTTGTTCCGGTTCTCTATTAAAAGGAGGCCTTAATATCCCTTAGTTTCCATTAGGACCCCGCTGCCACGGGAGGGTAGGACAAAAGATGTCATGCAAGTTCTTTTCCATAAGCACATATGACTATATTCAGAATACATGCCTACATTACATTGATGAATTGGAGCTAGTTTTGTGTCACCTTATGTTATAATTGTTACATGATGAACCGCATCCGGCATAATTCTGTCAGGACCCCGATTCCAAGTCACATCAATCTAGTCGGTAACACCTCATATAACTTTGCGGCCTCACGCACGGTATTCCCACGGGTGTCGCCTTACCATGGCCCGGGACCGTTTGCGCCTTTTGGCTCACGTATATGATAGTGTCGCTAGCATCCATATGACAGAGAACCCGGGCCGACATGGCTAGTCGTGAACCCAAAGCGGCACTAACCCATGGGGACAGGCATACATGAATCACATCGAGCATGTCGGTCGTGACGTGTGAATCCGGCTGTAGCACTGGCTAACAGGACTCAGGAACCCGGGTCAGAAAGTGAGCTAAGCAGGACTCGGATGTCACCGCGTGACATTTCCCGAAGGGACGGACACATGAACGAAGTGAAACACATGCCGGCCCAGTCCAGGTGTCCCGGTAGTCTTTGGGCTAAGCGGGGACTCCGGTGAACCGGGTCATGGCGGACTACTATGGCTCAAGGAAGCACTAGACTACATTTCCCCATAAGAGAGGCTGCCAAGGATAAACAACTAGATTGTCGGATCCCACACATACCAAGCATTTCAAACATACACACAATATGCTCAATATGTGTAAATACAACATGGCATCACAACATAACTCTATAACTCAAAGTATTTATTCATTAGGCTCCGAGGAGCAAGATATTACAAACATGGGTCTCTCGACCCAAAGCATTGAAGCATACAAGTCAAACACATGCGGAAGCTTAACATGTCCGAGTATAGACAACTATAAATGAAAAAGGCTGAGAAGCGACTATCTACCAGATCTGCCGAGGGCACAAGATCGTAAATGAGGTAACAAGCTAAACGTCAAGTCCACGCTGAACTACTAGCGAGACCAAGTCTCTCTCGCAAAAACATGAAATAGGCAAATGTGAGTACAATTGTACTCGGCAGATTTACATCGTAACTAACTACACATGCATCATTATCAACAAAGGGGTGGTGGAGTTTGATGCAGCAAGCCAGCTTTGGTGGTGGCTATCTGAACTACGATTGCAGTAACTCTTTTGAGGTGGCGCACGAGTCCACATATTCACCATATCAATACACCACTATGAATCTGCTCCCATCTCCCTACGAGAACGCCATCCATAGCACTCACACTTATCTTGCGCATTTTAGAGTATCCACTTTCACTTGTCTATGAACTGTTATAGGCAACCCAGAAGTCCTTTACCGCGGACACGGCTATTCGAATAGATCATATTAACCTGCAGGGTGTACTTCTTCACACACGCTCTCGCCACTTACCGCCATGTACACGTCATGTATCTCGGCAACCTTCAAGCGGAAGCCTGGCGAGGGTGTCGGCCACGACCTACCTAAACACTCAAGTCCCTAGTCCAGGTTTATCGCCTATTCGGGTTCCATCCGCAGGGAGTCCGACCGAGGTTTCCACTAACGACCCCGAACGATGTGTGCAGGGTTCCCGAGACACCAAACAGGCGAATCGGTACACCGGGCCACGTGCCTACTGCAACACAGCCCACCCCTAAGGTTAGTGCTGCGTGCGGCCCCCAGCATGCTACAAACACAGACAAAGGACAAGGGTGGTTAAGAAGCCGAGAGAGTCAATTAAGGATCCCAATGTGTGGTAGTAACTGTTTCATGGATCACAAACACAGAACTCAGTTCCTGAGGACGGCTGCAATGAGACAACCCACCATGTACTCCTACATGGCCTCTCACCGCTACCTTTACCAAATCGTGTTCACACACTTAGCTCACACACAGTGGGACATGTTCACACACCATTCCAATTCATTCCGGTGAATCGGACTGACTCAACTCTAAGCAGTAGCAGGCATGACAAACAAGCATGAATGAGTAGGCACAACAGGGCTCAAACAACTCCTACTCATGCTAGTGGGTTTCATCTAATTCTTGTGGAATGACAGGTCATGCGAGAAGATAAAGGGGTTCAGCTACATGACAAAATGTGAGATGAATCGTTGTTGTCCTAATGCAATAAAAGAGAGCAGGAGGCGAGAGAGTGGGATTGTATCGGAATGAACAAGGGGTTTTGCTTGCACGGCACTTCGAAGATAATATAGCTCTTCATCGGTGTCATCGATCTCATCGCAAGACACGCCTTCTTGAGAGGGGACACATACCAGCAAACAAAGAGGAACACAATCAATGCAATGCAACAATTATGATGCATGATAATGTCATGGCAATATGTTGCTGATTGGCCTAATGCATCTAGCACAAGTTAAATGGGGTTGGTTTGAACGCTAGGTTCAAATTCAAACTCCATATGTGAGAGTTTAAATGCCATTTAATTGATTTGACCTGATCAGCAGGTATAAGTTTTTTTAACATGCATGAAAATGGTACAGATGGATTCCTTGAATTTTTCTGATAATTTTTCATATATAATTTGTTTGATTTGGAGCTACAGATTAATTTCTATGATTTTTAGAAGTTTAGAGCATTTTCTGAAATTTATAAACCTTTTCTCGATTTATTTTAATTCCAGAAAATACTTATTAACGTCGACAAGATGACGTAAGGCTTTGAGGTCAGCAGGTCAACTGGTCGGTCCAGGTCAAATTGACCAGTGGGACCCATATGTCAGTGTCTAACCTAACTAATCTAGTTTAGTTAGTGGCCTCGGGCCCACATGTCAGTATCAGCAGGCTAATTAAGTTAATTAACATCTAACTAAAATTAGCAGGGGCCTGGCCCACTTGTCAGTCCGGCGAGGTCAAAGGTCAAACCCCCTGGTCAGCGGGGTCAAACCCGCCGGCGACTCGACGCCGGCGAGGCCAGACGCGGCGGAGAGGTTCGGGATTCGCCCTCCGGCGTCCATTTAGGCGGCGGAGACCACGGACGAGGAGCTGGAGCTCGTCCGCGTCGTTTGGAGCAAGCGGGAGGCTGCGGGGGTGCCGGAGCTCGCCGGAAACGAGCTCGAGGCGGTGGCCGGAGTTCGGCTTCGAGCGGGAGCGGGCTGTGGGGCACGGGGAGGCCACCCGAGGGGCTCTGCGGCACCCTCGTGGCACCAGGAGCACGGTGACGTGCTCGGTTGCGGGCTGCGGTGGCCAGGGCGACGATGGCGACATGGATGGCGGCGAGGAGCTACGGCCACGGAGGGGAAAGGGGCTACGGCGTGCGGACGGCTAAACGGAGAGAGGGGAACGAGGCAGGAGCTCACTGCGGTTCCGATGGAGGCTTCGGCGAGCTCGGGAAGGGCCGGAGACGTGGGCGGGCGAAAATGATCTCCGGCGACCGGATATGAAGACGGTGGCGAGGCGGCTCTCCAGGGCCTCCCGAGGCGCGTGGCTTGACGAGGAGGTAGCCGGCGATCTCGGCTGCCCGAGGTAGAAGACGACCACGGTGACGGCGTTCGGAGGCGTCTTGTGCCGCGTGGCTCGGCAGAGAGGCGTAGGCGAGGGTGGCGGAGCTTCTGGGCATGTAGGAGAGGCGAGGCGATGGCGAGGTTGCGCACGTCGGCGGCGGCAACGGCCTTTCGGTGGTTCGCGTCTTGAGAGCCAGAGGAGGAGGGGAGCTCGGGGAGAGGCTGAGAGGGCCTGGGGGCCGCGTGGCGATGTTTCGGACGTCCAGGCGTCGAGGGGGAGGACAGGTAGGCAGGTGCCGTGGCGGCACGGTGGTGCGCACGCGTCGGCCACACGCCCCTGGCCTCCTGGCGGGAGGTGGAGGACGGCACCGGCAGCCGGTCGGCTGGCCACTGGGCCAGACAAAGTGCTGTGCCTCAGGTGAGCACAGGTAAACACTTCCCATTTTTGTTTTCTTTTCTATTTTTCTTCCTCTGTTTTGATTTAGTTTTAGCAACTAAATCATTTTAATAAATTCTATAGGTTATTATATGGCTTGCTAGAATATATACAAAGCCACTCACAAACTTCCAGAATTATTGGAGTCATATTTAATATATATTAAATATAAATCCAAAGCAAATAGTTATTGGATTAATTCAAATGGCCAAAATAAATATTTCTGTGGCTCCAAAAATATTGGTTTTAATTTTACCTCTTACCAATATTTCTATAAAATAACAGAACATTTTCTTGGACCTATTTGAAGCAATTTTTATCTTGGTCATTTCCAGAAATTATTCTAAGGCTTTCACATGTCCCCATTTCAAATTTCTGAGAAATTTAAACATGATGCAAGATGATGATGCAATGACAGGCAAGGCCAAAGCTAGGGCTGTGACAAATTCTCCATCACCGATCCAATGCCTACGAGCTTTTCACATATTGTTCTTTGCTTATTTACTTTTCCGTTGCTACTGTTACAATCACTACAAAACACCAAAAATATTACTTTGCTACTATTACCGTTACTTCCATATTACTTTTCTACTAAATACTTTGTTGCAGATACTAAGTTATCCAGGTGTGATTGAATTGTCAACTCAACTGCTAATACTTGAGAATATTCTTTGGCTCCCCTTGTGTTGAATCAATAAATTTGGGTTGAATACTCTACCCTTGAAAACTATTGCGATCCCCTATACTTGTGGGTTATCAAGAATATTTTCTGGCGCCGTTGCCAGGGAGCATAGCTCTATTCTTTGAGTCACTTGGGATTTATATCTGCTGGTCACTATGAAGAACTGAAAGATGCTAAGACAACAATTTATCCCTCAACTACGAGGGGAGGTAAGGAACTGCCATCTAGCTCTGCACTTGATTCACCTTCTGTTTTGAGTAAGCTTGAGACACCTAAACCTGCTTCTGCTATTCGTTCTGATATGTCCCATGTTATTGATGATGCCACCTCTGCTATGCATGATACTTATGATGAAACAACTTCTATGCTTGATACTACTGTGCCACTTGGTGAATTTCTTGATGAACAAATTGCTAGGGCTAGAGAGAAAGAAATTATTCAAACTGATTATATTGATGAAAGTGATGATGAAAACTTGCCTGTTATTCCTGAGGATTATGTTTTTGATAAAGAAGCTTCTTTAGCTATTTTAGCTTGCAAAGATAGATATGAGCTCAAGAGGTTATTAGCTAAATGGAATAAGCAATCTCTTATTGATAGAATGAGACCTGACCCTGCTTTTGCAACTTCACCCATCTGTGTTACCGATAAGGATTATGAATTCTTTGTTGATCCTGATATAATTACTTTGCTTGAATCTGATCCTTTTCATGGCTATGAATCAAACTGCTATGCACATCTTACTAAATTAAATGATATAGCCACCTGTTCACTAATGATGAGAGATCTCACTACTTTTATATCCTCAAAATATTTCCGTTCTCATTAAAGGGTGATGCTAAGATATGGTTTAATTCTCTTGATCCTAGTTGTGCGTAGTCCCTGTGATATGATTTATTACTTCTCTACTAAATATTTCCCTGCTCATAAGAAACAAGCTGCTTTGAGGGAAATATACAATTTTGCGCAAATTGAAGAAGAGAGTCTCCCACAAGCTTGGGGGAGGCTTCTCAAGTTACTTAATGCTTTGCCAGATCATCCTCTTAAGAAAAATGAAATACTTGATATATTTTATAATGGACTAACTGATGCTTCCAGAGATTACCTGGATAGTTGTGTTGGTTCTGTGTTTTCAGGGAAAGAACGCCGGATGAAGCTGAAATTCTATTGAATAATATGTTGACAAATGAAAATAATTGGACACTTCCCGAGCCAGCTCCTGAGCCAGCTCCAAAGCCAATTCCTGAGCCTATTCCTAAACCAACTCCGAAGAAGACAGGTGTTCTATTTCTCAGTCCTGAAGATATGCAAGAGGCAAAGAAATCTATGAAAGAAAAAGGTATTAAAGCTGAAGATGTTAAGAATTTACCTCCTATTGAAGAAATACATGGTCTTAATCTAAAGCATGTTTAATATACATTTGATCTTAATCCATTACCTTTTGAAGAACCTCATGGTCTTGATAACCCGACACAGGTAGTAAAGGTAAATTCTCTCTATAGATATGATAGAGCTGAAATCCCTCCTACTAAAATTGTTAGCCAATGCTTGGATGAGTTTGATAACTTTATGGTTAAGCAAGAAGATTTCAATGCTTATTTTGATAGGCAATTAAAACAAAATGCTTATATGATTGAACACTTGGGTAATTACATGGCTGATGTTAGAGGTGAACTTAAACTCATTACTAAACATGCTTCTATGGTTACCACTCAAGTATAACAAGTACTTAAGGCTCAAAATGATTTTCTCAACAAAATGAATAGTAAGAAAAATGATTATGCTGTTAGAGTGGCTACTAGAACTGGTAGAATGACTCAGGAACCTTTGCATCCTGAAGGCCGCCCTAAGAGAACTGAGAAAGATTCTCAGAGAAATAATATTCATGCACCTAGTTCTTCTAAAAAGAAGAAAAAGAAAAATGACAGGACTTTGCATGCTTCTAGTGAACCTATTGCTGAACCACCTGAGAATCCAAATGATATCTCTATTTCTGATGCTGAAACACAATCTATAATGAACATGAACCTAATGAAAATGTTAATGATGATGTTCATGATGATGCTCAACCTAGTAATGATAATGATGTGGAAATTGAATCTGCTTTTGATCTTGATAACCCACAATCAAAGAATCAACGTTATGATAAGAGAGACTTTGTTGCTAGGAAACATGGTAAAGAAAGAGAACCATGGCTTCAGAAACCCATGCCTTTTCCTCCCAAACCATCCAAGAAAAAGGATGATGAGGATTTGAGCGCTTTGCTGAAATGATTAGACCTATCTTTTTGCGTATGCGATTGACTGATATGCTCAAAATGAATCCTTATGCTAAGTATATCAAAGATATCTCTACCTAATAATAAAGTGCGGTGGGTTTCGGTCGTCTGTCACCCCTATTTGCAAAAAGTCCCTACAGTTTGTTGAAATCAACCCGCGGTCCATCTATCTATACCTACTATTAAAGAGAGGTGATATTCTTAGTTTCGTCTCGTTTTGTTTGGTCCCGCTTCAATTAATTTCACGTATGCTATTTGGTTTCGTTACTTGCCACCCGTTTTGGCCCAACGGAGGAAGCCCACCTGACGACGCACGATGGCCCACGTCCGAAGATCTGGCAAAAAATAAAATAGCCGATGGCAGGGTTTGACCTCATAACCCGCCCGGCCACGCACAGTTTGTCCAACTGACCCAACTAGAGATATGAGAGGCTGCTTTTTTCTCCCGTTGCAACGCACGGGCCCTTTTGCTAGTTGTTACAAATAAGAGAAAGATACCGGAAGCTGAGATTTCCACCATGCTTGCTAATTGTACTTTTAAAGGTGGAATACCAAAGAAACTTGGAGATCCAGGAGTACCTACTATACCATGCTCCATTAAAAGAAACTATGTTAAAACTGCTTTATGTGATCTTGGAGCCGGTGTTAGTGTTATGCCTCTCTCTTTAAATCATAGACTTGACTTGAATAAGTTGACACCTACTGAAATATCTTTGCAAATGGCTGACAACTCAACTGCTATACCTGTCGGTATTTGTGAGGATGTGCCTGTTGTGGTTGCAAACATTACTATTTTAACGGACTTTGTTATTCTTGTTATTCCCGAGGACGATAGCATGTCTATTATTCTTGGAAGACCTTTTTTGAATACTGTAGGGGCTGTTATTGATTGCAACAAAGGCAATGTCACTTTTCATGTTAATGGTAATGAGCATACGGTACATTTTCCGAGGAAACAACCTCAAGTTCATAGTATCAACTCTACTGGAAAAATTCCATCGATTATAATTGGAGGTTTTCAATTTCCTCTTCCTACTGTCAAGAAGAAATATGATATTCTTATTATTGGGGATGTTCATATCCCCGTTAAGGTAACATAGTGTTATTCGAAATTTCTTCGGTTCCATGTTATTCGGAATGAGTTTGTTAACAAGACTTGATCAACCTTGTTAGTGGATTCCTTTTGATGAGCATGGGATGTATGAAACTAGAAGGCACAACCTTACATACCCTCTCTCTACTTTTACATTATTTAGTTGAAATAAAGTAAAAATTGTTTTTTACATGCATTTTTACGATTTATCCGTGCAATATAAAAATACCCTGAAAATAAAAGTTCTCCAAATGCCCTGAAAATGGAATATGATTTTTTTAGAATATTTGAGAATATATGGAACTTAGAACACAGCAGGGGGATCAACCACCTGGCCACGAGGGTGGAGGGCGCCATACCCCCCAGGGCGCGCCCCCTGCCTCGTGGGCCCATGGTGGCCCTCCTCCACTTATTCCTGCACCCATACACTCTTTCTTCCTCCCACAAACACCAATATCCAGCTCAAGCACGAGTTCTAGCTCATTTTTTTGCGATTTTCGATCTCCTTGCTCAAAGCACCTCTCACAAAACTGCTTGGGGAGATTGTTCCTTGGTATGTGACTCCTCCATTGGTCCAATTAGTTTTTGTTCTAGCGCTTTATTCATTGCAAATTTGTGCTGCCTAGGTGACCATGTTCTTGAGCTTGCATGTCAAATTTATATGGTTCCAAGTAGTTCTAATGCTTGATATAGTCTCTAGGCACTTGTAGGAGTAGTTGCTATCAATTTTATTAAGGTTGGTTCACTTTTGTTTGAAGTTACTAAAAATTTCAGAAATTTTTCAGAGGAAGAAACATGCTTAGGAAAATGTTCCAAGGTGGTTCTTCAAGGAAGCAAGGACCCAGGCTTGCAATGCGTGATGCTGATGAGGAGCCATGAAGGGACGCTCCTGTGCGGCCCTGTGAATGGCCTTCAGAAAATTGTAAGGATCGAGCAGGAATCAAGGAAGAATTTAACGCATATTTGCGTAACGCTGATCTTGTGAGCTTTGAGGCAGAGAAGTGCAGCCAATATTATCATCTCACTAGTTCATTTGTGAAGAGGTTTGTATTTTCATCTTCACGTAATTCTCCAACTGTCCTGTTTGATCTTTATGAAAAATCTTATACCATGGACTTAGAGGATTTTACTTCTGCTTGCAAACTTCCACAATGGGGTAGTGTTAGTGAACCCCGTAAATCTGAATTTAGAAACTTTCTTGCTGGTATAACCGTGGGGGAATCTAGAGATATAGCACAAGCTACCATAGGGAGCATTCATTTTCCTGCTATACATTATTTTTCTCTCTTCATAGGTAGGTGCATAAATGGTAAAGATGAAGCATGTCATATGCGTGTGCCTGACCTCGGAGTGCTGTGTTGGGAGACAAATCTTATAATTTGGGAGCCATTGTTGCATGTAGGTTGCATAATAATAGATTTAATGGAGATTTCTTTGGTGGAATTTATGCAACCCGCTTAGCTGATTTTCTTGGTGTAGACGTTCGTGAGGATGACATTGAGTTGCCTCGTACTTATTTAGACTAAAATTCTATGGTCTATCACTAGTTTGTCGAGAGGAATGAATCAGCTCTCCGATACCGCTTAATCTTTGACAAATGCCATGCTTTCCGTATTACTCTTCCTGCTCCTGCCTTCTTTGATTATCAGGCAAAAGGAAGACTTTTATCACCAGAGAGGAGGCAGATGAGTACGAGAGGAGGGCGGAGGCAGCTCGCCGCCACGCTGCAGCTCAGGAGGAGATAACCGCTGCATCGCAGTACGACCCCAGCTACACCTACGGGTATCCGCCAGGCCATCCATGGCAATAAACCAACTTAGGCCAAAAGCCTAAGCTTGGGGGAGTACGTATTTCCCACTGACATTACATTTATGTTTACACACACTCATTGCTAGATGTCGGTGCTCATACTCTTTCACTGTAATATCCATGCTAGTTTATTTTATTTTTCTTGCTTTCTTCTTGTGTGTTTGTTAAACCTTAAGAAAAACAAAAAAAATTAGTAATAGCTTCTAGTTAGTTTACTTTTCTTGCCCTAGTAGTAATAATTAAAAGAAAACCCAAAAAGATTTCCCGTTCTTCTTTTGCTTGTTGGGAGCTTTCCTGTGTAAATAGTTTTATTTTATTTCTTTTCTTTTCTTTGGGGGTCGATAGGAGAAGACCATGTTTAAATTGTTGAAGTGGCTCTTATATGCATTATTGTTGATTTAACCAAGAGCCCATATTGCCTTGTCTTCTCCTGTTTATTGAATGCTTGCAGATTCCAACTTAGTCCAATGCACGTGCACTCTTATTATTATTCACATCGTTCAATCGTGCAAGTGAAAGGCAATTATGATGATATATGATGGATTGACTGAGATGAGAAAAGCTGGTATGAACTCGACCTCTCTTGTTTTTGTAAATATGATGAGTTCATCGTTCCTGATTCAGCTTATTATGAATAAACATGTTTGCAATGAAAATTAGAGATCATAGTTGCTCGTGCCATGCTTGATTAGCTATGAGTTATAATGGTTTACCTTGCGTGCCAACATGCTATTAAAATGGTTGTGATGTGGTATGATGAGGTGGTATCCTCCTTTGAATGATTTAAGTGACTTGACTTGGCACATGTTCACACATGTAGTTGAAACAAAATCAACATAGCCTTCACGATATTTATGTTCATGGTGGATCATATCCTACTCATGCTTGCATCCAATGTTTATTAATTTTAATGCATGTTCATGACTGTTGTCGCTCTCTAGCTGGTCGCCACCCAGTCTTTTGCTAGCCTTCACTTGTACTAAGCGGGAATACCGCTTGTGCATCAAATCCCTTAAACCCCAAAGTTATTCCATATGAGTCCACTATACCTTCCTATATGCGGTATCTACCTGCCGTTCCAAGTAAATTTGTATGTGCCAAACTCCAAACCTTCAAATAAACATTCTGTTTTGTATGCTCGAATAGCTCATGTATCAACTAGGGCTGCCCTTATCTTCCATGTTAGGTGGGTTATTCTCAAGAGGAGTGGACTCCGCTCCTCACTCACGAGAAAATGGCTGGTCACCGGGATGCCCAGTCCCATGCTTTATGCAAATTAAATCAAAATAATTGCAAACAAAACTCCCCCTGTGACTGTTGCTAGTTGGAGACACTCGTTATTTCGAGCAAGTCATGGATTGATGCTTGTTGGTGGAGGGGGAGTATAAACTTTACCATTCTGTTTGGGAACCACCTATAATGGGTAGCATGGAAGATATCGCCATCTCTTGGTTGTTATGTTGACAATGAAAGTATGCCGCTCAAAATATTATTTATCTCTATTTCAAAACCGAGCTCTGGCACCTCTACAAATCCCTGCTTCCCTCTACGAAGGGCCTATCTAGTTACTTTCATGTTGAGTCATCACCCTCTTATTAAAAAGCACTAGCTGGAGAGCGCAACTGTCATTTGCATCCATTACTATTAGTTTATATTGGGTATGACTATGACTGGATCTCTTTTACCATGAATTACAATGTCTATTCAGTCCTTGATCTTTATAGGTGCTCTGCATTTATGTTTTGCAGTCTCAGAAAGGGCTAGAGAGATACCATCTTGTTATATCATATTATGATTGTTTTGAGAAAGTGTTGTCATCCGAGATTTATTATTATGGCTCGCTAGTTGATTATGCCATTGATATGAGTAAACATGAGAACTAAGAGTCATAATCTTTGCTGAAAACTTGAATGCTGGCTTTACATATTTACAACAACAAGAGCAAACAGAGTTTGTAAAAGTTTTTCTTTATCACTTTCAGTTTTTCAACTGAATTGCTTGAGGACAAGAAAAGGTTTAAGCTTGGGGGAGTTGATACGTCTCCATCGTATCTACTTTTACAAACACTTTTGCCCCTGTTTTGGACTCTAACTTGCATGATTTGAATGGAACTAACCCGGACTAACGCTGTTTTCAGCAGACTTTCCATGGCGTTATTTATGTGCAGAAACAAAAGTTCTCCGAATGACCTGAAACTCCACGGAATGTCTACTTGGAAATAATAGAAAATCCTTGCAAAAGATGAAGACCAGGGGGGCCACACCCTGTCCACGAGGGTGGGGGCGCGCCCCCCTACCTCGTGGGCCCCCTGGAGCTCCCCTAACCTCAACTCCAACTCTATATATTTGCTTTCGGGGAGAAAAAAATCAAGGGGAAGAAATCATCGTGTTTTACGATATGGAGCCGCCGCCAAGCCCTAAAACCTCTCGGGAGGGCTGATCTGGAGTCCGTTCGGGGCTCCGGAGAGGGGGATTCATCGCCGTCGTCATCATCAACCATCCTCCATCACCAATTTCATGATGCTCACCGCCGTGCGTGAGTAATTCCATCGTACGCTTGCTGGACGGTGATGGGTTGGATGAGATCTATCATGTAATCGAGTTAGTTTTGTTACGGTTTGATCCCTTGTATCCACTATGTTCTGAGATTGATGTTGTTATGACTTTGCTATGCTTAATGCTTGTCACTAGGGCCCGAGTGCCATGATTTCAGATCTGAACCTATTATGTTTTCATGAATATATGTGAGTTCTTGATCCTATCTTGCAAGTCTATAGTCACCTACTATGTGTTATGATCCGGCAACCCCGAAGTGACAATAATCGGGACGACTCCCTGTGATGACCATAGTTTGACGAGTTCATGTATTCACTATGTGCTAATTCTTTGTTCCGGTTCTCTATTAAAAGGAGGCCTTAATATCCCTTAGTTTCCATTAGGACCCCGCTGCCATGGGAGGGTAGGACAAAAGATGTCATGCAAGTTCTTTTCCATAAGCACGTATGACTATATTCGGAATACATGCCTACATTACATTGATGAATTGGAGCTAGTTCTATGTCACCCTATGTTATGATTGTTACATGATGAACCGCATCCGACATAATTCTCCATCACCGATCCAATGCCTACGAGCTTTTCACATATTGTTCTTTGCTTATTTTACTTTTCCGTTGCTACTATTACAATCACTACAAAACACCAAAAATATTACTTTGCTACTGTTACCGTTACTTTCATAATACTTTGCTACTAAATACTTTGCTGCAGATACTAAGTTATCCAGGTGTGGTTGAATTGACAACTCAACTGCTAATACTTGAGAACATTCTTTGGCTCCTCTTGTGTCGAATCAATAAATTTGGGTTGAATACTCTACCCTCAAAAACTGTTGTGATCCCCTATACTTGTGGGTTATCACTCCCTCTCTCCCTCGCCCTCATCCCCTCCTCTGTTGCCTCCCTTCTCTCTGTCCTTGGGTGCCGAGACCGCCAACGAGCACCACCGTGACCACAGCCTCCCCCGTGCCTCTCCGCCGTGACCTCGAGCCCCGCCGTTGACCCATACGCCGTCTCCACCGAGCCATGTGACGTGAAGAGCCCTGGAGCGCAGCCCCCGACGTCTTCTTCCTCCTCGGGTCACCGAGATCGTCGGCGACCGTGCTTCCGCTCTGACGCGTCCTCGAGCCCGCTGACATTCTCCTCCGCCCCCCAGTGAGCCCCTGATTGCTTCCCCTATCCCCTTCTTCGATAGCGCGCCCTAACTAGCCCACCGTCGAGGTCGAGATCTCCCAGCCGTCGGCCATGTCACCATCGCGGCTACGGCCGCGCAAGCTCACGTCCGAGCTGACGGCTGCACCCACCGCACTCCCTTGAGTCGAACACGACCATCCACGACACCTTTCATGCCCCGCATCACCCAAACCGTTTTTTGCCAAACTCCGGCCGCCGCACTCGTCATCGCCACGCCGCTACAGAGCACCTCAGCTCCGGCCACAACGACCGTTGGATGTGCCGCACTGCGGGCGTTCCAACGAGACAAACCCCGCCTCAAACCGTCGACCGCAGCTCGGACCCGACGCCCTCCGCCATGCGGAATGGTCGCCGGCGAAGCTCCGACGGTGATGACGTGGTAGTAATTAGATTAGGGCCTAATCATTGTTTAGTTAACAACACATTACTGACTTGGGGGGGCCTGCTGTTAAAGACACAGGTTAAGTTAAATAACCCCCTGTTAATTCTATGTCTCACTGACATGTGGGCCCCGGTTTGACCTGGCCCGGCCAATGTTGACCTGCTGACGTCACACTGAGGTCATGATGTTGCTGTTAATCATTTGCTGGATTAAAAATAATTCAAGAAATTCCAGAAAATGTTTAAAACTTCTAAAATTCATAGAAAATAATCTATAACTCCAATGGGAATAATTTATATATGAAAAATGATCAAAAAATCCAAAGAATCTGTTTATGCCCAGTTCATGCATGTTTGAGCACGTTAACTCCACTGTTTAGGATAAACCATGATTAAGGTAAATTTGAAAATAGGTTTGGAGTTGGAATTCGATGTAGTTTGAATTCCACTCAATTAAAATGACTTGCTATTGCATTAGCTCAATTCAGTACCTTAATATGTCATATCATTCATTTGCTTGTGCATTGCATTGAATTGAATGTTGTTGTTGTTTCTTTGTCGGTGTTGTTCCCCCTCGGTAGGTGTACGTTCCGACGATGAGTTTGATGATACTGATGAAGAGTTATACTATCTTCAGAAGTGCCAGGCAAGCAGAACCCCCTTGTTCATTCTAATACAATCCTACTCTCTCGCTCCTGCTCTCCTTTACTGCATTAGGACAACAACGATTCAACTGTTACATGATGTGGTAGTTGAACCCCTTTCCTCTGCATGACCTGTCATTGCCATAGTAAATAGATGAAACCCACTAGCATGAGTAGGAGTTGTTTGAGCCCTGATGTTCCTATTCATTCATGCTTGTTGTCATGCCTGCTACTGCTTAGAGTTGAGTCAGGTCTGATTCATCGGGGATGAATTGGGATGTGGAGAACATGTCTTACTATTGAGAGCTAAGTGTGTGAACATGTTTTGGTAAAGGTACCGGTGAGAGGCCATGTAGGAGTACATGGTGGGTTGTCTCATTGAAACCGTCGTCAGGAACTGAGCTCTGTGTTTGCGATCCATGAACAACTACTACCACACATTGGGCTTCGGGCGCTCCAAGCTCTCTCGACTTATTAATCAACCTGATCTCTGTCTAGGAGTTGCAACTAGTTTCTGGTGTTTGTAGATAGTGCTAGCAGTCTACCAAGTGGAACCCGGTCCAGGTGGGCTTGGGACAGACTAGGTGCAGTAGCACGGTGTACCAAGCGTCGCCCGTTTGGTGGGCTTGGGAACCCTGCTCACATCGTTTGGGGCCGAGAGCGACACCCTGGCTGGATCTCCTTGCGGATGGAACCCGAATAGGCGATAAACCTGGACTAGAGACTTGTGTGGTTAGTCAGGTCGTGGCCGACTCCCTCGCCAGGCTTCCGCTTGAAGGTTGCCGAGATACACGACGTGTACATGGTCGTAAATGGCAAGAGCGTGTGTGAAGAAGTACACCACTTCAGGGTTAACATCATCTATTCGAATAGCCGCGTCCGCGGCAAAGGACTTCTGGGTCGCCTGTACAGTTCATAGACAAGTGAAAGTGGATACTCTAAAATGCGCAAGATAAGCGTGAGTGCTATGGATGGCGTTCTCGTAGGGAGACGGGAGCGAATCCATAGTGGTGTATTGATATGGTGAATATGTGGACTCGTGTGCGCCACCTCAAAATAGTTACCAGCAGTCGTAGTATAGGATAGCCACTGAGTCAAGCTGGCTTGCTGTAGTCAAACTCCACAACCCCTTTGTTGATACTGATGCATATGTAGCTAGTTCTGAAGTAAGTCTTGCTAGGTACACTTGTACTCACGTTTGCTTAATCTATGTTTTTTTAGAGAGACTTCAGTCTCACTAGTAGTTCCGCGTGGGCTTCGACGTTTAGCTTGTTACCTCAGCTAGAATCTTGTGCCCTCGGCAGGGTCTCGTAGATAGTCAGGCTTCTCAGCTTTTTTTATTTGTAGTTGTCTGTACTCAGACAAGTTAAGCTTCCGCATGTGCTTATTGCTTGTATGACTTGAATCTTTGGGTCATCAGACCCATGTTTGTAATATCTGGCTCCTCGGAGCCTAATGAATAAATATTTTGAGTCATAGAGTTTTGTTGTGATGCCATGTTGTATTTGCACATATCGAGCATATTGTGTGTATGATTTTGAAATGCTTGGTATGTGTGGGATCCGACAATCTAGTTGTTTATTCTTGGTAGCCTCTCTTATGGGGAAATGTCTCCTAGTGCTTCCACTGAGCCATGGTAGCTTGCTACTGCTCCGGAACACTTAGGCTGGCCGGCATGTGTCGTTCTTCGTTCCTGTGTCTGTCCCTTCGGGGAAATGTCATGCGTTGTTCCTTTAAGTCCTTGTAGCTTGCTACGACTTGGGTCCATACGTTGATGATCGACACGTTCGTTGCTGGCTCATGTATGTCTGTCCCTGTAAGTTAGAGCCACCTTGGGTTTACGACTAGTCATGTCGGCCCGGGTTCTCTGTCATATGGATGCTAGCAACACTATCATATACGTGAGCCAAAAGGTGAAAACGGTCCCGGGCCAGGTAAGGTGGCACCCGCGGGGATACCGTGCATGAGGCCGGAAAGTGATATAATGGGTTACATGCTAGATCGGTGTGGCTTATGATCGGGTCCTGATAGAACACCAAATACACACTTCTTCGGGTTGAGCTTCAGATTGATCTTGCATAGATTATCAAATGTCTCCTCCAAATTCTGAATAAGGGTGGCACTTTCCTTGGTCTTGACCACAATATCATCCATATAGGCTTCTATGTTTTTGTGTAACAGTGGCTCAAAACCAATCTGGATCGCACTTGCAAAAGTGGACCCGGCACTCTTTAATCTGAATGGCATGCGGACAAAGCAGTACGTACCACACAGAGTGATGAACGACATCTTCTCTTCATCTTCCTTGGACATGAAGATTTGGTGATACCCAGAGTATGCATCCAGAAAAGAGTGCAAATCACAACCTAAAGTGGAATCCACAATTAGGTCAATGCGCGGAAAGGGAAATGGGTCTTTCGGGCAAGCCTTGTTCAGATTGGTGAAATCTATGCAAAGCCTCCACTTCCCGTTAGCCTTCCGTACTACCATTGGATTTGCCAACCACGTGAGGTGCAGTACTCCTCTGACCAAACCAGCTGCCTCAAGCTTCTTGATCTCTTTTGCAATGAACTATTGCCTCTCCAAGGCCTGCTTCCGGACTTTCTGCTTGACAGGTCGGGCATGTGGGCAGACAGCAAGGTGGTGCTCAATTACCTCCCTGGGAACACCTGGGATATCATATGGTTGCCAGGCAAACACATCGATATTCGCCCGCAGGAAGGCAATGAGCGCGCTTTCCTATTTATCATCGAGGGTGGCTCTGATAGTGAAAGTACCATCAATGCCAGCCAGCCCTGCCGGGACCTTCTTCACTTGGGGTGCAGCGACCTTGGATCTCTTGTTGTTAGAACACTCTGGCACGTCGTCAACGGGTGTCGTGCACTCGGTGGGGGCACGCTTCCTGGACTCTTTGCGGGAGTTCCTACAATCTCTCCTCTTTCCTTTGCTTTCCTTGGCGGGAGCTACCGCTGCTGATGTCTCTGCCGCGACCACGTCCCGATATATCTTGTTCGTACAAATGATTGCATCCTTCTCATCTGATGGGATGGTGATGACCCCCAGTGGCCTAGGCATCTTCAAGGTGTTGTAGGCATAGTGGCATGCTATCATGAACTTAGCCAAGGTCGGGCGTCCAAGAATCCCGTTGTACGGCAGGGGGAGATCAACCACATCAAACACAATCCACTCAGTCTGGTAGTTCAGTTCTCCCCCAAACATTACTGGCAATGTGATCTTTACCTTAGGATGGCTCCTGCCGGGATTTACTCCTTGAAATGTGCTCGTAACCTCTAGCTCTTCTTCTCCTATCTGAAGCTTACTGATACCTGCCGAGCAAATCAGATTCAACCCAGCCCCGCCGTCCACCAACATCTTTGTGACCTTGAGGTTGCGAATTATTGCGGAGACCAACAACGGCAAACATGCTACCGCAGTGGTACGGCTAGGATGGTCCTCCTCGTCAAAGATGATGGGCGTACAGGACCATTTGAGCGGCTTCTGGGCTTCTGGCGCTTGTTCCACGGCATTGACTTCTCGTGCCCACCATTTGAGCTGGTGGTGAGAAGTGTGCATAGATGCACCTCCGTCAATGCACAGGGCGTCGTGGCGTTCTGAAACTCCTGCTCACTGGTTTCTTCTTCATCCCCTCCATCACTCTCATCATCACAGGGTTCCTTCTCTCGACCTCTGGTGGGCTTTGCATGGTTCTGAAAGGGTCTGCCGGGGCGACTTACTTCACCGCCTCGACCCTTACGCCAGCAACATTCTGACCTTTTTCCTTATCACACTTTCATACTCTGCTCTCTGCTTCTTGACAAGCTGTTTAACGTGATGACACTCTTGAAGGTCGTGGCCCTTGGTCCGAAGAATCTTGCAGTACGGCCCATTGCCTTTCCCGGCTTTCTCGGCAGCAGCGGCCTCCCGGCAGTCAGTGCATGCGGCAGCTTTCTTGCCGGGGGCCTTAGCCTTGGCCTTCTTGCCGGTACTAGGCGTGCCCGATCCTTCAACAGTCAATCACTGCCTTATCTCTCCGCTTCTTACCGCGCTTCTTTCTCTTGTTCTGATTGGTTGACTCATCCTCATCCTCTGAATCAACATTGGTACAATCTTCCTCTCTGGGCGACTTCCTCCCCTCCTCCATCCGAGCACACTTATCCACTAATGTGTAAACCTCCTTCACAGTCTTGGGCAACCGACGTTCATCTTGGAACGAATACGTCGGTTGCGCACATTGCACTGTAGGGCGGCTATTACGGCTGTCGGATGGATATTTGGGATATTTCTATGAATCTCTGTAAATACTTATGGAGGATCTCTCCTTCCTTCTGCTGGAGAAGCTGCAAATCGCTGGGCCTACCGGATTCTTGATCACCGCCAGTGAAGGCGCCAATGAACTCGTGGCACAGGTCAGCCCATGATGAAATGGAGTTCTCCGGTAGGTGCATCGGCCAAGACCTCACATTGGACTTGAGGGCCAAAGGGAAGTAGTTGGGAAACACCTTCTCATCTCTTCCCCCGGCAGCCTAAATAGCGATGGTATAGACGTTCTGGAACTCTGCCGGGTTCAGTCTCCCGTCTTACTTCTCAGGTATCTCTGGCTTGAACATGCGGATGGACGGCCAACAGACTTGCCGTAGCTCTAGCGTAAAGGCAGGGCAGCCAACCTCAAACGGTAGGCACCCGCCAACACTGAGCGCAGGCTCGTCGACGTTCTGGCCGTCGCACCCGTCGGTCCGGCGGTGGTCGTCGCGGTGTTGCTCGAGGATGACGCGCGTGTCTCCTCTTTGCCTATCCTCCGGGGCTCGATGTTGGCCTGGACGTGCTCGAGGGTCAGAAGAGTCCATCGAGACATCGTCGGGGTCTTGACTCTGTTGTGCTCGCGCTGGCAGCCGCGGTGGGGACTGCACCATGGGGATGGCCCCTTCTGTGCGGTTGGCAGCATGAGCTGTTGTAGTCGCTTGGGGAGGTCGTGGCGGGCCAGCTTGCTGCGAGCCCCCAGCTTCGGCAGAACCGAGCAGGCTTTGGATGGTGGCACGCCACTCGTCCATTTGCTCGGCCGCTGGCGGAAATCTCAGCAGCAGCTGAGCTCGCGCCATGGCCTCTAAAGCTGTACTTGGCAGGGATGATGATGAAGTCGATCATACTATCGCTCGGCTCCGAATGGTGCCAGAGGCGGTAACACTGCGGCCCTGCTATTGCTGCAGGGTGAATACATGAATGCGGTGCGGCGAAGGTGCTCGAGGGCCAACGGCTCCGTCAGGCGCAGCGTCTTGGTTGGCTCGTCCCGGGGGAGGTGCACGGGTTGCGACTACATCTGTGGTGGGGGCAGCCGGAGGGCGGCGGTTCGCCCCGGTCCGAGCGTCCTTGCCGTGGTTGTGCCCGTCGATGGGAGAGAGGGGCGCATATGGAGTGACCCCCACACCCGTACCTTGTGGAGCATGGCCGTCGGGGTGGTGCTGATGCTGCTCTCCTCCAGTGCCTCCTGCTCCTACGTCGGTTGCAGGAGAACTGGTAATGGCGCCGCCTGCTCCAACCACTTCCCTAGCAGCGTCTGCATCCTCGTGCGCCTCCGCACCCCTGCAGCGTTAGAGGTCGCGGGCGGCGGAGCCTTCAAGGTGGATGGGTGAGCCGGAGGACCGAGTTTCTTCTTGGGCGCCATGGTGGATGGCGTCGTCGAAGATGAAGATGACGCGTTGCGCACGCGTTCAAGTTCCAACAAGCAAGCCCCCCACCTAGCGCGCCACAGATGTCGCGGGAAACCACAGCCACCCATGGGACCAGGAGGCCTCGTGCTGGTACGGCAGGGGGACGTCGCATTGCACAAAGAGCATACGAGAATGGGACAGCACGACAGAGATCACACATGCAATTTTACCCAGGTTCGGGCTGCCGCGAGGCGTAAAACCCTACTCTTGCTTTGGTGGATTGATGGTGGAAAGGTGGTGGTGGAGCTTAGTACACTTGCCCGACAAGGGTTGCCTCGAGGCAGCAGCGACTACACGCGTATGGGGGTGTGAGTTATCCAACCTTCTAACCCTTTCTACGGTTGCCATGGGCCTCCTTTTATAGATCAAGGGGTTACCACAGTGGCAAAGTAGTCATTATGCACTGATAAGATCGCAAGCAGTGCTATCATACCTAACTCTACGGGCTAACAGGGCGCATTAAATGCACCGCTTAGTGTCACATCGTTGGTCGCCCAGCAAGGCTTGCCGGGCTATCTTGCCAGCTCCACGCTTGTTCTCTTGACACGTCCCAGGACGGGTGTCATCTGTGCGTTTCTTCTATAGAGAATGGCTGCCATGTGCTGAATGGCTGCCACTTAATCACTTTGTGGCTTGGCACCGCACTGATCGACGACGTGGGTCGTGGCAGTGTGGTTGATGAGGTGGTTTTGCCTTCATGAGCCCCGGCAAGCTCTGCCGGGATGATTCGGTTGTCTACTTCTGGGGGTGTCCTTGCCCCTTGCGGGGCTCGCCTGCCCGGCAAGGGAGGATTTTCTCTTGATGATATCCTGCTTCTCTGGTTTGCTCTTGGTCCATCTGATTTGCATGTTGGTCCTTCAAATCTTTGGGTTCTTGCACTCTGATCCTAGCTGGTGCTTCAACCTTGCTCTTGTGCCTGTGTACAGTCTGGGCAACTAACTCAGGGTTTGTTGCACCGACACATCCTTCCTGCCGTCCTGGTGGTCTTGGTCTCGTTGCATGGGAATGGAAACCTTCGCCTAATTCCTTGGGACCCCGTGCCTCCGCTTGCCTCCATAGCACCAAATAGGAAACTGGCTCCTCTGCACCCGCTGGCGCCCGCCTGGCCTTGGTCGTCATGGCTTGCGTCACCGCAAGCTCATGAGGTTGCACACCTACATAGAAATCTCCACTCCTCAGGAGTAGCCCGGGGAGGCTGCTCCCTCAGGAGGTCTTAGCGTCGCCCGCCTCGTGAGGCTTGGCCCCTCGCAAGGGTCATGTTTTGTTGTTGTTGTCGATGGGCCATACCAGGCCGTCGGGGGAGCCATGCCATGGGCCGCGGGAAGGTGAGTCTAGGTACCCTGGTTTCCAGAATGCCGACAGTAGCCCCCGGGCCCAAGGCGCTCTTAGACTTGGCTTCGAGGCGAAGACAAAGGGCAAGGGCGGAGCACTGCGGGCGCCAATCGCCTGCAGGCCAGGCTGACATGTGGCGCTTGATGGGACGTGGGCGTCTCCACTTCCCCATGCTGCCTCGACAACCGCCCGACTTGACAACTACCTAGCGCACGCGGCCCAGCCATCCTTTCCCGCTGCGCTCGCCTTCTGCTCCCCTTCCTTCTTGCGAACTTGTGTCTTCCTCACCAGGTTCCACACCAGCTCCAATCCACTCCGCCGCCATGGCTCCCAGGACGAAGAAGGGGAAGGCCCGTGTGGCCGCAGAGCCCTCGCCATGGCCGGAGCCAGCGCTGGAACAGTCCACGATGATCAACCAGGAGGGATTGGACAAGGTCTGGCAAGCCCTTGCCGCCGATTCCAACAAGTGGAAGGCGGCGATAGTCTGGCCTCCCTCCCAATTCTTAGCTGATATGGAGGCTACCGATATCCCCCTTCATATTCACGCTCTTTTTGCCGACTTGCTGTCTCTGTTCTCCAATTTCTTCAACGTCGTGCTCTCCAATTTCCTGGATCCATCATCCTCCTCTCTGCTTTCGCCTTCTTGTGCGAGGCCTTCGTGGGCATCGCCCTGTCCGTGGTCTTGCTCCGCCACTTCTTCTCGCTCCACTTGGTCGACGGTAGGCAATGCTCGATGTGCGTGTTGCTCAAGGCGGCGGCGACGACTGCTGGCTCCGACATCGAATTAGCGCTCCGCCCAGATGCGAGGGGGTTCCGGAAGCAGTGGGTGTATGTGGACGCCTCCGTGCTCAACCCCCTGCTCCTTCTTCAATCAGCGCCGGCCGAACCGAGCTCCGTTTGGGGGCACGCGGAGCTTGCCGACCCACGGGTCACGCGCATCTTGTCCAGTCTGGCCAAGCTAAGGCAAGCGGGGGTGATGACGGCGATGGTGGTGAAGGAATTCATCTGACGGCACATCCCTCTGCTCCTACATCATTCTCGCCCAATGTGGGCCTTCACCGGCCCTAATGACCCCATGACACTCCAGGTGCCTTCGCTCCCCCTTAAGATGTTACGCAGGGTGCTGCAGTTCCTGACTGGTGGGGAGCCTGTGACGCTTCCCCTTGAGGGGCGCCCTTTGTATAACTGCATGAACGGGAAGGCCTTCGCCAAGAAGATGTTGTGCTTCGATGAGTGGGGGCTGCTCCCCGAGGGCCATGGGGGGCCTCGTGACAACCCCCTATTGGTGACTCCCGCGCTCGGAGGTCCTGCGGTGCGCGCTCCAGAGGGGGCCACGGGGGAGCAGGCTCCGCCGAGTTCTTCCGGCCGCTGGAGAGCTAGCGCCACCATGTGCTCCTGAGGTGGCCGCTGGGGGCAGCCATCATATGCTCCTGAGGTGGCCTCTTCTAGCTCCACAGGCGGGAGCGAAGGGGCCCCGCCCGCGGACGTAGATGTCGCCCCCGTCATGGAGGGCTACACGCCGGCCTACAGGGCGTCCATTCCGGATCTTGGGGTATCCCGCAAGCGGAAGGGGCTCGGGAGCCGCTTCGACCTCGTCCCACAGACCCTGAAAAAGAGGAAGTGGATTGCTATGGATGAGTAAGTACCTTGCCCTCCTTGACTTTCGCATATCATGTCCTTTTGTGAATTTTGCCCCTCAAGATCCCTTCCTTCACGGGGGTGAGCCCGCCTGGAGCGCAACCTCTAGAGGCCTCCAGTTTGGTTGTGACCCTAGGCCTCTCAAGATGGGAGGCGGCACGTGAGGTGGCGTCTACACACAAGCCAAGGCCGCCCCTGGGGGGCCGCAGGCCTGCACTCCCGGTATCCTTCTTCCGAAGCGGCCTCTAGGCACAGAGGCAGTGTCGAGGGCTCCTTCGTTCGTTCTCGCTGGCGGCTGGGCGACCCGTGCGATGGCTCCATCTTCAAGTAGCGGGGCTGGCCTACGTCGGGCCCCGTCCTTAGGCCGGGGAGCGGTCGAAGGAGCTCCAGCCCCCAGACCCCCGTCGGAGACGGGTGAGTCATCACGCGCTTCTCAGGCCGACCGAGGCGCGGAGGAAGGGATCGGCCGGGCGTTGGAGCTCGCGCGCCGGCGCAGTGTCGTCTGTCATGACCTTCTGCAGGAAGCGACAAGTGCACTAGGCCTCCTTGAGATGCAGCTCGCCGACGTTGGCGCACGCCTCAAGGCGGAGGGCCTTTGCCTGGCGCGCGAATGGCACCAACTGAAAATCGCCATTAACCTTGGCCGCTTGCAGCACGAGCACACCCGCGCGGAGGCAAAGGAGTCTCTTGCGGCGCCGCGGGAGGCTCGTGATCGCGCCTTGGAGTAAGCCCGGGCTATGGACCGCCAGCGTGACACAGCGGAGGTGTGCGAGAGGGGGCTCCAAGCTTCCAACTCCATCCTGGAGCAGCGAGTCCAGGAGCGCATGGCCACACTCACCACTTCAAAGACCGGGCCTCCCATGAGCGAGGCGAGGCCTCGCGCACCCGACGACACGCTTGCGCTGGAGGCAGTGGAGCTAAGCCTGGAGCGCGAGCGGCTCGAGGTGATGGAGCATGAAGTGGCCTCGGCTGAGGATGCCCTTGCTTCTCGGGAGGCGAGGATCCAGCAAGAGGTCAACCAGAAGGTGGCGGGGATCCGCGAGGCCCTTGTCGAGGAGTATTGCCAGAAGCTGGGGCTTTAGGAGGCTCGATTCAAGCAGCGGTGCGTTGAACTGTAGGGCAAGGCCGACGCCCCCAAGGTGAAGCTGGCTGCTGCAGAGCGGCGCGAGAAGGCCGCCGAGGCAGCATGGGCCACAGCTGAGGCCGAGCTTTCCTCCCTTCATCGACAGGTTGAAGGCATTACGTCCCTCATGGAGAGAGCCTCAGACGAGGTGGGCTGCCGCCGAATGCTACAATGCGAGTGCTCCTTGATGTTTGAGGACCTCAGGGTCAGGGCCAATCGGGCCATAAGCACCATCTGCGACAAGAGCATCTCCCGCCCGTACGAAGCTGATGATGTCGGGTACCTCCGCTTCTTCACCCAGGTCATGACCTGCCTCGAAGGTGGGGCCGCGATGGCACACTAGCTTGTTAAAGAGAAGAGCCATGACTTTCTTGGACGCGCGTTCTCGTGTGTCTTCAGCTACCTTCTTAGCCTTGATCCCGAATTCTACTTCAGTGTCGTGATAGCCCCCGTGCCCGGAGTAAGCCAAGGCAACCTGGCGAGTTGGGTGGACGACCTGATGACAGAATTCGCCCTTGCCGATGATGTGGCTGCGCTCGCAGCTTAAGAGGGCGATGATGATGGTGATGATGATGATAGCGATGCTGACGATGGCGTGGCTCGCTAGGCTTGCATTTCCCTCTTTTCCTGTCAAGACTTTCAACGTGACCCCGTGGGGATGCGAATGCATTTTTTGGAAGAACTTCTCCTGTGATGTATTAAGTGGTATTTGCACTCCCTGTTGTCGTCCTTCTTTTACTTTTCCCGACTCCCAACCACAGAGTTGAGGCGACCGTCGTTGTCGTGCCTGGTTCAAGGCCCAAGAGGGGTCAAGGAATGCACGCCTGCCAGTTCGTTTGAAAGCGCCTCGCGAGGATCTATAGAGGTGCGCAGGAAAGGCCACGACTGCGGTGGCCTTGGCTCTCAGGGCGTTTTTAGCACCGACGTGCGCACCATGCCCAGCCCTCGCCCGTGTGGAGTGGAGGAGCGAACCACGGGCATCCGCTATCTTCCACAAAAACAGAAACCAAATGAAGGAAAAACAGTTAGGAGAATGAAGAACCAGGAACACCCCCTCCCCCTTTTCCAATAACAACACAAAAGCTGCAAGTTTATTCCAAAAAACAGCAGATTCGGCTACAAGACAAGGCAATGAAAATGGCCGCGTCCCGCTCCTATGCTAGTCTTCTAGTCTTCCCCATAGCGTGGAGGATGGGGCTTCCACTGGGCATGGGCATAGCCATTGGGGGGCAGTGTTGTCCGCCAGCGCGGAGCTTGGGTGATGCGGAGCATCCCAAGGTCATCCCCATGGACCTAGCTACGTCTCCCACGACACCACTTGGACCTATGACAAGAGCCCGAGCAAAGGCTATCGAAGATAAGGTGAACTCGCTCCTATCCGAACTACCACTTTCTATACATGAGACATGGTTGCTACCTCAAGCGGAAACACTAAGTGTGATCAGGTACTTGGAGGAAAGCCACGGAACATCTACATCCAACGGACAAGACGGCGGGGACATCAGGTGCGAAGGACAAGAAGAAGATCTGCCACGGAAGCTACAGCCACCGGACGACTGGTCCAGACCGGACATCTGGCCCCTGAAGGTCACGCCAGCCAAAGGAAACCAGGCCAATGAATGCTACAGCGGCCGGACATCCGCCCAGGACCGGACGTCCGACATCTCCCAGGCCCCGGATGACCGAACCTCTCCGGATGACCGTCGCCACTTCAACAGAACGTAATTTATGGAAGTCCAAGGATCCCAGGACGACCGGACGTCCACGAGCCACCAGGCGACCGATACCTTACGGACGTCCAGCCCCTGGTTGTGTCTAGTTGCGGACTGAGGCCCATGTACCCCTTCACTTTGCCCCCCTTTTGTACTATGACTATAGATAGACCTCTCCCTCCTAGCTAGGGTCAGCATTGTGATAGGTCATTTGTGAGATAGAGCCTCGCTCATCCATACGGATCTACTCCTCGAGAGAGATCGCGGCCCCTCTTCGGAGAAGATCCACGTTGGATTCAAGACCCCCTCTTGCGTGGCCCCATCAAGACCTCCTCACGGAGAAGAACCGGTTACCCTATGTATACTCCCTTGTTGACCGTGGATCGTGTATCTCTTTGTGTTTCAAGGATCTAGCATATGTGTGACTTATTCTTGTTGGTTTGAGTGATTCTCTCGTGTTCCCCCTTGTGTTTCCCCTCGTTTCCCCCTCGTGTTCTTCGTGTTCATCGTGGGATCCGCTCCTTTTGTGAAAGATCGGCCATCTAGGGTTCCACCCTACATCATTTTGGTATCATGAGCCACGTTGATCACGATTTCAAAGCCTCCCCTCTTTGTTTTCTAACTTGATTTTGTCCCAAATTCGAAAATTCCCCACAAAAATTGCCCCAAAATTGTTTTGTGATTTGTTGGTGTGATGAAGTTTTGTTGGATTTGATCCATGGATTTGCTTTTCCATGAGTGGATCTAGCTTTCCCCCATCATCTCCACCATTTCCATCCACAAAAACGCCCGGATTCGACAGATTTTGACCTCTCCTCGACGAACCCTAACAGTTCATCCCGTGCCCGCAATCGCACAGGCACCGGACGTCCGACAACTACTGGACGTCCGACGACAGGACGACCGCTCTCCTACGGACATCCGTTGATCCCTGACGAAACTGAACTTTTTCGCCCGAAAATTTTCAGCCACCGCCCCACTTCCGCATACGCATTCCAATACCACCACCACTTTCCGCAACCACCTTACGCTCACCCGCTACACTCCCCGACACGATTTTGACACGTTTTGGTCTTTGACAAGTTGAGTTGTGGTTTCATCGTTTCCTAGGGTGTTTTGGCTAACTAGGAACGGTTCAACATTGACACTACCACAGCTCATCTTCGCCACGGACTCGTCATAAACAACGACCACTTCGCCGTCATCCGTCCTTGCTTACAAACGAGTAACCCTCGATGGTAACTTCGACGACATCCTTGTCTCCTACCTTGCATTGCATTGATAACTCCATAGCCTTACTTTTGCATAGCTTACCCATCGAGACTAGCCTTTGAGTATTGCCGACAATGTGACTTGTGCATATTAGTGATCATACTTCCCATAGCATACATACCGTATCACCATGGTGCATATCTTGGTATCATCTCTTGTGTCACAAAGTTGTCATCGCATATACTCAATAGCTATCTTGGTTCGTCAAGTTTTTGCATGAGAAAAGAGCTCCAAAGTGAAAGAGCCAAACAAGATTTTACGCAAAAGAGGAAAGACAATAAAAGAGCTTATAAGCAAGAACCTTAGCATCATACTACATTAAGATTGTCATACTCGATCATCTTGGATCATATCATAGGAATACCATACATATAGCATACTTGGGATAGAAGTCGTTGCATTTTTGCTTAATAGGTTGTGCACAAGTTTCGTATCCGCCTATTGTGCAATCGTGCTAGCGTCTCTCTAGTGTTGTGCAACAAGAGCATTTACGTGGATTCCATATTTTCGCTCATTCCTTGGTTGCACGACCCCATTTATCTATTTGCGTGTGTGTTTCCGTGTACCTTATCTTGCTATTGGTCTACTTGTTGCATTTGCAATTTGTGAATCTTTTCCAAAATTATTGAAGCTCACTAACAATTGCCACCATCCTAACCAAGCTCCACTATAAGCTTTTATTTGTGTAGGTCTGAGAAACCAACAAGAATTGGTACCAATTGTGTTATTTCCTTGTTCCACATTTGAGTGATCATTGATCCATCCTCAACATCGGTCAAGGTACATTTGGTATAAGTTCTTCTCTTTCTCCAAATCACATATTTTCTTCGAATGATGGATAGGCCAAGTACTTCAACCAACCCACTATTCATCAAGCAAGACGACGACATGTCCTCCTACTTCACCAAGAGCCACCTCTTTGGCGCACAATGAGCTTTGCATCAAGAGAAACATGCAATGAGAGACCGCATCGACCATCTCGCCACCGACTTGCGACTCTCCGAGAAACGTACAAGAGATTACTTCGACAACAAGCTCGATGAACACAAACAACAGAATGTCACAAGAATGGATGACATTCATGCCTTGTTGGTCAACCGTTCTTCTACCACTTCGTCCTACTCAAGACGGAGCCGCTCGAGTCGACACTCCAACGACACTATTTCCGGCACAAGTAACCCGACATCGAACACTCTTCGACGAGCCGCGCGTCAAGACCGTCACGCCAACCGCAATCCTCTACACGACACCGACTCTCAAGAACAAGCTCGTGTGCAAGAACATCGACACCGTCAAAACCAAGCTACTTTCGCGCAAGCACAAGAACGACAATGCCTAGGCCAACAACAAGAGGAAGAGCGAGCGCTCCAACAGCAAGATGCACAAGATGCCGAGGCACAACGCCAAGAACATCAACTACGCGAAGCTCAAGCACTTAAGGCACAACGTGCCCTCCGAGATTTAAGTCAAGCCGTAGCCACGTGAAACCGGCAAGCTCATGAGCAACAAGAAGTGCTTCATGATGAAGTTCAAGAATGAATTTATCAATCACGTGTGCATCATCAATCTCCTCAAGCTCCTCCACACGCTCAACAAGCTCCTTGTCAAGCCCGACAAGACCCTCAAGTTCAACCCGAGCATGAAGACAATGGAAATCATCCTCGCCAAGAGCTACATGAGGACGACAACCCTCCTCGCCAAGAGCAACAGGAGTTTGTCAATCCTCAACGACATGGGAGTCACCATCCCCGACCCCAACACAATGAAGAACAACGCTACGGCAAGCTCAAGTTCACCATGCCCAAGTTCACCGGAAGCAATGACCCCGAAGAGTACATATCATGGGCATTGGAAGTCGACAAGATCTTTCGCTTGCACAACTATGAGGAAGAGAAGAAGATCGCGATGGCATCTCTTGAGTTTCAAGACTACGTCCTAATTTGGTGGGAACAAGTCATTGAGCGCCGTGAGGCAAGAGGAGAACCACCCATCACAACTTGGACGCAAATGAAGGATGTCATGAGAGCACGTTTCATGCCAAACTACTACAACCACGACCTCTTCAGGAAATTCCAACTACTCAAGCAAGGAACCAAGAGCGTTGAAGAATACTATAAGGAAATAGAGATTGCCATGATAAGAGCCAATGTGAAGATGATGAGCAAACTATGACACGTTTCTTGAATGGACTCAGTCATCCTATCAAGAAGATCGCCGACTTCCAACCATACTCGAACCTCATCGAGCTAGTGCATCAAGCTACCAAAGCGGAACGTCAAGTGCAAGATGACTTCAAGTACGCCAAGTACTCTTCGAAGAGCTATGGCCTCTCCAACAACCAAGTTTCAACGACTCCAACACCTTCTACCTCAAACAAAGCTATCGCAAGCAATGGCGACAAGTCAAGTTACAAGAAAACCTCGACAACCTCAAGTCATCCTCCTACTACAAGCAACTTCAAGCCAAGAGCTTCATCACCATCTGCTCCAACCGATGAGACCATCAAGACAAGCTCCTTCAAATGCTTCACATGCGGCGGCTGAGGCCACAAGTCCTATGAGTGTACAACAAGCGCACCATGATCCTCAAAGACGACGGAACCTACGATTACATGAGTGAAGAGGAAATGGAAGCCCTTAAGAAAGTGGCCATGCACCGGCAAGTGAACAAAGATGAAGATAATCAAGTCTTTTGTGATGAGGATTCGAGCCCTGCTCTCGTTGTGTCCAAGGTCTTGACTCTTCAACATCAACAAGATGAAGACCAAAGATGCCATATCTTCCACACCAAGGCCGGCATCAATGGAAGGTTTGTCAAGGTCATCATCGATGAAGGGAGTTGCCATAACTTATCAAGTGAAGAACTATGCTCCAAGCTCCAATTGGTCAAGACGAAGCACCCACACCCATACAAGGTTCAATGGCTAAGAGACTCCGGCACTATCCAAGTCGAGCTTACGGTGAAATTTTCCTTCAAGATTGGAGCCTATGAAGACACTTTGGAGTGTGATGTCGTTCGGATGTCTGTTTGTCACCTCCTCCTTGGACGGCCTTGGCAATCCGACCGAGGCATCATCCACAATGGGCGTACAAATCACTATAGCTTCAAGATGAAAGGGAAGGAATATGTGCTACAACCAATGTCTCCAAGCCAAGTGATCGCCGACAAGAAAGCCATCCATCATGGAGAGAATAGTGAGAGCGAACCACCAAGAAGAGAGTGAGCGCCACAAGCCAAAATTCAGTGCCTCCATGATGAGTGACAAGAACTTAGTCCTATTTGCCACCAAACGTGAGATGAGAGAAGTGTGTGAGAACCCATCAAGTGTTATGCACTATGTCCTCTTGTGCAAGGACGAGGCACCAAAAACTAACACCTCTCACAATCTACCTCTAGTGTTATCTTCTCTTTTGCAGGAATTCCAAGAAGTTGTCCCTGACGAGCTACCTCCGGGTCTACCTCCACTACGAGGCATTGAGCACCGAATCGACCTCATCCCCGGAGCACCCCTTCCTAACAAGGCTCCATATTGCGTTAACCCTAAAGAAACCAAAGAAATACAAAGGCAAGTAAAGCATCTCATAGATCATGGACATGTGCGTGAAAGTTTGAGTGCTTGTGCTGTACCGGTCATTCTTGTGCTAAAACGAGACAGTAGCTTTCGCATGTGTTCCGATTGTGGACCTATCAATGCTATCATCGTTCGCTATAGGCACCCCATTCCACGCCTTGATGATATGCTAGATGAACTTAGCGGTGCCACTATTTTCTCCAAAATTGATCTTAAAAGTGGTTACTATCAAATACGCATACAAGAGGGTGATGAATGGAAAACTGCTTTCAAAACAAAGTTTGGTTTGTATGAGTGGTTAGTTATGCCTATGGGTTTATCGGAAGCACCCAGTACTTTCATGCGTCTTATGGATTATGTGTTTCGCCCTTACATTGGTGAGTTCGTTGTGGTCTACTTCGACGATATCCTTGTTTTTAGCAAATCTCTCAAAGATCATGTCACCCACCTTCGAACCGTATTGATAACTCTTCGAAAAGAGCGTCTCTATGCTAACATGGACAAATGCCTTTTTGGCGTTTACAAGCTTGTGCTCTTGGGTTTTGTTGTGTCTTCTAAGGGTGTTCATGTTGATGAATCTAAGATCAATGCTATTAAAACTAGGCCCCAACCAACCAACTTGCAACAAATGTGTAGTTTTCTTGGTTTAGCCGGTTTCTACCGTAGATTCGTGAAGGATTTTAGCACCATTGCTTCACCTTTGCATGCTTTGAGTAAGAAAAATGCACCGTTTGTTTGGGGAACATCCCAAGACACCGCTTTCAATGAGCTTAAGAATTTGCTTACTCATGCTCCCGTGCTTGCCTTACCCAACTTTGACAAACCTTTTGAAATTCATTGCGATGCTAGAGGTAATGGCATAGGAGGTGTGTTAACGCAAGAGAAGCGCCTAATTGCTTATTTTAGCGAAAAACTTTCCGGAGCGCAACTCAATTACCCCATCTATGGCAAAGAGCTTTATGCTTTAGTGCGAGTTTTGCATGAATGGGAAGATTATATTCGCCCTCATGAATTTATCATTCATTCCGATCATGAAACGCTTAAGTATCTTAAGGGTCAAACTAAGTTGAACAAGCGTCATGCTAAGTGGTGTGAGTTTATAGAGCCATTTCCTTATGTCATGAAATACATAAAAGGCAAATAAAATGTTGTGGCGGATGCGCTTTCGCGTATATGCATGATTGTTACTAAACTTTAATTGAATGTCATAGGCTTTGAGCACATAAAAGACTTGTATGCGCATGATCCTACTTTTGCTATTCCTTATGCTAGGTGTTTGACGCATCCCGAGTCTTCTCTTACATCAAAGATGATTGTCTTATGAGAGCTAACAAATTATGCATTCCCGAGTCTTCTCTTCGTTTGTTACTTTTGCAAGAATCTCATGGAGGAGGACTAATGGGACGCTTTGGATGCGACAAGACATTTGCTACGCTCTCCAAGAACTATTTTTGGCCCAAGATGTTCTGCGATGTCTCACGCTTCACCAACCGATGTTCGACATGTCGCAAAGCTAAGTCCAAAGCTCAATCTCATGGTCTTTATACACCTCTTCCAATTCCTTATCACCCATGGGAAGATATTAGCATGGATTTTTTACTTGGTTTGCCTAGAACTAGAAATGGAAAAGATTTCGTGTTTGTTGTTGTGGAGCGATTCTCTAAGATGGCACATTTCATACCATGCAACAAGATAGACGATGATTCACATATTGAATATCTTTTTTGTAGAGAAATCTTGCGCCTACATGGCGTGCCAAAGACGATTGTCTCGGACCGCGACGTCAAGTTCTTGTGTTACTTTTGGAAGACCTTATGCGCCAAGCTCGGAATCAAGCTACTATTCTCCACGGCATACCATCCACAAACCGACGGCCAAACGGAGGTGACGAACCGTACGCTCTCCACTCTACTACGCATGTTGATAAAGAAGAACATCAAGGAGTGGGAGGAGTGCCTACCTATCGCCGAGTATGCCTACAACCATGCAACACATTCGACTACCGACAAGTCCCCCTTCGAGGCCGTCTATGGTTTCAACCCGTTGTCCCCATTGGACATTCTTCCTCTACAACTACAAGAGCGCATCAACATGGACGAGAGTGCCCGAGTGAACTATCTCAAGACGATGCATGAAGATACAAGGCACACCATCGAGTGCTAAGTACAATGACTCGCAACCAATCTCAACATCAACAAGCAACCCATAATATTCAACATTGGAGATCTTGTGTGGCTACACTTTCGCAAGGAATGCTTCCCCAACAAACGCAAGTCCAAACTTCTACCACGAGCCGATGGACCCTTCAAGGTGCAAGCATGCTACAACAACAATGCTTACAAGATCGACCTCCCGCGCGACAAGTACAGCATGAGTGATGTCTTCAACGTCAAGGATCTTTCGCCATACCATGGTGATGAAGATTTCGATCTGAGGTCGGATCTTTCCCAAGGGAGGGGAGATGATGCGAAGCATCCCAAGGTCATCCCCATGGACCTACCTACGTCTCCCACGACACCACTTGGACCTATGACAAGAGCCCGAGCAAAGGCTATCGAAGATAAGGTGAACTCGCTCCTTTCCGAACTACCATTTCTATACATGAGACATGGTTGCTACCTCAAGCGGAAACACTATGTGTGATCAAGTATTTGTAGGAAAGCCACGGAACATCTACATCAAACGGACAAGACGGCGAGGACACCAAGTGCGAAGGACAAGAAGAAGAGCTGCCACATAAGCTACAGCCACCGGACGACCGGTCCAGACCGGACGTCTGGCCCCTGAAGGTCACGCCAGCCCAAGGAAACTAGGCCAACGAATGCTACAGCGGCCAGACGTCCGCCCAGGACCGGACGTCCGACATCTCCCTGGCCCCGGACAACCGAACCTCATCGCCACTTCAAAAGAACGTAATTTACGGAAGTCCGAGGATCCCCGGACAACCGGACGTCCACGAGCCACCGGACGACCGATACCTTACGGACGTCCAGCCCCTGGCTGTGTCCAGTTGCGGGCTGAGGCCCATGTACCCATTCACTTTGCCCCCTTTTGTACTACGACTATAGATAGACCTCTCCCTCCTCCTAGCTAGGGTCAGTGTTGTGATAGCTCATTTGTGAGATAGAGCATCGCTCATCCATACAGATCTACTCCTCAAGACAGATCGTGGCCACTCTTTGGAGAGGATCCACGTTGGATTAAAGACCCCCTCTTGGGTGGCCCCATCAAGACCTCCTCACAGAGAAGAACCGGTTACCCTATGTATCATCCCTTGTTGGCCGTGGATCGTTTATCTCTTTGTGTTTCGAGGATCTAGCATATGTGTGACTTATTCTTGTTGGTTTGAGTGATTCTCTCGTGTTCCCCCTTGTGTTTACCCTCATTTCCCCCTCGTGTTCTTCGTGATCATCGCGGGATCCGCTCCTTTCGTGAAAGATCAGCCATCTAGGGTTCCACCCTACATCAATGGGGCTTCCATCGGGCGTGGGTGGGAGCCCCAATGAGGCTCAGGGGCAGCGCTCAGGAGACTCCGGGGCGTGTACAGCCCACTCATTATTACATGAGAGCGTCACGAGCGGATTCTTGAGGGCTGCTTCCTGTCCCCTGGGCGGGGACCCCGCCCCGCGCATACCCCGACCAGCGTTGGGGCATCCGGAAACCGAGACAGGACCAAGGGGTAAGGGGCTATGCGGGTAGTGGTCAGGTGGCTGCACGCCCTCGACTGGGGGAAGGGCTCGTCGGCGCCTTCCTGGGCGAAGGACCCACTTTTGGATGGCACGCCCACCGTAGTGGCGGCGCCCTGCACCTCGCGACACGGGGAAGCTATGGCGTCGGCTTCCCCCACGCGACCTCACAGTGAGCCCTACCTTCCTGGAGCGGGGCCAATGTCCGGAGGTGCGCCGTTGTGGTGCGGTTTACCTGCGATCCAAGGTTAGCGCAACATGTTCCAAAGATATTGGTTGTAGCGTTGGTTTGGCTCGTAAAAGGCCCCGCCGCCCCCCTGGCCTTGGTGATCCCAACATCAGGGCCGATGAGGGGAATGCACACGAGCCTCTCCTTTGCTCGTACAACGAGCCTTCCGACGACGACATAGAGGCCCCAAGGGCCATCATCCTGAGGCCAACCCCTGGTCCCTCCAATCTGCCGCCCAGCATCTCAGGTGCTTGCTCGTGTCGACCAGGGGGTGGTCCTTCATCGCGGCTTCTGGAGGGGCCACCGTTCCCGATCACATCCTGGGGGGTCACGCCCTGAGCCGGGCGAGTGACGATGCATGCGAGATTACCGCCGCGGGACCCTCCGGGCTCCCTCCGGAAGGAGAAGCATACGCAGCAGGGGCAGGCGCGGATCCCCAGTGGCGTCCGTGATGCAGGAATGGTGTCAAAAGGCCCCGCGCCCTAGCAGTTGGCATCAAGTAGATCAGCGACCTGACCCAGCAAGGCTTCTCTGCTGCCTTCCGCTAGCTGACATCTTAGCAGCTCCCGCGCCACGAGGAGTGCAGCCCATGTGTTCATCAACCCGCGGCGAGCGCGCGAGGACGACACCGCAGCCTAGTTGGAGGACTGTGCGGTGGCGCGATTGCGGCGCCGCGTAGGAGAGGGCAGTGGCGGGTCCTGCCGTCGATGGCCGGCGGCGCTGGCAACATCGTTAGCCACAAGGAGCATAGGGTGATGATGAGCTCCGTGGCCGGGAGGGCGCCGTCCGAGGGGTGCTGGTGTCCCAACGATCAGCGCAATCTCGGGGAGCTTCTACCATGGGCGGGGCGAGGGCAGTACGTGGTTGGCGAAGGGGCACGGATCTCGACACGCCCCTACCTGGCGCACCAAATGTCGGATTCAGGGCTCCGCAAACCTAAGAGAGGTTCGAACTTGGGGCGTCTGCCAAGAACTCAACCTCTCCAACCAACAATTCGTCACCCCCACGGCCTAGCTGGATGAACCAGAAGGAAGTCGGACAGGGCAGTTTACCCAGGTTCGGGCCACCTTGCGGTGTAAGACCCTACTCCTGCTTTGTGGTGGATTTGCCTTATGGGGGCTGAGAATGAACTAGTACAAGGGAAGAACAACCTCACGAGGTCTGCTCTGGTGAGAGACTGAGTTGATGGGGTTTGGGCTCTCTTGGTGGTGGCTAGCCTATTCTTATAGTGGCCTCGGCCCTCTTCCCCCAAAACGAAGGTGGGAAGGTGTCCCACATTAGCCAATTTGAAAGGGGACAAGTAGTACATCTTATCCTGATGAAAGGTGGTGTTCGCCTGTAAAGCCTCTAGTCATGACGCGGAGGTGGGCTCGACGATGACATCCTTCCTGCCGTCCTAATGGTCTTGGTCTCGTTGCACGAGAATGGAAACCTTTGCCTGATTCCTCGGGACCCCACGCATGTGCTTGCCTCCTTAGCACCAAAGAGGAAACTAGCTCCTCTGCGCCCGCTGGCTCCCGCCTGGCCTTGGTCGTCATGGCTTGCGTCACCGCAACCTCATGAGGTTGCGCACCTGCATAGAAATCTTTGCTCCTCAGGAGCAGCCCGGTGAGGCCGCTCCCTCAGGAGGTCTTGGCGTCGCCCACCTCGCGAGGCTTGGCCCCTCGCGAGGGTCTTGTCTTGTTGGTGTTGTCGATGGGTCGTACCAGGCCATCGGGAGTGCCACGTCGTGGGCCACAGGCAGGCGAGTCTAGGTACCCTGGTTCCTAGAACACCGACAAACGGGCACACATTGTAATTAAAAGAAGTGTGCTCGATGGTAATAACGAACGCGCACGGTTGTTGGAACAAGACGTGTGCTGACATCGCCTATTGTGGTGCACCCTATGGTGCAAATGCCACGTACACAGCTGAGAAAGCGTGCCCTCGTTATGCCATCCGGGAATAGTGCCCCACTTAGAAATTATAGAACCGTTAATAAATTTTGAGCCTGCGTCTCGTCACATTCCAAATTACTACCACACTATATTTAATTGCAAACCTATTCACACCGATCAAAACCTAAACGCTTTCCCACTTAGGAGCGTATTAGTACTCTGTTATAAGTACTACTACTCCAAGATGACTGCACATTCCTCCTCAACTCCTCATCCACAAAAACAAACAAGTCATTCATCGTCGTTCCCTTGTGTCTGCCATGGCCAGGGTGAGTTCTGGGTCATGAGATTACTACCAGGGAGAGGCGAGCATGGAAGCAGAAGCACGAGAGATGTCCCACCTCACTGCGAAAGCAGCCGACATGTCCCGCCGCACGGCCGTAGCAGCACAGAGGTCCCGCCGCATCGCCGAAGCAACACAGAGGTCCCGCCGCGCTCTCGATGCAGCAGACTGGTCCGGCTGCGCCACGGAAGCAGCAAAGAAGTCTCGCCGCATTGCGAATGCAGCAGAGATGTCCTCCCGCACGACGCGTGGCCTGGGAAACTGTCTCGCAGGTAGGCGAGGACTCTCACAGGCGCATGCGCGGTATGCTTGATGACCTGATGGGTCGGATCTCTGATTGGATAAAGTAGCAGGACAAGATGAATGCCTTGTTTGAAAATGCTACCAGCGTCATCCGGGGACTAGGGGAGGACAAGGCGAAGCTCCGCACCAAGCGCGACCCACTGAGGGCGAAGATCGCTGGAACAATGGAGCAGCACGAGGAGACCACACTTCCTTGTTGCAGAGGACCGGCGTCATCGTCAAGAAACTTATGGACGAGAATGTCATGCTTTGCATGAGCACCAAAGGCCGGTGGAGGAATCCATGGATGCTCCCAAGCAGCGTCTTGAGGACATGAAAGAGCTCATCGCTGCTCGCCGTGGAGACTATTTCCCGTGGCCTACAGCAAGACATCAAGAAAGTAGAGATCAGCGAGCCAGATCGTTGTCTTCCTTCTTCTTTTGCCCTTGTGTATTTCGGGTGTTGCCGCATGTGGCTTTTTTAATTATCTTCCTAAATATGTAAGACAATTATTATCCACTGTCAACGTCCTTATATTCATCAGTCTTGCTATAAGTCGTAGGCGATGCTATATAGGTCTGTCAGGTCTTACATCAAGATCCATGCAAAACTTTCTTTTCAGATATTTTTTCTCCCTTAAATCTCAGTCTAGTGAGACATAGCCACGCCATGAAATAGGGGCTCGAGCACCATTAATGCAGACATTGTGAGGGAGGTGGGCGGCGGATAGAGGTCAAAGGGCTCTCCTCCCGATGAGCACGCGCAGGGGTCTGATCGCACGCCTCCCGTACTCAAATAGCTACCCCGCTCGACACATCCTAGCCAATAATAAAAGGGGATGTGTGGCGGCACGTAAATGGTAAGTAGAACGCCCAGGGTTTCAATAATACTTGTGTTCCCGATTTGTAACGTCACATCACTTGTTCCAAAATGACTTTGTTGATTCTTAATGTGTGGCATGCGCAAATCAGACAAAACATTTACCACAGCATGTTGGTGCCATGTCATGCCACCATGCCAAGTTTCATGATTTTCAGGCGAGTTTTGGATTTTTATGGGAATTTTAAAACCAAGTTTCTCAATGTTTCCCGATGAGCCAAGATGCCCAGATGTTTGAATTCCATTCCTACTTCTTGCATGGGACCTAGAAATTCGCCCAAGTACACATAAATGATTTTCCAACTAACTTTTGCGCATTGGAGCATGCGCTTGTACTTCAAATTTGAATTATGTGCATTAAATGCTTGGAAAATCAATTAATGTATAAGAAAAGGCCAAACGAACCCGAAATAATTCCAAAATTTAGCATGAAACTCCTATTTGGTCTAAGCTGCCTGTGTAAAAAAATCAAGGCGGGAAAAGACAGTGTATGTCATTTCGCACACGGAGGTGATATGTTCCCTCTCGGAACCACGAGCCTTCTTGAGAGAAGCTTCAGTTTGCAAGAAGCTTATACCAAAGCTTGTCCCAATTCGGCCAAAAAAGTTACCATAGCATGTTGGTCCATGTCATGACACCATGCCAAGTTTCATGATTTTCAGGCCTGTTTTGGATTTACAAGAATTAAAAAACAAAGTTTCCCAATATTTCCGGCCGAGCCACGATGCCCAGATGTTTGAATTCCATTCCTATTTCTTGCATGGGACCTAGAAATCCACCCAAGGACACACATGTGATTTTTCAACCAACTTTGGTGTACTAGAGCATGTGCTTGTAGTTCAAATTTGAATTATGCACATTATTTGCCCAGAAATTCAATTAATGTATAGAAAAGGCCAAACGAACCCGGAATAATTCCAGAATTTAGCACGAAACTCCTATTTGGTCTAAGCTACCTGTGTAAAAAAATTAAGGTCGGAGAAGGCAGTTGAGGGAGTCCTGGACAAAGGGGTCCTCGGACGTCCGACCTGTTGGACATGGGCCGGACTAGTGGGTTGTGAAGTTACAAGACCGAAGACTCTCACCCGTGTCCGGATGGGACTGTCCTTGGCGTGGAAGGCAAGCTTGGCGTCCAAATATGAAGATTCCTTTCTCTGTAACCGACTTTGTACAAGCCTAGTCCCCTCCGATGTCTATATAAACCGGAGGGCTTAGTCCGAAGAATAGTCATAATCGTAGTCATACAGGCTAGACTTCTAGGGTTTTAGCCATTATGATCTCGTGGTAGATCAACTCTTGTAATACTCATATTCATTAAGATCAATCAAGCAGGAAGCAGGGTATTACCTCCCTAGAGAGGGCCCGAACCTGGATAAACATTGTGTCCCCTGTCTCTTGTTACGATCGACCTTAAATGCACAGTTCGGGACCCCCTACCCGAGATCCGCCGGTTTTGACACTGACATTGGTGCTTTCATTGAGAGTTCCATTGTGCCGTCGTCAAAAGGCTTGATAGCTCCTTCGATCATCTTAAACGATGTTGTCCAAGGGGAAATCTTCCTCCCCGGTCAGATCTTCGTATTCGGCGGCTTCGCACTGCCGTCCAAATCGCTTGGCCATCTGGAGCAGATTGAAAGCTACGCCCCTGGCCATCAGGTCAGATTTGGGAGCTTGAACTGCATCGCGGATGTCCATGGAGACTTGATCTTCGACGAATTCGAGACCACGACAGCCGCTCCCTGCCACCATGATGAACATGACATAATCCTGTCATGGGGCCATACCCAGGAGATAGCACCTGTAACTGCTCTAGCCTTTGATCCAGAGCAGATCGCGCCATCTGAGGATGGGAAGCTCAACCCCGCCACGGAAGCCGCAGACTCAGCGGCGTTGGAGCCGCACACAGACCTAACCTCAAGTGACATATGTGTAACCAGAACCATGGACTCGTCTCCAGCTACAGGTTCCGAACCATGTGCGTCTGCATACTCCGAGCTTGATCAGACATCGATTGAAGAATTCAGCTCCGCGGACATCTTCCGGCACTCGCCCTTAGGCGACGTGCTAAAGTCATTAAAAAATCTATCCTTAGCGGTGGACCCACAGGGGAGTTATATCCGGTTCGAACTGGAGGCTGATGATGGAGAATTTCGTTCCCCACCCACCGCCCACTTCATAGCCACTATCGAGGACCTAACCGACATGCTCGATTACGGCTCCGAAGACATCGACGGTATGGACGACGATGCCGGAGAAGAGGAGGCCCAAAACCCGTCATTCACCGGACGATGGACGACCACCTCCTCATATGACGTATACATGGTGGATGCACCAAAAGAGAATAGCGGCGATGACAAGGAAAATCCAGTTGAGGATGAGCCTCCTAGGATACAACCAAAGCGTCGGCGTCAGCGGCGCCGCTCTAAACCACGCCGCAGCAAAGACAGCAACACCTGCACAGGAGACGATAACACTCCGGATGGTGCCAAAGATAGAGAAGATCCCGACGAACAAACTGCCGGACAGGACGATCGGGAAGATGGGCAAGTTAGCCCTGATGAACATGCCATAAATGAAGACTCTGAGGACAGTAATTATCTTCCGCTCTCCGAGGAGGAGGTGAGCCTCGGCAACGAGGATTTTACCGTGCCTGAGGAACCTCTCTAGCAGGAGCGCTTTAAGCGCCAGCTAATAGCCACTGCGAGGAGCCTGAAAAAGAAGCAGCAGCAGCTTCAAGCTGATCAAGATCTGCTAAACGATAGATGGACTGATGTCCTGGCAGCCGAGGAATACAGCCTCAAGTGCCCAGCCAAAAGTTACCCGAAGCGTAAACTGCTACCTCAGTTCGATGATGAGGTGCTGGAGCCCGTACCATCATCGCGTGATGCGGCTGACCGACCACCATGTGGTCGGGACAAAGCGGCAACTCAAGCCGAACACCAGCCGCCCCACCTCACCATAAAGGCAGAGATAAAACAGCTCGGGGTCATACATATGACCTTCGGCAGAAACGGGACAATAGAGCAGGACATACCAGATCAATCTACTGATCGCGAGGATGTGCCCCGACACGTGACGACGGCTATCTATTTGGACGTGACATGCCTAGCCACGCCCGGGCCCAAAACCGCAGACGGACTCCATCGGAGCTACGTCGTGATGTGGCCCGACATAGAGGCGCCGCACACCCCCTTTGCTTCACTGATGAAGTAGTGGACCATGAATTCCTGGAAGGGTTCAAACCCGTGAACATCGAATCATATGACGGGACAACGTCCCCGCAGTATGGATTGAGGATTTTCTTCTCCATATCCATATGGCTCGTGGTGATGATCATCATGCCATCAAATACCTCCCACTAAAACTCAAAGGACCAGCTCGGTAATGGTTGAATAGTCTGCCCGAAAATTCAATTGGCGGCTGGGAGGACCTGGAAGACGCCTTCCTCGACAACTTCCAAGGTACATACATCTGACCTCTGGATGCCGACGACTTAAGCCACATAGTTCAACAGCCCAGAGAGTTAGCCAGGAAATTTTGGACTAGGTTCTTAACTAAAAAGAACCAGATCGTCGACTGCCCGGATGCTGAAGCCCTAGCGGCCTTTAAGCATAGCATCCGCTATGAATGGCTCGCCCGTCACCTCAGCCAAGAAAAGCCGAAGTTTATGGCGGCCCTCACGGCACTCATGACCCATTTTTGCGCGGGCGAGGATAGTTGACTGGCACGTAGCAATAACAATGCAAGCGATGCCGGCACCCCTGAAGCTAGAAATAGCAACGGCAAGCCCCAACGCAATAGGCACAAGCGTCAAAACAACAGTGACAACACCGATGATACGACGGTCAATGCCGGATGTAGTGGCTTTAAATCCGGTCAGCGGAAGAAGCCGTTCAAAAAGAACAATTCAGGCTCATCCAGCCTGGACCGCATACTCGATCATCCGTGCCAGATCCATGGCACCCCAGAAAAACCAGCCAACCATACAAATAGAGATTGTTGGGTTTTTAAACAGGCCGGCAAGTTAAATGCCGAGAACAAGGAGAAGGGGTCGCAAAGCAAGGACGATGACAAGGAGCCTCGGCCACCGAAAACAGGGGGACAGAAGAAGTTTTCCCCTCAGGTCAAAATGGTGAACAAGATATACGCTAGCCACATCCCCAAGAGGGAACGCAAGCGCGCACTCAAGGGCGTCTATGCGATGGAGCCTGTCGCCCCAAAATTCAACCCATGGTCTTCCTTTCCGATCACCTTTGATCGCTGAGACCATCCGACCAGTATCCGTCAAGGCAGTTCGGCCGCACTGGTCCTTTACCCAATAATTGATAGATTCCACCTGACGCGAGTCCTCGTGGACGGTGGCAGCATCTTCAACCTACTCTATCAGGATACAGTGCGGAAAATGGGCATTAATCCATCACAGATGAAGCCCACAAAGACTACCTTTAAAGGGGTCATACCAGGTGTAGAGGCCCACTGTACGGGCTCAATCACACTAGAGGTTGTCTTCGGATCTCCGGACAACTTCCGAAGCGAAGAGTTAATCTTCGATATCATCCCATTTCGCAGCAGCTATCACACACTGCTTGGACGAACCGCATTTGCTCGATTCAACGTGGTGCCACACTATGCTTATCTCAAACTCAAGATGCCCGGACCACGCGGTGCCATAACAGTTAACGGAAACACGAAACGCTCCCTCCGCACTGAGGATTACACCACTGCCTTAGCAGCAGAAGTACAGAGCGGCCTTTTCAAGCAGAACCTTAATTCGGCGGCCGAGCTCTCAGATACTGTCAAGAGAGTTCGGACTATTCTACAGCAGGACAGCTAAGCTCGTCAAGAGCTCGATTAGCAATTCGGCCTCCATTCCAGTCCCGATCAAGTGGCGGCATTCGTACCGCGCATACATAACTACGCACTCAAAATACCATGGGCATAGATGGAGGCATACCTAGTTTGTGATCCACAATACGGCTCGACCGCCCCCGGACACACATACTTTCACTGTTTCCTTTTTCTCCTTTTTAGGTTTCTTTTCCACAGGCCCTCCCTGATGGCCTGATCACCGGTCCTTTCGAAGTATAAATACACCAAGATGGCAAGAAGCACAGATGTATAAGGGAATTTCTAGGTGGTCTCTTTAACGATCACTTTACCTGTTTTCAGGACCCACACGCAGCTCTCCCTTGGTTGTGGCATGTTAAATAGCATGTTGCTTATTGCACTATTTGTATGAATGCGCTTTGACATATTAACCAAATTATGATGAAAACAGTTTGCGGCCCAAATTCTGCGGCCCTAGCTTACTACCCTTTCTTCTTTCCTGTTTTCCCTTTCTCTTGATAACTTTATCAAATAGCAGCTGTACACTTTGGTACATTTCAATCTGACAGGGGCTTCATAGTGCCCCTCCATACGGTAACAAAGTCCGAACACTTATTACAGTATAGTTCGGCACCCCAAATTTAGCACTATATGCATTGGCTCCGAATCATGTCTTTGGTCAATCGTTGGGTTGCCCGGCTCCTGTGCATGCTACCTTACGTTCCTCTATATCGGCTAGGGTAGTAAAGGGAGAACTACTGCGATTATGCCCTGGTTTACCCGGATGAGCACCTCAGTAGAGAAAGCCGAAAACTGACTGTCATGATGCCGCGAGAGCCGGTCAGCTCTTCGGAGGTCTCAAATCTTTAGAGATTTTTCCGCATTACGCGAGGGATCGGTACTTACCCGATCAGGTGTTTACATCATCCTAGTTTGGATACTAGGGGCTACGCATATATATTTTTATCGTCAAACTCCTATAGCTAACTGAGGGTGCTAAAGCCGCATAGTCTGATTGCCTGGTTCGTTGCGCTAAACACCTCCTTCAAGGACCAACCTATTGGATAAAGAGTGTTTAGATTACATCCCGAACACCCTCGTACTACCTACATGGGGGCAGAAACCGACGACTGGCCAACTCTCAGATTTCACACAACACGGCTAGGAGGTGAAATTTTTTAAACAAACATTATATTACATAACGACTTTGTTTCATCATACAAGGCAGAGATAACATGAATGTATTCGTTTGAAAATAATGTCTTGCGCACATTGCATCGCCACAATAGAAGACCCCTCCAAGACGTCTTCAAAATGCCGCTCGGGCGTGTGGTGCTCCTTGCCCTCAGGCGGTCCCTCGGTCGCAAGCTTGTCGGCATCCATCTTCGCCCACCACACCTTGATGCGGGCAAAGGCCATGCACGCCCTCGATGCAGACCGACCAATTGACGACGTCCAGCCGAGGGCAGGCATTCACCAGCCGCTTCACAAGCCCAAATTAGCTGCTGGGTATAGCTTCGGCAGGCCATAGCCGGATTATTAAATCCTTCATGGCCAGTTCGGCCACCCTATGCAGCTCGACCAGCTGTTTTAGCTGATCGCTAAAGGGCACCGGATGTTCTGGCGCAAGGTATTGCGACCAGAACAGCTTCTCCGTTGAGCTCCCTTCCTCGGCTCGAAAGAATTCCGCAGCGTCAGAAACACTGCGCGGCAGATCCACAAACGCCCCTGGAGAACTCCAAATCCAGGTTAGTAAGAGATACTTCTTATCCACATACTTGCTTTGCATACTAAACGCCTTACCCGCCGCGATCTTCTTGGCCTCCTGGATCTCCTGGATGGTGCCCTGGGCTTCAACCCGGGCCGCTTCCGCGCTTTGGCAAGCCTTGGCGAGTTCGGTCTTTTGAGCCGAATCATCGCGCTCCAAGGTCTCGCATTTCTTCACGGCATCCTGGAGCTCCTGCTGGACCTCATCAAGCCTGGCCTCGTGCTTCTTACGAGCGGCTTGTTCCTTGGCAGCTCTCTCCTCGGCCTCGGCCAGGGCCTTTTCAAGAACCTCGACCTCGGTTGCCGCTCCTACAAATATTATGGCACTACGGTCAATACACATCATTCATTCTTCTTGAATATACAGCAAGTCGCAACATACCTTGCTTGTCCTCTAGCTGCCTTTTTACAAGGCCGAGCTCTTCTTCGGCCCGCTCCAGACTCTGCTTTAGTCCAAAGACCTCGACAGCATGAGATGTTGCGGCCAGCAATGACCTCTGCTTATTCATATAAGACATCTTTTAGTTAATTTCCTGCGAAAATAAATTGATCCCCTGTCCGGCTTTTATTTCCGAACACCGGACAGTGTCTCAGGGACTACTATCTATACTAGGACTTATTCTTTTGCGTCGCTTACCTCCAAGCCTGTCAGCAGGCTGCTGCAGGCTTCGGTCAGTCTGCTCTTAATGGACTGAACCCTCTCAATCACCGTAGCCATAAGGATACGATGTTCCTCCACAATGGAAGCGCCTCGTAGCGCTTCCAGCAGATTATCCGGTGCCTCTGGTTGGACAGAGGTCACCGGCGGGATAGGCACACCTCCTTCTCTAGAAGGAGGCTTCTCGCCGGATTCCGGAGCCGTATAGGTCTCCGGAACCATATTTGGTTGGGGGCCGAACTGAACATGGCCCCCACAGCCAGTCTCCTTGGGGATCTGCACCCCCATGTGTCCGGCGACCGAGGTTTCGCCCTCTGGCGCCACCCTGCTGGCCAATTGAACCTCTCCTAGGCCTGGGAAAGTCCTTTGGGACAGCACCTTGTCGTCGCCCTATGCCGTGGGTGAGTGAGCGGCCGGCGGTGACTCGCCGGCCATCGCCTTTGAATCCAACGAACCTCCTGATGAGGATCGCAGGGAGTTGTCATGGGCCGGACTGCAATAGCGTAATTAAACATGTTAATACCATGAAGAGGAGAGGCCAGATACATGGACGTATACGGGTTTTTAGTACTTACGATGCGGCCAGGGGCTTGTTTCGGGGCCGCCCTCTTAGGCGCCTCCGCCTCCAGATTTTTGGAGGCCACCCTCTTCTTCCTTCCCCCGTCAGGGGGAGAGCTGCTTTCTTCCTCCTCCTCCTCCTCCTCCTCCTCCTCGTCTTCGGCGGCAGAGGAGTGAGTCTTGTCTTCAGACGACACGTCTGAAGCTCCCTTGTAGCGGGGGCCACTCCGGACCCCCTTGGCCTTCTTCTTGGCCTTCTTCTCCGGCGCCTTGTAGGGCATCGTAACCAGCATCTTCGCCAGGAGCGGGATGACTGTCGGCATTCTGGGAACCGGGGTCCCCAGACTTGCCTTGTTGTGGCCCACGGCGTGGCTAGGCCAGAGGGCCGTACGGCCCATCTTCATCAACAAGGCATCCAAGACCCTCGCGAGGGTCCAAGCCTCGTGAGGCGGACGACGCAAGACTTCCTCTGGAGTGGCCTGGCCAGGCAGGCTCACGAGGAGCGGAGATATCAAGGCGGGGCAAACCTCACGAGCCTCTCATGACGTAAGCCATGACGAACGACACCAGGCGGGCGCCAGCGCATGCAGCATCCTTATTTCCTCTTTGGTGCTAAGGAGGCCAGCGCAGGCGAAGTGTACCGAGGCATCAGGCAAAGGTTGCTATATTCGTGCAACGAGACCAAGACCAGGAGGACGACAAGACGGAGGTCATCATGGAGCCCAAGACGGCGTCACCACCAGAGCTTTTCGCAGGCGAAGACTGCCTTTGTCAGGATAGCTTGTACTAGCTGTCCCCCTTCAAATTTGCCCGCTGTTGTTGGCTCCCTTCCCGCTCGATATTTGGGAAGAGGACCAGGGCCTATATAAGTAGAGCTAGCAATCTCATCTCATCTCATCTTAGCTTGATCCAACCCGATCGAGAGCTTACCCACAAGAACACCTCAACCAGACGGCGCTCCTCTCCGGAGCAGCACTCCAGACGGCGGCCCTCGGCGTCGAAGACCTTGAAGAAGAGCGTGGAAGTGCCGTCGTACTCGAAGTGGATCGCGAGGGCGCCCCTCGTAAGGCAGACCCGTGTGATCTCCCCCCATCTGCGGGTCATGAAGATCTTGCCGGTGGGAACCGCTTTGATCTCCGCTCCGGTCGCCGGAGCGCTGCAGTCGGCGTGCTGCAACCAGAACTCGAGAGGCCCCCTCGGCAGCATCACGTCGGAAAAGAACCACCGGAAGCGGATCCAGGAGCTTGGAGGCATCAGCGCCCACATCACCAACTCGTGCGAGGAGTCCGCGGCGTGGATCCCAGGGGCGGCGGCACGCGTCACCGCGGCGCGGCACCGCGGCGCAGCAACCCCGAACACGGCGCGAGCGGCGCTGCTATTCACTCCGTCCTCCCGAGCCCTCAGCTCAGGCGTACAAGGGTAGCGGGTACCCTGGAGGAGGCCGCTCGCACCAGGGCCTCGACACCACCTGCATCGCTGCTTCATCACGGCGATGGATCGACCTCTTCTTCGGCGGAAGTGGCCCCGGATCAACACGGGGAGCCTTTCCTTTTTCTTCGGCAGAAAACCTTCTGATAGGCGCCATTGTTGTCAGCAGTGGAGCGGGGAGGAAGAAGCAAGCAAGCGAGGAAGAGATGGGTGATGGCGGCTCCGCCCCCTTCCCCATTCATAGCAAGAGAAGGCCAACCGGCGTCTCCCACGATCGCAGGTAATGATGGTTTTCCTTGCATGTCACAGGGACTTGTCAAGTCGTGCAGTTGCCGAAGCAGCGTGGGGAAGCGGAGACGCCCGCGTCCTATAAACTGCCACGCGTCAACCGAGGCCGCAGGCTTTTGGGGCCCGCGGTGCTCCGAACTTGACCCTTGGCTTCACCGTGAAGCCAAGCCCGAGCGCACCTTGGGCCGGGGGGCTACTGTCGGTGTTCTGGGAACATGGGTCCCCAGACTTGCCTGCCTATGGCCCACGGCTTGGCTAGGCCAGCGGGCCGTACGACCCATCTTCATCAACAAGGCATCCAAGACCCTTGCGAGGGTCCAAGCCTCGCGAGGCGGACGACGCAAGACCTCCTCTGGAGTGGCCAGGCCAGGCAGGCTCACGAGGAGCAGAGATATCAAGGCGGGGCAAACCTCATGAGGCTCTCGTGACCTAAGCCATGACGAACAACGCCAGGCTGGCGCCAGCGCGTGCAGCGTTCTTATTTCCTCTTTGGTGCTAAGGAGGCCAGTGCAGGCGAAGAGTACCGAGGCATCAAGCAAAGGTTGCTATATTGGTGCAACGAGACCAAGACCAGGAGGACGGCAAGACGGAGGTCATCATGGAGTCCAAGACGGCGTCACCACCAGAGCTTTTCGCAAGCAATGACCACCTTTGTCAGGATAGCTTGTACTAGCTGTCCCCCTTCAAATTTTACCGTCGTTGTTGGCTCCCTTCCTGCTCGATATTTGGGAAGAGGGCCAGGGCCTATATAAGTAGAGCTAGCGATCTCATCTCATCTCATCTTAGCTTGATCCAACCCGACCGACAGCCTACCCACAAGAACACCTCAACCTCAGGAGGCTGTTCTTCCCTTGTACTGTTCATCATCAGCCCTAGAGGCAATCCACCACCACACTGGAGTCGGGTATTACACCACAACGGTGGCCCGAACCAGTATAAACCTCGTGTATTTCTGTGTTGCGAGTTCGTCGAGTTCATCCATGAGATCTTAGCGAGCTAGGGCGTAGATCGGTAGGATGGAAAGACTTCGCGCGCACCCCAGTGTTCGAACCTTAAGGGTTTGCCGGAACCCCACATCCGACAATGACTGGTTCCTCGAGCAGCGGAGCCGGACATCAAATCCGCTCCGCTTTCTTTGTCCATACCTCAAAAAATAAATAGTGAAGTTTTAGATATCTTCCTTGAACAAGAGGGTAGAGGATGCACCTTGATGTGAAGGACTTACCGCACTGGCAGGATGGGCTAGATCGTGCCCGTGGTCCGAGTCTAGGTCCGGCGGCGTCTCATTGCCTTTAAAGAGCAACTTACAGACATCTTCGTGAGTGGTTCCGAAGTGCCTCTCAAAGGTATGGTGCTTCTCCGGGTCAAATTCCCATAAAGTACATGTTCGGCTCTGGCTTGGGAGGATCTGGCGAACTAGCATCACCTGGATCACGTTGACGAGCTTGATGTTTTTATCCACCATGCTTTGGATGCACGTTTGCAGGGCTATTAGTTCATCCGACGGCGACCAACTTGGGCCCTTCTCTATCCAGGAGGTGAGCCGCATTGGAGCTCCGGATTTGAACTCAGGAGCCGCGGCCCAGGTGGCGTCGCGGGGCTCTCTGATATAGAACCATAGTTTCTGCCACTTTTTGACGGTCTCCACCAAAGTACCCTTGAGCCATGTGACATTGGGCATCTTGCTCACCATGGCACCTCTGCACTCCGCGTGTTGGCCATCCACCACCTTCGGCTTCACGTTGAAGATCTTGAGCCATAGTCCGAAGTGGGGAGGAATGCGGAGGAATGCCTCGCACACGACAATAAATGCCGAGATGTTGAGGAAGGAGTTTGGGGCTAGATCATGGAAATCTAGCCAGTAACAGAACATAAGTCCGCAGACGGAAGGGTGGATAGGAAACCCTAACCCGCGGACGAAATGGGGGATGAACACCACCCTCTCATTGGGCTTCGGGGTGGGGAGGACTTGCCCCTTGGCCGGAAGTCGGTGAGTGATTTCTTTCGCCGGATACCCGGCCTCCCGAAGCTCGGTGAGGGAGTCCTGGATTAAGGGGTCCTCGGGCGTCCGGCCTGTTAGCCATGGGCCGGACTGATGGGCTGTGAAGATGCAAAGACCGAAGACTCTACCCATGCCCTGATGGGACTCTCCTTGGCGTGGAAGGCAAGCTAGGCAGCCAAATATGAAGATTGCTTTCTCTGTAACTGACTTTGTACAACCTTAGTCCCCTCCGGTGTCTATATAAACCGGAGGGCTTAGTCCAGAAACATATATAGTCATACAGGCTAGACTTCTAGGGTTTTAGCCATTAGGATCTCGTGGTAGATCAACTCTTGTAATACTCATATTCATCAATATCAATCAATTAGGAAGTAGGGTATTACTTCCATAGAGAGGGCCCGAACCTGGGTAAACATTGTGTCCCCCGTCTCCCGTTACCATCGACCTTAGATGCACAGTTCGGGGACCCCTACCCGAGATCCGCCGGTTTTGACACCGACATTGGTTCTTTCATTGAGAGTTCCGTTGTGCCGTCCTCAAAAGGTTCTATGGCTCCTTTGATCATCTACAACGATGCTGTCCAAGGGGAAACCTTCCTCCCCGGAGAGATCTTCGTGTTCGGCTTTCAAGACCGCCAACTTCGCTGGCCATCTGGAGCAGATCGATAGCTACGCCCGTGGCCATCATGTCAGAGTTGGGAGCTTGAACTACGTCGCGGATATCTGCGGAGACATGATCTTGGACGGATTCGAGACCGCGGCAGTCGTTCCCCGTCGGCACGATGAACATGACCTAAATCTGTCATCGGGCCATGCCCAGGAAATTGCACCTATAACCGCTCCAGCCTTAGATCCGAAGCAGATCGCGCCACTTGAGGACGGGAAGCTCAACCCCGCCACAGAGGCCGCAGATTCTGCGGCGTTGGAGCCGCACACAAACCTAACCTCGGGTGATGTCTGTGTCATCGGGACCTCGGACTCGTTTCCGGCCATAAGTTCCGAGCCATGTGTGTCCGTGTATGTTAAGCAGGATCGGTCATCGATCGCCGAATTCAACGTCGCAGACATCTTCCGGCACTCGCCTTTAGGCGACGTGCTCAACTCATTAAAAAATCTATCCCTAGCGGGGGACTCTCAGCCGAATTATATCCGGTTCGAACTGGAGGCTGATGATGGGGGATTTCGCTTCCCACCCGCCACCCACTATAGAGGCATTGTCGAGGACTTAACCAACATGCTCGACTACAGCTCTGAAGACATCGACGGTATGGACGACGATGCCGATGAGGAACAAGGCCAAAACCCGCCATTTACCGGACGCTGGACGGCCACTTCTTCGTACGACGTATACATGGTGGATACACCTAAAGAAACTAACGACGATGATAAAGAAGATCCAGTTGAGGATAAACTTCCTAAGACACAGCCTAGACGCCGGTGTCGGCAGCGCCGCTCTAAGTCACGTCTTGCAAAAGATAGCAATACCGGCACTAGAGAAAACGACACTCCGCATGGTGCCGAAGACACAGAAGATCCCGATGAAGAAACTGCCGAACAGGACAACCTGGAAGATGGGCAAATTAGCCCTGACGAATAGGCCATGCATGAAGACTCGGAGGACAGTAATTACCTTCCGCTCTCCGAGGATGAGGTGAGCCTTGGCAATGAGGATTTTATCGTGCCTGAGGAACCTCTCGAGCAGGAGCGCTTTAAGAGCGGGCTAATAGCCACTGCAAGGAGCCTGGAAAGGAAGCAGCAACAACTTCAAGCTGATCAAGATCTGCTCAACGATAGATGGGCTAAAGTCCTGGCAGCCGAGGAATACGGCCCCAAGCGCCCAGCCAAAAGTTACCCGAAGCGCAAATTGCTACCTCAGTTTGATGATGAGGCACTGGAGTCCATACCATCATCGCACAATGCGGCTAACCGACCACTACGTGGTCGAGACAAAGCGGCAACTCAGGCCGAACACCAGCCTTCCCCACCTCACCGTGAAGGCAGAAATAAAATAACTCGGGTTTATACATATGACCTTCGACAGGACCTGGACAGCAGAGCAAGACATACCAGAACGATCTACAGATCACGAGGGCGTGCCCCGACACGCGTCTACAACTACCTATTCGGACGCGACAAGACTAGTCACACCCGGACTAAAAACCGCCGACGGACTCCATCGGAGCTACGTCGCGATGTGGCCCAATATAGAGGCGCTGCACACCCTCTTTGCTTCACTGATGAAGTAATGGAGCATGAATTCCCAGAAGGGTTTAAACCCGTGAATATTGAATCATATGATGGAACAACTGATCCCGCGGTGTGGATCGAGGATTTTCTTCTCCATATTCATATGGCCCGCGGAGATGACCTCCACGCCATCAAATACCTCCAGCTAAAACTCAAAGGGCCAGCTCGGCACTGGTTAAACAGTCTGCCGGAAAACTCTGTTGGCAGCTGGAGGACTTGGAAGACGCCTTCCGCGACAACTTCCAAGGAACATATGTCCGGCCACCGGATGCCGATGACTTAAGTCACATTATCCAGCAGCCCGGAGAGTCAGCCAGGAAGCTCTGGACGAGGTTCTTAGTTAAAAATAACCAAATAGTCGACTGTCCGGACGCAGAAGCCCAAGCGGCCTTCAAACACAGCATCCGGGATGTGTCGCTCGCCCGCCACCTCGGTCAAGAAAAACCAAAATCCATATCAGCCCTCACTGCTCTGATGACCCGCTTTTGCGCGGGAGAAGAAAGCTGGCTCGCTCCTAGAAGTAATGGCGCCAGTGATCCTGGCCCTTTCGAAGTGCGAGACGGCAGTGGCAAACCACGAAGCAGCAAACACCAATGTCGCAATGATAATGAAAGAACGGATGACACGGCGGTCAACGCCGGATTCAGCGAACCTAAGCCCGGTCAACGAAAAAAGCCACTCAAGGCAAACAGAGACGGATCATCCAATCTGGACAAGATATTGGATCGGCCCTGCCAGATTCATGGCCACCCTAATAAACTAGCTAATCATACCAACAGAAGCTACTGGGTCTTCAAGCAGGTCGGCAAGCTCAACATCGAACACAAGGGGATAAGGCCGCCCGGTGATAGCGACGACGAAGAAACTCACCAACCAAATACCGGGGGTCAGAAGCAATTTCCCCCCAAAGTAAAAAACAGTAAACATGGTATACATGACACACAACTCTATAGGGGAGCAGGAGAAGCACTCCCTCCAGACTAAGGATCATACTACGGAAATCTCAGCCGAAGTACAAAGCGGTCTTATTAAACCGCATACCTTGTCGGCCATTAAGCCACCAGTTTCCATTCAACAAGATCGACCAATTTCGGAGCGGGGTTAGCAGTTCGGCTTCTGCCGTCCACCTCATATACCTGCAAAATCTGTATTGCGCATACATAACTATGCACTTAAGATACCTTGGGCATCGGCGGAAGCACAAATACGGACGAGCCTGCAAGTACTCCCATAACCTCTGTTTCTTTTCTAATTATTCTTTTTTTCCTTATCCTTTACCACAGGTGACGCAAAGGCTGGTCATCCCATGTACTCTATCGGAGTTCGGGTCCATGCACTCACCTAAGGGCTATTTCCGTCAAGGATTCCCCCCACCGAGGACAGGCAGCGCAGACGTGCGACAGGAGGTCCAAAATAACTTTTTGTAGACTGCAAACTTTATTTCGAGCCTTTAAGGTGCCTTTTTCCTCCGCCATCGACCCCGGACATGTCAAATAGCCGTGGTTGCGGCTTTGTTATCTACAAAATAATGATGGGCATATCACTCAGGTCCCAGTAAACATAATCCGCATCCAGCATTCACTTTTTTCTAAAATAACCGAAGTTGGCCCCTGTGGTTGTTTCACACATACACCTCAGCATAACTTGCCAGGGGCTCGGTATGGGAATAAATGAGTTGCCGACAAGTCCGAACAGCTTTATAGTGTACTTCGGTATCTCGAGTTTGGCCTTATATGCATCAGCTCCAAACCATGTCTTGGGTCAATAGTTGGGTTGCCCGGCTCCTGTGCTTGCTACCTTACGTTCCGCTCTATTGTCTAGGGTAGTAAAGGGAGAACTACTGCGATTGTGCTTCCGGTTCATCTGGTCAAGCACCTCAGTAGAGAAAGCCGAAAACTAACTATCATGATGCGGCGAGAGCTGGTCAACCACTCGATGACTTATCGGAATCTTTCGCGATTCCTTCCGAATTATACGAAGGACCTTTTTCTTCAGGTCGTATATGTAACGCGCTATATTGGAATAAGCCGTATACATACCAGGGGCTATATCATAGTCCCACCATAAAACTCCTATGGCTAAGTGAAAGTGTTAACGCCCTATAGTCCGATTGCCTAGTTCACCGCATTGACACCTCCTTAAAGGACCAAGACGTTGGGTTAAGAGTGCTCAAATGCTTTTCCGAACACCCCCGTACTTTATACGAGGGGGCTGAAGCCGAACTCTGGAAAACTTTCAAATTAATACAAAAACGGCCACACAGGAGGAACAAAAGTTTTAGGCGAAACTACATAAAATAGCCTTGTTATAATATTGTTTTTCACAAATTTCGATACATCTCACTCGAATACTATGTTTTTCGAGCATTGACCCTCTATCAAGCGGGCACCCTCCAGGACACCCTCGAAATAATGCTCTGGTGCGTGATGGTCCTTGCCCTTGGGTGGACCCTTCACTGCAACATCAATGGCCTTCATCTTTGCCCAGTATATCTTGACACGGGCAAAGGCCATCCGTGCACCTTCAATGCACGCTGACCGCTTAACGACGTCGATATGCGACGCCGCATCAGCAAGTCGCCGCACCATACCAAAATAACTATCCGGAATTGGCTCGTTCGGCCACAACCCGATCATGGCGTCCTTCATGGCATAATCAGATAGTCTATGGAGCTCGGCCCATTGGGTCATCTGTTTATTCAGCAACAGAGGGCGTTTTGACGCACCGAATTGTGACCAGAAAAGCTTCTCTATTGCATACCCTTCTTGCGCCTGGTAAAACTGCGCCGCATCGGAAGCACTCTTTGCCAAGTCCAATAACGCGTCTGGAGAACTCCACACCTAATTAAGGGGAGCATAATTCGGATCGCCGAACTTAGTTTGCAATAAAAAGGGCTTACCAGCCGTGATCTCCCCAGCTTGTCGGATCTCCACCTCGACCGCTCTAGATTCGGACCGCGCTTCTTTCGCCTGTCGTAAGGCCTTGTCAAGATCGGCCATTTTGGCTTTATTATCCTTCTCAAGGAATTCACAGAGGCTAGCGGCATCCTTTAACTCTCGCGCCATCTTGGATATTCTCTCCTTGCATTGGCACCGAGCAGCCTGTTCGGCCTTTAACTCGGCAGATGCCTTCTCGGCAGCCGCATTATCAATCCAGGCTTGCTCCTTGGCCCGGCCCAGCTCAGCCCAAAGGATCTCAACCGCTGCAGCACCATCTGCAGTCATGCATATCTCAGTATACAATATTTCGCGTCATGCTTATATTACAAAGCATGTGCTGGTAAGTACTGCCCCAAAAACATATCTTGCGACTCGTCAAGACGCCTGTTGATCAGTGATACGTCTCCAACGTATCTATAATTTTTCATTGCTCCATGCTACTTTATCTATTGTTTTGGACTATAATGGGCTTTATTTTCCACTTTTATATTATTTTTGGGACTAACCTATTAACCGGAGGCCCGGCCTGTAATTGTTGTTTTTGACTTTTTCGGTGTTTGAAGAAGCAGAATATCAAACGGAGTCCAAACAGAATGAAATCTTGAACGTGATTTTCTCACGAGCGTGATCCGGAGACTTGGACCCTACGCCAAGGCACAAGAGAGGCGATCATAGGGTGGGGCGCCTGTGGCGCCCCCGCCTCGTGGGCCCCTGTTGCTCCACCGATGTACTCCTTACTCATATATATACCTCACGCACCCCAAACGATCGTAACAGGAGCCAAAACCTAATTCCACCGCCGCAACTTCCTGTATCCACGAGATCCCATCTTGGGGCCTGTTAGGAGCTCACCGGAGGGGCATCCACCACGGAGGGCTTCTACATCAACACCATAGCCTCTCCGATGAAGTGTGAGTAGTTTACTTGGACCTTGGTCCATAGCTATTAGCTAGATAGCTTCTTCTCTCTTTTTGGATCTCAATACACTGTTCTCCCCCTCTCTCGTGGAGATCTATTCGATGTAATCTTCTTTTTGTGGTGTGTTTATTGAGACCGATGAATTGTGGGTTTATGATCCAGCTTATCTATGAATAATATTTGAATCTTCTCTGAATTCTTTTATGTATGATTGAGTTATCTTTGCAAGTCTCTTTGAATTATCCGTTTGGTTTGGCCAACTAGATTGGTAGTTCTTGCAATGGGAGAAGTGCATGGCTTTGGGTTCAATCTTGCGGTGTCCTTACCCGATGATAGAAAGGGTTGCAAGGCACGTATTGTATTGTTGCCATCGAGGATAACAAGATGGGGTATTTATCATATTGCATGAATTTATTCCTCTACATCATGTCATCTTGCCTAAGGCGTTACTCTATTTTTAACTTAATACTCTAGATGCATCTTTGGATAGCGGTCGATGAGTGGAGTAATAGTAGTAGATGCAGAATCATTTCGATCTACTTGTCTCGGACGTGATGCCTATATACATGATCATACCTAGATATACTCATAACTAAGCTCAATTACATCAATTGCTCAACAGTAATTTGTTCACCCAAGTAGAATACTTATGCTCTTGAGAGAAGCCACTAGTGAAACCTATGGGCCCCGGGTCTATTCTCATCATATCAATCTCCATCACTTTAATACTTGCTTTGTTTTTACTTTGCCTTTAATTTTCACTTTGCATCTTTATACCAAAAATACCAAAAATATTATCTCTATCAGATCTCACTCTCGTAAGTGAACGTGAAGGGATTAACAACCCCTAATCGTGTTGGTTGCGAGTAGCTATCGTTTTGTGTAGGTACGAGGGACTTGTACGTGGCCTCCTACTGGATTGATACCTTGGTTCTCAAAAACTGAGGGAAATACTTACGCTACTGTGCTGCATCATCCTCTCCTCTTCGGGGAAAACCAACGCAAGCTCAAGACATAGCAAGAAGGATTTACGGCGCCCGTTCTTGGGAGTCTACGCAAAAGTCAACAGACCAAGTACCCATCACAATCCCTATCTCTCGCGTTACATTATTTGCCATTTGCCTCTCGTTTTCCTCTCCTCCACTTCACCCTTGTCGTTTTATTCGCCCTCTCTTTCCCAATCTCCTCCTCTTTTTCCCGTTGCCTTTTCCTCGTCCGTTTGTTTGCTCGTGTGTTAGTTTGCTTGCTTGTCACTATGTCTGAAATTGGGGAAATTATCGCCGATATGGGCGATAATAATATGGAAAATTCTGAAGCTCCTGCTGAAGAATCCCCTACCTATCACACAAAAAGATTTTGAATCGGTAGTGGTAATATTATTGGAAAAGGAGTTATTCAAGATTTCTTTACTTGTACTAGTACTTTACCCTCTATGGGTGGTTCTATTATCCATAGAACTAGTAGCCTTGCGGACGCTATTGCCATGCTTATCGTTGAACTTGAAAGGCAATTTATGCATATGCACCCTTCTATACAGAGAATTTTCCTACAATTTTCTAATATTGAACACTCCTCTGTTAAGCATGCCGCTACTATCTTTTTGGCTCATGAATTCAGGTTTATAATAAAATAAGCCAAAGAAATCTTTGCGCATTATAGGGTGGATGATGGACGTCCTCCCATAGAATCTATCCTTTTTGATCAAGAAGAAATAATGCGTTTTCAATCTATCAACTATGTTGCTTTCAATGAAAATCTTAGAAAAAAGGTGCCTACCAATATTTTAATTGATAGAATCTCTGAGCTTAATAATGGTTTGGCTATTCAAAATAATGAGCTAGGATGCTCTCTTGAGTATAGGCTCACCAAGTTACATCAAAAGAACGCTTATAATGATGAATTGGTTGTGCAATGTCTGAAGGGCGAAAGAGGAACCTATACCTCCTAAAATTGATCTTGGGGACTTTTGTCCTATTAAATTTAGCCCTTTTGATTACTTTTGCTTGCCTCAAAGAAAACTTGCTGCCGAACGTAGAGAATATGAAATGAGTTTCACCGATCTATCTTATTACTACGGCACTACCTAGATCTATCCTTGCTTTTATGCCTAGCTAGGGGCGTTAAACGATAGCGCTTGTTGGGGGGCAACCCAATTTAATTTTTAGTTTTTTGTTTTTGCTTCTGTTTAGGAATAAATAATCCATCTAGCCTCTGTTTAGATGCGGTTTTATCTTTTAATTAGTGTTTGTGCCAAGTTAAACCTATTGGATCTTCTTGGATAATAGTTATTTGATCTTGCTGTAATTTCCAGAAACTTTGCGCTCAGTGCCCGAATTGTTAAAAATCACCAGAATGTGATAAAATACTGATTCCAATTGCTGCTTATCAATAAACAAATTGTATAGGTCTTATAATTTGGCTAGAATTGTTTGAGTTCCAGAAGTTTGCGTTAGTTACAGATTACTACAGACAGTTCTGTTTTTGACAGATTCTGTTTTGCGTGTGTTGTTTGCTTATTTTAATGAATCTATGGCTAGTAAAATAGTTTATGATCCATAGAGAAGTTGGAATACAGTAGGTTTAACACCAATATAAATAAAGAATGATTTCATTACAGTACCTTAAAGTAGTCTTTTGTTTTCTTTCTCTAACGGAGCTCACGAGATTTCTATTGAGTTTTGTGTTGTGAAGTTTTCAAGTTTTGGGTGAATTCTTTTGATGGATTATGGAACAAGGAGTGGCAAGAGCCTAAGCTTGGGGATGCCCATGGCACCCCCAAGACAATCCAAGGACACCAAAAGTCAAAGCTTGGGGATGCCGGAATGCATCCTCTTTCGCCTACTTCCATCGGTAATTTACTTGGAGCTATATTTTGTTCACCACATGATAAGTGTTTTGCTTGGAGCGTCTTGTATTATTTGCGTCTTTGCTTGTTAGTTTACCACAATCATCCTTGCTGTACACACCTTTTGAGAGAGCCATACATGAATTGGAATTTGATAGAATACTCTATGTGCTTCACTTATATCTTTTGAGCTTGATAGTTTTGCTCATAGTGCTTCACTTATATCTTTTGAGCGTGATAATTTTTGCTCTAGTACTTCACTTAGATATTTTAGAGCATGGTGGTGGATTTGTTTTAAAGAAACTATTGATCTCTCATGCTTCACTTAGATTATTTTGAGAGTCATTAATTTACTTAATATTAATATACTTGGTATTCAAGATATGTGAAACTTTCTTTTGAGTGCGTTGAATACTAAGATAAGTTTGATGCTTGATAATTGTTTTGAGATATGGAGGTGATAATATCAAAGTCTTGCTAGTTGAGTCGTTGTGAATTTGAGAAATTCTTGTGTTGAAGTTTGCAAATCCCGTAGCATGCACGTATGGTTAAAGTTGTGTAACAAATTTGAAACATGAAGTGTACCTGGCTTGTGCATCCTTATGAGTGGCGGTCGGGGACGGCGATGGTCTTTTCCTACCAATCTATCCCCTAGGAGCATGCGCGTAGTACTTGATTTTTATGACTTCTAAATTTTTGCAATAAGTATATGAGTTCTTTTGACTAATGTTGAGTCCATGGATTATACACACTTTTACCTTTCCGCCTTTGCTAGCCTCTTGATGCCGTGCATTGCCCTTTCTCACCTTGAGAGTTGGTGCAAACTTCGCCGGTGCATCCAAACCCCGTGATATGATACGCTCTATCACACATAAACCTCCTTATATCTTCCTAAAAACAGCCACCGTACCTACCTATTATGGCATTTCCATAGCCATTCCGAGATATATTGCCATGCAACTTTCCACCGTTCCGTTCATCATCATGACATACTTTACTTTTGTCATATTGCCTTTGCATGATCGTGTAGTTGACATCTTATTTGTGGCAAAGCCACCATGCATTATTTTTCATACATGTCACTCTTGATTCATTGCACCATTCTTTTACATCACGGAGGCATTCATATAGAGTCATATCTTGTTCTAGTTTCGAGTTGTAATCCTTATGTTGTAATCAATAGAAGTGTGATGATCATCGTTATTAGAGCATTGCCCAAAAAAAGAAAAAAAAAGAAGAAAGGCCAAAAAAAGGCCCAAAAAAGAAAATAAATAAAAAGGGCAATGCTACTATCTCTTTTTCCACACTTGTGCTTCAAAGTAGCACCTTGTTCTTCATGTAGTGAGTCTCATATATTGTGCTTCAAAGTAGCACCATATTTTCCATATAGTGAGTCTCATAAGTTGTCTTTTTATACTAGTGGGAATTTTTCATTATAGAACTTGGCTTGTATATTCCTACGACGGGATTCCTCAAAATGCCCTAGGTCTTCATGAGCAAGCAAGTTGGATGCGCACCCACTAGTTTTCTTTTGTTGAGCATTCATATCTCTAATGCATCCGTTGCATGGCAATTCCTACTCCTCATGTTGACATCAATTGATGGGCATCTCCATAGCCCGTTGATTATCCTCGTCAATGTGAGACTTTCTCCTTTTTTGTCTTCTCCACACAATCCCCATCATCATATTCTATTCCACCCATAGTGCTATATCCATGGCTCACGCTCATGTATTGCGTGAAGGTTGAAAAGTTTGAGATTATTTAAGTATGAAACAATTGCTTGGCTTGTCATCGGGGGTATAGAAGTTGGGAACGTCTTTGTGTGACGAAAATGAAACATAGCCTAACTATATGATTTTGTAGGGATGAACTTTCTTTGGCCATGTCATTTTGAGAAGACATAATTGCTTAGTTAGTATGCTTGAAGTATTATTATTTTTTATGTCAATATGAACTTTTGTCTTGAATCTTTCAGATCTGAATATTCATACCACAATTAAGAAGATTTACATTGAAATTATGCCAAAGTACCACTCCGCATCAAAAATTCTCTTTTATCATTTACCTACTCGAGGACGAGCAGGAATTAAGCTTGGGGATGCACGATACGTCTCCAACGTATCTATAATTTTTGATTGCTCCATGCTACTTTATCTATTGTTTTGGACTATAATGGGCTTTATTTTCCACTTTTATATTATTTTTGGGACTAACCTATTAACCGGAGGCCCAGCCCAGAATTGATGTTTTTTGCCTTTTTCAGTGTTCGAAGAAAAAGAATATCAAACGGAGTCCAAACGGGAATATCAGTGTTCGATCTACTTGTCTCGGACGTTATGCCTATATACATGATCATACCTAGATATACTCATAACTATGCTCAATTCTGTCAATTGCTCAACAGTAATTTGTTCACCCACCGTAGAATACTTATGCTCGTGAGAGAAGCCACTAGTGAAACCTATGGCCCCCGGGTCTATTCTCATCATATCAATCTCCATCACTTTAATACTTGCTTTGTTTTTACTTTGCCTTTACTTTTCACTTTGCATCTTTATACCAAAAATACCAAAAATATTATATCTATCGATCTCACTCGTAAGTGACCGTGAAGGGATTGACAACCCCTAATCGAGTTGGTTGCGAGTAGCTATCGTTTGTGCAGTCTGAGGGACTTGTGCGTGGCCTCCTACTGGATTGATACCTTGGTTCTCAAAAAATGAGGGAAATACTTACGCTACTGTGCTGCATCATCCTCTCCTCTTCGGGTAAAACCAACGCAAGCTCAAGACGTAGCAATCAGCGTAACGTCATCTTCCGCCACATCAAGCTTCCGCTCCAGATCGGCAATTTCTGTAGTCCGGGCGGACGCCAGGGAAGGGACAGCCTGCATTTCAATTCATCATATTATTTCCTAGACATATCTTTTTGATCCTCTGATTGCCTCCCTCGCGAAGCCAATCCGAGTCCCAGGGGCTACTACCTATACACAGGTGCTGTTTGTGAATAAAACACTATCAAAAATTTTACAGTACAAACCTCGAAGCCTCTTAGCAGGCTCGTGCATGCTTCATTCAACCCGCGTTTCGCGGACAGAACCTTTTCAACCACCGTACCCATCAAGGTACGATGCTCCTCCGAGACGGACGCCTGTCGCAGCATGTTCATCAATATATCCGGCGCTTCTGGACCTCCGGAAGTTGCGGTAGGAGTACGGCCTCCCTTCGAAGGGACCCGTTTATTCGCCCCTAGAGTCGTCTTCGGTTGTAAGCCGGACAGTCCGGGGCCTTTATCATTGGCCCTCGGACTCTGGGCTACCGAAGTATTACCTTCGGGTTGTGTCTTCACCACCCCTCGCACCATTTGTTCATCAGGAGAGACCCTCTGCGACGACACCTTAAAGTCGTCCGCCCTATTGGGCGAGGAGACCGGTGGAGGCATCTCGCTTTCCATCATCTTTGGGAGAAGGTCCCCCGAGGAGGAGGATTGTTGAAGACTGTGTGCTGAGCTGCAAAAAAACATATATTCTAGATGTTACCTCGGTCACAGAAAGGGAACGGGATATGTGTAAAACACCCTTGTTCACTTACGATTTGGCTAAAGGCTTGTCCTCACTGTGGGACTGCGCGATGACATCGTCCTCCAAGCCCGGGCTGCCCGAGAGGGGCCTCTTGCCTCACTTAGGAGCCTTTTCCTCCCAATCTTCGGAGGCAGCACTTTTCTTACCCTGGGGGGAAGAAACTTTGATTTCTCCTTCACCTTTGTCTTCGGACGACGGAATTTTGATTCCCCCGGAAACAATGTCTGATATACCTTCGGGATGGAGGCCACTTCTGCCCCCCCTCTCTCCGCCTTGTCCTCCTTCATAGGCATCTGGTATGGTGCCGGGGCCAGCATCCTTGTTAGTACGGGATCCGCCGAGTCTTCGGGGAGGGGGGCCGAACACCTGATTCGCTCCACTTTCTTTATCCAGCCCTGGAAAAAGATAAGTTTTACTCAGCATTGCATTGCGGCGTGCATAACTACAAAGTGTTCGGGAGTTGAGCACTTACGGAGGTATCCGGATGTTTGCAATCGAGGCCGATGTCCTCGGTAGTATCCGACCACTGTTTTCGTTTCCCGAAAAAAAACTTACACATCCCTTTGTGCGTAGTGCCAAAGAAGTGTTGGAGGGTTCGTTGTCCTTCCGGATTAAATTCCCACATGCGGAGAGGCCTACGCTGGTATGGTAGGGTTCGGCAGACTAGCATTACTTGAATCACGTTGACAAGATCGATGTCCTTCTCAAGGAGGGTTCGGATGCGGCTCTGTAAAGTCTACACTTCATCAACTGATCCCAGTCCCGTCCCTTATTAATCCATGATGCCAGTTGTAATGGAGGGCCAGAACGGAACATATGTATAGCTGCCCACTCGGTACCGCGGGGTTCTGTGACGTAAAACCACTCCCGATGCCATTGGTTGGAAGTTTCAGTGAAAGAGCCTTTTCGCCAGAGAGTATTGGTAAGCTTGCTCACTACAGCACCACCACACTCCGCCTGTTTCTCGTTGACCACCTTCGGCTTCACACTAAAGGTCTTGAGCCATAAGCCAAGTGTGGGGGAATTCGGAGGAAGGCCTCACACGTAATGATAAACGCCGAGATGTGGAGGAAAGAATCTGGGGCTGGATCGTGAAAATCTAGTCCGTAATAAAACATGAGCCCCCAGACGAAGGGGTGAAGAGTAAACCCTAGCCCTCGGAGGAAGTGAGAGATGAAAATGACCCTCGCACCAGATTTGGGAGTTGGAATCACTTGTACTCGAGCAGGGAGCCTGTGGGGGATCTCCGCGGTCACGTATCTGGCCGCCCGAAGCTTCACAATGTCCTCTTCTGTAACAGAGGAAGCCTCCCATCGGCCCTGTGGGCTGGGTCCGGACATGATTAGGAAGCTTGAAAGCAATGAAGTCGAACCTTGGGTGCTAGAACTCGAGGTTGGAAAGGCTGAGGAGAGGCTTGGCGTAAAAAGAGACGGCCCTTGGCTCCTTTATAAGAGTAACGGGTATCGAACGCCTCCTCCTAAGCCTGAATACCTGCCTACTCCTAAGGAATCTTCCCAGTGGAATGGTTGGGTTACCCACACTCTTATTAATGAGGATCTCGCAATAAGGGGACACGATCTCTGCTTTGGCAAGACGTGCCAATAAAATCCACGCCTCGAAACATGGAGCGGCAGGACAGGAAACGGTTCGAAATAATGACCGGGCAAGCGTGGTGTCACGTTACCAAAAGTTGTCAGCAGATTGGACTCGTGAAATATTATACTCTCTACGGTAGTGTGTGTGTGGAATTTGTGTTGCAGATCCGGAAACGTTCGTTGCATCCGAAGACTATCTTGAAGAATTCGGAAAGGGGAACCCGCCTTGCAATGCCGAAGACAATCCACGCACCGGACACCTCGTCATTGAAACCTGGTTCAGGGGCTACTGAGGGAGTCCTGGATTAAGGGGTCCTCAGGCGTCCGGCCTGTTAGCCATGGGCCGGACTGATGGGCTGTGAAGATGCAAAGACCGAACACTCTACCCCTGTCCGGATGGGACTCTCCTTGGTGTGGAAGGCAAGCTAGGCGGCCAAATATGAAGATTCCTTTCTCTGTAACCGACTTTGTACAACCTTAGTCCCCTCCGGTCTATATAAACCGAGGGCTTAGTCCGGAAACATATATAGTCATATAGGCTAGACTTCTAGGGTTTTAGCCATTACGATCTCGTGGTAGATCAACTCTTGTAATACTCATATTCATCAAGATCAATCAAGCAGGAAGTAGGGTATTACCTCCATAGAGAGGGCTCCAACCTTGGTACACATTGTGTCCCCCGTCTCCTGTTTACTATCGGCCTTAGACGCACGGTTCGGGACCCCCTACCCGAGATCCGCCGGTTTTGCACCGACACTCGGTGATGTCCTTCTCCTAACGAAGGAGGACATCCACTTGCCTTGCCCTCCAGATCCGGACATGGTTGAGTGCTTTATTGAGGCGGAAAAGATGAGTACTTGGGCGCTGCAGCTCAAGAATGGAAGGGCAGAGAAAGAGAGAAGGCATGGGTGAAAGAAGGGAATCCTTATCTCCTTATAAAGGCAGTGAATATCAAGCGCCTCCCCACTCGCCTTAAAACTCTCCTATTCCGAAGGGCTGTGCAAACGGCATGGTTAGATTAGCCACACTCATATTGATGAGAATCCCGCAAGAAGGGGACACGATCTCTGCTTTGACAAGACGTGCCAGTAAAAACCACGTCTCGAAACATGGGACGACAAAAGAAAACGGTTCGGAATAGTGACCGGGTAGACGTGATGTCACATTGCAAAAGGTTGTTAGCGAATTGGACTCGTGAAATATTATACTCTCTGCGGTTGTGTGTGTGATACTTGTGTTGCAGATACGGACACGTTCGCTGCGATCAAAGAATATCTTGGAGTATTCGGAAAGGGGAACCCGCCTTGCAATGCCGAAGACAATCTGCGCGCCGGAAACCTCGTCATTGAAGCCTGGTTCAGGGGCTACTCAGGGAGTCCTAGACTAAGGGGTCCTCGAATGTCCGACCTGTTGGACATGGGCCGGACTAGTGGGCTGTGAAGATACAAGACCGAAGACTCTCTCCCGTGTCTGAATGGGACTCTCCTTGGCGTGGAAGGCAAGCTTGGCGTCCAAATATGAAGATTCCTTTCTCTATAACTGACTTTGTACAACCCTAGTCCCCTCCGGTGTCTATATAAACCGGAGGGCTTAGTCCAAAGAATACTCATAATCATAGTCATACAGGCTAGACTTCCAGGGTTTTAGCCATTACGATCTCGTGGTAGATCAAGTCTTGTAATACTCATATTCATCAAGATCAATCAAGCAGGAAGTAGGGTATTACTTCCATAGAGAGGGCCCGAACCTGGGTAAACATTGTGTTCCCTGTCTCCTGTTACCATCGACCTTAGACGCACAGTTCGGGACCCGCTACCCGAGATCCGCCGGTTTTGACGCCGACAGTAGTGTATCTCGTTTCGCACACGGAGGTGACACGTATCCTCTTGGAACCACGAGCCTTCTTGAGAGAAGCTCCGGTTCGCAAGAAGCTTATACCAAAGCTTGTCCGAATTCGGCAAAAAAAATTACCACGGCATATTGGTGCCATGTCATGATACCATGCCAAGTTTCATGATTTTCATGCGTTTTTTGGATTTACAAGAATGAAAAAACCAAGTATCTCAATATTTTTGGCCGAGCCACGACGCCTAGATGTTTGAATTCCATTCGCATTTCTTACATGGGACCTAGAAATTCACCCAAGGACACACATGTGATTCTTCAACCAACTTTGGTGCACTGGAGCATGTGCTTGTAGTTCAAATTTGAATTATGCACATTAAATGCCCAAAAATTCAATTAATGTATATAAAGGGCCAAACGAACCCGGAATAATTCCAAAATTTAGCACGAAACTCCTATTTGGTCTAAGCTGCTTGTGTAAATAAATTAAGGCGGGAGAAGGCAGTGTATGTCGTTTTGCACATGGAGGTGAAAAGTTCCCTCTCGGAACCACGAGCCTTCTTGAGAGAAGTTTCGGTTTCAAAGAAGCTTATACCAAAGCTTGTCCCAATTCAGCAAAAAATTTACCACGGCATGTTGGTGCCATGTCATGACACCATGCCAGGTTTCATGATTTTCAGGTGTGTTTTGGATTTACAGGAATTAGAAACCAAGTTTCTCAATATTTCCGGCCGAGCCACTGTCGGATTTCGGGTTCCGCAGACCCTTGAGAGGTTTGAACTCTGGGGTGCGTGCGAAGAACTTGTCGGATGTGGGGTTCCGGCAGACCCTTGAGGTTCGAACACTGGGGTGCACGAGAAGCCTTTCCCTCCTACCAATCTACGCCCTAGCTCGCTAAGATCTCGCGAACGAACTCGATGAACTCGCAACACAAAAAAGACACGAGGTTTATACTGGTTCGGCCAACCGTTGTGGTGTAATACCCTACTCCAGTGTGGTGGTGGTGGATTTCCTCTGGGGCTGATGATGAACAGTACAAAGGGAAGAACAGCCTCCTGAGGTTGAGGTGTTCTTGTGAGTAGGCTCTCGATCGGGTTGGATCAAGCTAAGATGAGATGCCTCTACTATGGTGGCTAGCTCTACTTATATAGACCCTGGTCCTCTTCCCAAATATCGAGCGGAAAGGGAGCCAACAACGGCGGTCAAATTTGAAGGGGGACAGCTAGTACAAGCTATCCTGACAAAAGCGTTCTTCGCCTGCGAAAAGCTCTGGTGGTGACGTTGCCTTGGGCTCCATGATGACCTCCGCCTTGCCGTCCTCCTGGTCTTGGTCTCGTTGCACCAATATAGCAACCTTTGCCTAATGCCTCAGTACTCTTCACCTGCGCTGGCCTCCTTAGCACCAAAGAGGAAATAAGGACGCCGTGCGCGCTGGTGCCCGCCTGGCGCCCGCCTGGTGTCGTTCGTCATGGCTCACGTCACGAGAGCCTCGTGAGGTTTGCCCCGCCTTGATATCTCCGCTCCTCGTGAGCCTTCCTGGCTAGGCTACTCCAGAGGAGGTCTTGCGTCGTCCGCCTCACGAGGCTTGGACCCTCGCGAGGGTTTTGGATGCCTTGTTGACGAAGGTGGGCCGTACGGCCTGCTGGCTTAGCCACGCGGTGGGCCGCAGGCAGGCAATCTGGGGACCCCCTTTCCAAGAACGCTGACTGTAGCCCCCGGGCCCAAGGTGCGCTCAGGCTAGGCTTCACAGTGAAGCCGAGGATCAAGTTTGGAGCACAGCGGGCCCCAAAAGCCTGCGGCTCGGTTGACGTGTGGCGGTTGATTGGACGTGAGCGCCTCTGCTTCCCCACGCTGCCTTTGAATCCGCCTCGCTATGCGGCCCCTGCGGCCTACACAGTTATTCATCCGTCGCCTGCGCCTTGCTTCCCCAATTCCCCTGCTTCCTTGTGGCTCTGCTTCCCTTCTCCGATCGGACCTGCCCTCCTCCTGCTTCGTTGCCATGACGCCAAAACAGGCGGGCAAGGGGAAGAAGCCAATGTCTTCGTCCAGCGCACCTCCAGCTGTCGAGCCGGCGCTAGGCCGATCTCAGGTGCTCAACGATGAGGCCATGGACAAGGTGCATCCGATGCTCGCTTCCAGCTTCAGCGAGTGGGCAGAGACGGTGGCTTGGCCTGCGTCTCGCACCCGCATGGCTCGGGCAGCCACCGAGGTCCCAATCTTCATAGATGCCCTCTGGGCTGGCCTGATTTCTCCCTTCTCTGCCTTCCTCAACGCGGTGCTAGAGCATTACCAGGTCCACATGCAGCATCTTGACCCCCAATCGGTGACTCTTCTTGTTGTCTTCGCCTTCATGTGCGAAGCCATGGTGGGCATCGCTCCTTCGATGGCCCTCCTCCGTCACTTCTTCTCATTGCATCTGGCCGACCCTCAGTAATGCTCGAGGTGCGTGAGCTTCCAGGCCATGGCTGCGACTGCGGGAGCGGGGATTGACTTCGAGCTCCCTTCATCCACGAGCGAGTTTCGTACGCGATGGGTGTTTGTCGATGCCGGCGTGCTCAGCCCCCTGCTTCATGCTCTGGCGGGGCCTCCTGTTCCAAACTCTGGTTGGCGCCATCAGAAGCTCACGAGCCACCACCTTGCTCCTGTCTGGGCCAGGTTGAGGATGTTGAAGGACCGAGGCGTAACTGCGCCTATGGTGGTGAAGGAGTTCGTCAAGCGCCGAGTCGCTCCGCTTCAGCGCCATTCCCGCCTGATGTGGGCCTTGCTCAGCAGTCAGGACCACATGAGGTTTCAGGAGGAAGGGCTTCCTCTTAAGACGCGGGAGACGGTGCTCATGGTTCTGACGGGTATCCCTCTGCCGGACGACATGCCCAGGAAGAGCTGCCTGTTGTACCGTTGTGGGAACAAGGATGAGTTTTTCGCGAGCATGCCCCCTTTGATGAGTGGGGCCTGCGCCCGATTGGCCTGGTGGGGCCCCGCGAGAACCCCGTCGACGTGGTCCCCCTCCTCGCCACCGGTGCCGAGCTCGCCCCAGGTGAGAGTGCAGGAGGGCGAGCTCCGATGGAGGCCGGCGACCCTAGCGCTGAAGATCACATGCCGGATGGCGATCCTGGGGCGTCATCTTCTGGGGCCTGCGCCCCCCTCCTGAGGTGCTGATTATTGAGGAGGCGCAGCATGCGGCTCCCGAGGCCAAGGCTCCAGGGGCCTCGGGAGGTTGTGGTGAGACGGTTCCCGGCTGTTTGCCACAACCAGGCACCTTTGAAGGTATCCTTCCAGGCTCTTCTCTGGCCCCTCTGCGCATCGGCCGTCACGTCCAGCGTTTCGGTCGTCTTTGTGAGGACTTCGGTGAGCTCCGTAAGAGGAAAGGATCCCCTAGCGGTAGTAGCATCTTCGGGCTGCTGAAGTGACGAAAGTACATCGCCTTTGACGCGTAAGTACCTTGTTGTCACGGCTTCCTATGCGTTGCTTTCTTATCCTGATGTTGGTTCTCCAGGGCTCCTTCCGCTGAAGCTGTTGCGTTTCCCGAGAAGCGGCCTCCTCCTTCATCAACTCTTCCGCCGGCCTCGAGCGCTCCAAGTCCGCTTGTCGCCCCCGGAGCAGGGTTGGTTGAAGGGGCACTCCTGCCTTCTTGGCATGCTGAACCTGCGGCCCTGTTGCTCCTTCCCCCGGTTTGGTGTGGAGCTTGGCACGCGTGCCCAAGACTCCTCTGCTCGTCATGGACGGCAATCTGTTGGCTTCGATCTTCGGCTCCTCTTCAAGCAGCGGGCCCCGGTCAGCTTGGGCTCCTCGCGAGGACTGGTTGATGTCAGGCTCGGCGTCAGCCCCCAGCCCCCAGCCTGGAGGGGGCGCACCACTTGGCGCCACGCCCGCAGCCCCCGAGGCGGAGGACGAGGTGGGCCGAGCGTTCGAGCTCGAGCGCGGGCGGAGTGTGGTTCGTCACAAGCTCTTCCAGGAGGCGATGGGCGCGATGTGTCGACTTGGTGAAGAACTCGCGAGTGTCGATTCGCGTCTTGAGGCTGAAGGTCTCCGGCTGGCGGAGGAGCGGCGCAAGCTGAAGGTGGCCATCAACCTCGGCGGCTATCAACACGACCTTGAGAACGCGAAGGCCGAGGCGTCTCTCAAGGTTTCCCATGAAGCCCGCTCACGAGCTTTGGACGAGGCTCGCGACACTGACCGCCGCCGCGAGGCTACGAAGAAGCGCGTGTGGGAGCTCCAGGCCTGGAGCGTGTCTCTTGAGCATCAGGTGGAGGCACGCAGGGCCGCTCTTGCATCACTGAGGGGGACGCTCGCGGAGGAAGAGGAGGTCCGGAAGCATGAGGAGGCGCTGGCCCTGGAGGCCATGGAGCGTAGCCTCGAGCTCGAGCAATTGGAGACGAGGGAGCGTCAAGTTGCCCAAGCAGAAGATGCCGTTGGGGCTCGCGAGGCTAGAGTCGAGGAGGAGGTTGATCGCCGGGTGGCCGAGGTTCGCGCAGATCTGGAGGGCAGGTACAACCTGAAGCTGAAGCTCGCAGGCGCGGAGGATGAGGGCAGAGCCGCTGCCCTTAGGCCCAGGTTGGACGAGGCTGAGAGGCGTGTGGAAGCCACGGCCGCCGCCCTGGTTACGGTGCAGGTGGACTTGGCCTCCGCCCGCGCCGAGCTGCGTTCCCTCCGGAGGCGGGTTGATGACGCAGAGGCCGTTGCGAGGCAAAACACAGAGGAAGTGCTCCAGCGACGAACACTGGAGCGTGAGCATGCTCCTATGGTTCAGGATCTCCGGAACAGGGCCAATATCGCCCTGGGCCATATTTGCGACGTGGAGGCGCCGACCCCTCACTCGAATGATTATGCCAGCCACCTGACCTTCTTCACCGAGGTTGTGACGCGCCTGGAGGCTCGATTTGCCAGAGCTTGCCAGCTTGTGGAGGAAAGGGGGCGTGGCCTGCTCGAGCGCGCTTTCTCCCGTGTCTTCAGCCACCTCCTGAATCCCGACCCCAACTTTGATTTCGACGCCGCCATCGCCCCCGTACCCACAGCTGTCAGGGGCGACCTAGCGTGTTGGGTTGAGGACAATGTGGACGCGTTGGTCAGGTCCTTCACTTCGAAGGATGACGTGGTGGTGGTCGATGCATACGAAGGCGACGTGGTTGACGACGGCGTCGGGGGCGTCGCCGGCGGTGGCGACGTTGCCGATGAAGACGATGATGATGCGAGCGATGTGTCCGAGGGTGACGTAGCGAGCGACATTTCTGGCTGATCCCATGTTCTCCTGTCGTTTCATCCTGCACACGAAGCTCAGGCAGGGCCCTTGGAAAACTTGTAAGAGCATTTTGGGAGGAGCCCTCATGTAAGCAAATTGCAGTTTTTACTTTCCCATGCGATGTGAGTTTGTGTCCTCGTGAACTTGTGAATCCGGATGCGAGTTCTCTACCTTGGTTTACCTTAGTCAGCGCCGGCTTTGAGCTGGGCTGCGACGTGTCGAGTTCCTGAGAACCCTGCGGAGCTCGTCGTCCCGTCAGAAGGGGCCCCACTAGAGCTGAGCACCAGTTGTAGTGCTTGCGTGCACTTGGCGTGCGCGCTTCGCGCTGTCTCGCTTGCGAGGAGCTCGTGAGGGGAAGGCGATGGACATGAGTCCCAGTTAAAACGAGATCCAGAAGGCAAGAAATTGCTCGAACAAGAAAAGCCCCAGCGTGCATCAATAAAAACTCAGCTTCAACTCAAATCCAGATCCAAAAAGCAAACCTAGAGAGAGAGAGAGATCCAAAGAAAAAGGCCGCGTCCGGCACCTAGTCTAGTCTTCTGGTCTTCAAGTCTTCTCACCAGCGCGGAGCTAAGTGGTGCCACTAGGCGTGGGAGGGAACCCCAGGGCCTGAGGCCGGCACCCCTGAGACTCCGGGGAGTGTACAGCCCCAACTCATTATTACGTGAGAGTGTCACGGGCGGCGAGCTTCACAGGCACTGGGCCTTCTTCACAGGTACTGGCCTTGCTTCATATCGCCAGACGAGGGCCCTGCCTTGCGCCACCCTTGACCTCCTTTGGGCCGACTGGTCACCGGGACGACACAAAGGAGGGAAAGGGGACGCCAGCGGTGCCCCCGGCGACCACAGGTCCTCTGCCGGGGGAAGGGTTGTCGAGGCCTCCATGGCAGAGGGCCTACCTCCGGGTGTCGCCAGGCGTCACACGCCGCGGGGTGGGGCCTTGCTCCTGGCTTCCTCCCGGTGGCCCCCAGCGTGTCTCCCTTGTCGGAACGGATGTTGCCGTGCCAGGGTTGTCGATCGACGCTGCAACCCGAGTCATCTGCAGCCAATGGTTAGCATAAGCCTATTCCTGAGAGATTAGCGGTACCCTGTAGTTGCCGTTGCTGGCGTGACCGTCATGGTTCTCCGTTGGTTCTTGGAAGGCTTCGACTCCTAGCGCCCCCTCTCCCCAATCTTCTCCAATGAGCAGGCAGGTCGTCCTGCAGTGCGTACCCTTGGTCCATCATGCGGGGCACGTAGGCTTCCGGGGCCGTCACCCCGAACACCTCGCCATGGTGCCCCACGCTCCATGTTGCTCGGCCCATGGTGGCGTCCTGGGGATGACAGCACGGCATCCGGCTGGGACTGTGGAGGGCGACGCTTGCGCCCGTGCCCCTCACGGGCGCCTTGGGGGAGTCGGAGCCCCCTACGCCGCTGGCTGTGTTGATGTTGATGAAGCCCCCGGGCGTAGTTGATGGCGCGCGGATGTGGTGTGGTTTGCCGCGCGGCCCTGCAGTGGCCTCGGGAGGAAGTCGATAGCAGAAGGGTGGTGCTCCCGACACCGCTGCATCCAGCAGCTCAGCAATACGCTCCAGCAGTGTGTCCCGGTCGCTTTCCATCAGCCTGCACCGCAGCAGCTCCCTTTGCATGGTGAGCGATGCACGCATGTTTGCTTGCTCCCGCCGTGAGTGCGGCGCCGTTGCTGCAGCATGGCTCGCTGCTCTAGCGGCGGCCTGTACCTGCCGTGGGGTAAGGGTGGACGACGCCTGGCCGCGCTGCCCGCGCCCGGTGGAGTTTGGCGGTGCCCGTGCCGCCTAGAGTGCGGGGTCGAGACCTTCATGGGCAGGCGGCGCTGCCCGGGCTGGCCAGGCTGCCCAGCGGTCGGAGCCGGACCTTGAGTCGCCGGACATCGTGGCTGGGGAGCGTTGACGAGCTGGCCGGTGGAGGAGGAGCTCTGGCGCCCCCCTACCTGGCGCACCAAATGTCGGATGTGGGGTTCCAGCAGACCCTTGAGGTTCGAACACTGGGGTGCTCGCGAAGCCTTTCCCTCCTCCCGATCTACGCCCTAGCTCGCTAAGATCTCGCGGACGAACTCGAGGAACTCGCAACACAGAAAAGACACGAGGTTTATACTGGTTCGGGCCACCGTTGTGGTGTAATACCCTACTCCGGTATGGTGGTGGTGGATTGCCTCTGGGGCTGATGATGAACAGTACAAAGGGAAGAACAGCCTCCTGAGGTTGAGGTGTTCTTGTGAGTAGGCTCTCAATCAGGTTGGATCAAGCTAAGATGATATGCCTCTACTATGGTGGCTAGCTCTACTTATATAGGCCATGTTCCTCTTCCCAAATATCGACTAGGAAGGGAGCCAACAACGGCGGGAAAATTTGAAGGGGGACAACTAGTACAAGCTATCCTGACAAAAGCGGTCTTCGCCTGCGAAAAGCTCTGGTGGTGACGCTGCCTTGGGCTCCATGATGACATCCGCCTTGCCGTCCTCCTGGTCTTGGTCTCGTTGCACCAATATAGCAACCTTTGCCTGATGCCTCGGTACTCTTCGCCTACGCTAGCCTCCTTAGCACCAAAGAGGAAATAAGGACACTACGTGCGCTGGCGCCCGCCTGGTGTCGTTCGTCATGGCTCATGTCACGAGAGCCTCGGTGAGGTTTTCCCCGCCTTGATATCTCCTCAACTCATGAGCCTGCCTGGCTAGGCTAATCCAGAGGAGGTCTTGTGTCATCCGCCTCGCGAGGCTTGGACCCTCGCGAGGGTCTTGGATGCCTTGTTGACGAAGATGGGCCGTACGGCCTGCTAGCTTATCCATGCTGTGGACCGCAGGCAGGCAAGTCTGGGGACCCCCGTTCCCAGAACACCGACAGAACTCGTCCTCCCCGGTCTGCCTGCTCACTAATCTCACGGGCTATCTCGAAGAACTGAATGGAAAAGGGACACAGCAGTTTACCCAGGTTTGGGCCACCTTGTGGTGTAAAACCCTACTCCTGCTTTGTGCTAGATTGGCCTCGAGGAGCTGAGGATGAACTAGTATAATGGGAGAACAACCTCAGGAGGAGAGGTGCTCTTGTGCTTGATGAGCTGGTGGGTGTGAGGATGGATCTGAATGATCCGTCCCCTACTACGGTGGTGGCTAGGTCCTATTTATAGTGGCCTTGGTCCTCTTCCCAAATGTAGGCGGGAAGGGATCCCACAACGGCCAAATCCGAAGGGGGACAGCTAGTACATGCTATACTGACAAATGTAGTCTTCACCTGCAAAAGCCTTTGGTCGTGATGCCGTGGTGGGCTCGGCGATGACCTTCGTCCTGCCGTCCTGGCAGTCTTGGTCTTGTTGCACCGGAATGGAAACCTTTGGTTGATTCCTCGGGACAATGGGCCTGCGCTTGCCTCCTTAGCACCAAAGAGGAAACTAGTACACTGCACCCGCTGGCGCCCGCCTAGCCTTGGTCGTCATGGATCATGTCATCTGGACCTCACGAGGTGAGCCTTGCATAGAGATCTCCGCTCCTTGGGAGCCAGCCTGAGGAGGCCACCCCTCATGGAGGTGTTGATGTCATCCTCCTCGCGAGGCTTGGCCCCTCATGAGGGTCTTGAGTTGTTGATGTTGAAGCTGGGCCGTACCAGGCCGTCGATGGAGCCACGCCGTGGGCCGCAGGCGGCCAAGTCTGGGTTCCCCCCTTCCCAGAACACCGACAGCCACAACGCCCAGATGTTTGAATTTCATTCCCATTTCTTGCATGGGACCTAGAAATTCACCCAAGGACACACATGTTATTTTTCAACCAACTTTGGTGCACTGGAGCATGTGCTTGAGTTCAAATTTGAAATATGCACATTAAATGCCCAAAAATTGAATTAATGTATAAAAAGGCCAAACGAACCAGGAATAATTCCAAATTTTAACACGACACTCATATAGGTCTATGTTCCCTCTGTAAAAAAATCTAGGGGGGAGGTAGCATATATCATTTCGCACACAAAGGTGACACGTCCCCCTCGGGAACCACGAGTCTTCTCGAGAGAAGCTCTGGTTTGCAAGAAGCTTATACCAAAACTTGTCCAAATGTGGCCAATTTTTTTACCACAGCATGTTGGTGCCATGAAATGACACCATGCCAAGTTTCATGATTTTCAGGTGAGTTTTGAATTTACAGGAATTTAAAAGCCAAGTTTCTCAATGTTCCCGGCCGAGCCATGACGCCGAGATGTTTGAATTTCATTCCCATTCTTGCATGGGACCTACCCAAAGACACACATTTGAGTTTTCAACAAACTTTGGTGCACTGGAGCATCTGCTTGTAGTTCAAATTTGAATTATGCACATTAAATGCGTAGAAACTCAATTAATGCATAAAAATGCCAAACGAACCAGGAATAATTCCAAATTTAAACACGGCACTCATGTAGTTGCATGTTCACTGTAGATAAATGTTCTAGCAATTCAAACACCATCCTTTCCCTCCATAACACCATTTTGTCTTTCAAAACATAATGAAAAAATCAGGTATACCACAAATAGTTTACTAGCAAGAATCGTGTGGGATGCGATATAAAATATCTTGGCGCACCATCTTGTCTGGCTGATGCAGGAAGCTTCATCGTCTACAGCCCACCGCCCGCGCTTGAACCACACTTGCGTGTCATTTTCTCGCGGCACCGAGCGAAATTATTCTGCCACCGCGGAAATATCTAACTCCCCGCCCCCTCCCTCCCACCAAAAGCCACATTTCCATTGTTCCTCCTTGCTTTCCAAGTTCAAACCTTCACTGTTGCTTACTGGCAGCTCAGCCTCCTCATCGGCGACCCTTCTTCTTGGAGCGCCGCCTCCTCATGGGTGACCCTTCTTCTTGCAGCGCCGCCTCCTCGCCGGTGACCCTACTCCTTGCACCACCACCTCCTTGCCGCCGGCTGATGTCTACTACACAACCTTCTTCTTGTAGACGTTGTTGGGCCTCCAAGTGCGGAGGTTTGTAGGACAGTAGCAAATTTCCCTCAAGTGGATGACCTAAGGTTTATCAATCCGTGGGAGGCATAGGATGAAGATGGTCTCTCTCAAGCAACCCTGCAACCAAATAACAAAGAGTCTCTTGTGTCCCCAACACACCCAATACAATGGTAAATTGTATAGGTGCACTAGTTCGGCGAAGAGATGGTGATACAAGTGCAATATGAATGATAGATATAGGTTTTTGTAATCTGAAAATATAAAAACAGCAAGGTAACTAATGGTAAAAGTGAGCGTAAACGGTATTGCAATGCTAGGAAACAAGGCCTAGGGTTCATACTTTCACTAGTGCAAGGTCTCTCAGCAATAATAACATATTTGGATCACATAACTATCCCTCAACATCCAACAAAGAGTCACTCCAAAGTCACTAATAGCGGAGAACAAACAAAGAGATTATGGTAGGGTACAAAACCACCTCAAAGTTATTCTTTCAAATCAATCTGTTGGGCTATTCCTATAAGTGTCACAAACAGCCCTAGAGTTCGTACTAGAATAACACCTTAAGACACAAATCAACCAAAACCCTAATGTCACCTAGATACTCCAATGTCACCTCAAGTATCCATGGGTATGATTATACGATATGCATCACACAATCTCAGATTCATCTATTCAACCAACACATAGAACCTCAAAGAATGCCCCAAAGTTTCTACCGAAGAATCAAGACGAAACGTGTGCCAACCCCTATGCATAGGTTCATGAGCGGAACCCGCAAGTTGATCACCAAAACATACATCAAGTGAATCACGTTATATCACATTGTCACCACGGATACGCACGGCAAGACATACATCAAGTGTTCTCAAATCATTAAAGACTCAATCCGATAAGATTACTTCAAAGGAAAAACTCAATCCATTACAAGAGAGTAGAGGGGGAGAAGCAACATAAGATCCAACTATAATAGCAAAGCTCGCGATACATAAAGATCGTGCCAAATCAAGAACACGAGAGAGAGAGAGAGAGAGAGAGAGAGAGAGAGAGAGATCAAACACATAGCTCTCGGTACATACCCTCAGCCCCGAGGGTGAACTACTCCCTCCTCGTCATGAAGAGCGTCGGGATGATGAAAATGGCCACCGGTGAGGGTTCCCCCCTCCGGCAGGGTGCGGAACAGGGTCCCGATTGACTATTGGTGGCTACAGAGGCTTGCGGCGGCGGAACTCCCGATCTATTCTGTTCCCCAAAGTTTTTAGGGTATATGGATATATAGGCGGAAGAAGTACGTCGGTGGACCTCCGGGCTGTCCACGAGGTAGGGGGCGCGCCCCCCACCCTCGTGGGCAGCCCGGGACTCCCCTGGTGCAACTCCGGTACTCCGTGGGCTTCTTCTGGTCCAAAAATAAGTTCCGTGGAGTTTCAGGTCAATTGGACTCCGTTTGATTTTCCTTTTTTGCGAAACACTGAAACAAGGGAAAAAACAGGAACTGGCACTGGGCTCTGGGTCAATAGGTTAGTCCCAAAAGTAATATAAAAGTGTTTAATAAAGCCCATAAACATCCAAAATAGATAATATAATAGCATGGAACAATCAAAAATTATAGATACGTTGGAGACGTATCATCATCCGCAAGCTTAATTCCTGCTCGTCCTCGAGTAGGTAAATGATAAAAACAGAATTTTTGATGTGGAATGCTATCTAACATATTTATCAATATAATTTTATTTATTGTGGCATGAATATTCAGATCCATAAGATTCAAGACAAAAGTTTAATATTGACATGAAAACAATAATACTTCAAGCATACTAACAAAGCAATCATGTCTTCTCAAAATAACATGGCCAAAGAACGTTATCCCTACAAAATCATATAGTCTGGCTATGCTCTATCTTCACCACACAAAGTATTTAAATCATGCACAACCCCGATGACAGGCCAAGCAATTGTTTCATACTTTTGATGTTCTCAAACCTTTTCAATCTTTACGCAATATATGAGTGTGAGCCATGGACACAACACTATAGGTGGAATAGAATGGTGGTTGTGGAGAAGACAAAAAGGAGATGATAATCTCACATCAACTAGGCGTATCAACAGGCTATGGAGATGCCCATCAATATATATCAATGTGAGTGAGTAGGGATTGCCATGCAACGGATGCACTAGAGCTATAAGTATATGAAAGCTCAACAAAAGAAACTAAGTGGGTGTGCATCCAACTCGCTTGCTCACGAAGACCTAGGACATTTTGAGGAAGCCCATCATTGGAATATACAAGCCAAGTTCTATAATGAAAATTCCCACTTGTATATGAAAGTGACAACATAGGAAACTCTCTATCATGAAGATCATGGTGCTACTTTGAAGCACAAGTGTGGTAAAAGGATAGTAGCATTGTCCTTTCTCTCTTTTTCTCTCATTTTTTTGTTTTTTTTGTTTGGGCCTTTTCTCTTTTTTATGGCCTCTTTTTTTATTTTATTTTTATTTATTTTTCGTCCGGAGTCTCATCCCGACTTGTGTGGGAATCATATTCTCCATCATCCTTTCCTCACTGGGACAATGCTCTAATAATGATGATCATCACACTTTTATTTACTTACAACTCGATACTTAGAACAAAATATGACTCTGTATGAATGCCTCCGGCGGCGTACCGGGATGTGCAATGACTCATGAGTGACATGTATGAAAGAATTATGAACGGTGGCTTTGCCACAAATACGATGTCAACTACATGATCATGCAAAGCAATATGACAATGATGAAGCGTGTCATAATAAACTGAACGGTGGAAAGTTGCATGGCAATATATCTCGGAATGGCTATGGAAATGCCATGATAGGTAGGTATGGTGGCTGTTTTGAGGAAGATATATGGTGGGTGTATGATACCGGCGAAAAGTGTGCGGTATTAGAGAGGCTAGCAATAGTGGAAGGGTGAGAGTGCGTATAATCCATGGACTCAACATTAGTCATAAAGAACTCATATACTTATTGCAAAAAATATATTAGTTATTGAAACAAAGTACTACGCGCATGCTCCTAGGGGGATAGATTGGTAGGAAAAGACCATCGCTCGTCCCCGACCGCCACTCATAAGGAAGACAATCAATAAATAAATTATGCTCTGACTTCATCATATAACGGTTCACCATACGTGCATGCTATGGGAATCACAAACTTTAACACAAGTATATCTCAAATTCAAAACTACTCAACTAGCATGACTCTAATATCACCATCTTCACATCTCAAAACAATCATAAGGAATCAAACTTCTCATAGTATTCAATGCACTTTATATGAAAGTTTTTATTATACCCATCTTGGATGCCCATCGTATTAGGACTAGTTTCATAACCCAAGCAAATTACCATGCTGTTTAGGACTCTCAAAATAATATAAGTGAAGCATGAGAGTTCATCTATTTCTTCAAAATAAAACTACCACCATGCTCTCAAAGATATAAGTGAATCACTAGAGCAAATAACAAACTACTTTGAAAGATATAAGTGAAGATCAATGAGTAGTCGAATAATTATGCAATTATGTGAAGACTCTCCCATTTAAGAATTTCAGATCTTGGTATTTTATTCTAACAGCAAGCAAAGCTAAAGAAAATAAAATGACACTCCAAGCAAAACACATATCATGTGGTGAATAAAAATATAGCTCCAAGTAAAGTTACCGATGAACGAAGACGAAAGAGGGGATGCCTTCCGGGGCATCCCCAAGCTTAGGCTCTTGGTTATCCTTGAATATTACCTTGGGGTGCCTTGGGCATCCCCAAGCTTAGGCTCTTTCCACTTCTTATTCCATAGTCCATCGAATCCTTACCCAAAACTTGAAAACTTCACAACACAAAACTTAACAGAAAACTCGTGAGCTCCGTTAGCGACATAAAACAAAACACCACTTCTAGGTACTGTAATGAACTCATTATTTATTTATATTGGTGTTAAAGCTACTGTATTCCAACTTCTCTATGGTTTATAAACTATTTTACTAGCCATAGAGTCATCAAAATAAGCAAACAACACACGAAAAAATAGAATCTGTCAAAAACAGAACAGTCTGTAGTAATATGTAACTAACGCAAACTTCTGGGACTCCAAAAAATCTAAACTAAATTTGTGGACCTGAGGAATTTGTCTAGTAATCGTATGAAAAAAGAATAAACTAAATATCACTCTCCAGTAAAAAGTTGAAGCTAATCTCGTGAGCGCTAAAGTTTCTGTTTTTTTACAGCATGATCATAAAGACTTCACCCAAGTCTTCCCAAAGGTTCTACTTGGCACAAACACTAATTAAAACACAAAACCACATCTAAACAGAAGCTATATGGATTATTTATTCCTAAACAGAACAAAAAAGCAAAAAACTAAAATAAAATTGGGTTGCCTCCTAACAAGCGCTATCGTTTAACGCCCCAAGCTTGGCATGATGATTTCAATGATGCTCACATAAAAGATAAGAATTGAAACATAAAGAGAGCATCATGAAGAATATGACTAGCACATTTAAGTCTAACCCACTTCCTATGCATAGGGATTTTGTGAGCAAACAATTTATGGGAACAATAGTCAACTAGCATAGGAAGGCAAAACAAGCATAACTTCAAAACTTTAAGCACATAGAGAGGAAACTTGATATTATTGCAATTCCTACAAGCATATATTCCTCCCTCATAATAATTTTCAGCAGCATCATGAATGAATTCAACAATATAACCAGCACCTAAATCATTCTTTTCATGTTGTACTTGCATAGAAATTTTACTACTCTCCACATAAGAAAATTTATTCTCATCAATAGTAGTGGGAGCAAACTCAACAAAATAACTATCATGTGATTGAAAATTAAGATCAAGATGACAAGTTTCATGGTTATCATTATTCTTTAAAGCATATGTGTCATCACAATAATCATCATATATAGGAGGCATGCTTTCATCATAGAATATTTGCTCATCAAAACTTGGGGGACAAAAAATATCATCTTCATCAAACATAGCTTCCCCAAGCTTGTGGCTTTGCATATCATTAGCATCATGGATGTTCAAAGAATTCATACTAACAAAATTGCAATCATGCTCATCATTCAAAGATTTAGTGCCAAACATTCTAATGAATTCTTTCTCTAGCAATTGAGCACAATTATCGGAATCCTTATTTTCACGGAAGACATTAAAAAGATGAAGCATATGAGGCACTCTCAATTCCTTTTTTTTTTGCAATTTTCTTTTATAAACTAAACTAGTGATAAAACAAGAAACTAAAAGATTCGATTGCAAGATCTAAAGATATACCTTCAAGCACTCACCTCCTTCTTCTTGTAGACGTTGTTGGGCCTCCAAGTGCAGAGGTTTGTAGGACAGTAGCAAATTTCCCTCAAGTGGATGACCTAAGGTTTATCAATCCGTGAGAGGCGTAGGATGAAGATGGTCTCTCTCAAGCAACCCTGCAACCAAATAACAAAGAGTCTCTTGTGTCCCCAACACACCCAATACAATGGTAAATTGTATAGGTGCACTAGTTCGGCGAAGAGATGGTGATACAAGTGCAACATGGATGATAGATATAGGTTTTTGTAATCTGAAAATATAAAAACAGCAAGGTAACTAATAGTAAAAGTGAGCGTAAACGGTATTGCAATACTAGGAAACAAGGCCTAGGGTTCATACTTTCACTAGTGCAAGTTCTCTCAACAATAATAACATAATTGGATCACATATCTATCCCTCAACATGCAACAAAGAGTCACTCCAAAGTCACTAATAGCGGAGAACAAACAAAGAGATTATTGTAGGGTACGAAACCACCTCAAAGTTATTCTTTCCAATCAATCCGTTGGGCTATTCCTATAAGTGTCACAAAGAGCCCTAGAGTTCGTACTAGAATAACACCTTAATACACAAATCAACCAAAACCCTAATGTCACCTAGATACTCCAATGTCACCTCAAGTATCCGTGGGTATGATTATACGATATGCATCACACAATCTCAGATTCATCTATTCAACCAATACATAGAACCTCAAAGAGTGCCCCAAAGTTTTTGCCGGAGAATCAAGACGAAACGTGTGCCAACCCCTATGCATAGGTTCATGGGCAGAACTCGCAAGTTGATCACCAAAACATACATCAAGTGAATCACGTGATATCCTATTGTCTCCACGGATACGCACGGCAACATACATCAAGTGTTCTCAAATCATTAAAGACTCAATCCGATAAGATTACTTCAAAGGGAAAACTCAATCCATTACAAGAGAGTAGAGGGGGAGAAGCAACATAAGATCCAACTATAATAGCAAAGCTCGTGATACATCAAGATCGTGCCAAATCAAGAACACGAGAGAGAGAGAGAGAGAGAGAGAGAGAGAGAGAGAGAGAGATCAAACACATAGCTACTGGTACATACCCTCAGCCCCGAGGGTGAACTACTCCCTCCTCGTCAAGAAGAGCGCCGGGATGATGAAGATGGCCACCGGTGAGGGTTCCCCCCTCCGGCAGGGTGCCGAAACAGGGTCCTGATTGACTTTTGGTGGCTACAGAGGCTTGCGGCGGCGGAAATCCCGATCTATTCTGTTCCCCGATGTTTTTAGGGTATATGGATATATATAGGCGGAAGAAGTACGTCGGTGGACCTCCGGGCTGTCCACGAGGTAGGGGGCGCGCCCTAGAGGGTTGGGCGCGCCCACCCTCGTGGGCAGCCCGAGACTCCAGTGCAACTCCGCACTCTGTGGGCTTCTTACGGTCCAAAAATAAGTTCCGTGGAGTTTGGTCAATTGGACTCCGTTTGATTTTCCTTTTTGCGAAACATCGAAACTAGGGAAAACAGAGGCGGCACTTTGGGCTCTAGGTCAATAGGTTAGTCCCAAAAGTAATATAGAAGTGTTCAATAAAGCCCATAAACATCCAAAACAGATAATATAATAGCATGGAACAATCAAAAATTATAGATACGTTGGAGACGTATCACCGACCCTTCTTCTTGTTGCGGGGCCTCCTTGTCGCCGACCCTTCTTCTTGTTGCGCGGCCTTGTCGATATGGTCAGGTAATCCACACCCCACCCACACCATCCTCCTCCTTCCCCATCCCACATGCCCCGACCGACGGCGCGACACCTTTCGCCAAAATCACTGGCCCCGTCCTCCAATTAAGCGCCGCCCACAGCATATTTTGCACACAGTATAACGTGGAGCTTAGTAGCATCTGGCAGCAGAGAAGCAAATCGCGACCGCACGCGCGCACGAGTTCGTGATGTTGCCTCGAGGCCGCCGCTAGTGCCTTCTAGTGATTTGTCCTCTGTAATGTTAATATGCAACCTGATGTTGAGTTAACAATTTGATTCTCTGAAATGTAATGTTCAGTTAATAGTTTGGTCCAACAATTGCTACATTTCGTAGTATTGTTCTCAAGCATTCTTTGTTTTGTTAACTGTCTTATCTTCTAGTGCATGTTTCTATTCTGCAATGTCGTGCTCAGTTAACTATTTTGCTTTATTTGGTCTGTTGTCCATTTAACTGTTTGGTTCAATTCTGCAATTTGATTTTCATTTGCTGTGGGTACAATTTTGTACTGTTATGCATGTGAGAAATAAATCGAATTTGGTTGTACTCAATACATATTCTACTGATAGTATGGCAACTCTCAGTTAACCTGGTCAAGATCTTCCTTATATGTGTTGTGGGGAAACAATGGGAGACACTGCACTTTACCATCAAGGTTTGCTCATGCATGGTCCTTTCACTAATAGCACATTATTGTGCAGTTGCAGGAATCACTCTAATATTTAGGTTTCTTACAATTTGGTCTTGCACATGTAGGTCCTGCTCTCAGAGGCTTAGACCCACTGTTCGACCCATTTTGCATAGGGGAAATAAGATGTCCATGAATATCAGTCAAGTCAAGAAACTCAAGAAGATTGTTAGGATGAAGAAACTTGCGACGAATAATAGCAAGATCTTTGTTTTCACAATGAAGAAGACATCAATTAACTATAGGATGGTACTAACTCTTTTACCTTGTTTTTACCCCTTGTGCCATTTCAAAATTTGTAACAGTGATTTATGCATATATTTGTTTTCAGTACTTTTCAAAGTAGTTCACTGATGATTACCTCTCAAACCACCTACATGGTCAAGAGGCGAGGAAGGTATTCATTCAACACCCACGATACAATATTGAAGTCTTCCTGAAGAGGACGAAGGTTGGGCGGGCAATTATCCATAGCCATTCAACATCACTGAAGGCTCAATATTTGCCTTCTGCTTTAGCAGTTTCCCAGATGAGATTCATCTGTCTATTTATCGTGTATGATGCTACTTTCCAAAGGTTTTCGATGTTGCATGTGAAACTTGGTGCTGTTGTGTAATGGCGTAACTAAGTGTTGAACCTATCTGATGTAATTCGATTATGAAATCCTAGTTGCCGTTATACGGGTATGAAATATCTGGTGTGTTTTACAAGAAATGTCAATTTGATTACTACATGGATTATCAATAATAGGCTAATTACCCTGCTTATTGGGGTTTTCTATTGCAGAGGATTACTTAGACAACACCGTGCGCGATGAACTCAAACAACCCACATGGTTTCTAGAAAGTAGGCGTGTTGGATCAACTAACAAACATGCACAGCTTCCGGCAGAGAACTGTTTGTGCTAGGCCACCTTGCACAAAAGTTTCCACACACAAAACTGTGTATGATATACATACGAACGGAAATGTTTTGCTGGGATTCACCGTGTGGGATGTACATGCGAATGGAAACAATTGGGTTTCGATGCCTCACCCGATCACATATAAGCTCATTTTGCCCCCGCCTGTGTGGCTGGAGGGCCTATCCCCGAAGGTTTATGGGTCATGTGAGAAGGACCCCCCCCCATTGCACACACTCACTAGGCGCCGGTTTAAAACTCCATTGCGGAAAGGGGGTAAAACCATTTGTACAGCACATCTCTGCACAAGTGCGGTGAGCACAACCCACGAGTGCGTGCCTGGGCCCTTGCCCACATGCAGGTGGGTTATGGTCACCTCGAGGCCCATCTTCACATGAAACCGACACCAAAAAATCCTATAAATACATAAACCCCCAGAAATAAACCTAGATCATAAGTTCCGCCGCTGCAAGCCTCTGTAGCCACGAAAAACCAATCAAGACCCCGTTCTGGCACCCTACCGGAGGGGGAAATCATCACCAGTGGCCATCTTCATCATCCCGGCGGCCACCATGATGAGGAGGGAGTAGTCCACCCTCGAGGCTAAGGGTTTGTACCAGTAGCTATGTGTTTAATCTCTCTCTCTCTCTCTCTCTCTCTCTCTCTCTCTCTCTCTCTCTCTCTCTTTCGAGTTCTTGAGTTAGCACGATCTTGATGTATCGCGAGCTTTGTCAATATAGTTGGATCATATGGTGTTTCTCCCTCTTTATCCTGTTGTGATGAATTTTTTTTCCTTTGAGGTTTCGCTTTATCAGATTGAATACTTTTATGGATTTGAGAACACTTGATGTATGTCTTGCTATGAATACCCGTGGTGACAATGGGGTATCATATTGATTCACTTGATATGTTTTTTGGCACTCAACTCAAGGGTTCCCGAGTTGACATTGGGGTAATGTATGCATAGGGGTTGATGCATGTTCTCGTATTTGTTTCTCCGGTAGAAATCTTGGGGCACTCTTTGAGGTTCTTTGTGTTGGATTGAGTATTATGAATCTGAAATTGTTTGATGCATATCGTATAATCAACTCACGGATACTCGCGTTGACATTGGAGTGTCTAGGTGACATTAGAGTTGGTTTATGTGTATCATATGGTGTTATTTTAGCACGAACTCTTGGTTAGATCGGTCGGAAATAATAGCTTGGTGTTATTTTAGTATGAACTCTAGGATAGATTGATCAGAAAGAATAGCTTTGAGGTGGTTTTGTACCCTACAAACAATTTCTTCTTATGTTCTCCGCTTGATAGGAACTTTGGAGTGATTCTTCATCGCACATTGAGGGATGGTTATATGATACAATTATATTAGCATTGTTGAGAGATTGCACTAGCAAAAGTACGAACCCTAGGCCTCATTTTCAAGCATTGCAATACCGTTTGTGCTCCGTTTTATCAACTTTTACCTTGTTGTTTTTATTGTTCCTATTAAAAAAATCAATATCTACTATCATTACTACGCTTGTATCACCATCTCTTCGCTGAACTAGTGCACCTATAAAAATTACCATTGTATTTAGTGTGTTCGGGACACAAGAGACTCTTTGTTATTTGGTTGCAGGGATGTTTGAGAGAGACCGTCTTCATCCTACGCCTCCCACGGATTGATAAACCTTAGGTCATCCACTTGAGGGAAATTTGCTACTGTGCTACAAAACTCTGCGCTTGGAGGCCCAACACGAGTCTACAAGAACAAGTTGCGTCGTAGACATCAAGCTCTTTTCTGACGCCATTGCCGGGTAGGTGAGTGCTTGAAGGTATATCTTTAGATCTTGCAATTGAATCTTTTAGTTCTTGTTTATCACTAGTTTGGTTTATAAAAGAAAACTACAAAAAAATGGAATTGAGGTGGTATCATATTATTCGTCTTTATCATGTGTTTCTTGTAAATGATGGATTGGAAAATTGTGCTCAATTGATAGAACAAGAATTGAATAAAATGTTTGGCATAGAATCTTTGAATGGTGAGCATGGTTGCAATGTTGTTAGTATGAATTCTTCGAATAACGATGATGTTAATGATATGCAAAGCCATAAGCTTGGGGATGCTATGTTTGATTAAGATGATATTTTTTCCCCAAGTTTAGATGAGAAAAATTATTATGATGATAGCATGCCTCCTATTTATAATGATTATATTGATGAAAGTGGGTTTGGAAGAGTGTCAAATCTAGGTAATGATCCCACTATTTCGGAGGGTGTTGAATCTTATTTAGTAATGATTCCACTATTAGGAAGAGGTTTCAATTGATTATTATGAGAACAAAGTTGCTATATATGATGATTATGGTGATGACATGTATGCTATATTGAATAATGATAACAATGAAACTTGTCATCAGGATTTTAATTTTTAGTCACATGATAGTTATTTTGTTGAGTTTTCTCCCACTACTATTCATGAGAATAAATTTGCTTATGTGGAGAGTAGTAAAATTTCTATGCTTATGGATCATGAAAATAATGCTCTATGTGATAATTATATTGTTGAATTTATTCATGATGTGTAACATCCCAAATTTCCCATTTGGAATGTTTTACAATTATAACTAAGCATCTATGCATATTGTTTGAATTGAGTGACATTTGAAGTATTTCAGAGGATTTTGAGTTTGTGGAATTTGAATTCAAATTGGCAATTGAAATTTATTTCAAAACAATGCCTGACAAATACTTGAGAAAAAGTATGAGAGGAGTAAACATGACACTCCAAAAATGTCAGATGAAAAAAATGTTGCCAAAAAGTTTGAATTCAAAGCTTGATTTTATTTGGGATTTCTAGAAAATGTTTTTTTTAAGTTTGAGTTTTGCCCCTGGAAAAATGTTTAAATTGTAGGGTAAATTCCCCTGATTATTTTGATATATATGTCCTATATAAATATATATATATTTTATATATTCCCCCCTCTCCCTATTTCAAAAAAAAAGGAAAAAGAAAAACCCCAGGCGCCAGCCAGGCCGACCGGCCCAGCCAGCGCCGAGGCAGCCCACCAGGCGCAGCCAGCAGCCACCACGCCCGAAACCGGCCTGCCTTGCGCCGCCCCGACCGAAACCCCTCCCCCTCGGTCGCCCGACCGGAACCCCTCCTCCCTCTCTCGCTGACGCCCCGGGCCCACTCCTTCTTCTTTCCCCTCGCCCACGCCTCGCCACGCCAACCACCGCCGCCGCCGCCGGAATCCCGGAGATCCCGGGATCGCCTCCCCGATTCGCCCCCTCCTCCAAGCCGACCCCCCCCCTATAAATACCGACCCCCTCACCCCGTTCGTCCCCTCGCGGCTCAAACCCTCTCCCCTCGCCGCAATCGCTCATGGGAGCGCGCCCTGCGCCATTGCCCCCCACCGCTCGTCTCCGACCCCCAGGCTCAACGACTCCATCCCGACCCCCTCGAGCCGCCGCACCCGCCGAACGTCTCCGCCGTCGCCCCCGACCACCGAACAGGCGCCAACACCCGAGCCGCCCGTCGCCGCCGACCACCGCGGTAAGCCACCGGAAACCCCCCACCACCGTCCGATCTAAAATCTAGGGTTTAGATTAGACTAGCGAAGGGGTACGTGTTTATTTTAAAAAGACCGGTTAGTTACGGTTTTTCTTGGTTTAGTTAGCGGTTTAGTTGGACCGGCCCGATCGGTTTATTTTCTGTTAACCGCGGGCACGCTTTAGTTATATAACGCCTGAGCGTTAGATAGGCCCGTTAGCGCTAGTTTTTCTTTTTAGTTATATTTTTCGTTTCTGTTTTTAACAGAATAGTTTCAGTTTTGTAAAATCCATATCTTTTAGGTTACTTAATATTTTTAGTTGATTCTTTTTTGTTAGTTTGCAAATTTGTTGTAGTTTCTGTAGAAAATATGTTTGGCCATGTTTAAATTATTACAAATTGTTTTATTTTAGTTTTAGACAGATTAGTATTTCTGCTATAAAATGAGTTAGGATTATTTTATTTTAGTGATTCTTTTTGTCCTGCTTTGTTTTGACTTTGCCTAGCAGTAGGAATTTAATTGGGTATTTTTGATAAAAAAATAGTTTTAGTCGAAATCATGTGTTTCTTGTTTATTTAACTAGCTACTGTTTTCCTATTGTTTTATTTAGTAAATAATTTTATTTTACCAATGTTATAGTTTATTTTAGATTAGTTTCTGTAGTTTTGGAACATGAACTTTTATTTACAGAAAATAAAAAGTTTATTTTATTTTCTTGTTATTTGTTGGCTTGGGTTTCTTCGAGTTTTCTTTGGTTTTTGGTTCGATTGTTTTGTGTGTTTTATGTTAGCATGCTGTTATGAAAGTGATTGTATGTTTGTATGCTTATATGATTATTGTTTGCTTCGGTAGAATTTAGAGTCTGAAGCCTGCTATCACGAGTCCCTAGCTTTCAAGACCGACAGCCAGGCAAGTCATTTGATCATGTTTTCTTTTACAATACCTATGATTTTATTGCATTAGAATTATACCTCCCCACCATGCATGCAGTAGGAGAATTTTTAAGTTATGTTCTTGAGTAGTATCATGAGGTAGGATGAAACCAATTCCCTTATGTTACCATGGCCCGGGACGAAGTAGTTTAATTTTGCTATGCTCGTAGACGGGGTTGGTTGAGTGATTCATAAGGGAGATGTGAGAGTCAAGATGATGACAACCCCATGACTTCACGCTCAAGATGGACTTCAAAATTCACTCTTTGGGTGGAGGACGGTTGACGGGCACCTGGAGAAACCAGCGGTGGCCGGGATGCATGGAGAAGCGCCATGACATCTTGCGAAAGCTTCACCCAGCCACGAAGAGGCGGATGGATACCCCATTGACGGAAGCTTACCTGCAGCCGCAAGCCATTATGGGCTCACGGCTTGGTCGACCCTAGGTGTGACTCTGGCCGGACGGTGCTACGAGATGTAGAAGAACGGTAGGATTGGATGGGCACCGGCAAGGGCCTGAGGAACTCTTGGAAGACCCTGTTTCGTTCGTCCCGTCTTCAAACACCAGGAAGTGCGAAGACTTAAGGGAGGGAACGATTCTTGTGGGTAAAGTGCGCAAACCTCTGCAGAGTGAAGATCTAATCGGTTAGCCGTGTCCCCGGTTACGGACAATTTGAGCCTCTGGAACTTGGAGTATTTCGAATATCTCAACACATAACTTAATAAATTAATTGAGGGGGTTATTTAATAATTGGGAATGAGACATTGGTTGGTGGAACCATCTCAATAACTATCAACATTTTGTAGTATTTTGCAAACAAGTCCTTGTTGTAGGGAAAAACTGGCTTTTTCGCAAAACAATGAAACTTAGAGCCCCACATCCAAATTGCATATAGTGTTAGTAATTTTTATTGTTATTCTCTTTTGACTTGCCGGCATATTCAAAATGCTGACCTACACGGCTGCAACGTCTCATGTTGCAGAGGAGTTTTCCGATCAGGAGTGAGGCTACGATCCACGCTTGGCGATTGCCCTATGGAGTCGGATGGACTCGCTATTCGCTCACGCTTCCGCAGCTTTATTTAGTTTATTTCTCATGAGTTGGCCTTTGGCCGAATTTATTCTATTGTAATAAAGACTCGATATGAGAATCGTGTAATAAATTCAGGTGTGATTGAACTTTGATTCTTTCATCAATGTCTTGTGTGTGCGGCATGATCTTGGGATGGTACGGCTACGAGAGACTTGACCGATTTGGGGTCGGGTCGCTTCTGAGATGGTATCGAGCACACTGTTGGCCGTAGGGACGTAACCCCTAGGATCGGAAAGCCATAGGAAGAGACTATTTATTTTATGTCCTTATCATTCCGTAATTCTCCCCTGTTCATTTCTGACCTCTCTCAGATTTTCAACATTCTAGATGGTCGCCGGAGCTCACCCAGCTGATCCAGCAGCAGAATGCCCTCATGCAGATGCTCATCCAGAACCAGAACAACAACAACAACAACAACAACAACAACAACAACAATCCACCGCCACCACACCTGTTGACAACTTGACCCGCTTCCTAAGGCTGAATCCGCCCGGTGTTCTCTAGCGACCTTGAGCCGATTGTGGCCGATGATTGGCTCCGCAAGGTCGGAAGGGAGTTAGCCACCGCTGGATGCACAGATGCAGAGAAGGTGCGCTTTGCCGCACATCGCCTTGATGGACCTGTAGCCTCTTGGTGGGAGAACTACACCGCCACTTATCCCATCGCCACCATCACGTGGGACCAGTTCCAAGAGGCCTTCCGCACCGCTCATGTCTCACCGGAGCCATGAGTGCGAAGAAGCATGAGTTCCGCAACTTACGCCAGGGAACCGTCTTGTGGGGCGATGCGTGGATGAGTTCAGCAAGTTAGCTCGCTATGCCCCGGATGATGTGGCCACAGATGCCGCAAAGTAGGAAAAGTTTCTCGGGGGACTCAATGACGAGCTAGGAATGCAGCTAATGGTGGCTACCTTCAACAACTACCAGGAGCTGGTAGACAAGGCCACCATACTCGAAGGCAAGTAGCAGCAGATTGATAGCCGCAAGCGGAAGTATGGCCAGGGGAAGTACAACTCGGAGCTCGTGAAGCCCGTTATGCCCCATACTCGGGAGGGCATACCCATCACACCCATGGAGGACATAACCATGGAGGAATGGGAACAACCGCAACCACGACAACAAGTCGAGGCAATGGAAGCGGCAATGGCAACCAAAGATCGCCCCCGGCTCGGAAGGATCTGAGTCACATCACTGCTTCAAGTGCCGTAAAGCAGGGCACTATGCCACCGACTGCCCGGAGGCCAAGCAGAGGAATGGAAACGGCAATGGAAGCTCAGCAAAGAAGCCCAACCCTTTTCCTCGTGCTCAGGTGAACCACATTGACGTGGAGGACGTCTATGATCAGCCAGAAACTATGGTTGGTAAGTTTTCATGAAATTCACATCCAGTATTGGTACTCTTTGATTCTGGTGCAACGCATTCATTTATATCAAGGGTAGTTGTGGAAAAGTACGGGTTGCCCACTAGAACCCTTAGAATCCCTCTTCACGCCGGGCCTGCAGAGGAGAAATGATGGCGAGCTTAGGCTGTCATGCAACCCTCAACATTGGAAACCATAAATTTCCCTTGAGACCTCATAGTATTGGAAACCCGGACCTTGGATGTAATCCTAGGCATGGATTGGTTGACGAAGTTTGAAGGAAACATAGATCGTGCTCAAGAAGACGATTACGCTCACCACTCCGGAGCGAAGAGGATCAAGTATGTATCCGCACGTATCCCGATGAAGAATCGGTGAATTCCCTCACGGGAGTTGTTCGGGAGGAAGTGCCGATGGTGCAAGATTTTCCCGATGTGTTTAGGAGGAATTACGAGAATGCCACCGACGGAGACATTGAATTTCTGATTGAGTTATTACGACAGCCCCAATATCCAAGAGACCCTATCGGATGCCCCCGAATGAATTGGAAGAGATCAAAAAGCAAATTAATGAGCTATTGGAGAAGGGATATATTCGGCCAAGCTCGTCACCTTGGGGAGCTCCAGTTCTTTTGGTAGAGAAAAAGGATGGAAGCCTGAGAATGGTTGTGGATTATCGTTCGTTGAGCAGCGTGACCATCAAGAACAAGTACCCTCGCCAATGATTAATGATCTATTTGATCAGCTAGTTGGAGCCAAGGTATTCTCCAAGATCGATCTTGATCGGGGTATCATCGATTGAAGATCCGTGAAACGGATATACCCAAAACAGCATTTACCACGGTATGGTTTATATGAGTATACCGTCATGTCATTCGGATTGACTAATGCCCCTGCATACTTCATGAATTTGATGAACAAGGTATTTATGGAATATCTGGACAAGTTTGTCGTGGTGTTCATCGATGATATACTGATTTTCTCCAAGAGCGAGGAAGAGCATAAGGAACATTTGCGTCTAGTTGGAGAAACTCCGAGAACATCGATTGTATGCCAAGTTCAGCAAATGTGAATTTTGGCTGAAGGAAGTCGGATTCCTCGGACATGTTATTTCAGGAGAAGGAATAGCAGTTGACCCCACCAAGGTTGTATCGATCACCGATTGGCGATCACCCACGTCTACCAAGGAGATCCATGATTTTCTCGGACTCGCAGGATATTATCGGAGGTTTATTGAGAATTTCTCGAAGATTGCCAAGCCCATGACTGAGCTGTTGAAGAAGGACGCCAAATACATTTGGACCGAGGATTGTGAAGCCAGTTTCGAGAATTGAAGAAAGCGTTTGGTTACAGCCCGATCTTGATTTTGCGGACATACACAAGGATTACGGGTATATTGTGACGCTTCTCGCCAGGACTCGGAGGAGTACTCATGCAGGAAGGAAAAGTTGTAGCTTATACCTCCAGACAGCTACGACCTCACGAGATGAATTACGCCACACATGATTTGGAGTTAGCAGCCGTAGTGCATGCACTCAAGACCTGGAGACATTTTCTTATCGGAAACAGTTGTGATGTTTACACAGATCATAAGAGCTTGAAGTATATTTTCACGCAGAAAGAGTTGAACCTCAGGCAGCGGAGATGGCTAGAGTTAATCAAGGACTATGACATGAGATTGCATTACCACCCGGAAAGGCTAATGTTGTAACAGATGCTTTGAGCCGTAAGAGTTATGTGAATACTCTCATAGCGGGAGGATTACCCCAGGAGTTAGTCGATGGCCTCAGAGATCTCCGACTGGAGATAGTTCTGAGAGGATATGCTGCAGCTCTGGAAGTTCAGTCCACTTTGGCCGAAAGAATTCGTGAAGCCCAGAAGTCGGACAAGGAAATTGATGAAATAAAGAAAAGGATGAATGAAGGAAAAGCTTAAGGGTTTCGTAAGGATGAATACGGAGCTATATGGTACGAGGACCGTATTTATGTGCCCAATGATCCCGAACTCAGGAAGCTAATTCTTCAGGAGGCTCATGATTCACCGTACTCGATTCACCCCGGTAACACCAAGATGTATCTGGATTTGAAGGAAAGTTTACGGTGGGCGGTATGAAGAAGGATATTGCTGAGTACGTAGCAGTATGTGATGTTTGCCAACGAGTAAAGGCGGAACATCAGAAGCCAGCTGGGTTACTTCAACCCTTGCCGATTCCCGAGTGGAAATGGGAAAAACTTGGAATGGATTTTATCATAGGATTACCCAGGACCCGTTCAGGTTATGATTCCATCTGGGTAGTGGTTGATCGATTGACCAAGGTAGCCCATTTCATTCCGTGAAGACTACCTATACCAGCTTAAGTTAGCCAAGATATACATGACCAGGATCGTATGTCCGCATGGAGTTCCGAGGAGTATCGTGGTCGATAGAGGAACACAATTTACCTCAAAGTTTTGGAATCAATTGCATGAAACTTTGGGTACGAGGCTGGAGTTGATCTGAGCTTTTCATCCATGCAGCAGATGGACAGACCGAGAGAGTCAACCAGATCACGGAGGACATGTTGAGAGCTTGTGCGCTAGACTATGGATCTAGCTAGGATGATAATTTGCCATACGCGGAGTTCTCGTACAATACTTGATTATCAGACCCGATGCGAAGATGGCCCCTTTTGAAGCTCTATCTGAGGAAGGAGGTGCGAACACCATTCTGTGGGATGGTGTTGGAGATCGAAAACTTTTCGGTCCCGATCTTATCGAGATTCCGAAGAGAAAGTCAAGCTGATTCGAGATAGACTCAAGGTAGCTCGGTCGAGGCGGAAGAGTTATGCCGACGATAGCGCAAGGAAGTAACATCTGAAGCGGGAGACCGGGCATATCTTCGTGTGTCCCACTTCGTGGAATCAAGAGGTTCAGTGTTAAAGGAAAGTTAGCACCCGGTTCATTGGCCCTACAAAATCCTCGAACGTCGTGGAGAAGTTGCTTACAAGTTGGAATTGCGGAAGGATTGTCCGGAGTTCACGATGTCTTCCATGTTTCTCGGTGAAGAAATGCCATGCCGAGATGGCCGATATTCCGTTGAGAGACACGGTGCCCCTAGAGGCCATACAGCTCGACGGTGATCTGACTTATGAGGAGAAACCCGTCCGAATTCTCGAGACTGCGAGCGAGTCACCCGCAGCAAGATCATCAAGTTTTGCAAGGTCTTTGTGGAGTCATCATTCGAGGAGGAAGCCACCGGGAGCGAGAAGAAGACCTTCACGAGACCACCCGCACCTATTTGCTAGCCAACCCGAATCTCGAGGGCGAGATTCATCTTAAGGTGGGTAGGTTTGTAACATCCCAAATTTCCCATTTGGAATGTTTTACAATTATAACTAAGCATCTATGCATATTGTTTGAATTGAGTGACATTTGAAGTATTTAAGAGGATTTTGAGTTTGTGGCATTTGAATTCAAATTGGCAGTTGAAATTTATTTCAAAACAATGCCTGACAAATACTTGAGAAAAAGTATGAGAGGAGTAAACATGACACTCCAAAAAAGGTCAGATGAAAAAAAATGTTGCCAAAAAGTTTGAATTCAAAGCTTGATTTTATTTGGGATTTCTAGAAAATGTTTTTTTTAAGTTTGAGTTTTGCCCCTGGAAAAATGTTCAAATTGTAGGGTAAATTCCCCTGATTATTTTGATATATATATGTCCTATATAAATATATATATATTTTATATATTCCCCCCTCTCCCTATTTCAAAAAAAAAGGAAAAAGAAAAACCCAGCGCCAGCCAGCCGACTGCCCAGCCAGCCGAGGCAGCCCACCAGTGCAGCCCACCACGCCCGAGCCGGCTGCCCGCGCCACCCGACCGAAACCCTCCCTCGGTCACCCAACCGGAACCCTCCTCCTCTCTCTCTGACGCCTTGGCCCACTCCTTCTTCTTTCCTCGCCCACGCCACACGCCAACCACCGCCGCCGCCGAGAATCCGGAGATCCCGGATCGCCTCCCGATTCGCCCCTCCTCCAAGCCGACCCCCTATAAATAGCGACCCTCACCCCTGCTCCGTCCCCTCACCGCGCTGAAACCCTCTCCTCGCCCGCAATCGCTCATGGGAGCCGAGCGCCCCAGCGCCATTGCCGCCCACCGCTCGTCTCCGACCCCCCCGCGCTCCAACGACTCCATCCCCGACCCCCCTCGAGCCGCCGCACCCGCCGAACGTCTCCGCCGTCGTCCCCGACCACTGGAGCCGCCGCGCCGCCAACACCCGAGCCGCCGTCGTCGCCGACCACCGCGGTAAGCCACCGGAAACCCCCCACCACCGTCCGATCTAAAATCTAGGGTTTAGATTAGACTAGCGAAGGGGTACGTGTTTATTTTAAAAAGACCGGTTAGTTACGGTTTTTCTTGGTTTAGTTGGACCGGCCCGATCGGTTTATTTTCTGTTAACCGCGGGCACGCTTTAGTTATATAACGCCTGAGCGTTAGATAGGCCCGTTAGCGCTAGTTTTTCTTTTTAGTTATATTTTTCGTTTCTGTTTTTAACAGAATAGTTTCAGTTTTGTAAAATCCATATCTTTTAGGTTACTTAATATTTTTAGTTGATTCTTTTTTTGTTACTTTGCAAATTTGTTGTAGTTTCTGTAGAAAATATGTTTGGCCATGTTTAAATTATTATAAATTGTTTTATTTTAGTTTTAGACAGATTAGTATTTCTGCTATAAAATGAGTTAGGATTATTTTATTTTAGTGATTCTTTTTGTCACTGCTTTGTTTTGACTTTGCCTAGCAGTAGGAATTTAATTGGGTATTTTGATAAAAAATAGTTTTAGTCGAAATCATGTGTTTCTTGTTTATTTAACTAGCTACTGTTTTCCTATTGTTTTATTTAGTAAATAATTTTATTTTACCAATGTTATAGTTTATTTTAGATTAGTTTCTGTAGTTTTAGAACATGAACTTTTATTTACAGAAAATAAAAAGTTTATTTTATTTTCTTGTTATTTGTTGGCTTGGGTTTCTTCGAGTTTTCTTCGGTTTTTGGTTGGTAAAGTGCGCAAACCTCTGCAGAGTGAAGATCTAATCGGTTAGCCGTGTCCCCGGTTACGGACAATTTGAGGCTCTGGAACTTGGAGTATTTCGAATATCTCAACACAGAACTTAATAAATTAATTGAGGGGGTTATTTAATAATTGGGAATGAGACATTGGTTGGTGGAACCATCTCAATAACTATCAACATTTTGTAGTATTTTGCAAACAAGTCCTTGTTGTAGGGAAAAACTGGCTTTTTCGCAAAAACAATGAAACTTAGAGCCCCACATCCAAATTGCATATAGTGTTAGTAATTTTATTGTTATTCTCTTTTGACTTGCGGCATATTCAAAATGCTTGACCTACACTACTGCAACGTCTCATGTTGCAGAGGAGTTTTCCGATCAGGAGTGAGGCTACGATCCACGCTTGGCGATTGCCCTATGGAGTCGGATGGACTCGCTATTCGTCTACGCTTCCGCAGCTTTGTTTAGTTTATTTCTCATGAGTTGGCCTTCGGCCGAATTTATTCTATTGTAATAAAGACTCGATATGAGAATCGTGTAATAAATTCAGGTGTGATTGAACTTTGATTCTTTCATCAATGTACTGTGTGTGCCAGCATGATCTTGGGATGGTACAGCTACACAGAGACTTGACCGATTTTGGGTCGGGTCGCTACATGATGCTACTGAAAATTATCATGAGAGAGGAACATATGCTCGTAGGTATTGCAATAATATCAAGTTTCCTCTCTTTATGTTGAAAGTTTTGAAGTTATGCTTATTTTGCCTTCCTATGCTAGTTGATTCTTGCTCCCATAAGTTTTTTGCTCACAAAATCCCTATGCATAGGAAGTGGGTTAGGCTTAAATGTGCTTGCCATTATGTTCATGATGCTCTCTTTGTGCCTTAATTCTTTACTTTTATGCGAGCATCATTGAAACATCAGCTAAAAAGGCATTAAAGAAAAATGCTTCTTGGGAGATAACCCAACACTATTACCTACAGTTTTTGTGTGTTCACATGATTATGCTAATGTGGTAATCATGTTTTATAGGTTACATTTAAATAAAGTGCCAAGTAAAGCCTTTGGGATAGTGTGGATGATAGCTGAATTGATTCTGTGCAAAAACAGAAACTTTTGCGCCAAGTAACAGAATTGTTCAGAATCACTCGACGTCTAAAAATTCTGAATTATTTACAGCTGATTGTTATGTAAATTCCGTATGTTTTCCTATTTTTTAAGAATTTTTGGAGTAGCATAAGTATGGTCATTGTTCAGATCATTACAGGTTGTTCTATTTTTGACAGATTCTGTTTTCAATGCACAGTTTGCTTGTTTTCTAGTTTCTATGACTTATATTGCTCAATATAAATTGTGGAAATGATATGTTACATTAGGCATTGTGTGAATTATGAATCTTGTCTTTGACAGTACGAAAGTGAATGATTTGCTTTATCATACTAACCTATCTCACGAAGTTTCGTTAAGTTTTGTGTGATTGAAGTTTTCAAGTTTTGGGTGAGATATCAATATGAGAATAATAAGGAGTGGCAAGACCCTAATCTTGGGGATGCCCAAGGCACTCCAAGGTAATATTCAAGGAAGATCCAAGCAACTATGCTTGGGGATGCCCCGGAAGGCATCCCCTCTTTCGTCTTCAACATTATCGGTAACCTCACTTAGAGCTATATTTTCATTGATCACATGATATTTGCTTGCTGCTATTTATAATAATGTTTTGAATCTTTAATTTCAATAAAAATGTCTAGTATAGCCTTTATCATGCTTATTTTGCAAGTCTACATGTTGCTGTTTAAAAGCAGAAAGTTTTCTATCATTGTCTGAATTCTTCTGGAAAGTCAGAACATGATAAAATCTTGAGATTTTTACACAATAAGCTAAAACAAATTTTTCTACAGTGTGGTATTTTTTCAGAATTTTTGGAGTAAGAGAAGTATGAATCTTCTTGCATTCTTTACAGACTGTCATGTTTTGACAGATTGCTGTTATGTTTGAATTGTTTGCATATGTTTGCTTGTTTAATTATTCTATTTGAGGATAGGTGTATTAAATATGAAGATAAACTTAGTATGCAATGTTAAATTATAATTTTGGTGATTTGCTACAATAGAGAATGCTAAGGTTTTCGCAATGATTTATACTAACTCATCTCACGAGTTCTTGTTGAGTTTTATGTGGATGAAATTTTTGTGATTTAGGGAAACCGTGATATAAAATTAAGGAGACACCAAAGATCAAGCTTGGGGATTCCCAAGGCAACCCAAGTATTTATTTCAAGAAGTCTCAAGCATCTAAGCTTGGGGATGCCCCGTTAGGCATCCCACCTTTTCTTCATGAACAATTATCGGTTAGTATCGGTTGAACCTAAGTTTTTGCTTCTTCACATGATGTGTGCTATTCTTGGAATGTCATTTAATTTTGTTTTGCTTGCTGTTTTAATAAAATAATTAGATCTGAAAAAAATTTAAATGAGAGAGAGAGAGTCCTCACATAGCTACCTATGTACTTAACTACTCATTTGATCTTCACATATATCTTTTTGGAGTAGTTTGTCGAACACTTCGTGCTTCACTTATATTATTTTGAGAGTTTATAATAGTGATGAAAATTTGCAAAAGCTATGAAATTGGTCCTAATATGATGAATATCCAAGAAGGGTATAATAAAAACTTCCATATAGGTCATTGGATATGATAAGTTTGATACCTTGCAATAGTTTTGCGATATGGAGATAATAATATGTGAGTCATGTTGGTGAGTAATTATGCTTTAGTAGGAATATTTGTGTTAAGGTTTGTGATTCCCTATGCAAGAACGAAAGTCAATAGTTATGCAATGAAGTTATATCCTACTTGTGGTGCATTATTCGGTGTTAGTTATGTTTAATGCTCGGTTATGATCGTTTTCGTTTCTTGTTGGTCGCTTCTCAATCTATTTGCTAGTCTTCATTTGTACTAAGCCAGAATACTGCTTGTGCATCCAAACTCCTTAAACCAAGTAGGGCCAAATGAGTCCACCATACCTACCTATATGCGGTATTTTTGTGCCGTTCCAAGTAAATTTATATGTGCCAACTCTATTTTTCAAAATAAATTTCCTTTTTGTGTGCCAGTACCGCCGATGAAGCGGCAGGGGGTGGCCAATATTTTCCATGCTAGATGCATTACTCTCAAGATGGGTGTTTCTTCACTTGTCATTGCACGAGAGTGTGGCAAAGGTAATAGGGATGCCCATTCCGGAAATGCAAAAAATTATTTATGTTGTTCAATAATAAATTCCTTGGAAAGTGTTGTATGGAAGGCACCCATAGATACGACTAGAAATGGATTGTGAAAGAATGGTGGAAAAAGGAATAAACTTTATTTTCTGTTTGGGAACCGCCTATGATGTATCAAGCATGGAAAGTGTTGGGACTTCTCGGTCGTTTTCGTGGACGGGAAAAGTATGCCTCTCAAAATATTTTATCTCCCAATTTAAGCTTTGAGCTCTGGCACCTCTACAAATCTCTGCTTCCCTCTATGAAGGGCCTATCTATTTACTTTATGCAATTTTTATTTTTATTTGAGTCTCCATCGTCTCTTATAAAGCACCAACTAGGGAGCACTATGATCATACATGTGCATTGGGTGTAGCTAATATTCGAGTGTGTCTCATGAATGGATCAATGATTCAGCATGATGGTCTAGGGATAACTTTCTTTAGTGTTGATATTTTGAAAGACATGGTTTCTTGTTGATATGCTTGAGTATTGATGTCCTCATGTCAAATTATAGACTATTGCTTTGAATCATTCAAGTCCAAATGTTCATGCCACAAAAGAAAAGAGTATATGATGAATATGACAGGTAGCATTTCACATCAAAAATTCCTTTTTCAATTGCTACTTTATCATGATGAGTTTTATGAGAAAGAGTTGTTGTTATGGTGCTAGGTAAAGTGATTGAAATTATCATTGTTCAAACTTATGCACTATGCTAGCATTCACACTTCACAAATTATTTCTTTTATCATTCACCTACTCGAGGACGAGTAGGAATTAAGCTTGGGGATGATGATACGTCTCCAACGTATCTATAATTTATGAAGTATTCATGCCATGTTTACAACAATTTTATATGGTTTTGGTATGATTTGCATGGAACTAACCCGGACTGACGATGTTTTCAGCAGAACTCCCGTGGTGTTGTTTTTCGTGCAGAAATGAATGTTCTCCAAATGCAGCAAAACTTTTTGACGATTTTTTTGGAACAAAAGAGGCACTAGAAGCTTCATGGGAGGACCAGAAGGTGAAGGAGGTGAGCACAACCCACCTGGGCGCGCCTGGGCCCTTGCCCATGTGCAGGTGGGTTATGGTCACCTCGAGGCCCATCTTCGCGTGAAACCGACGCCCAAAAATCCTATAAATATAGAAACCCCAAGAAATAACCCTAGATCAGAAGTCCTGTCGCCACAAGCCTCTGTAGCCATTAAAAACTAATCTCGACCCCGTTTCGGCACCCTGCCGGTGGGGGAAATCATCATCAGTGGCCATCTTCATCCCGGCGGCCACCATGATGAGGAGGTAGTAGTCCACCCTCGGGACTGAGGGTTTGTACCAGTAGCTATGTGTTTAATCTCCCTCTCTCGTGTTCTTGAGTTCACAAGACCTTGATGTATCGCGAGCTTTGTTAATATAGTTGGATCATATGGTGTTTCTCCCTCTCTATCTTGTTGTGATGAATTTTGTTTTCCCTTTGAGATTTTGTTTTATCGGATTGAATAATTTTATGGATTTTAGAACACTTGATGTATGTCTGGGTATGAATACCCATGGTGACAATGGGGTATCATATTGATTCACTTGATATGTGTTTTGGCACTCAACTCGTGGATTCCCGAGGTGACATTGGGGTAATCTATGCATAGGGGTTGATGCATGTTCTCATATTTGTTTCACCAGTAGAAATCTTGGGGCACTCTTTGAGGTTATTTGTGTCGGATTGAGTATTATGAATCTGAAATTGTTTGATGCATATAGTATAATCAACTCACGGATACTCGTGGTGACATTGGAGTATCTAGGTGACATTAGAGTTGGTTGATGTGTATCATATGGTGTTATTTTAGTTTGAACTCCTTGTTAGATTGATCGAAAAGAATAGCTTGTTGTTATTTTAGTATGAACTCTAGGATAGATTGATCTGAAAGAATAGCTTTGAGGTGGTTTCGTACCCTACAAACAATTTCTTCTTATGTTCTCCGCTAGATAGGAACTTTGGAGTGATTCTACATCGCACGTTGAGGGATAGTTATATGATCCAATTATATTAGCAAATCTTGAGAGATTGCACTAGCAAAAGTAAGAACCCTGGGCCTCATTTTCAAGCATTGCGTTACCATATGTGCTCCGTTTTATCAATTGCTACCTTGCTTTTTTTATTGTTCCTATTACAAAAATCAATATCTACTATCATTACTACGCTTGTATCACCATCTCTTCACCGAACTAGTGAACTAGTGCACCTATACAAATTACCATTGTATTTGGTGTGTTGGGGACACAAGAGACTTTTTGTTATTCAGTTGGAGGGTTGTTTGAGAGAGACCATCTTCATCCTATGCCTTACATGGATTGATAAACCTTAGGTCATCCACTTGAGTGAAATTTGCTACTGTGCTACAAAACTCTACGCTTGGAGTCCCAACATGAGTCTACAAGAACAAGTTGTGTAGTAGACATCACGTGGTGGGGGTCGAAGTATGCCGTCCATAGTGTGTGGCTGTCGGAGCGTACCTGGGCTACTTCTGCGCCTGCTCCGGCAACAACAATTGGATACGCGCTATCTCGGTGCGCCGATTAGCACCAGTGGGCGGCGGTGGTACCGGACGCCGCCGACGCTGAGCCTCCAGGAGCCGGGCACCCGCATGTCCAGCGGCGCCGGGTAGTGCGCCTCGTAGAGGAGGCGGGCTTCCGCCTCGTGCTGGTGGCGGTGGCCGAATCCATTGGCTGCTGCACGATCGCCGGGTAGCGCTCAGCCATGGTCGTCGGAGAGAGGGTCATCGGCGAGGAGAGAGGGTAGAGGGCTAGGGCATCTTTGGTGAGAGGCGAAGAGGGGCTGTGGCGAGGAAGTGTGTGCGGCCACCGGCGAGGGAGGGATGGCTTTTATAGCTCGTTGGCAGCCGTGTGTATGCGTGGCGGGACGGGGCGGGACGCGCATCGGCGTGCCTTCACTGCGCCGCCCATGAGTAATCAATGGAAGGTTGACCGGCGGGAGCCTTCGGATTGATTCCCACGGGAAACCGAGGCGATGAGGACGACGAACATGCCTAGTCGCTGACTTGACAGGCCCACACGATTTCGTGCCAATATCGTTTCCCCTGATGCCCCGGGCGCCCCCAGCGCGCCGGGTTCGTCCAGGGTTCGCCGGCGCCAAATTCGGCCCTAGCCGGCGAAAAATGGGCTTCTGGGGGCATGATTGGGCTGGGTTTTTCATGCCGGCGATAAAAAAGGGTCTTGGGGGGGCTGTTGGGGGGCGAGTGGAGATGCTCTAAGCATTTTAAGTGCAAAAGATGGGGGTCGTATGACATACCTTCACGGTTGCGAATTTGCATGCTTCTCTCCCTTACTCTTGCATTCCACATGGATCGACATTGATCAACTCCTCTGAAAACAAAATGCAAACAAACTCCAAAGGGCAAGATAAAGAACAAGAACAAGAGCAAAGCAAAGCTTATTCTATTTTTGGTTTTTTGGGGGTTTTGAAAACTAGCTTGCAAATGAAAAATCGCAATGGCAAAAAGAAAAATAAAAAGCAAAGGTAAATAAAAGCAAAGTGTTGGAACAAACCAACACGAGTGTTTTGAAGCTCCTTGATCTTAAGTAAAACCTCATTACAACTTATTCAAATACTACCACATCTTGATCTATAAGTGTTGATAACCTCCCCCAAGCTTAGGCTTTTGCAAGCCCAAACCGGTAAGATCATTGTGGCGGATGATCAGTAGCCCACTCTTGCCTCTAGTTAGAGAAGTTCATTCTCATGTAGGCGGACGTGCTCCGAAAGGATGCAGCCAGGTTTCTCATATCATCAATGGGCCCTTCGATGCTGCCAAGGTCTGCGTAGGTGGTGTAGTGTTGTTGCGGCTATTCTTGGGGCTGCTCCTCTTGTTCGTCGGTGGCGAATTCTTCTTCAACTACTTGTTCTGGTTTTGGGCCTTCTTGGTCAAAAGATGCATCTCCTTCTTGTGCAACATAATGCAATTGCCCATGCTCATGGTGAAATGGTTAGTCATAGGAGTAGGCAACAAGTGTGCCACTCCTGGAACTCTAATGCAATGACGGCCATTACGAACCACTACCATCCCTACGCTAGTAAGAACACGATTATTAACAAGGGTGTTACCGACAATAGGGCGAAGGTGAGTGTAGTTGAGACCAAGGGCATTGGCCAACACAGTGATCACTCCTCCACACATGATATCTCCTTGTGTATGATTGTCGGCGTCCTGGGAACGGGGGTGCCCAGACTTGCCTGCCTGCGGCCCGCGAGCGTGGCTCCATCAACGGCCCGGTACGGCCCAGCTTCAGCAGCAACAACTCAAGACCCTCGCGAGGGGCCAAGCCTCGCGAGGCAAACAACACCAAGACCTCCCTGGGGCGGCCTCACTAGGCTGGCTCCCGAGGAGCGGAGATATCTATTCAAGGGGCACCTCGCGAGGTTCACATGATGTGAGCCATGACGAACAAGGCCAGGCGGGCGCCAGTGGGCGCAGTGTACTAGTTTCCTCTTTGGTGCTAAGGAGGCAAGCGCAGGCGCGGGGTCCCGAGGCATCAGGCAAAGGTTTCGATATCAGTGCAACAAGACCAAGACCAGCAGAACGGTAGGACGGAGGTCATTGCGGAGCCCACAACAGCGTCACCACTAGAGCCTTTTGCAGGCGAAGACTACTTTTGTCAGGATGGCGTGTACTAGTTGTCCCCCTTCAAACTTTCCCGTTGTGGGATCCCTTCCCACCTAACATTTGGGAAGAGGACCAAGGCCACTATAAATAGGACCTAGCCACCACTGTAGAAAGGGACGGATGATTCAGATCATCCTTACACCCACCAGCTCATCGAGCCCAAGAACACCTCACCTCCTGAGGCTGTTCGTCCACTATATTAGTTCATCCTCAGCCCCTTGAGTCAATCCACCACACACTGGAGTAGGGTATTACACCGCAAGGTGGCCCGAACCAGTATAAACCCCTGTGTCTCTTGTTCTTTGGGTTCATCGAGCTAGGCCGTGGAATCGTTGAGTGAGCGAGCTGGGGAAAGAGTGTTCTTCGTGCGCACCCCAGAGTTTGAACCTCTCAAGGGTCTGCGGAACCCACAATCCAACATTTGACGCGCCAGGTAGGGGCGCCGAAGCCTCTCTTCCGTCGATCGACGCACCACCGCTCCACCACTTCCATGGCTGATGGCCGTCGAGCCTGTGTTGAGCGCCGAGAAGCTCTCAACGCTCGCATCGCTCAGACGGTCCCCGTCAGCGCCCCCCCCCCCCTCGTCGCTCTCCATCACCCACTGCCAACGTCGCCACCGGCCTGGCGGGAACGACTAGCAAGCCTCTATGCTGCAACCCTCCGTGCGGAGGGACGGATGCACCGCCATCCCGTCGCTGACTCCGGCCGGCTCGCCGTCTCACGCTCATCGCAGGCCCACGGACGCGCAGGCTGCGCTGCTCATGGCGAGCTAGCTCCGGCGCTACCACCCTGTCAACGACCTCTATGAGGACTAGCTGGACCGCATCGCTGAGCTCGTCAGCGCCGCTGGCGGCTCTCCTCCACCGACTCTCTCGCTGCCTCGCCCGCCTCCCGTTGTGGGCGACGTAACCCATGGAGCGCCTCCACCACCTCCCCGTCAAGATGTCGTCCTCGGGCCAAGGCGCGCAGCCTCGCGGCGTGACCCACCATGCAGGGTGCCCGCACACGAAGAATCAAGCTGCCAGGAAATCCCGCGGCCGCAAGAAGATGCTCCAGCACTCCCACACCAACGCGTCAGGACCGCGCACTGCTTGCGGTGGTGGCGCACGGATACTAAGACCAGGCTCCACCTCCACGACGGGCTCCGGTGACTAGAGCGGGTTGTCGTGCCTTCACCCCCGAGCTTCACAGCGTTCTCTGGCCCGGCAAGTTCAAGCCCGACCTGCCTCCGTGCTACGATGGCACCCCCGACCCTACTGAGTTCCTGCAGCTCTACGAGCTGAGCATCGAGGCGGCCAACGACGACGAGAAGGTCATGGCAAACTGGTTTCCCATGGCTCTCAAAGACGGCGCACGCTCGTGGCTCCTGAACTTGTCTGCAGGATCGATCTCCTCCTGGGGCGAGATGCGTGAGCGTTTTGTCCCCAACTTCCAGGGCACTCGCGACAGCCCGCCCTGCCACTGGTGACCTGCGGCGCATCAAGCAGCAACCAGGGGAAACCCTGCAGAAGTACATCCAGCGCTTAAACAGTGTTCGCCTCAAGATTCCCAAGGTGACGGAGGAGGCCATCATCTCAGCATTTTCTGATGGCGCCCGTGATGTCAAGATGAAGGAAGAGCTCGCCATACACGAGGACATGTGCACGGTTCTGGAGATGTTCAACATGGCGACCAAGTGTGCGAGAGCTGAGGAGGGATGCCTCTCCCTCCTCGAGCTTCCAGCTGCAGACCCAAAAGACAAGAAGGCCAAGACCAAGGACGTGAAGCGCAAGGGAGCGGTCGTGCTCGCGGCTGAACCAGAGATGAAGCAAGACTGCGACCACCTAGAATCGTCAAAGGGCAGCCGCCCGTTCTACGCCTTCCACAATGTACACAGCCACAACACCAATGACTATCAGGAGCTCAGGGCCATCTGCGAGGGGCGCTTCGGTCGACGCCCCGGGCGCAACGACCGAGGCTACGGCCATGGAGTAGGCCGAAGTGGAGGACGCTGGGATGACCGCGGCCCCCGTCAGGAGTGGTGCGACTTGCCTCGTGAGGATCGCTTGCAGGGCAGCCTCGCGAGGCTGCCTGGAGGGACCAGCCTCGTGAGGACCATCATCTGGGCAAGGCCGGGCTCCCTCCTCTGCCACCACCACCAAGGAGGAACGATGACCATCACCAGGATGAGGGGCTGGGGGCTTCCAGGAGCCTCGCCCCATAGCCTGCATCTTGGGTGGCGCTCAGGCCCCAGCCTCTCATCGCATCTTCAAGCAGTTCGCATGTGAGGTGAATGCCGCCCTCCCCAGGCTCGAGGCCACGCATCCGCTCAGGTGGTCCAAGTGCACCATCACCATCAAATCGTCTGACCAGCTCAAGTGCGCGGCAACCGTCGGCGCCCTCCCGATGCTCTGCTCACCTGGCATCAGCAATGTCCTCGTCACCAAGACCCTCATCGATGGCGGTGCGGGGCTTAATGTCCTTTCCATCGAGACGTCCGACCGCCTCCAAGTGCCATATGATCAGCTGCAGCCCACCAAGCCCTTCTCAGGAGTGACCGATGGCTCCACCACCCCGATAGGGTAGATCCACCTCCCTGTCACCTTTGGCCAGCGCGACAACTACCGCACCGAGCTCATTGACTTCGACGTCACCCACATCCGCCTGCCGTAAAATGCCATCCTCGGGTATCTGGCCCTGGCCAAGTTCATGGCGGTGACCCACCACGGCTACAACATCCTCAAGATGCCAGGGAGTTGCGGCGTCATCACAGTCGCTTGCGAGGAGAAGGACGCAGTGTGCTCCCTCGAGCGCGCCTACCAAGCTGCAGCAATTGAAGACCCAGACAACGAAGGTGCTATCTACCCTCCTGAGGCTGTCCCCAAGAAGAAGAAGCAGTTGCTCCGCCAAGAGCCTCAGGAGAGCGGTGTCTCCAGCTGCACCACCTCAGGACCAGCGCCCACGGATGGGGCACCTCCCTCTCTCGCATAGTAAGGCGCGCCCGGCGCCCTCCTTAGGCTGGGCTCGGGGGCTCTCTTCTGGAGGGCCTCTGACTTAGCCAATGTCATGAGGGAGGCGCTCGGGCACCACATGGAGGCATGCTTCACCGCACGCTTCCCTCATGAGGGCACGAGGCATGGAGTGCCTGGTGCTCAGGAGTTCATCACCAAGGCAACCGAGGAGCTTCAAGAGGCGAGAGCCATGCGCGGCGACCGCCGCCCACCACCGGGCGCAGCTCCTTGTCCTGGCGAGGACGACGAGTTGCGCCTCTGCGTCAACATCCCGGGGCTCAACAGGGCTGCATCCCAGGAGCACTTCTGGCCTTCGCGCATTGGTCGGTGCGAGGGTGTCACATCCTAGCTAGTCCATGCATTAGAGTGTTGCATCATGTTTACTTTTCATCAGAAACTTGAAATGGGGAAGACAGAACCCCAGAACCCCTCTGAATCCAACTAGGGTTTACTAAAAATATTTTCAATGAACCTGAAATGCCCTTCTAAAAAGTTCACCCTCTTTGTCTTGGGTTAGAACCTCTGGCAAAATAGGTGCACAATTTTCTAGGTCAACAGAAGGTCATTGGATTAAATCATATGTAATTTGCACTTGGGCATTTAAATGCTAGTAAATATTTTGGATGCTCAAATAATTCTGGAAATAAGTATGGGCTGTTGGAAATAATCTGAACAGAGCCCATGATTATTTGCAGGATTTTTGAAGGTGTCTAGGTATTTTTAGAAAAGCCCAAGACTTACAGAAAAATAGAAAATATAAATTAAAAGAGAGAGAGAGGATCTTACCTAGCGCTCACCTGGCGAGCCCACCTGCCGGCCCAGCCCAGCCACCGCTCCAGCGAGCTGCTTGGCTTGGCCAGGCAGGCAGCCAGGTGCTCGACGGCGGCACCCGAGCACGCCACGCAGCTGCTCGCCGCCCAGCCTCCTCCCCGCACCGTCCTGCCGCCTCGGTTCGGCCGGCCATTCCTCCCCCTAGCTCGCAGACACCCCTTCTCCTCCCCAGCTCCTCTCCCTCGCTCGCCCGCAGCATGGCCTACGCCGTAGCGCCCGCGCCACCGTGAAGCTCACGCCCTCCGTCATCTCCGTGCTGCGCCACCGTGTCCGTTCGCTCCGCCACCGTCGACTACTTCGAGCAGGCCGAGCCCCGAGCGCTCGCACGCCCTGCAACACCTTCACCGACCCCGTCTCCGTCGATCACCGCCGAAGATTCCCATCGCTGTCGCCACCGCACCACCTCGTCCCCAACCTCGCCGGCTGCTTCGCCGTACTCGCCGTGAGCCCAGCTACCTTCCTATCCCTCTCGTTCACGCTCTCGAGCCCCGCACCGACTGCACCGAGCTCGGCCGCACCTGCCGCCGCCACCGCACGTCGCCGTCGTGGCCACAGCCACGTTGGCTCGACTCCGAGCACACCACCGCACTCACCGCACTCCCAGGAGCACAACGCACCTCACCCTGTGCCTTGTCGTGTCCCGTAGCCACAGGTTCATCCTCACCCGACTCCGGCGACTGCCAAGCTCGTCGCCAGCGATGTTTCCGGCCACCCCAAGTTCAACCACCGCCACCAAACGCCGCGGCTTGTCTCCGGCTACACGTAGATGGCCTCCGCGGCCCACTTGGTCGCCGGAATGCACAAACACACTCTCGCCGCCGTGTCTGGCTTGGCCGGCGGCTAAACGTCGGCGGGTTTGACCCCGTTGACGGAGTTGACTAGTGGGGCCCCTCTGCTAATTAACCTAGTTTAGTTTTAACTAAAATTAGTTAGTTAAATTAGCTACTGACATGCGGGACCCATTGGTCAGGTTGACCTAGACGCCCCCGTTGACCTCTGACGTCACCCTGACGCACTGCTGACGCAATAACTAATTTCTGGTTTTATTTATATTCAGGAAATTCCAGAAATTGTTGCAAACTTCAAAAAATCATAGAAATTAATCTGTAACTCCAAATGCAAAGTTCTATATATGAATTTTGATCAGAAAAATTCAATCTATCCATTGGTAATGGTTTCATGCATGACATAACAAGTTAACCTTGCTGTTTAAGCAGAATAATATAATGCACTATTATGGCTATGTTAAATGAGCTAGCATTTGAATTTTGATTCAAATGAGTTCATTCCTTTCTGTTCTAGCTTGCATTAGGCCAACACACATTCATATTGTCATGTCATAGCATGCATCATATTGTTGCATATCGTCATGTGTTGTTTATGTTCGGTGTGTCTTTCGTGATAGGTTCTGCCTCAGGATAACACGAATATTAAATCTGAAGGCGGTATCCTACTACCACTACATCAGGCAAGGAACCCATTGATCATACTGATACAAGCCCATGTTCTCGCTTCTGCTCTTGTTTACTGCATTAAGACAACGCGATTCAAACTGTTATGTGTTGCGGTAGTTGAACCCACTTCCTTTGCATGACCTGTCATTGCCACAGTAACTAGATGAAACCCACTAGCATGTGTAGGAGTTGTTTGAGCCATATTTGTGTTTCCTACCATGCTATGCTTGCTATGCTTAGAGTTATGTCAGTCCGGCTCATCGGGATGATGAACTAGAGTGAAAGGTTGTGTTGGTAGCGAGTGAAGTGTTGAACACGATTTGGTAAAGGTATCGATGAGAGGCCATGTAGGAGTACATGGTGGGTTGTTTCATTGAAGCCGTCCCTAAGAACTGAGATCTGTGTGTGTGATTTAAGACTTAGCTACTACCACGCATTGGGCCCGAAACCGATGGACCCTCTCGACTTATTAACCACTCTTGTCCTCTGTCCGGGAGTTGCAAAGTAGTTTCTGGTGTTTGTAGCATGCTGGGGGCCGCACGCAGCGCTGACCTTAGGGGTGGGCTGTGTTGCGGTAGGCACGTGTCCCGGTGTACCGAATCGCCCGTTTGGTGTCTCGGGAACCCTGCACACATCGTTCGGGGCCGTTAGTGGAAACCTCCGCCGGACTCTCCCGGATGGAACCCGAATAGGCGATAAACATGACCGGGGACTCGTGTGTTTAGTCAGGTCGTGGCCGACACCCTCGCTGGGCTTCCGCTTGAAGGTTGCCGAGTACACGTCGTGTAACGGCGATAAGTGGTGAGAGTGTGTGTGAAGAAGTACACCCCTACAGGGTATGAAACTATTCGAATAGCCGCGTCCGCGGTAAAGGACTACTTGGTCACCTATACAGTTCATAGACAAGTAAATGGATACTACTAAAAGCCTCAAGATAAGTGTGAGTACCGCGGATGGCCCTCTCGTAGGTTGTCGAGAGAGGATACACGGTGGAGTATTGTGATGGTGATTAATGGACTCGTGTGCGACAAATGCTTTCCAAGTGGTGTCACGTAGGATAGCTTAGCCAAGAGTCCAAGCTGGCTTGCTGCAATAAGTCCACTACCTTCTTGAGAATGTGCATGTACAATAGGTTTCTGTTGTAAGACTTGCTGAGTACCTCCGTACTCATGTTTGCCTTATTAATGCTTTCAGACGAGAACACCACTCCCTCCGATGGGTTCTATGTAGACCTTGACGTCGACGAGTGACTAGCCACCCAGGTGGTGATCCAAAGCTTGTGAAGGGCCACTGTAGATAGAAGGGCTTCGTCAAGCCTTCTTTCTTTTTAGTGTCTGTACTCAGACTAGTTTGCTTCCGCATGTGCTTGTATGTTTGTATGACTTGAGTGTTGGGTCATGTGACCCCTATCTATATGAATATGTTATGTATGGCTCCTCGGAGCCCCTTAAATAAAGTACTTTGAGTTGTAGAGTTTTTGTTGTGATGCCATGTTGTATGTACTCATATCGGGCATATTGTGTGTATGATTGAAATGCTTGGTATGAGTGGGATCCGACAATCTAGTTGTTTATCCTTGGCAGCCTCTCATATGGGGAAATGTAGTCTAGTGCTTCCTGAGCGATAGAAGTCCGCTTCTGACCCGGTTCACCGGAGTCCCGCTAGCCCAAAGACTCTTGCTCTGGACACTTGGCTGGCGGCATGTGTTTCACTGCCGTTCCGTGTCTGTCCCTTTGGGGAAATGTCGCAGCGGTGACATCCGGAGTCCTGCCTTAGCCTGCTACTGACCCAGGTTACCGTGAGTCCTGTTAGCCTGCTACAGCTCAGATTCATACGTTGATGACCGACATGCTCGATGTGATTCATGTATGCCTGTCCCCATGGGTTAAGCGCCGCTTTGGGTTCACGACTAGCCATGTCGGCCCGGGTTCTCTGTCATGTGGATGCTAGCGACACTATCATATACGTGAGCCAAAAGGCGCAAACGGTCCCGGGCCATGGTAAGGCGACACCCGTGGGAATACCGTGCGTGAGGCCGCAAAGTGATATGAGGTATTACCGGCTAGGTCAATGTGACTTGGAATCGGGGTCCTGAGAGAGGGTCCCTGAGGGAGTCCTGGATTAGGGGGTGTCCGGATGGCCTGACTATAACCTTTGGGCGGACTCCTAGACTATGAAGCTACAAGATTGAAGACTTCGTCCCGTGTCCGGATGGGACTTTCCTTGGCATGGAAGGCAAGCTTGGCGATACGGATATGTAGATCTCCTCCCATTTGTAACCGACTATATGTAACCCTAACCCCCTCCGGTGTCTATATAAACCGGAGGGTTTTAGTCCGTAGGACGAACAACAATCATACCATAGGCTAGCTTCTAGGGTTTAGCCTCTCTGAATTCGTGGTAGATCTACTCTTGTACTACCCATATCATCAATATTAATCAAGCAGGAGTAGGGTTTTACCTCCATCGAGAGGGCCCGAACCTGTGTAAAAACATCATGTCCCTTGTCTCCTGTTACCATCCGCCTAGGCCTTGCAGTTCGAGACCCCTACCGAGATCCGCGGTTTTGACACCGACATTGGTGCTTTCATTGAGAGTTCCTACGTGTCGTCATCTTTAGGCCCGATGGCTCCTCCGATCATCAACAACGATGCGGTCCAGGTGAGACTTTTCTCCCAGCACGGGACTTTGCACTGCTGCGGGCCAATTAAGCAGCCATCCGGAAGCAGATCGAAAGCTACGCCCGCCATCAGGTCGATTTGAAGTTTAAACTACGGCTGGACGTCCGCGAAGACTTGATCTTTGGCGGATCCGAGCCACAACCGGCGAGCCGCCTTTATTCACGATGGGCATGATCTAGCTCTACCGCCCGAGCGATTGCCTCGGAGGCCGCACCAGTGTCCGCTCCGACCCTCAGCTCGGAGCCGACTGCGCCAATCAAGGATGGGTGGCTGGACACCGCCTCGGGGGCTGCAATCTCTACGGCGATTTAGCCGGACACCAGCCTTGTCCTTTGCAAAGCTTGTGACTCCAAGGTGCCAGACTCCCCTCCGGACTCCGAACCTTCCGCGCCCCTGCCAATCGAATCCGATTGGGCACCGATCATGGAGTTCACTGCCGCGGACATCTTTCAGCACTCGCCCTTCATGAGAGAGCGGCAGACAGAGAGGTAGAGGACGATAATTACATGCCTCCCTCCGAAGACGAGGCAAGCCTCGACAACGACGAATTTGTCGTGCCTGAGGATCCCATCAAACAAGAGTGTTTCAAACGCAGGCTTATGGCCACGGCGAGCAGCCTCACGAAAAAACAGCAACAGCTTAGAGCTGACCAAGACTTGCTAGCCGATAGATGGACTGAAGTCCTTGCGGCCGAAGAGTACGAACTCGAACGCCCCTCCAAGAGCTACCCAAAACGCAGGCTGCTACCCTGATTAGAGGAGGAAGCACCTAGACCTACATCATCAGCGCATGATGCGGCCAACCGGCCACCTTGTGGCCGCGACAGAGAGGCCTCTCGGCCCTCCACTCAAGCCGCACCCCGGCGTCGCTCAAAGAATACCAAGGCACGGGAAATCGCCGGACTGCGAGATATATTGGAGGACAAGGCAAGGCAAACAAGATCGATCTATGGATCGGCGTGGGCGCCTACGACGCGTGGCGATACAACCGTCATGCCGGATATGGTAAATACGGTCGGGCGAACAAAGTAGACAAAGCTCATTTGAGCTACGTCGTGATATAGCCCGACAGTAGGGCGCCAAGACACCCACTATGCTTCACGGATGAAGTAATGGATCATCAAATCCCGAGGGTTTCAAACCCGTAAACATCGAATCATACAATGGCTGTGAGATCCTGCGGTATGGATCGAGGATTATCTCCTTCATATCCACATGGCCCGCGGTGATGATCTATACGCCATCAAATACCTCCCACTCAAGCTTAAAGGACCAGCTCGGCATTGGCTTAACAGCTTGTCGGCAGAATCAATTGGTTGTTGGGAGGACCAGGAAGCCGCATTCCTCGACAATTTCCAGGGCACCTATGTGCGACCACCAGACGCCGATGACCTAAGCCACATAATTTAGCAGCCAGAGGAATCGGCCAGACAATTCTAGACACGGTTCCTAACCAAGAAAAATCAAATAGTCGACTGTCCGGACGCAGAGGCCCTTGCAGCCTTCAAGCATAACATCCATGACGAGTGGCTTGCCCGGTACCTAGGACAGGAAAAGCCGAAATCCATGGCAGCCCTCACAACACTCATGACCCGCTTTTGCGCGGGAGAAGACAACTGGCTAGCTCGTAGTAATAATATGACCAAGAGCCCTGGTAATTCAGATACCAAGGACAGCAATGGCAGGTCGCGTCGCAACAAGCACAAGCGCTGCATTAACGGCGACAATGCTGAGGATACGACAGTTAATGCCGGATTCAGAGGCTCTAAACCCGGTCAGCGGAAAAATCCATTTAAAAGAAATACTCCGGGCCCGTCCAGTTTGGACCGAATACTCGATCGCTTCGTGCGGATACACGGCACCCCGAAAAACCAGCCAATCACACCAACAGGGATTGTTGGGTGTTCAAGCAGCGAGCAAGTTAAGTGCCAAAACAGAGACAAGGGGCTGCATAGCGATGACGAGGAGGAGCCCGGTCGCTGAACAATAGGGAGACGAAGGGCTTCCCCCACAAGTGTAGACGGTGAACATGATATACGCAACCCACATCCCCAAAAGGGAGCGGAAGCGTGCCGTCAGGGACGTATATGCGTTGGAGCCAGTCGCCCCTAAGTTCAACCCATGGTCCTCCTGCCCGATCACTTTTGATCGACGGGACCACCCCACTAGCATCCGCCATAGCGGATTCGCCGCATTGGTTCTAGACCCAATCATTGACGGATTTCACCTCACTAGAGTCCTTATGGACGGAGCAGCCTGAACCTGCTTTATCGAGGATCTGATGCAAAAAATGGGCATAGATCCCTCAAGGATTAAACCCACAAAGACGACCTTTAAAGGCGTCATACCAGGTGTAGAGGCCAACTATACAGGCTAGGTTACACTTGAGGTGGTCTTCGGATCCCCGGATAATTTCCGAAGCGAGGACTTAATCTTCGACATAGTCCCGTTCTGCAGTGGCTATCACGCACTGCTCGGACGAACCGCATTTGGAAAGTTCAATGCGGTGCCGCACTACGCATACCTCAAGCTCAAGATGTCAGGCCCTCGAGGAGTCATTACGGTCAATGGAAACACTGAACGCCTTCTCCGAACGGAGGAGCATCTGGGCGGCCCTCGCGGCGGAAGTACAAAGCGGCCTCTCAAGGCAATTCTCCGGTCTGGCTATTAAGCGTCCGGACACCGTCAAGCGCGCCGAGTAACCTACAACAAGAACGCTCGCACGTTCCGAGCAAGCGTAACAATGCGGCCCCAACCCCAGCCCTCGCGAAATTGCGAAACCAGTACTATGCGTACATAACTACGCTCTGGAAATACCATGGGCATAGGGGGAGGGGAACGACCACGGCATGCCCAAAATGCGGCTCAACCGCACCAGGGGCTACCGATTTTGTCATTCTTTTTCTTACTTTCAGGACTCCTCTCTACGGAAGGCCTGTCCGCAAGATAATCGCCCGAACACACGATGCAACAGCCGTGGAGGCAGAAAGCCACGCCGAAAGTGTCCAGTGGTCTCTATAACGAGCAGTATACTTGTTTCACATATCATCCCGTAGCTCGCCCCTGGAGGGGGACATGTCAAATAGTCCCATCTCTTGCTTATCACACTATTTGTATCGTCCTGCTTTTACCGCAGTCTTTTCAAATAAACAATACATAGCTTTTGTCTATTACTGCATTCCCTTTTTTTATCTATATATGTTCATTAATGACATGTTGCACCCGTACACTTTGGTACGGCCAAATACACCAGGGGCTTAAGTACCCCAACATACGGTGTGATAAGTCTGAACACTTTCACAAGTGCGGCACCCCGAACTTATAGCATTATATGCATCGGCTCCGAATCATGTCTTGGGTCAATAGTTGGGTTTGCCCGGCTCCCATGTTTTGGTACCTTACATTCCGTTATATCGGCTAAGGTAGCGCTGGGAGAACCACTGCGATTGTGCCCCGGTTGAGCTGGGCTAAGCACCTCAGTGGAGAAATCTAAAACTGACCGTCATGATAGGGCAATTGCTGGTCGCTGTTCAAGAGGTTTTTGAGTCCCTAAACACTCATGCCGCTTAGAGCGAGGAGTCGGCTTTGTCCAGCCTAGGCGTGGATAGCGCCCCGAACTCGGTCTTCCGAATACTAGGGGCTTCACCGAAATTTAAATTTATAGAATTCTATGGCTAAGTGAGTGTGTTCAAGCATTATAGTCTGATTGCCTTGTTCGTTGTGTTGAGCGCCTTCCTCGAAGGACCCAAGAATGGGAAAAAGAGCGCTCAAGTTTATCCCGAACACCCTAGCACTCACGGCATGGGGGCAGAAGCTGACGACTCGCCATCTCTCAATTTTGATAAACGGCTGCACAGAAGGTAATATTTTAAATTCAAAAGCGTTGCTTAGTGCATATGAACAAGTTTTCAGCGTACAGGATCACAAACGCGAGTTTACTCAAAAATTACATCTTTGGAGCACTCATCCGCTATAAGGCGGGAACCCTTCAGGACGCCCTCATAATACATCTCGGGCTTGCGATGCTCCTTGCCCGGCGGTGGTCCGTCCGTCACAAGCTTCTCAGCGTCCATCTTGCCCCAGTGCACTTTAGCATGGGCAAGGGCCCTACGGGCACCTTCGATGCATACGGAGCACTTGATGACTTCAAGCCATGGACAGGCATCCGCCAGCCCGAAGTAGCTCCCAGGCATGGCTTCCCCAGGCCACAGCCGGACTACGAGACCCTTCATGGCCTGTTCGGCCACCTTATGGAGGTCGACCAGCTGCTTCAGCTGGTCGCTCAAGGGCACCGGGTGTCCGGCCTCAGCATACTGAGACCAGAACACCTTCTCCGTCGAGCTCCCCTCTTTGGCTCGGTAGAATGCGGCAGCGTCGAACACACTCCGGGGAAGATCTGCGAATACTCCTGGAGAGCTCCGAACTCGGGTAAGTAACAAGTAATTCACTTTCACGTGCTTGCTTTGCATAAAGAATGCCTTACCCGCCGCTATCTTCTTCATCGCCTCAATTTCTGGAGGGCTTTTTGGGCTTGGCCTTGGCAGATTTGGCGCTCTCAAGGGCCGAGGCCAGCTCGGACTCTCGAGTCTTTGAGTCAAGCTCCAAACTCTCGTGTTTTTCCACGAGAGCCTGGAGCTCTTGCTGCACCTCCACCACCCACGCCTCCTTCTTTTCTCGCTCGGTGCGCTCCATGGCCGCATTGTCTTCGGCCTTGGACAGCGCTTCCTTCAGGGTCGCCACCTCGATTGTGGCCCCTGTAATACTCATGTTGGTCCCGTCATTTTTTGCAACCACATCTTTTTTATATATACTTAAATAAGGTATTACTTACCTTCCTTGTCCTCGAGCTGCTTCTTGGCAAGGCCGAGCTCGTTCTCGGACCGCTCGAGGCTCTGCATAATGCATCGACCTCGCGATCGGTAAGGCGAGATGTGTGCGCCTTTGCATTCCCATATTGACATACTTATGTTAGACTCCTGCATATATCTTTTAGATCCTCGGTTCGGCTTTTCTTTCCGAACACCTAATCGAAAGCATCGAGGCTCTCTGTCTATGCGGTAATATTTTTACATATCTTAAATACATACATCAAAGCCAGTTAGAAGGTCGGGCACAGCTTGATCACCGCTCTTGGCGGACTGAACCTTCTGGATCACCACACTCATAATAGTGCGGTGCTCCTCGTCGATGGAGGCGCCATTAAGCACCTCCAGCAGTTCCGGTGCCTCCGGTTGGACGGAGGTCACCGGCGTCGTAGGCTTGCCCTTCTTAGTACGGGGCCGCCTGCCGGATTCTGGAACCGTTGAAGGTTCCGGTGCAGTGTCCGGCCCAGGGCCGGACTTGGAGCCCTTGGGGGTTTTATCCCCTTTGCGCCTGGAGTCCGGGTGGTCGCCTTGCGGCGCCTCCGGGACCGCCTCCTCCTGGCTTGGACCCTTTTGGGACTCCACCTCGGCATCGTCCGTAGGACGAGGGGAGGTAGCAGTCGGCAGTGAAAGGCTATTCACATCCGACGGATCCAGGGATCCGCTCGACGAAGCGTCGAGCTGGGCCGCGGGCGGACTGCATGATTATATTGGGCGTCAAAATATAATGTGCAATAAAGGAACGCCATGAGTTATTCTGGTATCCGGATACTTACGATTTTGCCAGGGGCTTGGCCCTGGATGGCCACTCCTCCTCGCTGTCGTCGGCGTTGGTGGAGTAGTCCGGAGGAAGGGTTCTTCCCTTCTTGGACCCTCCAGCCCCCCCAGTTGGGGCGGCCTTCCTTTTTTGTCCTCCCCCGCTGGAGGGGGAGAGGCCTCTTCTTCCTCCTCCTCGTCTTTGTGGGAGGAGTGCGCCTCGGGGTCATCGGACGATGAATCCGACACCGCCGAGCGCCGGGAATTCTTTCGAGTTCCCGCGGCCTTTTTCTTGGCCTTCTTCTCCGGCACCACGTAAGGTGCCGGAACCAGCAGCCCGTCAGCGGGCGTCGGCTGGATCTTCGGGCAAAGGAGACGGTCGATCATCCGGTCTTCTTCTGCCATTCCTGTCAAAGGAACGGGAGCTTAGATCCCGCATAGAGTTAAACTATGAAAATCAAGTATCCCGAAAAGGGTAAAATAAGCTTACTATGCTGACTTGGCGCTTCACGCGGAATCCGCGATCCTCGGTGATGGGAGGGGGAACCTCGGCGCCCTTGAATAGCACCTTCCAGGCATCCTCGTGCGTTGTGTCAAAGAGCCTGGTCAGAGTTTGGTGTTGGGCCGGGTTGAACTCCCATAAGTTAAAAGCCCGTCGTTGACACGGGAGGATCAGGCGGAAGAGCATGACCTCGACTACGTTGACGAAGTTTAACCTTTTGTCCACCAGGTCTTGGGCCTTGAGTTTGGAGTCAGTCCGCTCTTCCGAATTACCCCACGGCAGGCCCTTCTCTTTCCAGGAGGTGAGCCGTGTGGGTATGCCAGATCGGACTTCGGGGGCCGCTGGCCATTCAGGGTCACGCGGCTCGGTGACATAGAACCACCCCGATTGCCACCCCTTTATGGTCTCCACGAAGGAGCCCTCGAGCCATGTAACGTTGGGCATCTTGCCCACCATGGCGCCTCCGACTCCGCTTGCTGGCCGCCCACTACCTTCGGCTTGACATTGAAGATCTTGAGCCATAAGTCAAGTGGGGCTTGATGTGGAGGAAGGCCTCGCATTACCCATTTATAAACGCCGAGATGTTGAGGATGAAGTTGAAGCGAGATCATGGAAATCCAGGCCGTAGTAGAACATGAGTCCCCGGACAAATGGGTGAAGTGGGAAACCTAGTCCGCGGAGGAAATGGGTGAGGAACACCACCCTCTCATGGGAAGCCCCTTGTCTGGGAGCCGGTGCGCGATGTCGTTAGACAAGTATCCGGCCTCCCTTAGCTTCTTGATGTGTCCCTCCGTGACGGAGGAGGCCATCCACTTGCCTCCCGCTCCGGACATGGCTGGAGAAGGTTGAGGTGGGATGTGCGGACTTGGGCGCTGGAGCTCGAGTGCGCGAAAATGGATAAGCAAAGGAGGAAGAAGGCGTAGATGGAAAAGGTGGATCCTTGTCCCCTTATATGGGCGGACGAAACTATGTGCCCCACCAGCCTAGTAAAACTCGCTTATCTCCCAAGCGCGTAAAATTAATGGCACGGTTGGGTTACCCATCACCGTATTGATGAGAATCCCGGAATAAGGGGACATGATCTCTGCTTTGACAAGACGTGCCAAGGAAACCGCCTCGCTAAGTGCGCTGAGGTGGGACAGTAAAAACAATTCGAATAAAGGCTTGGCCATGGTGCGATGTCACGCTGCGGAATATGTCAGCAGATTGGATTTGTGTAAATATTATTCTCTCTACGGTGTTATGTGGAACTTATTTTGCAGAGCCGGACACTATCCTTGTGTTCAAAATCTTCTATGAAGTATTCGGAGGAGGAACCCAACTTGCAATGCCGAAGACAATCTGCGCGCCGGACTCGTCGTCATTGAAGCCTGGTTCAGGGGCTCTTGAGGGAGTCTGGATTAGGGGTGTCCGGATGGCGGACTATAACCTTTGGCTGGACTCCTGGACTATGAAGATACAAGATTGAAGACTTCGTCCCGTGTCCGGATGGGACTTTCCTTGGCGTGGAAGGCAAGCTTGGCGACACGGATATGTAGATCTCCTCCCATTTGTAACCGACTCTATGTAACCCTAACCCCTCCGTGTCTATATAAACCAGAGGGTTTTAGTCCGTGACGAACAACAATCATACTATAGGCTAGCTTCTAGGGTTTAGCCTCTCGATCTCGTGGTAGATCTACTCTTGTACTACCCATATCATCAATATTAATCAAGCAGGGAGTAGGGTTTTACCTCCATCGAGAGGGCCCGAACCTGGGTAAAAACATCGTGTCCCTTGTCTCATGTTACCATCCGCCTAGACGTACAGTTCGGGACCCCCTACCCGAGATCCGCCGGTTTTGACACCGACAGTCCCCCTCGCAGCTATGTTCACATGCCCTTCGGCCTGCAGAACGCGGCTGTCACCTTCCAGCGCCACCTGCGGAGCGTTCTGGCTGCTCGGGAGGCCAAGCATCACTTAGTCCTGGCGGAGATGGAGACGGTTCTTCATGAGCCTCCCGGGCCCCAAAAGCCTCCCGAGGCTCAGGACCCAGGTGGCTAGTGAGGAGCAACTTCTTCAACATGCCTCTTCAGCTGCTTCAATATCCGTCCAGCAACGGTGCCAGGTGACTCTTTTTCAGTTCAATCAGTTGGGGGCGCCCCACAGGCAGCATTATCCCCAAGTCGCACGGGCCTATCCCTGTGACATGTATCCTTTTGCATCTTTAGCTTACTCTGTTGGGGGGGGGGCCTCGGGCCGCATCATCCCCAGGCTGCATGGGTCCGTCCCTGTGGCATGTATCGTTCTTGCATTTATCTGAATTAGCTTGCCTCCTCCCATGAGTTACCTTATGATTATCATGCGCCAGTCTGGTACTTCGACGCCATGAACGCCATGCCCCTTGCGAGCCCACCCGCGATTGCCTCATGATTATGGGACGCCACAGCGTCTGTGCTCGCGTCCGTCCCTGCAATGTTGCTAAATCCAAGTGGCTGAGCTCTGGCTCGCGGGCTAGCCCCCGTGTACATCACCTCCCATGGCCCTTGGTGCTTGGATCTCGCATGAGCTAATCACGGGCGGATGAGCTAGGGTGCGCGACCAGGTGCCTCGCCACCACGGGAGCCGCGCGCCGGCTGTCTTTCTTCGGGATTTTTGGCATGAGAAGACTGGGCACGACGTCTGTGCTCGGGTCCATCCCTGCAACATCGATAAACCCAATGACTGAGCTCTGTCTGGCAGGCCAGCCCCGTTCACGTCAGATCCTGGGGTCGTTGGTGTTTGGCCTTCTCATGTGATCGCCTCAGGAGATTCATTCGGCGCAGGTTGTCTAACCATCTCGCAAGACCACCACAGCTGACAAGAATCAAGTTCAGGCGCAACCCGCCTTGAGGTAGGGCCTCGTGAGTCCCGCGCTGGCTCACGAGTGCCCAGACACACCTTGTCTGGCCCTGCCATGCAAGCCACGTGTCAGGGCGGGGCTGTACACGCCCCTGGGGCTCCACTTAGAGGGAGCCCTCACACACTCACCAGTGGAAGCACCATGCTCTGCGCTGGCAGTCGACACGGTCGACGAGCGGCTATGCCCGTGCAAGTGTGAAAGCGCTATGCTCCGCGCTGGTGATAAACAACTAGAGTCAGCCCCATGGCCGCATCAACCTCAGGGAGCCACCAGGCTCAGTGTCCAGCCTCATCGCAACACTTTCCCCTCAAGAGAGTTGCGCGAGGGGGCTGGGCACGAGGGGCTACGCTCATGTCACGCCTAGCGTACGCCACCCTGCTAGGTCCCCCGGACCTGGCAGTCGCGCGCCCCTCCCGAGCGGGACCTCAGCGAGGACAAGTATGAAGGTTCATTTGTACGTCAAGGGGGACTCCTGAGCATCGCGACTCAGGAGCCTAACTGGTCACGTAGCCCCTCACCCCTTGGCCTCGTCCTAGTGATCCGGACGACCCAACGACGGCTCAGGCATGCGCGGGGCCAGGCCCTACCGACGTGGAACGCTGAGGCCTACTTTGGCATTCCCTTCCTAGGGGTTGTTTGTACGTCAAGGGGGACTCCTAAGCATCGCGACTCAGGAGCTTAACTGGTCACGTAGCCCCTCACCCCTTGGCCTCGTCCTGGTGATCCGGACGACCCAACGACGGATGAGGAATGCGCGGTGCTGGGCCCTGCCTACGCAGAACACTAAAGCAACGGGAAGGAAATCGCGGAACCTTAACAAATTATTACAAGCCATACTGTTCTTTAGATACCAAACACAAGTTTTAACTCCTCCACGAGGCACGGTGCATGTTGACGGAAATAAAAGTGGAGGGAAGTGCCGCTAGCAAGCCTTCTCTTCAGCCTTGGGCACTGCCATCGCCCGCAAAGAGTGCCCCTTCGTCGACAATGTTGCCGTCGCCTGTGCCGCCCGCCGGGACCGCAGGGTCGGCGGCACCATCAGTCGGGGGCGCGGGGTCGATGACAAGGAATTTCTCCACAGGGCCTCCACCTGGTCCTTCATGGCTTCGGCAGCAGCCTCGCAGTGCTCCTTGTCCACGGGCTCGAGTAGGGTGTCGAGATCGACACTGGGGTCGCGAAGATGAAGATGACTGAAGACGCGCGTTAGAGCTAAAGTAGAGAGCGCGCGGGCTTCCCCCTCCACAATCACGGAGGCGCCCACGTCCCGTCAATCGCCATGCGTCGACCAAGGCCGCAGGTGGTTGGGGCCCGCAGCACTCCGCACTTGCCCTTTGGCTTAGCCTCAAAGCCAAGTTCGAGCATGTCTTAGGCCCTGGGGCTACTGCCGGCGTCCTAGGAATGGAGCTGCCCAGACTTGCCTGCCTGCGGCCCGCGAGCGTGGCTCCATCAACAGCCTGGTACATCCCAGCTTCAACAGAAACAACTCAAGACCCTCGCGAGGGGCCAAGCCTCGCGAGGCAGACAACACCAAGACCTCCCTGGGGGTGGCCTCACTAGGCTGGATCCCGAGGAGCGGAGATATCTATGCATGGGGCACCTCGTGAGGTTCACATGACGTGAGCCATGACGACCAAGGCCAAGCGGGCGCCAGCGGGCGCAGTGTACCAGTTTCCTCTTTGGTGCTAAGGAGGCAAGCGCAGGCGCGGGGTTCCGAGGCATCAGGCAAAGGTTTCCATATAGGTGCAACAAGACCAAGACCAGCTGAATGGCAGGACGGAGGTCATCGCGGAGCTCACAGCAGTGTCACCACCAGAGGCTTTTGCAGGCGAAGACTACTTTTGTCAGGATGGCTTGTACTAGTTGTCCCCCTTCGAACTTGGCCGTTGTGGGATCCCTTCCCACCTAACATTTGGAAAGAGGACCAAAGCCACTATAAATAGGACCTAGCCACCACCGTAGAAAGGGATTCAGATTATCCTCACACCCACCAGCTCATCGAGCCCAAGAACACCTCACCTCCTGAGGTTGTTTGTCCACTGTATTAGTTCATCCTCAGCCCCTCGAGGCAATCCACCACACACTGGAGTAGGGTATTATACCGCAAGGTGGCCCGAACCAGTATAAACCCCTGTGTCTCTTGTTCTTTGGGTTCATCGAGCTAGGCCGTGGAATCATTGAGTGAGCGAGCTGGCGAGAGAGTGTTCTTCGTGCCCACCCCAGAGTTCGAACCTCTCAAGGGTCTGTGGAACCCGCAATCCGACAATGATTTTCTTGAAGCGCGAGGTGTAGCAAAAGTATTGCCCCTAAGTTGGGCAGATAACCGACGCCAATGTTTGTTGCTTTCCCGTGAACTAGCACATTCTCTTCATTCACCTTAGAAACTTCTCCTCATGCAAGCAAATTAGTGATAACATAATAAAAATAACGTATAACAAGACTATAAATGCAACGAGCTCTTGAGCCTGCGTATACATCAAATTAAACATTTGCCTCGAGTGCGACTTAGTGTGATAAAAAACAGACGGATGTCATCATAGTTGTTGGTGAAGCCAAAGTAATCACACCACTACTGAAAAGTGATGTTGAATTCTTGGTCCAGGAGACGGCAAGTGATCCACTCCTCCTCATACACATTAGACAACAAACCAACATTATGCGAGCATCAAACGTTCATAAATAAGCAAAATGGTGGAACCTAACATTATGACAAAGCAAATTGAAATCATGAGTAATAACTAGCTTGGCGAGTGTTATGACACAAGCCCACTTGGTTGCTTCAATCTTCCTCGAGCTTACTTGCCTAAACTTTCTTCTTGCTCCACGGTCAGTGAACATGATCCCCTAGGTAAAAACTTGTTATGGCGGTGCATGCTACTTGTGAGTTGCGCTGGGATTTCCACGAAGAGGAGAGGATGATGCAGTACAGTAGAGATAAGTATTTCCCTCAGTTAAGAACCAAGGTTATCAATCTAGTATGAGAACCATGTGACACCTCGTGAACATCACCTACACACAAAATAACAAATAGTTGCACCAAACGCAAACAAGAGGTTGTCAATCCCTTGGCGGTTAATTGCAAGGATCAAATCTCGTAGTGATAGATAGATAAACAGAAACACAAAATAAAATAAAATTGAATAAATTGCAGTAAGGTATTTTTTTAATTTTTTAATAGATATGACAATGATAGACCCGGGGGCCATAGTTTCACTAGAGGCTTCTCTCTCGAAAAAAAGCATACGATGGGTAAACAAATTACTGTTGGGCAATTGATAGAAAAGCAAATAATTATGGCGATATCCAAGGCAATGATCATGTATATAGGCAACATGTCCGAGACAAGTAGACCAATTCTTGCATGCATCTACTACTATTACCCACACATCGACCGCTATCCAGCATGCATCTAGAGTATTAAGTTCATAAAGAACGGAGTAACGCCTTAAGAAAGATGACATGATGTAGACAAAGTTAATCCAATCAATAGGAATAAACCCCATCGTTTTATACATAATGGCAACGATAAAAATATGTGTCATGTCCCCTATTGTCACTGGGATTGAGCACCGTAAGATTGAGCACTGTCATGAGTAATAACTAGCTTGGCGAGTGTTATGACACAAGCCCACTTGGTTGCTTCGATCTTCCTCGAGCTTACTTGCCTAAACCCATCACAAAGCATGTATCCCATTGCAAGATAAATCAATCTAGTAGGGCAAACCAAATGGATAGATCAAGGAGAAATACAAAGCTATAATAATCATGCGTAAAAGAGTTCATAGAAGACTCAGATAGTATTCATAGATAATCTGATCATAAACCCACAATTCATCGGATCCCAACAAACACACCGCAAAAAAGGATTATATCGAATTGATCTCCAAGAACATCAAGGAGAACATTGTATTGAAGATCAAAGAGAGAGAATAAGACATCTAGCAACTAGCTATGGACCTGTACGTATGTGGTAAACTACTCACACATCATCGGAAGGGCAGCAAGGTTGATGTAGAGGCCCTCCGTGATCGATTCCCCCTCCGGTAGAGTGCTGGAAAGGCCTCCAAATGGGATATCGCGAGAACAGAAGCTTGACGTGGTTGAAAAAGTATTTTGGGTGGCTCTCTGTTGGTTTCCCGATACTACAGAATTTATAGAGTTGAATTAGATCAAACAGAGGAACGAGGGGCCCACGAGGCACATGGGCGCGCCTACCCCCTGGGCGCGCCCATGTGGCTCGTGGCCCACTCTTCGTCTTCTGGCCTCCTCCCGAAGCTTCTAGTGTCCCTTATGTCGAGAAAAAATGTAAAAAAGTTTCGTGGTATTGGGACTTCGTTTGGTACTAATTTCCCAGAAAACCAAAAACAGGCAAAAGAACAACAACTGGCACTTGGCTCTAAGTACATAGGTTAGTCCCAAAAAATGATATATAATTCCATATAATTGCTTATAAAACATCCAAGATTGATACTATAATAGCAATGAACAATAAAAAATTATAGATACGTTGGAGATGTATCAAGCATCCTCAAGCTTAATTCCTACTCGTCCTTGAGTAGGTAAATCATAAAAACATAAATTTTTATGTGGAATGCTACCTAACATGTTCATTATGTAATCTTTCTTTTGTGGCATGAATATTAAGATCTGAATGATTCAAAGCAATAGTCTATAATTTGACATAAAACCATCAATACTCAGCCATACCAACAAACAATCATGCCTTTCAAAATATCAATGCTAAAAAACGTTATCCCTACAAAATCATATAGCCTTGTCATGCTCCATCCACTAGTGCGCGTCGGTGCTATATAAACGGTTTTTAACCCCTTTCCTCGACGACATTTGGAACCGTCACCAAGTGAGTGTGGGAGATAGGAGGGTCCTTCCCACACGACCCAGAAACCGTCGGGGATAGGGACCCTCAAAGATTACTCCTACTGCTTACGCCGCATTGCCATCGCAGTCGGTATTCTGTGATGCTACGTTTACGATGTGCGGCCCGTCACAAACGGTTCACTATTATAGAACGTGTATGATGCGTGGCCCATCACAAACGGTTCACTGTTAAGAAGATTAGCTAATCGTATGAGTGTCGGACAGGATTATGAAACGTCGGGCCGTCGTAACATCGCCGTACACGACAACTATCGCACACGCTATTCTGTGGTGCAACGTTTACGATGCATACTTCATTAGAAAAAGTTCACGGTTGGGAATCGTGTACGATAAGGCAACTAACACAAACGTTTATTTTTCCCGCACCGTTTGTGATATCGTCTGACATCGCACACGCTTTGCAAACGGCAACTGTGTGCATGCTTGCACACGTTTCCTCTCTGTGAACTGTCTCGGATTATGGTGCATATCGCAAATGTTTGTGTTTTACCAACCGTGTGTGCCGTAACAACCTAGAGAGCGTAATTTCACCGTAATATAATTGCTGCTTTTTCAAATTGTACCAGATTTGAATTTGAATTTGAATGTATGCTACAACTTTATTCATATCCATCAGGTTCAAACAACCAATGCATTATTTGATTCATAGGTACATATGTTCAAGAAGTACATAAGAACCAAATAAAGAATGATAAACCATAGTTGTATACTTGTACTATTAAAGATGGTAAAGAAAGAGGCGAAATATATTCTGGTTGCTGAACAAGGTGAAGCGGAATGCCCATATTGTGCCCTCCTCCATGCAGAAGGCACGCACGACTCTAGTCCAACCCCTTGTGATGGGTAACCGCCCATCGTTCACGGTCTTCATGAAAACATCTAGATAATCATCGTGTTCTGGTAGAAATACTTTAACCTTTGCATGCCCACCAATCATGTAGTTTGAGAGGTAATCTTGAGTAAACTGCTTTGGCAACCAACGCAAAGGAAAAAGATTCAGACATTCTCATCTAACACAACTCATTATAGGCGGTAAAAGAAGGCTGCAGAGTTCTTACTTACCATCCTGCAGTTCCTTTGTTGTCTTGGATAAAGTGTAAACAAATAGTTGAATTGCCATCTTTGGACCCATTTTACTAACAATCTTTATCAGCTTCCTCACTTGATGCTAGTTCATCGATATCTCATTGCCCCATACGCAGAAAGGGTCGAAGCGTAGATCTTTACCAATGACATATGTACCTAAAAACACCAAGTTAATATTAGAAGCTAAACAGCAATTGCACAATGATGTAGTACAACACTCTTTTATAATATGTCTATATACATCCGTATGTAGTAGTCCATTTGATGTCTCTAAAAAGACAAATATTTAGGAATGGAGGAAGTATCTTATAACATCCAATATACTCACATATTAGATGAATTGACATCTTATATTATGGGCCGAAAGGAGTTTAGTGCATTCTTACAAATTATCGGTTGATTAACTGCTGCTGTATCCATGGATTACAGTTAGTTTGAGCTAGTTCAGGCTCAAATAGCCCTAAAGTATACCTAAACATGAGGGCTAGTTTGAGCTAGTTGCATCTATAACCCACCCAAAAAAACTATCCAACCCAAGAGGTGCTAATTGGTGCTAGTTCTCCTAGTGCATTTATTGTCAATCTAACCCTGCCATACAAACAACTCTTTGGATGGAGTTAGTTCAGGGTTAGTCATGAGCTAGAAACTAGCTCTAACCTCGAGCTAAGTTGAGTGTCCAAACAGGGTTGTGTTGTTGTTGTTGTTGTTGTTGTTGTTGTTGCTGCTGCTCTTCTACGTATATCTAGACATCATTAGAACATTAATGTAACACTCTTCCTTGTTGCTACGTAGCCTGGGATTGCATATTTAGACATTAAGTACAGTGCATGTTGCTATGTAGCCTCAGATATATTACATATGGCCCTAGTTAACCTAATGATAAATGGGTTGCAAATATATTCAGTTAAAAGTCCGATTCACCGATTAGTCCCTTATCAGCCGCCGGCCTATATGGTACCAGCTACCAATATCCTAAAACAGTGAGCAGATATAAGCCATGGGATGAAACTAACCTCGATGGAAAACAGCAGTCGTTCCCAAAATTGTCCTGTGTAGGTACATCGAGAAGCATGTTAAGCACAACAGGCTAAACATCAACCAAAATTATACATGGCGGACAAAATAATCTCCAAAAGATAGCTTCAAATGCGAGGTTTAAGCATTTGGTAAAGCAAAACAAGTGGAAAGGTGTGCTAACTGCAACAAGCCTAACATTTAACAACAAGCAAACATAGTCATTCAAAGTGGCATTGTGCCGGTCTAAGTACACTGGTTATTGTTAAATAAAAATGGAAAGGCGTGTTAACTACAAGATGCAGCAACCAAATGTAGTCATTCATAGTGGTATTGTTGAAACTGCATCGATTTAAATTGAACTGCACAGTTCATACTTGCACAGATAGAACATCACGTTGTGAATAACTGGAATAAACAAGGCATACTATGAACAACCAAAGGTAGCATTTGAAACTGGACATATGCTAACTACAAACAATCAAACAATCAAAAAACTTTAAAAGAGGCATATGCTAGCTACAACAGGCTTAACAGCAAGCAAATATATGCATTCATATCGGTATGTTTAAAACTGGATTGATGAAATCTACTGCACAGTAAATAATTGCACATATAGAGCATCACATTGTGAACAATTGAAATAAACTAGGCATACTGCAAACAACCAGATATAGAATTAAAACTGGACATATTCTCACTACACTACAAAAGGGACTCGACAAAAGAAATCATGGGTTTCCCCGTGTGAAGAGGCACGACAAAACGAATCATGGGTTTCCTCACTTGTCACAGATGGGATTGTTCCCGTGGGAAGAGCACGGACCCTGGATGCGCTCCATGTTGTCGCAGATGGGCTCCTTCCCCTTGGAAGAGCATGGCTGCAGGGTGCCCTCCCTGATGTCTCAAACGGGTGCTTTCCTCTTGGAAGAGCAGATGGGCTCTTTCTCCTTGGAAGAGCCAGAGAGGGTGCCCTCCTGTGGTCGCCGCCGATGAGGTCTGACTTGGAAGCTGTGGATCCCAAGCCAGTTACGCAGAACATGTCCTTCAGAAATGAAAGAAGGGGCTCGATGGCGATGTAGAATGGCAAATTGTTGATAGCGAGCCAGAGGAGATCAGCGCGGGGCCATGGATGAGATCGACGGTGGTTGAACCCGAGGGGTGGGGGTGGGCCACTTAACCTATGACATAGCCCACCTCAGGCCGTCGCTGTCGATGACCTCGATGTCGTAGCCGGCGGCCGAGACATGCCCGCATACTCTAGCCCGTTGCTTGAGTGCCTGCCTCTAGTAATGGTCGTCAACTTCCTCGGTGATGTCGGGCGAAGAGACCGCTATACACCTCTTTTGGGCCAGTCGCTCCTTGAGCTCCACAGGAAGCGTAGCCGAGCTTAGGTTGCGACACTCTGGAGTGCGGGATGGGGATGGGGATCTGTGGGAAAGGGGGTGTTTGGCAGGCGTCATCTAAGAGACTCAGGGCGGCCTGGGTATGGAGATCGGTGGGTAAGCTGCACGGGCAAACCGACAGATGTCGACAATGGAGGCCTTGCGACGGCGGCGGGGACCTTGCTAGGGTTTCGAGCGAGGGCGGGTGTGTGTGTGTGCGCGCACACCCGAGGAGGTTTTGGTGTGTGTGTGTGTGTGTGTGTGTGTGTTGTGTGTGTGTGTGGAGGGGCGCGGGGTGTTTGAGGAAATGACGCGGGTACTGAAAATTTTACTACATGGGAGTGAAATGTCGGGCTATTGAAAATTTTGATGATAGTGCATCGCACACGGTCCGGATATAACAACCGTGTGTTATGAAACAGAAAAACCCTCGAGGCGGGCAGATACTTTCTAGGGATGCAAGCGGGATTGGGAACAAGAAACTGGCACACGGTCCGGAGATAACCGAGGGAGTCCTGGATTAGGGGGTATCCGGACAGCCGGACTGTGTACTACGTCCGGACTATTGAAGCATGAAGATACAAGACTCAAGACTTCGGCCCGTGTCCGGATGGGACTTCCCTTGGCGTGGAAGGCAAGCTTGGCGATCCGGATATTATATTTCCTTCCTTGTAACCGACTCCATGTAAACCCTAGCCCTCTCCGGTGTCTATATAAACCGGAGAGGTTGGTCCTTAGAAGGCCGATCACAATTACAATCATACCATCATAGGCTAGCTCCTAGGATTTAGCCTCTATGATCTTATGGTAGATCTACTCTTGTACTACCCATATCATCAATATTAATCAAGCAGGAAGTAGGGTTTTACCTCCATCGAGAGGGCCCGAACCTGGGTAAACATCTATGTCCCTTGCTTCCTGTTACCATCAGCCTTGACGCACAGATCGGGACCCCCTACCCGAGATCCGCCGGTTTTGACACCGGCAATAACAACCGTGTGTTATGAAATAGAAAAACCCTCGAGGCGGGTAGGTATTTTCTAGGGATGTGTTGACGCCCCCGATTCAATCATAAACTAATCATGCATGCAAACGTGTACGATCAAGGTTAAGGACTCACGGGAAGATATCACAACACAACTCTAAAAACATAAATAAGTCATACAAGCATCATATTACAAGCCAGGGGCCTCAAGGGCTCGAATACAAGTGCTCGATCATAGACGAGTCAGCGGAAGCAAAAAAATCTGAGTACAGACATAAATTAAACAAGTTTGCCTTAAGAAGGCTAGCACAAAAGTAGCAACATTCGAAAAGGCAAGGCCTCCTGCCTGGGACCTCCTAACTACTCCTCGAAGCCGAACTCCACGTAGAATCATCCTCGGGATCTCCAGCTCCTGGACTCCAGCATCTGGTTGCGACAACCAAGAAGAATGCAAAGGGGGAAAAGAGGGAGAAAAGCAACCGTGAGTACTCATCCAAAGTACTCGCAAGCAAGGATCTACACTAAATATGCATGGGTATCTGTGTAAATGGCAATATCGGTGGACTGAACTGCAGAATGCCAGAATAAGAGGGGGATAGCTAATCCTATCAAAGACTACGCTTCTGGCAGCTTCCATCTTGCAGCATGTAGAAGTGAGTAGATGTTAAGTTCACCAAGTAGCATCGCATAGCATAATCCTACCCGGTGATCCTCTCCTCGTCACCCTGTGTGAGAGCGATCACCGGGTTATATCTGGCACTTGGAAGGGTGTGTTTTATTAAGTATCCGGTTCTATTTGTCATAAGGTCAAGGTACAACTCCGGGTCGCCTGTTACCGTGGACATGGCTATTCGAATAGATCAACTTCCCTGCAGGGGTGCACCACATTACCCGACACGCTCGATCCCCTTCTGCCGGACGCACTTTCCTGGGTCATGCCCGGCCTTGGAAGATCAACACGTCACAGCCCTACCTAGGCACAACAGAGAGGTTAACACGTCGGTCTAAATCCTATGGCGCAGGGGTTTGGGCCCATCGCCCATTGCACACCTGCACGTTGTGAGGGCGGCCGGAAGGAGACCTAGCCCCCTTAATACAAGCGTAGGCTTACGGTCCAATCCGGCACACGCCGCTCAGTCGCTGACGTCACGAAGGCTTCGGCTGATACCATGACGCCGGTTGCCCATATCTTGTCCCACGTGGCGGTTAGTGCGCATAAGGTCAACGGCCCAACTCAGATCAAATACCAAGATCTCGTTAAGCGTGTTATTATGAAGTAACTGTGGACGCCGACCAGGGCTAGGCCCACCTCTCTCCTAGGCGGTCTCAACCTGCCCTGTCGCTCTGCCACAAAGTAACAGTCGGGGCCGTCGGGAACTCAAGGCCACCACTACCTGGATGGAGCCACCTGTCCTTTCAGCCCCCACATCAGAATCACATGAGGGTACTCAACAAGCCGACCCGACTTTAGTCACCACCTGTATAGTATGTATGTATATATGTATATGCCCGTGATCACCTCCGAGCGATCACGGCCCGATAGTATAGCATGGCGCATTTGACAAGAATGTAGGCTCACTGATGGATACTAGCATCCTATACTAAGCATTTAGGATTGCAGGTAAGGGTAACAACTGAAGCAACAATGACATGCTATGCAGCAGAATAGGATTAACCGAAAGCAGTAACATGCTACACTACTCTAATGCAAGCAGTAGAGAGAAGGAATAGGCGATATCTAGTGATCAAGGTGGGGGCTTGCCTGGAAGCTCAGCCGAGACGGAGGGGTCGTCAACACCGTAGTCGTACTGGATAGCAGCGGCGTCGGTCTCGGTGTCTAGCGAGAGAAGAGGGGGAAGAAAAAATAAATATAAAAGCAAACATATGCATGACGATGCATGACATGACAATGAACGGTGCTAGGTGTGCCCTAACGCGGTAGTAGGTGATATCGGCGAAGGGGGGAAATATCCGGGAAAGTATTCCCGGTGTTTCGCGTTTTCGGACAAATGAACCAGAGGGGGGAAGTTGCGTGTTTGCTATGCTAGGGATGTGTAGCGGACGTATGGGCTGCGTATCCGGAATCGTCTCGTCGTTCTGAGCAACTTTCATGTACAAAGTATTTTCATCCAAGCTACGGTTTATTTTATATTAATTTTAAAAGACTTAATCAATTTTTAAATTATTATTGTTAAATTATTCGAAAATAGCTTTATTGCATCAGCATGACGTCAGCAGTCAATAGAGGTGTTGACTGGGTCGCTGACGAGTGGGTCCCGCATGTCATTGATTGTTAACTAACTAACCAAGTTAATAAGTTTAGTTAACAGATTAGTTAAGTTAATTAACAATAGTTAATTAGTTATTAAATTAATTAAACACAATTAATTTAATTAATTAATATTTTTATTTATATATTTATTTAATTCTCTTTTTTTTTAATAAAAACGTTCTGGGAGCTGGGCCCTGTTTGGCAACGGCCTAAGGCCACAGCGGGTTGGGCTAACGGGCGTATGGGTGCGGGTGCTCGCACCAGAGGCCACGAGAGGCGAGGGCGAGTGCGCCCGAGGCCTCGGTGGCCGGCGTCGGCGGAAGCAGCGCTAGGCGCGGGGAGCGAAGCCAGACGGGGCCGGACCGACGGCAAGGAGGCGTCGGCAAGCAGCGGTGGAGGTGGAGCAGAGGAAGCCGTAGTGGCACCGGGCAGCGCACGGCGACGAGCGCGGCGCAAGCGGCTAGGGGAGCGACGTGGCGCGCTGGCGTGGCCGAGCAGGCGCGTGGCGGCAAGGACGCGTCTGCTGGCGGGCGGCACGACGACGACCGTGACGCTGCTACCGCAGCCGAAAGCAGGTTGCTCGCTGGTGCGGTGGAAGCAAAGCGAGCAGCAGGTCGCGGGCGAGCGCGGACGGGCCAGCAAGCGAGCCAGGGGCCATTCCCAGGCGCGCGCGTGAGGGAGAGGTTGGGCGCAGGCCAGGGTGGACGGCACCGCAGGGAGGGAGAAGAGGCCGGGGTGGCTGCGGGTGTGCGCACATGTGCTTGAAGGGGGCGCAGCGACAGAGGGGAAGGAAGGAAGCTCACGATGGGTTGCAGGAAACGGGGGCAGTGTGGCGTGGGGAGGACGACGGTGACGACGCGACACAGGGGAGGAAGTCCGGCGAGGAGGCGTGGTCGAGGCGGAGGACGAAGACGGGCGGCGGGGTAGCAGGAGGCACCGGGCGGCGGCGTCACGGCGAAGGGGTCGGGGCCCTCTGCCCCGATCCAGACGAGGGAGGGCAGAGAGGTGTGGGGGATCGACGGGAAAGGGGATCGGGCGCGGGGAGCTCCTCTCCCCGGCACAATGTGTGCGTGTGTGTGTTGTGTGGTGGCGGCGGCTGAGGGAGACGAGGGGAGAGGTGGGATCGTGGGGGAGTGGGGGTGATTTAGGGTTTGGGGTCGAGGGGAGTGGGGTTATGTCAGGGGAGGTGGGCTGTGCGGGTGGGCTACCCGACTGGGCCGGCCAGGTGGCCTAGGCCCAAAGGTAGTGGGGTGGTTTTTACTATTTTTGCCTTCCCTTTTATTTTTGTTTTATTTCTTTTTTTTATTTATTCTTTATTGCTTTATTTTATTTTTAGTAAAATATACACTTACCATCTAAATTAGTATTTCAAATCAGTCCATAGTCACAAAAAATCTAGTCCTCAAATAACTTAGTTTGACATTTTATTAATTATAAAAGGTATTTCAATAATAGTTTTTGCTACTATTTTAATTAATATAGTGCACTTCAATGCTTTATAGAAGTGTGGTTTCTTCACCAATATTTAGTATGGAATATTTGCCACAATCCGAACATTTTTATTTTATTGTTTGAAAACTTTTGTTGATTGTTTTTATTCTAAAATTTAAAATTTGTACTGGGTTTCGAACTGACGCGAGTTTACCAACAGTAATCGAGGTGACGTGGCATCATTAGCGGAGGTTCACTGTAGCTTAACTATCTGGGCGTCACATGATGCAGGCGGGATTGGGAACAAGAAACATCGCACATGGTCCGGAGATAACAAACCGTGTGTAATGAAATAGAAAAATCCTCGAGGCGGGCAGATATTTTTGAGAGGGGGAGCCTCGTGGAGCCCAATGTACTGTGCGGATGTGTGCGTGACAGGGGCACCAGCGTGGCACACGGTTAGTTTGAGTGAACCGTGTGTGTTGCGTCATCCGACTTGTCTAATGATCATAAATTTGGTGAAAAATGACGCGGGAGAGGGTCAGAACACGAACACACTTGCATGTGGACCATATTTATGAGGGTGGTTAGATTCTCAAATACCAAATGCAACTTCGATGTGGCACCTCTCTCGCAAAGAGCACGGTATTGCTTGCCCCCACCCCCCTCGTGTCGGCACGAAGGGAATCCTAAGCTATGAATGCATGCCCCCTCCCCCCAACCGAGGTTCACCTAGCAAAGTGCGATGTAGCAAGAAGCCCCCCTCCTCCCTCGTGTCGGCAAACCCTATGAATGCATGCCCCCCCCCCAACCAAGGTTTATTCACCTAGCAAAGTGTGAAGTAGCTAGCAGCCTGCTACCTCTTGAGCACTGCGTTGGTTTTCCCTTGAAGAGGAAAGGGTGATGCAACAAAGTAGCGTAAGTATTTCCCTCAGTTTTTGAGAACCAAGGTATCAATCCAGTAGGAGGCTACGCATGAGTCCCTCGCACCTACACAAAACAAATAAATCCTCGCAACCAACACGATAAGGGGTTGTCAATCCCTACACGGTCACTTACGAGAGTGAGGTCTGATAGATATGATAGGATAATATTTTGGTATTTTTATGATAAAGATGCAAAGTAAAATAAAAGCAAAGTAAAAAAGCAAAGAAAATAACTAAGTGTTGGAAGATTAATATGATGAAGATAGACCCGGGGGCCATAGGTTTCACTAGTGGCTTCTCTCAAGAGCATAAGTATTTTATGGTGGGTGAACAAATTACTATTGAGCAATTGATGTAATTGAGCATAGTTATGAGAATATCTAGGTATGATCATGTTTATAGGCATCACGTCCGAGACAAGTAGACCGACTCCTGCTTGCATCTACTACTATTACTCCACTCATCGACCGGTATCCAGCATGCATCTAGAGTATTAAGTTCATAAAAACAGAGTAACGCCTTAAGCAAGATGACATGATGTAGAGGGATAAATTCATGCAATATGATAAAAACCCCATCTTATTATCCTCGATGGCAACAATACAATATGTGCCTTGCTGCCCCTATCACATCGGGAAAGGACACCGCAAGATTGAACCCAAAGCTAAGCACTTCTCCCATTGCAAGAAAGATCAATCTAGTAGGCCAAGCCAAACTGATAATTCGAAGAGACTTGCAAACATAACCAATCATACATAAAAGAATTCAGAAGATTCAAATATTGTTCATAGATAAACTTGATCATAAACCCACAATTCATCGGTCTCAACAAACACACCGCAAAATAAGATCGAATAGATCTCCACGAGAGAGGGGGAGAACATTGTATTTAGATCCAAAAAGAGAGAAGAAGCCATCTAGCTAATAACTATGGACCCGAAGGTCTGAGGTAAACTACTCACACTTCATCGAAGGGGCTCTGGTGATGATGTAGAAGCCCTCCGTGATCGATGCCCCCTCCGGCGGAGCTCCGGAATACGCCCCAAGATGGAATCTCGTGGGTACATAAGGTTGCGGTGGTGGAATTAGGTTTTTGGCTCCGTTTCTGATCATTTGGGGGTACGTAGGTATATATAGGAGGAAGGAGTACGTCGGTGGAGCAATAGGGGGCCCACGAGGGTGGAGGGCGCACCGGGGGGGGGGGGTAGGCGCCTACCTCGTGGCCTCCTCCTTTATTTCTTGACGTAGGGTCCAAGTCCCCTGGATCTTGGTCGTTCCAAAAATCACGTTCCCAAAGGTTTCATTCCGTTTGGACTCCGTTTGATATTCTTTTTCTGCGAAACTCTGAAATAAACAAAAAAACAGCAATTCTAGGCTGGGCCTCCGGTTAATAGGTTAGTCCCAAAAATAATATAAAAGTGAATAATAAAGCCCAATAATGTCCAAAACAGAAGATAATATAGCATGGAGCAATCAAAAATTATAGATACGTTGGAGACGTATCAAGCATCCCCAAGCTTAATTCCTGCTCGTCCTCGAGTAGGTAAATGATAAAAAAAGAATTTTTGATGCGGAATGCTACGTGGCATAATTGAATGTTCAGATTTGATATGATTCAAGATAAAACTTTAATGTTGACATAAAAACAATAATATTTCAAGCATACTAACTAAGCAATTATGTCTTATCAAAATAACATAGCCAAAGCAAGTTATCCCTACAAAAACATAAAGACTGGCTATGCTCCATCTTCCCACACAAAATATTCATATCATGTACGACCCCGGTTTTAACCAAGCAATTGGTTCATACTTTTAACGCGCTTCAGCCTTTTAAACTCTTACGCAATACATGAGCGCAAGCCATGGATATAGCACTATGGTGGTATAAGGTATAATGGTAGGGGTTATGTGGGAAGACAAAAAAGGAGAAAGACTCACATCAACGAGGCTAATCAACGGGCTATAGAGATGCCCATCAATTGATGTTAATGCGAGGAGTAGGGATTGCCATGCAACTGATGCACTAGAGTTATAAGTGTATGAAAGCTCAAAAGGAAACTAAGTGAGTGTGCATCCAACTTGCTTGCTCACGAAGACCTCGGGCATTTTAAGGAACCCATCATTGGAATATACAAGCCAAGTTCTATAATGAAATTTCCCACTAGTATATGAAAGTGACAAAATGAGAGACTCTCTATCATGAAGATCACGGTGCTACTTTGAAGCACAAGTGTGGTAAAAGGGTAGTAACATTGTCGGTTCTATCTTTTCTCTCATTTTTATTTGGGCCTTTTCTCTTTTTTTATGGCCTCTTTGTTTAGTCCGGAGTCTCATCCCGACTTGTGGGGGAATCATAGTCTCCATCATCCTTTCCTCACTTGGGACAATGCTCTAATAATGATGATAATCACACTTTTATTTACTTACAACTCACTTAATTACAACTCAATACTTAGAACAAAATATGACTCTATATGAATGCCTCCGTGATGTACCAGGATATGCAATGAATCAAGAGCGACATGTATGAAAGAATTATGAACGGTGGCTTTGCCACAAATACAATCTCAACTACATGATCATGCAAAGCAATATGACAATGATGGAGCGTGTCATGATAAATGAAACGGTGGAGAGTTGCATGGCAATATATCTCGGAATGGCTATGGAAATGCCATGACAGGTAGGTATGGTGGCTGTTTTGAGGAAGATATAAGGAGGTTTATGTGTGAAAGATCGTGTCATATCACGGGGTTTGGATGCACCGTGAAGTTTGCACCAACTCTCAAGGTGAGAAAGGGCAATGCACGGCATCAAGAGGCTAGAAAACTGCGGAAAGGTAAGTGTGCGTATAATCCATGGACTCACATTAGTCATAAAGAACTCATATACTTATTGCAAAAATTTATTAGCCCTCGAAGAAAAGTACTACTACGCATGCTCCTAGGGGAAGGGTTGGTAGGAGTTAACCATCGCGCGATCCCGACCGCCACACAAAGGAAGACAATCAACAAATACTTCATGCTCTGACTTCGTTACATAACGGTTCACCATACGTGCATGCTACGGGAATCTCAAACTCCAACAATTCCACAATTACTCAACTAGCACAACTATGATATTACCACCTTTATATCTCAAAACAATTATCAAGCATCAATTTTCTCATGATATTAATTAAAGAAAATTGCCATGCTATTTTAAGACTCTCAAAATAATCTAAGTGAAGCATGAGAGATTAATAGTTTCTATAAAACAAATCCACCACCGTGCTCTAAAAGATATAAGTGAAGCACTAGAGCAAAACTATATAGCTCAAAAGATATAAGTGAAGCACATAGGGTATTCTAATAATTTCTGAATCATGTGTGTCTCTCTCAAAAGGGGTGTACAACAAAGATGATTGTGGTAAACTAAAAAATAAATACTCAAATAATACAAGACGCTCCAAGCAAAACACATATCACGTGGTGAATAAAAATATAGCTCCAAGTAAAGTAACCGATGGAAGTAGACGAAAGAGGGGATGCCTTCCGGGGCATCCCCAAGCTTTGGCTTTATGGTGTCCTTAGATTATATTGTGGGTGTCATGGGAATCCCCAAGCTTAGGCTCTTGCCACTCCTTGTTCCATAATCCATCAAATCTTTCACCCAAAACTTGAAAACTTCACAATATAAAACTTAGCAGAAAATCTCGTGAGCTCCGTTAGCGAAAGAAAACAAAAGACCACTTCAAGGTACTGTAATGAACTCATTCTTTATTTATATTGGTGTTAAACCTACTGTATTCCAACTTCTCTATGGTTTATAAATTCTTTTACTAGCCATAGATTCATCAAAATAAGCAAACAACACACGAAAAACAGAATCTGTCAAAAAGCAGTATCATTGTAGTAATCTGTAACTAACGCAAACTTCTGGAACTCCAAAAAATCAGCCAAAATAGGAAGACCTAGGCAATTTTTTAATTGATCAGAAACAATTGGAATCAATATTTTTATCACGATCTGATGATTTTTAACAATTATTTTCGTGTAAAGAAAGTTTCTCGAAATTTCTGCAAGATCAAATAACTATCATCCAAGAAGATCCTATAGGTTTAACTTGGCACAAACACTAATTAAAACATAAAAACACATCTAACTAGAGACTAGAACAAATATTTATTCCTAAACAGAAGCAAAAAGCAAAAAAACTAAAAATAAAATTGGGTTGCCTCCCAACAAGCGCTATCGTTTAACGCCCCTAGCTAGGCATAAAAGCAAGGATAGATCTAGGTATTGCCATCTTTGGTAGGCAATCCATAAGTGGATCTCATAATAGATTCATATGGTAATTTAAATTTCATCCTGGGGAAGTGTTCCATGCCTTTCTTTAATGGAAATTGGAATCTAATATTCCCTTCCTTCATATCAATAATTGCACCAATCGTTCTAAGGAAGGGTCTACCAAGAATAATAGGACATGAAGGATTGCAATCTATATCAAGAACAATAAAATATACGGGCACATAGTTCCTATTTGCAAAAATAAGAACATCATTAATTCTTCCCATAGGTTTCTTAATAGTGGAATCCGCAAGGTGCAAGTTTATAGAGCAATCATCAAAATCACGGAAACCTAGCAAATTGCACAAAGTTTTGGGAATAGTGGAAACACTAGCACCCAAATCACATAAAGCATAGAACTCATGATCCTTAATCTTAATTTTAATAGTAGGTTCCCACTCATCATAAAGTTTTCTAGGGATAGAAACTTCCAACTCAAGCTTTTCTTCATAAGATTGCATCAAAGCATCAACGATATGTTTTGGTAAAAGCTTTATTTTGACTATAAGCATGAGGAGAATTTAGCACGGATTGCAACAAGGAAATACAATCTATCAAAGAGCAATTATCATAATTAAATTCCTTGAAATCCAAAATAGTGGGTTTATTAACATCTAATGTTTTGATTTCTTCCATCCCACTTTTATCAATTTTAGCATCAAGATCTAAAAACTCCGAATTTTTGGAACGCCTTCTAGGTAAAGGTGGATCATATTCAATCCCATCATTATCAAGATTCATATTGCAAAACAAAGATTTAATAGGGGACACATCAATAGCTTTTAGATCTTCATCTTTATTTTCATAGAAATTTGAAGAACACGCTTTCATAAAACAATCTTTCTTAGCACGCATCCTAGCGGTTCTTTCTTTGCACTCATCAATGGAAATTATCATGGCTTTGAGAGACTCATTGATATAATGCTTACGAGGAATAGATCTAAGTTTTAAAAAATCAATATCAAGAGAAATTCTATCAACGTTCCTAGCCAATTCATCAACTTTAAGAAATTTCTCTTCAAGCAAAGCATTGAAATTATTTTGCGAATTCATAAACTATTTAACACTAGTCTCAATTTCAGAGGGCATCTTATTAAAATTTCCATAAGATTTGTTGTAGGAATTACCATAATTATTAGAGGAATTACTAGGATAAGGCCTAGGATTAAAGTTTCCTCTATACGCGTCGTTACCAAAATTATTCCTACCAATAAAATTCACATCCGTAGATTCATTATTATTCTCAATCAAAGTGGACAAAGGCATATCATTAGGATTAGAAGAAACACTCTTAGTAGCAAATAATTTCATAAGTTCATCCATCTTTCCACTCAAAACATTAATTTCTTCTATCGCATGCACTTTTTTATTAGTAGATCTTTCAGTGTACCATTGAGAATAATTAACCATAATATTATCTAGGAGTTTAGTAGCTTCTCCTAAAGTGATTTCCATAAAAGTGCCTCCCGGCCGAATCTAAAAAGATTTCTAGAAGCAAAATTCAATCCGGCATAAATTTTGTGTATAATCATCCACAAATTCAAACCATGAGTAGGGCAATTACGTATTATTAATTTCATCCTCTCCCAAGCTTGTGCAACATGTTCATGATCAAGTTGCTTAAAATTCATAATGTCGTTTCTAAGAGAGATGATCTTAGCGGGAGGAAAATACTTAGAGATAAAAGCATCTTTGCACTTATTCCTAGAATCAATACTATTTTTAGGCAAAGACAAAAACCAACCTTTAGCACGATCTCTAAGAGAAAAGGGAAATAGCTTCAATTTAACAATATCATTGTCAACATATTTCTTATTTTGCATATCACACAAATCAACGAAGCTATTTAGATGAGTAGCGGCATCTTCACTAGGAAGGCCGGCGAATTGATCTTTCATGACAAGATTCAACAAAGCAGCATTGATTTCAAAAGATTTAGTATCGGTAAGAGGAGCAATCGGGGTGCTAAGGAAATCATTATTGTTGGTATTGGTAAAGTCACATAATTTGGTATTATCTTCATCCATCGTGACAAACAAGCAATCCAACACACAAGCAAACAAACAGCAAGCGAAAAAAGGGCGAACAAAAAGAGAGGGCGAATAAAACGGCAAGGGTGAAGTGGGGAGAGGAAAACGAATGGAAAATGGCAAATAATGTAATGCGGGAGATAAGGGTTTGTGATGGGTACTTGGTATGTTGACTTTTGCGTAGACCTCCCCGGCAACGCGCCAGAAATCCTTCTTGCTACTACCTCTTGAGCACTGCGTTGGTTTTCCCTTAAAGAGGAAAGGGTGATGCAGCAAAGTAGCGTAAGTATTTCCCTCAGTTTTTGAGAACCAAGGTATCAATCCAGTAAGAGGCTACGCGCGAGTCCATCGCACCTACACAAAACAAATAAATCCTCGCAACGAACGCGATAAGGGGTTGTCTATCCCTACACGGTCACTTACGAGAGTGAGATCTGATAGATATGATAGGATGATATTTTGGTATTTTTATGATAAAGATGCAAAGTAAAATAAAAGCAAAGTAAAAAAAGCAAAGGAAATAACTAAGTGTTGGAAGATTAATATGATGAAGATAGACCCGGGGGCCATAGGTTTCACTAGTGGCTTCTCTCAAGAGCATAAGTATTTTACGGTGGGTGAACAAATTACTGTTGAGCAATTGATGTAATTGAGCATAGTTATGAGAATATCTAGGTATGATCATGTATATAGGCATCATGTCCGAGACAAGTAGACCGACTCATGCCTGCATCTACTACTATTACTCCACTCATCGACCGCTATCCAGCATGCATCTAGATTATTAAGTTCATAAAAACAGAGTAGCGCCTGTCGGTGTCAAAACCGGCGGATCTCGGGTAGGGGGTCCCGATCTGTGCGTCAAGGCTGATGGTAACAGGAAGCGAGGGACACAGATGTTTACCCAGGTTCGGGACCTCTCGATTGAGGTAAAACCCTACTTCCTACTTGATTAATATTGATGATATGGGTAGTACAAGAGTAGATCTACCACGAGATCGTAGAGGCTAAACCCTAAGAGCTAGCCTATGATGGTATGATTGTAATTGTGATCGGCCTTCTAAGGACCAACCTCTCCGGTTTATATAGACACCGGAGAGGGCTAGGGTTTACATGGAGTCGGTTACAAGGAAGGAAATATAATATCCGGATCGCCAAGGAAAGTCCCATCCGGACACGGGCCGAAGTCTTGAGTCTTGTATCTTCACGCTTCAATAGTACGGACGTAGTACACAGTCCGGCTGTCCGGATACCCCCTTATCCAGGACTCCCTCAGTAGCCCCTGAACCAGGCTTCCATGATGATGAGTCCGGCGCGCAGTATTGTCTTCGGCATTGCAGGGCGGGTTCCTCCTCCGAATACTCCAAGGTAATTATCGAACACTCAAACCGTGTCCGGATCCACAAGATGACCTTCGTATGCCACCGTAGAGAGAATGATGTTTCGCAAATGCAATCTGCTGACAACTTTTCAAGCAACGCGACGTGTCATTACGGCCGGGTCATTATTCGAACCGTCTTCCCACAACCAGCCACAACGCATATTGTGAGGCGGTTTCCTTGACACATCTTGTCAAAGCAGAGATCGTGCCACCTTATCACGGGATTCTCATCAATACGGGTACGGGTAGTCCCACCACATCATTAATCGTGGCGCTTGGGAAGCAAGAAATTCTCAACGGGCAAGTGGGGAGGCGCTCCGCTTTCGTCGCCTCTATAAAGGGATAAGATTTCCTCATTTTTACCCACGCCTTCTTCCTTATCTGCCCACTCTTGCCCCCTCAAGCTCCAGCGCCCAAGCCCAAGTCTCCTTCGCATAGCTAAACATGTCCGGAGCAGGAGGCAAGTGGGTGGTTTCCACCGTCGAGGAGAAGCACATCACAGATCTTTAGGCGGCCGGATACTTGGCCGCAGACATAGCGCACCGGCTACCGGACGCTGGGCAGGTCATTCACCTGTGACCCCACGAGAGAGTCGTCTTCGTCGCCCACTTCGTCTGTGGACTGGATTTACTCCACCCCTTCGTCTGCTGGGCTCATGTTCTACTATGGGCTAGATTTCCATGATCTAGCCTCAATTTCGTCCTCAACATCTCGGTGTTCATAAATGCTTATGAGGCTTTCCTCCGCATCCGGCCTCACTTCGGCCTGTGGCTGCAAATCTTTTGCGTGAAGCCGAAGGTTGTATGCGGCCAACAAGCGGAGTGCGGAGGGGCCATGGTGGGCAAGCTGCCTAACATCACCTGGCTGGACGGCTCCTTTGCAGAGACCGTAAGAGGATGGCAATCGGGGTGGTTCTATATCACCGAGCCGCGCGGCGTCAGCTGGGCGGCGGCCCCTGAGTTCCGATCCGGAATCCCCATGCGGCTCACCTCCTGGAAAAAGAAGGGTCTGTCCTGGGGAGATTCCACGGAGCTAGCTGGACTCCAGACATGCATCAAAAGCATGAAGGACAATAACATCAAGCTTGTCAATGTGATCCACGTCATGCTCGTTCGCTGGATCCTGCCCTGCCAAAGGCGGGCGGTAAATCTGTGGGAGTTCGTCCCGGCCGAACACCAGACGCTCCGGAAGCTCTACGGCATGACGCACAAAGGCGCATGGAAAGTGTTGTTCAAGGCCTCCGAAGTACCTCCTCCCACATCTGAGGACCGCGGACTTCATGCAGCGCGTCCCCTGAATCCAGTGAGTTTTGGGACTACCACCGGGTTTAGTTTTTTCCCAATACATTCATGGGGTAGTTTTAAGTATTTATATATATTTGCCTCAGGATTATGTGAAGACAATGAGCAGATTGATCGTCGGCACTGCTGTTTAAGATCCAATGGATGCTCTCCCGACGGAGATGCTAGTCCCGCACCGCATAAGGTGCCGGAGAAGAAGGCCGAAAAGAAGGCCCCGGGGACCAGGAAGGGTCTCCGGCGTAAGGTTGCGTCTGAAGCCTCGTCCGAAGACGACGAGGCGGACTCCTCCCACGAAGGGGAGGAGGAAGAAGAAGAAGACGCCCCATCCGTGAAGGATGAGGGGCCCGGCGAAGCGGGCCAGGGGGTCGGAAAAGGCCCTCGGCGCAAGGCCGTTATTCCTCTGTCGTCCGATGACGACGAGACACATTCCTCACGCGGATGCAGGAGGAATCAGTAAGAAATTCCACCTCCACGCACTAGGGGGGAGAAGAAGAGAAAAGCCGCCCCGGAGGGGGAGGTTGGGGCGTCCAAGAAGGGGAAAACATCCCTTCCGGGCTACTCCACCACGGCCGCCTACAGCGATGAAGGGTGGCTGCCCAGGGGGAAGCCCCTGGTGCGATCGTAAGTGTCCGCATTCTACCGTGGTTTTAAGTCATAGATGTTTTAATGATGCCGGTATATATGCAGTCCGGCCAGGGCTCATCTGGAGGAGTCGTCCTCGGACGGGTCTCTGAGCGCTTCAGAGATGAACTCGCTCCCGACAGCCACCACTCCTCAGCCTGCGGATGACACGGAGGTGTTGTCCCGAAGGTTCCCCGAGCAGGGGGAGATGACCCTGGGGACGCCCCAAGGCGAACTTCCAAATATCGGACATGCGGGGTTCAAGGTCCCCGCGGACTGCGTTGATGAGAGCCGCAACAAGGCGGACTCTCGACCGAACACTGCTTCGGAACCCCCAACGGTTCCGGACTTGGGCGGGCAGCCCCTCGTTAGGGAGGGCGAGTCTCCCATGCCGAGGATTTCCGGCGCGTCAACGGCACCGGATAGCCTGGTGGAAGCGCTCTGAGGTGCTTCCATGGAAGAAGAGCACTGTACTCTTATGAGTGCGGTGATTCAAAAGGTTCTGTCCGCCAAAAGCGGACTAACCGAAGCCTGCACAAGCCTTCTGACGGGCTTTGAGGTAAGTAAAAATGTATGAAATTACCACCCGATAGGTAGTAGCCCCTGATACTCTGGTTGCTGTTTTGAAAGAAAAGCCAAACGGAGGGTCAACTATAATCCGCAGGAGTCTAATAATAAGTATTGTTGTGAATAAGCAGGTTGTGCTGCTTGCTGCTGCTGCCCGTACTGCCGAGGTTGCCGAACTGAAGCGGCACCTGGAGCAGGCGCAGGGAGAGCTCGTCCTCACAAAGAGGCAGCTCGAAGAGAACAAGGGTAAGTAATTCCCGCTCTTATGCGTTTAAGGATAGGCAGAATTGACGAGTCTAACACCTAAGTGTCGTGACCGTGTGACAGGGGCCACCACCGAATTGGCGTCCTGAAGAAGGCGCTGTCCGAGGCCGAAGACAAGGCAGCCTTGGAGTGTAAGGAGCGCGAAAAGCAAGGTGCTAGAGTGGGCGAGGTACAGCAGGAGCCCCAGGACCTCGGCAAGAAGTGTGAGTCCGTGGAGCATAATCTGAAGATGAAGGAGGCCGAGCTTGCGAAGGCCCTTGTGAATTTGAAAGATGCCAAGGCCAAAGCCGAGAAAGCACAACAAGAGATCCAGGAGGACAAAAAGATAGCGGCGGGTAAGAAATTCTTTATGCAAAGCAAACATGTGGAGGAGGCGTTTCTTTTACTTACTCGAATACGGAGCTCTCCAGGGGCATTTGCAGATCCGCCATGCAGTGTCTCAGAAACTGCGGAGTTCTATCGTGCCCGGGAGGGGAGCTCAACGGAGAAGCTGTTCTGGTCCCAGTATGATGGGGACAATCATCCGATGCCTCTGAGCGACCAACTGAAGCAGTTGATCGAACTCCACAGAGCGGCCGAACTGGCTATGAAGGACTTTATAGTCCGGATGTGGCCTGGTGAGCTCCTGCCCAGTAGCTACTTTGGCACGATCAAGCGGATGGTGGATGCCTGCCGGCTTGAAGTGATCAAGCGATCTGTTTGCATCGAAGGTGCTCACGAGCTTTGCCCGCGTCAAGGTGCATTGGGGCAATTTGGATGCGGAGAAGCTGGTCAGGGCAGACGGCCGGAGGGTAAAACGCATCGCCATCCTGAAATGTACTACGATGGCGTGATGAAGGGTGCTCGTCTCGTTGCCAATGAGTGTACCAAGGACGCCATATTGGAATGAATTCACTTCTGTCATGTTTGTAATTAAAGACGAAGTTACTTGCGCTATGTAGCGCTTTTGTTATTTAAAATATTACCTTCTGTGCGGCTGTTTATAAAATCCTGAAAGTAGGCCAGTCGTCGGCTTCCGCCCCCACGTGACTAGCACTGGGGTGTTCGTGGAAAACCAGACACTCTTTACTCACATGTTTGGTCCCTCAAGGAGGTGTCCGCAGCTTAACAAGGCAATCGGACTATGCGGCTTTATAACTTTCACTTAGCCATAGAAGTCAACAATTTTAAATTTCGGCGAAGCCCCTAGAATCCGGAAGGCCGAATTGGGGCGTTATACACGCCTAGATCGGACTAAGCTGATTTATCGTCTAAAGCGGAAAATCTTTAAGGATTTTAAAACCTCTCGAACAGCGACCAGCTCTCGCCACATCATGCCGGTCAGTTTCGGCTTTCTCTACTGAGGTACTCGTCCGGAAGAACCGGGACACAATCGCAGTAGTTCTCCCTGCGCTACCTTAGCCGATATAACGGAACGTAAGGCACCAAAACAAGGGAGCCAGGCTATCCCAACTGTAGACCCAAGACATGATTCAGAGCTGATGCATATAGTGCTATAAGTTCAGGGTGCCGCACTGTTGAAAGTGTCCGGACTTTAGTTGCCATAGAACGGGGCGCCATAAGGAGCCCCTGGCAAACCGGCCGCACCAAGGTGTACGGATGCAATATCAAATAAACATTTATAAGAGAAAAAATGCTCAAATAAGAATAATAAGCTGATGTTATATATAATCTCCCATTGATGAAAAATACGTTTAAGCGTACATTTACAATGGATGCGTTAAGCAGAGATAAAATAGGACTATTTGACATGTCCTATCCAGGGGCAGGCTGTGTTCAGATAGATAAAGCAGGTATAATGATCGTAAATAGAATCCACCTGGGTGTTTCCTTCTGTGCACAACGTCTGTTGCCTCCTTGGATGTCTCTTCCCTATAAGTCCGGCAATTCGGCTTTTTTGAGGATGTTGCGCCAACGCGAACCGGTGATCAGGCCATCAGGGAGGGCCGAGCTCCCGGATACTGTCAAGAGAGTCCGGACTATTCCGTAGCAGGACAGCTCAGCTCGTCAATAGCCTGATTAGCAATTCGGCCTCCATTCCAGTCCTGATCAAGTGGCGGCATTCGTACCGTGCGTACATAACTATGCACTCAAACTACCATGGGCATAGACGGAGGCATACCTAGTTTGTGATCCACAATACGGCTCGACCGCCCCCGGACACACATACTTTCACTGTTTCCTTTTTCTCCTTTTTAGTTTCTTTCCCACAAGCCCTCCCTGATGGCCTGATCACTGGTCCTTTCGAAGGATAAATACACCAAGATGGCAAGAAGCACAGACGAATAGGGGAATTTCTAGGTGGTCTCTTTAACAATCACTCTACCTGTTTTCAGGACCCACACGCAGCTCTCCCTTGGTTGTGGTATGTTAAATAGCATGTTGCTTATTGCACTATTTGTATGAATGCACTTTGACATATTAACCAAATTATCATGAAAACAGTTTGCGGCCCAAATTCTGTGGCCCTAGCTTACTACCCTTTCTTCTTTTTACTACCCTTTCTTCTTTCCTGTTTTCCCTTTCTGTTGATAACTTTATCAGATAGTAGCCGTACACTTTGGTACGTTTCAATTTGTCAGGGGCTTCATAGCGCCCGCCATACGGCAACAAAGTCCGAACACTTTTTACAGTATAGTTCGGCACCCCAAATTTAGCACTATATGCATTGGCTCTGAATCATGTCTTTGGTCAATAGTTTGCCCGCCTCCTGTGCTTGCTACCTTACGTTCCTCTATATCGGCTAGGGTAGTAAAGGGAGAACTACTGCGATTGTGCCCTGGTTTACCCGGATGAGCACCTCAGTAGAGAAAGCCGAAAACTGACTATCATGATGCGGCGAGAGCCGGTCAGCTCTTCGGAGGTCTCAAATCTTTAGAGATTTTTCCGCATTATGCGAGGGATCGATACTTACCCAATCAGGTGTTTACATCATCCTAGTTTGGATACTAGGGGCTGCGCCTATATTTTTTTATCGTCAAACTCCTATGGCTAAGTAAGAGTGCTAAAGCCGCATAGTTCGATTGCCTGGTTCGTTGCGCTAAACACCTCCTTCAAGGACCAACCAATTGGATCAAGAGTGTTTAGATTACATCCCCAACACTCCTGTACTACCTACGTGAGGGCAGAAGCCAACGACTGGCCAACTCTCAGATTTCACACAACATGGCCGCACAGGAGGTGAAATTTTTTCAACAAACATTATATTACATAACGACTTTGTTTCATCATACAACGCAGAGATAACGTGAATGTATTCATTCAAAAATAATGTCTTGCACACATTGCATCGCCACAATACAAGACCCCTCCAAGACGTCTTCAAAATACCGCTCGGGCGTGCGGTACTTCTTGCCCTCGGGCGGTCCCTCAGTCACAAGCTTGTCGGCGTCCATCTTCGCCCACCACACCTTGATGCGGGCAAAGGCCATGCGCGCCCTCAATGCAGACCGACCGCTTGACGATGTCCAGCCGAGGGAAGGCATTCACCAGCCGCTTCACAAACCCGAAGTAGCTGTTGGGTATAGCTTCGGCAGGCCACAACCGGATTATTAAATACTTCATGGCCAGCTCGGCCACCCTATGCAGCTCGACCAGCTGTTTTAGCTGATCGCTAAAGGGCACTAGATGTTCTGGCGCAAGGTATTGTGACTAGAATAGCTTCTCCATTGAGCTCCCTTCCTCGGCTCGGATGAATTCCGCAGCGTTAGAAACACTGCACGGCAGATCCGCAAACGCCCCTGGAGGACTCCAAATCCAGGTTAGTAAGAGATACTTCTTCTCCACATACTTGCTTTGCATACTAAATGCCTTACCCGCCGCGATCTTCTTGGCCTCCTGGATCTCCTGGAGGGCGCCCTGGGCTTCAACCCGGGCCGCTTCCGCACTTTGGCAAGCCTTGGCGAGTTCGGTCTTTTCAGCCGAAACATCGCACTCCAAGCTCTCGCATTTCTTCACGGCATCCTGGAGCTCTTGCCGGACCTCATCAAGCCTGGCCTCGTGCTTCTTACGAGCGGCTTGTTCCTTGGCAGCTCTCTCCTCGGCCTCGGCCAGGGACTTTTTAAGAACCTCGACCTCGGTTGCCGCTCCTACAAATATTATGGCACTACGGCCAATACACATAATTCATTCTTCTTGAATATACAGCAAGTCGCAACATACCTTGCTTGTCGTGTAGCTGCCTTTTTACAAGGTCGAGCTCTTCTTCGGCCCGCTCCAAACTCTGCTTTAGTCCGAAGACCTCTGCAGCATGAGAGGTTGCGGCCAGCAACGACGCCTGCTTATTCATATAAGACATCTTTTAGTTAGTTTCCTGCAAAAATAAATTGATCCCATGTCCGGCTTTTATTTCAGAACACCGGACAGTGTCTTAGGGGCTACTGTCTATACTAGGACTTATTCTTTTGCATCGCTTACCTCAAAGCCTGTCAGCAGGCTGCTGCAGGCTTCGGTCAGTCCGCTCTTAACGGACTGAACCCTCTCAATCCCCGTAGCCATAAGGATACGATGTTCCTCCACAATGGAAGCGCCTCGTAGCGCTTCCAGCAGATTATCCGGTGCCTCTGGTTGGACACAGGTCATCGGCGGGATAGGCACACCTCCTTCTCTTGAAGGAGGCTTCTCGCCGGATTCCGGAGCCGTATAGGTCTCCGGAACCATATTTGGTTGGGGGCCGAACTGAACATGGCCCCCATCGCCAGTCTCCTTGGGGATCTGCTCCCCCATGTGTCCGGCGACCGAGGTTTCGCCCTCTGGCACCACCCTGACGGCCTCTTGAATCTCTCCCAGGCCTGGGAAAGTCCTTTGGGACAGCACCTTGTCGTCGCCCTTGGCCGTGGGTGAGTGAGCGGCCGGCGGTGACTCGCTGGCCATCGCCTTTGAATCCAACGAACCTCCTAATGAGGATCACAGGGAGCTGTCGTGGGCCAGACTGCAATAGCGTAATTAAACATGTTAATACCATGAAGAGGAGAGGCTGGATACATGGACGTATATGGGTTTTTAGTACTTATGATGTGGCCAGGGGCTTGTTTCGGGGGCGTCACTCTGGGATGCTGTCGACGTCCCACGCGGAGTTATCCGCGAGGGGGCCCTTCCCCCTCTTGGGCGCCTCCGCCTCTAGATTTCTGGAGGCCGCCCTCTTCTTCCTTCCCCCATCAGGGGGAGAGCTGCTTTCTTCCTCCTCCTCCTCGTCGTCTGATACGTCTCCAACGTATCTATAATTTTTGATTGCTCCATGCTATATTATCTATTGTTTTGGACTATATTGGGCTTTATTTTCCACTTTTATATTACTTTTGGGACTAACCTATTAATCGGAGGCCCAGCCTGTAATTGCTGTTTTTTGCCTATTTCATGTTTCAAGAAAGCAGAATATCAAACGGAGTCCAAACGGAATGAAATCTTCGGGAACGTGATTTTCTCATCAGATAAGACCCAGGAGACTTGGACCCTCCGTCAAGAAAGCTATGAGGCGGCCACGAGGGTGGAGGGCGCGCCCCCCCTAGGGCGCGCCCCCCTACCTCATGGGCCCCTCGAAGCTCCACCGACGTACTCCTTCCTCCTATGTATACCTACGTACCCCCAACAGATCAAATACGGAGCCAAAAACCTAATTCCACCGCCGCAACTTTCTATATCCACGAGATCCCATCTTGGGACCTGTTCCGGAGCTCCGCCGGAAGGGTATTCCACCATGGAGGGCTTCTACATCATCATCATAGCCTCTCCGATGAAGTGTGAGTAGTTTACCTCAAACCTTCGGGTCCATAGTTAGTAGCTAGATGGCTTCTTCTCTCTTCTTGGATCTCAATACAATGTTCTCCCCCTCTCTCGTGGAGATCTATTCGATGTAATCTTCTTTTTGCGGTGTGTTTGTTGAGACCGATGAATTGTGGGTTTATGATCATGATTATCTATGAGCAATATTTGAATCTTTTCTGAATTCTTTTATGTATGATTGAGTTATCTTTGCAAGTCTCTTCGAATTATCCGTTTGGTTTGGCCAACTAGATTGGTAGTTCTTGCAATGGGAGAAGTGTTTAGCTTTGGGTTCAATCTTGCGGTGTCCTTACCCAAAGGATGTAAAGGGTTTCAAGGCACGTATTGTATTGTTGCCATCGAGGATAACAAGATGGGGTATTTATCATATTGCATGAATTTATTCCTCTACATCATGTCATCTTGCTTAAGGCGTTACTCTGTTTTCATTAACTTAATACTCTAGATGCATGTTGTATAGCGGTCGATGAGTGGAGTAATAGTAGTAGATGCAGGCAGGAGTCGGTCTACTAGTCTCGGACGTGATGCCTATATACATGATCATACCGAGATACTCTCATAACTATGCTCAATTCTGTCAATTGCTCAACAGTAATTCGTTCACCCGTCGTAAAATACCTATGCTCTTGAGAGAAGCCACTAGTGAAATCTATGGCCCCCGGGTCTATTCTCATCATATTAATCTTCCTATGCATTATTATTGCCTTGCTCTTTACGTTGCCTTTTATTTTACTTTGCATCTTTATACCAAAAATACCAAAAATATTATCTATCATCTCTATCAGATCTCACTCTCGTAAGTGACCGTGAAGGGATTGACAACCCCTATTCGTGTTGGTTGTGAGGAGCTATTTGCTTTGTGTAGGTACGAGGGACTCGCGCGTGGCCTCCTACTGGATTGTTACCTTGGTTCTCAAAAACTGAGGGAAATACTTACGCTACTCTGCTGCATCATCCTCTCCTCTTCGGGGAAAACCAACGCAAGCTCAAGACGTAGCAAGAAGGACTTCTGGCGCTGTTGCCGGGGAGTCTACGCACAAATCAACATACCAAGTACCCATCACAATCTCTCGCATTACATTATTTTCCATTTTCCTCTCGTTTTCCTCTCCCCCACTTCACCCTAGCCGTTTTATTCGCTCTCTCTTTTCCGTTCGTCTTTTCGTTTGCCTTGATGTCTTACTTGGCTTGTTTGCTCGTTTGGTTAAAATAGTTGAGTATTTATTCCTAAACAGAGAAGCTAATATCTATGGATCCTCATCCGCTTGCCAATCTTTTTAAGAGATCCAATTATGATGAACCAATTCGTAGTGATTTGGATGCACTAGACTATCTTTATAAGGTTTTGCACGAAATCCGTAAATCTGAAAATTGTCTAAGTGCTTTATGAAGTGATTCACGATAGATCTTTGAATAAAAAGCATGATTGCAATGATTTTATTATAAATTATATTGATGTAAATTATGCTAATAATATGCAAAACCCTAAGCTTGGGGATGCTAGTTTTGCTATGTCCAATGATCATGATTGGGGTGATTCTTCTTATGATCTTGAAAATTTATTTAAGCCCCTTGATGAATATAAGATTGATAATAGTGTTTGCAATAATATTGAAAGTGGGTTTGGAAGAGTGTCAACTTTAGATCCCACATATTTGGATAACATTCAATCTTATGAAATTTTTGATAAAAGTGGGCTTGGAGAAATCATGACTTTAGTTAATGATAATCCCACTATTTTGGAAGAGTGTCAACTTCGCATGCATGTGGATCGTGTTGAGAATATGTTATGTGATAGCTATATTGTTGAATTTTCTTATGATCCTACATGTAATTATTATGAGAGAGGAAAATATGGCTACAGAATTTTTCATGTTACTAAATTACCTCTCGTTATGTTGAGATTGCTATTGTTCCTTTCCGCTTCCTTGCATATGCTAGTTTTTGCTTGCTACGATAATTTGTTTGCCTATAATATGCCTATGCATAGGAAGTATGTTAGACTTAAGTGTGTTTGTCACATGTTTTATGATGCTCTCTTTGTGCCTCAATTATTGTCTTTCTTGTGAGCATCATTGAAATCTCAATGCCTAGCTAAAAAGGCTTTAAAGAAAAGCGCTTGTTGGGAGACAACCCAATATTTTTCCTTGTTGCTTAGTAATAAATAATCCATCTGCCTTTTGTTTAGATGTGGTTTTATGTTTTAATTAGTGTTTGTGCCAAGTTAAACCTATAGGATCTTCTTGGATAATAGTTATTTGATCTTGCTGTAATTTCCAGAAACTTTCTGTTCACGAAATAATTGTTAAAAATCACAAGAATGCGATAAAATAGTGATTCCAATTGCTGCTGATCAATAAAAAAATTTCCTAGGTCGTCCTATTTTGGCTGAATTTTTGGAGTTCCAGAAGTTTGCGTTAGTTACAGATTACTACAGACTGTTCTGTTTTTGACAGATTCTATTTTAAAGAATGAGTTCACTACAGTACCTTAAAGTGATCTTTTGTTTTCTTTCGCTAACTGAGCTCACGAGATTTCTGTTGAGTTTTGTGTTGTGAAGTTTTCAAGTTTTGGGTGAATTTTTTTGATGGATTATGGAACAAGGTGTGGCAAGAGCCTAAGCTTGGGGATGCCCATGGCACCCCCAAGATAATCCAAGGACACCAAAAAGTCAAAGCTTGGGGATGCCCCGGAAGGCATCCCCTCTTTCATCCACTTCCATCGGTAACTTTACTTGGAGCTATATTTTTATTCACCACATGTTATGTGTTTTGCTTAGAGCGTCTTCTATTATTTGCGTCTTTGCTTGTTAGTTTACCACAATCATCCTTGCTGTAAACACCTTTTGAGAGAGCCATACATGAATTGGAATTTGTTAGAATACTCTATGTGCTTCACTTATATCTTTTGAGCTTGATATTTTTGCTCTATGTGATTCACTTATATCTTTTGAGCTTGATAGTTTTGCTCTATGTGCTTCACTTATATCTTTTGAGCTTGATAGTTTTGCTCTAGTACTTCACTTATATCTTTTAGAGCATGGTGGTGGATTTGTTTTAAAGAAACTATTGATCTCTCATGCTTCACTTAGATTACTTTGAGAGTCTTAAATAGCATGGTAATTTGCTTAATAATAATAATATGCTTGGTATTCAAGATTTGTAAAACTCTCTTTTGAGTGTGTTGAATACTAAGAGAAGTTTGATGCTTGATAATTGTTTTGAGATATGAAGGTAGTAATATTAGAGTCATGCTAGTTGAGTAATTGTGAATTTGAGAAATACTTGTGTTAAAGTTTGTGATTCCCGTAGCATGCACGTATGGTGAACTGTTATGTGATGAAGTCGGAGCATGATTTATATATTGATTGTCTTCCTTATGAGTGGCAGTCGGGGATGAGCGATGGTCTTTTCCTACCAATCTATCCCCCTAGGAGCATGCACGTAATACTTTGCTTTGATAACTTGTAGATTTTTGCAATAAGTATATGAGTTCTTTATGAGTAATGTTGAGTCCATGGATTTTACGCACTTTTCTCACCCTTCCACCATTGCTAGCCTCTCTAATACCGCGCACTTTTCACATGTATCATACACCCACCATATACCTTCCTCAAAACAGCCACCATACCTACCTATCATGGCATTTCCATAGCCCTTTTGAGATATATTGCCATGCAACTTTCCACCGTTCCGTTTATTATGACAGGCTCCATCATTGTCATATTGCTTAGCATGATCATTTAGTTGACATCGTATTTGTGGCAAAGCCACCGTTCATAATTCTTTCATACATGTCACTTATGAATCATTGCATATCCCGGTGCACCGCCGGAGGCATTCATATAGAGTCATATTTTGTTCTAAGTATCGAGTTGTAATCATTGAGTTGTAAGAAAAATAAAAGTGTGATGATCATCATTTTTAGAGCATTGTCCCAAGTGAGGAAAGGATGATGGAGACTATGATTCCCCCATAAGTAGGGATGAGACTCCGGACGAAAAAAAGAGAGGAAAAGGCCCAATAAAAAATGAGAGAAAAAGATAGAAGGGACAATGTTACTATCCTTTTACCACACTTGTGCTTCAAAGTAGCACCATGATCTTCATAATAGAGAGTCTCTCGTTTTGTCACTTTCATATACTAGTGGGAATTTTTCAGTATAGAACTTGGCTTGTATATTCCAATGATGGGCTTCCTCAAATTGCCCTAGGTCTTCGTGAGCAAGCGAGTTGGATGCACACACACTTAGTTTCATTTGTTGAGATTTCATATACTTATAGCTCTAGTGCATCCGTTGCATGGCAATCCCTACTCACTCACATTGATATCTATTGATGGGCATCTCCATAGCCTATTGATACGCCTAGTTGATGTGAGACTATTTTCCCTCTTTTTGTCTTCTCCACAACCACCATTCTATTCCACATATAGTGCTATATCCATGGCTCACGCTCATGTATTGCGTGAAGATTGAAAAAGTTTTGAAAATGTCAAAAGTATGAAACAATTGCTTGGCTTGTCATCGGGGTTGTGCATGATTTAAATATTTTGTGTGGTGAAGATAGAGCATAGCCAGACTATATGATTTTGTAGGGATAACTTTCTTTGGCCATGTTATTTTGAGAAGACATGATTGCTTTGTTAGTATGCTTGAAGTATTATTATTTTTATGTCAATATGAACTTTTGTCTTGAATCTTTCGGATCTGAATATTCATACCACAATTAAGAAGAATTACATTGAAATTATGCCAAATAGCACTCCACATCAAAAATTCTCTTTTTATCATTTACCTACTCGAGGACGAGCATGAATTAAGCTTGGGAATGCCTGATACGTCTCCAACGTATCTATAATTTTTGATTGCTCCATGCTATATTATCTATTGTTTTGGACTATATTGGGCTTTATTTTCTACTTTTACATTACTTTTGGGACTAACCTATTAACCGGAGGCCCAGCCCAGAATTGTTGTTTTTTGCCTATTTCAGTGTTTCGAAGAAACGGAATATCAAACGGAGTCCAAACGGAATGAAATCTTCGGGAACGTGATTTTCTCATCAGATAAGACCCAGGAGACTTGGACCCTCCGTAAAGAAAGCTACGAGGCGGCCACGAGGGTGGAGGGCGCGCCCCTCCCTAGGGCCCCTCGAAGCTCCACTGACGTACTCCTTCCTCCTATATATACCTACGTACCCCCAACAGATCAGATACGGAGCCAAAAACCTAATTCCACCGCCGCAACTTTCTGTATCCACCGCCGCCTTTGTCAGGATAGCTTGTACTAGCTGCCGTTGTTGGCTCCCTTCCCGCTCGATATTTGGGAAGAGGACCAGGGCCTATATAAGTAGAGCTAGCAATCTCATCCCATCTCATCTTAGCTTGATCCAACCCGACCGAGAGTCTACCCACAAGAACACCTCAACCTCAGGAGGCTGTTCTTCCCTTGTACTGTTCATCATCAGCCCTAGAGGTAATCCACCACCACACTGGAGTAGGGTATTACACCACAACGGTGGCCAGAACCAGTATAAACCTCGTGTCTTTCTGTGTTGCGAGTTCGTCCGCGAGATCTTAGTGAGCTAAGGCGTAGACCGGTAGGAGGGAAAGACTTCGCACACACCCCAGTGTTCGAACCTTAAGGGTTTGCCAAAACCCCACATCCGACATTTGGCGTGCTAGGTATGGGTGTGCCGTAGCTTCCCTTCCATCAGTTATCGCTTCGTCGCTCCGTCTTCTCCATGGCGGACGCTCGCCGTGCTCGGGCTGAGCGTCGGGCTGCCCTCACCGCCCGCGTCGCTCAGACGGCTCCCCTCGGCGGGCCACCTCGTCGTTCTCCGTCACCTACCGCCAACACTGCCACCAGCCTCAAGGGGAACGAGCAAAGAAGCGCCCTCGCTGCACCCTTTCAAAGGTGGCAGGAGGCCGCACCGCCCTCCATCACCGACCCTGCCGTTCTTCTTCATCTCACGCGTCAGGCCTCCCATGGGCGGGGGCGCGATCCTCATGGGCGAATGAACTCCTGCGCTACCGGCCCGTCGACGACCTCTATGAGGAGTGGCTCGACCGCGTCGTCGAGCTCGTCCGCGCCGCAGGGGGCTCCCCGGCGCCGTCCCTTTCTCTACCTCCCCGTCAACCAGCCATGGGCGACGAGGCTCATGGCGTGCCTCCACCACCTCTGCCCCAAGGCGGTGCCTTGGCACTACATGCCAGGCCTCCGCGGGCGTGATCCCCACGCCAAAGGCCCGCCAAGAGAGAAGCTGCCAAGAAATTCCGCGGCCGCGAGAAGTTGCACCTGTGCTCCCCGCGCCACCTCGTCAAGACCGCACACCGCCCGCAGCGGTGCAGCGCGGACCTCGTCAATACCAAGCTCCACCTCCGAAGCAGGCCCCGGCAACCACGGCTGGCTGCCGCGCCTTCACCCTCGAGCTGCGTAGCGTCGCCTGGCCAGGCAAGTTCTAGCCGGATCTGCCTCCTCACTACGACGGTACCACCGACCCCGCGGAGTTCCTGCAGCTCTATGAGCTGAGCATCAAGCGCCAACGCATTTACTTAAAATGTCATGGCGAACTTGTTTCCCATGGTTCTCAAGGATGGAGCCCGCTCCTGGCTCCTGAACCTGTAGCACGGCTCGATCTCTTTTTGGGACGAAATGCGCGACCGCTTCGTCGCCAACTTCTGTGGCACTTCGCGACTACCTTTGCCGCCGCTGGGTGATCTATGCCGCATCAAGCAACATCCAGAGAGACCCTCCGTAAGTACATCCAAAGCTTCAACAACACCCGCCTCAAGATCCCCAAGGTCGAGGCAAGCCATCATCTCTGCGTTCTCGGGACGGCGTCCGTGACGTCAAGATGAAGGAAGAGCTCGCCATCCACGAGGAGCTCTGCACCTCTCAGGAGTTGTTCAACCTGGCGACCAAGTGCGCAAGAGCTGAGGAGGGGCGCCTCTCTCTCCATGAGCTGCCAGCCGTGGGCGCGGAGGAGAAGAAAACCAAGGACAAGGACGTGAAGAGCAAGGAGGCAGCTGTGCTCGTAGCGGAGCCCAACTCCAAGCGGGGCAGAGATTAGCCCGAGTCTTCCAAGAACAGCCGGCCATTCTACGCCTTCCACAACCTGAACACACACAACACCAGCGACTGTCAAGAGCTCAGATCCATACGAGAAGGACTCTTCGGTCGACGCCCCGAGCGCAGATACAGGGGCTACGACCGCGGAGGAGGATGTCGAGGCGGACACTGGGACGACGGTGGACCACGCCAGGAGTGGCGCGACCGGCCTCGTGAGGACCGCTGGCAGGACCAACCTCGCGAGGTCGCCTGGAGGGACCTGCCTCGTGAGGATCGCCTCCAAGGCAACACCGGTCTTCCTCCGCTGCCGCCACCAAGAAAGAACGACGACCACCACCAGGACGAGGGGGCTTGGGGCTTCTAGGAGCCGTGTGCAATCGCCTGCATCTTGGGTGGCGCCCAGGCCCCAGCCTCTCAGCGCATCTTCAAACAGTTCGCTCGCAAGGTGAATGCGGTGCTCCCCAAGCTCGAGGCCACGCGCCCGCTCAAGTGGTCCCAATGCGCCATCACTTTCAACTCGGCAGATCAGCTCAAGTGCGTAGTCACCGCTGGCGCCCTCCCTATGTTGTGTTCCCCAGTCATCAGCAATGTGCAGGTTACCAAGACCCTCATCGACGGTGGCGCAGGGCTCAACGTCCTGTCCGTCAACATGTTCGACAACCTCCAAGTGCCATATGAACAGCTCCACCCCACCAAGCCTTTCTCAGGAGTGACCGACGGTTCCACCACACCGATAGGGCAGGTCCGCCTGTCCACCTTCGGGAGCGAAGAACTACCGCACCGAGCTCATCGACTTCGATGTCGCGCGCATCCGCCTGCCGTACAATGCTATCCTCGGGTATCCAGCCCTGGCCAAGTTCATGGCAGTCACCCATCACGGCTACAACGTTCTCAAGATGCCAGGAAGCAGAGGGATCATCACGGTCCCATGTGAAGAGAGGTATGCGGTGTGCTCCCTCGAGCGCGCCTTCCAAGCTGCAGCAATCGACGACCCCGACAGCAGAAGCGAGGGCCCTCCGGAGGCCATCCCCAAGAAGAAGAAGCTGCGCCGCGCAGGACCTCGGGAGGATGGCATCACTGCAGGAGCCTCATCAGGATCAGCGCCCGTCCCAGGACAGCCTCCCTCCATCGCATAGGAAAGCGCGCCCAGCGCCCTCCTCGGGCAGGGCTCGGGGGCTCTCTTCTGGAGGGCCTTAGACCTTGCTAACCTCACGAGGGAGGCGCTTGCGCACCACTTGGAGGCGTGCTTCGTGGCACGTGTCCCTCAGGCGAGCACTGGGCAAGGAGTGCCCACCACCCAGGAATTCATTGCCAAGACCACATAGGAACTGCAAGACGCAAGAGCCATGCGCGGCGACAGCCGCTCACAGGGCACAGCTCCCCATCCAGGCGAGGATGCCGAGCTGCGTGTCTGCGTCGACGCCCTGTGGGCTCAACAGTACGCATCTCAGAGGCGTTTATGGCTTTCGCGTGTGGGCCGCTGCGAGGGCCCGCCGAACAGCTACGTTCGCATGCCCTTCGGCTTGCCGAGCATGGCGTCGGCCTATCAGCGCAACATGCGGCTTGTCCTGGCGGCTCAGGAGGCCAGGTACCACGCCATCCTGGAGGAGACGGATACAGTCTTCAGGGAACCTCCCGAGCCCCAGAGCCTCCCGAGGCTCAGGGCTCCGGCGGCTCATGAGGGGCCATTTCTTCAATGCACGCCTTCAGCTGCACCAACTCTACTTCGTCTACAGAACCAGGTGACATCTTCCAAGCTCGTTTAGCTGGGAGCGCCCCTCGGGCTGCATTATTCCCAGGCCGCATGGGTCCGTCCCTGTGGCATGTATCCCTTTTGCTTATGTCTTTAGCTAGCCTTGCTGGGGCGTCCCTCGGGCTGCATCATCCCCAAGCCACTCGGGCCGGACCCGGTAGCATGTATCTTCCTGCATTTATCCAAGTTGATCTGCTCTCCATGCTTAACCTGCCAACTGCTATCACCTGCTCCATCATCGCCTCCCCCGGGGCCTCCACACAGGAACGGCGCTGGTGCATTGGTCCGTCCCTGTCACGTAGACAAACCTGAGCGGTCGATCTCTGGCTCGCGGCATGCCTCGCGCACGTCACCTCACCAGGCCCTCAGTGCCTTCACCTCATCCAGAGCAACCAGCGGCAGGCTGACAGCTGTAACGGCAAACTGTGTTTCTTCTTGTGCCAGTTCACAGGGATCCCGTGAGAAGGATTGCAGGCGGCACCGCGAGTCTCCTTTTCTCTCGTGCAATTCGCTTGCGCTTTAAAAGGGGGGCTCCTGAGCATTGCGACTCAGGAGCTCTTACTGGCTCTCCAGCCCTCACCCCCTGGCCTTAACCACGGCATCGCGACCTGGCATACTAGCGGCAGCTGAGCTCGCTTGAGGGCCGGGACCTGAGGATGTAGAGCACTAAGGATAGCATGAGGGGAGGGAAACTCGTACGGGCCGGCCTAGCTATGCCGCACAAGTAGGCGCGCAGCTCCAGCGGAGCGTCAGGAGTGGCCGCGAAGTCGACAAGATAAGTCCCGCTCTCGGATCAGCCAAATATTGGGGCCTGATGGTCACCCTCGGCTTGCCGCGACCCTGTTGCGGCCACGTCAACTCCCTCTCTTGCCTTACCATGGCTGCTTGAGCGCTAAGGGGGACCTCCTGAGCATCGCGTCTCAGGGGCTCTTACTGGACCTCGGACCGCACACCTCCTGGCCTTGACCACGGCACGCGACCTAGCATACCCGCGATGGTTGTAGCCGCCTGGGGACCGGTACCTGTCAGCGCAGAGCAACAAGCCGTTGAAGGGAAAGAAAGGGGGGATCGAGCCTTAACGGGACACGCATTCGCTATGTTTTCATAACAAGGGAGATAAGTACAAAAGACATTGCAGATCCTTACATGCCCCCACGGGGTGGTTCATGATTCTTCTCAGGAAGCAAAAGCTGGTACTAAGGGGAATCCTATCTACACCCTTCTGTGGCGGACGCCATCATCAACAGTGGGCCACGGGGGGCCGGCACCAACCCCATCTAGATCAGCAGCGGCGACGGCCAGACTCCGCGGCTCTCATCCGAGCGCGGCGAGAGCTCGGGGGCACGTAGCTGTCGTCACTCGTCTCCGGAGTCTCGTAAAGCTCAGGAGAGCTGTTGGACTCCCAAGGGCTGCTGCTGCTGGAGTAGAAGCGAGCGGAGCGCGCGTCAGTTTGGCGCTCCTCTCCGGAGCAGCACTCCAGACGGTGGCCCTCAGCGTCGAAGACCTTGAAGATGAGCGTGGAAGCGCCGCCGTACTCAAAGTGGATCGCGAGGGCGCCCCTCGCACGGCAGACCCGTGCGATCTCCCCCCAGCCGTGGGTCATGAAGATCTTGCCGGTGGGAACCGCTTTGATCTCCGCTCTGATCGCCCGAGCGCTGCAGTCGACGTGCTGCAACCAGAGCTCGAGAGGCCCCCTCGGCGGCATCACATCGGAAAATAACCGTGGGAAGCGGATCAAGGAGCTTGGAGGCATCGGCGCCCACAGCACCAACTCACGCGAGGAGTCCGCGGCGTGGATCCCAGGGGCGGCGGCATGCGTCGCCGCGGCGCGGCAACCCCGGACACGGCGCGGGCGGCGCTGCTCTTCACTCCATCCTCCCGAGCCCTCAACTCGGGCGTACAAGGGTAGCGGGTACCCCGGAGGAGGCCGCTCGCACTAGGGCCTCGACACCACCTGCATCGCCGCTTCATCACGGCGATGGATCGACCTCTTCTTCGGCGGAAGTGGCCCCGGATCATCACGGGGAGCCTTTCCTTTCTCTTCGGCAGAAAACCTTCTGATAGGCGCCATTGTTGTCAGCAGTGGAGCGGGGAGGAAGAAGCAAGCAAGTGAGGAAGAGATGGGCGACGGGGGCTCCGCCCCCCTCCCCATTCATAGCAAGAGAAGGCCAACCGGCGTCTCCCACGATCGCAGGTAATGATGGTTTTCCTTGCATGTTGCAGGGACTTATCAAGTCGTGCAGTTGCCGAAGCAGCGTGGGGAAGTGGAGATGCTCGCATCCTATCAACCGCCACGCGTCAACCGAGGCCGCAGGCTTTTGGGGCCCGCGGTGCTCCGAACTTGACCCTTGGCTTCGCCACGAAGCCAAACCCGAGCGCACCTTGGGCCCGGGGGCTACTGTCGGCGTTCTGGGAACGGGGGTCACCGGACTTGCCTGCCTGCAGCCCACGACGTGGCTAGGCCAGCGGGCCGTACGACCCATCTTCATCAACAAGGCATCCAAGACCCTCGCGAGGGTCCAAGCCTCGCGAGGCGGACGATGCAAGACCTCCTCTGGAGTGGCCTGGCCAGGCAGGCTCATGAGGAGCGGAGATATCAAGACGGGGCAAACCTCATGAGGCTCTCGTGACGTAAGCCATGACGAACGACACTAGGCGGGCGCCAGCGCGCGTAGCGTCCTTATTTCCTCTGGTGCTAAGGAGGCCAGTGTAGGCAAAGAGTACCGAGGCATCAGGCAAAGGTTGCTATATTGGTGCAACGAGACCAAGACCAGGAGGACGGCAAGACGGAGGTCATCGTGGAGCCCAAGACGGCGTCACCACCAGAGCTTTTCGCAGGCGAAGACCGCCTTTGTCAGGATAGCTTGTACTAGCTATCCCCCTTCAAATTTTCCCGCCGTTGTTGGCTCCCTTCCCGCTCGATATTTGGGAAGAGGGCTAGGGCCTATATAAGTAGAGCTAGCGATCTCATCTCATCTCATCTTAGCTTGATCCAACCCGACCGACAGCCTACCCACAAGAACACCTCAACCTCAGGAGGTTGTTCTTCCCTTGTACTGTTCATCATCAGCCCTAGAGGCAATCCACCACCACACTGGAGTAGGGTATTACACCACAACGGTGGCCCAAGCCAGTATAAACCTCGTGTATTTCTGTGTTGCGAGTTCGTCGAGTTCGTCCGCGAGATCTTAGCGAGCTAGGGCGTAGACCGGTAGAAGGGAAAGACTTCGCGCGCACCCCAGTGTTCGAACCTTAAGGGTTTGCCGGAACCCCACATCTGACAATGACTGGTTCCTCAGGCAGCGGAGCCCTACATTGAATCTGCTCCGCTTTCTCTGTCCATACCTGAAAAAAATAGTGAAGTTTTAGATATCTTCCTTGAACAAGCAAGTAGAGGATGCACCTTGATGTGAAGGACTTACCGCCCTGGCAGGATGGGCTAGATTGTGCCCGCGGTCCGAGTCTATGTCCGGCGGCGTCTCATTGCCTTTAAAGAGCAACTTCCAGACATCTTCGTGAGTGGTTCCGAAGTGCCTCTCCAAGGTCTGGTACTTCTCCGGGTCAAATTCCCATAAAGGACATGTTCGGCTCTGGCATGGAAGGATCCGGCGAACTAGCATCACCTGGATCACGTTGACGAGCTTGATGTTTTTATCCACCATGCTTTGGATGCACGTTTGCAGCGCTATCAGTTCATCCGACGGTGACCAACTTGGGCCCTTCTCTATCCAGGAGGTGAGCCGCATTGGAGCTCCGGATTTGAACTCGGGAGTCGCGGCCCAGGTGGCGTCTCGGGGCTCTGTGATATATAACCATAGTTTCTGCCACTCTTTGACGGTCTCCACGAAAGTACCCTTGGGCCATGTGACATTGGGCATCTTGCTCACCATGGTACCTCCGCACTCTGTGTGTTGGCCATCCACCACCTTCGGCTTCACGTTGAAGATCTTGAGCCATAGTCCGAAGTGGGGAGGAATGCGGAGGAAGGCCTCGCACACGACAATAAATGCCGAGATATTGAGGAAGGTGTTTGGGGATAGATCATGGAAATCTAGCCCGTAACAGAACATAAGTCCGCAGATGAAAGGGTGGAGAGGAAACCCTAACCAGCGGATGAAATGGGGGATGAACACCACCCTCTCACTGGGCTTCAGGGTGGGGAGGACTTGCCCCCTGGCCGGAAGCCGGTGAGTGATTTCTTTCGCCAGATACCCGGCTTCCCGAAGCTCGGTGAGGGAGTCCTGGATTAAGGGGTCCTCGGGCGTCCGGCCTGTTAGCCATGGGACGGACTAATGGGCTGTGAAGATGCAAAGACCAAAGACTCTACCCGTGCCCGGATGGGACTCTCCTTGGCGTGGAAGGCAAGCTAGGCGGCCAAATATGAAGATTCCTTTCTCTGTAACTGACTTTGTACAACCTTAGTCCCCTCCGGTGTCTATATAAACCGGAGGGCTTAGTCCAAAAACATATATAGTCATACAGGCTAGACTTCTAGGGTTTTAGCCATTACGATCTCGTGGTAGATCAACTCTTGTAATACTCATATTCATCAAGATCAATCAAGCAGGAAGTAGGGTATTACTTCCATAGAGAGGGCCCGAACCTGGGTAAACATCATGTCCTCCATCTCCGGTTACCATCGACCTTAGACGCACAGTTCGGGACCCCCTACCCGAGATCCGCTGGTTTTGACACCGACATTGGTTCTTTCATTGAGAGTTCCAATGTGTCGTCCTCAAAAGGTTCGATGGCTCCTTCGATCATCTACAACGATGCTGTCCTAGGGGAAACCTTCCTCCCCGGAGAGATCTTCGTGTTTGGCGGCTTCGCACTGCGGGCCAACTTGCTTGGCCATCTGGAGCAGATCGATATCTACGCCCGTGGCCATCATGTCAGATTCGGGAGCTTGAACTACGTCGTGGATATCCGCGGAGACTTCATCTTCGACGGATTCGAGACCGCGGCAGTCGTTCCCCGTTGCCACGATGAACATGAGCTAAATCTGTCATCAGGCCATGCCCAGGAAATTGCACCTTTAACCGCTCCAGCCTTAGATCCGGAGCAGATTGCACCACCCGAGGACAGGAAGCTCAACCCCGTCACGGAGGCTGCAGATTCCGTGGCGTTGGAGCCGCACACAAACCTAACCTCGGGTGATGTTTGTGTCATCGGGACCTCGGACTCATTTCCGGCCATAAGTTCTGAGCCATGTGTGTCCGTGTATCTCGACCAGGATCAGTCATCGATCACCGAATTCAACGTCGAGACATCTTCCGGCACTCGCCTTTAGGCGACGTGCTCAACTCATTAAAAAATCTATCGCTAGCGGGGGACTCTCAGCCGAATTATATCTGGTTCGAACTGGAGGCTGATGATGGGGGATTTCGCTTCCCACCCGCCACCCACTATATAGGCATTGTCGAGGACTTAACCGACAAGCTCGACTACAGCTCTGAAGACATCGACGGTATGGACGACGCCGCCGATGAGGAACAAGGTCAAAACCCGCCATTTACCGGATGCTGGACGGCCACTTCTTCGTATGACATATACATGGTGGATATACCTAAAGAAACTAACGGTGATGACAAAGAAGATCCAGTTGAGGATAAACCTCCTGAGACACAGTCTAGACGCCGGTGTCGGCATCGCCGCTCTAAGTCACGTCGTGCAAAACATAGCAATACCGGCACAGGAGAAACGACACTCCGCATGGCGCCGAAGACACAGAAGATCCCGACGAACAAACTGCCGAATAGGACAACCGGGAAGATGGGCAAATTAGCCCTGACGAACAGGCCATACATGAAGACTCGGAGGACGGTAATTACCTTCCGCTCTCCGAGGATGAGGTGAGCCTTGGCAACGAGGAGTTTATCGTGCCTGAGGAACCTCTCGAGCAGGAGCGCTTTAAGAGCCGGCTAATAGCCACTGCAAGGAGACTGGAAAGGAAGCAACAGCAACTTCAAGCTGATCAAGATCTTCTCAACGATAGATGAACTGAAGTCCTGGCAGCCGAGGAATACAGCCCCAAGCGTCCAGCCAAAAGTTACCCGAAGCGCAAATTGCTACCTCAGTTTGATGATGAGGCGCTGGAGCCCATACCATCATCGCACAATGCGGCTAACCGACCACTACGCGGTCGAGACAAAGCGGCAACTCAGGCCGAACACCAACCCGCCCCACCTCACATTGAAGGAAGAAATAAAATAGCTCGGGTTTATACATATGACCTTCGGCATGACCTGGATAGCAGAGCAAGACATACCAGAACGATCTACGGATCACGAGGGCATGCCCCGACACGCGTCGACAACTACCTATTCGGACGCGTCAAGACTAGTCATGCCCGGACTAAAAACCGCCGACGGACTCCATCGGAGCTACGTCGTGATGTGGCCCAATATAGAGGTGCTGCACACCCTCTTTGCTTCACTGATGAAGTAATGGAGCATGAATTCCCATAAGGGTTTAAACCCGTGAATATTGAATCATATGATGGAACAACTGATCCCGCGGTGTGGATCGAGGATTTTCTTCTCCATATTCATATGCCCCGCGGAGATGACCTCCACGCCATCAAATACCTCCTGCTAAGACTCAAAGGGCCAGCTTGGCACTAGTTAAACAGTCTGCCGGAAAACTCTGTTGGTAGCTGGGAGGACTTGAAAGACGCCTTCTGCAACAACTTCTAAGGAACATATGTCCGGCCACCGGATGCCGATGACTTAAGTCACATTATCCAGCAGCCCGGAAAGTCAGCCAGGAAGCTCTGGACGAGGTTCTTAGTTAAAAGTAACCAAATAATTGACTGTCTGGATGCAGAAGCCCTAGCAGCAATCAAACACCGCGTCCGGGATGAGTGGCTCGCCCGCCACCTCGGTCAAGAAAAACCAAAATCCATGTCAGCCCTCACTACTCTGATGACTCGCTTTTGCGCGGGAGAAGACAGCTGGCTCGCTCGTAGAAGCAATGGCGCCAGTGATCCTGACACTTCCGAAGTGCGAGACGGCAATGGCAAACCATGATGCGGCAAACAACAAATGTCGCAATGATAATGAAAGAACGCATGACACGGCGGTCAACGCCGGATTCAGCTACCCTAAGCCCAATCAATGAAAAAAGCCACTCAAGGCAAACAGAGACGGATCATCCAATCTGGACAAGATATTGGATCGGCCCTGCCAGATTCATGGCGACCCTAATAAACTAGCTAATCATACCAACAGAAGCTGCTGGGTATTCAAGCAGGTCGGCAAGCTCAACGTCGAACACAAGGGGAGGAGGCCACCCGGTGATAGCGACGACGAAGAAACTCACCAACCAAATACCGGGGGTCAGAAGCAATTTCCCCCCAAAATGAAAATAGTAAACATGGTATACATGACACACAACTCTACAGGAGAGCAGGAGAAGCACTCCCTACAGAAGAAGGATCATACTACGGCAATCTCAGCCGAAGTACAAAGCGGTCTTATTAAACCACATACCTTGTCGGCCATTAAGCCACCGGTCTCCATTCAACAAGATCGACCAATTTCGGAGCGGGATTAGTAGTTCGGCTTCCGTCGTCCACCTCATATACCTGCAAAATCTGTATTGCGCATACATAACTATGCACTTAAGGTACCTTGGGCATCGGCGGAAGCACAAATACAGACGAGCCTGCAAGTGCTCCCGTAACCTCTGTTTCTTTTCTAATTATTCTTTTTTTCCTTATCCTTTACCACAGGTGACGCAAAGGCTGGTTATCCCATGTACTCTATCAGAGTTCGGGTCCATGCACTCACAAGGGCTATTTCTGTCAAGGATTCCCCCCACCGAGGGCAGGCGGCGCAGACGTGCGACAAGAGGTCCAAAATAACTTTTTATAGACCGCAATCTTTATTTCGCGCCTGTAAGGTGCCTTTTTCCTCCGCCGTCGACCCCGGACATGTAAAATAGCCGGGGTTGCGGCTTTGTTATCTACAAAATAATGATGGGCATATCACTCAGGTCCCAGCAAACATAATCCGCATCCAGCATTCGCTTTTTTCTAAAAAAACTGAAGTTGGTCCCCATGGTTGTTTCACACATACACCTCGGCATAACTTGCCAGGGGCTCGGTATGGGAATAAATGAGTTGCCGACAAGTCCGAACAACTTTATAGCGTACTTCGGTATCTCGAGTTTGGCCTTATATGCATCAGCTCCGAACCATGTCTTGGGTCAATAGTTGGGTTGCCCGGCGACTGTGCTTGCTACCTTACGTTCCGCTCTATCATCTAGGGTAGTAAAGGGAGAACTACTACGATTGTGCTTCTGGTTCATCAGGTCAAGCACCTCAGTAGAGAAAGCCGAAAACTGACTGTCATGATGCGACAAGAGCTGGTCAACCACTCGATGACTTATCGGAATCTTTTGTGATTCCTTCCATATTATACGAAGGACCTTTTTCTTCAGGTCGTAATGTAACGCACCGTATTGGAATAAGCCATATACATACCAGGGGCTATATCGTAGTCCCACCATAAAACTCCTATGGCTAAGTGAAAGTGTTAACGCCCTATAGTCCGATTGCCTAGTTCACCGCATTGACACCTCCTTAAAGGACCAAGACGTTGGGTTAAGAGTTCTCAAATGCTTTTCCGAACACCCCCGTACTTTATACGAGGGGGCTGAAGCTGACAACTGGAAAACTTTCAGATTAATACAAAAATGGCCACACAGGAGGAACAAAAGTTTTAGGCGAAACTACATAAAATAGCCTTATTATAATATTGTTTTTCACAAATTTCGATACATCTCACTCGAATACTATGTTTTTCGAGCATTGACCCTCTATCAAGTGGGCACCCTGCAGGACACCCTCGAAATAATGCTCTGGTGTGTGATGGTCCATGCCCTTGGGTGGACCCTTTGCTGCAACATCAATGGCCTTCATCTTTGCCCAGTATGTCTTGACACGGGCAAAGGCCATCCGTGCACCTTCAATGCACGCTGACTGCTTAACGACGTTGATACACGGCACCGCATCAGCAAGTCACCGCACCAAACCAAAATAACTATCCGAAATTGGCTCGTTCGGCCAAAACCCGATCATGGTGTACTTCATGGCATAACCAGATAGTCTATGGACCTCAGCCCATTGGGTCATCTGTTTATTCAGCAACAGAGGGCGTTTTGACGCACCGAATTGTGACCATAAAAGCTTCTCCATTGCATACCGTTCTCGCGCCTTGTAAAACTGCGCCGCATCGGAAGCACTTTTCGGCAAGTCCAATAACGCGTCTGGAGAACTCCACACCTGATTAAGTGGAGCATAATTCGGATCGCCGTACTTAGTTTGCAATAAAAAGGGCTTACTAGCCGCGATCTCCCCAGCTTGTCGGATCTCCTCCCGGGCTACTCTAGATTCGGACCGTGCTTCTTTCGCCTCTCGTAAGGCCTTGTCAACATCCGCCATTTTGGCTTTATTATCCTTCTCGAGGAATTCACAACGGCTAGCGGCATCTTTTAACTCCCGCGCCATCTTGGATATTCTCTACTCGCATTGGCGCCAAGCAGCCTGTTCGGCCTTTAACTCGGCAGATGCCTTCTCGGCAGCCGCATTATCAATACGGGCTTGCTCCTTGGCATGGGCCAGCTCAGCCCAAAGGATCTAAACCGCGACAGCACCATCTGCAGTCATGCATATCTCAGTATACAATATTTCGCGTCATGCTTACATTACAAAGCATGTGCTGGTAAGTACTACCCCAAACACATATCTTGCGACTCGTCAAGACGCCTGTTGATCAGTGTAAGGTCATCTTCCGCCACATCAAGCTTCCGCTCCAGATCGGCAATTTCTGTAGTCCAGGCAGATGCCAGGGAAGGGACAACCTGCATTTCAATTCATCATATTATTTCCTAGACATATCTTTTTGATCCTTTGATCGCCTCCCTCGGGAAGCCAATCCGAGTCCCAGGGGCAACTACCTATACACAGGTGCAGTTTGTGAATAAAACACAATCGAAAATTTTACAATACAAACCTCGAAGCCTCTTAGCAGGCTCGTGCATATCATTCAACCCGCGTTTTGCGGACATAACCTTTTCAACCACCGTACCCATCAAGGTACAATGCTCCTCTGAGACGGACGCCTGCTGCAGCATGTTCGTCAATATATCTGGTGCTTCTGGACCTCCGGAAGTTGCGGTAGGAGTACGGACTCCCTTCGAAGGGACCCATTTATTCGCCCCTAGAGTCGTCTCCGGCTGTAAGCCGGACAGTCCGGGGCCTTTATCATTGGCCCCCGGACTCTGGGCTACCGAAGTATTACCTTCGGGTTGTGTCTTCACCACCCCTCGCACCATTTGTTCATCAGGAGAGACCCTCCGCGATGACACCTCAAAGTCGTCCACCGTATTGTGCGAGGAGACCGGTGGAGGCATCTCGCTTTCCATCATCTTTGGGAGAAGTTCCCCGAGGAGGAGGATTGTTGAAGACTGTGTGCTGAGATGCAAAAAAAAAACATATATTCTAGATGTTACCTCGGTCACAGGAAGGGAACGGGATATGTGTAAAACACCCTTGTTCACTTACAATTTGGCTAAAGGCTTGTCCTCACTGTGGGACTGCGCGATGACATCGTCCTCCAAGCCCGGGCCGCCCAAGAGGGGCCTCTTGCCTCGCTTAGGAGCCTTTTCCTCCCAATCTTGGGAGGCAGTCCTTTTCTTACCCTGGGGGGAAGAAACTTTGATTTCTCCTTCACCTTTGTCTTCGGACGATGGAATTTTGATTCCCTCGGACACAATGTCTGGTATACCTTCGGGATGGAGGCCACTTCTGGCCCCCCTCTCTCCGCCTTGTCCTCCTTCATAGGCATCTGATATGGTGCCGGGGCCAGCATCCTTGTTAGTACGGGATCCGCCGAGTCTTCGGGGAGGGGGGCCGAACACCTGATTCTCTCCGCTTTCTTTATCCAGCACTGGAAAAAGATAAGTTTTACTCATCATTGCATTGCCGCGTGCATAACTACAAAGTGTTCAGGAGTTGAGCACTTACCGAGGTATCCGGATGGTTGCAGTCGAGGTCGATGTCCTCGGTGGTATCCGGCCACTGTTTTCGTTTCCCGAAAAACAACTTACACATCCCTTTGTGCGTAGTGCCGAAGAAGTGTTGGAGGGTTCGTGGTCCTTCCAGATTAAATTCCCACATGCGGAGAGGCCTACGCTGGTATGGTAGGGTTCGGCGGACTAGCATTACTTGAATCACGTTGACAAGATCGATGTCCTTCTCAAGGAGGGTTCAGATGCGGCTCTGTAAAGTCTACACTTCATCAACTGATCCCTAGTCCCGTCCCTTATTAATCCATGATGCCAGTTGTAACGGAGGGCCAGAACGGAACACATGTATAGCTGCCCACTCAGTACCGCGGGGTTCTGTGACGTAAAACCACTCCCGATGCCATTGGTTGGAAGTTTCGGCGAAAGAGCCTTTTGGCCAGAGAGTATTGGTAAGCTTGCTCACTACAACACCACCACACTCCACCTGTTTCCCGTCGACCACCTTCGGCTTCACAGTAAAGGTCTTGAGCCATAAGCCAAGTGTGGGGGAATTCGGAGGAAGGCCTCACACGTGATGATAAACGCTGAGACATGGAGGAAAGAATATGGGGCTGGATCGTGAAAATCTAGTCCGTAATAAAACATGAGCCCCCGGACGAAGGGGTGAAGAGCAAAGCCTAGCCCTCGGAGGAAGTGAGAGATGAAAATGACCCTCACACCAGATTTGGGAGTTGGAATCACCTGTCCTCGAGCAGGGAGCCTGTGGGGGATCTCTGCAGTCAGGTATATGGCCGCCCGAAGCTTCGCAATGTCCTCTTCTGTAACAGGGGAAGCCTCCCATCAGCCCTGTGGGCTGGGTCCGGACATGATTAGGAAGCTTGAAAGCAATGAAGTCGAACTTTGGGTGCTAGAACTCGAGGTTGGAAAGGCTGAGGAGAGGCTTGGCGTAAAAAGAGATGGCCCTTGGCTCCTTTATAAAAGCAACGGGTACCGAACGCCTCCTCCTAAGCCTGAATACCTACCTACTCCTAAGGAATCTTCCCAGTGGAACGGTTGGGTTACCCACGCTCGTATTAATGAGGATCTTGCAATAAGGGGACACGATCTCTGCTTCGACAAGACGTGCCAATAAAATCCACGCCTCGAAACATGGAGCGGCAGGACAGGAAACGGTTCGAAATAATGATCGGGCAAGTGTGGTGTCACGTTACCAAAAGTTGTCAGCAGATTGGACTCGTGAAATATTATAGTCTCTACGCAAGTGTGTGTGTGTGTGTGTGGAATTTGTGTTGCAGATCCGGACACGTTCGTTGCATCCGAAGACTATCTTGAAGAATTCAGAAAGGGGAACCCGCCTTGCAATGCCGAAGACAATCCACGCACCGGACACCTCGTCATTGAAACCTGGTTCGAGGCTCTGAGGGAGTCTGGATTAAAGGGGTCCTCAAAGGCGTCGGCACTGTAGCCATGGGCCGGACTGATGGGCTGTGAAGATGCAAAGACCGAACAATCTACCCGTGTCCAGATGGGACTCTCCTTGGTGTGGAAGGCAAGCTAGGCAGCCGAATGTGAAGATTCCTTTCTCTGTAACCGACTTTGTACAACCTTAGTCCCCTCCGATGTCTATATAAACTAGAGGGCTTAGTCCGGAAACATATATAGTCATATAGGCTAGACTTCTAGGGTTTTAGCCATTACGATCTCGTGGTAGATCAACTCTTGTAATACTCATATTCATCAAGATCAATCAAGCAGGAAGTAGGGTATTACCTCCATAGAGAGGGCTCGAACCTTGGTACACATTGTGTCCCCCGTCTCCTGTTACCATCGACCTTAGAAGCACAGTTCGGGACCCCCTGCCCGAGATCCGCCGGTTTTGACACCGACACTTGGTGATGTCCTTCTCCTTAACGGAGGAGGCCATCCACTTGCCTTGCCCTCCGGATCCGGACATGGTTGAGTGCTTTCTTGAGGCGGAAAAGATGAGGACTTGGGCGCTAGAGCTCAAGAATGGAAGGGCAGAGAAAGAGAGAAGGCATGGGTGAAATAAGGGATCCTTATCTCCTTATAAAGGCAGTGAATATCAAGTGCCTCCCCACTCTCCTTAAAACTCTCCTATTCCCAACGGCTGTGCAAACGGCATGGTTGGATTAGCCATGCCCATATTGATGAGAATCCCACAATAAGGGGACACGATCTCTACTTTGACAAGACGTGCCAATAAAAACTGCGTCTCGAAACGTGGGGCGGCAAACGAAAACGGTTCGAAATAGTGACCGGGTAGACGTGATGTCACATTGCAAAAAGTTGTCAGCGATTGGACTCGTGAAATATTATACTCTCTGCGGTTGTGTGTGTGGTACTTGTGTTGCAGATCCGGACACATTCGTTGCGACCGAAGACTATCTTGGAGTATTCGGAAAGGGGAACCCGCCTTGCAATGCCGAAGACAATCTGCGCGCGGAAACCTCGTCATTGAAGCCTGGTTCAGGGGCTACCGAGGGAGTCCTAGACTAAGGGGTCCTCGAACATCTGACCTGTTGGACATGGGCCGGACTAGTGGGCTGTGAAGATACAAGACCGAAGACTCTCTCCCGTGTCCGAATGGGACTCTCCTTGGCGTGGAAGGCAAGCTTGGCGTCCAAATATGAAGATTCCTTTCTCTGTAACCGACTTTGTACAACCCTAGTCCCCTCTGGTGTCTATATAAACCGGAGGGCTTAGTCCAAAGAATACTCATAATCATAGTCATACAGGCTAGACTTCTAGGGTTTTAGCCATTACGATCTCGTGGTAGATCAAGTCTTGTCATACTCATATTCATCAAGATCAAGCAAGCAGGAAGTAGGGTATTACCTCCATAGAGAGGGCCCGAACCTGGGTAAACATTGTGTCTCCTGTCTCCTGTTACCATCGACCTTAGACGCACAGTTCGGGACCCCCTACCCGAGATCCGCCGGTGTTGACACCGACAGCAGTGTATCTCGTTTCGCACACGGAGGTGACACGTATCCTCTCGGAACCACGAGCCTTCTTGAGAGAAGCTCCGGTTTGCAAGAAGCTTATACCAAAGCTTGTCCCAATTCGGCCAAAAAAAAAATTTACCACAGCATATTGGTGCCCTGTCATGATACCATGCCAAGTTTCATGATTTTTATGCGTGTTTTGGATTTACAAGAATGAAAAAACCAAGTTTCTCAATATTTTCGACCGAGCCACAACGCCTAGATGTTTGAATTCCATTCCCATTTCTTGCATGGGACCTAGAAATTCACCCAAGGACACACATGTGATTTTTCAACCAACTTTGGTGCACTTGAGCATGTGCTTGTAGTTCAAATTTGAATTATGCACATTAAACGCCCAAAAAATCAATTAATGTATATAAAGGGCCAAACGAACCCGGAATAATTCCAAAATTTAGCACGAAACTCCTATTTGGTCTAAGCTGCCTGTGTAAAAAAATTAAGGCGGGAGAAGGCAGTGTATGTCGTTCCGCACATGGAGGTGAAAAGTTCCCTCTCGGAACCACGAGCCTTCTTGAGAGAAGCTTCAGTTTGAAAGAAGCTTATACCAAAGCTTGTCCCAATTCGGCCAAAAAATTTACCACGGCATGTTTGTGCCATGTCATGACACCATGCCAGGTTTCATGATTCTCAGGTGTGTTTTGGATTTACAGGAATTAAAAAACCAAGTTTCTCAATATTTCCGGCTGAGCCACTGTCGGATTTCGGGTTCCGCTGACCCTTGAGAGGTTTGAACTTTGGGGTGCGTGCGAAGAACTTGTCGGATGTGGGGTTCCGGCAGACCCTTGAAGTTCGAACATTGGGGTGCGCGTGAAGCCTTTCCCTCCTACCGATCTACGCCCTAGCTCGCTAAGATCTCGCGGACGAACTCGACGAACTCGCAACACAGAAAAGACACGAGGTTTATACTGGTTCGGGCCACCGTTGTGGTGTAATACCCTACTCCAGTGTGGTGGTGGTGGATTGCCTCTGGGGCTGATGATGAACAGTACAAAGGGAAGAACAGCCTCCTGAGGTTGAGGTGTTCTTGTGAGTAGGTGATACGTCTCCAACGTATCTATAATTTTTGATTGCTCCATGCTATATTATCTACTGTTTTAGGTAATATTGGGCTTTATTTTCCACTTTTATATTATTTTTGGGACTAACCTATTAACCGGAGGCCCAGCCCAGATTTGTTGTTTTATGCCTATTTCAAAGGTTTCGAGGAAAAGGAATATCGACGGAGTCAAAACGGAACGAAATCAAGCTGGAGAAGTTATTTTTGGAAGGAAACCCACCCGATGGACTTGGACCCCACGTCGAAGATACAGGAGGTGCTCACGAGGGTGGGGCGTGCCCACCCGGGCGCCCCTGCCTCGTGGGGCCCCGTAGGCTCCACCGACGTACTCCTTTCACCCATATATACCTCGTGCCCTAAAACTTCCGAGCAGAAGATAGATCATGAGTTCCACCATCGCAAGCCTCCTCAGAGCCACCAAAACCTCTCGAGCCCGTTCGGCACCTCGCGGAGGGGGGAACCCATCACCGAGGCCATCTTCATCATCCTGGCGCTCTCCATGATGAGGAGGGAGTAGTTCACCCTCGGGGCTGAGGGTATGTACCAGTAGCTATGTGTTTTGATCTCTTTCTCTCTCGTGTTCTCTCTCGTGTTCCCTCTATGGTACGATCTTGATGTATCGCGAGCTTTGCTATTATAGTTGGATCTTATGTTGCTTCTTCCCCTCTACTCTCTTGTGATGAATTGAGTTTCCCTTTCGAAGTTATCTTATCGGATTGAGTCTTTTATGAGAACACTTGATGTATGTCTTGCCGTGCTTATCCGGTGGTGACAATGGGATATCATGTGCCACTTGATGTATGTTTTGGTGACCAACTTGCGGGTTCCGCCCATGAACCTATGCATAGGGGTTGGCACACGTTCTTGATTCTCCGGTAGAAACTTTGGGGCACTCTTTGAAGTACTTTTATGTTGGTTGGATAAATCTGAGATTGTGTGATGCATATCGTATAATCATGGCCACGGATACTTGAGATGACAATGGAGTATCTAGGTGACATTAGGGTTTTGGTTGATTTGTATCTTAAGGTGTTATTCTAGTACAAACTCTAGGGCTGTTTGTGACACTTATAGGAATAGCCCAATGGATTGATTGGAAAGAATAACTTTGAGGTGGTTTCTGCACCTACCATAATCTCTTCTTTTGTTCTCCGCTATTAGTGACTTTGGAGTGACTCTTTGTTGCATGTCGAGGGTTAGTTATGTGATCCAATTATGTTATTATTGTTGAGAGAACTTGCACTAGTGAAAGTATGAACCTTAGGCCTTATTTCCTATCATTGCAATACCATTTACGCTTACGTTTATCATTAGTTACCTTGCTGTTTTTATTATTTCAGATTACAAATACTTTTATCTACTATCCATATTGCACTTGTATCACCATCTCTTCGCCGAACTAGTGCACCTATACAATTTACCATTGTATTGGGTGTGTTGGGGACACAAGAGACTCTTTGTTATTTGGTTGCGGGGTTGCTTGAGAGAGACCATCTTCATCCTACGCCTCCCATGGATTGATAAACCTTAGGTCATCCACTTGAGGGAAATTTGCTACTGTCCTACAAACCTGTGCACTTGCAGGCCCAACAACGTCTACAAGAAGAAGGTTGCGTAGTAGACATCAAGCTCTTTTCTGGCGCCGTTGCCGGGGAGGTTAGTGCTTGAAGGTATATATTTAGATCTTGCAATCGAATCTTTTTGTTTCTTGTTTTAGCACTAGTTTAGTCTATAAAAGAAAACTACAAAAAAAATGGAATTGAGTTTGTCTCACACGCTTCACCTTTTTAATATCTTTCGTGAGTATGATGGAAAGGAAAATTGTGCCAAAGCATTAGAAGAAAAATGCATTAAATTGTTTGGCACTAAATCTATGAATGATGAGCATGTTTGCAATGTTGTTAGTATGAATTCCTTGAATATCCATGATGCTAATGATATGCAAAGCCACAAGCTTGGGGAAGCTATGTTTGATGAAGATGATATTTTTTTGTCCCCCAAGCTTTGATGAGAAAATTTACTATGATGAAAGCATGCCTCCTATCTATGATGATTATTGTGATGACACGTATGCTATAAAGAATAATGATAACCATGAAACTTGTCATCTTGATCTTAATTCTCAATCATATGATAGTTATTTTGTTGAGTTTGCTCCCACTACTATTCCGAATGAGAAGAATTTTGCTTATGTGGAGAGTAATAAATTTTCTATGCTAGTAGATCATGAAAAGAATGCTTTAGGTGCTGGTTATATTGTTGAATTCATTCATGATGCTATTGAAAATTATTATGAGGGAGGAACATATGCTTCTAAATATTGCAATAATATCAAGTTTCCTCTCTATGTGCTTAAAGTCTTGAAGTTATGCTTGTTTTACCTTCTTATGCAAGTTGATTATTGTTCCCATAAGTTGTTTGCTCACAAAATCCCTATGCATAGGAAGTGGGTTAGACTTAAATGTGCTAGTCATATTCTTCATGATTCTCTCTTTATGTTTCAATTCTTATCTTTTATGTGAGCATCATTGAAATCATCATGCCTAGCTAGGGGCGTTAAACGTTAGCGCTTGTTGGGAGGCAACCCAATTTTATTTTAGTTTCTTGCTTTTTGGTTCTCTTTAGGAATAAATAATCCATCTAGCTTCTGTTTAGATGTGGTTTTGTGTTTTAATTAGTGTTTGTGCCAAGTAGAACCTTTGGGAAGACTTGGGTGAAGTCTTTATGATCACGCTGTGAAAAACAGAAACTTTAGCGCTCACAATATTAGCTTCAACTTTTTACCGGAGAGCGATATTTAGTTTATTATTTTTGCAGATGATTACTAGACAAATTAATCAGGTCCAACAATTTATTTTAGAATTTTTGGTGTTCCAGAAGTTTGCGTTAGTTACAGATTACTATAGACTGTTCTGTTTTTGACAGATTCTGTTTTTCTTGTGTTGTTTGCTTATTTTGATGAATCTATGGCTAGCAAAATAGTTTATAAACCATAGAGAAGTTGGAATACAGTAAGTTTAACACCAATATAAATAAAGAATGAGTTCATTACAGTACCTAGAAGTGGTGTTTTGTTTTCTTTCGCTAACGGAGCTCACGAGTTTTCTGTTAAGTTTTGTGTTGTGAAGTTGTAAAGATTCGATGGATTATGGAACAAGGAGTGGCAAGAGCCTAATATTGGGGATGCCCAAGGCACCCCAAGGTAATATTCAAGGATAATCAAGAGCCCAAGCTTGGGTATGCCCCGGGTTGCATCCCCTCTTTCGTCTTTGTTCATCGGTAACTTTACTTGGAGCTATATTTTTATTCACCACATGATATGTGTTTTGCTTGGAGCGTCATTTTATTTTCTTTAGCTTTGCTTGCTGTTAGTTAGAATAGTGTTTTTCATCTTTAGTTTCAATAAAAAAAGTCAAGGATAGCCTTTGCCATGCTTATTTTGCTAGTATACATGTTGCTGTTTGAAAACAGAAAGTTTACCGATGTTGCAAAAATTCCCTAGAAAATTCAGAGAGTGGTATAATGTTGAATCTTTTTGCATATTGAGCTCTGATAAATTTATTACAGTGGAAATTTTAGTTCATAATTTTTGGAGTTAGGGAAGTATGATGAATCTTGCATTCTTTACAGACTGTACTGTTTTGGCAGATTGCTGTTATGTTTGCGTTGTTTGCATATGTTTGCTTGTTTAATGATTCTATTTGAGGATAGGAGTACTAAATATGCAGAGGCATTTAGTATGCAATAATAATTTTAGTGATTTGTTACAGTAGAAAATGATATGGTTTTGCATTGGTTTATACTAACCTATCTCACGAGTTCTTGTTGAGTTTGGTGTGGATGAAGCTTTTGATAAAAAGAGAAACCATGATATGAGAGGAATTAAGGAGACACAAAAGTTCAAGCTTCGGGATGCCCAAGGCACCCTAAGGTAATATTGTCGGTGTTCTGGGAACGGGGGTACCCAGACTTGCCTGCCTGCGGCCTGCGGCGTGGCTCAAGGAGTGGCCCAGTACGTCCCATCTTCATCAACACAAGCTCAAGACCCTCGCGAGGGGCCAATCCTCGCGGGGCGGACGACAGGAAGCTTCCTCAGGCACGGCCTCGTCAGGCTGACTCGCGAGGAGGCAGAGAGATCAAGGCGGGGTACCTCATGAGGTGCCCATGACGCAAGCCATGACGACCGAGGGCGCCAGGCGGGCGCCAGCCCGCGCAGTGTCCTCATTTCCCCTTCGGTGCAAAGGAGGCAAGTGCAGGGCAAGGCATCAGGCAAAGGCAACCATTTCGGTGCAACAAGACCAAGACCAGCAGAATGGCAGGAAGGAGGTCATCGTGGAGCCCAAGCCGGCGTCACCGTCAGAGTCTTTGGCAGGCGAGGACCAACTTTAGTCAGGATAAGTGTACTAGATGTTCCCCTTCAAAATGGCCAATTGTTGGCGGCCTTCCCGCTCAATATTTGGGAAGAGGCCCAGGGCCTCCCTCTATAAATAGGACTAGCCGCCACCAAGGCAAGGGGACGGAAAAAGGAGAGAGTGGATCGGCATCTAGAGAGAGAGAGAAAGAGAGGCGACTAAACTCCCCAGGCAGTTCATCGCACCAGCTCAAGAACAGCCCCTCGCGAGGCTGTTCTCCCTTTGTACAGTTCATCATCAGCCTCAAAGGCAATCCACCACACCACACACTGGAGTAGGGTATTACACCACAATGGTGGCCTGAACCAGTATAAACTCCGTGTCCTCTGTGTTGTTCTTTGTGTAGTTTAGATCCTTGCGAGGCGACGAGATGTGGGTAGGTTGGAGGTGCGATCTCCGCGTGCACCCAGTAGTTGAACCTAGAGGGTCTGCCGGAACCCGAAATCCGACATTTGGCGAGCCAGGTAGGGGTGCACCGGAATCCGCCTTCCGCCGCCCTGCTCTTCGCCGCCCCTCGCATCCATGTCAGATGCTCGTCGAGCCCGCGCCGAGTGCCGGGCCGTTCTCGCTGCTCGCGTCGCCCAGACGGCCCCCGTCGGCGGCCGCCCCCGCCGTTCCCCATCGCCTGCCGTCAACGCCGCCACCGGCCCGGTGGGGAACGAGCAGCAGGCGTCGTCTCTGCATCCTTAGGTGCGGCGGGAAGGCCGCACCGTCAACCCGTCGCTGACTCCAGCCGGCTCTTCGTCCCACGCTCGTCGCGCTCCTGCGGATGCGCACGCCGCGTTGCTCCTGGCATGGGAACTCCTGCACTACCGTCCCGTTGACGACCTCTACGACGAGTGGCTCGCCCGCATCACCGAGATCGTCAGCGCCGCTGGGGGCTCCCCTGCGCCATCCCTTTCGCTGCACCGCGCCTCGCCTTGCGCGGGCGATGAAGCTCCGGGAGCGCCACAGCCGCCTCCCCCTCAAGAAGGAGCCTTGGCCCCAAGGCGTGTGGCCCCTGGGCGGAACCCACTCCGTCCGGCACCAGCACAACAAGAGAAGAGCTGCCAAGAGGTCCCTCGTCCCCAAGAAGCTGCCTGAGTGCTCCCCCGCACCGGCCCGTCACGACCACGCTCCTGCTCCAGCGCACCAAGACCCCGCGCTGCTCCTGGCGGCAGCGCATGGAGACCCCCAAGATCATGCCCTTCATCACCAAAGGCCTCCCGTGGCCACTGCAGGCTGACGTGCCTTCACCGCCGAGCTGCACAGCATGGCCTGGCCGGGCAAGTTCAAGCCAGACCTGCCCCCACGCTACGATGGCACGGCCGACCCTGCGGAGTTCCTCCAGCTCTATGAGCTGGGCATCGAAGCCGCCAACGGGGACGTGAAGGTCATGGCGAACTGGTTTCCCATGGCGCTCAATGACGGTGCCCGCACTTTGGCTCCCGAACCTCGGCTCTCGCACGATTTCCTCACGGAACAAGATGCGCACCGATTCATCGCCAACTTCCAAGGCACTCCGCGATCGGCCCCGACCATGAGTGACTTGCGCCGCATCAAGCGATAGTCGGGGAGACCTGCGAAGTTCATCCAACGTTTCAACAACGCCCGCCTTAAGATCCCCAGGGTGTCTGAGGAGGCCATCATCTCAGCCTTCTCCGACAGTGTGCGCGACGTCAAGATGAAGGAAGAGCTCGCGATCCATGAAGACCTGTGCACATCCCTGGAGCTGTTCAACTTGGCGACCAAGTGCGCCAGGGCTGAGGAATGACACCTTTCCCTCCTTGAGCTGCCGGCTTCCAACCCAGAAGAGAAGAAGCCCAAGGTCAAGGACGTGAAGCGCAAGGGGGCTGCCATGCTTGCAGCAGAGCCGGACACCAAGCGAGGAAGGGATCATCCTGAGTCATCCATAAGGCGGTCGGTATGCGTACCACGACCTCCACACCCACAACACCAACGAATGCTAAGAGCTCAGGGGCCGTCGCGGAACGTGCAGGCAGGCCGGGCCGACGCCCGAGCGCAGCGACCGGGGCTATGGCCGAGGAGGAGGAAGAGGTGGATGACAATGGGAAGACCGTGGCCCTCGCCAAGGGTGGCGTGACCGACCTCGCGAGGACTGCTGGCAGGATCCGCCTTGCGAGGGAGGTTGGCGGGACCCGCCTCGCGAGGGAGGCTGGAGAGATCAGCCTCGCGAGGATCGCCCGCAAGGCAACGCAGGCCTCCCTCCACTGCCACCGCAGCCAAGGAGAAATGAAGACCATCATCAGGACAAGGGGTGGGGGCTTCCGGGAGCAGCCGCAATCGCTTGCATCACAGGGTGGAGCTCAAACCCCAGCCTCTCAGCGCATCTTCAAGCAGTTCGCCCACGAAGTGAATGCAGTCCTCCCCAGGATCGAAGCCACACGCCACCTCAGGTGGTCAGCGTGCGCCATCACATTCAGCTCAGCGGATCAGCTCAAGTGCGCAGCCACAGCCGGAGTCCTCCCGATGCTTTGTTCCCCAATCATCAGCAATGTGCAAGTCATCAGGACCCTCATCGATGGCGGAGCAGGGCTCAATGTCCTGTCTGTCAAGACATTCAACAATCTCCAAGTGCCATACAATCAGCTTTAGCCAACCAAGCCTTTCTCCAGAGTCACTGATGGTTCCACAGTTCTGATAGGGCAGGTCCGCCTTCCTGTCACCTTCAAGACGCGCGACAACTACCACACCGAGCTCATTGACTTCGACATTGCTCACATTCACCTGCCGTACAATGCCATCCTCGGGTACCCAGCCCTGGCCAAGTTCATGGCCGTGACTCATCACGGCTACAATGTTCTCAAGATGCCAGGAAGCGGTGGAGTCATCACGGTGCCTTGTGAAGAGAGAGACGCAGTGTGTTCTCTGGAGCGTGCTTTCCAAGCCGCATCAATTGAAGACCCAGATCACAGGAGCGGGAATCTTCCCGAGGCTGCTCCTAAGAAGAAGAAGACGTTGTCTGGCCCGACCCCTCGGGAGGCAGGCCCATCAAGGTCCGCGCCTGTTCAGGGGGCACCTCCCTTTGTCGCATAGGAAGGCGCGCCCGGCGCCCTCTTCGAGCAAGGCTCGGGGGCTGAGGGAGTCCTGGACTAGGGGGTGTCCAGATAGCCGAACTATCATCTTTGGCCGGACTCCTGGACTATGAAGATACAAGATTGAAGACTTCGTGCCGTGTACGGATAGGACTTTCCTTGGCGTGGAAGGCAAGCTTGGCGATACGGATATGTAGATTTCCTACCATTGTAACCAACTCTGTGTAACCCTAACCCTATTCGGTGTCTATATAAACCGAAGGGTTTTAGTCCGTAGGGGGGACAACAATCATACCATAGGCTAGCTTCTAGGGTTTAGCCTCTCCGATCTCGTGGTAGATCTACTCTTGTACTACACATATCATCAATATTAATCAAGCAGGAGTAGGGTATTACCTCCATCGAGAGGGCGAACACAGGTAAAAACATCGTGTCCCTTGTCTCCTGTTACCATCCGCCTAGACGCACAGTTCGGGACCCCCTACCGAGATCCGCCGGTTTGACACCGACATTGGTGCTTTGATTGAGAGTTCCTACGTGTCATCACCTATAGGCCCGATGGCTCCTTCAATCATCAAGCAGCGCGATCCGGTGAGACTTTTCTCCCCGGACAGATCTTCGTATTCGGTGGCTTTGCGCTGCGGGCCAATTCGCTAGGCCATCTGGAGCAGATTGAAAGCTACGCCCCTGGCCATCAGGTCAGATTTGGAAGCCTGAACTATACGGCCGATGTCCGCGGAGATTTGATCTTCGACGGATTCGAACCATAGCCGAGCGCGCCCGCCTTTGTCTCGATGGATGCGATCTAGCTTCTGCCGCCCGAACAGCGCCACAGGCCGCACCAGTATCCGCTCCGACCCTTAATCCGGAGCCGGTTTCGCCGACCGAGGACGGTTGGTTGGACACAGCCTCGGGGGCTGAAATCTCCACGGCAATTGAGCCGAACACCATCCCTGTCCTTTGCGAAGCTCGTGACTCCCAGGTGCCGGACTCCTTTCTCGACTTTGAACCTCCCGCGCCTCTACCAGTCGAATCCGACTGGGCGCCGGTTATGGAGTTTACCGCCACGAACATCTTTCAGCACTCGCCCTTTGGCGATATGCTGAACTCATTAAAGTCTCTCTCTTTGTCACGGGAGCCCTGGCCGAACTATGGTCAGGAAGGTTGGGATTCGGACGACGAAGAAATTCAACGCCCTCTCACCACCACTTTGTAGCCAATGTCGATGATTTAACCGACATGCCCGACTTCGACTCCGAAGACATCGACGGTATGGACGACGGTTCCGGAGACGATCAAGAGCGCCCGCAGAGACGCTTTGGAAGGCCACCTCGTCATATAACATATACATGGTGGACATCCCAAAAGATGGGAATGGCGATGGAGCGGCGGAGGATGACCCTCCAAGAAACAACCCAAGCGCCGGCGTCGTGGCGCCGCTCTAAATCCGCCCACGGTAAAGCGGCGATTTCGCACGAGGGACAATAATACCCGGACAAGGTCAAGACGACCCCACCAGCAGGACTCGGCACAAGAGGAGGGAGAAGCAAGTCCGCTTTTCTGATGCGGCGAAGAAGAGGTAGAGGGCGATAATTATCGCCCCCTCCGAAGGCGAGGCAAGCCTCGATGGCGACGAATTCGTCGTGCGGAGGACCCGTCAAACAAGAGCGTTTTAAACGCGGGCTCATGGCCACGGCAAGCAGCCTCAAGAAAAGCAGCAACAGACTTAGAGCTGACCAAGACACGCTAGGCAGCGGATGGATGAAGTCCTTGCAGCGAAGAGTATGAACTTCGAACGCCCGTCAAAAGCTACCCCAAACGCAGGCCGTTGCCTCGATCGGAGGAGGAAGCACCCACGTCACCAACGACGACATGGCAGACCGGCCACCCGTGGCGCTGACGAAGAAGCCTCTCGGCCCTCCGCTCAAGCCACGCCCAGCGCCGCTCAAAAGTACCAAGGCACGGGAAAAGCGACCGGACTTGCGTAGATATATTGGAGGATAAGGAAAAGCATACAAGATCGATCTACAGATCGGCGTGGGCGCTAACGACTGGGATGATTACCGCCACGCCGGATCTGACAAACCCGGCCGGGCGAACCACGATGAGACAAAGCTCATATGAGCTACGTCGTGATATAGCCCAATCTGAGGCGCCAAGACACCCACCGTGCTTCACAGATGAAGTAATGGATCATCAAATCCTCGAGGGCTTCAAACCCGTAAACATCGAATCATACGATGGTACCACAGATCCTGCGATGCGGATCGAGGACTATCTCCTCCATATCCACATGGCCCGCGGTGATGATCTACATGCCATCAAATACCTCCCACTCAAGCTTAAAGGACCAGCTCGGCATTGGCTCAACAGCTTGCCAGAGAGTCAATCGGTTGTTGGGAGGACACGAAGCCGCATTCCTTGATAACTTCCGGGGCACATATATGTGCGACCACCGGGCGCCGATGACCTTAGCCATATAATTCAGCAGCGGAAGAATTGGCGAGACAATTACGGGCGCGGTTCCTAACAAAGAAAAATCAGTTAAATCATTTATGCGGATGCGTAGGCGCTAGCGATCTTCAAACACAACATCCATGACGAGTGGCTAGCCCGGCACTTAGGAAAGGAAAAGCGAAATCCATGGCAGCCCTCACCACACTCATGACTCGCTTTTGCGGAGAGGACAGCTGGCTAGCTCGAAGCAACAACTTGACCAAACACCACAGTAGTTCGGATACCAAGGACAGCAATGACAGGTCGCGTCAACGAAAGCATAAGCGTCGCATTAACGGTGATAATGCTGAAGATCTGACGATAAATGCGGATTCGTGAGGCTCTAAACCCGGTCAACGGAAGAAGCCATTCAAAAGAAATACCCAGGGCCCGTCCAACTTGGAGAAATAGATGAACTCTCATGCTTCACTTAGATTATTTTGAGAGTCGTTAATAGCATGGTAATTTGCTTAATATTAATATACTTGGTATTCAAGATATGTGAAACTTTCTTATGAGTGTGTTGAATACTAAGATAAGTTTGATGCTTGATAATTGTTTTGAGATATGGAGGTGATAATATCAAAGTCGTGCTAGTTGAGTAGTTGTGAATTTCAGAAATGCTTGTGTTGAAGTTTGCAAATCCCGTAGCATGCACGTATGGTTAAAGTTGTGTAACAAATTTGAAACATGAAGTGTACCTGGCTTGTGCATCCTTATGAGTGGCGGTCGGGGACGAGCGATGGTCTTTTCCTACCAATCTATCCCCTAGGAGCATGCACGTAGTACTTGATTTTTGATGACTTCTAAATTTTTGCAATAAGTATATGAGTTCTTTTGACTAATGTTGAGTCCATGGATTATACGCACTTTTACCTTTCCGTCTTTGCTAGCCTCTTGATTACCGTGCATTGCCCTTTCTCACCTTGAGAGCTGGTGCAAACTTCACGGTGCATCCAAACCCGTGATATGATAAGCTCTATCACACATAAACCTCCTTATATCTTCCTCAAAACAGCCACCATACCTACCTATTATGGCATTTCCATAGCCATTCCGAGATATATTGCCATGCAACTTTCCACCGTTCCGTTCATCATCATCATGACATACTTTACTTTTGTCATATTGCCATTGCATGATCATGTAGTTGACATCGTATTTGTGGCAAAGCCACCATGCATTATTTTTCATACATTTCACTCTTGATTCATTGCACCATCCGGTACACCGGAGGCATTCATATAGAGTCATATCTTGTTCTAGTTTCGAGTTGTAATCCTTATGTTGTAATCAATAGAAGTGTGACGATCATCATTATTAGAGCATTGCCGAATAAAAAAAAATAAAGGCCCAAAAAAAGAGAAAATAAATGAAAAGGGCAATGCTACTATCTCTTTTTCCACACTTGTGCTTCAAAGTAGCACCTTGTTCTTCATGTAGTGAGTCTCATATATTGTGCTTCAAAGTAGCACCTTGTTCTTCATGTAGTGAGTCTCATAAGTTGTCTTTTTCATACTAGTGGGAATTTTTCATTATAGAACTTGGCTTGTATATTCCTACGATGGGCTTCCTCAAATGCCGTAGGTCTTCATGAGCAAGCAAGTTGGATGCACACCCACTAGTTTTCTTTTGTTGAGCATTCATAGCTCTAGTGCATCCGTTGCATGGCAATCCCTACTCCTCATGTTGACATCAATTGATGGGCATCTCCATAGCCCGTTGATTATCCTCGTCAATATGAGACTTTCTCCTTTTTTTGTCTTCTCCACACAATCCCCATCATCATATTCTATAACACCCATAGTGCTATATCCATGGCTCACGCTCATGTATTGCGTGAAGGTTGAAAAAGTTTGAGATTATTTAAGTATGAAACAATTGCTTGGATTGTCATCGGGGGTATAGAAGTTTGGAACATCTTTGTGTGTGAAAATGAAGCATAGCCTAACTATATGATTTTATAGGGATGAACTTTCTTTTGCCATGCTATTTTGAGAAGACATAATTGCTTAGTTAGTATGCTTGAAGTATTATTATTTTTATGTCAATATGAACTTTTGTCTTGAATCTTTCGAATCTGAATATTCATAACACAAGTAAGAAGAATTACATTGAAATTATGCCAACTAGCATTCCACATCAAAAATTATCTTTTTATCATTTACCTACTCGAGGGGCGAGCAGAAATTAAGCTTAGGGATGCTTGATACGTCTCCAATGTATCTATAATTTTTGATTGCTCCATGCTATATTATCTACTATTTTAGGCAATATTGGGCTTTATTTTCCACTTTTATATTATTTTTGGGACTAACCTATTAACCGGAGGCCCAGCCCAGATTTGTTGTTTTATGCCTATTTCAGTGTTTCGAGGAAAAGGAATATCGAGGCGAGTCAAAACGAGCGAAATCAAGCTGGAGAAGTTATTTTGGAAGGAAACCCACCTAATGGACTTGGACCCCATGTTAGAAGATCACGGGAGGTGCTCACGAGGGTGGGGCGCCCCAGGCGCGCCCGCCTCGTGGGGCCCCGTAGCTCCACCGACGTACTCCTTTCAGCCATATATACCTACGTACCCTAAAACTTCCAGAACAGAAGATAGATCAGGAGTTCGGCCACCACAAGCCTCTGTAGCCACCAAAAACCTCTCGGGAGCCCGTTCCGGCACCCTGCCGGAGGGGGAACCCATCACCGGAGGCCATCTTCATCATCCCGGTGCTCTCCATGATGAGAAGGGAGTAGTTCACCCTCGGGGCTGAGGGTATGTACCAGTAGCTATGTGTTTTGATCTCTCTCTCTCGTGTTCTCTCTCGTGTTCCCTCTATGGCACGATCTTGATGTATCGCGAGCTTTGCTATTATAGTTGGATCTTATGTTGCTTCTTCCCCTCTACTCTCTTGTGATGAATTGAGTTTCCCTTTTGAAGTTATCTTATCGGATTGTGTCTTTTATGAGAACACTTGATGTATGTCTTGCCGTGCTTATCCGTGGTGACAATGGGATATCATGTGCCACTTGATGTATGTTTTGGTGACCAACTTGCGGGTTCCGCCCATGAACCTATGCATAGGGGTTGGCACACGTTCTTGATTCTCCGGTATAAACTTTGGGGCTCTCTTTGAAGTACTTTTATGTTGGTTGGATAAATCTGAGATTGTGTGATGCATATCGTATAATCATGCCCACGGATACTTGAGGTGACAATGGAGTATCTAGGTGACATTAGGGTTTTGGTTGATTTGTATCTTAAGGTGTTTTTCTAGTACGAACTCTACGGTTGTTTGTGACACTTATAGGAATAGCCCATGGATTGATTGGAAAGAATAACTTTGAGGTGGTTTCGTACCCTACCATAATCTCTTCGTTTGTTCTCCGCTATTAGTGACTTTGGAGTGACTCTTTGTTGCATGTTGAGGGTTAATTATGTGATCCAATTATGTTATTATTGTTGACAGAACTTGCACTAGTGAAAGTATGAACCTTAGGCCTTGTTTCCTATCATTGCAATACCGTTTACGCTCACGTTTATCATTAGTTACCTTGCTGTTTTTATTATTTCAGATTACAAATACTTTTATCTACTATCCATATTGCACTTGTATCACCATCTCTTCGCCGAACTAGTGCACCTATACAATTTACCATTGTATTGGGTGTGTTGGGGACACAAGAGACTCTTTGTTATTTGGTTGCAGGGTTGCTTGAGAGAGACCATCTTCATCCTACGCCTCCTGCGGATTGATAAACCTTAGGTCATCCACTTGAGGGAAATTTGCTACTGTCCTACAAACCTGTGCACTTGCAGGCCCAACAACGTCTACAAGAAGAAGGTTGCGTAGTAGACATCAGTAGGCTCTCGATCGGGTTGGATCAAGCTAAGATGAGATGCCTATGCTATGGTGGCTAGCCCTACTTATATAGGCCCTGGTCCTCTTCCCAAATATCGAGCGGGAAGGGAGCCAACAATGGCGGGAAAATTTGAAGGGGGACAGCTAGTACAAGCTATCCAGACAAAAGCAGTCTTCGCCTGCGAAAAGCTCTGGTGGTGACGCTGCCTTGGGCTCCATGATGACCTCCGCCTTGCCGTCCTCCTGGTCTTGGCCTCGTTGCACCAATATAGCAACCTTCACCTAATGCCTCGGTACTCTTCGCCTGCGCTGGCCTCCTTAGCACCAAAGAGGAAATAAGGGCCAGGCTACTGGCCTTGTGGCGCTTCACTTTGGTGTTGTTCGTCATGGCTCACGTCATGAGAGCCTTGTGAGGTTTGCCCCGCCTTGATATCTCCGCTCCTAGTGAGCCTACCTGGCTAGGCTACTCCAGAGGAGGTCTTGCGTTGGATGCCTTGTTGTGAAGGTGGGCGTCTGACTCTTGGCTTAGCCACATTGTGGGCATAAGCGAGGCAAGTGCAGGGACCCCCGTTCCCAAAACGCCGACAGTAGCCCAGAGCCCAAGGTGCGCTCGGGCAGCTCCTTGGCGAAGCCAAGGGTCAAGTTCGAAGCACCGCGGGCCCCAAAAGCCTGCGGCCTCGGTTGACGCGTGGCGGTTGATTGGACGTTGGTGCCTCCGCTTCCCCATGCTGCCTTTGAATCCTCCTGGCTATGCGGCCCCTGCGGCCTACATAGTTATTCCTCCATCGCCGGCACCTTGCTTCCCCAATTCCCTGCTTCCTTGTGGCTCTGCTTCCCTTCTCCAATCGGGCCTGCCCTCCTCCTGCTTCGTTGCCATGGCGCCAAAACAGGCGGGCAAGGGGAAGAAGCCAATGTCTTCGTCCGGCGCACCTCCAGCTGTTGAGCCGGCGCTAGGCCGATCTCGGGTGCTCAACGACGAGGTCATGGACAAGGTGCGTCTGATGCTCGCTTCCAGCTTCAGCGAGTGGGGAGAGACGATGGCTTGGCCTGCGTCTCGCACCGGCATGGCTCGGGCAGCCACCGAGGTCCCAATCTTCATAGATGCCCTCTGGGCTGGCCTGATTTCTCCCTTCTCTGCCTTCCTCAACGCGGTGCTAGAGCATTACCAGATGCACATGCTGCATATTGACCCCCAATCGGTGACTCTTCTTGCTGTCTTCGCCTTCGTGTGCGAATCCATGGTGGGCATCGCTCCTTCGGTGGCCCTCCTCCGTCACTTCTTCTCATTGCATCTTGCCGACCCTCAGCAATGCTTCGGGTGCGTGAGCTTCCATGCCATGGCTGCGACCGCGGGCGCGGGGATTGACTTCGAGCTCCTTTCATCCACGAGCGAGTTTCGTACACGATGGGTGTTGTCGATGCCGGCGTGCTCAGCCCCCTGCTTCATGCTCCGGCGGGGCCTGCTGTTCCAAACTCCGGTTGGGGCCATCAAAAGCTCACGAGCCCCCACCTTGCTCCTGTCTGGGCCAGGCTGAGGATGTTGAACGACCGTGGCGTGACTGCGCCTATGGTGGTGAAGGAGTTGATCAGCGCCGAAGTCGCTTCTGCTTGGCCGCCATTCCGCTGATGTGGGCCTTGCTCGTGATCAGGACCACATGAGGTTTTAGGAGGAAGGGCTTCCTCTTAAGACGCGGGAGACGGTGCTCATGGTTCTGACAGGTATCCCTCTGCCAGACGACATGCCCAGGAAGAGCTGCCTGCTGTACCGTTGTGAGAACAAGGATGAGTTTGTCGCGAGCATGCCCTCCTTTGATGAGTGGGGCCTGCGCCCGATCGGCCTGGTGGGGCCCCACGGGAACCCCGTCGACGTGGTCCCCCTCCTCGCCACCGGTGCCGAGCTCGCCCCAGGTGAGGGTGCTGGAGGGCAGGCTCCGATGGAGGCCGGCGGCCCTAGCACTGAAGATCACATGCCGGATGGCGATCCTGGGGTGTCATCTTCTGGGGCCTGCGCCCCCCCCCCCCCTCCTGAGGCGCTGATTATTGAGGAGGCGCAGCATGCGGCTCCCGAGGCCAAGGTTCCAGGGGCCTCGGGAGGTTGTGGTGAGATGGTGCCCGGTTGTTTGCCGCAACTAGGCACCTCTGAAGGTATCCTTCCAGGCTCTTCTCCGGCCCCTCTGTGCACCGGCCGTCACGTCCAGCGTTCGGTCGTCTTTGTGTGGACTTCGGTGAGCTCCGTAAGTGGAAAGGATCCCCTAGCGGTAGCAGCATCTTCGGGCCACTGAAGCGACGAAAGTACATCGCCATTGACGCGTAAGTACGTTGTTGTCACGGCTTCCTACGCGTTGCTTTCTTGTCCTGACATCGCTTCTCCATGGCTCCTTCCGCTGAAGCTGTTGCGTTTCCCGAGAAGCGGCCTCCTCCTTCATCAACTCTTCTGCCAGCCTCGAGCGCTCCGAGTCCGCTTGTCGCCCCCGGAGTAGGGTTGGTTGAAGGGGCACTCATGCCTTCTTGGCGTGCTGAACCTGCGGCCCTGTCGCTCCTTCCCCCCGGTTTGGTGTGGAGCTTGGCAGGCGTGCCCAAGACTCCTCTGCTGGTCATGGACGGCAATTTGTTGGCTTTGATCTTCGGCTCCTCTTCAAGCAGCGGGCCCCGGTCAGCTTGGGCTCCTCGCGAAGACTGGTTAACACCAGGCTCGGCGTCAGCCCCCAGCCCCCTGCCTGGAGGGGGCGCACCACTTGGCGCCACACCCGCAGCCCCCGAGGCGGAGGACGAGCTGGGCCGAGCGTTCGAGCTCGAGCGCGGGCGGAGCGTGGTTCATCACGAGCTCTTCCAGGAGGTGATGGGCGCAATGTGTCGACTTGGTGAAGAAGTCGTGAGTCTCGATTCACGTCTTGAGGCTGAAGGTCTCCGGCTGGCGGAGGAGCGGCGCAAGCTGAAGGTGGCCATCAACCTCGGCCGCTATCAACGCGACCTTGAGAATGCGAATGCCGAGGCGTCTCTCAAGGTTTCCCATGAAGCCCGCTCACGAGCTTTGGACGAGGCTCGCGAGGCTGACCGCCGCCACGAGGCTGCGGAGAAGCGCGTGTGGGAGCTCCAGGCCTGGAGCGCGTCTCTTGAGCAGCAGTGGAGGCGCCAGCAGGCCGCTCTTGCGTCGCTAAGGGAATGCCAGCGGAGGAAGAGGAGGTCCGGAAGCGTGAGGCGCTGCCACAGAGGCCGTGGAGCGCAGCCTCGAGCTCGAGCAACTGGAGACGAGGGAGCGTCAAGTTGCCCAAGCAGAAGATGCCGTCGGGGCTCGCGAGGCTAGAGTCGAGGAGGAGGTTGATCGCCGGGTGGCCGAGGTTCGCGCAGATCTGGAGGGTAGGTACGACCTGAAGCTGAAGCTCGCAGGCGCGGAGGATGAGGGCAGGGCCGCTGCCCTCAGGCCCAGGTTGGACGAGGCTGAGAGGCGTGCGGAAGCCACGGCCGCCGCCCTGGTTACGGCGCAGGCGGACTTGGCCTCCGCCCGCGCCAAGCTGCGTTCCCTCCGGAGGCGGGTTGATGATGCAGAGGCCGTGGCGAGGCAAAACACGGAGGAAGTGCTCCAGCGGCGAACGCTGGAGCGCGAGCATGCCCCTATGCTTCAGGATCTCCGGAACAGGGCCAATATCGCCCTGGGCCATATTTGCGACGTGGAGGCACCGACCCCTCACTCGAATGATTATGCCAGCCACCTGACCTTCTTCACCGAGGTTGCGACGCGCCTGGAGGCTCGATCTGCCAGAGCTCGCCAGCTTGTGGAGGAAAGGGGGTGTGGCCTGCTCGAGCGCGCTTTCTCCCATGTCTTCAGCCACCTCCTGAATGTCGACCCCAACTTTGATTTCGACGCCGCCATCGCCCCCGTACCCACGGGTCCGGGGCAACCTAGCGCCTTGGGTTGAGGACAATGTGGACGCGTTGGTCAGGGCCTTCACTTCGGAGGATGACGCGGTGGTGGTCGTCGCAGACGAAGGCGACGTGGTTGACGATGGCGTCGGGGGCGTCACCGGCGGTGGCGACGTTGCCGATGAAGACGATGATGACGCGAGGCGATGCGTCCAAGGGTGACGTAGCGAGCAACATTTTTGGCTGATCCCATGTTCTCCTGTCGTTTCATCCTGCACATGAAGCTCAGGCAGGGCCCTTGGAAAACTTGTAAGAGCATTTTGGGAGGGGGAGCCCCTCATGTAAGCAAATTGCAGTTTTTACTTTCCCATGCGATGTGAGTTTGTGTCCTCGTGAACTTGTGAATCCGGATGCGAGTTCTCTGCCTTGGTTTACCTTAGTCAGCGCCAGATTTGAGCTGGGCTGCAACGTGTCGAGTTCCTAAGAACCCTGCGGAGCTCGTCGCCCCGTCAGAAGGGGCCCCACTAGAGCTGAGCACCAGTTGTAGTGCTTGTGCGCAGTTGGCGTGCGCGCTTCGTGCTATCCCGCTCGTGAGGAGCTCGTGAGGGGAAGGCGATGGACATGAGTCCTAGTCAAAACGAGATCCAGAAGGCAAGAACTTGCTCGAACAAGAAAAGTCTCCCCCCGCGCGCATCAATAAAAACTCAGCTTCAACTCAAATCCAGATCCAAAAGGCAAAGCTACACAGAGAGAGATCCAAAGCAAAAGGCCGCGTCGGCACCTAGTCTAGTCTTCTGGTCTTCAAGGCTTCTCACCGGCGCGGAGCTAAGTGCTGTCACTAGGCGTGGGAGGGAGCCCCAGGGCCTGAGGCTAGCACCCCTGAGACTTCGGGGCATGTACAGCCGCAACTCATTATTACGTGAGAGTGTCACGGGCGGAGAGCTTCACAGGCACTGGGCCTTCTTCACAGGTACAGGCCTTGCTTCATATCGCCATACGAGGGCCCCTCCTTGCACCACCCTTGACCTCCTTTGGGCCGACCGGTCACCGGGACGACACAAAGGAGGGAAAGGGGACGCCAGCGGTGCCCCCGGTGACCACAGGTCCTCTACCGGGGGAAGGGTTGTCGAGGCCTCCCCGGCAGAGGGCCTACCTCCGGGTGTCGCCAGGCGTCACGCACCGCGGGAGGGGCCTTGCTCCTGGCTTCCTCCCGGCGGCCTCCAGTGTGTCTCCCTTGTCGGAACGGATCTTTGCCCGTGCAGTCGTCGATCGGCCAGCTGCAACTTTGAGTCATCTGCAGCCCATGGTTAGCATAAGCCTGTTCCTGAGAGATTAGCGGTACCCTGTAGTTGCCGTTGCCAGCGTATCCATCGTTCTCCATTGGTTCTTGGAAGGCTTCGACTCCTAGCGCCCCCTCTCCCCAATCTTCTCCAATGAAGCAGGCCAGTGCGTCCTGCAGTGCGTAGCCTTGGTCCATCATGCGGGGCACGTAGGCTTCCGGGGCCGTCACCCCGAACACCTCGCCGTGGTGCCCCACGCTCCGTGTTGCTCGGCCCATGGTGGCGTCCTGGGGATGACAGCACGGCATCCGGCTGGGACCATGGAGGGCGACACTTGCGCCCGTGCCCGTCACGGGCGGCATGGGGGAGTCAGAGCCCCCTACGCTGCTGGCCGTGCTGATGTTGATGAAGCCCCCGGGCGTAGTTGATGGCGCGCGGATGTGGTGTGGTTCGCCGCGCAGCCCTGCAGTGGCTTGGGGAGGAAGTCGATAGCATAAGGGTGGTGCTCCCGATGCCGCTGCATCCAGCAGCTCGGCAACACGCTCCAGCAGTGTGTCCTGGTCGCTTTCCATCAGCCTGCACCGCAGCAGCTCCCTTGCCACGGTGAGCACTACCCGCATGTTTGCTTGCTCCCGCCATGAGTGCGGCGCCGTTGCTGCGGCATGGCTCGCTGCTCTTGCGGCGGCCCGTACCTCCTGTGGGGTGAGGGTGGACGATGCCTGGCCGCTGCCCGCGCCCGGCGGAGTTTGGCGGCGCCCGTGCTGCCTGGAGTGCGGGGTCGAGACCTTCATGGGCAAGCGGCGCTGCCCGGGCTGGCCAGGCTGCCCAGCGGTTGGAGCCGGCCCTTGGGTCGTCATACATCGTGGCTGGGGAGCGTCACGAGCTGGCCGGTGGAGGAGGAGCTCCGGCGCCCCCCTACCTGGCGCGCCAAATGTCGGGTGTGGGGTTCCGGCAGACCCTTGAGGTTCGAACACTAGGGTGCTCGCGAAGCCTTTCTCTCCTACCGATCTACGCCCTAGCTCGCTAAGATCTTGCGGACGAACTCGACGAACTCGCAACACAGAAAAGACACGAGGTTTATACTGGTTCGGGCCACCGTTGTGGTGTAATACCCTACTCCGGTATGGTGGTGGTGGATTGCCTCTGGGGCGGATGATGAACAGTACAAAGGGAAGAACAGCCTCCTGAGGTTGAGGTGTTCTTGTGAGTAGGCTCTTGGTCGGGTTGGATCAAGCTAAGATGAGATGCCTCTACTATGGTGGCTAGCTCTACTTATATAGGCCCTGGTCCTCTTCCCAAATATCGAGCGGGAAGGGAGCCAACAAATGAGCGGAAATTTGAAGGGGACAGCTAGTACAAGCTATCCTGACAAAAGCGGTCTTCGCCTGCGAAAAGCTCTGGTGGTGACGCTGCCTTGGGCTCCATGATGACCGCCGCCTTGCCGTCCTCCTAGTCTTGGTCTCGTTGCACCAATATAGCAACCTTTGCCTGATGCCTCGGTACTCTTCGCCTGCGTTGGCCTCCTTAGCACCAAAGAGGAAATAAGGGGCTGCGTCTTGCTGGCCCCCGCTGGCACCGCTTTGGTGTCGTTCGTCATGGTTCACATCACGAAAGCCTCGTGAGGTTTGCCCCGCCTTGATATCTCCGCTCCTCGTGAGCCTGTCTGGCTAGGCTACTCTAGAGGAGGTCTTGTGTTGTCCGCCTCGCGAGGCTTGGACCCTCGCGAGGGTCTTGGATGCCTTGTTGACGAAGGTGGGCCATACGGCCTACTGGCTTAGCCACGCTGTGGGCCGTAGGCAGGCAAGTCTGGGGACCCCCGTTCCCAGAACGCTGACAGAACTCGTCCTTGTCGGCGTTCTAGGAACGGGGGTACCTAGACTTGCCTGCCTGCGGCCTGCGGCGTGGCTCAAGGGGTGACCCAGTACGACCCATCTTCATCAACACAAGCTCAAGACCCTCGCGAGGGGCCAAGCCTCGCGGGGCGGATGACATGAAGCTTCCTCGGGCACGGCCTCTTCAGGCTGGCTCGCGAGGAGGCGGAGAGATCAAGGCGGGGTACCTCATGAGGTGCCCATGACGCAAGCCATGACGACCAAGGGCGCCAGGCGGGCACCAGCCCGCGCAGTGTCCTCATTTCCTCTTTGGTGCAAAGGGGGCAAGCACAGGCGAGAGCATCAAGCAAAGGCGTCCGTTTCAGTGCAACAAGACCAAGACCGTCGCAACGGCAGGAAGGAAGTCATCATGGAGCCCAAGACGGCGTCATCACCAGAGCCTTTGACAGACGAGCACCAACTTTAATCAGGATAAGTGTACCAGATGTTCCCCTTCAAAATGGCCAATTGTTGGCGCCCTTCCCGCTCAATATTTGGGAAGAGGCTCGGGGCCTCTGACTATAAATAGGACTAGCCACCCACAGGGTAGGGGGATCAAAAACCTTGAACAGAGCTAGAGATCAAGCAATCTACAGAGAGAGAGAGAGAGCCTCTTGAACTCCCCTAGCAGTTCATCGCACCGGCCAGAAACAGACCCTCGCAAGGCTATTCTCCTTGTCTTGTTCATCATCAGCCCAAGAGGCAATCCACCACACCACACCTTTGGAGTAGGGTGTTACACCACAATGGTGGCCCGAACCTGTATAAACCTTGTGTCTCTTGTGTTGTTCCTTTGGTAGTTTAGATCCTAAGCGGCTGACGAGGTGCAGGTCGGTAGGGGTGAGATCTCCGCGTGCACCCGAGTTCGAACCTAGAGGGTCTGCGGAACCCGAAATCCGACATTTGGCGCACGGTAGGGGTGCACGGAATCCGTCTTCCGCCGCCTGTTCTTCGCCGCCCATCGCATCCATGTCGAGGCGCTTGTCGGGCCAGCCGGCGTCAGGCGCTCGCTACCGCGTGTGAGACGGCCCCGTCGGCCGCCCCACGTTCCCGTTACTGCCGTCAACGCCGCTACGGCCCGGTGAGAGCGAGCAACAAGCATCGTCGGTGTCCGTCCGAAGTAGGCGAGGCGGCTATCTGCTACTCCTTCACTCGCCCCAGCTGGTTCTTCGTCTCGCGCGCCCATGGAGGCTCGGGCCTCGCTCATCGCGGCAAACGAGCTCCTGCGCTACTGCCCTGTCGACAACGTCTATGAAGAGTGGCTCGACCGCATCGCCAAGCTCGTCCACGCCGCAGGGGGCTCCCCGCGCCGTCCTTCTCGCTGCACCGCCCGCCTGCCTTGGCGATGAAGCTAAGGGCGCCACCGCCTCCCCCTCAAGAAGGCGCCCTGGCCCCAAGGCGCGTGGCCCCTGGGTAGGACCCACTCCGTCCAGCACTAGCGCAGCAAGAGCAGAGCTGTCAAGAGGTCCCTCGCCCCCAAGAAGCTGCCCGAGTGCTCCCTGCGTCGGCCCGTCACGACCGCGCTCCTGCTCCAGCACGCCAAGACCCCGCGCTGCTCCCAGCGGCAGCGCATGGGGACCCGCAAGACCAGGCTCTTCATCACCAAAGGCCCCCCGTGGCCACAGCAGGCTGCCGCGCCTTCACCACCGAGTTGTGCAGCGTCGCGTGGCCCGGCAAGTTCAAGCCAGACCTACCTTCTCGCTACGACGGCACGGCCGACCCAGCGGAGTTCCTCCAGCTCTATGAGCTGGCATCGAAGCCACCAACGGGGACAAGAAGGTCATGGCGAACTGGTTTCCCATGGCACTCAAGGACGGGGCCCGCACCTGGCTCCTGAAGCTGGCTCCTGGCACGATCTCCTCCTGGGACGAGATGCGCACCCGCTTCATCGCCAACTTCCAACATACTCGTGACCGGCCTCCTGCCGTGAGCGACATGCGCCACATCAAGCAGCAGCCAGGGGAGACCTGCAGTACATCGACACTTCAACAACGACGCCTCAAGATTCCCAAGGTGACCGAGGAGGCCATCATCTCTGCCTTCTCCGGCGGTGTGCGTGGCGTCAAGATGAAGGAAGAGTGGCGATGCATGAAGATTTGTGCACATCCTTGGAGCTGTTCAACTTGGCGACCAAGTGCGCCCGAGCTGAGGAAGGACGCCTTTCCCTCCTCGAGCTGCCACCGCAGACCCGAAGAGAAGAAGCCCAAGGCCAGGGACGTGAAGCGCAAAGGGGCTGCCGTGCTCATGGCGAACCAGATACTGCGAGGCGGTAGATCAGCCCGAGTCTTCCAAGGGCAACCGATGCTTGTGTACCACGACCTCCACACCCACAACACCAACGAATGTCAAGAGCTCCGAGCCGTGCGAGAAGGGAGAATCGGTCGACGCCCGACCGCAGCTTGATCGAGGCTACGGCCGAGGAGGAGGAAGAAAGCAGGGGCGCTAGGAAGACCGTGGCCCTCGCCAAGGGTGGCGTGACCGACCTCGCGAGGATCGCTGGCGAGGATCAGCCTCGCGAGGAGGCTGGAGGGATCACCTCGCGAGGATCGCTGCAAGGAAATGCAGGCCTCCCTCCTCTGTCGCCCTGCCAAGGAGAAATGAGGACCATCATCAAGGCGAGGGGTTGGGGGCTTCCGAGGAGTGTGCGATCGCTTGCATCCTGGGCGGAGCTCAAGCCCCAGCCTCTCAACGCATCTTCAAGTAGTTCGCCCGCAAGGTGAATGCAGTCCTCCGCAAGCTCGAAGCCACGCGCCCTCTCAGGTGGTCAGTGTGCGCCATCATGTTCAGCTCAGCGGATCAGCTCAAGTCTTGTGACCACGGAGTCCTCCCGATGCTTTGTTCCCCAATCATCGCAATGTGCAAGTCACGGGACCCTCATCGATGGCGGGCGGGGCTCAATGTCCTGTCCGTAGAGACATTCAACAATCTCCAAGTGCCTTACAATCAGCTTGACCGACCAAGCCTTTCTCTGGAGTCACCGATGGCTCCACAGTTCCGATGGGCAGGTCCGCCGCGCCCGTCACCTTCGGGCGTCGCGACAACTACCGCACCGAGCTCATCGACTTCGATGTCGCCCACATTCGCCTGCCATACAATGCCATCCTCGGGTACCCAGCTCTGGCCAAGATCATGGTCGTGACTCATCACGGCTACAACGTCCTCAAGATGCCAGGAAGTGGCGGAGTCATCACGGTGCCTTGTGAAGAGAGAGACGCAGTGTGCCCCCTGGAGCGAGCTTTTTAAGCCGCGTCACTTGAAGACCCAGATCGCAGGAGCGGGAGGCTCCCCGAGACTGCTCCCAAGAAGAAGAAGGCATCGCCAGGCTCGACCCCTCGGGAGGCAGGCCCCTCAGGGTCCGCGCCTGTTTAGGGGGCACCTCCTTCTGCCGCATAGGAAGGCGCGCCCGGCGCCCTCCTCAAGCAAGGCTCGGGGGCTCTCTCCTGGAGGGCCACCGACCTTGCTAGGGTCATGAGGGAGGCGCTTGGGCACCACTTGGATGCGTGTTTCAAAGCACGTTTCCCTCAGGAAGGAGGCGAGGCAAGGAGGGCCAAACCCTCGGGAGTTCGTCGGCCCGGATCATTCGGGAGCTGCAGGAGTCAAGAGTCATGAGTGGCAGCCGCCGCTTACCAGCTGTAGCTCCCCATCCCGGCGAGGATGGTGGGCTGCAGCGTCTGCATCAACATACCGAGGCTCAACCGAGCCGCCTCTCGAGGCGCTTCGGCCCTCGTGCGTGGGGGCGCTCTGAAGGTCCACCCATAGCTATGTTCGCATGCCCTACGGCGTGCGTCAGAAGCAGCCGCCACGCCCGGCGCCTCATGGGGAGCATCACTGGAGGCTCAAGAGGCCAGGCGTTCCGCAGCCTGGCGGAGATGGAGATGGTCGCGAGGAGCCACCAGGCGCCCGGAGCCTCCCGAGGCTCTGGGCACTGGGGCTCGTGAAGATCGGCTTCCGCAGCCCATGGCGTCCGCTACTTCAAAGCATCGCCGTCCTCAACGTTATCGGTGACATCCTTCTAGTTTTCATTTCGGTGGGGCGCCCCAGGGCTGCATTATTCCCAGGCCGCGTGGGTCCGTCCCTGCGGCGTGTATCCCTTTTACTTCATGTTCCTGGCTTACTTTGTTGGGGGCGCCCCTCGGGCTGCATCATCCCCAAGTCGCTCGGGTCAGACCCAGCGGCATGTATCCCTCTTGCGTTTATTTGTGGGCCATGCGTTCGACCCATCATGCTTGTTATTTGATGCTGTCCACGGCACCTTCTTCCTCCATGTCGGCCACTTGCACGTTAAAGGGGGGGGGTACCTGAGCATCGCGACTCATGGGAGCCTACTGGCTCTCCAGCCCTCACCCTCTGGCCTTGTCCACGGCATCGCGACCTGGCATACCAGCGATGGCTGAGACCGCTTCGAGGCCGGGACCGAGGACATAGGCGTCGGCATCTAACCAAATTTGCAGGAACACATCACAAGTTAAGGCCCGGTGCTGGCGCAACCCGCCTTGAGGTAGGGGCCCGTGAGTCCAGCTGGCTCACGGGTGCCCAGATACACCTAGTCAGGCCCTACCGTGCCAGCCACGTATCAGGGCGGGGATGTACACGCCCCGTGGGCTCCTCCCGGAGGAGAGCCCCCTCCCACGCACCAATGGAAGCACCATGCTCCACGCTGGCTGACAACACTGCCGAGGAGCGGCTATGCCCGTACACATACGGAAGCGCTATGCTCCGTCTTTGGTGATAAACAAGCGAGGTGGCCTGGCCACATCAACCTCGAGGATCCCGAGCTCAATGTCGGCCTCGTCGCATAGCGCCTCCCTCGGGAGTGCAGCGAGCGAGGGCTGCAGGGGGCTACGCACAGGTCACGCCCGGATGCCGCCACCCGGCCAGGCCCCTCGGGCCTGGTTCGTCGCCACGTCCCTCCCGGCCGGAGCCAAGGTGCGAAGGCCGTTTGAGCGTCGAGGGGACTCCTGAGCATCGCGACTCGAGAGCCTAACTGGTCACGTAGCCCCTCACTCCTTAGTTCCGAAGGCTAACGGCGGTTGAGGTATCTTGTGAGGCCGGGCTCTGCACCTGCGAGAATGGTAACTCCACCCATACATCGCACCTCCCTCCTTGCTGTTCGTGCGCCGAGGGGGCCTCGTGAGCCTCGCGACTCAGAGCCGCACTGGTCACGTAGCCCCTCACTCCTTGGTCCCGTCCTGGTTTCGGTCGGGGCTAATGGCGGCTGAGCTATCTTGTGAGGCCGGGCTCTGCCCGGCGTAGAACATAAGCAAGTAGGAAGGAAAAGCGCAAATCTCAAGGAATTCAAAAGGAAATATTACAGTCCATAACTGTTGTCACAACACCAAACGCAAGTTTAAACGCCTCCCCGAGGCATGATGCATGTTGCAGGAGCTGAAAGCAGAATAGGAGCCACAAGGGAGTCACTTGTTGACGGCGGAGCTACGCGGGGCGGGTTCGCCTCGTGAAGCCTTGAGACCGGCAGCGCCTCTCTTCGGCTTGGTGCTGAAGTCCCGGAACTTCGCCAGCAGAGCCTCCGCTCGACCCTTCACGACCTCGGCAGAGGCAGCGGCAAGCTCGCTGCTCACGGGTTCCAGCAGGCTATCGAGGTCGACATTGGGATCGCGAAGGTAGACGTGGGTAAGGCCAGCGTCGGTACTGCGAGAAAACGAGACCGCAGCGCCTCGGCCTCGGCCGTGGGGCCAAGGCCAAGGTGACATCTTCAAGAGCACCTGAGACCAGGAAGGGAAGCAGCTTAGCGGGGCCGTCCTCGGCGCCCGGCCAGCCAGGCTTTCGGGCGGCTGTCGTCGCGACCTCAGCAAGGTGCGAGCCTTCGCCTCCATCTCCGCAAAGGCCACGCGGTCCTCGGCGAGGACCCGCGCCTTGCCGTCCAGCTCGACCCTCTTCGCCTCCAACTCCTGCTCCAGCGCACCCAAGCGGTCACGGCGCCGGTTAAGGTTGGCACTCCGGTCCTTGACGACCACCTCGCGAGCCTTCATGTTCTCCTCCTTCTCTTGGCGAATGCGGGCCTCCTTGGCAAGCTGGTCACGCATGCCCTGCAGCTCGCCCTCCAGCGCCTTGCAGCGACCCCGGACATCGGCTACCTCCCCCAAGGCAACGTCGCGAGCAGCCTTCGCTCCAAGGACGGCCTGCTTCTCCTCGTCACAAGCCGTCGCGGCTTGAACCAGTGCCGCCCGAATCAATGCGTCAAAGCGAACCCAGCTGGAGGCCAGCTCCAAGCATCCGGCCACCAAGCGAGGGTCGGCGCCCAGAAGATCTTGCCGCCGGTCGATTCGGCGGCGGCACGATCCGGGGCGGTGGGAGGAGTCGGAGACATCGGTGGTGGAGTAGGAGGAGAGGACGGCAGCGTAACCACAACATCCTGAGGCGGGACCTTCTGCGCCCCTACAGCTGTGGCAGTGGCATCAGGCAAGGATACCTCGGGAGTCGCTTGGGCCATGGGGGTTGAGCTCGCCCCAGCTAGCTCCGCCAGGCCTCGCGAGGATGACCGGGCATGAGAGGCCCGTGTCTTGCCATCACCTTCTTTCGCGGGCGGAAGCACTACCCCAGATGAAGCCTCAGGAGCTCCCTTCAGCTTCTTCGCCGCAGGCGCCAGCCTAGCCAAGGAATACAGATATCAAGCCTCAGCGACAAAACAAGGAATAAAACAAGAATCAAGCAATTACTGGTCATCGCTCGCAGGCTCGAGCAACCTCCGGCCATACTTGAAACCCGAGAGCCGGCTGCAGGGATCAGACTCAAGAGGCCCGGGAGCAGGAGGCACGTCTGCGGATCGCCTCGGGCAGGCAGACCCGCGAGACCAGCCCGATCATGTCCGTCTTCGGGATCGGGGGAAAGCTCTTGCCGCCCCGCTCATCGCCATCCTCGTCATCGCTCGGCAAGAGGCGGAGAGCGCGGGACCTGCGCCGGGGGAGGGGCGCTCTCGACTCCCCGTCGGTCGCCTCCGAGTCAGGCCCCTCTTCCCGCTCCTCTTCTTCCTCCTCTCCGCTGGAGTCGCCGGAGGACACGTTCACTGTCGCCAGGGCCGCCGGGTCCTCGGGAACCTCCGCGGGCACGGGCCCGTCCCCATTGAAGACGGGCATGGAGTCCACCGCCTGCTCCCAATCATCTCGAAGGAACAGGGGTACAGGAGCGCCCTCCAGCCTCTCCCATGATGCAAGCCATGATGACCAAGGGCGCCACGCGGGCGCCAGCCCGCGCAGTGTCCTCATTTCCTCTTTGGTGCAAAGGGGGCAAGCGTAGGCAAGAGCATCAAGAAAAGGCATCTGTTTCGGTGCAACAAGACCAAGACCGTCGCAACGGCAGGAAGGAAGTCATCGTGGAGCCCAAGCCGGCGTCATCACCAGAGCCTTCGACAGGCAAGGACCAACTTTAGTCAGGATAAGTGTACCAGATGTTCCCCTTCAAAATGGCCATTTGTTGGCACCCTTCCCGCTCAATATTTGGGAAGAGGTCCGGGGCCTCTAACTATAAATAGGACTAGCCACCCACAGGGTAGGGGGACCAAAAACCTTGAACAGAGCTAGAGATCGAGCAATCTAGAGAGAGAGAGAGAGAGCGACTGAACTCCCCCTAGCAGTTCATCGCACCGGCCAAGAACAGACCCTCGCGAGGCTGTTCTCCCTTGTATTGTTCATCATCAGCCCAAGAGGCAATCCACCACACCACACCTTTGGAGTAGGGTGTTACACCACAATGGTGGCCCGAACCAGTATAAACCTTGTGTCTCTTGTGTTGTTCCTTTGGTAGTTTAGATCCTAGCGAGGCGACGAGGTGTAGGTCGGTAGGGGGTGAGATCTCCGCGTGCACCCTAGAGTTCGAACCTAGAGGGTCTGCCGGAACCCGAGATCCGACAGTCCTCCCCGCTCTGCCTGCTCACTAATCTCATGGGCCAGCTCGACGAACTGAATGGAAAAGGGACAGAGCAGTTTACCCAGGTTTGGGCCACCTTGTGGTGTAAAACCCTACTCCTGCTTTGTGCTAGATTGGCCTCGAGGGGCTGAGGATGAACTAGTACAATGGGAGAATAACCTCAGGAGGAGAGGTGTTCTTGTGCTTGATGAGCTGGTGGGTGTGAGGATGGATCTGAATGATCCGTCCCCTTCTACGGTGGTGGCTAGGTCCTATTTATAGTGGCCTTGGTCCTCTTCCCAAATGTAGGCGGGAAGGGATCCCAGAACGGCCAAATCCGTAGGGGGACAACTAGTACATGCTATCCTGACAAATGTAGTCTTCACCTGCAAAAGCCTTTGGTCGTGACACCGTGGTGGGCTCGGCGATGACCTCCATCCTGCCGTCCTGGCAGTCTTGGTCTTGTAGCACCTGAATAGAATCCTTTGGCTAATTCCTCGGGACTCCGCGCCTGTGCTTGCCTCCTTAGCACCAAAGATGAAACTAGTACACTGCACCCGCTGGCGCCCGCCTAGCCTTGGTCGTCATGGCACACGTCATCTGGACCTCACGAGGTGAGCCTTGCATAGAGATCTCCGCTCCTCGGGAGCCAGCCTAAGGAGGCCGCCCCTCATGGAGGTGTTGATGTCATCCTCCTCGCGAGGCTTGGCCCCTCACGAGGGTCTTGAGTTGTTGATGTTGAAGCTGGGCCGTACCAGGCCGTCGATGGAGCCATGTCGTGGGCCGCAGGCAACCAAGTCTGGGTTCCCCCTTCCCAGAACACCGACAGCCACAACGCCTAGATGTTTGAATTTCATTCCCATTTATTGCATGGGACCTAGAAATTCACCCAAGGACACACATGTTATTTTTCAACCAACTTTGGTGCACTGGAGCATGTGCTTGTAGTTCAAATTTGAAATATGCACATTAAATGCCCAAAAATTCAATTAATGTATAAAAAGGCCAAATGAACCAGGAATAATTCCAAATTTTAACACGACACTCGTATAGGTCTATGTTCCCTATGTAAAAAATCAAGGGGCGAGGCAGCGTATATCATTTCGCACACAAAGGTGACACGTCCCCCCTCGGGAACCACGAGTCTTCTCGAGAGAAGCTCTGGTTTGGAAGAAGCTTATACCAAAACGTGTCCAAATGTGGCCAATTTTTTTACCACAACATGTTGGTGCCATGAAATGACACCATGCCAAGTTTCATGATTTTCAGGTGAGTTTTGAATTTACAGGAATTTAAAAGCCAAGTTTCTCAATGTTCCCGGCCGAGCCATGACGCCGAGATGTTTGAATTTCATTCCCATTCTTGCATGGGACCTACCCAAAGACACACATTCGAGTTTTCAACAAAATTTGGTGCACTGGAGCATATGCTTGTAGTTCAGATTTGAATTATGCACATTAAATGCGTAGAAACTCAACTAATGCATAAAAATGCCAAACGAACCAGGAATAATTCCAAATTTAAACACGACACTCATGTAGTTGCATGTTCACTGTAGATAAATGTTCTAGCAATTCAAACACTATCCTTTCCCTCCATAACACCATTTTGTCTTTCAAAACATATTGAAAAAATCAGGTATACCACAATCAGTTTACTAGCAAGAATCGTGTGGGATGCGATATAAAATATTTTTGGCGCACCATCTTGTTTGGCTGATGCAGGAAGCTTCGTCGTGTACAGCCCACCGCCCGCGTGTGAACCACACTTGCGTGCCATTTTCTCGCGGCACCGAGCGAAATTTTTCTGCCACCGCGGAAATATCTAACTCCCCGCCCCCTCCCTCCCACCAAAAGCCACATTTCCACTTTTCCTCCTTGCTTTTCAAGTTCAAACCTTCACTGCTACTTACTGGTAGCTCAGCCTCCTCACCGGCGACCCTTCTTCTTGCAGCGTCGCCTCCTCATGGCTGACCCTTCTTCTTGCAGCGCCGCCTCCTCATGGGTGACCCTTCTCCTCGCAGCACCACCTCCTTGCCGCCGACCCTTCTTCTTGATGCGCGGCCTCCTTGCCGCCGACCCTTCTTCTTGATGCGCGGCCTCCTTGCCGCCGACCCTTCTTCTTGATGCGCGGCCTCCTTGTCGCCGACCCTTCTTCTTGTTGCGCGGCCTTGTCGATATGGTCCGGTAATCCACACCCCACCCACACCATCCTCCTCCTTCCCCGTCCCACATGCCCCGACCGACCGCGCGACACCTTTCGCCAAAATCACTGGCCCCGTCCTCCAATTAAGCACCGCCCATAGCAATTTTGCACATAGTATAACGTGGAGCTTAGTAGCATCTGGCAGCAGAGAAGCAAATCGCGGTCGCACGCGCGCACGAGGTCGCTATGGCTGCCATGCATGCCGACCGCCAGATCTTGGAGGAGCACCTCGTCTTCGAGGCCACCGTCGACACCGCCATGCTATTGTCTACTTTGAAATACAGTTCGTAATGTTTTCTCGAGGCCACCGCTAGTGCCTTCTAGTGATTTGTCCTCTGTAATGTTAATATGCAATCTGATGTTCAGTTAACAATTTGGTCCTCCGAAATGTAATGTTCAGTTAATAGTTTGGTCCAACAATGGCTAAATTTCATAGTATTGTTCGCAAGCATTCTTTGTTTTGTTAACTGTCTTATCTTCTAGTGCATGTTTCTATTCTGCAATGTCGTGCTCAGTTAACTATTTTGGTTTATTTGGTCTGCTGTCCATTTAACTGTTTGGTTCAATTCTGCAATTTGATTTTCATTTGTTGTGGGTACAATTTTGTACTGTTATGCATGTGAGAAATAAATCGAATTTGGTTGTACTCAATACATATTCTACTAATAGTATGGCAACTCTCAGTTAACCTGGTCAAGATCTTCCTTATATGTGTTGTAGGGAAACAATGGGAGACACTGCGCTTTACCATCGAGGTTTGCTCATGCATGGTCCTTTCACTAATAGCACATTATTGTGCAGTTGCAGGAATCACTCTAATATTTAGGTTTCTTACAATTTGGTATTGCACATGTAGGTCCTGCTGTCAGAGGCTTAGACCCACTGTTTGACCCATTTTGCATAGGGGGAAATAAGAGGTCCATGAATATCAGTCAAGTCAAGAAACTCAGAAAGATTGTTAGGATGAATAAACTTGCGACGAATAATAGCAAGATCTTTGTTTGCACAATTAAGAAGACATCAATTAACTATAGGATGGTACTAACTCTTTTACCTTGTTTTTACCCCTTGTGCCATTTCAAAATTTGTAACAGCGATTTATGCATATCTTTGTTTTCAGTACTTTTCAAAGTAGTTCACTGATGATTACCTCTCAAACCACCTGCATGGTCAAGAGGCGAGGAAGGTATTCATTCAACACCCACGATACAATATTGATGTCTTCCTGAAGAGGAAGAAGGTTGGGCGGGCAATTATCCATAGCCATTCAGCATCACTGAAGGCTCAATATTTGCCTTCCGCTTCTGCAGTTTCCCAGATGAGATTCATCTGTCTATTTATTGTGTATGATGCTACTTTCCAAAGGTTTTCGATGTTGCATGTGAAACTTGGTGCTGTTGTGTAATGGCGTAACTAAGTGCTGAAGCTATCTGATGTAATTCGATTATGAAATCCTAGTTGTCGTTATACGGGTATGAAATATCTGGTGTGTTTTACAAGAAATGTCAATTTGATTACTACATGGATTATCAATAATAGGCTAATTACCCTTCTTATTGGGGTTTTCTATTGCAGAGGATTACTCACACAACACCGTGCGCGATGAACTCAAACAACCCACATGGTTTCTAGAAAGTAGGCGTGTTGGATCAACTAACAAACACGCACAGCTTCCGGCAGAGAACTGTTTGTGTTAGGCCACCTTGCACAAAAGTTTCCACACACAAAACTGTGTATGATATAGATACGAACGGAAATGTTTTTCTGGGATTCACCGTGTGGGATGTACATATGAATGGAAACGATTGAGTTTCGATGCCTCGCCCAATCGCACACAAGCTCATTTTGCCCCTGCCTGTGTGGCCAGAGGGCCTATCCCCGAGGGTTTATGGGTCGTGTGAGAAGGACCCCCCCATTGCACACACTCACTATGCGACGGTTTAAAACTCCATTGTGGAAAGGGAGTAAAACCATTTGTACAGCACATCTCTGCACTAGTACGGTGAGCACAACCCACCAGTGCGCGCCTGGGCCCTTGCCCACATGCAGGTGGGTTATGGTCACCTCGAGGCCCATCTTCACATGAAACCAACGCCAAAAATCCTATAAATACATAAACCCCCAGAAATAAACCTAGATCATAAGTTCCACCGCTGCAAGCCTCTATAGCCACGAAAAACCAATCAAGACCCGGTTCTGGCACCCTGCCGGAGGGGGAAATCATCACCAGTGGCCATCTTCATCATCCCCGCGCCCACCATGATGAGGAGGGAGTAGTCCACCCTGGAGGCTAAGGGTTTGTACCAGTAGCTATGTGTTTAATCTCTCTCCCTCTCTTTCGTGTTCTTGAGTTAGCACGATCTTGATGTATCGCGAGCTTTGTTAATATAGTTGGATCATATGGTGTTTCTCCCTCTTTATCCTGTTGTGATGAATTTTGTTTTCCCTTTGAGATTTCGCTTTATCAGATTGAATACTTTTATGGATTTGAGAACACTTGATGTATGTCTTGCTATGAATACCCGTGGTGACAATGGGGTATCATATTGATTCACTTGATATGTGTTTTGGCACTCAACTCGAGGATTCCCGAGGTGGCATTGGGGTAATCTATGCATAGGGGTTGATGCATGTTCTCGTATTTGTTTCTCCAGTAGAAATCTTGGGGCACTCTTTGAGGTTCTTTGTGTTGGATTGAGTATTATGAATCTGAAATTGTTTGATGCATATCGTATAATCAACTCACGGATACTCGCGTTGACATTGGAGTGTCTAGGTGACATTAGAGTTGGTTTATGTGTATCATATGGTGTTATTTTAGCACGAACTCTTGGTTAGATCGGTCGGAAATAATAGCTTGGTGCTATTTTAGTATGAACTCTAGGATAGATTGATCGGAAAGAATAGCTTTGAGGTGGTTTCATACCCTACAAACAATTTCTTCTTATGTTCTCTGCTTGATAGGAACTTTGGAGTGATTCTTCATCGCACATTGAGGGATGGTTATATGATACAATTATATTAGCATTGTTGAGAGATTGCACTAGCAAAAGTACGAACCCTAGGCCTCATTTTCAAGCATTGCAATACCGTTTGTGCTCCGTTTTATCAATTCTTACCTTGTTGTTTTTATTTTTCCTATTACAAAAATCAATATCTACTATCATTACTACGCTTGTATCACCATCTCTTCGCCGAACTAGTGCACCTATACAAATTACCATTGTATTTAGTGTGCTCGGGACACAAGAGACTCTTTGTTATTTGGTCGCAGGAATGTTTGAGAGAGACCGTCTTCATCCTACGCCTCCCACGGATTGATAAACCTTAGGTCATCCACTTGAGGGAAATTTGCTACTGTGCTACAAAACTCTGCGCTTGGAGGCCCAGCACGAGTCTACAAGAACAAGTTGTGTTGTAGACATCAAGCTCTTTTATGACGCCATTGCCGGGTAGGTGAGTGCTTGAAGGTATATATTTAGATCTTGCAATTGAATCTTTTAGTTCTTGTTTATCACTAGTTTGGTTTATAAAAGAAAACTACAAAAAATGGAATTGAGGTGGTCTCATATTATTCGTCCTTATCATGTGTTTCTTGTAAATGATGGATTGGAAAATTGTGCTCAATTGATAGAACAAGAATTCAATAAAATGTTTGGCATAGAATCTTTGAATGGTGAGCATGATTGCAATGTTGTTAGTATGAATTCTTTGAATATCGATGATGTTAATGATATGCAAAGCCATAAGCTTGGGGATGCTATGTTTGATTAAGATCATATTTTTGTCCCCAAGTTTCGATGAGAAAAATTATTATGATGATAGCATGCCTCCTATTTATAATGATTATATTGATGAAAGTGGGTTTGGAAGAGTGTCAACTCTAGGTAATGATCCCACTATTTCGGAGGGTGTTGAATCTTATTTAGTAATGATTCCACTATTCCGGAAGAGGTTTCAATTGATTATTATGAGAACAAAGTTGCTATATATGATGATTATGGTGATGACATGTATGCTATATTGAATAATGATAACAATGAAACTTGTCATCAGGATTTTAATTTTCAGTCACATGATAGTTATTTTGTTGAGTTTGCTCCCACTACTATTCATGAGAATAAATTTGCTTATGTGGAGAGTAGTAAAATTTCTATGCTTATGGATCATGAAAATAATGCTCTATGTGATAATTATATTGTTGAATTTATTCATGATGCTACTGAAAATTATTATGAGAGAGGAACATATGCTTGTAGGTATTGTAATAATATCAAGTTTCCTCTCTTTATGTTGAAAGTTTTGAAGTTATGCTTATTTTGCCTTCCTATGCTAGTTGATTCTTGCTCCCATAAGTTTTTTGCTCACAAAATCCCTATGCATAGGAAGTGGGTTAGACTTAAATATGCTTGCCATTATGTTCATGATGCTCTCTTTCTGGTTCAATTCTTTACTTTTATGCGAGCATCATTGAAACATCAGCTAAAAAGGCATTAAAGAAAAATGCTTCTTGGGAGATAACCCAACACTATTACCTACTGTTTTTGTGTGTTCACATGATTATGCTAATGTGGTAATCATGTTTTATATGTTACGTTTCAATAAAGTGCCAAGTAAAGCCTTTGGGATAGTGTGGATGATAGCTGACTTGATTCTGTGCAAGAATAGAAACTTTTGCACCAAGTAACAGAATTGTTTAGAATCACTCAAGCGTCTAAAAATTCTGAATTTTTTACAGCTAATTGTTATGTAAATTACGTACGTTTTCCTATTTTTTAAGAATTTTTGGAGTAGCATAAGTATGGTCATTGTTCAGATCATTACAGGCTGTTCTATTTTTGACAGATTCTGTTTTCAATGCATAGTTTGCTTGTTTTCTAGTTTCTATGACTTATAATTCTCAATATAAATTGTGGAAATGATATGTTACATTAGGCATTGTGTGAATTATGAATCTTGTCTTTGACAGTACCAAAGTGAATGATTTGCTTTATCATACTAACCTATCTCACGAAGTTTCGTTAAGTTTTGTGTGATTGAAGTTTTCAAGTTTTGGGTGAGATATCAATATGAGAAGAATAAGGAGTGGCAAGACCCTAATCTTGGGGATTCCCAAGGAACTCCAAGGTAATATTCAAGGAAGATCCAATCAACTATGCTTGGGGATGCCCCGGAAGGCAACCCCTCTTTCGTCTTCAACATTATCGGTAACCTCACTTAGAGCTATATTTTCATTCATCACATGATATGATTTGCAAGGAGCATTATTTTATTTTATTTGCATTTGCTTGCTGCTATTTATAATAATTTTTTGCATCTTTAATTTCAATAAAAATGTCTAGTATAGCCTTTATCATGCTTATTTTGCAAGTCTACATGTTGTTGTTTAAAAACAGAAAGTTTTCTATCATTGTCTGAATTATTCTAGAAAGTCAGAACATGATAAAATCTTGAGATTTTTACACAATAAGCTAAAACAAATTTTTCTACAGTGTGGTATTTTTTCAGAATTTTTGGAGTAAGAGAAGTATGAATCTTCTTGCATTCTTTACAGACTTTCATGTTTTGACAGATTGCTGTTATGTTTGCATTGTTTGCATATGTTTGCTTGTTTAATTATTCTATTTGAGGATAGGAGTATTAAATATGAAGATAAATTTAGTATTCAATGTTAAATTATAATTTTAGTGATTTGCTACAGTAGAGAATGACAATGTTTTCGCAATGATTTATACTAACTCATCTCACGAGTTCTTGTTGAGTTTTATGTGGATGAAATTTTTGAGATTTAGGGAAACCGTAATATAAAATTAAGGAGATACCAATGATCAAGCTTGGGGATGCCCAAGGCAACCCAAGTGTTTATTTCAAGAAGTCTCAAGCATCTAAGCTTGGGGATGCCCCGTTAGGCATCCCACCTTTTCTTCATGAACAATTATCGGTTGAACCTAAGTTTTTTGCTTCTTCACATGATGTGTGCTATTCTTGGAATGCCATTTAATTTTGTTTTGCTTGTTGTTTTAATAAAATAATTAGATCTGGAAAAAATTTAAACGAGAGAGAGAGAGAGTCCTCGCATAGCTACCTATGTACTTAACTACTCATTTGATCTTCACATATATCTTTTTGGAGTAGTTTGTCGAACACTCTCGTGCTTCACTTATATTATTTTGAGAGTTTATAATAGTGATGAAAATTTGCACAAGCTATGAAATTGGTCCTAATATGATGAATATCCAAGAAGGGTATAATAAAAACTTTCATATAGATCATTGGATATGATAAGTTTGATACCTTGCAATAGTTTTGCGATATGGAGATAATAATATGTGAGTCATGTTGGTGAGTAATTATGCTTTAGTAGGAATATTGGTGTTAAGGTTTGTGATTCCCTATGCAAGAACGAAAGTCAATAGTTATGCAATGAAGTTATATCCTACTTGTGGTGCATTATTCGGTGTTAGTTATGTTTAATGCTCGTTTATGATCTTTTTCGTTTGTTGTTGGTCGCTTCTCAATCTATTTGCTAGTCTTCATTTGTACCAAGCCGGAATACTGCTTGTGCATCCAAACTCCTTAAACCAAGTAGGGCCAAATGAGTCCACCATACCTACCTATATGTTGTATTTTGTGCCGTTCCAAGTAAATTTATATGTGCCAACTCTATTTTGCAAAATAAATTTCCTTTTTGTGTGCCAGTACCGCTGATGAAGCGGCAGGGGGTGGCCAATATTTTCCATGCTAGATGCATTACTCTCAAGATGGGTGTTTCTTCACTTGTCATTGCATGAGAGTGCGGCAAAATTAATAGGGATGCCCAGTCCGGAAATGCAAAAAAATTATTTATGTTGTTCAATAATAATTTCCTTGGAAAGTGTTGGTATGGAAGGCACCCGTAGATACGGCTAGAAATGGATTGTGAAACAATGGTGGAAAAAGGAATAAACTTTATTTTCTGTTTGGGAACCGCCTATGATGTATCTAGCATGGAAAGTGTTGGGACTTCTCGGTCGTTTTCGTGGACGGGAAAAGTATGCCTCTCAAAATATTTTATCTCCCCTGGTGTTGCATGGAACTAACCTGGACTGACGATGTTTTCAGCAGAACTCTCATGGTGTTGTTTTTCATGCAGAAATGAAAGTTCTCCAAATGCAAAAAAACTTTTTGACGATTTTTTTGGAACAAAAGAGGCACTAGAAGCTTCATGGGAGGACCAGAAGGTGAAGGAGGTGAGCACAACCCATCTGGGCGCGCCTGGGCCCTTGCCCGTGTGCAGGTGGGTTATGGTCACCTCGAGGCCCATCTTCGCATGAAACCGACGCCCAAAAATCCTATAAATATAGAAACCCCAAGAAATAACCCTAGATCAGAAGTCCCGCCGCCACAAGCCTCTGTAGCCATTAAAAAAATCTCGACCCCGTTTCGTCACCCTGCCGGAGGGGGAAATCATCATTGGTGGCCATCTTCATCCCGGCGGCCACCATGATGATGAGGGAGTAGTCCACCCTCGGGACTAAGGGTTTGTACCAGTAGCTATGTGTTTAATCTCCCTCTCTCGTGTTCTTGAGTTCATGCGACCTTGATGTATCGCGAGCTTTGTTAATATAGTTGGATCATATGGTGTTTCTCGCTCTCTATCTTGTTGTGATGAATTTTGTTTTCCCTTTGAGATTTCGTTTTATCGGATTGAATACTTTTATGGATTTGAGAACACTTGATGTATGTCTGGGTATGAATACCCATGGTGACAATGGGGTATCATATTGCTTCACTTGATATGTGTTTTGGCACTCAACTCGAGGATTCCCAAGGTAACATTGGGGTAATCTATGCATAGGGGTTGTTGCATGTTCTCATCTTTGTTTCACCAATAGAAATCTTGGGGCACTCTTTGAGATTATTTGTGTTGGATTGAGTATTATGAATCTGAAATTGTTTGATGCATATCATATAATCAACTCACGGATACTCGTGGTGACATTGGAGTATCTAGGTGACATTAGAGTTGGTTGATGTGTATCATATGGTGTTATTTTAGTTTGAACTCTTGGTTAGATTGATTGAAAAGAATAGCTTGTTGTTATTTAGTATGAACTCTAGGATAGATTGATCTGAAAGAATAGCTTTGAGGTGGTTTCGTACCCTACAAACAATTTCTTCTTATGTTCTCCGCTAGATAGGAACTTTGGAGTGATTATTCATCGCACGTTGATGGATAGTTATATGATCCAATTATATTAGCAAATCTTGAGAGATTGCACTAGCAAAAGTAAGAACCCTGGGCCTCATTTTCAAGCATTGCAATACCATATGTGCTCCGTTTTATCAATTGCTACCTTGCTTTTTTATTGTTCCTATTACAAAAATCAATATCTACTATCATTACTTCGCCTGTATCACCATCTCTTCGCCGAACTAGTGCACCTATACAAATTACCATTGTATTTGGTGTGTTGGGGACACAAGAGACTTTTTGTTATTCGGTTGCAAGGTTGTTTGTGAGAGACCATCTTCATCCTACGCCTTACACGGGTTGATAAACCTTAGGTCATCCACTTGAGGGAAATTTGCTACTGTGCTACAAAACTCTACGCTTGGAGTCCCAACATGAGTCTACAAGAACAAGTTGTGTAGTAGACATCATGTGGCGGGGGTCGAAGTATGCCGTCCATAGTGTGTGGCTGTCGGGGCGTACCTGGGATACTTCTGCGCCTGCTCCGGCAACAGCAATTGGATACGCGCTATCTCGGCGCGCCGATTAGCACCAGTGGGCGGCGGTGCTACCGGGACGCCGCCAACGCTGAGCCTCCAGGAGCCGGGCACCCGCATGTCCAACGGCGCCGGGTAGTGCGCCTCGTAGAGGAGGCGGGCTTCCACCTCGTGCTGGTGGCGGTGGCCGAATCCATTGGCCGCTGCACAATCGTCGGGGTAGCGCTCAACCATGGTCGTCGGAGAGTGGGTCATCGGCGTGAGCCATGACGACCAAGGCCAGGCGGGCGCCAGCGGGCGCCTTGTACCAGTTTCCTCGTTGGTGCTAAGGAGGCAAGCGTAGGCGCGGGGTTCCGAGGCATCAGGCAAAGGTTTCCATATAGGTGCAACAAGACCAAGACCAGCAGAATGGCAGGACAGAGGTCATCGCGGAGCCCACAACAGTGTCACCACCAGAGCCTTTTGCAGGCGAAGACTACTTTTGTCAGGATGGCTTGTACTAGTTGTCCCCCTTCAAGCTTGGCCATTGTGGGATCCCTTCCCGCCTAACATTTGGGAAGAGGACCAAGGCACTATAAATAGGACCTAGCCACCACCGTAGAAAGGGACGGATGATTTAGATCATCCTCACACCCACCATATCATCGAGCCCAAGAACACCTCACCTCCTCAGGCTGTTCGTCCACTGTATTAGTTCATCCTCAGCCCCTCGAGTCAATCCACCACACACCGGAGTAGGGTATTACACCGCAAGGTGGCCCGAACCAGTATAAACCCCTGTGTCTCTTGTTCTTTGCGTTCATCGAGCTAGGCTGTGGAATCGTTGAGCGAGCAAGCTGGGGAGAGAGTGTTCTTCGTGCGCACCCCAGAGTTTGAACCTCTCAAGGGTCTGCGGAACCCGCAATCCAACATTTGACGCGCCAGTTAGGGGTGCGCCAAAGCCTCTCTTCCGTCGATCGACGCACCACCGCTCCACCACTTCCATGGCTGATGGCCGTCGAGCCTGTGTTGAGCGCCGAGAAGCTCTCAACGCTCGCGTCGCTCAGACGGTCCCCGTCGGCGGGGCCCCCCGTCGCTCTCCATCACCCGCTGCCAACGCCGCCACCGGCCCGGCGGGGAATGAGCAGCAAGCCTAATCGCTGCACCCCTCCGTGCGGAGGGATGGATGCACCGACATCCCGTCGGTGACTCCGGCCGGCTCGCCGTCTCACGCTCGTCGCAGGCCCACGGACGCGCAGGCTGCGCTGCTCATGGCACGCTAGCTCTGGCGCTACCGCCCCATCGACGACCTCTACGAGGACTGGCTGGACCGCATCGCTCAGCTCGTCAGCGCCGCTGGCGGCTCTCCTGCATCAATTCTCTTGCTGCCTCGCCTGCCTCCCGCTGCGGGCGACGTAACCCATGGAGCGCTTACACCACCTCCCCGTCAAGATGTCATCCTCGGGCCAAGGCGCGCGGCCTCGCAGCGTGACCCACCACGCAGGGTGCCCGCACGCGAAGAAGCAAGCTGCCAGGAAATCCCTCGGCCGCAAGAAGATGCTCCAGCACTCCCAGCACCACCACGTCAGGACCGCGCACTGCTTGCGGCGGCAGCGCGCGGATACCAAGACCAGGCTCCACCTCCACGACGGGCTCCGGTGACTACAGCGGGTTGTCGTGCCTTCACCCCCGAGCTGCACAACGTTGTCTGGCCCGGCAAGTTCAAGCCCGACCTGCCTCCGCGCTACGATGGCACCCCGACCCTGCTGAGTTCCTGCAGCTCTACGAGCTGAGCATCGAGGCGGCCAACGACGACGAGAAGGTCATGGCGTACTGGTTTCCCATGGCTCTCAAAGACGGCGCGCGCTCGTGGCTCCTGAACCTGCCCGCGGGATCGATCTCCTCCTGGGGCGAGATGCGCGAGCGTTTTGTCCCCAACTTCCAGGGCACCCGCCTGCCGCTGGTGACCTGCGGCGCATCAAGTAGCAACCAGGGGAAACCTTGTAGAAGTACATCCAGCGCTTCAACAGCGTTCGCCTCAAGATTCCCAAGGGGACGGAGGAAGCCATCATCTCAGCATTTTCTGATGGTGTCTGTGATGTCAAGATGAAGGAAGAGCTCGCCATACACGAGGACATGTGCACGGTTCTGGAGATGTTCAACATGGCAACCAAGTGTGCGAGAGCTGAGGAGGGATGCCTCTCCCTCCTCGAGCTTCCAGCTGCAGACCCAGAAGACAAGAAGGCCAAGACCAAGGACGTGAAGCGCAAGGGAGCGGTCGTGCTCGCGGCTGAACCAGAGATGAAGCGCGACTACGACCACCCGGAATCGTCCAAGGGCAGCCGCCCGTTCTATGCCTTCCACAATGTACACAACCACAACACCAATGACTATCAGGAGCTCAGGGCCATCTGCGATGGGTGCTTCGGTCGACGCCTCGGGCGCAACAACCGAGGCTACGACCGTGTAGTAGGGCGAAGTGGAGGACGCTGGGACGACCGCGGCCCCCGTCACGAGTGGCGCGACTAGCCTCGTGAGGATCGTTGGCAGGGCCAGCCTCGCGAGGGTGCCTGGAGGGACCAGCCTCGTGAGGACCATCCTCAGGGCAAGGCTGGGCTCGTTCCGCTGCCACCACCACCAAGGAGGAACGACGACCATCACCAGGACGAGGGGGATGGGGGCTTCCAGGAGCCTCGCCCCATAGCCTGCATCTTGGGTGGCGCTCAGGCCCCAGCCTCTCATCGCATCTTCAAGCAGTTCGCCTGTGAGGTGAATGTCGCCCTCCCCAGGCTCGAGGCCACGCATCTGCTCAGGTGGTCCAAGTGCACCATCACCATTAGTTCGTCCGACCAGCTCAAGTGCGCTGCAACCGCCGGCGCCCTCCCGATGCTCTGCTCACTTGTCATTAGCAATGTCCTCGTCACCAAGACCCTCATTGATGGCAGTGTGGGGCTTAATGTCCTTTCCATCGAGACGTCCGACCGCCTCCAAGTGCCATATGATCAGCTGCAGCCCACCAAGCCCTTCTCAGGAGTGACCGATGGCTCCACCACCCCAATAGGGCAGATCCGCCTCCCTGTCACCTTTGGCCAGCGCGACAACTACCGCACCGAGCTCATCGACTTCGACGTCACCCACATCCGCATGCCGTACAATGCCATCCTCGGGTATCCGACCCTGGCCAAGTTCATGGCGGTGACCCAACACAGCTACAACATCCTCAAGATGCCAGGGAGCTGCGGCGTCATCACAATCGCTTGCGAGGAGAAGGACGCAGTGTGCTCCCTCGAGCGCGCCTACCAAGCTGCAGCAATTGAAGACCCAGACAACGAAGGTGCTATCTACCCTCCCAAGGCTGTCCCCAAGAAGAAGAAGCAGTTGCTCCGCCAAGAGCCTCAGGAGAGTGGTGTCTCCAGCGGCACCACCTCAGGACCAGCGCCCACGAATGGAGCGCCTCCCTCTCTCGCATAGTAAGGCGCGCCCGACGCCCTTCTCAGGCTAGGCTTGGGGCTCGATTCTGGAGGGCCTCTGACTTAGCCAATGTCATGAGGGAGGCGCTCGGGCACCACATGGAGGCATGCTTCACCGCACGCTTCCCTCATGAGGGCACGAGGCATGGAGTGCCTGGTGCTCAGGAATTCATCACCAAGGCGACCGAGGAGCTTCAAGATGCGAGAGCCATGCACGGCGACCGCCGCCCACCACCGGGTGCAGCTCCTTGTCCTGGCGAGGACGACAAGTTGCGCGTCTGCGTCAACGTCCCAGGGCTCAACAGGGCCGCATCCCAGGAGCGCTTCTGGCCTTCGCGCGTTGGTCGGTGCGAGGGTCCCCCTCACAGCTACGTTCACATGCCCTTCGGCCTGCCGAACGCGGCTGTCACCTTCCAGCGCCACCTGCGGAGCGTTCTGGCGGCTCGGGGGGCCAAGCATCACGCAGTCCTGGCGGAGATGGCGATGGTTCTTCATGAGCCTCCCGGGCCCCCAAAGCCTCCCGAGGCTCAGGACCCAGGTGGCTCGTGAGGAGCAACTTCTTCAACATGCCTCTTCAGCTGCTTCAACATCCCTCCAGCAACGGTGCCAGGTGACTCTTTTTCAGTTCATTCAGTTGGGGGCGCCCCTCGGGCAGCATTATCCCCAAGTCGCACGGGCCTGTCCTTGCGACATGTATCCTTTTGCATCTTTAGCTTACTCTGCAGCCGGGGGCTCGAGCGCATCATCCCCAGGCTGCATGGGTCCATCCCTGTGGCATGTATCGTTCTTGCATTTATCTGAACTAGCTTGCCTCCTCCCATGAGTTACCTTAGGATTATCATGTGCCAGTCCGGCACTTCGATGCCATGAACGTCGTGCGCCCTTGCGAGCCCACCCACGATCGCCCCATGATTATGGGACGGCACGACGTCTGTGCTCGCGTCCGTCCCTGCAGCGTCGCTAAATCCAAGTGGCTGAGCTATGGCTCGCGGGCTAGCCCCCGTGTACATCACCTCCTGTGGCCCTTGGTGCTTGGATCTCGCATGAGCTAATCGCGTGCGGATGAGCTAGGGTGCGCGACCAGGTGCCTCGCCACCACGGGAGCCGCGCGCCGGCTGACTTTCTTTAGGATTTTTCGCATGAGAAGACTGGGCACGGCGTCTGTGCTCGGGTCCATCCCTGCAGTGTTGATAAACCCAACGACTGAGCTCTGTCTGGTGGGCCAGCCCTGTTCACGTCACATCCTGGGGTCGTTGGTGTTTAGCCTTCTCATGTGATCGCCTCATGAGATTCATTCGGCGCAGGTTGTCTAACCATCTCGCAGGACCACCACAGCTGACAAGAATCAAGTTCAGGCACAACCCGCCTTGAGGTAGGGCCTTGTGAGTCCCGCGCTGGCTCACGAGTGCCCAGACACACCTTTCTGGCCCTGCCATGCAAGCCACGTGTCAGGGCGGGGTTGTACACGCCCCTGGGGCTCCACTTAGAGGGAGCCCTCACCCACGCACCTGCGCTGGCAGTAGACACGGTCGAGGAGCGGCTATGCCCATGCAAGTGCAGAAGCGCTATGCTCCGCGCTGGTGATAAACAACTGGGGGCAGCCCCATGGCCGCATCAACCTCAGGGAGCCACCAGGCTCAGTGTCCAGCCTCATCGCGACACTTTCCCCTTAGGAGAGTTGCGCGAGGGGGCTGGGCACGGGGGGCTACGCTCAAGTCACGCCTAGCGTACGCCACCCTGCCAGGTCCCCCGGACCTGGCAGTCGCGCGCCCCTCCCGAGCGGGACCTCGGCGAGGACAGGTATGAAGGTTTGTTCGTATGTCAAGGGGGACTCCTGAGCATCGCGACTCAGGAGCCTAACTGGTCAGGTAGCCCCTCACCCCTTGGCGTCGTCCTAGTGATCCGGACGACCCAACGACGGCTGAGGCATGCGCGGGGCCGAGCCCTACCGACGGAGAACGCTAAGGCCTACTTTGACATTCCCTTCCCAGGGGTTGTTTGTACGTCAAGGGGGACTCCTGAGCATCGCGACTCAGGAGCCTAACTGGTCACGTAGCCCCTCACACCTTGGCCTCGTCCTAGTGATTAGGACGACCCAACGACGGCTGAGGCATGCGCGGGGCTGGGCCTTGCCGACGCAGAACACCAAAGCAATGGGAAGGAAATCACGGAACCTTAACAAATTATTACAAGACATACTGTTCTTCAGATACCAAACACAAGTTTTAACTCCTCCACGAGGCACGGTGCATGTTGTAGGAAATAAAAGTGGAGGGAAGTGCCGCCAGCAAGCCTTCTCTTCAGCCTTGGGCGCTGCCATTGCCCACAAGGAGTGCCCCTTCGTCGACAATGTTGTCGTCGCCCATGCCGCCCGCAAGGACCGCAGGGTCGGCGGCACCATCAGTCGGGGGCCCGGGGTCGATGACAAGGAATTTCTCCAGCATGGCTCCACCCGGTCCTTCATGGCTTCAGCAGTAGCCTCGCTGTGCTCCTTGTCCACGGGCTCGAGCAGGGCACCGAGATCGACACTGGGGTCGCGAAGATGAAGATGACTGAAGACGCGCGTTAGAGCTGAAGCAGAGAGCGCACGGGCTTCCCCCTCCACAATCGCGGAGGCACCCACGTCCCGTAAATCGCCATGCGTCGACCAGGGCCGCAGGTGGTTGGGGCCCGCAGCGCTCCACACTTTCCCTTTGGCTTCGCCTCGAAGCCAAGTTCGAGCGCGTCTTGGGCCCGGGGGCTAGAATGGGGGTGCCCAGACTTGCCTGCCTGCGGCCCGCGAGCGTGGCTCCATCAACAGCCCGGTACATCTCAGCTTCAACAAAAAGAACTCAAGACCCTCGCGAGGGGCCAAGCCTCACGAGGCGGACAACACCAAGACCTCCCTGGGGGCGGCCTCACTAGCTTGGATCCCAAGGAGCGGAGATATCTATGCAAGGGGCACCTTGCGAGGTTCACATGACGTGAGCCATGACGACCAAGGCTAGGCGGGCGCCAGCGGGCGCCTTGTACCAGTTTCCTCGTTGGTGCTAAGGAGGCAAGCGCATGCGCGGCGTTCCGAGGCATCAGGCAAAGGTTTCCATATAGGTGCAACAAGACCTAGACCAGCAGAATGGCAGGACAAAGGTCATCGCGGAGCCCACAGCAGTGTCACCACCAGAGGCTTTTGCAGGCGAAGACTACTTTTGTCAGGATGGCTTTTACTAGTTGTCCCCCTTCAAACTTGGCCGTTGTGGGATCCCTTCCCGCCTAACATTTGGGAAGAGGACCAAGGCTACTATAAATAGGACCTAGCCACCACCGTAGAAAGGGACGGATGATTCAGATCGTCCTCACACCCACCAGCTCATCGAGCCCAAGAACACCTCACCTCCTGAGGTTGTTTGTCCACTGTATTAGTTCATCCTCAGCCCCTCGAGTCAATCCACCACACACTGGAGTAGGGTATTACGCCGCGAGGTGGCCTGAACCAGTATAAACCCCTGTGTCTCTTGTTCTTTGGGTTCATCGATCTAGGTTGTGGAATCGTTGAGCGAGCGAGCTGGCGAGAGAGTGTTCTTCGTGCGCACCCCAGAGTTCGAACCTCTAAAGGGTATGCGGAACCCGCAATCCGACAATGATTTTCTTGAAGCGCGAGGTGTAGAGAAAGTATTGCCCCTAAGTTAGGCAAATAACCGACGCCAGTGTTTGTTGCTTTCCTGAGAACTAGCACATTCTCTTCATTCACCTTATAAACTTCTCCTCATGCATGCAATGAGTTAGTGATAACATAATAGAAATAACGTATAGCGGGACTATAAATGCAACTAGCTTTTGAGCATGCGTGCTCATCAAATTAAACATTTGCCTCGAGTGCGACTTAGTGTGATAAAAAACAGACGGATGTCATCATCGTTGTTGGTGAAGCCATAGTAATCACACCACTACTAAAAAGTGATGTTGAATTCTTGGTCCAGGAGACGGCAAGTGATCCACTCCTCCTCATACACATTAGACAACAAACCAACATTATGCGAGCATCAAACGTTCATAAATAAGCAAAATGGTGGAACCTAACATTATGATAAAGCAAATTGAAATCATGAGTAATAACTAGCTTGGCGAGTGTTATGACACAAGCCCACTTGGTTGATTCGATCTTCCTCGAGCTTACTTGCCTAAACCCATCACAAAGCATGTATCCCATTGCAAGATAAATCAATCTAGTAGGGCAAACCAAATGGATAGATCAAGGAGAAATACAAAGCTATAATAATCATGCGTAAAAGAGTTCATAGAAGACTCAGATAGTATTCATAGATAATATGATCATAAACCCACAATTCATCGGATCCCAACAAACACACCGCAAAAAAGGATTACATCGAATAGGTCTCCAAGAACATCGAGGAGAACATTGTATTGAAGATCAAAGAGAGAGAATAAGACATCTAGCTACTAGCTATGGACCCGTACGTCTGTCGTAAACTACTCACACATCATCGAAAGGGCAGCAAGGTTGATGTAGAGGCCCTCCATGATCGATTCCCCCTCCGGTAGAGTGCCGGAAAGGCCTCCAAATGGGATCTCGCTAGAACAGAAGCTTGACGTGGTGGGAAAAGTATTTTGGGTGGCTCTCTGTTGGTTTCCCGATTCTACATAATTTATAGAGTTGGAATTAGATCAGACGGAGGAACGAGGGGCCCACAAGGCACATGGGCACGCCTACCCCCTGGGCGCGCCCATGTGGCTCGTGGCCCACTCTTCGTCTTCTGGCCTCCTCCCGAAGCTTCTAGTGTCTCTTATGTCGAGAAAAATGTAAAAAAGTTTCATGGTATTGGGACTTCGTTTGGTACTAATTTCCCAGAAAACCAAAAACAGGCAAAAGAACAACAACTGGCACTTGGCACTAAGTACATAGGTTAGTCCCAAAAAATGATATATAATTGCATATAATTGCTTATAAAACATCCAAGATTGATACTATAATAGCAAGGAACAATAAAAAATTATAGATACGTTCGAGACGTATCAAGCATCCTCAAGCTTAATTCCTACTCATTCTTGAGTAGGTAAATCATAAAAACATAAATTTTGATGTGGAATGCTACCTAACATGTTCATTATGTAATCTTTCTTTTGTGGCATGAATATTAAGATCCGAATGATTCAAAGCTATAATTTGACATAAAAACATCAATACTCAGCCATACCAACAAACAATCATGCCTTTCAAAATATCAATGCTAAAGAACGTTATCCCCACAAAATCATATAGCCTTGTCATGCTCCATCAACTAATGCGCGTTGGTGCTATACAAACGGTTTTTAACCCCTTTCCTCGATGGCATTTGGAACCGTCACCAAGTGAGTGTGGGAGATAGGAGGGTCCTTCCCACACGACCCAGGAACCGTCGGGGATAGGGACCCTACAGTACTCCTACTCGTTTCTGCTCGCATTGCCATCGCAGTCGGTATTCTGTGATGCTACGTTTACGATGCACGGCCCATCACAAACGGTTCATTATTATAGAACGTGTATGATGCGCGGCCCATCACAGATGGTTCACTGTTAAGAAGATTAGCTAATCGTACGAGTGTCGGACAGGATTACGAAACGTTGGGCCGTCGTAACATCGCCGTACACGACAACTATCGCACACGCTATTCTGTGGTGCAATGTTTGTGATGCATACTTCATTAGAAAAAGTTCGCGGTTGCGAATCATGTACGATAAGGCAACTAACACAAACGTTTAGTTTGCCCGCACCGTTTGTGATATCGTCTGACATCGCACACGCTTTGCAAACGACAACTGTGTGCATGCTAGAAAATGTTTCCTCTCTGTGAACCGTCTGGGATTATGGTGCATATCGCAAACGTTTGTGTTTTACCAACCATGTGTGCCGTAACAACCTGGAGAGCATAATTTCACCGTAATTTAATTGCTGCTTTTTCAAATTGTACCAGATTTGAATTTGAATTTGAATGTATGCTACAACTTTATTCATATCCATCAGGTTCAAACAACTAATGCATTATTTGATTCAAAGGTACATATATTCAAGAATTACATAAGAACCAAATAAAGAATGATAAACCATAGTTGTATACTTGTACTATTAAAGACGGTAAAGAAAGAGGCGAATATATTCTGGTTGCTGAACAAGGTGAAGCGGAATGCCCATATTGTGCCCTCCTCCATGTAGAAGGCACGCACGACTCTAGTCCAACCCCTTGTGATGGCCAACCGCCCATCCTTCACGGTCTTCATGAAAACATCTAGATAATCATTGTTTTCTGGTAGAAATACTTTAACCTTTGCATGCCCACCAATCATGTAGTTTTGTCGGATTTCGGGTTTCGGCAGACCCTTGAGGTTCGAACTCTGGGGTGCGCATGGAGATCTTTCCCCTACCAGCTCACGCGTTAATGGTTTGCAAGGGATCTAAACTAGGAACGATGAACAACACAAGAGACACAAGATTTATACTGGTTCGGGCCACCGTTGTGGTGTAATACCCTACTCCAGTGTGTGGTGTGGTGGATTGCCTCTGGGGCTGATGAAGAACAGTAAAAAGGAAGAACAGCCTCGCGAGGGGCTGTTCTTGAGCTGGTGCGATGGACTGCTTGGGTGAGTCCAGTCGCTTCTCTCCCTCTCTAGTGGGTTTTTTCCTCCTCTCTCTCTGTGGTGGCTAGTCCTATTTATAGAGGGAGGCCCTGGGCTTCTTCCCAAATAATGAGCGGGAAGGGCGCCAACAATTGGCCATTTTGAAGGGGAACATCTAGTACACTTATCGACTAAAGTTGGTCTTGGCTGCCAAAGGTTACGGCAGTGGCGCCGTCAGGGGCTCCACGATGACCTCCGATCTGCCGCTCTGCTGGTCTTGGTATTATTGCATCGGCGGTAACCTTTGCTCGATGCCTTGGCACATGCTTGCCTCCTTTGCACCAAAGGGAAATGAGGACATCTTGTGAGGTTTGGCGCCTCACCGATCTCGATCGTCATGGCTTGCGTCATGGGGCACCCTCGTGAGGTACCCTGCCTTGATCTCTTCGCCTCCTCGGGGAGCCTGCCTATGAGGCTGCTCTGAGGAAGGTTCATGTCGTCCGCCCATGAGGCTGGACCCTCGCGAGGTCTTGAGCTTGAGTGATGAAGCTGGGCATGGCAGGCCCCCACTTGGGCCACGCCACAGGCCGCAGGCAGGCAAGTCTGGGGACCCCCGTTCCCAGAACGCTGACAGTAGCCCCCGGGCCTAAGGCGCGCCCAGACTTGGCTTAGCAGAGAAGTGAAGGGGCAAGTGCGAAGCGCTGCGGGCCCCAACAGCCTGTGGCCTTGGGCGCCGCGTGGCGACTGATTGGTCTTGGGCCTCTCCGCTTCCCCATGATCCCTCGGCAACCGCATGACTTGACAAGTCCCTGCATGCAGAAATGGGTCATGATTACCTGTGATCGTGGAGGCCGACGCTTGGCCTCCTCCGGCTATAAGTACGGAACGGCGCAGGCCCTTCCAGTCCATCCCTTCTTGCTAGTCCTTTCTCTCCATGGCTCCGTTGAAGAGGTTCTTGGCCGCGGAGAAGGGAAAGGCCCGCCAGGTAGGGCCTGACTCTCCCCCGGCCAAGCGCGGCCGAGGCCGTCCTCGCAAGCAGCCTATGGCTCCCGTAGCGGCTTCCCGCGGTCGTGGAGGCGATCCCCTGCGCGGTGATGGGCGCCAGGTTGTCGATGGGGGGCGTGCCCTGACTGCGCGGCCCCCTAGGCCGCGCTTCCACTTTGCGGAGGTGCTACCGGAGTTTGTCGTGTGGTCGGTGGAGCCGACCAGCACCTGGCTCCAGCTTCCCTTCTTCTTTGTAGGTGAACTTCCGGCCGGCGCTCCGGGCGGCCTCTGGCTTCAAGCGGACGTTGTTGCAGCAGGGCCTCCTGGGCTTCGCTGGAGGTCTCCGTCGCCGGGAATGCGGCCCTGACCCGCGGCTGGAAGACGTTTTCCCGTGCGCGTGGCCTGAGCCGGCGGTGCACCCTGCACTTCAAGTTCGACGGTGATGCCACCCTCTACGTGAGGGTGTTCGGAGAAGACGGTCGCCATGCCGGGTGCTGCCCCAAAGACGATGACCGCGGCCGTGTACCCAACCCCGGCGATGATCGGGATGAAGATGACAGCAGGCGCGTGGTTGGCGGCGCTCGGGGCTCGTCGAGCTTCGGCGGCTCTCATTCGGACAGCAGCTCCTCCAGCGGTGGCCGCGACCAGCCTCCGTGCCGTTGCGCCCGCCTGGAGGGAGGTAGCGGGTCAGCCCGCCGTCGCGCCTCGGTGAAGCGCGAGGAGGAGTCTGGCCGAGCTCTGGAGGCGTCTGAGCCTTCGCCCAGCGAGTTGGTGCCGAGCAAGTCGTGCCTATTTTGTTTTTCTCCCTTCCTGCGCAAGCAGAAAAGTAGTGTAGGGCCCGTGGGGCGTGCTGAACTATTGCTGTTAATTATCATGTTGTTTCCGCTATTTCTGTGCTGTGCTTTTGTGCCGCATGCCCGCGTGCAGGAATTACTTAGTTCAGGGGGTCCTGTCGCGGTCTTCGCTTCCCGAGGCCGAGGCCTCACCGCGCGCTTCATGTCCTGCAAGGATTAGTCAGGAGGGGTAGCTTCCGGTCTCGGTTGTGGAGGCGACCAACCCAGGTCCTGTGTTCGCGTCGCGATGCCCGTGGGGCACGGAATTTGGGAGGGTGCTCCGTAGTGGATCTGGATAGGAAAGCTTCAAGCAGCAGGGCAGAAAACACTCGGGAGGGTGCCCGCGTTGCTCCCTCGCGAGACTTGCGCGAGAGAAAACGAGGCAAGGGAGCGAAAAAGACAAAGAGTCACAAGCTAAGGACAGCAACAACTTCAATAAAACTTCAAATGGGAACGAACAAGCCAACTGCAGAAAGCAAATGAAAAAGCTGCGTCCGGCACCTAATCTAGTCTTCGACGTCTTCTCACCAGCGCGGAGCTAAGTGCTGCCACTGGGCGTGGGCGGGAGCCCCCGAGGCCCGAGGGCGGCTCTCCGGAGACTCCGGGGCGTGTACAGCCCCAACTCATTATTACGTGAGAGTGTCACGGGCGGCGAGCTTCACAGGCATTGGCCTTCTTCACAGGCTCCGGGCCTTTCTCGGGGAAATGAGCTTCACAGGCGTTGGCCTTCTTCACAGGCTCCGGGCCTTTCTCGGGGAAATGAGCTTCACAGGCGTTGGCCTTCTTCACAGGCTCCGGGCCTTTCTCGGGGAAATGAGCTTCACAGGCGTTGGCCTTCTTCACAGGCTCCGGGCCTTTCTCGGGGAAATGAGCCTCACAGGCTCCAGGCCCGGGTGCAGCCCCCGTGGCCAGCCCTCTCGTGCGGCACTCCCGAGGGGAGGCGTTGCGATGGCGCCAGACACTGAGCTCTGGGCTCCCTGAGGTTGATCTGATTTGTGAGAGCCCTCGGTTGTTTATCACCAGCGGAGCATAAGCGCTTCCGTATGTGTCTGGGCATAGCCGCTCCTCGGCGGTGTCGTCGACCAGTGAGCATGGTGCTTCCACTGGTATGTGGGAGGGTCTCCCCTCGGTAGAGCCAGGCGTGTACAGCCCATACGACACGTGGCTGGCACGGTAGGGCTAGGAGAGGTGTATCTGGGCACCCGTGAGCCAGCGCGGGACTCACGGGGCCCTACCTCGAGGCGGGTTGCGCCTGGCTCTAGGCCTTTATCAATGGTATGGTCCTGCAGGGTGGTTAGAATGCAAATGCTCTTCGTCCTCAGGTCCCAACCCTCGAGCAAGCTCGGCTTGCTGGTATGATGTCGTGATGCCATGGGTCAAGGCCAGGGGGTGAGGGCTGGAGAGCCAGTAAGAGCCCATGAGTCACGATGCTCAGGTAGCCCCCTTTTAATGTGCAAGCGCTTTGCATTAGGGCGGAGAGGTCCGCGACAAGTAGTAGGAAATAATTACGTGAATCAGGTTAAGCGCGGAGGAGCAAATCCATCTAGATAGGTGCGGAGAAAGCACACGCCGCTGGGTCTGGCCCGAGCAGCTTGGGGATAATGTAGCCCGAGGGGCGCCCCCAACAAGGTAAGTAAGAACATAAGAAAAACGGATACATGCCGCAGGGACGGACCCACGCGGCCTGGGAATGATGTAGCCCGAGGGGCGCTCCTAGCTGAAACGGAACTTGGAAAGGTGTCACCTGATATGGTCGGGGATGGCGGGATGTTGAGGTAGCGGATGACGCGTGATGAGGAAGCCGGCCCTCACGAGTCCTCTGGACCTGGAGCTTCGGGAGGCTCCGGGGGCACGGGGGGTTCCTCAAGAGCCATCTCCATCTCTGCCAGGACCGCACGCTGCTTGACCTCTTGGGCCTCCAGAGCGCACCTCAGCAGGCGCTGATGGGCGGCGGCGTCAGCGAGCCGAAGGCATGCGAACGTGGTTGTGAGGTGGACCCTGCAACGCCCCACGCGTGAGGGCCATAGGCGGCCGTGAGACGCGGCCCGGTTGAGCCCTGGTATGTCGATGCAGACTCGCAGCCCAGCATCCTCGCCTGGATGTGGGGCCACAGTGGGCAAGCGGCGACAGCCGCGCATGACTCTTGACTCCTGTAGCTCCTGGGTGTTCCTCGTGATGAACTCCTGAGGATTTGGCCCTCCTTGCCTCATACCTTCCAGAGGGAAACATGCCTTGAAGCACACCTCCAAGTGGTGCCCGAGCGCCTCCCTCGTGACCCCGGCTAGGTCGGTGGCTCGCCATGAAAGAGCCCATGAGCCCACTTTGAGGAGGGCGCCGGACGCGCCTTCCTATGTGACAGAGGGCGGCGCCCCTTGAACGGGCGCGGGTCCTGTTGCCACGCCTCCGGAGGTGCCTTCCCCACGAGGGCTTGGACCAGGCGAAGCCTTCTTCTTCTTAGGGATCGCCTCGGGAAGTCTCCTGCTCCTGTGATCTGGGTCTTCGATTGTTGTGGCTTGGAAGGCACGCTCAAGAGAGCACACTGCATCCCTTTCCTCACAAGGCACTATGATGACTCCTCCGCCTTGGCATCTTGAGGACATTGTAGCCATGGTGAGTCAACGCCATGAACTTGGCCAAAGCTGGGTACCCGAGGATGGCATTGTATGGTGGCGAATGTGGGCGGCGTCGAAGTCGATGAGCTCGGTGCGGTAGTTGTTGCGCTGTCCAGAAGGTGACAGGAAGCGAACTTGCCCTATCGAGGCGGTGGAGCCATCGGTGACTCTGAGAAAGGCTTGGTCGGTGAAGCTGATCGTATGGCACTTGGAGATTGTTGAATGTCTCGGCAGATGGGACGTTGAGTCCTGCTCCGCCCGTCGATGAGGGTCTGGTGACTTGCACGTTCTTGATGGTGGTGAGCCAAGCATGGGGAGGACTACGGCGTTGCAGCGGCGCCAGAGCTGGTCGGCTGAAATTTGAGCGTGATAGCGCCGCAGCGACCACCGAGAGGGTGTGTGGCCTCGGCCTCGGGGAGGACTACGTTCACCTCATGAGCAAACCGCTTGAAGATCTTGTTGAGATCTTTGGGGCTGGCGCCACCCAGGATGCAAGCGCGGCTCCTGGAAGCCCCCAACCCCCTCGTCCTGATGATGGTCTTCGTACCTCCTTGGCGGCAGAGGCAGAGGTGGGAGCCCTGCGTTGCCTTGAGGGCGGTCCTCACGAGGCTGGTCCCTCCAACCTCCCTCACGAGGGTGGTCCCCGGCCAGTCCTCGCGAGGTCTGTCACGCCATCCTTGGCGAGGCCACGATCTTCCCAGCGTCCTGCGCCTCTTCCTCCTCCTCGGCCGTAGCCCGATCATTGTGCTCGGGCGTCGGCCGACACGCTCTTCTCGCCGCGGCCACGAGCTCTGGCATTCGTTGGTGTTGTGGGTGTGGAGGTCGTGGTATCTGTGATACCACCGCCTTTGGATGACTCGGGCTGATCCTGCCTCGCTTAGTGTCTGATTACGCATAAGCACGGCAGCCCCTTGCGCTTCACGTCCTTGACCTTGGGCTTCTTCTCTTACGGATTGGCGGCGGAAGCTCGAGGAGGAGAGGCGCCCTTCCTCAGCCTGGCGCATTTGGTCGCCAAGTTGAACAACTCGAGGATGTGCAGGGTCTTCATGCATTGCTAGCTCCTCCTTCATCTTGACGTCACGCATGCCATCGGAGAAGGCTGAGATGATGGCTTCCTCAGTCACCTTGGGAATCTTGAGACGGGCGTTGTTGAAGCACTGGATGCACTTCTGGAGGGTCTCTCCTGGCTGCTGCTTGATGCGACGCATGTCGCTCACGGCCGGAGGCCGATCGCGAGTGCCTTGGAAGTTGGTGATGAAGCGGGTGCGCATCTCTTCCCAGGAGGAGATCGTGCCGGGAGCCAGGTTCAGGAGCCAGGTTCGGGCTCGGTCCTTCAGCGCCATGGGGAACCAGTTCGCCATGACTTTTTCGTCCCCGTTGGCGCTTCGATGCCCAGCTCGTAGAGCTGAAGGAACTCCGCGGGATCGGCAGTGCCGTCATAGCGTGGAGGCAGGTCTGGCTTGAACAGCCGGGCCATGCGACGCCACGTGGCTTCGGCGGTGAAGGCGCGGCGACTGCGATGTACAGGGGCTCTCTCTGGCGTCACGGAGCTTGCTCTTGTGGATTCAGCGCACGCTGCACTGGAGCAGGGCGGGAGTCTTGTGTGATGGCCTTTGGGCGCGATCACGGCGCTCCGGTCTTTGGAGCACGTGAGCACCTTCTTGGGGACGAGGGATCTCTGGCAGCTCCTTTCTTGTTGCTTGGCGCCGGTGCGGAGGGTCTCGGCCGGGGCCCACGCGCCTTGGAGCAGGCGCCTTCTTGGGGAGGAGGTGGTGGGGGCACCTCCGGCTCCCTGCCTCCCACGCGGGGTGAAGGGCGAGGCAACAAGAGGGACGGCACGGGGGAGCCCCCTGCGGCGTGGACGAGCTCGGTGACGTGGTCGAGCCACTACTCGTAGACGTCGTCGACGGGGCGGTAGCGTAGGAGCTCGTTCGCCGCGTTGAGCGCGGCTCGAGCCTCCATGGGAGCGCGGTGCGGGCGGGACGAAGAACCAGCAGGGGCGAGCGAAGGAGTAGCGGTGCAGCCTTCTCACCTCACCGATGGATGCACGGACGAGGCCTGCTGCTCGTTCCCCACCGGGCCGGTGGCAGCGTTGGCGGTAGGCGACGGGGAACGACGGGGGTGTCCGCCGACGGGAGCTGTTTGGGTGACTCGAGCGGCGCGAGCAACCGGCGCTTCGGCGGCGGGCTCGGTGGCGTCGACCATGGACCTGACGGAAGATCATACGCGACCAGCGGAAGAAAGATTCCGGCGCACCTACTGGCGCGCCAAATGTCGGATTTCGGGTTCCGGCAGACCCTTAAGGTTTGAACTCTGGGGTGCGCACGGAGATCTTTCCCCTACCAGCTCACACGTTAATGGTTTGCAAGGGATCTAAACTAGGAACGATGAACAGCACAAGAGACACAAGATTTATACTGGTTCAGGCCACCGTTGTGGTGTAATACCCTACTCCAGTGTGGGGTGTGCTGGATTGCCTCCGGGGCTGATGAAGAATAGTACAAAGGAAGAACAGCCTCACGAGGGGCTGTCCTTGAGCTGGTGAGATGGACTGCTTGGGTGAGTCCAGTCGCTTCTCTCCCTCTCTAGTGGGTTTTTCGCTCCTCTCTCTCTGTGGTGGCTAGTCCTATTTATAGAGGGAGGCCCTGGACCTCTTCCCAAATAATGAGCGGGAAGGGCGCCAACAATTGGCCATTTTGAAGGGGAACATCTAGTACACTTATCCTGACTAAAGTTGGTCTTCGGCTGCCAAAGGCTCTAACAGTGACGCCGTCCGGGGCTCCACGATGACCTCCGTCCTGCTGCTCTGCTGGTCTTGTTCTTGTTGCACCGAAGCAGTAACCTTTGCCTGATGCCTTGGCTTGTGCTTGCCTCCTTTGCACGAAAGGGGAAACAAGGACACTGCGCAGGCTGGCGCCCGCCTGATCTCGATGGTCATGGCTTGCATCACGGGGCACCCTCGTGAGGTACCCTGCCTTGACCTCTCCGCCTCCTCGTGAGCCTACCTGACGAGGCTGCTCCTGAGGAAGGTTCACATCATCCGCCCAATCTCAGCCCCTCGCGAGGGTCTTGAGCTTGAGTGATGAAATTTGGGCCTTGGGCCCCCACTTGAGCCACGCCGCAGGCCGCAGGCAGGCAAGTCTGGGGACCCCCGTTCCCAGAACGCCGACAAGTTTGAGAGGTAATCTTGAGTAAACTGCTTTGGCAACCACTGCAAAGGAAAACGATTCAGACATTCTCATCTAACACAACTCATTATAGGCAGTAAAAAGAAGGCTGCAGAGTTCTTACTTACCATCCTGCAGTTCGCTGTTGTCTTGGATAAAGTGTAAATAAATAGTTTAATTGCCATCTTTGGAACCATTTTACTAACAATCTTTATCAGCTTCCTCACTTGATGCTAGTTCATCGATATCTCATTGCCCCATAAGCAGAAAGGGTCGAAGCGTAGATCTTTACCAATGACATATGTACCTAAAAGCACCAAGTTAATATTAGAAGCTAAACAGCAATTGCATAATGATGTAGTACAACAGTCTTTTATAATATGTCTATATACATCCGTATGTGGTAGTCCATTTGATGTCTCTAAAAAGACAAATATTTAGGAACGGAGGAAGTATCTTATAACATCCAATATACTCACATATTAGATGAATTAACATCTTATATTATGGGCCGGAAGGAGTTTAGTGCATTCTTACAAATTATCGGCTAATTAACTGCTGCTGTATCCATGGGTTACATTTAGTTTGAGCTAGTTCGGGCTCAAATAGCCCTAAAGTATATCTAAATATGAGGGCTAGTTTGAGCTAGTTGCATCTATAACCCACCCAAAAAAACTATCCAACCCAAGAGGTGCTAATTGGAGGTAGTTCTACTACTGCATTTATTGTCAATCTAACCTTGCCATACAAACAACTCTTTGGATGGAGTTAGTTCAGGGTTAGTCATGATCTAGAAACTAACTCTAACCTCGAGCTAAGTTGAGTGTCCAAACAGGGCTGTGTTGTTGTTGTTGTTGTTGTTGTTGTTGTTGTTGTTGTTGCTGCTGCTGCTCTTCTACATATATCTAGACATCATTAGAACATTAATGTAACACTCTTCCTTGTTGCTATGTAGCCTGAGATTGCATATTTAGACATTAAGTACAGTGCATGTTGCTATGTAGCCTCGGATATATTACATATGGCCATAGTTAACCTAATGATAAATGGGTTGCAGATATATTCAGTTAAAAGTCCGATTCACCGATTAGTCCCTTATCAGCCGCCGGCCTATATGGTACCAGCTACCGATATCACGAGCGGTGACGAGATATAAGCCATGGGATGAAACTAACCTCGATGGAAAACAGCAGTCGTTCCCAAAATTGTCCTGTGTAGGTACATCAAGAAGCATGTTAAGCACAACCGGCTAAACATCAACCAAAATTATCCATGGCAGACAAAATAATCTCCAAAAGATAGCTTCAGTGTGCAGGTTTAAGCACGCTACTAAAGCAAAACAAGTGGAAAGGTGTGCTAACTGCAACATGCCTAACATTTAACAACAAGCAAACATAGTCATTCAAAGTGGTATTGTGTCGGTCTAAGTACACTGGTTATTGTTAAATAAAAATTGAAAGGCGTGTTAACTACAAGATGCAGCAACCAAATGTAGTCATTCATAGTGGTATTGTTGAAACTGGTAATCGATTTAAAATTGAATCGCGCAGTTCATACTTGCACATATAGAACATCACGTTGTGAATAACTAGAATAAACAAGGCATACTACGAACAACCAAATGTAGCATTTGAAACTGGACATATGCTAACTACAAACAATCGAACAATCAAAAAACTTTAAAAGAGGCATATGCTAGCTATAACAGGCTTAACAACAAGCAAATATATGCATTCATATCGGTATGTTTAAAACTGGATTGATGAAATGTACTGCACAGTAAATAATTGCACATATAGAGCATCACACTGTGAACAACTGAAATAAACTAGGCATACTGCAAACAACCAGATATAGCAATTAAAACTAGACATATTCTCACTACACTACAAAAGGGACTCAACAAAAAAATCATGGGTTTCCCCGTGTGAAGAGGCACGACAAAACAAATCATGGGTTTCCTCACTTGTCACAGATTGGCTCGTTCCCGTGGGAAGAGCACGGATCCTGGATGAGCTCCATGTTGTCACAGATGGGCTCCTTCCCCTTGGAAGAGCATGGCTGTAGGGTGCCCTCCCTGATGTCTCAGACGGGTGCTTTCCCCTTAGAAGAGCAGATGTGCTCTTTCCCCTTTGAAGAGCCGGAGAGGGTGCCCTCCTCGTGGTCGTCGTCGATGAGGTATGACTTGGAAGCTGTGGATCCCAAGCCAGCATCGCAGAACGTGTCCTTCAGAAATGAAAAAAGGGGCTCGATGGCGATGTAGAATGGCAAATTGTTGACAGCGAGCCAGAGGAGATCAGCGGTGGGGCCATGGATGAGATCGACGGTGGTTGAACCCGAGGGGTGGGGGTGGGCCACTTAACCTGTGACATAGACCGCCTCAGGCCGTCGCTGTCAATGACGTCGATGTCGTAGCCGGTGGCTGAGACATGCCTGCATACTCTAGCCCGCCGCTTGAGTGCTTGCCGCCAGTAATGGTCGTCAGCTTCCTCGGCGACGTCGGGCGAAGAGGCCGCTATACACCTCTTTTGGGCCAGTCGCTCCTTGAGCTCCACGGGAAGTGTAGCCGAGCTTAGGCTGCGACGCTCTGGAGTGGGGGATGGGGATGGGGATGGGGATCTATGGGAAAGGGGGTGTTTGGCAGGCGTCATCTAAGAGACTCAGGGCGGCCTGGGTATGGAGATCGGTGGGTAAGCTGCACGGGCAAACCGACAGATCTTGACAATGGAGGCCTTGCGACGGCGGCTGGGACCTTGCTAGGGTTTCGAGCGAGGGAGGGGGTGTGTGTGCATGTGTGCACACCCGAGGAGGTTTTGGTGTGTGTGTGTGTGTGTGTGTGTTGTGTGTGTGTGTGTGTGGAGGGGGGCGCGGGGTGTTTGAAGAAATGATGCGGGTACTGAAAATTTTACTATGCGGGAGTGAAATGTCGGGCATGAAATGTCGAGCTATTGAAAATTTTGATGATAGTGCATCACACACGGTCCGGAGATAACAACCGTGTGTTATGAAACAGAAAACCCTCGAGGCGGGCAGATACTCTCTAGGGATGCAAGCGGGATTGGGAACAAGAAACATCGCACACGGTCCGGAGATAACAACCGTGTGTTATGAAACAGAAAAACCCTCGAAGCGGGTAGGTATTTTCTAGGCATGTGTGACGCCCCCGATTCAATCATACACTAATCATGCACACAAACGTGTACGATCAAGATTAGGGACTCACGGGAAGATATCACAACACAACTCTAAAAACATAAATAAGTCATACAAGCATCATATTACAAGCCAGGGGCCTCGAGGGCTCGAATACAAGTGCTCGATCATAGACGAGTCGTGAAGCAACAAAATCTGAGTCTGGACATAAGTTAAACAAGTTTGCCTTAAGAAGGCTAGCACAAAAGTAGCAACGATCGAAAAGGCAAGGCCTCCTGCCTGGGTCCTCCAAACTACTCCTCGAAGTCGAACTCCACATAGAATCATCCTCGGGATCTCCAGCTCCTGGACTCTAGCATCTGGTTGCGACAACCAAGAAGAATGCAAAGGGGGAAAAGAGGGAGAAAAGCAACCGTGAGTACTCATCCAAAGTACTCGCAAGCAAGGATCTACCCTACATATGCATGGGTATCTGTGTAAATGGCAATATCGGTGGACTGAGCTACAGAATGCCAGAATAAGAGGGGGATAGCTAATCCTATCGAAGACTACGCTTCTGGCAGCTTCCATCTTGCAACATGTAGAAGTGAGTAGATGGTAAGTTCACCAAGAAGCATCGCATAGTATAATCCTACCCGGCGATCCTCTCCTCGTCGCTCTGTGTGAGAGCGATCACCGGGTTATATCTGGCACTTGGAAGGGTGTGTTTTATTAACTATCCGGTTCTAGTTGTCATAAGGTCAAGGTACAACTCCGGGTCGCCTGTTACCGTGGACACGGCTATTCGAATAGATCAACTTCCCTGCAGGGGTGTGATACGTCCATTTTGCATCATGCTTTTATATCAATATTTATTGCATTATGGGCTGTTATTACACATCATATCTCAATACTTATGGCTATTCTCCCTTATTTTACAGGGTTTATCATGAAGAGGGGGGATGCCGGCAGCTGGAATTCTGGCTGGAAAAGGAGCAAACGTTGGAAACCTATTCTGCACATCTCCAAAAGTCCTGAAACTCCACGAAACAACTTTTTGGAATTTATAAGAAATTATGAGCAAAAGAAATAGGCCAGGGGGCCCACACCCTGTCCAGGAGACAGGGTGGCGCGCCCCCCTACAGGGCGCGCCACCTATCTCCTGGGCCCCCCGGTGGGCCTCCGGCGTCCATCTTCTGCTATATCATCACTTTTACCCTGGAAAAAATCATGGGCAAGCTTACGGGATGAAACTCCGCCACCATGAGGCGGAACCTTGGCGGAATCAATCTAGGGCTCTGGCGGAGCTGTTCTGCCGGGGACACTTCCCTCCGGGAGGGGGAAATCATCGTCATCATCATCACCAACGCTCCTCTCATCGGGAGAGGGCAATCTCCATCAACATCTTCACCAGCACCATCTCATCTCCAAACCCTAGTTCATCTCTTGTATCCAATTCTTGTCTCCAAGTCCGGGATTGGTGCTAGTAGGTTGCTAGTAGTGTTGATTACTCCTTGTAGTTGATGCTAGTTGGTTTATTTGGTGGAAGATCATATGTTCAGATCCTTTGTGCATATTATTACCCCTCTGATTATGAACATGAATATGCTTTGTGAGTAGTTACGTTTGTTCCTGAGGACATGAGTGAAGTCTTGCTATTAGTAGTCTTGTGAATTTGGTATTCATTCGATATTTTGATGAGATGTATGTTGTCTTTCCTCTAGTGGTGTTATGTGAACGTCGACTACATGACACTTCACCATTATTTGAGCCTAGAGGAAGGCATAGGGAAGTAATAAGTAGATGATGGGTTGCTAGAGTGACAGAAGCTTAAACCCTAGTTTATGCGTTGCTTCGTTAGGGGCTGATATGGACCCATATGTTTAATGTTGTGGTTAGGTTTACCTTAATACTCCTTTTTGTAGTTGTGGATGCTTGCAATAGGGGTTAATCATAAGTGGGATGCTTGTCCAAGTTAGGACAGTACCCAAGTGTCGGTCCACCCACATATCAAATTTTCAAAGTAACGAACGCGAATCATATGAACGTGATGAAAACCAGCTTGACGATAATTCCCAATGTGTCCTCGGGAGCTCCTTCTTCATTATTAGAATTTGTCCAGGCTTATCCTTTGCTACATAAAGGATTGGGCCACCTTGCTGCATGTTATTTACTTTATTTACTTTTTGCTCGTTACTATTTATCTTATCACAAAACTATCTATCACCTACTATTTGATTGCTTGAGAGAAAACCTTACTGAAAATCGCTTATCATTTCCTTCTGCTCCTCGTTGGGTTCAACACTCTTACTTATCGAAAGGACTACGATAGATCCCCTATACTTGTGGGTCATCAGGGTGCACCACATTACCCGACACGCTCGATCCCCTTCGGTCGGACACACTTTCCTGGGTCATGCCCGGCCTTGGAAGATCAACACGTCGCAGCCCTACCTAGGCACAATAGAGAGGTCAGCACGTCGGTCTAAATCCTATGGCGCAGGGGTCTGGGCCCATCGCCCATTGCACACCAAGACGTTGAGGGAGGCCGGAAGCAGACCTAGCCCCCTTAATGCAAGCGTGAAACTACGGTCCAATCCGGCGCGGCTCGATCGGCCGACGTCACGAAGGCTTCGGTGATACCACGGCGCGGTTGCCCATATCTTGTCCCACGTGGCGGTTAGTGCGTATAAGGTCAACGACCCAACTCAGATCAAATACCAAGATCTCGTTAAGCGTGTTATTATGAAGTAACCACGGACGCCGACCAGGGCTAGGCCCACCACTCTCCTAGGCGGTCTCAACCTGCCTTGTCGCTCCGCCACAAAGTAACAGTCGGGGGCCGTCGGAACTCAGGCCCACCACTACCTGGATGGAGCCACCTGTCCTTTCAGCCCCCACAACGGAATCACATGCGGGTACTCAACAAGCCGATCCGACTTTAGTCACCACCTGTATAGTATGTATGTATATATGTATATGCCCATGATCACCTCCCGGGCGATCACGGCCCGATAGTATAGCATGGCAGACGGACAAGAATGTAGGCCCACTGATGGATACTAGCATCCTATACTAAGCATTTAGGATTGCAGGTAAGGGTAACAACTGTAGCAACAATGACAGGCTATGCAGCAGAATAGGATTAACCGAAAGCAGTAACATGCTACACTACTCTAATGCAAGCAGTAGAGAGAAGGAATAGGCGATATCTGGTGATCAAGGGGGGGGGGGCTTGCCTGGAAGCTCAGCCGAGACAGAGGGGTCGTCAACACAGTAGTCGTACTGGGTAGCAGTGGGTCGGTCTCGGTGTCTAGCGAGAGAAGAGGGGGAAGAAAAAATAAATATAAAAGCAAACATATGCATGATGATGCATGACATGACAATGAACGGTGCTAGGTGTGCCCTAATGCGGTAGTAGGTGATAGCGGCGAAGGGGGGAAACATCCGGGAAAGTATTCCCGATGTTTCGCGTTTTCGGACATATGAACCGGAGGGGGGAAGTTGCGTGTTTGCTATGCTAGGGATGTGTAGCGGACAAATGGGCTGCGTATCCGGAATCATCTCGTCGTTCTGAGTAATTTTCATGTACAAAGTATTTTCATCCGAACCACGGTTTATTTTATATTAATTTTAAAAGACTTAATCAATTTTTAAATTATTATTATTAAATTAATTTGAAAATAGCATTATTGCATCAGCACGATGTCAGCATGATGTCGTGATCAGCGAGAGGTGTTGAGTCATTGGCGATGTGTGTCCCGCATGTCATTGACTGTTAACTAACTAACCATGTTAATTAGTTAAGTTAATAGATTAGTTAAGTTAATTAACAATAGTTAATTAGGTTAATTAGTTATAAGATTAATTAAACATAACTAGTTTAATTAATTAATATATATTTTCAATTCTCTTTTTTTAATAAAACGTTAAGAAATTTGGGCCCGTTTGGCAACGGCCTAAGGCCACTGGTCGGGCTAACGACGATGGGGTCTGGTGCGCACCGAGGCCACGAGAGGCGAGGGCGAAGCGCCGAGGCCTCGGTGGCGGGCGACGGCAATGAAGGCCGGGCGCGGGAGCGAGGCCATACGGGGCCGGACCGGCGGCAAGGAGGCGGTGGCAGTGCAGCAGTGGAGGTGGGGCAGGAAGCTGGAGTGGCACGGCGGGGACGGTGAGTGAGCGGCGCAGCGGCGAGGAGCTGGCGCGGCGCTGGCTGGCCGAGCGGGCGCGCGTGGTGGCGAGGATGTGCGTCGTGGCGGGCGGCAGCCACGGCAGCCGACGCACGGCCGCCGAAAGGTGTTGCTTTCAAGCGCGGTGGAGCAAAGGTAGCAAAGAAGCAGGTCGAGGGCGAGCGCGGACGGGCCAGAAAGCGAGCCAGGGGCCATTCCCAGGCGCGCGCGGGAGGGCAAGGTAGGGCGCGGGCCAGGGGTGGACGGCGCCGCGGGGAGGGAGAAGAGGCCGGGGTGGCTGCGGGTGTGCGCGCACATGCGCGTGAAGGGGGCGCGGCGACAGAGGGGAAGGAAGGGAGCTCACGGCGGGTTGCAGGGAACGGGGCAGTGGGGCGTGGGGAGGATGACGGTGACGACGCGACGCAGGGGAGGAAGTCGGGCGAGGAGGCGTGGTCGAGGCGGAGGACGAAGACGGGCGGCGGGGTAGCGGTAGGCACCGGGCGACAGCGTCACGGCGAAGGGGTCGGGGCCCTCTGCCCTGATCCAGACGAGGGAGGGGAGAGAGGCGTGGGGGATCGACGGGAAAGGGGATCGGGCACGGGGAGCTCCTCTCCCCGACACAATGTGTGCGTGTGTGTGTTGTGTGGTGGCGGCGGGTGAGGGAGACGAGGGGAGAGGTGGGATCGTGGGGGAGTGGGGGTGATTTAGGGTTTGGGGTCGGGGGGAGTGGGGTTATGTCGGTGGAGGTGGGCCATGCGGGTGGGCTGCCCGACTGGGCCGGCCAGTTGGCCTAGGCCCAAAGGTAGTGGGGTGGTTTTTACTGTTTTTGCCTTCCCTTCTATTTTTTATTATATCTTTTCTTTTTATTTATTCTTTCTTGTTTTATTTTATTTTTAGTAAAATATACACTTACCATCTAAATTGGTATTTCAAATCAGGCCATAATCACAAAAAGTCTAGTCCACAAATAACTTAGTTTGACATTTTATTAATTATAAAAGGTATTTCAATAATAGTTTTTGCTACTATTTTAATTAATATAGTGCACTTCAATGCTTTATAGAAGTGTGGTTTCTTCACCAATATTTAGTATGGAATATTTGCCACAATCCGAACATTTTTGTTTTATTGTTTGAAAACTTTTGTTGATTGTTTTTATTCTAAAATTTAAAATTTGAACTGGGTTTCGAACTGACGCGAGTTTACCAACAGTAACCAAGGTGACGTGACATCATTAGCGGAGGTTCACTGTAGCTTAACTATATGGGCGTCACAGGATGCAGGCGGGATTGGGAACAAGAAACATCGCACACGGTCCGGAGATAACAACTGTGTGTTATGAAATAGAAAAATCCTCGAGGTGGGCAGATATTTTTGAGAGGGGGAGCCTCGTGGAACCCAATGTGCTGTGCGGATGTGTGCGTGACAGGGGCACCGACGTGGCACACGGTTAGTTTGAGTGAACCGTGTGTGTTGCGTCATCCGAATTGTCTAATGTTCATAAATTTGGTGAAAATGACGCGGGAGAGGGTCAGAACACGAACACACTTGCATGTGGACCAAATTTATGAGGGTGGTTTGATTCTCAAATACCAAATGCAACTTCGATGTGGCACCTCTCTCGCAAAGCGCACGGTATTTCTCCCCCCCCCCCCTCGTGTCGGCATGAAGGGAATCCTAAGCTATGAATGCATGCCCCCTCCCCCCAACCGAGGTTCACCTAGCAAAGTGAGAAGTAGCAAGCAGCCCCCCTCCTCCCTCGTGTCGGCAAACCCTATGAATGCATTCCCCCCCAACCGAGGTTCATTCACCTAGCAAAGTGTGAAGTAGCTAGCAGCCTGCTACCTCTTGAGCACTGCGTTGGTTTTCCCTTGAAGAGGAAAGGGTGATGCAGCAAAGTAGTGTAAGTATTTCCCTCAGTTTTTGAGAACCAAGGTATCAATCCAGAAGGAGGCTATGCGCGAGTCCCTCGCACCTACACAAAACAAATAAAGCCTCGCAACCAACGCGATAAGGGGTTGTCAATCCCTACACGGTCACTTACGAGAGTGAGATCTGATAGATATGATAGGATAATATTTTGGTATTTTTATGATAAAGATGCAAAGTAAAATAAAAGCAAAGTAAAAAAGCAAAGAAAATAACTAAGTGTTGGAAGATTAATATGATGAAGATAGACACGGGGCCATAGGTTTCACTAGTGGCTTCTCTCAAGAGCATAAGTATTTTACGGTGGGTGAACAAATTACTGTTGAGCAATTGACATAATTGAGCATAGTTATGAGAATATCTAGCTATGATCATGTTTATAGGCATCACGTCCGAGACAAGTAGACCGACTCCTGCCTGCATCTACTACTATTACTCCACTCATCGACCGCTATCCAGCATGCATCTAGAGTATTAAGTTCATAAAAACAGAGTAACGCCTTAAGCAAGATGACATGATGTAGAGGGATAAATTCATGTAATATGATAAAAAAAACCATCTTATTATCCTCGATGGCAACAATACAATACGTGCCTTGCTTCCCCTAGTGTCACTGGGAAAGGACATCGCAAGATTGAACCCAAAGCTAAGCACTTCTCCCGTTGCAAGAAAGATCAATCTAGTAGGCCAAGCCAAACTGATAATTCGAAGAGACTTGCAAAGATAACCAATCATACATAAAAGAATTCAGAAGATTGAAACATTGTTCATAGATAAACTTGATCATAAACCCACAATTCATCGGTCTCAACAAACACACCGCAAAAAGAAGATTACATCGAATAGATCTCCACGAGAGGGGGAGAACATTGTATTGAGATCCAAAAAGAGAGAAGAAGCCATCTAGCTAATAACTATGGACCCGAAGGTCTGAGGTAAACTACTCACACTTCATCGGAGGGGCTATGGTGATGATATAGAAGCCCTCCATGATCGATGCCCCCTTCGGCGGAGCTCCAGAACAGGCCCCAAGATGGAATCTTGTGGGTACAGAAGGTTGCGGCGGTGGAATTAGGTTTTTGGCTCCGTTTCTGATCGTTTGGGGGTACGTAGGTATATATAGGAGGAAGGAGTATGTCGGTGGAGCAACAGGGGGCCCACAAGGGTGGAGGGCGCACTTTGGGGGGGGGGGGGGGTAGGCACGCCCCCCTACCTCGTGGCCTCCTCCTTTATTTCTTGACGTAGGATCCAAGTCTCCTGGATCTTGTTCGTTCCAAAAATCACGTTCCCGAAGGTTTCATTCCGTTTGGACTCTGTTTGATATTCTTTTTCTGCGAAACTCTGAAATAGGCAAAAAAACAGCAATTACGAAATTTGGGCCTCCGGTTAATAGGTTAGTCCCAAAAATAATATAAAAGTGAATAATAAAGCCCAATAATGTCCAAAACAGAAGATAATATAGCATGGAGCAATCAAAAATTATAGATACGTTGGAGACGTATCACAGCCCCCCCTCCCTCGTGTCGGCACGAAGGGAATCCTAAGCTATGAATGCATGCCCCCCCAACCGAGGTTCACCTAGCAAAGTGCGAAGTAGCTAGCAGCCCCCCCCCCTCGTGTCGGCAAGAAGGGAATCCTAAGCTATGAATGCATGCCCCCCTTACCGAGGTTCACCTAGCAAAGTGCGAAGTAACTAGCAGCCCCCCCCCTCGTGTCGCCACGAAGGGAATCCTAAGCTATGAATGCATGCCCCCCCTACCGAGGTTCACCTAGCAAAGTGCGAAGTAGCACCCCCCCCCACACACACACACACTTTCAGTCGGCGGGCCAGAGAGGCATATCTCACTGTCAGGACCCCGATTCCAAGTCACATCAATCTAGCTGGTAACACCTCATATCACTTTGCGGCCTCACGCACGGTGTTCCCACGGGTGTCGCCTTACCATGGCCCGGGATCATTTGTGCCTTTTAGCTCACGTATATGATAGTGTCGCTAGTATCCATATGACAGAGAACCCGGGCCGACATGGCTAGTCGTGAACCCAAAGCGGCACTAACCCATGGGGACAGGCATACATGAATCAACTTCGAGCATGTTGGTCAGCAGTGTGTGAATCCGGCCTGTAGCACTGGGCTAACAGGACTCCGAGAACCCGGGCTGTAGCAGGCTAGGCAGGACTCCGGATGTCACCGCGTGACATTTCCCCGAAGGGACAGACACAGGAACGAAGTGAAACACATGCCGGCCAGTCAAGCGTCCTGAGCAGTAGTCTTTGGGCTAGCGGGGACTCGAATCGGGCTGTAGCGAACTACTATGGCTCAAGGAAGCACTAGACTACATTTCCCCATAAGAGAGGCTGCCAAGGATAAACAACTAGATTGCCGGATCCCACACATACCAAGCATTTCAATCATACACACAATATGCTCGATATGTGTAAATACAACATGGCATCACAACATAACTTTACGACTCAAGTATTTATTCATTAGGCTCTGAGGAGCGAGATATCACAAACATGGGTCTCTCGACCCAGCATTCAGAGCATACAAGTCATAAACATGCGGAAGCTTAACATGTCTGAGTACAGACAACTATAAATGAAAAAGGCTGAGAAGCCCGACTATCTACCGAGATCTGCCGAGGGCACAAGATCGTGGTGAGGTAACAAGCTAAACGTCAAGTCCACGCGGAACTACTAGCGAGACTGAAGTCTCTACGCAAAACATAAATTAAGTAAGCGTGAGTACAAATGTACCCAACAAGACTTACATCGAGAACTATCTACATATGCATCGGTATCAACAAAGGGGTGGTGGAGTTTAAGCGCAGCAAGCCAGCTTTGACTCGGTGGCTATCCTGAACTACATTGCAAGTAACTCTTTTGAGGTGGCACACACGAGTCCACATATTCACCATATCAATACACCACTATGGATCCGATCCCGTCTTCCTACGAGAACGCTATCCATAGCACTCACGCTTATCTTGCGCATTTTAGAGTATCCACTTTCACTTGTCTATGAACTGATATAGGCAACCCAGAAGTCCTTTACCACGGACACGGCTATTCCAATAGATGATGTTAACCCTGCAGGGGTGTACTTCTTCACACACGCTCTCACCACTTATCGCCGTTTACACGACATGTACTCGGCAACCTTCAAGCGGAAGCCCAACGAGGGTGTCGGCCATGACCGACTAACCACACAAGTCTCTAGTCGGGTTTATCGCTTATTCGGGTTCCATCCGCGAGGAGATCCGGCCGGAGTTTCGCTCACAGCCCCAAACGATGTGTGCAGGGTTCCCGAGACACCAAACGGGCGCCCGGTACACCATGCCACGGTGTATCTACCGCATCATGTCCCACCCCTAGGGTCAGTGCTATGCACGACCTCCAACACATATCCTACAAACACCAGAAACTAGTTGCAACTCCTGGACAGAGGCAAGTAGCTGTTTCATGGATCACAAACACAGAACTCAGTTCCTGAGGACGGCTGCAATGAGACAACCCACCATGTACTCCTACATGGCCTCTCACCGCTACCTTTATCAAATCGTGTTCACACACTTAGCTCTCAACAAGAGGACATGTTTACACACCTCGATTCATCCCGATGAATCGGACTGACACCTAACTCTAAGCATTAGCGAGCACGACAAACAAGCATGAATGAGTAGGCACAGCAGGCTCAAACAACTCCTACTCATGCTAGTGGGTTTCATCTATTCTTGTTGAATGACAGGTCATGCAGAGGATAAAGGCGTTCAGCTACCGCAGCAAGTAACAGATGAATAATTGTTGTCCTAATGCAGTAAGAGAGAGAAGGAGCGAGAGAGTGGGATTGTATCGGAATGAACAAGGGGGTTTTGCTTGCCTGGCACTTCTGAAGATAATATAGTTCTTCATCGGTGTCATCGAACTCATCGTCGAATCACGTCTATCGAAAGGGAACAACCACAGGCAAACAAATAAGAAACACGATCATTGCGATGCACAATATGATGCATGCTATGACATGGCAATATGAATGTGTTTTGAGCTAATGCAACTAGTAACATATTAAATGGAGTTGATTTGAACCCTAGGTTCAAATCCAAACTTCATATGTGAAATTCAAATGCCATTTAATTGATTTGACCTGATCAGCCAGTATAAGTTGTTTAAACATGCATGAAAATGGTACAGATGGATATATTGCATTTTCTGATCATTTTTCATATATAATTTGTTTGATTTGAAGCTACAGTTGATTTTCTATGATTTTTAGAAGTTTTGGTTATTTTCTGGAATTTCCTGTATAAGAAAAATAACAGTAATTAGTTATTGCGTCAGGGTGACGTCAGTGGTCAACGGGGCTGGTCCAGGTCAAACTGACCTATGGGCCCTGCGTCTCAGTAGTTAGTTTAACTAACTAATATTAGTTCGCATTAAGCCTAGGTTAATTAGCAGAGCTGGCCCCACTTGTCTTAGACTCAGGGGGAAGTCAACCTGGGCCCACCCAGTCAAGTCAACGGGGTCAAACCCACCGGACTTGGTCCACGGCTTGTCGCCGATGAAGCCCGAGACGGCGGAGGGGCTCGGAATTTGCCCACAGTCGACCAAATCGACCGCGGTTTGGTCCCACGCCAGAAATGGGGCTCGGCGCATCTAGTAGGCCAAGCGGGAAGAGCTGGGTGGTCTGAGTCGACGGCGGCGAGCACGCACGCGGCGGCCGGAGTTCGGTCTCGGCGGTTTGCTGTTGCGAAGCACGACAGAGCAGCTGGAGGGTTTTGGGCTTACGGCATTGCGGCGAAACACGGCTATGTGCTCGGTTGCAGCTCTATGTGACGATGTACAGGCGGCGACATGGTCGGCGGAGCCGAGCTCTCGGGCTCGATGGGAACGGCGGCTGGAGAGGGAAATAGAGCACGGGAAGAAGGGGGAAAGGCGGCGAAGCTCACATGGATTCCAATGGAGGGATCAGCAGGCTCGGGGAGGCACCGTGGACGACGGATGGTCAGCCCGGCGATCTCGGTTGCCGAGGTGGAAGACGACATGATGGCGGCGTTCGGTGGCCTTTGGAGTCGCGTGAGTCAACAGGGAGGCGTAAGCGACGGTGGCGGAGCTCCTAGGCATGTCGGAGAGGCGAGGGGGAGGCGGTGGCCGCGGTGGTGCACATCGGCAACGACGGGCGCGTACGGGTGGTGCGAGGGAGAGAGCCAGAGGAGGGGAGGAGGTCCAGCGAGAGAGGGGAGAGGTGCAGAGGGTCCGGGGGTGTCGTGGCGTTCACAGCCGCGTCGGGGAAGCGGCGGGAAGCAGGAGGTGGCGCGGCGCGTGGCTTCGCGCGATGGGCACGCGCCCTTGCCTACTGGCGTGAGGAGGAAGGCGACAGAGGGTTTGCGGTGGTGGGCTGGGCCAGTTGGCTGGGCTGCCAGCTGGGCCGGCCAGGTGGTCCGCGCAGGTGAGGCCAGGTAAAAGGATTTTCATTTGTTTCTGTTTTATTTTTATTTCTGTAGGTTTGTTGCATTTCTAAAAATACCTAGGCTACTCCAAAAATCACCAAACTGCACATGGCCACTACTTGGAATATATCCAGCATGGTACATTTTAGTTTGGGGTTATTTGAGCATTTAAAATATTTAGTAGCATTTAAATGCCCAAATGCAAATACAATATGATTTAATTCAAAAATCCAGAAATGACCTAGAAATATGTGCATCACTTTTGACAGTGGTTTAAAACCAAGGCAGAGGTGATGAACATTTTAGAAGGGCATTTCAGGTCCATTGAAAATGTTTTTATGTTGAACCTATTTGATTTGATCTGGTTCTAGGTTTTGATCAATCCCCATTTCAAATTCAAAAGAATTTAAACATGATGCAACACTCTAATGCAAGCACTAAGCATTACCAGAACTAGGGATGTGACAACTCACCCCCACTAAACAAGAATCTCGTCCCGAGATTCAAGACGTGAGGTAAGAAGACAGAGGGGGCACAAGCTAACACGGTCTCCATGATCCAGGTTGCACTTCATAAGAACGTTGACATGATCACCATCTTCGTCTCGACGTCTTGCCTGAGAACTACATCCAACATGATAACGAGAAGAAAGGGGGGATATTTAGAAGAATCGATCTTCTTGAGGTTCGAACAATTTAGGATCATCTTAATGATCTCAAGATCAACTCATGGAATGAGACATAGGAACATCTCTGGAGCTGAGAGGCAAAGCATGCATCAGGAGCGATAGAAGAAACAATTTGACGAGGGTTTCAAAGTAGCGAGGGAAAATGTCATGACTCCATAACGGGGCACCTTAGGGAAGGTGACTCGTAGATTTGTTACCTTAAGTGGCAAAAGAATCACTTTTGATCCAGAGATCATTGAAACTCTTCTCACCAGCCTGAGGCAATTTACAAGTGATCATTTGAAAGAGCTCGAAGAAATGGCATACTCGGACTAGGATGGATGATGTGGACTACCTTGTTGAAGACAACGCAATGGATGATTTTGCTTTCCATCGGAAATGGATGGGACCCATGACAAGTCCACTTTGGAAGATGATCTTGGAGAGCAACTGCTAAGAGGGCAGCCCATGGTAAATTGGCACAATGTCGGTGCAAGCTGGGAACAAGACGCAACTGTTGGGAATGTTCCAACTGAGGGAGTCCCGGATTAGGGGGTGTCCGGATAGCCAAACTATCACCGTTGGCCGGACTCCTGGACTATGAAGATACAAGATTGAAGACTTCGTTCCGTGTCCGGATGGGACTTTCCTTGGTGTGGAAGGCAAGCTTGGCGATACGGATATGTAGATCTCCTACCATTGTAACCGACTCTGTGTAACCCTAACCTATCCGGTGTCTATATAAACTGGAGGGTTTTAGTCCGTAGGACGAACAACAATCATACCATAGGCTAGCTTCTAGGGTTTAGCCTCCTTGATCTCATGGTAGATCTACTCTTGTACTACCCATATCATCAATATTAATCAAGCAGGAGTAGGGTATTACCTCCATCGAGAGGGCCCGAACCTGGGTAAAAACATCGTGTCCCTTGTCTCCTGTTACCATCCGCCTAGACGCACAGTTCGGGACCCCCTACCCAAGATCTGCCGTTTTGACACCAACATTGGTGCTTTCATTGAGAGTTCCTGTCGCCCGTCGGGAAGGACGCATCATCCGTCTTTAAAAGGCGATACTATCGCCAAAGGAGCCTTGGCCACTGGTCGACTCTTGGCTAGGTGGTTTTCTTATGACCGCCGGTTCGCCATCATACCGACGATGACTCCTCGAGTCACGAAACCAATCTTCACGTTAATTGGAACTTGCCGAACAGTTAGATCGATCGAGCTCTCCTCCGTGGCGAGCTCTTGGATCGCATCGCCGCCACAGGAGTCGCCACAGACTACGACCGGATTGGGCCTAAAACCGATCCGAGAGAGATCAACTCTCCCTGTGCTACCCATCATGTTGCTGTGATAGAGGAGCAATGCGGCGATTCTTCTTCTATCTTAAGGACTAGCTACGTTGGATTCTGATCCCTCCATGCCGGATTCCAGCAGAGGGACGGATGTCGATCAAGCCACGAACTTAAAGTCAGCGACGGGATGGATTCATTGGATAGCATTCAAAATCCTTACTTCGAGTTCGGAAACTTCCGGCCCCGAGTCTTAAATCGGACGGGGTTCGGATCCAGTTCCACCCGCCCACCCAAACATTAGCGATCTATCCCGAATTCGGCAAGAGCCCCACAAAGCGATTACATCGTTCTTGGGCGATTCCTCTGGTTATGGACGGGATAAAGGACTGCCGAGAGGAGGACGCAATCCCAATTTTCTGCAATAATTGCACGGACAAGGGAATCCTAAACGCCATAAGTCATCGCGAAATTACACGCTTTGCTGACTGGTGACCATAGTACAAAAGAAATCTGCGATGGAGAGCGCTTGGAAAACCGAAAGTAAATTTTGGGATAATCCGGCCCCGAATACATCCCTAGTCCGAACTAAAAGGGTGCATCATCACCAAGCACCTGGGTTAAACACCAAAAAACCAAAACCCCCTAAAGGGTACGGAACCGTACTGGAGGGTTGGCTAAACGGACCCTGCAAAATTCATAGCACAGAGGGCGCCACTCCAACTCATAGCCTTCGAGCGTGTTGGATACTACGGCAGGTGGCCAAAAGTGGTGAAGAGCTTCTAGCTTCAGAATCCCAGCCCAGCAACACCAGTACGGTGTTAACAGTCTTCGAGACTTCCGCATCAAATAACATGCGAAAACGAACACTCCGCAACCTTGCCAAAGTCTACCAAGTAGCAACAATAAATCGATGGATTGACATGGCTATTACCTTTAATGCTAGTGACAAACCTAAATTCCGAACAGCCCGAGCACCAGCCGCATTGGTCCTTAGTCCGATAGTGGACGGCTTTCGCCTTACTAAGTTACTCATGGATGGCGGCGGCGGACTAAACCTCATCTATGAGGAAACCCTCCAAAAAATGGAAATAGACTGGAACCGCATTGAGCGAAGCAGCACAACCTTTAGAGGAATAATCCCCAGCCGGGAAGCATGCTGCACAGGAAAAATCACACTGGACATAGTGCTCGGCTCGCCGGACAATTACAGGTCCAAGGAGGTCACATTTCAAGTGGCCCCATTCAGCAGCGGATATCATGGTTTATTAGGGCGAGAGGCATTCACAATTTTTCAAGCTATACCCCACTATGGGTACATGAAGCTTAAAATGCCCGGACCCAACGGAATCATCACTCTCGCTAGTGATCCGAACATAGCACTCCGCGCCGAAAACAAGACAACCGCACTAGCCCTCGAGGCACTATCTGAAGCCTTAGCGGCCGAGGAACTCACTGCGATGCGCTCCACGGTGAACAGGGACGATGTGATACTTGATAAAAGATCCAAGTCCACCTCTTTTAAACCAGCAGACGAAATAGTCAAATTCCAAGTCCATCCAACGGACACTGCAAAGATGGCCTCCATTGGGGCACAATTAAACCCAGATGTCGATGCTGCACTACGAGAATTTCTATGAGAAAACTGGGACATTTATGCCTGGCACCCTTCAGATATGCCAGGAATCCCACGTCGGCTGGCCGAGCACAGCCTAAATATCCTAAAAGGATTCAAGCCAGTCAAACAGGCTCTTCGGCGCTTTTCCGAACCCAAGAGACATGCCATGGGAGAGGAGCTAGCCAAACTTCTGGAAGCCGGATTCATCAGAGGTATTAAACATCCGGACTGGCTAGCAAACCTGATGATGGTACCAAAGAAGGATAAGTCCTGGCGCCTATGTGTTGATTTCAAAGACCTTAATAAGGCTTGCCCAAAGGATCCCTTCCCCCTCGCTTTGTTCAAATTATCGATGCTACAGCAGGACACGACTCGTGGTGCTTCCTCGACGCGTACTCCGGCTACCACCAAATCAAGATGGCGGAGCCCGACCAAGCTGCAACAGCATTCATCACTCCATACGGCCCATTCTGCTTCAACACAATGCCCTTCGGGCTCAAAAACGCCGGCGCAACTTATCAGCGCATGATTCAGTCATGTCTGGCAAACCAGATCGGCAAAACAGTGGAAGCATATGTAGATGACGTGGTCGTCAAAACCAAGCATGTCGAAACTCTAGTAGACGATTTGAGGCTCACATTCGACAATCTTCGAAAATATGACATCAAGCTCAATCCGGAAAAATGTGTCTTCGGCGTTCTAGCTCAAGCAAACCCAGCCAAGATCCGAGCTCTGTCACAATTGGATATTCCAAAAGACCTCAAACAAATACAAAAATTGACTGAATGCGTAGCGGCTCTAAGCCGCTTTATTTCCCGTTTGGGAGAAAAGGCGTTACCCCTTTACCGCCTCCTCCGGCGAACCGAACACTTTGAGTGGACGGATGCATAACGGCCGGACTCGAAGAGATAAAAGCCATATTGGCAACAAATCCGGTCCTGGCGGCGCCCAACATGGGCGAACCAATGCTATTATATATCGCCGCAACACATCAAGTTGTCAGCGCGGTGCTCGTTGTCCAACGATAAACGGACGGACACCGGTTCCCTCTTCAAAGACCGGTTTATTACGTGTCCACTATCCTCACTCCATGCAAGTCCCAGTACCCACATTATCAAAAGATAGCATACGCGTTGTTCATAGCATCCCGGAAGCTGCGACACTACTTTCAAGAGTGTTCGATAACGGTAGCCTCCGAAGTACCTCTTAACGACATTATAAACAACCGCGATGCGACGTGCCAGATTGCTAAATGGGCCATAGAGCTCCTTCCATTTGACATAACCTATAAGCCACGGCGAGCTATCAAGTCGCATGTTTTGGCCGACTTCGTGGCCGAATGGACCGAAGCCGAACTCCTTAAAGAGTACGGCGCATACTCCAATTGGATCATGCACTTTGACGGCTCCAAAATGTTGGCGGCACGGGGCTGGCGTCGTCCGACGTCCCCAACCGGGACACGGTCCAATACGTCCTTGAGATAATGTATACGGACTCCAACAACGCGGCGAATCTGAGGCCCTTACGCACGGCCTTCGGATGGCAGTTTCCATGGGCATTAAACGCCTAGAGGTGCGCGGGGATTCGAACCTCGCGATATCTCAAATAAACAGAGACTTTGATGCCAAAGATCCGAAAATGGCAGCATACCGGAATGCGGTCCTAAACATGTCAAGACGGTTCAAGGGCTCAATTTCATCATATAGCCGGGATAACAACCAGGCGGCGGACATATTGGCACGCATCGGTGCAAAACGCGATGCCGTCCCGCGAACATCTTTACGGAATGGCTGTTCAAGCCATCCGTACTATGGAAAGGGAGTCCGCAATAACAATCCGGACCCAACCGCCTTTGACCGCCCGACGCCGAACACTTCGACACAATCGGAGGCTCGCCACCGAGATAACACCCTCCGCCCACAAAATAATGGCGGTTATCGCCCGTGGGCGGAACCATTCCTAGCCTACCTAACTAGGCAGGAACTCCCGAAGACCAAAATGAGGCTCATTGCATAGTCTGCGGCGATCGAAAGCCTATAAAGTCCATGAGGGAGAGCTTTATAAGAAAAGCACTACGGAGTCCTTCAAAGGTGTATCTCCGAAGAAGAAGGGCGAAACCTCCCGGCTGAAATTCATGTCGGACTGGGTGGGCACCACGCCGCAGCCCGGCCCTTGTAGGCAAGGCCTTCCGTACATGATTTTATTGGCCGGCAGGCGGAATCTTGAGGATTTAGTCCAACGATGCGTAGGTTGCCAGCTTTTTGCTAACCAGAGCCACAAGCCACCCACCGCCCTCAAAACTATACCCATCACCTGGTCGTTCGCGGTCTGGGGGCTTGACATGGTTGGACCCCTCAAGGGAGGAACCTACAAGCAAAAGTACCTATTGGTCATGGTGGATAAATTCACCAAATGGATAGAGGCCAAGCCTGTTAAAACGGCTGAATCCGGACCGGTGATAGACTTCATATCAGGGTAGTGCACCGTTACGGTGTCCCCATAGTATCATCAACGATAACGGCACCAACTTCACGGCCGATGAGGTCAAATTATGGTGCAAAAACATGGGCATCAAGCTCGATTACGCCTCAGTCTATCACCCTCAAACCAACGATCAAGTCGAGCGAGCAAACTGTCTAATCATGCGCGGCATTAAACCCAGACTAGTGCGGTCCCTCAAGGAATTTAACACGCACTGGGTTGAGGAGCTCGACTCCGTACTCTGGGTGCTGCGGACCATGCCAAATCGTACTACCGGATTCACACCATTTTTTATGGTGTACGGCCTTGAGGCGATCTTGCCTGCGACATAATACATGACTCACCTCGGCGTGCGCATGTATGAAGAAAGAGAAGCCAAGCTCGATCGGCGGGACAGTTTGGACGCATTGGAGGAGCGCTGACGTGGCAAAAGCTTCGTTCCGCATTCTATCAACGGCGAGGCTCGAGGATATCAAAGCGAGGAAATACGGGCCAAAGCTTATAACACTTTGGCGAACTAGTTCTCGCTGCCGGACAAGAAAAAGGACAACCTCAAGCCCAAATGGGAAGGTCCCTTCATCATCGACCAGGTCCTGACCGGCGGAGCATACCGTCTGAGAAATGCATCGGATAACCGACTCGAGCCCAACCCATGGAACGCAGCCCGTCTCTGAAGATTCTACGCCTAAGTGCCGGACTCCAAGTTCGTTTCCTTCCTCTTCCACATTTTCTATTTTTGCTGTCTTTTATTTCTCTCCTTCCTCCTCCTTCACGAAGCCTTTAGAGGCTCGTTTGCGCTTTGTTCAAGCACATATTTGACGACCTTGTCTGCGCTCATTATAATTCGGGGCTTCTTTACAGAAGCTTATTTATACGGGCTTCATGCCCAACACATGCGTCAAACTTCCGCATGTACCTTTTATTCACCATTATATGCATCGATATGACTTAAGTTTTGGCCAAGCTAGGTTGCCTGGCTCCTGTGCTTACCCCTACGTTCCCGATTGTTCGGCTAGGTGGTAAAGGGAGCACCTCTGCGATTATTCTTGCCGGGTCGGTAGGATGTGTACCTCGACTGGGTGAAGCCGAAAGCTAGCGTTCTTAAGGGACTATTCGGTCGGTGAACTGAAAGATGATTTTTAACTATCTACCCATCTGCCCCCAGATGATTATCTGCTTTCCTAGCAGTTTTGACATGCACTTTAGGGCATGCATCCCAAATAAAGGAACCCTTAACGGAACTATTCTCCACGGAAGATGTTTCTTACTATCCATGTAATATAACATAACTAGTTGGGCACTTGTCTGATACAGCAATAATGACCCCTACGCCTTGTCTCCATGCATACCCCGGTTCTTATATAACCACGAAGGTATTCGGACACACTCCAGACTATTGGGTCCTGAGGTCGAAGCGAAAAGGTCCGCTATGAAAAACGGTCTACAATCCGGCTAGAAGACATTTTTCATGTCATATTTTTTTTACATAGTCAACTCGACTCATCGTATTCCTCCTCAATGCCATCTAATAGGCTATCTAATTTACAATCTTGCTGGGAATACTTGGCGGCCAATTCTACTTGGCCGTACACTAAGCTTACAGGGATCTCCTTCCCATCAGGCCCCAAAGGTCCAACCTCGGCCATGTGGTTTGGGTCAGCCTTCGTGGCAGCGTCTTTACCATGGCCCGAGCCTCCCTAACGCCTTGACGGCAGTCCGATATCTTCCATAGTCGGAGCGCCGCCGTGCTCCTTGAAGCCGCTCTGCCCGGCTCCCCAATGCCTTCGGGCAGGAGATAGATGGCCACAAGGCTGGCCGACGCCTTTCATCACCTGCGGACTCGTTCGTGGAGCCTTGATTCGGGAAGAAGATCACCGAAGAACTGGGCATCTCCTCCTTAGGACGACACTGTGAGAAAACCTACATACATGTTTATGTTAGTCGCCTTCCTCGGGAACTCTTTCAAAGCTCGCTCAAGCACTTCTTGAAAATGCCGCGATGAAGCCGCCGATTCTCCTTCTGAGTCAGACAACTGAGCACGAACATCCTTTAGTTCCTCACCCAGTTTGGTGTTGGCATCTTGGAGGTTATTTTCTCTGCCGCACCCTCGTAAGCACGCTCTCGCCGCCTTTAGCTGGGCGCAAGAGCTGTTGCTTGTCCGGATCTAGTCCGGCGCCATCTGCAATATTTTTGTCGATTTACACACCCGCCGCACTTCATAAACTATTTATCTTTTGAAGCATATATTACGGAGGGGGTCTCTGTGGCTCCCCATTGCGGCTAGTGCGGCCTCAAGTTGGGCCTTGCATTCTTCAAGCTCACAGGACAGTCGGGTACTCTTTTTGTAAGATCCTGCATAACAAATCATCCTTAAATCAGTTATTCTAACTATTTTAAGTCTCGAGACTCTTGGCATATATAATCATCAAATTTTCTCACCAGATGTCCTTTACATCTTGCTCCGTGGCTCTGGCTAGACCATCTTGAGCGGCACGGAGGTGCGCATCTCCCGAATTGAAGGCATTCAAGGCCTCTTGGGAGAAACATGCGTCCACGAAGAACTGTCGTGGCCTTTGTGATTCATGGCGCTCTCCACCTTGGAGTTGGTGGCGGACAATCTGTCAGCATCCTCTGTCGGAGGAGCATCCGACGTACGCCTCGTGCTCGCCTCCACTTCTGGACCCGGCTTTGGAGCCTGGCTGGCGGAGGTTCGATTGGCAACCTCTCCGGACTCAATCCGGCGAGCGCTCTTTTTCCTGAAAAGAGCATCAGCGTTAGTACGCATTCCCGGGATCAATCCTAGGAACATGGTGACACGCCATACCGTTGCGGTGGAGTTTCGATCCGGACCGCACTTCTTTTTAGCCTGCGGGGCCGTACTGCCCCTTGTTGGCCAGCCGCCGCGGGCTCGGCCTCCTGCCTCAAAGGCACCCCCTGTGAAACACCATTGGTATACGGTGATCAAGAAAGTAGCACGGATGGGTCATTATCAGAGTATTGGACCTCGGTCTCAGTTACATGCGAGGCTGGAAGTATTCCGGGGTAATTGGCCGTAATGGCAACCAAGGCATTGTCGATGCTAAGTTGGTGGAACACCCCGTCGATCAACTCCACATTTATATCTGGATCCTCTTCGGAGGCCTTATCGAGGGACCGTTCTGGATCCTCGGGTTGTGGGGGCGGGCTGTGTATCTTCTCCACAGTCCGGCGCGGTTCCTGCGTAGAAACCATGAAATGAGATATTTAACCACGGGAACATGGATCGGACAGGCCACAAAGATGTTTGCTTACCCAACTTCGAGGATTATTCTAAGAAAACTCCTTCAGTGGATTGATGCGGAGGAAATCCTCCTCCTCCCCTTTATACATGGCAGACAAGGTCTTCACCAGTTCGGTGACCGATCCCTGCCCATTGCGGCCATGGCGGGTGGCATCGTCCTCCCTGTTGAAGTCCCACATGGGGTGGCCCCTATATTGGAGCGGCTGTACTCCCCTCATAATGCAGATTGCCATGACTCCAATCATGGTCAATCCGGCATGAGTCAGTAATTTATTCGGCTCATCAAGTAGAGGACATCCCGGTCATTTTCCCTCTGGGAGCTCCGAGGGCGCCAGCTTAGGCGCTTCTTCAGAGGAGCATTGCTAAACTCCGGAAGGCCGATCCGAACAGGATTCGGCAGCGGGACGTCCTCCATGTAAAACCATTCCGAAGGCCAGTCTTCGGACGCCTTCTTCGGGGTTCCGGATAGATATCCGGTCCCGGCGATGCGCCATAGTTCGGCTCCGCCCACTTGATATATTGACCCCTCATGAGAACGGGGTACTAGGCAGAATAATCTCTTCCACAACGCGAAATGAGCCTCGACGCCCAAGAACAGCTCGCAAAGGGCCACGAAGCCCGCGATGTGCAAAATGGAGGCAAAGCGTAAGGTGGTGCAACTAGAGGCCGTAGAACTCCAAGAGCCCCCGGAGAAACGGATGGATTGGAAATCCGAGTCCTCTTACTAGATAAGAGATGAAGCATACCCGCTCTCCTTTAGAGGGATCGGGGACACTCTCCGCTTGCTTTCCGCCCTTGTAGGTGGCGAGTCCGGCTCGAACCGGAACCATGAAGGCCGGGGGAAGGAATCCCTTGGTTTGGAGTATAACTAGCTCGCTATGCGGGACTGAGCATCTCTCCCAATTTCCAGGCTGAGGGCTGGGAGCGCGAGAGGAGGAGCCACGTCGACTGTCCATGATGGAATGGGCTTTGGTCAGAGGCGCTCCGATGAAAGCTCGCGAAGGGGGGATGATGTGACTCAGATCTAGATCCTCGCCCCTTTTATAGGCAGCTCATTTGCGCACCTAGGGGGGTCAGTGTAAAAATACCCTGGCTTTTCGCATTCGTTCAAACACGTTGATGGCCATTATTGGGCGTAGAAGCCAAGGAGTGCAGCATTTATCAGAAGCCGGACACTATTCGACAAGTATATGGAATTTGGAGAAGAACCCGCCTCGCAATGACCGAAGACAATCAACGCGCCGGACTCATCATCATTGAAGCCTGGTTCGGGGCTACCGAGGAGTCGGATTAGGGGTGTCCGGATAGCGAACTATCACCGTTGGCGGACTCTGGACTATGAAGATATAAGATTGAAGACTTCGTCCCGTGTCCGGATGGGACTTTCCTTGGCGTGGAAGGCAAGCTTGGCGATCTGGATATGTAGATCTCCTACCATTGTAACCGACTCTGTGTAACCCTAACCTATCCGGGTGTCTATATAAACCGGAGGGTTTTAGTCAAATGGGGCGAACAATAATCATACCATAGGCTAGCTCCTAGGGTTTAGCCTCCTTGATCTCGTGGTAGATCTACTCTTGTACTACCCATATCATCAATATTAATCAAGCAGTAGTAGGGTATTACCTCCATCGAGAGGGCCCGAACCTGGGTAAAAACATCGTGTCCCTTGTCTCCTGTTACCATCCGCCTAGACGCACAGTTTAGGACCCCCTACCCGAGATCCGCCGGTTTTGACACCGACACCAACCATCATATCTGCCTGAGATTTAGATCCCATTGGTGATAGGATACTTCAGACTCAGCATGTCTAAAAGAAAGTTTGCAACACGATTCGACGAGATGGCGTTGCGAGATTCTCGAGGAATGAGCTAAGGTAGCAAGCTCCAAAACATGAGCTGGTTCTGCTAAACACATGTGAACACGCTGTCCCAGACAAGCATGACCACATGGTAGTCTTACAACAAAACACTACCGAGTTCAGGTGGGGAACCATCATCAAGGATAACGAAGTCGTTGCATAAGGCATGCTCTTAAGAAGGAACTTCTTCTCCTTGAACAAATCAGTTAGTGGCTTGGTGTGCTAGGGATACATATGGAATGAAGGTTGCGAGCCTGTCAAACCATAGCATACTTCACACATGCATGACTGACTTGGGATGGTACCATAGGAAGCAAAAACAAACTTTCTCGAATTCACGGCGGCAACTTGCTTCAAATGCACATGAACTAGAGGAAGTCACCTCTTTCATCCAACATATTCTTCATGAACATGCACGAAGATAATGCTTACAAAAGTTTCCAATGCTAGCTTTAATGTTCCACATGGATCATGGGGAGAAAATATGTTCTTGATGGGCTCAATGACAACTCATCGAATTTCCATATCGGACTTCCACCATCATGTGAACACGGTGATAGCATTGGTCAGACCAAAAGATGTAATGGTGTATGCTCGAGGGATCAACCACGAGTAAGACAACATTACGAACATCGTTGGTTCTGATTTGACTTGACGATGGCCCATACTCAAGTCAAAGTTTTGACAAGGCAATAGATCCAACAAGCGATCACGAGGACCAATCGATGAAGATATCATCTTTCTTCAACACACACTCAAAAGGATATCCCTTAAAATGAACTAAGTCGGACAAGCTTTCATCTTCCAACTCTCCAAGTTGTTGTTTAGCTTAACCAACTAGCTCAGGGGTATCCAACACAGATTCTTGGAGAATGGCTGGTTTAGAGAAAAACCAACTTGATCACGAACTCAACATAGCGGTCAGGTGACAACCTGGTGATACTTCCGAGAAGATAATCGGAATATCACGAACCACCGATATGTTACTAAGCTCGAGAACAATCCTGCTTTTCAGGGCAAGATGATATGATCAAAAGAGTGAGGAATTGACACAATCCTAACTCATTGATCGAAGAGTGCACCAGGAAATAAGGACTAGATAGCACGATCAATATTAGGATGATGATTTAATAACCAACACGCTAAGAATGAGAATATTGTCCATTAACTACCAAGCAATGGAGTTGCTAGGAGTATTGATTTCACACATCACAGTTCGCTTGTCGGCATTCCGGTTACAACAACACGGAACCCAGGAATGAACTACGATGGCGAGAAGTATCACTGTATCAAGAATTCATAAGATGGTGTGCAATTCCCATGATATTCTTGACATAAGGCGGTAATACTTCAGGGTAGAACAGAATCAAAAGCTGGATTGGCATTTTGATCTACGAAATACAACTACTTTGACCTAATCCTGGATATGGATGAGGTACTGGAGTTTGTTTCTCCTAGTTATTCCGGAATAGAATGGCTTGACGGACCACAAGGATAATAGGCATCGATAAACACGATCGCAAACATACCCTTGACAATCAATTGACAGATGGGGGTCAGAATACAACTAAGGAGGAACAACTCGAGGAACATATAACTTTCTGAGTTGTGGATGCATAGGTTAGTATGTCGAATCAAGTTCAACAGGTTTCTTCCGGATAACCCATGCGGAAAAGGTAGAACTGGCAGATTCACAATTATGAATGGAGAACTCCTCAAGAGTACTCTGATTGTGATCCTTCGGTTCAGCGAGGAACTTCTGCCATAAGCGGTTCATAGTATTTGGAAGAAGGAAATACCACGGATCTCGAGGACTATCGCAAAGTTACTAATATCCTAAAGGAACTAGCAAACACTATCAACATGAGGTAAGTAGGGTAAATCTCGGGTTCAAGAACCCAGGAATAGAATACCTACTACTAAATGGCATCACAGGATGCATTCGAGAATGGTGGCCAAAATCATCACATCGGGAACACAAAACATGGCTAGATTACTAGGTGACTCTCTAAAACACCTAGGGTCATAATAATAGCTCCAACATATATGCCGAGGCAGCGGAGTACCTCAACACACTAATTTGTGTGATTAATCTGGCCCAGATGAATATTAGAAACAGAGAGAAGGGATTTGCAAATGCATCAGACTATTTAGAGATCTGGGATGACTCGGACAACATAACGGATGTAAATTCTCAAAATGATTTGAGACATCCTGCAAAATAGTGGCATGACCACTGAACATCACAATATCAAGGTTCTGAGACCAGCTATGAACATACGGAAGTAGTAAAAACTGAACTGGGATTTGAAACTATCAATTCTATAAGTCTATGGATTAGTAACACGTCATCACGATAGATAGATGAGAAGGCCTAGTTCTTAAACCCCGTAGAAGAGAAGAGGATGACTCGGATCGAGAAGGCCATGAGGTATAAGGAGTAAAAAGAGCCTTACGTTCCCTTCCACAATCAATTCCCTTATATAACTAAAGCATTTCTAGACACAACTTCGACCGGTTTGGCTTGGTAATCCTCTGAGCAGTCGGGATCCGATACCAAAGCTGTGGGACCCTGATTCCAAGTCACATCGATCTAGCTGGTAACACCTCATATCACTTTGCGGCCTCACGCACGGTATTCCCAGGTGTCGCCTTACCATGGCCCGGGACCGTTTGCGCCTTTTGGCTCACGTATATGATAGTGTCGCTAGCATCCATATGACAGAGAACCCGAGCCGACATGGCTAGTCGTGAACCAAAAGCGGCACTAACCCATGGGGACAGGCATACATGAATCAACTTCGAGCATGTCGGTCAGCAATGTGTGAATCCGGGCTGTAGCACTGGGCTAACAGGACTCCGGGAACCCGGGTTGTAGCAGGCTAGGCGGGACTCCGGATGTCACCGTGTGACATTTCCCGAAGGGATGAACCACGAGAACAAAGTGAAACACATGCCGGCCAGTCAAGCGTCCTGAGCAGTAGTGTTGGGCTAGCAGGACTCCGGTGAAACGGGCTGTAGCGGACTACTATGGCTCAAGGAAGCACTAGACTACATTTCCCCATAAGAGAGGCTGCAAAGGATAATAAACTAGATTGTCGGATCCCAAACATACCAAGCATTTTAATCATACACACAATATGCTCGATATGTGTAAATACAACATGGCATCACAACATAACTTTACGACTCAAGTATATATTCATTAGGCTCTGTCACAGCCCTAGAAATCTTCTCGTAATTAGTGGCATTGCATCCATGCATCATTTTCATTTTCAATTAAACTTGAAATGGTGATGCTTAAACCCTAGCACCAAATGAATTCAACTAGGGTCAAAATAAAATCTTTTTCATTGAACTCGAAATGCCCTCTAAAATGTTCAACATTTCTGGTTTGAGGTGGAAGCATCTACCAAAAATGGTTTATATTTTTGCAGGACATATTGGGCTCTGAATTAAATCATACTCTATTTGCATTTGGACAATATTTTAAATGCTCAAATAATCATAAACTAAAATGTTTGTTGTTGGTTATATTCCAAACAGTGGCATTGAGCAGTTTCATGATTTCTGGATCTGTTGAAGTATTTTTAATAAAGCCCTGAAGTAAAATAGAGGAGCGAGAGAGAACTTACCTGACTTACCTGTCGCGGCTCAGATGGCCAACCCACCTGCGCGGCCCAGCCCGCCTGGCCCCTCCCCTGTCGTCTTCCTCCATGCCAGGAGGACGGGCGCGTGCCCGACGCACGCGCACCGCCGTGCGCCACCTCCTGCTTGACGCCGAGGGCCTGGAAGCCTCTAGTGTTGCCACGCGAGACCCTTCGACCTCGATCGCTTCCACTCTCTCCACCTCGCCTCCCTCGCTCTCTCTCCCGAAGCAGAGCGAAGCCGACGCCGCCGTTCACTGCCACCGCGTCCACCGTTCTTCCCTCGCCTCCCCGTGTTGTCCAAGACCTCCGCCGCGATGCCCTCGCCCTCCCCACCGAGCCACGCTTCGCCAGAGTCCCTGCATCGCCACCATCTAGTCGTCTTCAACCTCGATACCCGCCGGACGCCGTTCGTCGATTCGCCTCGCTCCGGTCTCCCGAGCCCACAGTACGCTTTCAACGACCCCCCGTGAGCTCCTCTTCCTCCTCCCCTTCCCGCTCTCGCTCTCGAGCACCACAAAGAACCGCACCGAAGCTCGGCCGCTTCCGCCGCCGCCCGCCGCCGCTGCGTCGTCGTTGTGGCCACAGCCACGTTGGATCGATTCCGAGCACGTCATCGTCTCCGCCGCACTCGCACGAGCCCGTAGCACTCCCCACGCGCCTCGCCGTGCCCCCCTAGCATCCGAGACGACCTCGTCCGAACTCCGGCGACCGCCAAGGTCATCGCCAGCGACGTTTCCGGCCACCCCAGCACCTCCCACCGGCACCACTCGACGCGCGTGAGCTCCAGCTCGACGTAGCCGCCCTCACTTGACCATTTGGTCACGGAGGAGGAAACCCGCACCTCTCTGCCGTCCACAGCCTGCTGGCGACGAGCCCCGGGTCAACTCCGGCGAGTTTGACCCGGTTTGACCCTAGTTTGACTCCCCCTGAGTCACTGACAAGTGGGCCCAGGCCCCAGCTAATCCTAGATTAGTTTTTTAATTAAGTTTAATTACTCCATTGACATTTTTAGTTAGTAGTAGTTTAACACTAATTAATTTATATTAGTTAGTTAGTCAGCGGCGTGTGGACCCCACACGTCAGGTTTGACCTGGACCCGGCTTCGTTGACCTGCTGATGTCACACTGACGTCAGGCTGACGCAGTAAATCATTTTCTGGATTTATTCTTTTTAGGAAAATCCAGAAAATGTCCTAAACTTCTAAAATTCATATAAATTCAACCGTAACTCAGAATGAAATAATTTATATATGAAAAATGATCAAAAAATCCAATCTATCCATCCGTACCATTTTCATGCATGTTTGATCAAGTTAACTTCACTGTTTAGGATGAAACATGAATAGGACAACTTTGATAATAGTTTTGGAGTTGGGATTTGATGTAGTTTTGAATTCCACTTCAATCAAAGTGACTTGTTGTTGAATTAGCCCAAATCACAGCATATTGACATGTCATGATCATGCATCATATTGTTGCATTGCATTGATTGTATTTCTTCTTGTTTGCTGGTATTTGTCCCCTCTCAGTAGACGAGGTTCCAACATTGAGTTCGATGACACCGATGAAGAACTATATTATCTTCAAAAGTGCCAGGCAAGCAAAACCCCCTTGTTCATTCCGATACAATCCCACTCTCTCGCTCCTGCTCTCTTTTACTGCAATTGGACAACAATGATTCATCTGTTACTTGTTGCGGTAGCTGAACCCCTTTATCCTCTGCATGACTTGTCATTCCACAATAAATAGATGAAACCCACTAGCATGAGTAGGAGTTGTTTGAGCCCTGATGTGCCTACTCATTCATGCTTGTTTGTCATGCCTGCTATTGCTTAGAGTTGTGTCAGGTCTGATTCATCGGGGATGAATCGGAGATGTATGAACATGTCCTACTGTTGAGAGCTAAGTGTGTGAACATGATTTGGTAAAGGTAGCGGTGAGAGGCCATGTAGGAGTACATGATGGGTTGTCTCATTGGAACCGTCCTAAGGAACTGAGTTCTGTGTTTGTGATCCATGAACATTTACTACCACACATTGGGCTCCGGGCGCTCCAAGCCCTCTCGGCTTATTAATCAACTTGATCTCTGTCCAGGAGTTGCAACTAGTTTCTGGTGTTTGTAGGTAGTGTTAGTAGTCTACCAAGTGGCACCCGTGCATGTGGGCTTGGGGACGGACTAGGCACCGTGGCACGGTGTACCAAGCGTAGAACCACCCGTCGAGGTGGGCTTGGGAACCCTGCTCACATCGTTTGGGGCCGTGAGCGACACCCGGCGGATCTCCTTGCGGATGGAACCCGAATAGGCGATAAACCTGGATTAGAGACTTGTGTGGTTAGTCGGTCGTGGCCGACTCCTCGCCAAAGCTTCCGCTTGAAGGTTGCCGAGATACACGACGTGTACATGGTGGTAAGTGGCGAGAGCGTGTGTGAAGAAGTACACCCCTGCAGGGTTAACATCATCTATTCGAATAGCCGTGTCCGTGGTAAAGGACTTCTGGGTTGCCTATACAGTTCATAGACAAGTGAAAGTGGATACTCTAAAATGCGCAAGATAAGCGTGAGTGCTATGGATGGCGTTGTCGTAGGGAGACGGGAGCGGATCCATAGTGGTGTATTGATATGGTGAATATGTGGACTCGTGTGCGCCACCTCAAATGAGTCACTTGTAGTCGTAGTTCAGGATAGCCACCGAGTCAAAGCTAGCTTGCTGCAGTTAAACTCCACCACCCCCTTTGTTGATACCGGTGCATATGTAGTTAGTTCTGATGTAAGTCTTGCTGGGTACATTTGTATGCACGTTTGCTTAATTTATGTTTTGCAGAGAGACTTCAGTCTCGCTAGTGGTTCCGCGTGGACTTCGACGTTTAGCTTGTTACCTCAGCTACGATCTTGTGCCCTCGGCAGATCTGTAGATAGTCGGGCTTCTCGGCCTTTTTCATTTGTAGATGTACGTACTCGGACATGTTAAGCTTCAGCGTGTGCTTTGTTTTGTATGCTCTGAATGTTGGGTCATGAGACCCATGTTTGTAATATCTCGCTCCTGAGCCTAATGAATAAATACTTGAGTCAGAGAGTTATGTTGTGATGCCATGTTGTATTTACACATATCGAGCATATTGTGTGTATGTTTCAAATGCTTGGTATGTGTGGGATCCGACAATCTAGTTGTTTATCCTTGGCAGCCTCTCTTATGGGGAAATGTAGTCTAGTGCTTCCTTGAGCCTTAGTAGTCTGCTACAGCCCGGTTCACCGGAGTCCTGTTAGCCCAACACTACTTCTCAGGACACTTGACTGGCCGGCATGTGTTTCACTTCGTTCCTATGTCTGTCCCTTCGGGGAAATGTCACGCGGTGACATCCGGAGTCCTGCCTAGCCTGCTACAGCCCGGGTTCCCGGAGTCCTCTTAGCCCAGTGCTACAACCCGGATTCACACGCTGCTGACCGACATGCTCGAAGTTGATTCATGTATGCCTGTCCCCATGGGTTAGTGCCGCTTTGGGTTCACGACTAGCCATGTCGGCCCGAGTTCTCTGTCATATGTATGCTAGCGACACTATCATATACGTGAGCCAAAAGGCGCAAACGGTCCCGGGCCATGGTAAGGCGACACCCGTGGGAATACCGTGCGTGAGGCCGCAAAGTGGTATGAGGTGTTACAGGCTAGATCGGTGTGACTTAGAATCGGGGTCTGACAGCTTTGGTATCGAGCCCCGACTGCTGTGAGGATTACCAAGCCAAACCGGTCGAAGTTGTGTCTAGAAATGCTTTAGTTATGTAAGGGAATTGATTGTGGAAGGAACGTAAGGCTCTTTTTACTCCTTATACCTCATGGCCTTCTGATCTGAGTCATCCTCTTCTCTTCTACGGGGATTAAGAACTAGGCCTTCTCATCTATCTATCAGGATGACGTGTTACTAATCCATAGACTTTTAAGATTGTTGGTCTTAAGCCCCAGTCCAGTTTCTACTACTTCCGTGTGTTCATAGTTGGTCTCAGAACCTTGATATTGTGATGTTGAGTGGTCATGCCAGCATTTTTGCAGGATGTCTCAAATCATTTTGAGCATTTACAACCGTTATGCTGTCCGAGTCATCCCAGGTTTCTAAATAATCTGATGCATTGGCAAATCCCTTCCTCCTATTTTCGGTGTTCCTTTGGGCCAGATTAATCACACCATTTAGTAAGTTGAGGTACTCTATTGCCTCGACGTATACGTTGGAGCTATTATTATGACCCTAGGTGTCTTAGAGTACCACCTAGTACGCTAGCCATGATTTGTGTTCCCAGTGTGATCATTCTGGCCATCATTCCTGAAAGCATCCCGTGAAGCAATTTAGTTAGTAGGTATTCTATTCCTGGGTTCTTGACCCAAGATTCACTCTACTTACCTCGTGTTGATAGTGTTGCTCGTACCTTTAGGATATTAGTAACCTTTGCATTAGTCCTCGAGTTCCGTGGTATCTCCTTCTTCCAAATACAATGAACTGCTTATGGCAGAATTTCTCTTGAACCAAAGATCACGACCAGAGCTCTTGATGAGTTCTCGATTCTATATTGTGACTCTGCCAGTTCTACCCTTCTGCATGGGTTATCCGAAAGAAATATGTTGAACTCGTTCGACATGCTAGTCCATGCACCCACAACTCAGAAAATCATATGTTCCTTTGAGTTGTCCCCCTTTAGTTTGTCTTCTGACCTTCCTCTATCAATTGATAGTCAAGAGTATGCGTGCGTTCGTTAATCGATGCCTACTACTCTTGTGGTCCGTCAAGCCATTCTATTCTGGAATGACTAGGAGAAACAAACTCCAGTACCTCATCCATATCTAGGATTGGGTCAAAGAAATTGTATTCCATAGATCAAAATGCCAATCCAGCTTCTGGTCTGTTCTACCTGGAGTGTTACCATCTTTATGTCAAGAATGTCATGAGAATTGCACCACCTCTTATGAATTCTTGACGCAGTGATACTTCTCACCATCATTATTCATTCCTCGGTCCCGTGTTGTTGTAACCGGAATGCCGACAAGTGAATTGTGGTGAGTGAAATCGATACTCCTAGCAACCTCATTGCTTAGTAGTTAAAGGACAATAATTACGTTCTTAGCGTGTTGGTTATTGAATCCTCATGCTAAGACTGATTGTCCTACCTAGTCCATTTCCTGGTGCACTCATCGACCAAGGAGTTAGGATTGTGACAATCCCTCGCTCCTTGATCATATCGTCTTACCCTGAAAAGCAAGATTGTTCTCGAGCTTAATAACATATCGGTGGTTCGTGATTTTCCGAATATCTTCTCAGAAGTATTACCGGGTTGTTTCCTGACTGTTATGTTGAGCTTGTGATCATGTTGGTTTTCTTCTAATCCACCCATTCTCCAAGAATCTGTGTTGAATACCCTGAGCTAGTTGGTTAAGTTGAACAACAACTTGGAGAGTTGGAAGATAAAAGCTTGCCTAACTTAGTTCGTTCCAAAGGGATATTCTTGTGTAGTGTGTGTTGAAGAAAGATGATATCTTTATCGATTGGTCCCTATAATCAGTTGTTGGACCTATTGTCTTATCAATCCTTTGATTTGAGTGTGGGCTATCGTCAAATCAAATCAGTACCAACGATGTTCGTAATGGTGTCTTACTCGTGGTTGATCCCTCGAGCATACACCATTACATCTTTTGGTCTGACCAATACCAACACATTGTTCACATAATGGTGGAAGTCCAGTGATATGGAAATTCCGATGAGTTGTTGTTGAGCCCAACAGCAGCATTTTGTCTCCCACCATGACTCATGTTGAACATCAACCTAGTGTTGGAAACTTTTATAAGCATTATCTTCATGTCCCATTCGTGAAGAATATGTTGGATGAAAGAAGTGACTTTCTCTGATTCACGTGCATTTGGTGCAAGTTGCCGCCGTGAGTTCGAGGAAGATTGTTTTGTTTCCTATGGTACCATCCCAAGTGAGTCATGCACGTGCGAAGTGCTCTATGGTTTGATAGGTTGGCCGCCTCCACTCCATATGTGTTCCTAGCACACCAAGCCACTGACTGATTTGCTCAAGGAGAAGGAGTCCCTTCATAAGAGCTAATCCGGACTTATGAAAAGACTTCGATATCCTCGATGATGGTTCCCCCACCTGAACTTGGTAGTGTTTAATATAAGACTACTACGTGGCCATGCTTGTCTGGGACAGCGTGTTCACATGTTTGTAGCAGAACCGCTCATGTTTTGGAGCTTACTACCATGGGTCCCATCCATCTCCTAGATAAGCAAAAATCATCCCTTGCGTTGTCTTCAACAAGGTAGTCCACATCATCCATTCTAGTCCGAGTATACCATCCCTTAGTACTCCGCCAAACGATTATTGTGATTGCCTTAGGCTGGTATAAAGAGTCTCAATGATCTCTGTAGCAAAGGTAATTATTTTTTCCACTTGAGGTAACAATTCTACGAGTCACCTCCTTTAAGATGTCTCGTTAAGGTATCATGGCGACTCAACTCCTCGCTACGTTGACAACTGTTCACCACCTTTTTAAGTGTGGAATTGTTGTCTACCTAGTGAATCTTCGTCATCTGTTCCACTCCATCCCTCTAGTTGTGTGCTTCGTGTCTCAGCTCGAGAGATGTTGCTATGTCTCACTCCGTGAGATGATCCTGAATTGCTCGATCCTCGAGAAGATCGATCCTTCTAGAGTTTTTCTTTTCCTCTCGTTGTCATGTTGGTTGAAGTTTCCGGAGCAAGACATCGAGACAAAGATGGTGATCGAATCAACAACCTTATGAGGTGCAACCTGGATCGTGAAGATTGTGTTGGTCTTGTACCCCATCTGTCTTCTTACCTCACATCTTGAATCTCGGGACAAGATTCTTGTTTAGTGGGGGTGAGTTGTCACAGCCCTAGAAATCTTCTTGTAATTAGTGGCATTGCATCCATGCATCATTTTCATTTTCAATTAAACTTGAAATGGGGATGCTTAAACCCTAGCACCAAATGAATTCAACTAGGGTCAAAATAAAATCTTTTTCATTGAACTCGAATGCCCTCTAAAATGTTCAACATTTCTGGTTTGAGGTGGAAGCATCTACCAAAAATGGTTTATATTTTTGCAGGACATATTGGGCTCTGAATTAAATCATACTCTATTTGCATTTGGGAATTTAAATGCTATACAATATTTTAAATGCTCAAATAATCATAAACTAAAATGTTTGCTGTTGGTTATATTCCAAACAGTGGCATTGAGCGATTTCATGATTTCTCTTTGTTGAAGTATTTTTAATAAAGCCCGGAAGTTACTGAAATAATAGAAAACAGAAAATAGAGGAGCGAGAGAGAACTTACGACTTACTGTCATGCCCAGTGGCCAACCCACTGCTGGCCCAGCTGCCTGGCCCCTCCCCTGTCATCTTCCTCCTTGCCAGGAGGACGGGCGCGTGCCCGACGCGCGCGCACCGCCGTGCGCCACCTCCTGCTTGATGCCGAGGGCCTGGAAGCCTCTGGCGTTGCCACGCAGACCCCCTGGACCCCTCAACCGCTCCACTCTCTCCCTGCCTCGCCTCCCTCGCTCTCTCTCCCAAAGCAGAGCGAAGCCGACGCCGCCGTTCACTGCCACCGCGTCCACCGTTCTTCCCTCGCCTCCCCGTGCTGTCCAAGACCTCTGCCGCGACGCCCTCGCCCTCCCCACCGAGACACGCTTCGCCGGAGTCCGTGCATCGCCACCATCTGGTCGTCTTCAACTTTGATACCCGCCGGACGACGTTCCTCGCTCCGGTCGCCGCCGAGCCTTCGACCGCTCAACGACCCCCCGCCCCGGTGAGCTCATCTTCCTCCTCCCCTTCCCGTTCTCGCTCTCGAGCACCACAGCAACCGCACCGAGCTCGGCCGCACCCGCCGCCGCCACCGCACGTCGCCATCATGGCCACAGCCACGTTGGATCGATTCCGAGCATCGCCGTCTCCGCCAGACTTTTCGCCGAGCCCGTAGCACTCCCCACGCGCCTCGCCGTGCCCCCCTAGCATCGGAGCCGACCTCGTCCGAACTCCGGTGACCGCCAAGGTCATCGCCGGCGAAGTTTCCGGCCACCCCATCACCTCCCACCGGCACCACTCGACGCGCGCTAGCTCCAGCTCCATGTAGCCGCCCTCCGCCGGCCATTTGGTCGCCGGAGGAGGAAACCCGCACCTCTCCGCCGTCCCTGGCCTGGCGATGAGCTCCCGGGTCAACTCCGTGAGTTTGACCGGTTTGACCCTAGTTTGACTGCCTCGAGTCATCGACAAGTGGGCCTGTGCCCCACTAATCCTAGATTAGTTTTTTAATTAAGTTTAATTACTCCAATTGACATTTTTAGTTAGTAGTAGTTTAACACTAATTAATTTAGATTAGTTAGTTAGTCAGCGACGTGTGGACCCCACGTCGGGTTTGACTCTGGACCCGATTACGTTGACTGGCTGACGTCGGTCGACGATAAATCATTTTCTGGATTTATTCTTTTTAGGAAAATCCAGAAAATGTCCTAAACTTCTAAAATTCATATAAATTCAACCGTAACTCAGAATGAAATAATTTATATATGAGAAATGATCAGAAAAATCCAATCTATCCATCTGCACCATTTTCATGCATATTTGATCAAGTTAACTTCACTGTTCAGGATGAAACATGAATAGGACAACTTTGATAATAGTTTTGGAGTTGGGGTTTGATGTAGTTTTGAATTCCACTTCAATCAAAGTGACTTGCTGTTGCATTAGCCCAAATCACAGCATATTGACATGTCATGATCATGCATCATATTGTTGCATTGCATTGATTGTGTTTCTTCTTGTTTCACGGTATTTGTCCCCTCTCAGTAGACGAGGTTCCGACGATGAGTTCGATGACACCGATGAAGAACTATATTATCTTCAGAAGTGCCAGGCAAGCAAAACCCCCTTTTTCATTCCGATAAAATTCCACTCTCTCGCTCCTGCTCTCTTTTACTGCATTAGGACAACAACGATTCATCTGTTACTTGATGCGGTAGCTGAACCCCTTTATCCTCTGCATGACCCATCATTCCACAGTAAATAGATGAAACCCACTAGCATGAGTAGGAGTTGTTTGAGCCATGATGTGCCTACTCATTCATGCTTGTTTGTCATGCCTGCTATTGCTTAGAGTTGTGTCAGGTCTGATTCATCGGGGATGAATCGGAGGTGTATGAACATGTCCTATTGTTGAGAGCTAAGTGTGTGAACACGATTTGGTAAAGGTAGCGGTGGGAGGCCATGTAGGAGTACATGGTGGGTTGTCTCATTGAAACCATCCTCGTGAACCGAGTTACGTGTTTGTGATCCATGAACGATTACTACCACACATTGGGCTCCAGCGCTCCAAGCCCTCTCGGCTTATTAATCAACTTTATCTCTGTCCGGGAGTTGCAACTAGTTTACGGTGTTTGTAGGTAGTGTTAGTAGTCTACCAAGTGGCACCCGTGCATGTGTGGGCTTGGGACAGACTAGGCACCATGGCACGGTGTACCAAGCGTAGAACCACCCATTGAGGTGGGCTTGGGAACCCTGCTCACATTGTTTGGGGCCGTGAGCGACACCCTGGCTGGATCTCCTTGCGGATGGAACCCGAATAGGCGATAAACCATGACTAGAGACTTGTGTGGTTAGTCAGGTCATGGCCGACTCCCTCGCCAGGCTTCTGCTTGAAGGTTGCCGACATACACGACGTGTACATGGCGGTAAGTGGCGAGAGCGTGTGTGAAGAAGTAAGCCCCTGCAGGGTTAACATCATCTATTCGAATAGCCGTGTCCGCGGTAAAGGACTTACAGGTTGCTATGCACGGTTCATAGACAAGTGAAAGTGGATACTCTAAAATGCGCAAGATAAGTGTGAGTGCTATGGATGGCGTTCGTGAGGGAGACGGAGGCGGATCCATAGTGGTGTATTGATATGGTGAATATGTGGACTCGTGTGCGCCACCTCAAAAGAGTCACTTGCAGTCATAGTTCAGGATAGCCACCGAGTCAAAGCTGGCTTGCTGCAGTTAAACTCCACCACCCCTTTTGTTGATACTGGTGCATATGTAGTTAGTTCTGATGTAAGTCTTGTTGGGTACATTTGTACTCACGTTTGCTTAATTTATGTTTTGCAGAGAGACTTCAGTCTCGCTAGTGGTTCTGCGTGGACTTCGACGTTTAGCTTGTTACCTTAGCTACGATCTTGTGTCCTCGGCAGGATCTGGTAGATAGTCAGGCTTCTCAGCCTTTTTCATTTGTAGATGTCTGTACTCAGACATGTTAAGCTTCCGCGTGTGCTTTGTTTTGTATGCTCTGAATGTTGGGTCATGAGACCCATGTTTGTAATATCTTGCTCCTCGGAGCCTAATGAATAAATACTTGAGTCGTAGAGTGATGTTGTGATGCCATGTTGTATTTACATATATCGAGCATATTGTGTGTATGTTTGAAATGCTTGGTATGTGTGGGATCCGACAATCTAGTTGTTTATCCGTGGCAGCCTCTCTTATGGGGAAATGTAGTCTAGTGCTTCCTTGAGCCTTAGTAGTCCGCTACATCTGGTTCACCGGAGTCCTCGCTAGCCCAAAGACTACCGCTAGGACACTTGACTGGCAGCGACATGTGTTTCACTTCGTTCATGTGTCTGTTCCTTCGGGAAATGTCACGCAGTTGACATCCGAGTCTGCCTTAGCCTGCTACTGACCGGGTTCGAGTCCTGTTAGCCCAAAGTGCTACAGCCCGGATTCACACGCCATGACCGACATGCTCGAAGTTGATTCATGTATGCCTGTCCCCATGGGTTAGTGCCGCTTTGGGTTCACGACTAGCCATGTCGGCCCGGTTCTTTGTCATATGGATGCTAGCGACACTATCATATACGTGAGCCAAAAGGCGCAAACGGTCCCGGGCCATGGTAAGGCAACACCCGTGGGAATACCGTGCGTGAGGCCGCAAAGTGATATGAGGTGTTACAGGCTAGATCGGTGTAACTTAGAATCAGGGTCCTGACAGGCTCCGAGGAACGAGATATCACAAACATGGGTCTCTCGACCCAGCATTCAGAGCATACAAGTCAAACACATGCGGAAGCTTAACATGTCCGAAAGTACGCATAACTATAAATGAAAAAGGCTGAGAAGCCTGACTATCTACCAGATCATGCCGAGGGCACAAGATCGTAGCTGAGGTAACAAGCTAAACGTCGAAGTCCACGCAGAACTACTAGCAAGACTGAAGTCTCTCTTTAAAACATAAATTAAGCAAATGTGAGTACAAATGTACCCAGCAAGACTTACATCAGAACTATCTACATATGCATCGGTATCAACAAAGGGGTGGTGGAGTTTAACTGCAGCAAGCCAGCTTTGACTCGTGGCTATCCCGAACTACGATCGCAAGTAAATCTTTGAGGTATGCACACGAGTCCACATATTCACCATATCAATACACCACTATGGATTTGATCCCGTCTTCCTACGAGAACGCCATCCATAACACTCATGCTTATCTTGCGCATTTTAGAGTATCCACTTTCACTTGTCTATGAACTGATATAGGCAACCCAGAAGTCCTTTACCACGGACACGGCTATTCGAATAGATGATGTTAACCCTGCAGGGGTGTACTTCTTCACACACGCTCACCACTTACCGCCATACCCACATGTACTCGCAACCTTCAAGTGGAAGCTCAACGAGGGTGTCGGCCACGACCGACTAACCACACAAGTCTCTAGTCCAGTGTTTATCGCCTATTCGGGTTCCATCCGCGAGGAGATCCGCCAAGTTTCGCTCACAGCCCCAAACGATGTGTGCAGGTTCCCGAGACACCAACGGGCGCCGCAGTACACCGTGCCGGTGTATCTACCGCATCATAGCCCACCCCTAGGGTCAGCGCTACGCACGGCCTCCAACACATATCCTAGAAACACCAGAAACTAGTTGCAACTCCTGGACAGAGGCAAGGGCAGTTAATAAATTGAGAGGGCCCATTGGTTTCGGGCCCAATGCATGGTAGTAGCTGTTTCATGGATCACAAACACAGAACTCAGTTCCTGAGGACGGCTGCAATGAGACAACCCACCATGTACTCCTACATGTCCTCTCACCGCTACCTTTATCAAATCGTGTTCACACACTTAGCTCTCAACAGTAGGACATGTTTACACACCTCTGATTCATCCCCGATGAATCAGACCTGACACAACTCTAAGCATTAGCAGGCACGACAAACAAGCATGAATGAGTAGGCACAGCAGGGCTCAAACAACTCCTACTCATGCTAGTGGGTTTCATCTATTTACTGTTGAATGACAGGTCATGCAGAGGATAAAGGCGTTCAGCTACCGCAGCAAGTAACAGATGAATAATTGTTGTCCTAATGCAGTAAGAGAGAGAAGGAGCGAGAGAGTGGGATTGTATCGGAATGAACAAGGGGGTTTTGCTTGCCTGGCACTTCCGAAGATAATATAGTTCTTCATCGGTGTCATCGAACTCATCGTCAATCACGCCTATCGAAAGGAACAACCACAGGCAAACAAATAAGAAACACGATCATTGCGATGCACAATATGATGCATGCTATGACATGGCAATATGAATGTGTTTTGAGCTAATGCAACTAGTAACATATTAAATGGAGTTGATTTGAACCCTAGGTTCAAATCCAAACTTCATATGTGAAATTCAAATGCCATTTAATTGATTTGACCTGATTAGCAAGTATAAGTTGTTTAAACATGCATGAAAATGGTAAAGATGAATAGATTGCATTTTTTGATCATTTTTCATATATAATTTGTTTGAGTTGAAGCTACGGTTGATTTTCTATGATTTTTAGAAGTTTTGGTTATTTTCTGGAATTTCATGTATAAGAAAAATTCCAGTAATTAGTTATTGCGTCACGGTGACGACAGTGGTCAACGGGGCTGGTCCAGGTCAAACAGACCTGTGGGCCTTGCGTGTCAGTAGTTAGTTTAACTAACTAATATTAGTTAGCGCTAACCCTAGGTTAATTAGCGGAGCTGGCCCCACTTGTCATAGACTCAGGGGGAAGTCAACCTGGGCCACCCAGTCAAGTCAACGAGGTCAAACCCGCCGGACTTGGTCCACGGCTCGTCGCTGGTGAAGCTCGAGACGGCGGAGGGGGTCGGAATTTGCCCACGGTCGACCAAATCGACCGCGGTTTGGTCCTACGCGTAGCTGGGGCTCGCGCGCATCTAGTAGGCCAAGCAGGAGGAGCTGGGGTGGTCTGAGTCGACGGCGGCGAGCACGAATGCGGCGGCCGGAGTTCGGGTCTCGGCGGTTTCGGTGTTGCGAAGCACGGCAGGAGCAGCTGGAGGGGGTTTTGGGCTTCTGGCGTTGCGCTGAGCACGGCTATGTGCTCGGTTGCAGCTCTATGTGACAGTGGCCACGGCGGCGACATGGCCGGCGGAGCCGAGCTCTCGGGCTCGATGGGGAAGCGGCTAGAGAGGGAAATAGAGCACGGGGAGAAGGGGGAAAGGCGGCGAAGCTCACATGGATTCCAATGGAGGGATCAGCAGGCTTGGGGAGGCACCGTGGACGACAGATGGCCGCCGGCGATCTCGGTTGCCCGAGGTGGAAGACGTCCATGGTGACGATGTTCGGCGGCGTTTGGAGTCGTGTGAGTCAACAGGGAGGCGTAGGCGACGGTGGCGGAGCTCCTAGGCATGTCGGAGAGGCGAGGGGGAGGCGGTGGCCGCGGTGGTGCACGTCAGCGACGGCGGGCGCGTTCGGGTGGTGCGAGGGAGAGAGCCAGAGGAGGGGAGGAGGTCCAGCGAGAGAGGGGAGAGGTGCAGAGGGTCCGGGGATGTCGTGGCGTTCACAGCCGCGTCGGGGAATCGGCGGGAAGCAGGAGGTGGCGCGGCGCGTGGCTTCGCGTGTCGGGCACGCGCCCTTGCCTACTGGCGCGAGGAGGAAGGCGACAAAGGGTTTCCGGTGGTGGGCTGGGCCAGTTGGCTGGGTTGCCTGCTGGGCCGGCCAGGTGGTCCGCGCAGGTGAGGCCAGGTAAAAGGATTTTCATTTGTTTCTGTTTTATTTTTATTTCTGTAGGTTTGTTGCATTTCTAAAAATACCTAGGCAACTCCAAAAATCACCAAACTGCACATGGCCACTACTTGGAATATATCCAGCATGGAACATTTTAGTTTGGGGTTATTTGAGCATTTAAAATATTTACTAGCATTTAAATGCCCAAATGCAAATACAATATGATTTAATTCAAAAATCCAGAAATGACCTAGAAATATGTGCATCACTTTTGACAGTGGTTTAAGACCAAGGCAGAGGTGATGAACATTTTAGAAGGGCATTTCAGGTCCATTGAAAATGTTTTTATGTTTAACCTATTTGATTTGATCTGGTGCTAGGGTTTGATCAATCCCCATTTCAAATTCAAAAGAATTTAAACATGATGCAACACTCTAATGCAAGCACTAAGCATTACCAGAACTAGGGATGTGACACTCACCAAGATGGATCGTAAAACCGACCAAGAATAATCCACCTTGGTCGTACAACCTCTCTCTTGTTGTTGGTCAAAGTGATGGCCGTCCATGCGAACCCGGAGATGGGCCAGCTTACCAATAATCACGCAAGTAGCTAGTCCCCGAAGACAACCACTGCATGCGTGTGGCCCAAACATATGTATGGAGAGGTGTGTTTTTGAGTAACAATGGAACAACTTTGATGTGGCACCGTGATTTCGAACTAGAAATCCCCACACTGAGTGAGGTTAGGTTGACGATGCATATGTATGTTACACCACACTTCAGGCCAACGACGGGGATCCATGCATGCATGCGTGCATAGTATATGCGCTCAAACTTAAGGTCTGAATCTCACCATGACCTATACGATGATAACACGAACCAAATGAAGAATCCGCCAGGGTAACCTATCTTGTTGTTGATCAAGGTGATCATGGATGTCCACGTGGGCCCACGAATATATAGGCTTGTCGCTGATAACCACGCAGGGGAGTGTACCGTTCGAAGGCAACCACTACATGCTTATGTATGGAGGTGATGCGTGCATGCATGTTTGAATACACAACATTCATGTGGCGCGTGCGTCAAAAATATCGTACACTAGCTCCCCACACAGAGCGAGATCGGTTCATGATGTGTCGTTGTACTAGCCACTTCGACTCGATGGGAGGGATTCATGCGTACACATGCATGTGTGTGTGCTCAAACTGTATCATGCATGTCATCCCAGAGCAAAAATAATAATCCCCTCCTAAGTCAAATTAACCTCTCTTGTTGTCAGGCAAAAAGTAGTGATGGACCAAGCGGGCCCACAGATGGAAAGCATCGATATCGCTGATAACCACTTAAGTGGGTGCGAGAGGACAACCACCACCGCTTTGCATGTGGGCCAAACATATATATGTTTAATACCCAAAATGCACAACTTTGATGTGCCACATGCCTCAAAAACCGTAAACCATGCACCCACACAGAGCGAGGTTCATGAAGCGTACTACCCAAAAGAATCCTCATCGATGGTGAAATGAATTAACCTCTCTCGATGTAGGTCAAAGTGATGCATGCATGCATCGACGATGGCCTCGTGGGCCCATAGATGGAAGCATCACACGTGAGTGTCCTAGCTAGGATATGCATGTGGCCCAAAAAGGTGTTGTGTGATGTTTGAATAGCCAATTTCACAATTTTGATGTGGCACGTGCCTTGGAAACCAAAAAGTCCCGACACTGAGTGAGGTGTACTTGTTCACGGACGCGTACATATAGTATATATGCTAGTCCCCTCCCACCTCTTCGACGCGTACTATATACCACCATAACACAAACAAAAAAGATTCTACCTTGCTGGTCAAATTAACCTCATTGCCGGCTGTTCGTCAAAGTGATGGACGACGACCTCGCGGGCCCACAAAAAGCGTCACACGCGAGTATCGAGTGTCGTGTAGGACAACCATCGACTGCATGTGGCCAAAACATGTATGTATGAAAGGGTTGTGTAATGTTTTAAATAACAATTTCACGACTCTGATGTGGCACCGGCCTGCCTAACAAAACGGTCAACCCACACGGTGGCTCACAACTCATAGTGTACTGCGAGCCACCCGCCACCCCCAGACGCACACACCCACACACACACTATGAATCCACAGCAACTACGATGCATGTTAAATTAATTATCCCGCGATGGACATATGTTACCAAAGGAGGGACATTTTAGTTTCAAAGAAATCATAGAGGTCATTAAGATGTTTTAGTACATTAATTGATTGATTTTCTACGGGTATAATGTGCAAAAATCAAATTTGAGCTACAAGCACACGTGACAGTGCACCTAAATGGATTGCAAAAACACATGTGTCTCACTGGGTGCATGTTTACTCCCCGTGCAACAAATTTCAAACATTGAGAATCTTGATTTTTAAATTCTAGTACATCCAAAACTTATTTGAAGTTCATGAAACTTATCGTGTTGTCATATGGACACCAATACAAAGTGGCATTGTACTTTTTTTGGTCAAATTTGAGACCAGTTTTGGTGTAATCTTTATCTAATTACAAACGGGAGATTATTAATAATTGGGAAACAATATCCCAAATGGATTATTTATTCGAACCGTGAGCGTTAGACCAACAATGGATATGTGCCATGCTTCGGTTAAGCAATAAAGCGGCAGCATTAATCATCCAAATAGAAAAACAATATACGTGCAGCTCTTGCTTGCTCCGTGTGCCGGCGGCAGGCGTGAGTTGACGGGACACATGCGAGCAGTCCGCCGTGCAGGCAGACGGGGAGGCATGCGTGCAGGTGTGTGAATTGACGGAGGCGTGCTCGCTGCGCAGTGTCATCGGGAGGCATGCGAGTAGCTATGTGAAACTTTGGTAGGCATGCCAACAGTCCGATGCACAAGCTCACCGGGAGGCGAGCCATCGGTTTGACCACCGCCCGTCTCTCTCCCACAACTCCCACTACTCCACATTAATGGTGCGCCCGAGCGGCCGCACCCCCCATCCTCACCACACACACAACCCTCTCTCTTCGCTTGCATCCTCGACGCCGCTCTCAGTCCTCAAAGCTGTCAGTGTATGAGGATGCCGCTGAAGCGCCCCATCGGAGGAAGTGGCGACGTCATGGCTACTGAAGCACCGGAGCATGGCGTGGAGATGGAGACAGAGGTTGTCGTCACCGTCGGCGAGTTACCGCTACACCCTGACGTCGTCGACGGCATCGAGCTTCCATAGCCGGAGGCGGAGTTCCACACCGACTCCGACGACCGCTCCGGCGACGACTCTGACAACCACACTGGCGATGACTCCGACGACGACGGCAGCTGGTTAGTCATCTATACCCATTTATGTGTCAAATAGATCATAGGGTTTCTTTGGTTACTCCTGCCTCCCCCTTTTTGGAATAGAAATCCTATGGTTATGTTCTCCCAATCCATGAAATCTGAGTAATTTTCGTTAGATCCGTGTAGTGTATTGATTGTTTGAATGGTACAAGTGATAAGTGATTAGTTGTTTCATCTGTGCAAATGATTTCTGCTAGTAATCCGACTAGGGTTAGTGTTCATGCTAATAATTCCTAGCCAGGACTTCACAATTGATTTTGAATGACCTACATATGTTTGTGCCATTATTTTCTTCAAGATTGGTGTCGGATTTCGGGTTCCGGCAGACCCTCTAGGTTCGAACTCTTGGGTGCACACGGAGATCTCACCCCCTACCTACCTGCGCCTCGTCGCCTCGCTAGGATCTAAACTACCAAAAGAGCAACACAAGAGACACAAGGTTTATACTGGTTTGGGCCACCATTGTGGTGTAACACCCTACTCCAGTGTGTGGTGTGGTGGATTGCCTCTTGGGCTGATGACGAACAATACAAGGAAGAACAGCCAGCGCGGAGCATGGTGCTTCCACTGGTGCGTGGGGGGGGGGGGGGGCTCCCCTCCGGGAGGCGCCCAGGCGTCCAGCCCATACGACACGTGGCTGGCACGGTAGGGCCTGGCGAGGTGTATCTGGGCACCCGTGAGCCAGCGCAGGACTCACGGGGCCCTACCTCAAGGTGGGTTGCGCATGGCTCTGGGCCTTTTTCTTGTAATGTGTTCCTGCAAATTTGGTTAGATGTCGGCACTCTACGTCCTCGGGTCCCGGCCCTCGAGCGGGGCTCACCACACCGGTATGCTGTGTCGTGGATGCCGTGGACAAGGCCAGAGGGTGAGGGCTGGAGAGCCGTGGGATCCCATGAGTCGCGATGCTGGTACCCCCTTTAACGTGCAAGGCGAATCGACATGAAGGAAGAGGGGTGCCGTGGACAGGCACCAAATAATGATCATGATGGGTCAAACGCACAACCCGAATAAACACAAGAGGGATACATGCCACTGGGTCTGGCCCGAGTGGCTTGGGGATGATGCAGCCCAAGGGGTGCCCCCAATAAAGTAAACTAGGAACATGAATCAAAAGGGATACACGCCGCAGGGACGGACCCACGCGGCCTGGGAATGATGCAGCCCTGGGGGGCGCTCCCAGCTGAAAATGAGACTCAAAGGATGTCACCTGATAATGTTGAAGATGAAGGGATGCTGAGGTAGCGGACGTCGTGCGCTGCGGAAGCCGATCTTCACGAGCCACCTGGCCCAGGAGCCTCAGGAGGCTCCGGAGGCGCTGGTGGCTCCTTGCGGACCATCTCCATCTCCGCCAGGACTGCGGAACGCCTGGCGACTTGAGCCTCCAAGATGCTCCTCATGAGGCGCTGGCGCGTGGCAGCCGTGTTCGGCAAGCTGTAAGGCATGCGAACGTAGCTGTGGGGTGGACCTTCATAGCGCCCCACGCGTGAGGGCCAGAGGCGCTCCTGAGAGGCGGCTCGGTTGAGCCCTGGTATGTCGATGCAGACGCGCAGCCCACCATCCTCACTGGATGGGGAGCTACTGGCGGAGTGGCGGCTGCCACTCATGACTCTTGACTCCTGCAGCTCCTGAATGATCTTGCTGACGAACTCCTGAGCGTTTGGCCCTCCTTGCATCACTCCTTCCTGAGGGAAACATGCTTTGAAACATGCCTCCAAGTGGTGCCCGAGCGCCTCCCTCGTGATCTTAGCAAAGTCGGTGGCCCTCCAGGAGAGAGCCCCCGAGCCTTGCTCGAGGAGGGCGCCGAGCGTGCCTTCCTATGCGCGATGAAGGAGGTGCCCTAACAGGCGCGAACCACGAGGCCTGCCGCCCGAGGGGTCGGGCCAGCGATGTCTTCTTCTTCTTAGGAGCAGCCTCGGGGAGCCTCCCGCTCCTGTGATCTGGGTCTTCAATTGACGTGGCTTGAAAAGCACGCTCCAGGGAACACACTGTGTCTCTCTCTTCACAAGGCACCGTGATGACTCCACCGCTTCCTGGCATCTTGAGGACATTGTAGCCGTGATGAGTCACGGCCATGAATTTGGCCAGAGCTGGGTACCCGAGGATGGCAATGTATGGCAGGCGAATGTGGGCGACGTCGAAGTCAATGAGCTCGGTGCGGTAGTTGTCGCGCGCCCCGGAGGTGACAGGAAGGCGGACCTGCCCTATCGGAACCGTGGAGCCATCAGTGACTCCGGAGAAAGGCTTGGTTGGCTGAAGCTGATTGTATGGCACTTGGAGATTGTTGAATGTCTCAACGGACAGGACATTGAGCCCTGAACCGCCATCGATGAGGGTCCTGGTGACTTGCACGTTGCTGATGATTGGGGAACAAAGCATCGGAGGACTCGGTTGTGGCTGCGCACTTGAGCTGATCCGCTGAGCTGAATGTGATGGCGCACGCTGACCACCTGAGAGGGCGCGTGGCTTCGAGCTTGGGGAGGACTGCATTCACTTCGCGGGCGAACTGCTTGAAGATGCGCTGAGAGGCTGGGGCTTGAGCTCCGCCCAGGATGCAAGAGATCGCGCGTGGCTCCTGGAAGCCCCCAGCCCCCTCGTCCTGATGATGGTCTTCATTTCTCTTTGGCTGCGGTGGCAGAGGAGGGAGGCCTGCGTTGCCTTGTGGGCGATCCTCGCGAGGCTGATCCCTTCAGCCTCCCTCGCGAGGCGGGTCCCTCAAACATGCCTCGCGAGGCTGATCCTGCCAGCGGTCCTCGCGAGGTCGGTCGCGCCACCCTTGGCGAGGGCCATGGTCTTCCCAGCGTCCTGCGCTTCTTCCTCCTCCTCGGTCGTAGCCTCAATCATTGCGGTCGAGGCGTCGACCGATTCGCCCTTCTCGCACGGCTCTGAGCTCTTGGCATTCTTTGGTGTTGTGGGTGTGGAGGTCGTGGTACACGTAGTACCATCTGCCCTTGGAAGACTCGAGCTGATCCCTGCCTCGCTTGGTGTCTGGTTTTGCCACGAGCACGGCAGCCCCCTTGCGCTTCATGCCCTTGACCTTGGGCTTCTTCTCTTCTGGGTCGGCAGCCGGCAGCTCGAGGAGGGAAAGGCGTCCTTCCTCAGCCCTGGCGCACTTGGTCGCCAAGTTGAACAGCTCCAGGGTTGTGCGCAGGTCTTCATGCATCGCTAGATCCTCCTTCATCCAGGAAATTATTGGTCAAATCCCTCAAAAAACATTTCTGGATATTTCAAGATTTTTAAATATTTACACAGGAAATGTTCTCCATTAAATCCAGGAAAATTCTACCTTGTCAAAAATGTCCAGCTTGAGGATATTGCCAAGTCTCATGTCATGGAGAATAGTATAACCCCATGAAACCCTCTCAAAACCACTTCTGTCCTTTTTCAAGTTTAGACAACTTTGCACTGTCAAACATGTCCAAATGCTCTCAAACTTGGTGCACATGCTCAAATGGTCTAATTATCCATCTATACCAAATGGCACAAGTTGGAGAGAAGGTTATATTGATCAAAGTGCCCCAAAACCCTCTCTGTCCAGAACCAAATTTGAACAACTTTACATTGGCAACTTTCTCCTTTTGATCTCAACTTTTGTGGACATGTTCATAACCTCAAATGATGACACTACACTAAGTGGTGCATCAAGGAGAATAGATTTGCATGACTAAATCTTGGAAAGTCCATTTACGTTGATTTCTAGGGTTTACAAAAGTTGCATTGGCAACTTTGCCCAAATAAACTCAATCTGGTGGAACCTCTTATTTTCTCAAGCCATTTGACCCTGTCAAGCCTCATGACAAGGGAAGTCCATTTGCTTGCCCAAACCAACATCAAACACCTTCTGGCAGAAATTTAAAATGCATGTTTTGACCACTTACACTATTCTCCTTGAGCTCAACTTTTTACCACAGCCCCTCCTAGTCCTCTTCTACCTCCATTAACATTTGCAAGTCCACAGATCAATTATTGGGGGGGGGGGGGTAAAACCACCTCTTTCTCTCTTTGTTCACCCATGGCAACACCTCCTCTCTCTCACATTTCAATATTGAGTAGCCCACCTAGCATCTTTCCACCCCAGGGCATCCAAGGCAACCCCAAGGCACAAGGGGACATGCCCTGGCCCTTTAAAAATGGCCATGCCAGCCATTTGCATGCTCCAGAGCAAGCTACAGTGCGCCCATGCACTGTAGACGCCCTCTGCCCGACGCCTCTGACCACCTCGGGCCTCCCCAGCACGCCAACCAACACCCCTCGACGTCCGCGTCATGACACGACGCTATCCCCTCCTCTCTCCCCCTCTCTCGCCCCTGCTCGCACACGCGCTGGCCGCCCGAGCGCGCCAATGGCGTGGCTCACACACGCGATGCTCTCTGGCCTTCCCCCGCTCTCTACCTCAGCTCCCCTCGGTGTAGTCCACACCGAGCAACACCCCAGACACGGCGCCAGCTCCCCCCGAGCCCTGTGGCGACGAGCAGGAGCTCGCCGGCGCACGGGTCCACGGCACCCCGCCGTTCGCCTATTTAAGGGCCTCCCCGAGCCCTCCTTCCCTCACCACTCGCTCTCTCACTCCCCTATTCACCCCCTACACCACCCGCTCCTCTCCAGAAGCTCTCGAGCTCGAGATCGAGCTCGAGCTCCGCCCCCGCGGGTCGCCGTCGATCTCGCGGTACATGCCTCCTTTGCCCTCTCTCTCTCGATCTGGAACCGCCTCACCTCTCTTACCATTTCCCCTCTGTCCCCCCTCTCTATTGCAACCGGAATCGACCGGGGCAAACACCTCCCGAAGCCCTTCCGCTGGCTTTCTCGTCGTCAATGAACCCCTACACTCCGGTGACCGCCTCCACCTCCACCCGAGCGGCGACTCCGCCATGAGCATGCCGGTGCCCTCGGATCGCCTCGCCGTCGACCACAGCGACGCCAGTGAGCTCGCCTCCCTCTCTGGCCCGAGGTTGAAGACGACGGCCGTCGGGCCCGTCGGTCTGCCTCACGTTCTGACGGGTGGGCCCCACCTGTCAGGTTTAAACATGCACGCGCGCACGTACCGTTTTGCCCGTCGGCTGAAGGCGTATTCTGTATTTATGCCTTCGACGTGGCTTCCTCGCGCGGGTTGGATCCTCTCCGGGCCTGCTGCACTGTGGTCCTTCTGTCCCAGTTGCACAGTGCTGCTTCTCCTTTTTCTTTTTCCATAAACTTGCAAAATTTCCTCAGGATTAAATATTAATCCAAATGAAATAATTCTAGTTCCTAAGTTCTTGTAAAAATCCTACCTATTTCATGGTATAACTTTCACACATGTCCAAACAACTTTTATGTACTGTTCATATTCAAATTCAAATTTGAATATATTTAAACCTCTCTAAAAATCCATTCCTCATATCCTACTACTCCAAATCCAAAACTAGGAATTTTATTCTTCTTGGTTTTCACCCAGCTATTTATTAAAAATAGGTTGACATTTTTCTGAGCACTTTGGTTTTTCTGTTTTGCTATTGCCTTATTTTCCCGTCATTTCTTTTGCGACAAATAGATCCCGTATTTGACAAAGTAGTGGATAAGAAGAAGGGGAATGACTTGAAGACTTTGAAGACCGAGGCAAGCAGCCCTTTGACCATGTCTATGAAACCCTTTTTATGCATGTCATATAGCACCATATTGTTGTTGCAACGGAATCATGATGAGGTGGTAACCACCTTGATGGGTTGCCTCTGTTACTTCCTTGTTGACACTTGCATTATGCATATGAGGGTTATGCCGGTGGGAGTAGATAGGATGCTAAAGTAGTTGCTACGCAAAAAGGGGCGGGAATATGCATGGTGATGGAGACAAAGTATTTTCAAAAGACTTTTCGAAAACCCCGTTGGGTGCCACTTAGGCCCGAGGGAGATAATGAGATGGGTAACCACTTGATGACGAAGTGGTGTACCGAGGCAAGTGTGTGTGTTGCTTCCAAAACGGATTGATTTAAGTTGCGACCGTTATTCCAACTTACATGCGCAACCACTCTACCCTTATATGGGAAAGGGCATTATTGATTACCTAGGCCGATACTAGCTTGGAGCCCGCATTACTAGTGACGGGAGAGTTGTTGTTGCGCTCTCTCGGGCGGGTCGTGCCAGGTAGGGCGGCCATGACTGTTTTCACAGGGCACCGGACACACCGTTGGTACCCCGTGCTTGTGGTATGTGATGAATATGGGAGCGAGGCTCCACAATTTTAAGATGTGAAATATTGGGCACGGGGGTTACTACCAATCAAGTGGACTCTATGTTAGTACCGTCTAGGGAAATATAGTGATCGGGTGCTTACCCCAGGTACTCGAGGTACCGCGGGTCGTGGATGACACGGAAGTTCCTTGGATCTTGTGGGTAAAGTGTGCAACCTCTGCAGAATGTAAAACTATTTGAATAGCTGTGTCCATGGTCAAGAATAGTGGGGTAACCGCTCTTGGGCTACGTCCACATGTTTACAAACCAGTGCGTGTGTTTGGGTAAGTGGGAAGAACTAATTGGGTCAAGTCAAAGGACTTGACATGATTGAGTTGGGTTTATGCCCACTCCATTTATGTTGATATCTTTAACCAGTTCCTATGGTTACTTGAATTCGTATGATGCATGTTTTACCAATTGTTGAACATGTCATAGCAAAACAAAACTAGCTTTCTGCAACATTGACCTATATCATGCATTGTTGTATCTGGAACCAAAACATGGGTTGCTTGTGAGTACATTCAAAGTACTCATTGGCTTGCCACTGGTTATTTAATTGGCTAGGCATGGAAGAACAGGAGTTCGAAGAAGAGTTATTTGGAGACAAACATGCGAACTAGGAAGTTTCCTAGTCAGAATGCATGTAGGGTTAAGGCAGATGGCATGGGTTCTACTTATCTACGAAGATTTCCACTGCTTAAGTTTATTTGGTATTCATCCCTTGTGGCTTTATCTATGTAAGACCTGACCATAATGGTCATAATTTGTGTAAGACGATATGTATGGATGTAATACTCTTGTTATTCAGCTTCTGTGTGTTCAATGAGCATTGATCCCTGGGATCACTGTACACGTGCATTCGGTGATCACGACTTATGAGTCGGGGTCCCCACGCGCGGGCGCGGCGTGCGTCCGCCATGGAGACGATGAAGCGATGGGACGCGGAGCGACGAAAGGGAAGCTTCGGCGCACCCCTACCTCGCGCGCCAAATGTTGGATCACGGGTTCCGGCGAAACCCTCAAGGTTCGAACACTAGGGTGCACACGAAGATCTCCCCCTACCGATCCACGTCCTAGCATCGCTAAGATCTCAAGGACTAACTCGACGAACTCGCAACACAAAGGACACAAGATTTATTCTGGTTCGGGCCACTGTTGTGGTGTAATACCCTACTCCAGTGTGGTAGTGGTGGATTGCCTCTTGGGCTATGGATGAACAGTTACAAGGGGAAGAACAGCCTCCTGAGGTTGAGGTGTTCTTGTGCTCAGTGTGTGGCTGAGGATTGGCTAAAGATCTGATGCCTGAGGCTCAGTTGTCTCTTGATGAGTTGCCTCCTACAGTGGTGGCTAGTCCTATTTATAGAGGCCCTGGTCCTCTCCCCAAATATTGAGCGGGAAGGGAGCCAACAACGGCCAATTCGAAAGGGGATAGCTAGTACAGCTTATCCTGACAAAAGCAGTCTTTGCCTGCAAAAGGCTCTGGTGGTGACGCCGCCTTGGGCTCCATGGTGACCTCCGTCCTACCATCCTGCTGGTCTCGGTCTCGTTGCACCGATATGGAAACCTTTGCTTGACGCCTCGGTACTCCGCGACTGCGCTTGCTTCCTTAGCACCAAAGAGGAAACAAGGACACCGCACACACTGGCGCCCGCCTGGTCTCGATCGTCATGGCTCACGTCACGAAAGCCTCGCGAGGTTTGCCTTGCTTTGATCTCTCCGCCCCTCGCGAGCTAACTTGGTGAGGCTGCTACCGAGGAGGTCTTGTCTCGTCCGCCTCGTGAGGCTTGGCCCCTCCCGAGGGTCTTGAATGCTTGTTGGTGAAGATGGGCCGTACAGGCCCGCTTGCAGAGCCACGCCGTGGGCCACAGGCAGGCAAGTCTGGGGACCCCCATTCCCAGAACACCGACATAGGTCAACCACATCAAACACAATCTTCTCAGTCCGGCAGTTCAGCTCTCCCCAAACGTCACCGGCAACGTGATCTTTCCCTTAGGATGACTCCTGTAGGGATTAACTCCTTGAAACGTGTCGGTGGCCTTCAACTCATCTTCTACTATCTGAAGTTTGCTGATGACTGCGGGGGAAATTAGATTCAACCCGGCCCCGCCGTCCACCAACATTTTTGTGACCTTGAGGTTGCGAATTGTTGGAGAGACCAACAATGGCAAACACCCTACCGCTTTGGTGCGGTTAGGATGATCCTCTTCATCAAAGAAGATGGGCGTGTGTGACCATTTGAGCAGCTTCCGGGCCGTTGGCGTTGGTTCCAATGCATTAACTTCGCATGCCCACCGTTTGAGCTGGTGGTGAGAGGTGTGCAAAGATGCACCCCCGTCAATGCGCATGGCGTCAGTGGCCTTCTGGAACTCCTGCTCATTGGTTTCCTCTTCATCCCCTCCATCGCTCTCATCATCACAGGTCTCCTTCTCTCGACCTCTGGCGGGTTTTCCTTGGTTCCGGAAGGGTTTGCCGGGGCAATTTACTTCACCGCCTTGGCCCTTACCGCCAGCAACATTCTGACCTTTTTCCTTGTCGCGCTTCTCATACTCTGCTCTCTGTCCCTTAAAAAGCTGCTCAACCTGATAACACTCTTGAAGGTCGTGGCTTTGGTCCGATGAATCTTGCAATACGGCCCATCACCTTTCCCGGCCTTCTCGGCAGCCGTGGCCTCCTGGCAGTTAGCGCACACTATAGCTTCCTTGCCGGGGACTTCAGCTTTGGCCTTCTAGCCGTTACTAGACGTACCTGATCCTTCAACAGTCGTCACTGCCTTATCCTTCCGCTTCTTACTACGCATCTTGCTCTTCTTCTGACTGGTTGATTCATCATCATCCTCAGAATCGATGTTGGTGCAATCTTCCTCTCCGGGCAACTTCCTTCCCTCCTCCATCTGAGCACACTTATCCACCAAGATGTAGAGCTCCTTCACAGTCTTGGGCAATCGCACGTTCATCTTGGAATGAATCCGGCGGTTGCGCACATTGGACTGGAAGGCAGCTATCACAGCTGCCGGATGGATATTTGGGATGTTCCTATGGACCTTGCTGAATCTCTGTAAATACTTATGGATGGACTCTCCTTCCTTCTGTTGGAGAAGCTGCAAGTCACTGGGTCGACCTGGCTCTTGATGGCCGCCGGTGAAGGCGCCAATGAATTCATGGAACAGGTCAGCCCATGACGAGATGGAGTTCTCTGGCAGGTGCATCAGCCAAAACCTCACATTGGACTTGAGGGCCAAAGGTAAGTAGTTGGCAAACACCTTCTCATATCTTCCCCGGGTACCTGAACAGCGACAGTGTAGATGCTCAGAAACTCTGTCGGGTTCAGCCTCCCAACGTACTTCTCGAGTATCTCTGGCTTGAATGTACGAACGGACGGCCAACGGACTTGCCACAGCTCAATAGTAAAGGCAGGGCACCCAACCTCGAAAGGTAGGCGCCCGCCAATACCGAGCGCAGGCTCGTCGGCGTCGGGGCCATCGCACGCGTTAGTCTGGTAGTGGTAGTCACGGCGTTGCTCGACGACGACGCGCGCGTCTCCCCCCTCCCCCACCCCCGCCTATCCTCCGGAGCTCGCCGTCGACCTGGACGCGCTCGAGGGTCAGAAGAGGCCATCGAGACGTCGTCAGGGTCTTGATTCTACTGCATTCGCGTTGGCTGCCATGGTGGGGACTACACCGTGGAGGTGGCCCCTTCTGTACAGCCAGCAGCATGAGCCGTCGCCGTTGCTTGGGGAGGTCGTGGTGGGCCAGCTCATTGTGAGCCCCCAGCTTTGGCGAAACCGAGCAGACTTTGAATGGTGGCACGCCATTCGTCCATCTGCTCGACCGCTGGCGGAAAGCACAGCAGCAGCTGAGCCCGCGCCATGGCCTCCGTAGATGTACTTGGCATGGGTGATGATGAAGTAGATCACACCGTCGCTCGGCTCCTGATGGTGCTAGCGGCGGCAGCACCGCGCCCCCGCTGTTGCGGGGCGGACACCTGGATGGCAGGGTGGCGCGGTGAAGGCGCTCGAGGGCCAGCGGCTCCATCGGGCGCAGCGACTTGGTCGACCCGTCCCGGGGGAGGCGCACGCGCCGTGGCCGCTCCCGTGGTGGGGGCGGCCGGAGGGCGGCGATTCGTTCCGGACCAAGCGCCATTGCTACGGTTGTGCCTGTCGGTGGGAGGAAGGGCCGCGAACGGAGTAACCCCTTCACCCGTACCTTGCAGAGTGTGGCTGTCAGGGCACTGCTGATGCTGTTCTCCTCCGGTGTTTCCCGCTCTTGTGTCGGCTATGGGGCAAGTGGTGACGGTTGAGGGAGTCCTAGATTAGGGGGTATCCGGACAGCCGGACTATGTACATCATCCAGAATATTGAAGCGTGAAGATACAAGACTCAAGACTCCGTCCCGTGTCCGGATGGGACTCTCCCTGGCGTGGAAGGCAAGCATGGCGATCCAGATATTATATTTCTGAAAGTGCTAGTTATCGACTAGAGGGGGGGTGAATAGGTGATTTTTAGGAAAGTCTTCAAAACACGGATGTTTCGAAGACAAACAATAGAAATGACCTAATTGATATGCAGCGGAAGATAAACTACAACAAGCAAACCATAGTCTAGTATGCAATAACGTGAAAGTACAAGACTAATAGCAGCTAGGTAGTAGGATCAAGATGGAAGATAGTGAGAAGCCAATCAACAAAAGTAGTCAAGCAATGAAGTCAAACAGGTATGACAAATAGGCAATGACTTCACGAAGACAAACTCTAAGTAAGGTGAGGGAGAAGGTAGAACCAGTCACTTGTTGAAGACACAGGATTTATTGGACCCGATTCGATTCTTTGTGACAACTGTACATCTGGTTAGGGAGGCTGAGATTCAACTCAAGACCGCGTCTTCACATTATTCCCCTTGAGCTAAGGACACAGTCCTCGCCCAATCACTCTGATAAGTCTTCAAGGTATACTTCCGAACCTTCACAGACTGTGTTCACCGGCAATCCACAATGACTCTTGGATGCTCAGAACGCGACGCCTAACCGGCTGGAGGATTCACAGTCCTCAAGTGTAATAAGTCTTCAGGTCACATAGACAGAAAGACTTGATGATGCCTAACACTCTTTGGCTCTGGGTGTTTGGGCTTTGTCCTCGCAAAGTTTCTCTCTCTCAAAGGCTTCGAGGTGGGTTGCTCTCAAACGACAAAAGCCGTGCACTAACTCTGAGCAGCCACCAATTTATGGTGTAGGGGGTGGGCTATTTATAGCCACTAGGCAACCCGACCTAATATGTCCGAAATGACCCTGGGTCACTAAGGAACTGACACGTGTTCCAACGGTCAGATTTCAAACACACATGGCAACTTTACTTGGGCTACAAGCAAAGCTGACTCATCCAGCTCTGGATAAGTTTTGCTCTCATTGTCTTCGCTCGAAGACATAGGATTTGGGTTGAGCATCACTTCAGTCATTTTGACTATGATCACTTGGACCCCACTTAACAAAGACGGTGGTTCCTATGACTCAACAAAGAAGAAAAGGAAACAACGAAACGACACAGTCTTCGTGCTCCATAGTCTTCGCTCAATGTCTTCTCATGTCATAGTCTTCAATGTGAATATCTTCACATACCACCATTGTCATCAATGTCTTCATACATTTTTAGGGGTCGTCTCCGGTAGGTAAACCGAATCAGAGGGACACCACCTGCGTTATCCTGCATTTCTCACAAACGCATTAGTCCCTCAACCACATTTGTCGTCAATACTCCAAAACCAACTAGGGGTGGCACTAGAGGCACTTACAATCTCCCCCTTTTTGGTGATTGATGACAAACTGGTTGAAGTTTTCATAGGGGATAAAATATGTGAAATTGTAAAGGATAGGGAATTGTATTCATAAGTGGCAAAGGCTCCCCACGAAGATGTGCATATAAGTAGTTTGCTTTTGGAATGCAAATGCACATGGCAGGTTGTACTTGTGGAGATCCTCTTCAACTTATGAAGATAATTCATCATGCATGAAATGATATAGCTAAGAGAATGACATGCATAATGAAAAATGGACGTCTGCAGAATGATCTAAGTCACGGAAGTTATCGTCGCACATGCGGAATTTATCATCGCACTGCAGTAAAGCAAATAAGTAGCGAGCGACCATCGAGTTTAAGTGTTACAACTCAAAGAACCAAATGTATCAAATGCGAGAGTTGTAAACACTAGGAAAAATATTATGCAACCGCCCTTATGAACCCACTTGAAGACTATCAAACTCATATGCTTCTCCCCCTTTTGTCAGTAAGGACCAAAAAGGTTTGAAGACATAGAGCATCTACTCATCCTCGTCAGAAGTAGATGATGCAGCAGGGTTGTCGTCGTTGGTTGGCGGCGCGAGCGAGCTTGGTGCGGTGTCGATTCGATGCGTAAGTAAAGGCGGTGAAGTAGCATCGGCTTCATCATCGATCACTCGACATTGACAGTTGCAGCGGAGGAAGAATAGTCAGAGTATTAAATAGATGGAGTTTGTCATAGGACTGCATTCCGTGGAGGAGTGGAGTCAATCTAGAAGCGTTCATTGAAGCCATCGTCTTGAAGATCTGCTTGACCGGCAGGTCAAACTCTTCCATGATCGCCGACGGGTCTCGTGAGTGACAAAAGCATTCTTGGTGGCAAGGTTTCGAATGCGATTGACGTCCACCAAGAGGCTTTGCATTTGTCGCTTGAGCCAGGAGTGATGCTTATCTTGTTTCTGATGCAGTGCGACAAGAAGTTCTCGATCATTGAGGACTCGAGAGCGCTTCTGAGGCCTTTGGCCAATTGTGCTCTCAGTGGCTCCAGTTTGCGCACGGTGAGGCAGACGTGTGTTCCCAGCCAGAGGATAGACACGAGATACTGCTGGGACGCCTTCCATGGGTTAAGAGAAGCTATGGTGATCTGCATTCTGAAGACAAAGTGGCGTTTTGGCGGTGCTCGGGGTATATGGCTTAAATCGACATATCAACCTCTGGTAGAAAGATCGGATGATTGCGGCGGAGGGCTGATAGTTGATAGCGAGTGCATCTTGATGAGGCGCATGACCCATGGAGCATAAAATTTCAGACCAAACAGATCAGATCGAGACGCAGCCAATTGTCGGATGAAGAATTCTTGCGTATTGAAGCTGATGCCATTGAGGATGTAAAAGACCAATGTCTTCATTGCTCCTTCAAGTTTTGCAGACGATGAATGCCCTTTGATAGGCCATAGAGTTACTTTGATGATGTGATATATTGTACGAGGCGGATACTCAAGGTCATCAACAAAGAAGTCTGAGGGTATTTAGCGTCATGTGGCGGTGGCTTCATCATACTCAACATCGACTCATGTCGGGTTACGGCTTATGAAATATGCTCTCGATTGCATCGCGGTGGAGTTGACAACCAGGTTCAAACAGCTCTCCGGGAGTGGGTAGGCCTGTGGGCTCAATGACGTCAAGAGCTTTGGCTTCATGATGAACATTTCCTGTCATCCACTCGAGAACCCATGTCTTCGTATCTCTGTTGTAGCCGCGGATGTGGAGGGTAGCATAGAATTGAAGCACTAGTTCTTCATTCGAGTGTTCTTTGTCTGTAACGAAGCCGAGCAGACCTGCATCACGAAAGCAATCAAGTGCTTCTTCTAAGCACGGCAGTCCGGCAATGGCTTCAGTGTCGAGGCGCATATGAGGGAAAATGCGTCCTTGATCATACAGAATGCATGAGTAATAGCTTCGTTGCGGATAGCTCCAGAAATGGTCAGATGATATCCTTGGCCTTGTGTAGGGGTTCTTTGCTCTGTCAAACAAGGTGTTGTGGGCTTTGAAGCCATTTGCATTGAAAGAACTTGTAGAGGTGGCAGTGCCAGGAAACCTTGGCAGTCTTGTCTTTGGCTTCTGGACCTGAGGCCTATGCGCAATATGATAGTCGAACTGAGGACCAGAGGCATGAGGCGGAGGGCCCAGAACGGGCCATCTTACTGTGACTAGCTCACCATAGTTGTATGCTTGCTCAATTGTGTAAGGCCTTGGTGGCAGAACTGGGCGATGGCAACAAGCGAGGCTTCAGTGCTCGGCCAGATGCTTCGGGAGCAGCTTGCCTCATTGGCTTGTGCACATTTCCTTCATTGGCTTCAGGAGCTATTGGTGCAGGCTCCACATTTGCTTCAGCCATGACCACGTCATTGGCTTCATTGGTGTTGGAGGTGGCAGCCTCAATGTTTTCAACCTCCACTTGAGGAGCTGGAGGGTCGGGCACTGGCACATTGATAACAGGAATAACTTCTTCAATTACAGGGGGTGTAGGGACACGTTCTTCTTCTTCTTGGGTGTCTTCGGCTGATGTAGCCGGATTGTCTTCAGCAGCTTTGGCTTCAGACTCGGAGACATTCCACGGTTGGAGTGGCTTCGAAAACACTTGACGTGCAACAGGTTGGTGGTGCACTTCTCCTTCGAACGCTTCGAGAGAGGTACTTGAGGCCTTTGACCTTTGCGAAGCTGCGAAATGTTGGCGGCGCCTTTGGAGATGGGGTTGCACGGGCCTCAAAGTCTTCCTCTTCTTCTTGCTATTGTTGTTGGGGAGTGACTTGTTGTTGGGGAGTACTAGGGAGTCTTCTTGTTGCGGGCAATCAGCCCATGAAGCATCTGAGCAATTGGCGTCGAGGGCGACCAATCTTGATGAGTTCCTGTTAAATGCGAACAGGCGATGATACCACATTGTATTCAATTTGAGGAAGAACTTCATCATCTTCAACATTGTCATGGTGACCAATGTCTTGGCAGTGATGGGATCACCTGCTTGAATCTCTTGGCTTGAGGAGCCTCTGTGGAAGCAGGCTCATGAACAGTCATGCGAAGTTCTTGGGTTGCAGACACGGGACGAACCACTGAAATGGGTTCAACAACCAAGGGCTCTGTGGGAGCAGCCCGATTCTTCTTAGTCTTAAGCTTCTTCTTGGAGGGAGCAGCATCAGAGGCGTCAGGATTTTTCCTTTTTCCGGCTTCAACCTCGGCAGCCCTCGTCTTCTTCTGTTCAGAAGCGGTTGACCGGACCTTTGGCTTCGAGCCAGTCATGCTGCTTGGGAAGACTATGCGGGGTTCTTCCTGCCTTGAAGGTGCAGCTTGGTTAGTTGAAGACTTCTTCCTCTTTGCAGTCATTCTGGGGTCAATGCCAGGACGGCCAAGTGCCTTGCGCTTCTCAGCCTCATTGTAGGCAAGCACACACTTGTCAGCCAGACTTCATGCACTCACGAGAGCCTCTGGCTTCTTCACGCTTCTTGAGAAAGGCTTCCTTGAGGTCCTGCAGCATGACCTTGAAGTTTTTGACATCCTGCACGCTGAGTGCAGCCATATGCTTCTTGAACTGAGCCTTCTCATAGTCAATCTTATGCTTCAGTTCAATAATGCGCTGAGCAAGAGCTAGCTCAGAAGCAATGGCTCCATTGAAGGAGACGCTGAGGCCAATAGGAAGTTGCAGATCTTCAAAACTGATGTTTGGGGTGTCAAACCACTCATCAATGAAGTGATGGATGATTGCCACATCAAAGAGAGGCAAGTTGTTGAAGATTTACGCTTCTTCTTTGCTCTTGATAAGTTGCTCAAGGGCATCATCTGCCAGATCTTCATCCTTTGGACAGATCAATGTGCTCTTCGTGAGTAATGGCAGCAGGAGTCGATGTCGATTCCAAAGTATTCTTGACAATTTTCTTTCTCTTCTCCGTCTTCTTGGAGATACGGGATTGGTCTTCGCCGCATTAATCGCCTTCGGGGAGGTGCAAGAGCCAATGGCTTCACACGTGAAGCTTTTGGAGGAGCGGTGACTTTGAAGCCTTGACTTTCTTTTGCTTACGTAGCTTTGGAGGCGGGAGCGGGAGGCGAGGCTGGGGCTTCATCAGAATCAGCATCGTCATCAGAGTGATCCACTTTGGCACCTTGGACCAAGATGTAAGTGATGAGGCCATCAAGGCTTGAAAAGGGACCGATGACATTGGGTTCAGCATCACGTGAGCCGTCAGCACGAGGAGCAGAGGGAGCAGGGTTGAAGTCTAATCCCAATGACTTCTTGTTTTCCTTGGCCGAAGCCTTTGCATGCTGGAAGTTGCGCTTGAAGAGATTATCGTCACGACACCAGAGCAATGACGTTGGGTCGGCATTTTCAGTCGAGGTCCATGGACCATACAAGGATATAAACCTTGTGCAATAGCTTCAGCCATGTTCTTGGGTGGAAGGCCTCGAAAAAGAATATCACCCCAAGGGCTTCTGATAGCATTCTTCTCGGCATATTCCTGGGTGACGAAATTGTACTTGAACCAATCGTTTCAGCCTAATATCGATTTAATCCATTGGATTCGCGTCTTGCACCGATTGTAGTTCTCTTGGGATCTGTCTTGTACAGCTCTGCGAGGTCATCGAGCAGATCTTTTGAGGTTCCCTCACGACGCTTGTCTCGCCACCCTTCTGTTGATTTATCTGTAGCCATGAACTTCAAACTGAATGGCTTGATGACGTTCAAAGGCTTCAAAGGCTTGCGTTCTTTGAATGATGTGAGGCGGCTTCGGGAGAGTTAGTTTGATCTTTGTAAGAATTACGCAAGCGAATGCAGACTATGAGAACCAAGGGATTCTCCCACGGACATGTACCCGTGACAGCATTAGAGATGCGAGGGAAGGGGAAGAGGTCATATGCATTCTCAGAAGATTTTGAAGATAAATCAGTTTGAAGACATTGACCTCATGATGCGAAGACATTCACTTATACACTGGGAGTTCGTTCCAGATTTGTACGAATCTGTGAATAAGTACAAGTGAGGAATCTAACTAGTTGTGAAGCTTAAGTGAATATACTAGGCAGTATGAGATGCAGACAGAATAGATCTAACATTGTATGGGCAGAAACCAATTTTGGTAAGTAGGATGAATCTTGAAGATCAAACAGATGGTAAAAATAGAGGTATATTTACCACTCGAAGAACTTCTAGACGGGAAGAAAAGGAAGCCGAGCAGTTCAATCCACCGTGCCCTAACTTGGCAACGGAGGACACCTACAGCGGCGGCGGAGATGACGATGTTCGTGGCCGGGGTGAGGACGGCGTCGGAGAAGTCACGGCAGCTAAGCGCTTCGTCGCCGGCGTCGTCGAGAGCTAGCGGTGGCGCTAGAGTTTTGACAAGGTGGAGAGCTGGAAGAAGATTTTCTTTACCGCAGGGGACATGTATTTATAAGGTGTGCGGCACAGCGCAATTACGTAGGTGCCCCTGGCGGTTCACATCTGAGGGGCACGTGGAAAGCATGCAACATACTCTGAGTTGTCCCACGTTCCCACGCCCGCCAGGTTTGTCGGATGGTCGTTCCGGCTTCTCCGGATTTCAACGATGAAGGATGAATCATTTAAAACAGACTTAAAGTTTGTCTGTGTGTCTTCTGCTGACAAGGACGCAGAGAAGACATTCGACAGTTTCAATAGAATGCATATGATTTGGACAGATAGATTTTGAGATAGAAAGCATAGAGAGATTGGGGTCCGATCACATTCACTTAGTTCAAAAGATTCAACTTGGAAGACATAGCTATATGTGAATGCTGTAGAGGAACGAAGCAGTATATATATATATATATATATATATATATATATATATATATATATATATATATATATATATATATATATATATATATATATATCGACAACAACCAAATCAACATAGTGAAGAAAATCATGAAGATATGTTGATGTTGAAGACAAATCAAATGCAAAGATATTGCAGAAATAACGCCATGAGTGAAACACTTCAATCAAAGAAATTTGGTGGTGGCGTTACCCACCGTATAGGAAGTATTAGACCCAGACACGGCGCACAATTATCGTGGCGCTCCGAAGTCAAATTCACTTTAATGTATTCACACTCAGAGTGTAAGTCTTCATTGATTGAAGATATACATTACTTCATGTGTTGCACATCTAAGTCATCAACATGCATAAGTGTTAGGATGTGTGCTTGATCACAGGACATTTGAGGATTCCAAGATATTTAGCTCACACCGTAACTTGCAAAACCTTTTCTCATCCAAGGGCTTTGTGAAGATATCGCGATTGCTCTTCAGTGTTGACGTGAATGATGTCAATATGTTTCTTCATGACATGATCCCTGAGAAAATGATGACGAATTTCAATGTGCTTTGTCTTCGAGTGCTGGACTAGATTGTTGGCAATCTTGATGGCGCTTTCGTTGTCGCAGAAGAGAGGTACTTGTGTCAGATTGATGCCATAGTCCTTGAGAGTTTGCTTCATCCATAGAAGCTGAGCATGACAAGATCCAACGACAATGTATTACGATTCGGTTGAGAGTGATACAGTTACGCTTCTTTGAAGACCAACAGACAGTGATGATCGTCGAGAAAGTGACATGTGCCTGATGTAGACTTGCGATCCACCTTGTCACCAGCATAATCAGCATCCGAAAATCCAACCAAATCAAATTTTGAGCCCTCTGGATACCATAATCCGAGTGTTGGGGTGTGAGCCAAATATCGAAGAATTCGCTTCACAGTTAAGTGATGTGATTCCTTGGGTGCCGCTTGGAATCGAGCACATATGCAAACACTAAGCATAATATCTGGCCTAGATGCACATAGGTAAAGTAAGGAACCAATCATGGAGCGGTATACCTTTTGATCGAACTCTTTACCATTGTCGTCGGGACCCGGATGGTGTTTGGTCGGCATTGGCGTCGTGTATCCTTTGCACTCTTGCATTCCAAACTTCTTGAGACAATCTTGGAGGTATTTTTCTTGAGATATAAAGATGCCATTCCTTTCTTTGAAGAATTTAAGACCAAGGAAGAACTTGAGCTCTCCCATCATGGACATCGATATTGTTCTTGCATCATGTATCCAAACTCATCACTATACTTACGGTTGGTGCAGCCGAAGATAATGTCATCCACATATATTTGGCATACAAACAGTTCACCATCATATGTCTTCATGAAGAGTGTGGGATCAAGGGATCCAGGTTTGAAGCCTTTGCTCTTCAGGAAGTCTTTGATTGTATCATACCAGGCGCAAGGAGCTTGCTTGAGGCCATACAATGCTTTATTTAGCTTGTACACCATATCAGGATGTTTTGGATCTTCAAAGCCAGGTGGTTGAGCGACATATACTTCTTCAATCTTGCCGTTGAAAAATGCACTCTTCACATCCGTTTGATATAGCAAGATGTTGTGGTGGTTAGCATAGGCTAGTAGTATGTGAATAGCTTCAAGCCTAGCTACAGGAGCAAATGTTTCATCGAAGTCAATTCCTTCAACTTGAGTATATCCTTGAGCCACAAGCCGTGCTTTGTTTCTGACGACTTGACCATGCTCATCTTGCTTGTTTCGATATATCCATTTGGTGCCAATAATGTTATGCTTGCGAGGTTCAGGGCGCTTGACAAGTTCCCAAACATTGTTTAGCTTTAACTGTTGAAGTTCTTCTTGCATAGCTTGTATCCATTCTGGTTCCATAAAGGCTTCAGCAACTTTCTTGGGTTCTGATATTGACACAAAAGAAAAGTGCCCACAGAAATTTGCTAGTTGTGTTGCTCTTGAGCGAGTAAGCGGACCAGGTGCATTGATGCTATCGATTATCTTCTCAATCTGTATTGTATTTGCAACTCGAGGATGAACTGGACGAAGAATTTGCTCATGCTGATCATTGTCATCATTGGGAGGATTGTCTTCAGGCTGAGCATTGTCTTCAGGCTGGTTAGGTGCAGAAATGATAAGTTCCTCTTCAGGATGTGCTTCAGAAGGCATGATTTCACCTGTTCCCATTAGCTTGATAGATTCGCTGGGTGGAGCTTTGTCTAGTGTACTTGGCAGGAACTCTCTTTGTGAACCATTGGTTTCACCAAATCGCACGTCTACAGTTTTGACGAATTTGTAGAGATAAAGGTTGAAGACTCTGTAGGAGTGCGAGTCCTTTCCGTAACCGAGCATGAAGCCTTCGTGAGCTTTAGGTTAAAATTTTGACTTGTGATGGGGATCCTTGATCCAGCACTTGGCCCCAAATACTCTGAAGTAGCTGACATTTGGCTTCTTGCCAGTAAGGCGCTCATAGGATGTTTTGTTCAGAAGCTTATGGATATAAACACGGTTGATGACGTGACAAGCTGTATCAATGGCTTCGGGCGAACTTTCTTGGTGTCTTGTACTCGTCGAGCATTGTTCGAGCCATCTCAATGAGGGTTCTGTTCTTGCGCTCCACGATGCCATTTCTTTGAGGTGTGTATGGAGCAGAGAACTCATGAGTGATTCCCATGGTATCGAGATAAAGATCAAGTCCGGTGTTCTTGAATTGATGCCGTTATCACTTACGATATGCTTGATCTTGACGCCATAATTGTTCATTACTCGATTTGCGAAGTGTGCGAAGACATCTTGCACTTGATCTTGTAGAGAATTATGTGCACCCATGTGTATCTTGAGTAGTCATCAACAATGACGAAGCCATAGAGACAAGCGGTTGTTGTGAGGTAGAGTAATGAGTAGGGCCAAACAAATCCATGTGTAACAGCTCGAAGGGTTGAGATGTCGTCATGATTGTCCTCGAGGGTGCTTTGCCCTAGTCATCTTTCCGACTTCGCAGGCACCACACAAATGATCCTTCTTGAACTTGACACCTTCGATGCCTATGACATGCTTCTTCTTGGCGAGTGTGTGTAAGTTCCTCATGCCAACATGCCCTAGCCTCCGATGCGAGCCAAGATGCGAAGCTTTTGCAAGAAGACATCTGACAAGTGTGGACCTTGAGAAATCTACCATGTATAGATCATCTTTCCTATACCCTTCAAAGACTAGAGACTTGTCGATTCCATTAGTACAAGGCAATGATATTTTCGAATATCACAATCATGTTCAAGTCACAAAGCATTGAGACGGACATCAAGTTGAAACCAAGGGATTCAACAAGCATCACTTTATCCATGTGTTGATCCTTTGAGATTGCAACTCTACCTAGACCCAATACCTTCCTTTTACCGATGTCGACCAAATGTGATGTGACTCTTGTCTGATGGACGTAAGGTTGAGTCCATGAGAAGACTTCGATCACCAGTCATATGATTAGTGCATCCATTGTCCATAATCCATTCTGAAGCATGAGGTGTCATACCCTACAGTACAGTTAGGGGGATAGGCTTCACCAAGAGCATTGTGAAGCATAAACATTTGACGGGCAAGTGGATTATTGAAGCTTAAATCAAGATTAGGACGGATAGGATGAATGGCAAACGATTCAGGAACAAAATACATAGTGAGACCATTTGGGCATTTGATCTTGTGCCCTACAAGATGTTTTAGGTCCCCACAATAGCATCGACGCCTTTGATTTTCGGTGGAGACCCTTTCCTGCAAAAGAGAGTTAATTCTTCTTAACCACCCACATCTTGAGGGTGGCTTAGAAGCAATGAGTCTAAGTGCGACATCCCGAGAACTTGACTTTGGAGCCCTAGCAAATAGCCTTGCGGTGATGAATGATACTCATATGAATAAGCGAGAAAAGTTCTTAGTTCTATGAACATAGCGGTTTGAAGACACACGCTCATATTCATAAATTTGAGTACGGTTTCCTGCAAAACATTGGCGTTAGGGTGACTCGGGTGAGTCCTTTATGCATGTATGAAGCCTTTGGACCATATGGCGCCTTAGGTGCAGGGTTTGTCTTCTTCCCGTGTGGTGTCATGATGACATTCCTTTGGAAGATTCTCAAGACAGCTTTTGGGAACCCAAATCTTCTTCATAGGTGGTCCATTCCTGCGATTAGTACCAATATACCGCAAACACTTCACCATTACGATTCTTGAACAGCTTATAGTTTGCATCAAAGGATTCATCAATGATAATAGGGTTAGCACAGGTAAAGCGGATAAGGTGGATGGATCAACTGAAGGTCCCTTTGCAGCAACCCATGTGGTTTTGGGATACTGCTCAGGCTTCCAGTAGGAACCATCGACATTCATTTTCCTCTCGAATCCAACACCCTCTTTCCTAGGGTTTCGGTTCAGAATCTGCTTTTTGAGGACATCGCAAGTGTCTGATGCCCTTTCAGACTTTTATACATCCCTGTTTCAAGCAATGTCTTCAACCTAGCATTTTCATCAGCAATAGCAGTGGTATCCTCCGCAGAGGGGTTAGTTACCACATTAGTAGTTGAAGACAATGCAACAGTAGCAGCAGTTGAACATTCAGCAACAGAGGTAGCGATATCACGCTCAAGACATTTTAGACATGGTTGTTCAAATCGATCCTGAGCGGAACTGGTCTATTGAGCGCGAAGTGACTCATTCTCTTTTTGAAGATCTTCATGAGCCGCTCTCAATTTCTCAAGCTCTTGCTTCCTTTGAAGATAATCATAGGAGAGCTTTTCATGAGTAGTTGAGAGCGTTTCATGGCGACTTTCAAGTTCTTGGTACTTAGCATGAAGATTTTAATGTCTTCAACTAAGGACTATGAGCGTGTCATTTCCGCGTCCAACAGGTCATCGCTTTTGTCTAACAGTTTTTGAGTATGTTCCATAGCTCTTTGTTGTTCGGTTGCAATTTTAGCAAGTGTTTTGTAGCTGGGTTTAGATTCACAATCGAGTCATCTTCACTTGATGTTTGAAACTAAGCATCACGTGATTTTACCTTGGCACCACGTGCCATGAAAGCGATAGGTGGGAGCAGGTGCGTCCTTGTCATCGCCTTGGCGTTGGTGTAGAAGTCATTTCTTGATGTTGAAGATGGACTTGGCAACATAGGTTGTGGCTAAAGCCCGGACTTGCAACGCCAGTCGGACTCCTCTTGGACTCCACCTCTACCTCCTCGAAGCAGACTCCTCCTCTGAATCCATATCCTAGCCAAAAAAAGCACGAGCCTTGCCAGATGAGCTCTTCATATGCGATGAAGACTTTGATGAGGAATTGGAAGAAGACTTTGAAGATTTCTTCTTCTTCTTGTCATCAGAATCATATTCCTTGCTCTTCTTCTTCTTCTTCTTCTTCTTCTTCTTCTCATTGTCCCACTGTGGACACTCAGAGATATAGTGTCCAGTTTTCTTGCACTTGTGACAGGTTCTCTTCTTGTAGTCATGAGTGGAAGCTTCATCATTTCTTCCTAGTGAACTTCTGGAACTTCTTCACAAGCATAGCAAGTTCATTTCCAATGTCTTCAGGATCATCAGAACCGCAGTCAGATTCTTCTTCAGATGAGGAAACAACTTTTGCCTTCAAAGCGCGAGTTCGGCCATAGTTGGGACCATATATATCTCTTTTCTCAGAAGATGGAACTCATGTGTGTTGAGCCTCTCAAGTATATCACACGGATCGAGTGTCTTGAAGTCAGGACGTTCTTGTATCATGAGGGCAAGGGTGTCAAAAGAGCTGTCAAGTGATCTCAGTAGTGTCTTGACGATTTCATGCTTGGTGATCTCGGTGGCGCTGAGAGCATGAAGCTCATTTGTGATGTCGGTGAGGTGATCAAGCGTGAGCTGGACATTTTCATTGTCGTTTCTCTTGAAGCGGTTGAAGAGGTTGCGAAGAACACCGATCCTTTGATCTCTACGGGTTGAGACGCCTTCGTTGACCTTGGATACCCAGTCGAGACTAACTTCGGCGTTTCGAGCACTCACACGGCCATCTTGTCCTTTGGTCGATGACCACGAGATGATGTTCTTTGCGAGAGTCCAGTTGAATGAACTTCTTGACATCGGCAGGGGTGACACCTTCACGGATTTGGGAACGCCGTTCTTGACGACATACCGTAGGTCGACATCAATGGCTTCAAGATGCATGCGCATCTTATTCTTCCGATAGGGATAGTCGGTTCCATCGAACACGGGCAAGCAGCGGAGACTTTGATTATCGGTGATCGACATAGCTAAAACTCCAGGTGGTTAAACCGAATCACACAGAACAAGGGAGTACCTTATTCTGATACCAATTGAAAGTGCTAGTTATCGAATAGAGGGGGGGTGAATAGGCGATTTTTAGGAAAGTCTTCAAAACACGGATGTTTCGAAGACAAACAATAGAAATGACCTAATTGATATGCAGCGGAAGATAAACTACAACAAGCAAATCATAGTCTAGTATGCAATAACGTGAAAGTACAAGACTAATAGCAGCTAGGTAGTAGGATCAAGATGGAAGATAGTGAGAAGCCAATCAAAAAAAGTAGTCAAGCAATGAAGTCAAACAGGTATGACAAATAGGCAATGACTTCACGAAGACAAACTCTAAGTAAGGTGAGGGAGAAGGTAGAACCAGTCACTTGTTGAAGACACAGGATTTGTTGGACCAGTTCCAGTTGCTGTGACAACTGTACATCTGGTTAGGGAGGCTGAGATTCAACTCAGAAGACCGCGTCTTCACCTTATTCCCCTTGAGCTAAGGACACAGTCCTCGCCCAATCACTCTGGTAAGTCTTCAAGGTAGACTTCCGAACCTTCACAGATCTGCGTTCACCGGCAATCCACAATGACTCTTGGATGCTCGAGCGCGACGCCCTAACCAATTTGGAGGATTCACAGTCCTCAAGTGTAATAAGTCTTCAGGTCACATAGGCAGAAAGACTTGATGATGCCTAACACTCTTTGGCTCTGGGCGTTTGGGCTTTGTCCTCGCAAGGATTCTCTCTCTCAAAGGCTTCGATGTGGGTTGCTCTCAAGCGACAAAAGCCATGCACTAACTCTGAGCAGCCACCAATTTATGGTGTAGGGGTGGGCTATTTATAGCCACTAGGCAACCCGACACGATATGTCCGAAATGACCACAGGTCACTAAGGAACCGACACGTGTTCCAACGGTCGATTTCAAACACACATGGCAACTTTACTTGGGCTACAAGCAAAGCTGACTCATCCAGCTCTGGATAAGTTTTGCTCTCATTGTCTTCGCTCGAAGACATAGGATTTCAGGTTGAGCATCACTTGATCATTACGACTATGATCACTTGGACCCCACTTAACAAGACGGTGGTTCCTATGACTCAACAAAGAAGAAAAAGAAACAACGAAAGCGACCACAGTCTTGGCGCTCCATAGTCTTCACTCAATGTCTTCTCATGTCATAGTCTTCAATGTGAATATCTTCACATACCACCATTGTCATCAATGTCTTCATACATTTTTAGGGTGCGTCTCCGGTAGGTAAACCGAATCAATGAGGGACACCACCTGCGTTATCCTGCAATTCTCACAAACGCATTAGTCCCTCAACCACATTTGTCGTCAATACTCTAAAACCAACTAGGGGTGGCACTAGATGCACTTACAATTTCCTTCCTTGTAACCAACTCCATGTAAACCCTAGCCCTCTCCGGTGCCTATATAAACTGGAGAGGTTGGTCCTTAGAAGGCCGATCACAATTACAATCATACCATCATAGGCTAGCTTCTAGGGTTTAGCCTCTACGATCTCGTGGTAGATCTACTCTTGTACTACCCTTATCTTCAATATTAATCAAGCAGGAAGTAGGGTTTTACCTCCATCGAGTGGGCCCGAACACAGGTAAACATTGTGTCCCTTGCTTCCTGTTACCATCACCCTAAGACGCACAGATCGGGACCCCCTACCCGAGATCCGCCGGTTTTGACACCGACATTAGTGCTTTCATTGAGAGTTCCTCTGTGGCGTCGCCGCAAGGCTCGATGGCTCCTTCAACCATCATCAACATCACGGTCCCGGGTGAGACCTTTCTCCCCGGACAGATCTTCATGTTCGGCGGCTTCGCCCTGCGGGCCAATTCGCTTGGCCGTCTAGAGCAGATCGATAGCTACGCCCCTGGCCACCAGATCAGGATCGGAAACCTGAACTACACGGCGGACATCCACGGAGACTGGATCTTCGACGGATTCGGGCCTATGCCAGGAGCACCGGACAGTCACGACGAGCACGGCTTAGACCTGCTATCGGACAAAGCTCGGGGTATCACCCCCGCAGTAGCCTCGGACATAAATCTGGAGCAGGCTGCGTTGCCTAAGGACGGAGGGCTAGACCCCGCCCCACAGGTCGCACACTCATCGGTGGTGGAGCCAAACACGGGCCTTACCCCCGTGGTGGCCTGTGACACCGGACCTCCGGATTCGTATCCGGATGTTGGTTCCGATCCGCGCACTCCCGAGCCAATCGAGCCAGGTTGGGCTCCGGTAATGGAGTTCACCGCTGCAGATATCTTCCAGCACTCGCCCTTTGGCGACATGCTGAACTCATTAAAAACTCTCTCTTTGACAGAAAATTCCGGGCCAAACTATGTCCGGCTCGAGTGGGAAGCAGGCGACGAAGAAATTCGTTTCCCACCCACCACCCACTTCATAGCCACGGTCGATGATTTAACCGACGTGCTCGACTTCTACTCAAGGCATCGGCGGTATGGACGACGATGCAGGAGAAGATTCGGAATCTATGGGGCGCTGGACTTCTGCCTCGTCACACGACATATACATGGTGGATACGCCCAAAGAGGACAAAGGCGACAATCCGAAAGATAAAACTCCCGGGCAAAAGCCAAAGCGACGGTGCAGACGCCGTTCTAAGTCCAGCAACAGTAAAAATAGTGACAAGAGCGCCAGAAGGATCGATACACAGTCAACTTCGAAGGCAACAACGACCATACAGACCCAGCGATGGAGCAGGGCGAACCAGGCCACCCCAAACACAGTTCGGAGCAGACGCCCGAGGACAATGATCCCGACGGACGAGGTCATCAAACTGAACTAGCACAAGAAAACAGTCCGGCTAATGATGCATTCATCATCCCGGTAAAACGCGTGGAACGAGATAACCTCCACAGAAAGCTTATGGCCACCGCAAGAAGTCTAAAGAAGCAGAAGCAATGGCTCAAAGCCGCACAGGAAACGCTCAACCGTAGATGGAATAAAGTGCTAGACACTGAAGAAAGATACGGCGATGATCGCCATACAAAGAGCTATCCAAAACGCAAGCTACTGCCAGAATTCGACGACGAAGCCGTGCCACTTCATAACCGCAACAAAGCGGCTACCGATGCCGCGCACGATCTACGTGAGCACCTGGATAAGAAAGCTGGCACGGCCAGGTCCATTTATGGATCTAAAGGACACCCCCCCATGGTCACCAAAACAATTATGCCAATCAAATACCAGTTCGGAATAAACACCGGACACAACAACAGCCGACGGCATGCCACAACACGTCCAGACACAGAGGGGCGGCTCACCCCCTGTGCTTTACCGAAGAAGTACTGGACCATGAATATCCACAGGGCTTTAAACCTGTGAATATAGAGGCATACGACGGAACGACAGACCCAGGTGTTTAGATAGAGGATTTTATCCTACATATACATATGGCTCGTGGGGATGACCTCCACGCCATCAAATACCTTCCCCTCAAACTGAAGGGACCAACTCGACACTGGTTGAAAAGCCTCCCCGAAAATTCAATTGGGAGTTGGGAGGAACTCGAGGACGCTTTCAGGGCCAATTTTCAAGGGACTTATGTCCGGCCTCCGGATGCGGATGACTTAAGCCACATAATCCAACAGCCCGGAGAGTCCGCCCGCAAGCTTTGGAACAGATTCCTCACTAAGAAGAATCAAATTGTTGATTGTCCGAACGCCGAAGCCTTAGCGGCATTCAAACACAGCATCCGCGACGAGTGGCTCGCCAGACACCTCGGCCAAGAAAAGCCGAGGACAATGGCAGCCTTAACAAGCCTCATGACCCGCTTTTGCGTGGGTGAAGATAGCTGGCTAGCACAGCAAAAGGCACCAGCGACCCCAAAGACATCGAAATAAGGGATGGCAACGGAAGCCACGGCGTAATAAAACAAACGCCAAAACAAGGAAGAGAGCCCGGATAACACAACGGTTAATGCCGGATTCAGGGGCTCTCGGCCTGATCAGCAAAAGAAGCCATTTAAAGGCGGTAAAGAGGGACCTCCGGTCTGAATAGAGTCCTAGACAGACTGTGCCAAATTCATGGCACCCCTGACAAACCTGCGAACCACACACACACAGAGTGCTGGGTCTTCAAGCAGGCCGGCAAATTAAATGCCGAACACAAGGGAAGGGAAACACCAAGTGAAGACGAGGATGAACCTCGCCAGCCGAACACTGGGGGACAGAAAAAATTCCCGCCAGAGGTTAAAACAGTGAACATGATCCACGCGACTCACACATCCATGAGAAGGCACGAACACGCGCATAGAGACGCGCTCGATATAGAGCCCATCGTACTCACACCTAACTACTGGATGTCTTATCCGATCACCTTCGATCACTTGGACGACCGAACTAGTATTCGGCACGGAGGATCAAAGGCCTAGGTGCTTGACCCGATAATCGACGGATACAGTCTCAACCGTGTCCTCATGGACGGCGGCAGTAGTCTCAATTTAATATACTAGGACACTGCCCGTAGGATGGGGATAAACCCATCCAGAATTAACCAAAGCAACACCACCTTTGAAGGGGTGATACCAAGTGTTGAAGCCCACAGCAGGGGCTCCATCGTACTGGAGGTAACATTCGGCTCTCCAGGCAACTCCAGAAGCGAAGAGCTAGTCTTCATCATCGCACCCTTCCAAAGCGACTATCATGCATTGCTTGGAAGAACGGCCTTCGCCCGCTTCAACGCATTGCCGCACTATGGCTACCTTACACTCAAGATGCCCGGTCCACGTGCGTCATCACCGTTAGCGGAATCACAGAGCGCTCTTCACGCGCAGAGGAACTCGCGACGGCCCTAGCGGCCGGACTATAAGCGGCCTCCAAAATCAGAAAACATGACTGGTCATTAAGACCATAGACACGGTTAGACGAGTCCGGTCACCCAGATAAAATTGAATCAGGACACCGTATATGTAATCCCATAGTGGACACCAGGAGCTATAAATATTTAATACAGCCCCACACTTGGCTCAACCTTATTGGCAGGCCAACATATTACAGTTTTACTATCCATCGCATACTTACGTTGTACTCTCCTACGAGTTTTGTTTTTTCACAGACAACGTTCGCGTGATACCCTTCTAGGATACGGCACAACGGAGACAAAGGCGCAGACGTGCAGCAGGGCCCCGTTCAACAGGTTTCTTTTTATATTAAGCCCCTGTGTAAACCTTTTCTATTGCCTCTTGTTGTTTAACCATCCCATGGGTTCCATACCCACAGAGGATACTGCCGTTATTGGCATTTCGCCACGACAGATTAACGCACGTACCTGGAAACACAGGGTTTGTAATGAATGGGCATTCTTGAGCCCATCGTCTGTTATAAAGTCCGAATACCTTCGAGGGTGTTCGGCGTCACGAGTTTGGCCTTATATGCATCAGCTCCGAATCATGTCTTTGGTCAAATGTTGGGTTTGCCCGGCTCCTGGGTTTGCCGCCTTATGTTCCATTATTATCGGCTAAGGTGGCCAAAGGATAACTACTGCGATTGTGCCCTGGTTATTCCGGACGAGCACCTCGAGAGAAATCCATAAACCGATTTGTCATGATACAAATGAGAGACTGTTCAACCACTCGAAGACTTATCGGAATCTTTAGGATCCCTCCGCATTAACGAAGGACCGTTTCCCGGTCATGTACACACGCGCCCGTATTCTGATGCACGAGAAGGTGCCAGGGGCTACATAGTAGCCCCAACGTTAGACTCCCATGGCTAAGCGAAAGTGTTACAGCTATATAGTCCGGTTGCCTAGTTCGACGTGCGATCACCTCCTTAATGGACCAAGACGTTGGATCAAGCGTGATTAAGCATATTTTTCATGAACACCCTGCATTGTCTGCGTGAAATGAAGCCAACGATCGCTAACTTTCGATTACATATTCATATATATATATATATATATATATATATATATATATATATAGGCTATTACATTACAGCGTAACAGAATATTATGATACGCTGTAATGAATATTATTCTGTTACCCTACTTGAACTGATAAATTCAAGCGGTTGAACTGATGAAAATCGAGCGGTTGAACTGATGCTTTCTGTTGTTGCTAAAAATCGTCTTCTTTAGTTCAAATTTTTTGCAAATATTTTTGTCGAAACGGGGCGTGTAATATATCGTTGGAAAGCTCTTGACATCCACATTACAATCTTATAATTTGTTTTTCCAAAATAATTATGATTTAAGAGCAGTTTTGAAAAAACCATTTTTTTCAAAACCGAAAACGTGAATCGTATTTTGGACTCAATTTTCAAACCGTTTGTCGGAATTGAGCAAATAAGATGGCGTTGGAAAGCTGGTGAAAATCCGCATCTTCCATATATGTATTGTTTTTTTCTAATTCTATATGATTTAAAAGTAATTTGAAAATGATGAAATTCTGGGCGAAACGTATTTTCGCGATTTTTTGCAAACGGTTTGTCGGATTGACACAAATGATACGGCGCTGGAAAGCTATGGAAAATGCGCAACTTTTGCATATAGAAAGTTTTTTCAAATTCCTTACGGTTTAAATACGAATTCAAATACGGTTAAAATTGGTTTTGAACGCGGTTTTTTTAAAAAGTTTGTCGAAATGGGGCAAATAATATATCGTTGGATAGCTATCGAAAATGCGAAACTTAGTCATGTTGAACGTTTTCTCTACTTCGCAATCGTTTGAGAGTAATTTGGAATACGGCATGACGGATCCTGCTGTTTTCTCGTCTGAAAAACAGAGTAGTCGTACTGATATATGTGTATGTTTGTACTGAGCTATTTTTTTAGAGTAATTTTGAATTGTTCCGAAAAAGGGTACTTGTACTGATGTTTGCACGGGTTTGTACTAAGTGTGTTTTCATTAACTGGACTTTGCTCTCTTTTGCTCGTAAGTTTTCAATAGTTTATTGTATCGTCGCCCCTGTACTTGCATGGTTTATATCATCGAACTGAATGATATTTTTTTCAAAAAGAAAATGTTTTTTATTCTTTTTTGAACTAAATTTTTTTTACAATGATGCTCTGGACTTCTCTTATTTTACGACTTGTACTTTTCTCATTTGAATTGCATGGGGTTTCTTTTTGCTTGAGCTTTACAAGTTGAATTTCTGTCATTTCTTTTATTCCGAACGGACCACCATTTTTAACTTTCGTCTTGATCAATATTTTTAATTCAACCATTTTTCCTTTCTAGAACGGACGAATATATGTTCAAGAAAAAGAGTACTTGAACGGATGTATGTATGGTTTTATACTGAGTGTGTTTTCACATACTGAGCATGTTTTGTGACGATATTCTAGACTTCTCTCATTTTGAACTCAGCTCCTTGAGCGACCGGCCACAAAACAAGAAGTTGTACTATTGAGCACAGCTCCTCGAGCGACCGGCCACAAAATAAGAAGTTAAGTTGTATTGTTGAGCAGGAGGCCCTCGACCCCGACCGCGCATGTACTAAGTATGACGATGTATTTGTACTGCCCAAAAACATACACGGAAGCACAAAGTAAACATTTAAGTACATTTGCGCTCACAGGAATAGTCACATGCACAAAACCTTTTTCTTTGATTTATTAACGAACTGATGATATAAACACACAGTGAACTCCTACACTTAGTGCATGTTTTCTTGTACAAGTCATATACTGAAGCAGGGATCTGGCTCCCCTGATTTTGTAGAAACGAAGTGAGGGGCTTAATTTAACTCCTCTATCCACAATCCAGTAGCATCGAACGTCCTCGCTTGCTGTAGTATTCTACTAGCGCTTGGTCCCTCGGTCATTCTTCCACGGTTGTCAGTAGATTTACTCTTCAATCGTTTCAAAGCCTGAATTATCTGGAAAACACCATTCAAGAAAAGATTTAACATGCATTCAACCCATGAGTGCATTATTAACAGAAAAAAGTCTCACATGGTTTCCTCTGTTTTATCATAGGTTTTGACTCATACAATGTTTTGCTACAGGCCTATAAAGATTCAACAACAATGTGACATAGCAGGCATGGTCAGCACACTAAATGCCTCGACAAATTGCACTCGTTCAGTCCCCAAATCAAAAAATCGGAGGCTAGGAAGAGGCAAAGTCAACCAGCCACAACACTAGTCAGGAAACACTTCATACAGGTACAAGAAAAAGAGAGAGAAACAGAGAGAGAGAGAGAGAGAGAGAGAGACTAACCATTGCGTCGTTGAGCAGCGTGAACGCCAACGTCGTTGAACGGCCTCGGTTGGCAAGTGATGAACGGACTAGGGTGGCGGTTGTGAACAGCACAGGAGCTGCGGCGAGTAAGTAGTAAATTAGGTCTTTAAAACTTCAGTCCAAGCTACACATTTCAGTCAGCAGTTGAATTAATACTCACGTAAGGCGAAGAGTTATTTGTGGAAGATCGGGGCTGACTGCGGATCCCATCGGCGAATCGACAAACTCACAAACGGATCATTTCTTTTATTTAGAACTGATCATTGTTTTTACTCTGTACTGGTCAATGTTTTTAAATCAAACCATTTTTTTCTTTCTTGCACACAAATTGAACTGGCACGTACACTTCTGTTTTAAGAAGTGCACATTCACAAAGTTCATACTTGTGGAATTAAAAACTTCTCATTTTGTTTACAATCTAATGCAAAAAAAAATTGTTTGGAGTAAACCAGAAGCACAAAAGGAGCAGTAGCCGATGCATCAAACTTCCTACTTCCAAGCTCACTTTTTGTTTTGCCCACCTTTCATTTTTGTATTTGTTACATTTTTTGAACTTACATGGCAGTAATACATGAATTCTCCCTATTCAACATATTTTTTTGTCCATACTTGTTCATCAAGAAAAACATACTGATGAGAGTGGAGATAGCATTAGTTCTCGGAGAGTGGAGAGAGCACCGGTGCTGAATACTGATGGGCTTACGAAACAAGCTCGGGAAGCTTGACAGGGAGTGGAGAGATCCAGAGCACAAAATGTTTTAGGTGAGAAGGAGAGGAGTTCCATGCGCACAAAGAGGGCGACGGACCAACGATTCAGGATTTCCTCGATGTTCTGCACATTAAAGTTGATGTACTGAAAATAACGCAAAATTTGAACTGAAAATCAAGTAAAAGTTGAACTCTTGTATAGTTCAAGTAACCGTTTTGTAATTATATGTGTCAACCATGTGCTACACACAACGAACTGATACATTTTTTATTAGCGAATTGTAGTAATATAGGTACTAGAACTTCTAGCAGTATATATATACATCGTGTCATAAGCAAATAACATGCATGATCTCCACAAGACCATACAGTCCAACCAGCCACAATCATGCAAACATCCCACTCTCTCATATCTTGAGAACATAAATACTAGTCATGCATGATCTCCACAAGATCGATAAATTGAGCAGTTTCAATAACACAAATTGAACTTTTTCTATGATTATTTTTTAACTAATGATAAAATACAGAGTGAACGGTACAATTATTGTATGATTCCTTGCAAAACCATGGAAGTATACTCAGTTCACATCCATTCTGCGACCTTGTTTCCAGAGAGTGGAAGAATTTAGGACAATGCAAATTTTTATCAATAACTTGGCCATTTCAGTGTGGTCGAATCCGAACATACACGATCGGTGATTTTCCAGAGCCATGAAAGGAGTTGGAGGAGGCAGCGATGGGGAACAAAGGGTTCACGACGACACATCTGGGAGCTTGAGGATGGAGGCACATGGGGGCTGGTGGGACGCTGCACCGGCAGCTCATGGTGGTGGTGTCGCATGGCATCCACAGGGACGCGGCGACCGGGGATATTCTGGAACTCTTTCCTGAACATCTTAGGTCAGAACACATATATTTTTGTTATCTTTTTTATATAGACAAAACTTCCAAGTAAGTACAAAGGAACTGAAATTTTGTAACTTTTTTGGTCGTGGACTGAAGATCTCATAAGTACAAAGGAACTGAAATTCAGTAACTTTTTTGTCAATTCAAATGTAGATGGGCATTACCATCAGAGGAGTGTCTTTGTCGAACTCCGTGCCAAAGGTCTGCAGCAGCGAGTCACGACACTTTGACTCAACCTCCATCAGTAGTTTCTCCCATGCACCCGGATCACTGTCCTTAACCTGGCATACAGCATTATTAGAACATGCAGGTTCTCCACACTTGCACTGAGATTTTTCTTTTCCTACTTTTTAACTAAATCAAACTTCCAAACTCGCTCTATGACAATGATTGAACTTGTACCATTCAGCCATGGCATCAAGCAGCAACTAGAAGTAAACAATTTTTACAAAGCACTAAAAAGTTCACAACATCACTCAATAAGCACAATGGTGGATATCACGGACGCCTTGAAGAAGGCACATCTATCCACTAGCAGGGTTAATAGTCACCCACCTCAAGTTGGAACTCCTGAATAAAATGAACAACAAAGCATAGTTGTGGGCTGAAGAAATTTGAAGAATGGTTCGGCTCAGCAAGCAGTAATTCATGGGCTAGAAGCAGAGCAATAGATAAACAAAAAGAAAGAACACTAGTGTACATGTCTATGGTGTATCCATGGCGAAGGAAGGAGCTGCCGGCGCCCAAAATGGTGCAATGAAGTCCAAGTTAGTTTGTTGTGGCGAAAAAGTTAAGACATTAGGGGAGATAGACAGAAATCAATCAAAAATTGGTATGCTTTGGAAAAGAAGTTCAGACCTTCTAGAATAATTGGTACGACTTGGATGTCGACCAGCAACCGGGATGAGGGAGGGAGGTCAGCATTGTGTCGAGGCGCCGCACGCGTGGATGAGGATGGCGGGCGGCCGGGCATGCGGGAGAACGGAGGAGGCAAGTGGGTTGCAGACTTGTGCGTGGAGGAGCTTGCGGCGTCTGGGTCATGCGGGGAGGGAGGCGGCGCCTGCCACTGCGAGGAGAGAGGCGGTGGTCGGCGGCGTGGGGAGAGTGGCAGGTGGGGGCGTGGGGTGGCCGGGCGGCATGGGGAGGATGGCGGCGGTGGGCGCGGGTGGCTGGGCGGCGGCGGGCGCGGATGGCGGGCGGCGGCAGGAGGCGGGTGGCCGGCGGGCGGCGGGAAGCGAGGTGGCTGGAGGGGCGCCGGGGTGCCGTCGATGGGGAGTGAGGTGTGCGGATAAGAGAGTGAGGGGACGAGGTGGCCGGGTGGGCCTCAGCGAGCTGGTCATTTTTGCTTTAGTTTGTTTTTACGGGTCGGGAATTTGCAGATCGCTCCTATATAGGGCGGAGGGTAACAGAATATTATTCTGTTACGGGTAACATAATAGTCTAGCCCTATATATATATGTGTGTGTGTATATATATATATAAATGGCCGCACAGGGGACACAATCACATTTTCAGGCAAACAGTATAAATATTGTCTCATAATCAAAATAAACATTGTCTTTACAATGATTCGATTCATCACTCGAACAAGACATTCTTCGAGCACTGCACCTCTATTAGGAGGGCACCTTCTGTGACCTTCGCCAAGTAGTGCTCGGCCGGATATTGGCCCCCCGCCGGATCCTGGGTCGCTATAATGGTGGCCTCCATATCCGTCCAATAGGCTTTAACGCGGGCAAGAGCCATTCGTGCACCCTCTATACACGCCGACCTCCTCATGGCATTGATCCGAGGCACGACCCCAAGGAATTGTTGCACCAAGCCAAAGTAACTGTCCGGCTTAGGCCCCTTCGGCCAAAGATGGTCTATCACAGACCGCATTGCAAGCCCGGACAGCATGTGAAGCTCCGCTACAGCAGCCATATTGTCACTTAACGGCAGCGGGCGAGTGGGAGCATTGAATTGCGACCAGAAAAGCTTCTCCACTTCCTTATCACCTTGATCCTCGAAGAACTTGGCAGCGTCAACTGTACTCTTCGCCAAATCCGACATCTGGCGTCCAGGACTCCGGCGTCCATCCAGGGAGCGTGCCGGATCGAAAAACTCGTCCATGACAAGTAGGAGCCTCACCGCGATTTTACCGGCCTGTTGAAGCTCCTCCCGCGCACCCCTGAGCTCGGTCCGTATTTCCTTGGTGGTATTAAGTGCCTTGTTCAGGTCGGCCGAACTATCCTTATGCTCCTTTTTAAGGAGCTCATACCGGTTAGCAGCATTTTTTAACTCCACAGCCATTTCGGCTATCTTTTCCTCGCTTCAGTGATGAGCATCCTGTTCGGCTCTCAATTCCTCGGCCGCCTTTAGGGCAGCCGCATTGCTAACCTGAGCTTGTTCCTTGGCCTGGGCAAGTTCTGCCCTCAGGGCCTCCACGGCAGCAGCACCATCTGCAGTCCGAACATATTACATTAATATCATGCCGCCTCCATATCTTCCTATACAAAGGAAGGCAGAGCACATACCTTGTGATTTGTCCAGCCGCTCGTTCACCAGCGTGATATCGGCATCAATCGATCCAATCTGCCTTGTTAGTTCGGCAACTTCAACGGACTGGTCGACAGCCGGACCCACAGGTACCTGCACGTATTTACAACGCAATCATTGATTTATGATCCCCCGTTTGCCGCCTACGGCGGGCAACCAAAGTCTCAAGGGCTACTATCTATAAGGAGCACACCTAACGCGTGCCTCACAGCCAAAAATAGTGTATTCTTCACTACATACCTCAAAGCCTCTGAGCAGGCTTGTAAATGCCTCATTCAAACCGCTTGTAGCGGATGAAATCTTCTTGAGCACCGCGCTCATTAATGAGCGGTGCTCCTGTGAGAGCGCAGCTCGCTCCAGTAGGCCCATCAGTACATCCGGTCGGACATCAAACTGTGTCGGACCCTTCCCATTGCCCCTCGTGGGAGCCAAACAATCCGGGCTCAGGGCGGCTGACGCATTGGCTTCCGGCTTTGGTTGATCCGGACTCCTCCGTGACGACACCTCGGTGTCGCCCGCTTCATGAGCCGGAGAGGTGGGTGGGGTCTCGCTCTCCATCATCTCCGGAGGAAGATCCCCCGAAGACGAACTCTGTTGAGAAGAGCTGCTAGCCGGACTGCAAAAGACGAATCCTGGTTATTGATCTAGGAGAAACACAGTACCTTCGAATTAACTATTGACTTACAGCTCGGTGCACGGCTGGCCCGTTGGCGGGCATGACGCGGTGAGGGTGCCCTTCGGGCCAGGGCCCCCTGGGGATACCTTTTTTCCCTGGTTTGGGCATTTCCATCTCCAAGTCTTCGGAGGCAGCCCTCTTCTTCCCGCGCGGGGAGGAGGCCTTAGCCTCCCCTTCCCGACTATCCTCCTTAGGGGAGGCAACAATTCCCCCGGTTCGGATGCGTAGCGTGTGGAGTTCGGTTTCTTCGCTCTTCCCCTTGTCCTTCCCTGAGGGCATTCTGCTGAGTACCCGGTCAAGCATCTTGGCCATGGTGGGACCAGGCGAGCCTACGGGAAGTGGCGCCGGACACCTGATTCTTTCCGCCTTGCTGAGCCATTCCTGGCCAATATGATCTTCAGAATAAACAATTATGACAAATACAAAACAAGGTGTCCGGTATCAAGGTTACTTACTTGGGTATCTAGGCGATTGCAGCTTAGGCCCGCATCCTCGGTGGTGTCCGGACACTCTACTTTCGGTCCGAAGAATAATTTGCACATCCCTTCGAGCTTTAGGCCGAAGAAGTGCTTAACAGTCCGTGGACCCTCCGGATTGAACTCCCACATCCGGAGAGGCCGGCGTTGGCACGGCAACATCCGTCGGATTAACATCACTCGCATTATACTGACAAGGTTAATGTCCCTCTCAAGAAGCTCTCGGATACGGCTCTGCAAGATCTTGGTACATCACCGGCCCCAAATTCCGCCCCACGTCGGTCCAAGACGCTTAGCTGTGACGGAGGGCGCGAAGGAACTCGGGGCGGCCACCCACTTTGTGCCTCTGGGAGCCGTGACATAAAACCACCTCCGTTGCCATACATCGGATACTTCTGGGAAAGAACCCTCTGGCCATGGGGCATCAGCGTTCCTGCTAATTATGGCACCTTCGCACTCCGTGTGTCGCCCCTCGATCATCTTCGGCTTCACATTGAAGGTCTTGAGCCATAAGCCGAAATGTGGGGTGACATGGAGGAAGGCCTCGCACACTATAATGAACGACGAGATATGGAAGATAGCGTCCGGAGCTAGATCATGAAAATACAACCCATAATAGAACATGAGCCCCCTCACAAAAGGATCGAGGGTGAGGCCCAAGCCACGGAGGAAGTGAGGAACGAACACGACGCACTCATTGGGCTCTGGTGTAGGGATGACCTGCCCTGGAGCAGGAAGCTTTGTCTTGGATGTCGGCGGTCAGATATCCGAAATCCCTAAGCTTCGCAATGTCCTCCTTTTGAATCGAGGAGGCCACCCACCGACCTTGAGGGTTGGATCTGGACATATTGGAGGATCTGGGGTGTTGGAGCTTAGATCTCGGGTGTTAGAACTCGAGGTGCGAGAAGGCGCGGCGAGGTGGAAAAAGAGGCATAGGCCTCGGCCCCTTTATAAAGGGGTGAATATCAAGAGTCCTTAGGGTGACCGCTTGAGGTTTACCCGACAGCACACGGAGTCATACCAACGGTCGTCATCGGGCTACGCACGCCCTCATTAATGGAAGATCCCGTAATAAGAGGAACACGATCTCTGCCTCGACAGGACGTGCCAATAAAACCGCCTCGCAGCGCAAGTCAAGGTGGGGCGAAAAGCACCGGTTCATGCTGAACTGGGCCATGATGCGAAGGCACGACGTACGAAGATTGCCAGCGGATCAGATTTATGCTATGTTCCCTACAATGGTATGTAAATATCATCTCACAGATCCGGACACAGTTTAAGTGTCCGATAATTACTTTGGAGTACTCGGAGAAGGAACCCGCCCTGCAATACCGAAGACAAGATTGCGCGCCGGATTCATTGTCATTGAAGCCGGGTTCAGGGGGCTACTGAGGGAGTCCTGGATTAGGGGGTATCCGGACAGCCGGACTGTGTACATCGTCCGGACTATTGAAGCGTGAAGATACAAGACTCAAGACTCTGTCCCGTGTCCGGATGGGACTCTCCCTGGTGTGGAAGGCAAGCTTGGCGATCCAGATATTATATTTCCTTCCTTGTAACCGACTCCATGTAAACTCTAGCCCTCTCCGGTGCCTGTATAAACCGGAGAGGTTGGTCCTTAGAAGGCCGATCACAATTACAATCATACCATCATAGGCTAGCTTCTAGGGTTTAGCCTCTACGATCTCGTGGTAGATCTACTCTTGTACTACCCTTACCTTCAATATTAATCAAGCAGGAAGTAGGGTTTTACCTCCATCGAGAGGGCCCGAACCTGGGTAAACATTGTGTCCCTTGCTTCCTGTTACCATCAGCCTAAGATGCACAGATCGGGACCCCCTACCCGAGATCCGCCGGTTTTGACACCGACAACGGTGCCGCCTGCTCCGACCACATCCCCCGCAGCGTCCACGTCCTCGCGTGCCTCCATATCCCACGCAACGTCAGAGGCCGCGGGTGGCGGAACCTTCGAGGTGGATGGATGGGCTGAAGCACCGGATTTCTTCTTGGGTGCCATGGTCGATGGCGCTGTCGGCGGTGAAGATGGTGATGAAGATGACGCGCTGCACACGCTTTCAGGTTCGCGCAAGCGATCCCCCTACCCGGCGCGCCAATGATGTCGTGGGATATCACGACCACCTATGGGACCAAGGGCCCCTTGCTGGTTCGCCAGGGGCGATGTCGTGTTGCACAAAGAGCAGAAGAATGTGGGGGTAGCGCGGCAACGATCACACAAGCAATTTTACCCAGGTTTGGGCTGCCGTGAGGCGTAAAACCCTACTCCTGCTTTGGTGGATTGATGGTGGGAGAATGGTAGTGGAGCGTAGTACACTTGCCCGGCAGGGGCGGCAGTGGCTACACGCGTATGGGTGTGTGTGTGTTATCCAACCTTCTAACCCTTTCTAGGGTTGCCATGGGCCTCCTTTATAGATTAAGGGGTTACCACAATGGCAAAGTAGTCATTATGCACTGATAAGATAGCAACCAGTGCTATCATACCTAACTCTGCACGCTGACAAGGTGCATTAAATGCACCGCTTAACATCACATCACTGGTTGCCCGGCAAGCCTTGTCGGGCTGTCTCGCCAGCTCCACGCCTACTCGCTTGACACATCGCAGGACGGGTGTCATCTATAGGCATTTCCTGTAGAAAGATGCCGCCATGTGGCAAATAGCTGCCACTTAGTCACTTTGCGGCTTGACACCGCACTAATTGATGACGTGGGTCGTGGCGGAGTGGTTGGGTGAGGTGGTTTTGCCTCCATGAGCCTCGACAGGACGTCTTCTTCCAGGGGTCCTTGTCGAGCTCGTCTGCCCGGCAAGGGAGGCTTTTCTCCTGGTGGTATCTTGCTTCTCTGGCTTGACCTTGGTCCTCTTGATCCGCAAGTTGGTCCTTCTATGATCTTGGTCTCTTGTACTCTGGCACGGCCCAGTATTGTACTCTTGTTCCCGTGCCTGTGCACAGTCTGAGCAACAGACCCAGGGTTTATTGCACCGACAATATCTTTCTAACTTGACCACAAGCATAGAAATAGCATCGACATAGCAATTTGTTTTATCAAGAATTGATCCTCTAGTTATGGGTATAACTCCCGTGCAATCAAAGAACTCCTAAATAATATTCTTCCCAATAATATTCCCGTTACCCACATGATAGATTTTAGTTTTGAAATTGGTGGGAGCTTTAGTTTCCAAAAGGATCATGATTAAGAACACAAGATTCAAGTTTTGGCTCAAGAGTCTCACTAATGTTGTCCTCACTAGCACTTTCAACGATAACATTATCAAATTCTGACATGATAGCTGAGGGAGTCCTTGATTAGGGGGTATCCGGATGGCCAGACTATAACCTTTGGCCGGACTCTTGGACTATGAAGATACAAGATTGAAGACTTCGTCCCGTGTCCGGATGGGACTTTCCTTGGCGTGGAAGGCAAGCTTGGCGTCTGGATATGTAGATCTCCTCCCATTTGTAACCGACTCTATGTAACCCTAACCCCTCCGGTGTCTATATAAACCGGAGGGTTTTAGTCCCAGAGGACGAACAACAATCAGACCATAGGCTAGCTTCTAGGGTTTAGCCTCTCCGATCTCGTGGTAGATCTACTCTTGTACTACCCATATCATCAATATTAATCAAGCGGGGAGTAGGGTTTTACCTCCATCGAGAGGGCCCGAACACAGGTAAAAACATCGTGTCCCTTGTCTCCTGTTACCATCCGCCTAGACGCACAGTTCGGGACCCCCTACCCGAGAACCGCCGGTTTTGACACCGACATTGGTGCTTTCATTGAGAGTTCCTCTGTGTCGTCATCTTTAGGCCCGATGGCTCCTCCGATCATCAACAACGATGCGGTCCAGGGTGAGACTTTTCTCCCCGGACAGATCTTCATATTCGGCAACTTTGCACTGTGGGCCAATTCGCTTGGCCATCTGGAGCAGATCGAAAGCTACGCCCCTGGCCATCAGGTCAGATTTGGAAGTTTAAACTACACGGCTGACGTCCGCGGAGACTTGATCTTCGATGGATCCGAGCCACAATCGTGCGAGCCGCACTGTTACGATGGGCATGATCTAGCTCCGCAGTAATGAAGGCCACTGAGGCCGCACTAGTGTCCGCCCGACGCCAGCTCGGAGCCGATCGCGCTTAATCGAGGACGGGTGGCTGGACACCGCCTCGGGGGCTGCAATCTCTACGATGATCGAGCCGGACACCAGCCTTGTCCTTTGCAAAGCTTGTGACTCCAAGGTGCCGGACTCCCCTCCGGACTCCGCACCTTCCGCGCCCCTGCTAATCGAATCCGATTGGGCGCCGATCATGGAGTTCACCGCCGCGGACATCTTTCAGCACTCGCCCTTCGGCGACATTCTGAATTCACTAAAGTCTCTCTCTTTATCAGGAAAGCCTTGACCGGACTATGGTCAGCAAGGTTGGGATGCGGACGACGAAGAAATTCAAAGCCCACCCACCACCCACTTTGTAGCCACTGTCGATGATTTAACCGACATGCTCGACTTCGACTCCGATGACATCGACGGTATGGACGCCGATGCAGGAGATGACCAAGAACCAGCGCCTACAGGGCACTGGAAGGCCACCTCGTCATATGACATATACATGGTGGACACCCCAAAAGAAGGGAACGACGATGGAACAACGGAGGATGACCCCTCCAAGAAGCAGCCTAAGCGCCGGCGTCAGCAGCGCCGCTCTAAATCCCGCCAAAGCAAAAACGGTAATTCCGGCACATGAGACAATAACACCCCGGACAGTGCCGAAGACAACCCCCTCCAACAGGATTTGGCGCAGGAGGATGGAGAAACCAGCCCTCATGAGAGAGCGGCAGACAGAGAGGTAGAGGACGATAATTACATGCCTCCCTCCGAAGACGAGGCAAGCCTCGACGACGACGAATTTGTCGTGCCTGAGGATCTCGTCGAACAAGAGCGTTTCAATCGCAAGCTTATGGCCCCGGCGAGCAGCCTCAAGAAAAAACAGCAACAGCTTAGAGCTAACCAAGACTTGCTAGCCGACAGATGGATGAAGTCCTTGCGTCAAGAGTACGAACTCGAACGCCCCTCCAAGAGCTACCCAAAACGCAGGCTCCTACCCCGATTAGAGGAGGAAGCACCTACACCTACATCACCAGCGCATGATGCGGCCGACCGGCCACCTCGTGGCCGCGACAGAGAGGCCTCTCGGCCCTCCACTCAAGCCGCACCCTGGCGTCGCTCAAAGAATACCAAGGCACGGGGAAATGCACCAGACCTGCGAGATATATTGGAGGACACGACAAGGCAAAGAAGATCGATCTATGGATCGCGTGGGCGCCTACGACACGCGTGGCGATAACCGTCATGCCGGATATGGTAAATCCGCCGGGCCGAACAAAGTAGACAAAGCTCGTTTGACCTACGCCGTGATATAGCCCAAAGATAGAGGCGCCAAGACACCCACTATGCTTCATGATGAAGTAATGGATCATCAAATCCCGAGGGTTTCAAACCCGTAAACATCGAATCATACAATGGCACAATAGATCCTGCGGTATGGATCGAGGATTATCTCCTTCATATCCACATGGCCCGCGGTGATGATCTACACGCCATCAAATACCTCCCACTCAAGCTTAAAGGACCAGCTCAGCATTGGCTAAACAGCTTGCCAGCAGAATCAATTGGTTGTTGGGAGGACCTGGAAGCCGCATTCCTCGACAATTTCCAGGGCACCTATGTGCGACCACCAGACACCGATGACCTAAGCCACATAATTCAGCAGCCAGAGGAATCGGCGGACAATCGGACATGGTTCCTAACCAAGAAAAAATCAAATAGTCGATCGTCGGACGCAGAGGCCCTTGCAGCCTTCAAGCATAACATCCGTGATGAGTGGCTTGCCCGGCACCTAGGACAGAAAAAGCCGAAATCCATGGCAGCCATCACAACACTCATGACCCGCTTTTGCACGGGAGAAGACAGCTGGACCAAGAGCCCTGGAAATTCGGATACCAAGGACAGCAATGGCAGGTCGCGTCACAACAAGCACAAGCGCCGCATTAACGGCGACAATGCCGAGGATACGGCAGTTAATGCCGGATTCAGAGGCTCTAAACCCGGTCAGCGGAAAAATCCATTTAAAAGAAATACTCCAGGCCCGGCCCAGTTTGGACCGAATACTCGATCGCTCGTGCGGATACACGGCACCTGAAAAACCAGCCAATCACACCAACAGAGGATTGTTGGGTGTTCAAGCGGCGAGCAAGTTAAGTGCCGAAAACAGAGACAAGGGCTGCATAGCGATGACGAGGAGGAGCCCCGGCTGCCGAACAATAGGGGACAGAAGGGCTTCCCCCCACAAGTGCAGACGGTGAACATGATAACGCAACCCACATCCCCAAAAGGGAGCGGAAGCATGCACTCAGGGGCGTATATGCGTTGGAGCCAGTCGCCCCAAAGTTCAACCCATGGTCCTCCTGCCCGATCACTTTTGATTGAAGGGACCACCCCACTAGCATCCGCCATGGCGGATTCGCCGCATTGATTCTAGACCCAATCATTGACGGATTTCACCTCACTAGAGTCCTTATGGACGGCGGCAGCAGGCTGAACCTGCTTTATCAGGATACAGTGCGAAAAATGGGCATAGATCCCTCAAGGATTAAACCCACAAAGACGACCTTTAAAGGCGTCATACCAGGTGTAGAGGCCAACTGTACAGGCTCGGTTACACTTGAGGTGGTCTTCGGATCCCGGATAATTTCCAAAGCGAGGAGTTAATCTTGACATAGTCCCGTTCATGATGGCTATCACGCCTTTGCTTTCGGACGAACCGCATTTGCAAAGTTCAATGCGATGCCGCACTAAGCATACCTCAAGCTCAAGATGCCAGGCCCTCGAGGAGTCATTACGGTCAATGGAAACATCAACGCCTCTCCAAACGGAGGAGCATACAGCGGCCCTCGCGGCGGAAGTACAAAGCGGCCTCTCAAGGCAATTCTCCAGTCCGGCTATTAAACGTCTGGACACCGTCAAGCGCGCCCGGAGTAACCTACAACAAGACCGCCTGGCACATTCCGAGCAAGCGTAGCAATGCGGCACCAACCCCAGCCCTCGCGAAATTGCGAAACCAAGACTACGCGTACATAACTACGCTCTGGAAATACCATGGGCATAGGGGGAGGGGCACGACCACGGCATGCCCAAAATGCGTCTCAACCGCACTAGGGGCTCCCGATTTTGTCATTCTTTTTCTTACTTTCAGGACTCCACTCTCTGAAGGCCTGTCCGCAAGATAATCGCCGAACACACGATGCAACAGCCAGAGGCGTAAAGCTATGTCGAGTGTCCAGGTGGTCTCTATAACGAGCAGTATACTTGTTTCACATATCATCCCGCAGCTCGCCCCTGGAGGGGGACATGTCAAATAGTCCCATCTCTTGCTTATAGCACTATTTGTATCGTCCTGCTTTTACCGCAGTCTTTTGAATAAACAATACATAGCTTTTGTCTATTATTGCATTCCCTTTTTTTTATCTATATATGTTCATTAATGACATGTTGCACCCGTACACTTTGGTACGGCCAAATACACCGTGGGCTTAAGTACCCCAACATACGGTGTGTGATAAGTCCGAACACTTTCACAAGTGCGGCACCCCGAACTTATAGCATTATATGCATCGGCTCCGAATCATGTCTTGGGTCAATAGTTGGGTTTGCCCGGCTCCCATGTTTTGGTACCTTACGTTCTGTTATATCGGCTAAGTTAGCACTGGGAGAACCACTGCAATTGTGCCCTGGTTGAGCTGGGCTAAGCACCTCAGTGGAGAAAGCTAAAACTGGCCGTCATGATAGGGTGAGAGCTGGTCGCTGTTCGAGAGGTTTTTGAGTCCCTAAAGACTCATGCCGCTTAGAGCGAAGAGTCGGCTTTGTCCGGCCTAGGCGTGGATAGCGCCCCGAACTCGGTCTTCCGAATACTAGGGGCTTCGCCGAAATTTAAAATTATAGAATTCTATGGCTAAGTGAGAGTGCTCAAGCATTATAGTCCGATTGCCTTGTTCGTTGTGTTGAGCGCCTCCCTCGAAGGACCCAAGAATGGGAAAAAGAGCGCTCAAGTTTATCCCGAACACCCCAGCACTCGCGGCATGGGGGCAGAAGCCGACGACTCGCCATCTCTCAGTTTTAATAAACGGCCGCACAGAAGGTAATATTTTAAATTCAAAAGTGTTGCTTAGTGCATATGAACAAGTTTTCAGCGTACAGGATCACAAATGCGAGTTTACTCAAAAATTACATCTTTGGAGCACTCATCCGCTATAAGGCGGGCACCCTTCAGGACGCCCTCATAATACATCTCGGGCTTGCGATGCTCCTTGCACGGCGGTGGTCCGTCCGTCACAAGCTTCTCAGCGTCCATCTTGCCCCCAGTGCAGTTTAGCATGGGCAAGGGCCCTACGGGCACCTTCGATGCATACGGAGCACTTGATGACTTCAAGCCATGGACAGGCATCCACCAGCCGCCTCACCAGTCCGAAGTACCTCCCAGGCATGGCTTCCCCAGGCCACAGCCGGACTACGAGACCCTTCATGGCATGTTCGGCCACCTTATGGAGCTCGACCAGCTACTTCAGCTGGTCGCTCAAGGGCACCGGGTGTCCGACCTCAGCATCCTGAGACCAGAACACCTTCTCCGTCGAACTCCCCTCTTCGGCTCAGTAGAATGCGGCAGCGTCAGACACACTCCGGGGAAGATCTGCGAATACTCCTGGAGAGCTCCGGACTCGGGTAAGTAACAAGTAATTCACTTTCACGTGCTAGCTTTGCATAAAGAATGCCTTACCCGCCGCTACCTTCTTCATCGCCTCAATTTCCTGGAGGGCTTTTTGAGCTTCGGCCTTGGCAGATTTGGCGCTCTCAAGGGCCGAGGCAAGGTCGGACTCTCGAGTCTTTGAGTCAAGCTCCAAACTCTCGTGTTTTTACACGAGAGCCTGGAGCTCTTGCTGCACCTCCGCCACCCGCGCCTCCTGCTTTTCTCGCTCGGTGCGCTCCACGGCCGAATTGTCTTCGGCCTTCGACAGCTTTCCTTCTGTGGTCGCCACCTCGGTTGTGGCCTGTAATACTCACGTTGGTCCCGGCCATTTTTGCAACCACATCTTTTTTATATATACTTAAATAAGGTATTACTTACCTTCCTTGTCCTCGAGCTGCTTCTTGGCAAGGCCGAGCTCGTTCTCGGACCGCCGAGGCTCGCTTCAATGCATCGACCTCATGATCGGTCTGGCGGCAGATGTCGATGGCGCAGCTGCATTCCCATATTGACATACTTATGTTAGACTCCTGCGTATATCTTTTAGATCCTCGATTCGGCTTTTCTTTCCGAACACCAAACCGAGCATCGGGGCTACTGTCTATGCGGTAATATTTTTACATATCTTAAATACATACCTCAAAGCTTGTTAGAAGGTCAGCATTAAGCGACCAGCCCGCTTGGCGGATCGAACCTTCTAGATCACCACACTCATAATAGTGCGGTGCTCCTCGTCGATGGAGGCGCCGTTAAGCACCTCCGGCAGATTATCCGGTGCCTCGGTTGGGCGGAGGTCACCGTGTCGAGGCTTGCCCTTATTACTAGGGGGCATTGCCGGATTCCGGAACCGTTGAAGGTTCGGTGCGGTGTCCGCCTGTGGTCGGACTTGGAGCCCTTGGGGTTTTATCCCTTTGCGCTGAGTCCGGGAGGTCGCTTGCGGCGCCTCCAGGACCACCTCCTCTGGCTTGGACCTTTTGGGACTCCACCTCGGCATCGTCCGTAGGACGAGGGAGGTAGCAATGGAAGTGAAAGGCTATTCACATCCGATTTAATCTATGATCCGCCGACGGTTGCCGAGCTGGGCCGGGCGGATCGCATGATTATATTCGGCGTCAGAAGATACTGTGCAATAAAGGAACGCCATGAGTTATTCTGGTATCCGGATACTTACGATTTTGCCAGGGGCTTGGCCCTGGATGGCCACTCCTCCTCGCCGTTGTCGGCATTGGTGGAGTAGTCCGGAGGAAGGGTCCTTCCCTTCTTGGACCCTCCGGCCCCCCCAGTTGGGGCGGCCTTCCTTTACATCCTCCCCGCCGGAGGGAGAGGCCTCTTCTTCCTCCTCCTCGTCTTCGTGGGAGGAGTGCGCCGGAGTCATCGGACGATGAATCCGACATCGCTGAAGCGCCGGGAACTCTTTCGAGTTCCCGCGCCTTCTTGGTTTTCTTCTCCGCACCACGTAAGGTGCGGAACCAGCAGCCCTGGCCAAGCAAAGCGTCCGCTGGATCTTTCGGCAAAGGAGCCGGACAGTCGATCTGTCCGGTCTTCTTCTGCCATTCCTGTCAAAGGAACGGGAGCTTAGATCCCGCATAGAGTCAAACTATGAAAAACAAGTACCACGTAAAGGGTAAAATAAGCTTACTACGCTGGCGCTTCACGCGGAATCCGCGATCCTCGGTGATGCGAGTGGGAACCTCGGCGCCCTTGAATAGCACCTTCCAGGCATCCTCGTGCGTTGTGTCAAAGAGCCTGGTCAGAGTTTGGTGCTGGGCCGGGTTGAACTCCCATAAGTTAAAAGCCCGTCGTTGACACGGGAGAATCCGGCGGATGAGCATGACACGGACTACATTGACGAAGTTTAACCTTTTTGTCCACCAGGTCTTGGGCGCAGTTTGGAGTCCGGTCCGCTCTTCGAATTACCCCACGACAGGCCCTTCTCTTTCCGTGGAGGTGAGCCGTGTGGGGATGCCAGATGGGAATTCGGGGGCCGCTGCCCATTCAGGGTCACGCGGCTCGGTGACATAGAACCACCCCGATTGCCACCCCTTTATGGTCTCCACGAAGGAGCCCTCAAGCCATGTAACGTTGGGCATCTTGCCCACCATGGCGCCTCCGCACTCCGCTTGCTGGCCGCCCACTACCTTCGGCTTGACACTGAAGGTCTTCAGCCATAAGCCGAAGTGGGGCTTGATGCGGAAGGCCTCGCACACGATGATAAACGTCGAGATGTTGAGGATGAAGTTCGGGGCCAGATCGTGGAAATCCAGGCCGTAGTAGAACATGAGTCCCCGGACAAATGGGTGAAGTGGGAAACCTAGTCCGCAGAGGAAATGGGTGAGGAACACCACCCTCTCATGGGGCCTGGGGGTGGGGATGAGCTGCCCCTTGTCTGGGAGCCGGTGCGCGATGTCGTTAGACAAGTATCCGACCTCCCTTAGCTTCTTGATGTGTCCCTCCGTGACGGAGGAGGCCATCCACTTGCCTCCCGCTCCGGACATGGCTGGAGAAGGTTGAGGTGGGATGTGCGGACTTGGGCACTGGAGCTCGATCACAAAAATGGATAAGCAAAGGAGGAAGAAGGCGTAGATGGAAAAGGTGGATCCTTGTCCCCTTATATGGGCGGACGAAACTATGTGCCCCCACCAGCCTAGTAAAACTCACTTATCTCCCAAGCGCCATAAATTAATGGAGCAGTTTGGGTTACCTGCCCGTATTGATGAGAATCCGGAATAAGGGGACACGATCTACGCTCGACAAGACGTGCCAAGGAAACCGCCTCGCTAAGTGCGTTGAGGTGGGACAAGAAAACGATTTGAATAAAGGCTTGGCCGTTGTGCGATGTCACTCTGCGGAATACGTCAGCAGATTGGATTTGTGTAAATATTATTCTCTCTACGGTGGTATGTGGAACTTATTTTGCAGAGCCGTACACTATCCTTGTGTTCAAAATCTTCTATGAAGTATTTGGAGGAGGAACCCACCTTGCCATGCCGAAGACAATCTGCGCGCCGGACTCGTCGTCATTGAAGCCTGCTTGTGCTACCGAGGAGTCTGGATTAGGGGTGTCCGGATGGCGGATTATAACCTTTGGCGGACTCACGGACTACGAAGATACAAGATTGAAGACTTCGTCCCGTGTCCGGATGGGACTTCCCTTGGCGTGGAAGGCAAGCTTGGCGATACGGATATGTAGATCTCCTCCCATTTGTAACCGACTCTATGTAACCCTAACCCCCCTCCGGTGTCTATATAAACCGGAGGGTTTTAGTCCGTGGGGCGAACAACAATCAGACCATAGGCTAGCTTCTAGGGTTTAGCCTCTCCGATCTCGTGGTAGATCTACTTTTGTACTACCCATATCATCAATATTAATCAAGCGGGAGTAGGGTTTTACCTCCATCGAGAGGGCCCGAACCTGGGTAAAAACATCGTGTCCCTTGTCTCCTGTTAGCATCCGCCTAGACGCACAGTTCGGGACCCCCTACCCGAGATCCGTCGGTTTTGACACCGACAATAGCAACTTCAAGAAAGCAAACATGCAAAAGGAAAACAGAAAATATTTTTGTGTTTTTGTAAAAATGTTTTAGAAGTGGGGGATATGGAAACAAGAGGCAAATGGAAAATAAAAGTAAATGCAAGGAGATGAAAGTTTATGCGATGGTACTTGATAGGTGTTGGTGATGTCTACCCGGCAACGGTGCCAGAAATTCTTCCTGCTACTTGTGAGCTGTGTTGGGATTTCCTCGAAGAGGAGAGGATGATGCAGTACAATAGAGATAAGTATTTCCCTCAGTTAAGAACCAAGGTTAGCAATCCAGTAGGAGAACCACGCAACACCTCATGAACAGCACCTACACACAAAATAACAAATACTTGCACCCAACGCAAACAAGCGGTTGTCAATCCCTTAGCGATTAATTGCAAGGATCAAATCTCGTGGTAATAGATAGATCAACAAAAACACAAAATAAAATAAAAGTAAATAAATTGCAGCAAGGTATTTTTGGATTTTTTAATATATGATAAGGATAGACCCAAGGGCCATACTTTTCACTAGAGGCTTCTCTCTCGGACGAAAAGCATACGGTGAGTAAACAAATTACTATTCGGCAACTGATAGAAAAGCGATAATTATGATGATATCCAAGGCAATGATCATGTATATAGGCATCACGTCCGAGGTAAGTAGACCGACTCCTACCTGCTTCTACTACTATTACTCCACACATCGACCGCTATCCAACATGCATCTAGAGTATTAAGTTCATAAAGAACGGAGTAAAGCCTTAAGCAAGATGACATGATGTAGACAAAGTAAATCCAATCAATATGAATAAACCCCATTGTTTTATCCTTAATGGCAACATACAAATATGTGTCATGACCCCTTCTATCACTGGGACTGAGCACTGCAAGATTGAACCCATCGCAAAGCACGTTTCCCATTGCAAGATAAATAAATCTAGTTGGCCAAACCAAATGGATATATAGGAGAGAAGTACAAAGCTATAATTCTCATGCATAAAAGAGTTAAGAGAAGACTCAAATAATATTCATAGATAATCTAATCATAAACCCGAAATTCATCGGATCCAACAAACACACCGCAAAAAAGGATTACATCGAATAGACCTCCAAGAACATCGAGGACAACATTGTATTGAAGAGCAAAAAGAGAGAAGAAGCTATCTAGCTACTAGTTATGGACATGTAGGTCAGTGGTAAACTACTCACACATCATCGGAAGGGCAGCAAGGTTGATGTAGAGACCCTACCTGATTGATTCCCCCTCCGGAAGAGTGCTAAAAAAGTACTCCAAATGGGATCTCACGAGAATAGAAGCTTGCAGCGACAGAAAAAGTATTTTGGTTGGCTCTCCATTTGTTTCCCAATTTTAGAGAATTTATAGAGTTGGAATTAGGTCAAACGGAGGAACAAGGGGTCCACGAGGCACATGAGCGTGCCTACCCCCTCGGCGCGCCCATGTGGCTCGTGGCCCACTCCTTCGCCTTCTGGTCTCCTCCCGAAGCTTCTAGTGTCTCTTATGTCCAGAAAAAAAATCATCAAAAAGTTTCGTGGCATTTGGACTTCGTTTGGTTTTGATTTGCTGGAAAACCAAGAACAAGAAAAAAACAGCAAGTGGCACTTGGCACTAAGTTAATAGGTTAGTCCCAAAAAATCATATATAATTGCAGATAAAACATCCAAGATTGATACTATAATAGCATGGGAAAAACAAAAATTATAGATACGTAGGAGACGTATCAGTGCGACGGATGAACTCGAAGCACCGGGTACGCGAGATGACCTCCGTGTAAACATCTATAAAAACAAGTTTTCAGTCCAACACATATAAGCAATATTGATCCTATGTCAATCATAATGTCGTACTCCTCTAAAAACATCAAAGAATCCAAGCTAAACTCAAATTTGAATCAAAAAATGCATCTCCTAGTCATGGCAATCATAGGCATGTAGAACATGGATTCGAGAAAAATAACTTGGGGATCGGAGGAGAAACATACCGTAGATCAATCACACGGAAGGACTGGAACTGAAATCGAGTGAGTAGAGAGATCGGGCGAAGTTTTGCTAGGGTTTGGAGAGGTTTGGAGGAAGAAAAAGAAGAAAAGAGAGAGATGGGGGAAAATACCTCCTTCCTCGGGCTTATTGGGGTCGCAAAGATGCCAAACGACTGCTCATGCAGGTGCAAGCATCCGCATGGAACGTCGTCATTCTTCCTGATGACTTACCTACGTCTGTGCTCATCTCATACGATCGCTTATACGAGCGGCGGCCGTTTAAAACGCCGTCTTTTGATCTGTTGTTTTTCTCGTCTGGTCGATGGTGTGAAACGACCGCTCGGACGGGAACACACGCCTGTTTGGAACACCATCTTTTACTCTGGAATTTCCTTCATTTCCTACAAAAGATTTAAAAACCGCTCGAACGGGTGCTCGTGCCCTTTAAAACACCATCTTTTACTCTGGAATTTCCTTCATTTCCTACAAAAGATTTAAAAACCGCTCGAACACCATCTTTGGTTGTTTTGCGTTGGAACTTCCAGCAGGTCATGCGACCGCCCATACGACCGCTCACGGACGTTTGGAATGTCGTCTTTTCATCTGTTTCTCGTGAAACTTTCATTTTCCTTAGCTCTTCTGCGAGGTTAGTTCCAAAATAATACATAGAGAATTTTCCAGGCATCCAAACATCGATTCAACACATAATTCAACTTGCACAATGGAAAGCCTTCATTAGGACCACTCTTCCAAACTTACTTCTTCACTTAGAATCTCAATCACTCTTTTTATTGAAACAGAAATTAAAAACTTACTTGTCTACTTTATTCGCGTGGGTTTCCTCCCACGAAGCTCTTGTTTTCAGTCGGTTAGCTCGACTGTAGTGATGATCAAGGTGGTGCAAACACACCAAGACCATATTTTCTAGCATTCACAATGATGTCTTCTCCTGAGTAGATCTTTGTTATATTTTTCCTAGGGAAATGTGTCAGGACCCCGATTCAAAGTCACACCGATCTAGCATGTAACACATCATATCACTTTGCGGCCTCACGCACGGTATTCCCATGGGTGCCACTTTACCTGGCCCGGGACCGTTTGAGCCTTTTGGCTCACGTATATGATAGTGTCTCTAATATCCATATGACAGAGAATCCGGGCCGACATGACTAGTCGTGAACCCAAAGTGGCACTAACTTACGGGGACAGGCATACATGAACCAGCATCGAACGTGTCGGTCATCAGCACGTGAATCCGGGCTATAGCAATTGGGTTAACAGGACTCCAGGAAGCCAGGCTGTAGCAGGCTAGCAGGACTCCGGAAGTCACCGCATGACATTTCCCCGAAGGGACAGACACGGGAACGAAGTGGATCACATGCCGGCCAGTCTAAGTGTTCGAGCGGTAATGGCGGGCTAGCGAGGACTCTGAGTAAGCCGGGCATGTCAGGACTACCATGGCTCAGTGGAAGCACTAGACTACATTTCCCCATAAGAGAGGCTACCAGGGATAAACAACTAGATTGTTGGATCCCACACATACCAAGCATTTCAATCATACACGCAATGTGCCTGATATGTGTAAATACAACATGGCATCACAATAAAACTCTACAACTCAAAGTATTTATTCATTAGGCTCCGAGGAGCCAGATATTACAAACATGGGTCTGATGACCCAACATACAGAGCATACAAGCAACAAGCGGAAGCATAAACATGTCTGAGTACAGGCAACTACAAATGAAAAAGGCTTAGAAGCTTGACTATCTACAAGACCCTCCCAAGGGTACAAGATCGTAGCTGAGGTAACAAGCTAAATATCGAAGTCCACGCAGAACTACTAGTGAGACTGAAGTCTCTCTGCAAAAACATAAATTAAGCAAACGTGAGTACAAATGTACCCAGCAAGACTTGCATCAGAACTAGCTACATATGCATCAGTATCAACAAAGGGGTGGTGGAGTCTAACTGCAGCAAGCCAGCTTTGACTCAGTGGCTATCCTGTACTACGATTGCAATTAACTCTTTTGAGGTGGCGCACACGAGTCCACATATTCACCATAACAATACACCACTATGGATCCGCTCCCGTCTCCCTACGAGAACGCCATCCATAGCACTCACGCTTATCTTGCGCATTTTAGAGTATCCACTTTCACTTGTCTATGAACTGCACAGGCAACCCAGAAGTCCTTTACATGGACGCGGCTATTCGAATAGATGATGTTAACCTGCAGGGGTGTACTTCTTCACACACGCTCTCGCCACTTACCACCATGTACACATCATGTATCTCGGCAACCTTCAAGCGGAAGCCTGGCGAGGGAGTCGGCCACGACCTAACTAACCACACAAGTCTCTAGTCCAGGTTTATCGCCTATTCGGGTTCCATCCGCAAGGAGATCCGGCCGAGGTATCGCTCACGGCCCCAAACGATGAGAGAAGGGTTCCCGAGGCACCAAACGGGCGTCCCGGTACACCGTGCCTCGTGTCTCTACCGCATCATAGCCCACCCCTAGGGTCAGCGCTACGCACGGCCCCCAACACATATCCTACAAACACCAGAAACTAGTTGCAACTCCTGGACAGAGATCAAGGCGATTAATAAGTCGAGAGGGGTACTTAAGCATTCCAATGCGTGGTAGTAGCTATTCATGGATCACAAACATAGAACCCAGTTCCTGAGGACGGCTGCAATGAGACAACCCACCATGTACTCCTGCATGGCCTCTCACCGCTACCTTTACCAAATCCTGTTCACACACTTAGCTCTCAACAATAGGACATGTTCACCACATTCCAATTCACCCCCGATGAATCTGACCTGACTCAACTCTAAGCAGTAGCAGGCATGAAAACAAGCATGAATGAGTAGGCACATCAGGGCTCAAACAACTCCTACTCATGCTAGTGGGTTTCATATATTTACTGTGGCAATGACAGGTCATGCAGAGGAAAGGGGTTCAACTACCGCAGCATGTAACAGTTGAATCGTTGTTGTCCTAATGCAGTAAAAGAGACCAGGACGAGAGAGTGGGATTGTATCGGAATGAACAAGGGGTTTTTGCTTGCCTGGCACTTCTGAAGATAGTATAGTTCTTCATCGGTGTCATCGATCTCATCGTCGGAACCACGTCTACTTAGAGGGGACAAATACCGGCGAACAAAGAAGAACACAATCAATGCAATGCACAATATGATGCATGATCATGACATGTCAATATGTTGTGATTTAAGCTAATGCAACTAGCAATAGGTTAAATGAAGTTGGTTTGAATCCAAGATTCAAATTCAAACTCCATATGTGGATATTCAAATGACATTTATATGATTTGTCCTAAACAGCAGCTATAAGTTGTTCTAACATGCATGCAAATGGTACAGATGGATAGATTGGATTTTTCTGATCATTTTTCATATATAACTTATTTCATTTGGAGTTGCGGTTTATTTTCTATGAATTTTGGAAGTTTAAATCATTTTCTGGAATTTCCTAGTTATTCTAATTTAAACTAAATCCAGAAATGACTTATTGCGTCAGCATGACGTCGGTGTGACGTCAGCAAGTCAACAGGCGTGGTCCAGGTCAAATCTGACATGTGGGTCCCGTGATCAGTGTAACAGCGTCAGCAGCAGAGGCTGACTAGTGGGGGCAGGTCAACGCTGAGGTGGCCAGGTCAAACTGAGCGGTGGGGCCACGGGCATTAGCTTAATATAAACAGGGAATAACCATGTGGTTATTTAAGGGGAGGGGCCCGTCTATCAGTGAGCTAGGGGGTTAGTTAGTGGCGTCATTAGCCGCTAATGATGGTGCCACGTCGGCACGGCCGGGGTTGGGCTGCCGGCGACCATCCAGTGCGGCGGCGACTCGCCGGGGTGGTGCTAGGGGCAGCGGCTGGTTGCGCTGAGGGCACCAGGAGGGAGCCCGTTCTCGACCGCATCCAACCGAAGAATCTGGAGGGCGCGGGGTGGCCGGAAACACGTCGGAGATGAACTATGGCGGCGGCCGGAGATCGGGCGTCGGTAGCAACCTTCAATGACAGCGGGGAAGCGATGGGTGGGGGTTTTGGGCTTATGGCATTGCGCTGAGCACGGTGGTATGCTCAGACGCGACGTGCGTGAGCTCTAGCCACAGCGGCGACACGGCCGGCAGCGACGGGTTCTCGGTTCGACAGAAGTGACGGCTACGCGGCGAAATCGAGCACGGCGAGAGAGAGGGGCGGCGTAGGAGCTCACTGTGAGGTAGTAGAGCAGCTCAGTGGCCTCAGGGAGGCAGCGGAGACGGTGAATCGAACGGCAGCATCCGGCGGCCGTGGACAGGGAAGAAAGGTCGCAACGTCTTATTGGGGTCCTTCGGCCTTGCGTGGCTCGGCAGAGAGGTGCTCGAGGTCTAGGCGGAGCTCGTGGGCCGGTCAGAGAAGCGAGGGGGAGGCGGTGGCTGCGGCAATGACGAGCGGCGGCAACGGGCGCGCTCGGTGGTTCTGCGGGGAGAGAGCAAAGGAGGGGTAGGGGGTCCAGAGAGAGGGAAGAGGTGAAGAGGGTCCGAGGCGGTCCAGGGCGGCGGAGCGGGTTGAGGGGGAGCAGCTGCGTGGCTAGCAGGAGGTGGCTGCGGCTCGGCTGTGCGTGCAGCACGCACAGTGCCAGTAGGTGTGGGCCGTCACGCTAGTAGGTGGGCTGGGCCGTCCAACTGGGCAGACTACTGAGGCGCCGAGGTAGAGATTCTGAGTAAGCTCTCTTTCCTTTTGTTTCAGTTTTCTTTTTCTTTTTCTTCTGTAACTTTGTGGCTTTATTAAAAATACCTATCCATTCTCAAAAATCATTAAACTGGTCATGCCCACTGTTTGGAATATTTCCAACAGTAAACATTTTAGATTATGATTATTTGGACATTTAAAATATTTTATAGCATTTAAATGTCCAAATGCAAATAACATATGATTTAATCCAGTGACCTTATGTTGTCCTAGAAAAGTGTGCACCATTTTTGTCAGAGGTTCTAGACCAAGGCAAAGATGATGAACATTTTAGAAGGGCATTTCAGGTTCATTGAAAAAGATTTTTTAGTAAACCCTAGTTGAATTTTCAAGGTGCTAGGGGTTATGTCATCCCCATTTCCAATTTCAGAAAAGTTAAACATGATGCACACATGAAGCTAGCCTAGTGCATTTCTAGAAGCTAGGGATGTGACAAAATGTCTCACGAAAGGATCTTTAGCGGGTAAGTCAAATCTAACATTTCCCTCAAACACATTTATCATGACCTTGATAGTCCTTAAAAAGGGTCTGGCGAGAATTATAGGAGCTATTGGATCTTCAGGCATATCTACTATAACAAGATCAATCATGACAGGGCAATCATTAATTTCAACTATAACACCATGCTTAATGCCTACTGCCCGTGTAAAAGTAGAATTAGCCATATTCAAAAGAATCTCAGTATTAGCATAAGGTCTGAGATTAAGAATATCATAAATTAACTTGGGGATGGTGGAAACACTTGCCCCAAGATCACATAAAGCATTGAATTTATTCAATCCTACCTCAATTTCTATGGTAGGTTCAAAATCGTCCTCTTGCTTTGCTAGGAGAATATTGTCGGCATTCTGGGAACGGGGGTCCTCAGACTTCCCTGCCTGCGGCCCATGGTGTGGCTGTGCTAGTAGGCCTGTACGGCCCAACTTCATCAACAAGGCATTCAAGACCCTCGCGAGGGGCCAAGCCTCGCGAGGCGGACGACACAAGACCTCCTCAGGAGCGGCCTCGCCAGGTTGGCTCGCGAGGGGCGGAGAGATCAAGGCAACGCAAACCTCGCGAGGTTCTCATGGCGTAAGCCATGACGATCGAGACCAGGCGGGCGCCAGCGCGTGCAGCGTCCTTGTTTCCCCTTTGGTGTTTAGGAGACAAGCACTAGCGCGGAGTACCGAGGCATCAAGAAAAGGTTTCCATATCAGTGCTACGAGACCAAGACCAGCAGGACGGCAAGACAGAGGTCACCATGGAGCCCAAGGCGGCATCACCACCAGAGCCTTTTGCAGGCGAGGACCGCTTTTATCAGGATAAGTTGTACTAGTTGTCCCCTTTCAAATTGGTCGTCGTTGGCTCCCTTCCCGCTCAATATTTGGGGAGAGGACCAAGGCCTATATAAGTAGAACTAGCCACTACCGTAGACGGGATCGGGTCGAGAGCTCACAAGCAAGCCCGAGCAGAGCGAAACCACACACACAAGTTCGCCAAGCACAAGAACCTCACCCTCAGGAGGCTGTTCTTCCCCTTGTACTGTTCATCATCAGCCCAAGAGGAAATCCACCACCACCACACTGGAGTAGGGTATTACACATAGCGGTGGCCCGAACCAGTATAAATCTTGTGTCTTTTCTGTTGTGAGTTCGTCGAGTTCTTCCGCGAGATCTTAGCAAACCCAGGGCGTGGATCGGTAGGAGGGAAAGAACTTCGCGCGCACCCCAAAGTTCGAACCTTAAGGGTTATGCCGGAACCCGTGATCCGACATTTGGCGCGCCAGGTAGGGGTGCGCCGGAGTCTCTTCCTCACCAGTCGATCCGCCGACGCTCCACGGTTCCGATGTCCGGCGACCCAAGGGCTGACACCGACCGCTGGGCAGCCTGGCCCGCTCGGGCGGCGCCGCCCGCCCAGGAAGACCTCAACACCACGCTCCAGGCGGCACGGGCACCACCTAATGCTGTTGGGTGCGGGCAGCGGGCCAGGTGCCGTGCACCCTCACTCCACGACAAGCGTGAGCCGCTGCAAGGGCCGCAAGCCACCCCGCAGCAACGGCGCCACAAACCCGGCGGGAGCAGGCGAACATGCGGCCAGCACTCACAGTGGCACGAGAGCTGCTGCGGTGCCGACTGATGGAGAGCGGACGGGATGCGCTGCTGGAATGCGTCGCCGAGCTGCTGGACGCGGCGGCCACGGGAGCGCCTCCCTTCTGCTATCAGCTCACGCCCAGGCGGCGGCCGGGTCCCACGGCGGGCCTCGCCGCGCCCGCGGGTTCTCGGGCGCACCCGGGGGCCCCGTCGACATCAACATGACCCACGGTGGAGGACGCCCTGCTGCGCCCGCACCACCCCAGATGGGTGCGGGCACAAGTGTTGCCGCATACAGCCCCATCGGAGCACCGCCCTGCCATCCTCAGGGCAGCATGACGGGCCGGGCAACATGGAGCGTGGGGCACTTCGGCGAGGTCTTCGAGGCAGCGGCCTCGGAGGCCTATGTGCCCCGCATGATGGACCAGGAGTACACGTCGGAGGACGACCCTTGCTCGTTCCTTGGGCCAGGATGGGAGGAGGAGGGCGTTAGGAGCTGAAGCCTTCCAGGAGCCGTGAGAGAGCCCCGCAATCCGCACCATTGACAACAGATATAGGGTACCACTAATCCCTCAGGAGCAAGCTTACGCTAACCATGAGTCGTAGGGGAATCAAGTCACCACTACAGCTGGCGGCCCCAGCTCGGCGACCTCCCTTCCGCCATGGGGGTCGCGCTGGGGGCTACAGGAGAGGGGTCGGGAGCCAGATCCCTCCCCCGTCACATGGAGCAAGGCGCCCCCCGGAGGTAGGCCCTCTGCTAGGGAGGTGCTGAAAAGCCTACCCCTGGCAGAGGACCTGTGGTCGCCGAGGGCGCCGCTGGCGTCCCCTTTGCCCCTTTGGTGGCGTCCTGGTTTCCGGTCGTCCCCAACGGTGGCCGAGGGAGGCGCAAGGCGGTGCCCTCGTCTGGCGATATGAAGTAAGGCTCACGCCTGTGACGATCGCCACTCGTGACACTCTCACGTAATAATGAGTGGGGTTGTACACGCCCCGGAGTCTCCGGAGAGCCGCCCTCGGGCCTCGGGGGCTTCCTCCCACACCCTCGTGGCAGCACTTAGCTCCGCGCTAGTTAGAAGACTTGAAGACCAGAAGAGTAGACTAGGTGTCGGACGCGGCCATTTGCTTTGGATTCCTTTTCTGTAGCCTTGCCTTTTGGATTTGGATTTAAGCTGAAGTTGAATTTTTATCGATGCGCGTGGGGGTTCCTTTTCTCGTTCAAGTGGTTTCTTGCCTCTGGTTCTTGCCTTGTTCTGAAGCTCACGCTCGCTGCCTCCCCCTCGCGAACCCCTCGTGAGCGGGGCTGGGCGCGGCACACGCACCACGCACGCCGGTCGGCGCCAGATCCTCGCGAGGCCCTCTCGGGCGGATCGGCAGATCCTTCAGGAGCTCCGCGGCAACTCACGACCTTACAATCCAGTTCGAGGCCCGCCTCAGCTAAGGTAAGCCGCAACAGCAAAACTTGCTGCCAAACTCATGGATCCACGAAGGCGTACACTCGGCTTGGCATAAGAGAGTAAAAATTGCGATTTGTTTACATGAGGGGCTCCCCCTCTCAAAATGCTCTCACAATCTTTAGGGGCCACGCCCAAGTTTTTGCATGCAGGGTAAAACAGTAAGGGAACGAGGGATCAACTAGATATGTCGCTCGCCGTGTCCTCCATGTCGTCTTCAGACGCACCACTGGCATCGCTGTCACCATCGTTGGCGTCGCCTCCACCTTCACCGACGCCGGCATCGTCATCGTCAACCACGTCGCCTTCATCTGCAGCGACCACCACTGCGTCGTCTTCAGAAGCAAAGGCTCTGACCAGCGCATCCACGTTGTCCTCCACCCACCGCGCCAAGTCGCCACGGATGGCTTCGGTACAGGGGCAATGGCGGCGCCGAAGTCGAAGTCGGGGAAGGTGTTCCGAAGATGGCTGAAGACACGGGAGAACGTGCGCCCGAGAAAGCCCGGGCTTTTCTCTTCCACAAGCTGGCGAGCTCTATCAAACCAAGCGTCCAGGCGCGCCACCACGTCGGCAAAGAAGCGTAGGTGACTGGCATAGTCATTCGAGTGTGGGTGCGGAGCATTCTCGTCGCAGATGTGGCCCAGCGCCGCGTTTGCCCTGATCCTGAGGTCCTGGAGCATGGGGGCGTGCTCACGCTCCAGCGTCCGCCGCTGAAGCACTTCCTCCCTACACTGCCGCGCAATAGACTCGGCATCATCAACCCACTTCTGAAGAGAGAGCAGCCCGGCGTGGTCAGAGGCCAACTTCGTCTGCGCTGTGACCAGGGCGGCTGTCGTAGCCTCCTCGCACCTCTCCACTTTAGCCAGCTTGGGCCTGAGGGCGGTGGCCCTAACCGCATCCTCCGTCCCCGCAAGCTTCAACCTCAAGTCCCACCTACCCTCAAGATCCGTGCGAGCCTCGGCCACCCGACGATCCACCTCCTCCTGAACCCTGGCCTCGCGCGCACCAACGGCGTCCTCCGCTTGGATGACTTGGCGCTCCCTCATCTCCAACCGCTCTAGCTCGAGGCTGTGTTCCACAGCTTCCAACGCCATCGCTTCCTCAAGCTTCCGGACCTCTTCCTCCTCGGCGGGTGCCCCCCTCATTGACGGAAGGGCGGCTTTGCGCGCCTCCACCTGCCGCTCCAGGGACGCGCTCCAGGCTTGGAGCTCCCACGCGCGCTTCTCTGCGGCCTCACGACGGCGGTCAGCCTCGCGAGCCTCCTCCAAATCTCGGGAGCAAGCTTCACAGGAAACCATGAGGGATGCCTCGGCCTTCGCCTAATCAAGATCACGCTGGTAACGGCCAAGGTTGATGGCCACATTTAGCTTACGCCGTTCCTCCGCCAGCCGAAGACCCTCCGCCTTGAGGCACGCGTCAACGTCCGCGAGTTCACCACCGAGTCGGTTCATCGCGTCCATCGCCTCCTGGAAGAGCTCATGACGAACAATGCTCCGCCCGTGCTCGAACTCAAGCGCACGGCCCATCTCATCCTACGGCACGGGGGCTGTGGGCGAAGCCTGGAGCGGTGCGCCCCCTCTCAGCAGGGGGCTGGGGGCTGGCGCAGCCCCAGGCGCTAGCCGGACCTCGTGAGGGGCCCGAGCCAGGCGGGGACCGCTGCCTGAGGAGGAGCCGAAGATCGAAACCAGCCAGCTGTTGTCCATGACCAAAGGAGGAGCCCTGGGCACGCCCGCCAAGCTCCACGCCAGACCATGGGGGAAGGACGACGAGATTGCAGAATCAAAGTGCCGTGGAGGCAAGCGCGCCTCTCCAACCGACCCTGCTCCAGGGACAGCATGCAGGCTCGGGGCGCTCAAGGCCAGCGGGGGAGCCGAGGAAAGTGGAGGTTGCTTCTCGGGGGATGCAGCGGCCCTGGAGGAGGGGGTCCTGAAGAGCCAACGTCAGGGAGGAAAGCAGCAACCAGGAAATCGCAAGGTGCAGTACTTACTCGTCGACGGTGATGTACTTTCGTCGCTTCAACGGCCCAAAGATACCGCTGTTGCTCGGGGATCCTTTCCTCTTGCGGAGCTCCTCGAAGTCCACGCAAATCCGGCCGAAGCGCTCGACGTGGCGGGCGGCACGGGGTGCAGCCGGAAAGTGCTCGAGGGGACAGCTTCAGGGGTACCGGGCTGCAAAGAGCAGTCGGGCGTCGTCTCACCGCGACCTCCCGAGGCCTCCGGAGCTTCGGCCTCGGGAGCCGCGTGCTGCATCGTCTCAGCGACCGACACCCGAGAGGAAGACTCATGAGTTCCTGAGGACGACGCCCCAGGAGCCCCAGGCGGCATCTGCACCTCAGCACCCGAGCCGCCAGCCTCCGGCGGCGCTCGCCCCCCTACATCCACATTCGGGGCGACCTCGGCGCCAGCGACGAAGAAGGGAACCACGTTGATGGGGTTCTCACGAGGCCCCACTAGGCCGACCGGGCGCAGCCCCCACTCATCAAGGAAGGCATGTGCTCCATAAATTTTGCCTTGTTCCTGCAGCGGTACAGCAGACAGCTCCTCCCAGGCATGTCGTCCGGCGATGTAACACCTGTCAGGACCTCAAGCACAGTTTGCCGCATCTCAAGAGGAAGCCCGAACTCCTGAAGTCTCATATGGTCCTAACTGTTGAGCAAGGCCCACATCGGGCGAGAATGGCGCTGAAGCGGAGCGACTCGGCGCCTGATGAACTCCTTCACCACCATAGGCGCGGTCACACGGCTGTCTTTCAGCCTCTTCAGCCTGAACCAGACAGGGGCAAGACAAGAGCTCGCGAGCCTCTCGTGGCCCCAACCGGGGTTGGGAACGGCAGGTGCTGACGGAGCATGAAGCAAAGGGCTGAGCACTCTGGCGTCGACAAATACCCACCATGTGCGAAACTCGCTCGTGGATAGGGGAAGCTTGAAGTCGATCCCCGCGCCTGCTGTCGCAGCCACAGCCTAGAAGCTCATGCACCCCGAGCTTTGTAAAGGATCCATCAGATGCAATGAGAAGAAATGGCGGAGAAGGGCCACGAAAGGGGCAATGCCCACCATGGCCTCACAAACAAAGGCAAAGACGGCAAGGAGGGTCACGGATTGGGGGTCAAGATGCAGCAATTGGATCTGATAGTGTTCCAGCACCGTGTTGAAGAAGGCGGAGAAAGGAGGGGCCAGGCCAGCCCAAAGAGCATCGATGAAGATTGAGACTTCGGTGGCTGCCAGGTCAATACGAGCGCGGGACGCTGGCCAAGCCGTCATCTCCCCCCGCTCATTGAAACTGGAGGAGAGCATGGGGCGCACCTTGCCCATGGCCTCATCGTTGAGCACCAGCGATCGGCCAACCGGGGGCTCAATGGCCGAAGGCGCGCCGGCAGAAGATAGAGGCTTCTTCCCCTTGTCAGCTTGCTTCGGCGCCATGGCGATGGAGCGGGCGGAGCACAGACCGGATTGGGAGGAGGAGCAGAGGAATCGGGGGGTATGGCGCAGGCGATGGAAGAATAACTGTGTAGGTTGCTGGGGCCACGTAACCAGGCGGATTACAAGGCAGCGTGGGGAAGCGGAGACGCCCACGTCCAATCAACCACCACGCGTAGGCCAAGGCCGCAGGCTTTTGGGGCCCGCGGCGCTCCATACTTGACCTTTGGCTTCGCCTCGAAGCCAAGCCCGGGGGCTACTGTCGGCGTTCTCGGAACGAGGGTCCCCAGACTTGCCTGCCTGCGGCCAACGGCGTGGCTGTGCTAGTAGGCCTGTACGACCCATCTTCATCAACAAGGCATTCAAGACCCTCGCGAGGCGGACGACACAAGACCTCCTCAGGAGCGGCCTCACCAGGTTGGCTCACGAGGGGCAGAGAGATCAAGGCAAGGCAAACCTCGCGAGGTCCTTGTGACGTAAGCCATGACGATCGAGACCAGGCGGGCGCCAGCGCGCACAGCGTCCTTGTTTCCCCTTTGGTGTTTAGGAGACAAGCGCAGGCGCGGAGTACCGAGGCATCAAGCAAAGGTCTCCATATCAGTGCAACGAGACCAAGACCAGCAGGACGGCAAGACGGAGGCCACCATGGAGCCCAAGGCGGCATCACCACCAGAGCCTTTTGCAGGCGAAGACCGGTTTTGTCAGGATAAGCTGTACTAGCTGTCCCTTTCAAATTGGCCGTTGTTGGCTCCCTTCCCGCTCAATATTTGGGGAGAGGGCCAGGGCCTATATAAGTAGAACTAGCCACCACCGTAGAGGGGATCGGGTCGAGAGCTCACAAGCAAGCCCGAGCAGAGCGAAACCACAAAGACAAGTTCGCCAAGCACAAGAACACCTCACCCTCAGGAGGTTGTTCTTCCCCTTGTACTGTTAATCATCAGCCCAAGAGGCAATCCACCACCACCACCACACTAGAGTAGGGTATTACACCACAACGGTGGCCCGAACCAGTATAAATCTTGTGTCTTTTATGTTGTGAGTTCGTCAAGTTCGTCCGCGAGATCTTAGCAAACCCAGGGCATGTATCGGTAGGAGGGAAAGAACTTCACACGCACCCCAGAGTTCAAACCTTAAGGGTTTTGCCGGAACCCGTGATCCGACAATTACTATAGAGCTTCTTTCTTTCGTCATCAAGTTCATGTACCTTGGCTAAAACTTGTTCAAAAACATTATATGCTTCATTGTTAGTTATCTCCAGTAGTGGATACTTCATGGATATCATCTTAACAAAATCTGCAATGATATAATTGTACTCTGCCACATGACTTGTATCAAATACTTAAGCTTTCTCTTTGTTGCTTCTCACCATTTTAACTTCTTCAATTGGATTAGGCTCCGGTTTACCTGCAAACTTAGCCCAAAATAGTGTTTGGCTCTCTGCTATTTTAGCCACTTGTGCTTCCATATTCTTGGATCTTCCTTCAAGTATCCGCACATCATTCGTTAGTCCAACAACCTTACTAGTTAATTCGCCGAGTTATCATGGTTCTTTAAGATATTCTTGAAGTTTTCATTCTGCTTAGTCTGACTAGCAATAAAACTTTTAAGAGTTTCTTCAAGAGTATTTCTGTTGATAGCCTTAGCTCCATTAAAATTATTGGATTCCCCTCCATTACTAGGATAAGGAAGTCTCGGAGCATATCCATTATTTTTTCAATTAGGGTTGTAACTATTACGAGCAATAAATTCACATCACTAGTGATAGCACTCATGTTTACCTATTTTTTACCTTTTATTGCAAAGATAAGTTCATCTAGCTTGGTTGTTAACTCCGTGCTACTTTCTTCTATGGCATTCACCCTTTTAGTGGTGGTTCTCTCAACATGCCATTGGGCATGGTTTTCTTGCATATTATCCAATAATCTCTTGACATCTCCTATGGGCTTTCCCATGATCGTTACTCCTGCATCTGTATCAAGCATAGTTTTTGACATATGATTCAAACCATTATAAAATATATGGAAAATTAACCATTCCTCCATTCCATAATTGGGACAGTTTCTAATAGATTCTTTCGTTCTATCCCATGCAAGCGCTAGTGTCTCATGTTCCTCTTGCTTGAAACATGTAATCTGATAACATAATTGCATAATCTTTGCAGGTGGACAATACTTAGATAAGAATTTACCACAACAATCAGCCCAAGAAGTAATACTGCCCTTAGGTAGTGCAAGAAGCCATTCTTTAGCTTTTCCTCTTAAGGAAAAAGGAAATAGACGCAGTTTCAGTGCGTCAGAATCATAATCCTTTATGCATGTCATGTTGCATAATTCAGTGAAATTGTGTAGGTGCATACCGTCATCATCAGAAGCAGAGCCTCCAAACTGGTCCTGTTGAACCATGGAAACTAAGTTTGGTTTAATCTCATACTCAGCGGCTGCTACCTTAGGTTGTGCTATAGGTTCAGGCATGAAGTTATTGGTGGGAGTAGCAAACCTCCCAAGATTCTGAGCCATAGTAATCTTTTGGTTTTTTAACTAACAAGACTTCCAACAAAAATTAAAACTTAAACTAAAAACAGAAAAGTAAGAAAAAACTAAAAATTAGCTTTAACAAAAACTCTAAACACAAAGACTAGGAAGAATACTAAACTCCTCCCCGGCAACGGCACCAGAAAAAGGGCTTGATATCTCCTTTTTATTGATCCGGTATTGGAACTAAGAAGAGTATCCCATGCCTATTTCCCCAGAGGTGACCCTGGGTTATCGAACCCACGAGAGGAAGATTCCCTTCAAGCAATGGTCTCTAGCAAGCTTTTGCCAGAGTGTCAGATCCAGCTTTTGACCGGATCAGCAAGCAAATAGTGATTCAAACACTTACAAAAAATAGGTACGGGAATGAGGTCTTATGCTTACAACCTTGTATTGTGATGGGATCAAATATAATATTAGTTTCTGTGCTAGAAGTCACCCGTCGAGATGTGCTTGTTACGGATCAAAGTGGGGGAGCTGTCCAAATAACATCTGGACCGACACGAGTCCTGCATCAAGAATCAGTTGTCCTGCTGCAGACCCTATCCGTCATGCGGGGTTACCTCGATAATTAAGATAACGAAATCAGACAAGAGCTTTGGTCGTTTAATGGCTACACCTCATTTCTCCCCAAGGATAGGATCCATGTTACCCTACTAAACCTTACTATCACTGGTGTTTGGTATAACACTTCACGGTCTCCTTGCTCCTAGCGTCACCGGTGCTCGATCTCCATGATCTTGGGTACCAGCAGGGATGTAGATCACGGACAAGACAAGAGACATCTTCACGTAACAAATTTATTTCAAACATACGGGATGTTATATCAAAGTCTTCCATTGATCCCCTCAACAAATACCTCGGGTTGCAAGGCTTATGCCTCAACCCATACCTTACTGAACTACTCACACATGGAAATCAGATCGCAGGAAGAAAACATTGAAGAACACATATTGAGATTGATAGATTGCAATATGTTTTACAATGGATGCCTTGTGTGACGTATGATTACAAGTATGAATGGGATGGGTGAGTACTATGATGGTGGTGGAGATGGCTATGGAGATGGCGGCGGCTAGGGTTTGTGGATGATGACGTTGATGAAGAGGTTCTGCCTTTTGTGCTCCGTGCTCGTCTCTCTGTTCACATTTCGAGGGGGTCCCTTTAATGAAAATTGTTGGGTTGGATGACCTGCCTCAGAATCCATGTCATAGGGGGGCTTGCGCCCGTATGGAACGTTGTCTTTTGTGTTGTTTCTTCGTAGACGTCTCTAGATGATTCCTTCCTCCTCCATTCTTCTTCCATTCCATTTCCACACGTGATTTCTTCCCTTTTTAGCCCATTTCCTGTGGAAACACGTCAAAGAGAGGATTTGTGGAATCCTTTGCATGCATTAGTCATTGGTACCAATATCGAAACGAATATCTCTTTTTAATTGAAATATCAAGGTTTAAGAAAAGGTGAAATGAGTGTAAAAATATCACTCATCAACGAGGTACGTCTCCTTTGGAGGGGTGTGGAGGCACAATGTTCCCAAGAGTCTCGAGGACACCCAATTCTCCTCACGCCCTCGCATAATGCAAGGTGTCGCGAATCCACGAGCGGTGCTCTTGAAGGCGGCAACTAAAACCTTTACAAACAAAGTTTGGGTTCTCTTCATAACTTAATTGGAGGCTCCGAACACCACCACCTAAATTCACCATAATGGAATGTGGCTCCGAGGTGACCTCTTCTATCTAGGGTGCTCAAACACCCAAGAGTAACAAGATCCACATGAAATGTATGGGGCGGTCAAATTTCCTTTTGTGGAAGTGTAGACCCTAGGTATCCTCTTTCAATCCCTGCCATCAACAAGTTTAGTTACCTAGAGAAGGAGATCAGGCAAGATAAAGCTTAGGCATTGATGGAGGAGAGAGGGAGGCAAGAGGTGGATGGGAGGTGGAAGAAGCACCTCCTAAAATTTCTAACAGTTACACGGCAAAAAGCACATGAGCGGTACAACCGCTTGGGTGAGCGGTACAACTCTGCAGGCAGCAAAACCTGGTCGCAAGGGACCTAGGCGATACAACCGCCCTGCCAGCCGGTTGTACTGGTTATTAAATCAATCACCAGAAAACCTTCCTGCTACGGCCCTTGTACCAAGCCCATACCCAAGGGAATCATCCCTCGGGAGGTGGTTAGGTGGTACTTGGGCCAGTTCAACTGCCCTGATAGCGATAGGGGTGGCTTCAAAGTTCCGGGTGATACAATCGCTAGGTACACCGGTTATATTGGTAATTACTCGAATTATTGGAATAACTGGCTAGCTACCACGTGGGTACCGCTACCAGAACCGAGGGAATCACCCCCCGGGCAGTGGTTGGCCCGGAACTAGGACTCCTAGGCTTGTCACTGGATGCACCATCCAAAGAGGAGTGGTACAACCGGACCCATGAGTGGTACAACCGCTAGGTACTTCACTGCAATGGTTAGGAATGAGGTTCTCTTCTTAAGACAAAAGGATAGAAGTGGGTGCAATATGAGTTTGTGTACGTGATTCGGTTCCATCCGTACCTCTTGATGTTGACCCCCTCTTAATTATATAGATTTCCTACAATCAAAGAAATAAACACGTCAGAAATGTCGTCTTCACTCCTTTTCTTTCAGAGGGGTGCCTAACTGTCTTGTGCCATAAAAATGTACATGTGTAGCTCCAGCACACCATTAGTCAGCAAATTGCGTTGCCATCAACACCAAAACACTTAAGGCGGGAAATGCCCTTTCAATCTCCCCCTTTTTGGTGAATGATGACAACACAACGATTTGCACAAACGGTCTAGAAAATATAGACGGGCTTCCCATAAATGTAAGCACTATTTAGAATTTGCTTTTGGAATGGATAGTGCTCACAACTAGGATCAACGCTCCTCCTAGATTTTATAGACCGGCGGTAGGTTGCGAATAAAAATATATACACTAAGCATGCATTTGCAGCAACATGTAATTGAGCAACATATAAGGGGAAAAATAACATGGATCCACATACATGAAATTTAACGACATGAGAGTAGATAAATCAGGATAGCATGTCTCACACCACGCAACATAAGAGGTGATGTAGGGTGGAACCCTAATGCCGATCTTTCATGATTTGGAGGGGAATTCCCAAAGAACATGATGAACACAAGAGATGGAAACACTCAAATCAACGAGATCCAATCACACATGTGCTAAATCCACATACACAAAGGGGAAACACAAGATCCAAAGTCAACAAGGTAGGATACACGGTAGCTAGTTCATCCCAATCCATGAGGAAAGAGGTCTTGAATCCACTAGGGGGATCTTCCCTCAAGAGGGGTCTTGAATCCACTTGGGGGATTTTCTCCTTTAGGAGGTCTCGATCAATGAGTAGGGGATAAGTGGATGAGCAAAGCTCTGTCTCTAATGAGATATCATATTGCTAACCCTAGAGGGATAGGGGAGAGGTCTATTTATAGTCTTAGTACAAGTTGGGGCGAATGGATGGGTACATGGGTCGGTGGCCTGTTTATGGTGCATAGACAGGGGGCGGATGTCCGGGCCTTCACGTCGGGCCAGATGTCTGGGCCGGGGGCCGAATGTCCGGGCTGTCTTAGCTGCGTTTGGCTGCTTTCTCGACAGAGGGGGCCGGATTTCCGGGATGGCGTCGGATGTCCATGCCCTGTAGCTTCTACGTTGCTGGGTTGCTGCTATTGCTGTCTTCAGGGGCCGGATGTACGGATCCTGGGAGCATTCTTTGGTTTCTTTTGTCATGCTCCTTTGTCTGTGTACTTTTGGGCTTGTCCATCATCCCGAGCATCTTCGAGGTGGTCTTCTTCATACCTAATCACACATAGCATTCCAGCTTTAGGTAGTATCCATGTCTCACGTGGGTTATACGGAATATCACTAAGGAAAGATGTCACCTCGGTCTCGAGAGCTCTTGCACGTGCTCATGTCATCGGTCCACTAGGCACTTGGGCAGACGTAGGTAGGTCAATGGTGATGACCGTAGGATGCTCCGCATCAAGAGTATTGGAGATATGCCCTAGAGGCAATCGTGTATGATGATATCTCCTATGTGTTTATGAATAAAGATAGTCCTTGGACATTATCAATGTTGTGGGACTATGCATTGTATGATGACTGTCCTAAAAGGTCCCTAGTCGAAAGGACTGTGTGGACGCGCAGACGACTAGACTAGCATATGACACGGTCGATGGCTTGGTCTCACTAGCCATGGAGCATTGGATGCTAACCGGATAACATGGACTCGGAAGGATCTGGTCAGATTCAACATAGTCGGATCTGAGTCGAGATAAGGTCTGAGTCGGACAGACCCAACTATGAGACGCAGCGATATGTCATCTGTGAGTCTCTAGTGCAACGTACGTTCTATGTCCTAAGACCTGAGCTGATGCATGCACTCGGGATGGTGACAGACTTGCTTTGGGCCGACCAAACGCTACTCCGTGACTGGGTAGTTACAAAGGTAGGTTTCGGGCTTGTCGGACCCATCTTTGTGAGACATGGTCGAGCAAGATGGGATTTGCCCCTCCGATCAGGAGAGATATACTCTGGGCCCCTCGTGTGATCCGACCAGGATAAGCATGGCCATGTGACAAGGATTATGAGATAATTTGGTTTGTAGTCGGCATCACTAGAACGAGAAAGAAGTCGGGCTAGCACAAGGATGACAGACTCGCCTTGAGCCCGACAACATATATCGTGTGGCAAAAGGAATGGAAGTGTGATGTACAGGTTCGCCAACCGGCTTCATTGTCTGCTTGGTGGTTGGCACGCCTTGCTAGAGGCCGCTACCAACCGTGCAGTTCGGAGGTGATCTGAACTGCGACCAAGCCGGCTTGAACCTAAGGGGTCACGTGCTTAAGGGAAGGAACCTACGAGGTCGAATCCGACGACACTAGTCGGATGTGATCCGAGTTGTATTCGGATTGTGGCCGAGTGGACTTATGGGCTTTAGGGTTCATGTGAGGCCCAAGTGTTGAGCCCGCGACGGACGCCTATATAAAGTGGAGGTGTCGCACACTCATGACGTTGATCGCTTCGGCGTTGTCACTAGGGTTTGCATGTGTTGCGAATAGCCACCTCCACTCGTCGTTGGCTGTGTGATCAGACCTAGCAGTCCGCCGCACTGTGTTCCTCCTGCACGTGCGGATACCGTTAGAGGCAGTGCATTTGTGCCGCTCCGGCAAACTTGTACGTGGGATCCGATGACTGGCTGTTCGAGGTAGATCAGACAAGGAGGAGACGATCCAGAGGACGCGCTGCCCCAACTCTTCTTCCGCTACACGGCACTGCATGTCTAGTGGTAACGATCTGTGATCCATTCCCGTAGCATGTTCCTGGTTGTTCTACGCGTACGAAAATTTTAATTTGCAGTCGACGCACCCTACCGTAGAACCCAACAATGGTATCAGAGCCTCTGCTATAGGATTGGAATTCAGGTCGTATGCATATTAGATATGTGGAGGCGGCAGATGAGATCTGTTGTCATTGATGAGATTGGTTGTGTGCACGGTTGATGAGATCAACTGCACATGGGGAACGATGAGGCTATGTTTTTTGTCAATCGGTATCGATGAGGTCGTGACACAACCTACCCCTATCGGTCGGTATCCGCCATCAGGGTTAACAGTGAAACGTAAATCCGACTCGGATTCGCGATGATCGATGAGATCGGTCAGATCAGAAAATTTGGCGTGATCGGAGTTCAGATATGATCTGTTATTTCTGAAAACGTATGAGAAAACATAGTGGGACCGCCGTGTGCGTAGCGCCTTTCATTTCATACACGATCACTCAAATCGGTAGAATGTGATTCTATGCGTAACTTTGTTTTGCAGGTTTGATGTGAATAGTATGGCTCATGTGTATGTGATGCATGTGTGTAATTTATACATGGCCTGCGTGTCATGTTTGTCAACCGGCGAGAATAAATCTTGTCATTATAATGTATAATGACCTGTGTGTCGACTTGTGATTCTCTATGTAAAATTCATTACTAGTTGTAGTAGTTGGATAATAGAGATCAGGTTGGTGGCTTGGCGTCCCGGTGTGACAAACAAGATGGAGTTCCTAGATAGTCATCGGAGTCGGAGCCGACCTGGAAGAACATCCATGAAGGAGCCATACTATTTCACAATATGTGTTTATTTGTGATTGTTATGCTTCTTTGTTTCTATGCATGTTAAAATGGTAGAAAGATCCCTCATGAATATCAAGCGAATTTCCATCCCCTATGTTGCACCTTCGCACGTCAAGTACGTCTAGTAGAGGGCTCATAAAACTAGGGTGCTGCTAGGTGTCCTTGAACTGAAGGGTTCGTGTCGGACACGGACATGCACTGCATTAGGTTAACTTGACAAGGCTATCAAAACGGTTTTGGGCCTTGTGGAAAAGAAGGTTGGGAGCCGGGGTATGAGATACCTTCCCTAATCGGCTGTGAGTCGTATAGAGATATGATTAGTAAGGAGTTGCTTACCGGATAGGCATGTTGTCTAGCAGTGATGTTAAAGCTCACTAGTCGCATGTGCTAGTCGGATCCTGCATCTCTGAGAGTTTGTGGAGGGATGCTAACTTCAGTGGGAATATTTCTGTTTAGCCTTGAATTACTCTACATAAACACATTGCTTAGTGATTGCATATTTTCTGTTGTAGATCAATGGCACCACCTGTTCAACCCAACTTTGCATTGAAATCAATTCTGGAAAAGGATAAACTAAATGGAACAAACTTTACCACCTGGTATAGAAATCTGAGAATTGTTCTCAAGCATGATAAAAAGGAACATATTCTAGAGGATCCACTTCCAGAGGAACCTGCCGATAATGCTAATGCCACAACTAAGAATGCCTACCAGAAACTCGTTGAGAAATCAACAGAGATCAGTTGTCTGATGATGGCTTGTATGGAGCCCGATTTGCAACAGCATTTCAAAAATGTTGAGGCTTACGATATGATCGAGAGTCTCAAGAGCATGTTTCAGACACAGGCTAGGATTGAAAGGTTCAGTCTCTGGCGATCCTTGGTGGATTGCAAGCTGAAGGAAGGTGATCCACTGAGCCCACATGTGATCAAGATGATCGGATATGTGCAAGCTTTGGATCGGTTGGGCTTCCCGCTCTTGGATTAGCTGGCTACTGATGCAGTTCTGGGTTCTCTTCCACCTAGCTATGGGACGTTCATCTTGAACTATCGTATGCACGGCATGGATAAGAAGCTCACTGAATTGCATGGGATGCTCAAGGTGGCAGAGCAAGATATTAAGAAAGTCACGCATGTTGATGGTGCAGAACTCGGCTAAGTTCAAGTAGAGTTGGTCCAAGAAGAAGGCTAAGGCAAAGGGCACGGAGATGGTAACCTCCGCCGCTGCGCCAAAGTCTGGATCGGACTCAAAAACCATTTGCTACCATTGCAAGGAAACTAGTCATTGGAAGAGGAACTGTAGCAAGTGGCTTGCAGAGCATGGCAAGAAGGCCAAAAATGCTTCTTCACGCAAAGGTACACTTGTTGCATATGTTATAGACATTTACCTTGCTGACATACCTAGTAGCTCTTGGGTATTTGATACCGGATAGGTTGTTCATATTTGCAACTCGATGCAGGGGCTGGTAAGAACTAGGTGTGTGACACAAGGGGAGATTGACATCAGGGTCAGCAACAAAGCAAGAGTTGTTGTGTTGGAGGTCGGCACGATGCAGCTCCAGCTTTCTTCTGGACTTATTTTGGAATTGAATAATTGTTATTACATTCCTGCTCTTAGTCGGAACATTATTTCTGCCTCATGTTTGATGAGTCAGGGTTATGAATTCAATTTAAAGGACAATGGTTGTTCGTTTTATTTAAATGGTATGTTCCACGGCTATGCACCCATTGTTGATGGGCTATTCATATTGAATCTGGAACAAGAACCGGTCTATAACGTGAATGTCAAGAGGCATAAGCCTAATGAGATAAATCTGACAGACTTCTGGCATTGCCAGCTTGGACACATTAGTCTGAAACGCATGAAGAAGCTCCATGATGATGGGCTCCTGACTTCGTCCGACTTCGGGTCGTTTGAGACATGTGAATCATGCTTGCTCGGCAAGATGACTAAGTCTCCTTTTGCAAAGAGTTGCGAGAGGGCGTCCGAGCTATTGGAGCTAATACACGGTGATGTGTGTGGTCCAATGAGCACAACTGCCAGAGGTGGCTATCAGTACTTCGTGACTTTTACCAACGACTTGAGTAGATATGGATATATCTATTTGATGAGGCACACGTATGAAACTTTTGAAAAGTTCAAAGAGTTTCAGAACAAGGTTGAGAATCAGCTCGGCAAGACTATAAAGCTTCTACAATCTGATCGTGGAGGTGAGTACATGTGCCAGGAGTTTGATGATCATCTGAAAAGCCAAGGTATAGTACCTCAGCTCACACCTCCGGGTACGCCACAGAGAAACGGTGTGTCGGAACGGAGGAATAGGACCTTGTTGGACATGGTCCGGTCTATGATGAGCAAATCGGATTTACCATTGTCATTCTGGGGATACTCTCTAGAAACTGCAGCTTTTACACTTAACAGGGTACCATCAAAATCCGTAGACAAGACACCACATGAGATGTGGACCGGGAAGACTCCCAGATTGTCTTTTCTAAAGATTTGGGGTTGTGAAGCATTTGTCAAGCGACTTATGTCAGACAAGCTTACACCTAAGTTGGATAATTGCATATTCGTGAGATATCCGAGGGAAACCTTGGGATATAGCTTCTACAACCGGGAAGAGAACAAAGTGTTTGTTGCTCGGAATGGGGTTTTCCTTGAGAAAGAGTTTCTCAGTCGGGAGGCCAGTGGGAGGACGGTCCGACTCGAAGAAATTCGAGGACCACTTGGGGAAGGCTCGGCTGGTGATGAGATCATACCGGAGTCAGTCAGGGAACCCGTAGTGGAAGCGGCATCGGAACCACGGAGGTCGAAGAGATTGCGCAGAGTGCGCGATGTATTGTTGCTAGAAAGCGACGAGCCGGCCACATATGCAGAAGCGATGGTGAGCCCAGATTTCGAGGCATGGCTGGAGGCCATGAGATCCGAGTTAAAGTCCATGGGTGAGAATCAAGTCTGGGACTTGGTTGATCGCCGCCTGGCGTAACAGCCATTGGTTGCAAATGGGTCTTTAATAAGAAAACCGATGTGGATGGAAATGTTCAGATCCACAAAGCTCGGCTTGTCACTAAGGGTTATGGACAAGTTCAAGGAATTGACTACGAGAGACTTACTCGCCGGTAGCGATGCTGAAGTCGGTGAGGAACATACTAGCTATAGCTGCATATTTCGATTACGAGATATGGCAGATGGATGTCAAGACGGCTTTCCTTCACGGAAATTTAACCGAGGACATGTATATGATACAGCCCGAGGGTTTTGTAGATCCAACTAGCGCTAGTAAGGTATGCAAGCTCAAGAGATCCATTTATGGGTTGAGGCAAGCATCTCGGAGCTGGAATATTCGTTTTGATGAGGTCGTCACTGGTCCCGGTTTCATCAAAAGCGAAGAGGACGCTTGTTTATACAAGAAGTTAAGTGGGAGCTCGATAGTGTTTTTGATCTTGTATGTGGATGACATATTGTTGAACGGGAACGATATTTCGATGCTGAACTCGGTCAAGGAGTCATTGAATGGCAAGTTTTCGATGAAAGACCTTGGTGAGGCAGTGTATATTTTAGGCATTAAGATCTATAGAGATAGATCGAGGAGGTTGCTCGGCTTAAGCCAGAGCACGTACATAGATAAAGTGTTGAAGCGGTTCAACATGAGTGAGGCGAAGAAAGGGTTCTTGCCACTCTCACATGGTATAAGGCTAAGCGACACTCGGAGTCCTTCGACATCTGATGAGTGAAGCAGGATGAGTAGGATTCTGTATGCCTCGGCAATCGGATCCATCATGTACGCCATGATATGTACAAGGCCTGATGTTGCTTTTGCAATAAGCCTAACAAGCAAATACTGTGCCAACCCGGTGAGAGTCACCGGGCAGCAGTAAAGACTTTTTTGAAGTACCTGAAAAGGACTAAAGAGATGTTCCTAGTTTATGGAGGTGAGGAAGAGTTCGTCGTAAGGGGTTATGCCGATGCTAGTTTCCAAACCGACAGAGATGATTGTCGATCACAGTCCAGATTCGTGTACGTCATGAACAGAGGGGTAGTGAGCTAGATGAGTTCCAAGCAAGATATGGTGGCCGATTCTACCACAGAAGCCGAATACATTGCGGCTTGTGAAGCTGCAAAGGAAGGTGTTTGGATCCGGCATTTTCTGGATGATCTTGTTATTTTCCCAGCCTCGGTAAAACTGTTGGACCTTTATTGTGACAATTCTGGTGCAATCGCACAAGCCAAGGAGCCGAGAAATCACCACAAGGTCAGACACATAGATCAGAAATATCACCTGATATGAAAGATCGTAAAGAATGGTGATGTAGAGTTATGCAAAATTCACCTGGATGCACATGTTGCAGATCCGTTGACTAAGCCGCTTCCACAACCCAAGCATGAGGGGCACGTTAGAGCTATGGGCATTCGATGTCTATTTGATTGACTCTAGTGCAAGTGGGAGACTGTTGGAGATATGCCCTAGAGGCAATCATGTATGATGATATTTCCTATGTGTTTATGAATAAAGATAGTCCTTGGACATTATCAATGATGTCTATCAGCAAGTACATGACTTTTTTGTTGGACTATGCAATGTATGATGATTGTCCTAAAAGGTCCCTAGTCTAAAGGACTGTGTGAACACGGTCGATGGCTTGGTCTCACTAGCCATGGAGCATTGGGTGCTAACCGGATAATATGGACTCGGAAGGATCTGGTCGGATTCGACGTAGTCGGATCCGAGTCGAGATAAGGTCCGAGTCGGACAGACCCAACTATGAGACGTAGCGATATGTCATCTGTGAGTCTCTAGTGCAACATACGTTCTATGTCCAAAGACCGAAATGACGCATGCACTCGGGATGGTGACAGACTTGCTTTGGGCCGACCAAACGCTACTCCGTGGATCGGGTAGTTACGAATGTAGGTTTCGAGCTTGTCCGCACTCCATCTGCGAGACATGGTCGAGCAAGATGGTATTTGCCCCTCCGGTTAGGAGAGATATACTCTGGGCCCCTCGTGTGATCCGACCAGGATAAGCATGTCCATGCGACAAGGATTATGAGATAATCCGGTTTGTGGTCGGCATCACTGGAACGAGAAAGAGGTCGGGCTAGCACAAGGATGACAGACTCGCCTTGATCCCGACAACATATATTGTGTGGCAAAAGGAATGGAAGTGTGATGTACAGGTTCGCCAACCGGCTTCATTGTCTGCTTGGTGGTCGGCACGCCTTGCTAGAGGCCGCTACCAACCATGCAGTTCGGAGGTGATCCGAACTGCGACCAAGCCGGCTTGAACCTAAGGGGTCACGCGCTTAAGGGAAGGAACCTACGAGGTCGGGTCCGAGGACACTAGTCGGATGTGATCCGAGCTGTATTCGGATTGTGGCCGAGTGGACTTATGGGCTTTAGGGTTCGTGCGAGGCCCAAGTGTTGAGCCCGCGACGGACGCCTATATAAAGTGGAGGTGCCGCACACTCATGAGGTTGATCACTTCGGCGTTGTCACTAGGGTTTGCATGTGTTGCGAATAGCCACCTCCACTCGCCGCCGACTGTGTGATCGGACCTAGCAGACCGCCGCATGGTGTTCCTCCTGCACGTGCGGATACCGTTAGAGGTGGTGCACTTGCGCCGCTCCGGCAAACTTGTACGTGGGATCCGACGACTGGCTGTTTGAGGTAGATCGGACGAGGAGGAGACGATCCACGTGGACGCGCTGCCCCAACTCTTCTTCCGCTGCACGGCACTGCGCGTCTAGTGGTAACAATCTGTGATCCATTCCCGTAGCATGTTCCTGGTTGTTCTGCGCGGGAAAATTTTAATTTGCAGTCGACGCACCCTACCGTAGAACCCAACAAAGAGGTCTCCTAACCAAATAAGTTCACAATTCAAAGCAAATAAGTTTCGAACAAAAGAAGGAGTTCACAAGCGAGCAATAACGACCATGAAAACAAGCTTGTGACTCCCGCCCATGCAAATCTCCGAAGTCCTAATAGATCTCTCTCCCCTTTGGCATAAAACACCAAAAAGGGAAAGAGCAATGCTAACGCCCCTGACGATCGATACACCTCGTCCCATGTCCTCAGCCTCATTATCAGCAGTGGTGCTCTGGAAGACAGGGGCGCTCTCACGATCTGCAGCAGCTGAAGACGTGGCAAGAGCACCTGAGTCATCGTCATCTGTCCACCGACTCTGAGTCGAAATCTACTGATCCTCTGGGTTTATGGTCTTCTCAGACCCCACTGGCAACCTCAATGCTCAAATGCCTCAACATCAGAATCTGGCGACGATGAGCAGCCTTCTCATCGCGATGATCGTCGTACATCTTGTGTTGGATGTCAACCTACAAGCAGAAAGTCCTCTTGAGATTGTTCTTCAATCTGACAACCCAGCTAGGCTTAGCCCTATGCTCCAGCTCAAAGTCATTGTCACTAGAATCAGTAAACACCTCATGATCATCCTAAGTAATCATGGGCTCTAGGTGATTCTTCTTCTTCAGCTTCTTGGCCTCATGCACAATCAATTTGTCAATAGAGGTCAAAGGCACTCCTGGCATACACTCTTCCCATTTGGCATTTAGAAAAGCTATTATGTACAGGCACAAAGTGGGTATCTTCCTGTTGATCACACAATTTTACATCTCCTGCCACAAGAAGTCAGGAACATCAAGAGGAACACCTTTCCCCTTCCTCGTGTGGGTGGCAAGCGTGAGATCCATGAGGTAGTCATAAATCTGGTCCTGATTCCCCACCTTGGGAATGAGAATGGACTGGTAGATGCAATGCATGATGTCATATAGAGGTTGCATGTGCTTTGTGTCACCAATAACACCTCTTACATGAATGTATAGAGGAGCCAATACGATCTTGTCACTAGTCTGATCCTTCCCATGAGGACGAAAGCCCATCGCATCCTCGTTACCAGTCTCACTACTGTTGGGAAACGTAGTAGAAAACAAAAAAAATTATCCTATGATCAACCAGGAACACTATGAAGATGCAATAATGGTTTAGATCAGATCGTTACCAACTCCGAGTTGCAGTGGAAGAAGAAGAGTCGGTGTAGATCGTACTTGAAGTCCCTCAAACCGTCCACAAACGATCCCTCGAACCGAAGACTGAAAGCACGACCTCTCCATAGTTTGCAAGCGTACGATCTTCATGATCCGGCAGCGCTCCGCCGTCCAGAACGAATCGATGCTAGAGATTTACAGGGGGGAGATTAGAAACACATTGGGCTTCTAATTATGAGGACCAGAGAGGATAGATCTAGCTCTAACTGGATCAACTAGAACTAGAACTAGAACTAGAGAACTAGAGGAGTCTCTAAAACTTGTATCTACAAAGGGCCAAATCCTTAAGTATATATAGGTTGGACGAGAGGGCGGGGGAGGGGCGCCACAAGGAGGGAAGGAGCTCCCCTCCTTGCTCCGGCCTAAGGGCGCCACCTTGTTGTTATTGGTCTCCCCTTATTGTATTTCTTAGATTTGTTGATATTTAAATAATTATAAAAGCTTCTTAATCATTATTAGATCCTTTTAATATTAATTTAACATCACCGGAAAAAATTCCCACCTATATATAAATTCCTGGTATACCCGATAATCCCCGAAACCCTTCCGAGAACCCCGAAATGCTTCTGGTTCCTATCGAAACTATTTTGAATATTAATGAAACTATTTCATAAATATTTCCTCATTAATCCCATCCTACTAACACTCAACAGATCGTGATCCCCTTAAGCTTGTGACCCTGTAGGTTCGGTAAAAAATAGACATGAACAAAACCCCTTTCGTTTAATGACCAATAGCGGAACCGTGGACATCCATAACGATCCCTATGAATACATGAATGACATCCGAGTGAACCTTTGGTTATCATGTGATATTCCCTTTGCTTCGCGATACCTTACAAAACCCGAGGTGTCGGTATCCTCTTGAGTCATTCTCATGCTCACTATACTGTTCTCCTTGTTACGGGTTTGTTCTTCTTTCTCGTTGACATGTTCCGGCATCCCCGTGACCTAGTCACCTGTATCTGGCCAGAAGATGATGGATGTCGTCACATCGAGAGGGCCCTAAGAATATCTCTGCATCGTCGGAGGAGCAAATTCCACTCTTGAGCTATCTAGCCCCTTGTCAAACTTTTTGATGAACCTATAAGTTGTCGTTATGATCATCATGTTACAGATGACGTTTGAGCAACCCCAAAATTCATCGTACGGTAAGAAGTGATTACGATACTCTCATGGTATAAGAAACTAAAGCATACGTTTACTCTCTGTGTTATAACGATTGACTTGTGACGATAGTATCTCAAAGTATAACAATCAAGTTGGGTCAATTTGATATGATCATTCTTCTAATGTCATATTCTCAACGTCGTTTTGAGACTACCATTGCACTTAACTATATCTCAAGATCCAGAAAACATGATCACAAACAACACTTGAGCTAGTCCACGCAAGACTAGGAATCAGGTTTTACCGTTTATCATTCTACACTTGCATATGAATTTTGCACTGAATCCACATTCCAGGATCATAGCAATTGTAGCATAGAATATAAACTCTTAATTATAAACATGAAAATATAATAATGCAATATTATTGCCTCTAAGGGCATATTTTCAACAACAATATCCCAGCACAAAACAAAAATCCTTCCAAGGATCCTTGAAGAGCTGATACCTGGTCATCCAGGTAAGTGTGCATGCATCATCAATGCTAAAGTCAATTGTGGCCAAAAACTGAGCAACCAAAGACGGATCAAAGTCACACTGAAACTACATAAGCTTCATCAAGTCAAACTCTTCACATAGAGCACGAGCCTCAGCAAAGTAATCTTGAAGGCCTGGCCTCCTCATGTGCTCAACGTCAATGGAGAACTGCTTGGCAAACTTGTTCTTGTGTGTGCCATAGATCTCAGAGAAGATCCTCTCCTGAATCTCTGACCAAAACTCGGGATTAGTCCAACCAGCGGCACGAGGAGTGGGATAAGTGTTGACACGGCGAAAATAGAAGCCGCCTTCAAAGAGATCGGCGAGGCGACGGATGAATTTTACGGCAAGGACGAGGACGACGTCGCCAGCTCCGTGTCAGTCGTGCCCCGCCGCGACGACGACGAAGCTGGCACGTCCGCGGGCACCGCCGGCAGCGAGGAAGAGTAGAGTATGGGAGGCCGTCGGCGCATGGGTCCCACGAAGGCCACCGCTCCTCCCCCTCCCGTTGAAGCTAAGCTTGGCGGGCTCATCATCGTCAGCTGATTAGCCACTTGCCGGCTTTGCAGAGGCAGATAGCTTCAGTCCCGGGGCTCATGGTCGGCCGATGAGCTGCCGAACATGGGGAACGGGCGCAAGCATCATTAGACTAGTTTAGAATTTGGTTTAGTCGACATTGTAATGCATGTGTCCGGTTTAGATCAAAATCATCTGGTTTGATGTAAAACATTATCCAAGTTTTGATGAAATTCGTCTGGTTTGTTTAAATTTGCATCAAATTTGTTTGTTTCCATTAAATTTCGTTCGAAATGTCTTCGGACATTTACTGCAACAGTTGGATGGCCGGCTCCCGCATCAGTGCTTGCGGACTGATCCCACCGGTCCGTGGACGTATGCCGGCCGCTTCGCCAAGCAGCGATCTGTCAGTCGATGTGTTTGTGTCACTCGTTTTGTCAAAGCTTTTGTGTATTGTTCTTGTCAACAGATACTAACGCTCAACGTATCACGGCTTCCTGGTTTGGTCACCTTTCACCAGTTTTCCGCAAAGAAAGTATTACTCCTTGATCTGAGCAACTCTCTTGATCCTTAACTCCATTTGCATATAGGAGTACTTGCACTACTTCTCCGACGCTACTTTGGAAGGAAAACATGTACAAGAGGGTCCAAACGATATTGCTGCGTCAGATAACAGGATGGGTTTAATTATCTCAGCCTTGAAACAACACTGGCTCCTTGTTACTTGACCGACCACTCCAAGCTCTGACAGGTCGACTTTGTTTTGGTAGCACCGTGCGGCAGGGCAAAAAGACTTCTGTTTGTGGGCTACTCGTGTTGTATGCTTGCAAATGAGCATGATCCCACTAGACAAGAAGAAAAATGGATTTATGCGCCACAGACTCAATGGTAGCAGCATCATTGATCCATTGCTGGCAAACACAAATAAAAATATGCCTTCATGTAAACATAACAATCCCAAGAGCAACATTAAGAAATCTACGGCACAGGCCATGAAAAGACCAAACAGGTTAGCACCCAGCTCTACAAACACATCAGATCTTTAACATTCTTGGAGAGGGGAGCATGGTAGGTTCAGTTGATGCTGGCTACAACGTCGTTGACATCAGGTCCTCTTGAAACTGTCTCCGTGGACAAATACGGAGCCCTCATTCTGCAGTGTGCCAAGAGCTACACGGAGCTGTGTAAAACAAAATCCAGGAATGTATTAGCATGTATATATGTCAGGCCACCAAATCAGGCGAGTAGAAAGGAAGCTTGACTTGTCACTTACATCATGCTGATGAACTTCCATGGAGCTCTGTTTCCTCACTTCTTCCAGCAACTGTGCGGTGATCACAAACAACACTTGGATCAGGACAAGGGCAAATAGCTATGGTATCAGGGCACACAACATGAACTGAAAGGTAAGGCTTCTTTACCTCAGCCATACGCATCGAGGGCCCTCCAAGCTGCATTTTCTCCATGACAAGGTCTCGGATAGCCGCAACAAGATTGTCACGTCTCTGCCTTTCACTTGCGGATACCCCAGTCATGATTAGATCCATATCAATCGTCCCTTTTGTGATCGAAAGATATAATAATCAGGATTGCAAATTAGTGAAATAAGAAGAACAAATGTATGACAAGGTAAAGCAGGTCTAACTGACCTGTTGCATGATCAGTTGCAGATTGCTGCATGGCGACTTCAAGAAGCCTAAAGGCTTCTGTTACATCTCGCACTCCAACCTACCCATCCACAAGGTCAAAAATTTCAGCCTCCAAGACAAAACATAATGAAGATAGTATGAAGCTGAACATCAGTAAACAAACACAAACAACAACAGAGGCTTTCAAGCCCCAAACAAGCTGATCATTAGTAAGTATACAAAGTCAGTAAATAATTTATTACCACTTCCGAAAAACGCATTCGTGCCAGTGCTTCACTAAGACGAATCAAGCTCTCAATTTGCCTAGCTGTTGCTGTGATGACCTGCCCACCAGTTGGAAAATCAGCAATGGCTTATTATAATTAAAAGCATATGAACAAGGCAATACAACTAGACTACCTTCTTTCTGCTACCAGGATTGTTCCCCCTTTGCCTCATTGCAACGTAGCCACGGGTCAATTCTTCTGCAGCTTCATCAGATAACTTTGGCTGAATGTACTTCCTTGCATAGCTGATGTACGCAACTAACGTGGGCAAATCCAAGACCTGGTGCTCAACTACCTGCACAGCAGCATGAATAACCAATAAGGAACTGGATGATCCTAGGACAGTGTTATAATTTGTTACATTCTTGTACTTTTATCAATCTTTGTCAAACGGAGCAGTTTGGTGAAAGCTTCACATATAAAATCTGGGACTTACTTCTGGATTCTCGAAATGCAATGAAACAATATGCTTAGCCAGGCGTCTATCAGTTTGTTCGTCTGCCTTGTCCAAGATCAGATAAATCAGGTCAAACCTGCATAAGAAATACATGACTACGGTTACAGTACTTCTAATTATTTGTCCACGTTACAGTACTTCTAAAGTTCTAATTGTTTGTCCACTTTACGTTGCATGAAGCCATACAACTTACCTTGACAGCAGTGTTGGAGGAAGGTGGATATTGTCAATCACAGAAAGCCTTGGATTGTAACGTGATTCAGATGGATTTGCACATGCTAGGACAGATGTCCTAGCATTCAAAGATGCAATAATTCCAGCCTTTGCAATGGAGACAGTCTGCTGCTCCATCACCTGCATATTTAAGAAACATATTTCGGTAATCATATATTCAATGCAAATTTGGAGGACAGTTCAGCGAAAGGGCAAACCTCATGCAGCATGCTTCGGGCATTATCAGACATCTTATCAAACTCATCAATACAGCAAACACCTTTGTCACTCAAAACAAGTGCTCCACTCTCAAGAACCTAAGATGCACCATGCTGGTTATTAAAGATGCAAGTACATAAGATTTATTATGAAATGAAAGGAATCATGGTCAACTTACAGTTTCACCAGTTTCAGGGTCCTTAGCAACATAAGCAGTAAGGCCAACTGCTGAACTGCCTCTTCCACTTGTGTAAATACCACGAGGAGACAGTTTATGCATGTACTGGAGAAGCTGGGATTTGCTCGTTCCAGGATCACCAACAAGCAAAATATTGATGTCACCTCTGAAGTTAGCTCCAGAAGGAAGCCTCAAAGCATTGCCACCAAAAAGCTAAGCAGTACATAGTATTTAACTATTAGCTTGCGAGATAAACTTCTGAAGGGAAAGATAACATTGCATGAACGTACCTGGCAAAGCAGGCCCCTCTTAACATCATCCAGTTCCCATATGTTTGGAGCCAGTGATCTAGTCAATCTATCATAGATGTCAGGCAACTTTGAAAGCTCTTTTAATTTATCTATCTGCGATCAGAAAAGAAGAGAGTATTAATAAGATTTCCATAAAGTCCAGATCCAAAATATACAAGGACATTGGGACAGACCTTATCAGCGACATGGCCATCTTCAGAAGACTTGCTAGCATTGGTGTTATCAGTATCCATAGAGTCCTCAATATGAAGCCTGGACTTGTCTGTCTTCTTTATGTGAAGGCAATCAATGTATGTCTGATCAAAGAAGGAAATTATTGACAATATGTCAGCACAATTTAAAGCATTTTCAGAAGAGAAAATCATATATAACAAATAGGATAACACTCAATCTCATATCATCTACCTTGAATATTGACTTCACTGTCCTCTGACTTGGCCCGATCCTGATACTCATGGCCCTATATATCCCAGTGATCTATCAAAGGTGCAAAGGCAAAATTAACACTTCCCGACAAACCCACAAGCAAAGATATTATTCAATGCAAACAAAGTTATACTCCTAACCTCAACCCTATCTCCAGGCTTTCCAGCATCAACAAGCTTATCATGCATCAAAACACTGACTGTATGAGGAGTGCCACCTTCTGGTATCTCATCTGGTGTTTCCTGCAACTTTATGATCTGCTTGTCCGCAAATCTAGTTATGAACAATATATTCCATCAAATAGTCAGGATACTGAATCAGTAAAGCATGGTAACAAGACAAAAGAGACTGAATGGAGAATATAGCTACCTGCAGCGGTTATGCACTAGAGTCATAGAGTTTGAGGCTTTACATTGTTCTTTCTGACATATGTGTGGCTCAGTTACTCTCCCTAAAAAGGTAGAATATTGAACATTAGTTTCATGATATAAGAATATAAATAGATGGAACATCAATCACCATATGATTTGATTTGTAACTAGTACTTTCCCTAACTCTGGAAAGGTTAGGGCAGGGACATGAGGTGCTATTTTACCAAGTATTTCGAGAGAAAATGGAAATTAGCCGACAGTTAAAGTGGAGTCTGATCAAAAATAGATTAAGACAAGGGACAATCATAATCATGACAGGTAGTACATACTTTGTACACAACAATATGTCAGCATCTGATGAACAGTAATCGAAATCACAAGAAAAAATTGAACACAAATCAGCATTGTGTGAAACAACTGTCTTACCTCTGTCAACCATGACAGGTTCTGAGTAGAAGCCGCAAACAAGGCAGCGGAACACGGCCTCCTTGAGCTCTGGTATGACTGAGCTGCAGCGAATTATCATACCCTTGATTGACACCATCTTCTCAATATCTGCAACAAAAATAAATAGAACATCCAGTTAAACAATGGGCGGGCACATAATGCTGGAACATCAACGGTCTGGGCACTGGGCACAGGTAATCACCTGACGGGTTCAGATTCCTCAAGCAAATGGATGACTTGAGGTTGTAGATCCTGGTCTGAATGTGCTTCTCAAACAGCGGCTCCATACGCGCTACCAGGTCCATAAGGACGATGTCGAAGATGGCAAGCACTTCGAGCGGGTAGCGTACCATCTTGCCGTATAGGTCGGGATCGTGGTCGAACACGTCGTGTGCGTCCACATCGAGCGACTCGCCACCCTCGAGCTCGAGGATGCGGTGGATGGCGCGCATGTACTTGCCCTCGTCCATGACAGGGTCGACGCGGCCGGCGTCGCGGGGTCCCGGAAGTGGCGCAGAAACCGTAGAATGGCAGCGTTCACGTCCTGCACGCTGATATTGGTGCCCCAGACGAAGACCGGGGTGGCATCGGCGCCGACGCCGCCGCCGTCGGTCTCGGGCGTGTCCTCCTCCCCGGCTTCGGAGGACAGCGGGACGTCGTCGGTGGACATGGGAGTGGACGGGGTTGGCGGAAACCGTCCGGTCCAGCTTTGGCGCTGCCGGGCTGCGCCAGCACCGGACGGAGTGCGCCGGCCCGGCGGCGGCGGCGTCTCGAACCCGCCGAGGGAGGGAGACGAGGTGGGGCCGCGGCGAAGGCGGCCGCTGGCGCGGCGAGCGGACTGGGGAGGGGATGAGTTGGTGGCCGGGAGCGGGCTTGACGGGCGGACATCCGGCGACGACGCAGCTGCAAAGTCAGCAAATACGATAAGATTTTCGCCGCGCGCATCGTTAGGTCAGTGGAGAAATAACGCGATCTTTGAGAAGAGAGCTGGCGATTGGATCTTACAGTAGGGAGAGTTGCTGTTTCCGCCGCCGTTGGACGCCATGGCTTGCGCGCAGAGAGAGGCGAGAGAGGGAGAGAGACGAGGGTTGGGGTGGAGATGAGCGGGAGGGGCAGGGGCTGGGGTAAATGGCGGGAGGCGGCGGCGGGAAGAGGGGAATGGCGGGAACAGATGCGGCGTTTCCCGCCAAGTGATGGGGTGGCAGTTTATGGGCTGCCCCTGTGTTACAAAATGGGGAATGTCAACTGGACCGACGATAAAGGAGAGCTCCACATTGGGCCGGCCCATCGCGCCGCTGGAGAGGGGAGAGAGTCCGAACAGGTTCTTCCAAGCAATTGAAAAAAATGTTGAGCAAGTGTTCGAAAAATGTTAAACTTGTATTTAAAAACTTTTAAATGTATATAGAAAAATGTTAACATGTATTAAAAAATGTTAAACTTGTCTTTGAAAATGTTAAATGTGTATAGAAAAAATGTTAACCATGTACTAAAAATGTTAAACCTATATTCGAGAAATGTTAATCAAGCATTTGGAAAAGATGTTTATAGAAAGAAAATTGACCATGTATTCAAAAATATGTCAATTTTCTATTTGGAAAATGTTAATCAAGCATTCAAAAAGTGTTAGAAATATGTATGTAAAAACCCATGTATTCAATAAATGTGAATCTTCTATTGGAAAAATGTTAAATGTGTATTAGACAAATGTATTAGTCATATACTTGAAACTGTTTATAGAATACAGTGAAACCCACAGAGAAAACAAAAGAAACTCAATAGAAAACGAGAAAAGAAGCAAACAAAAGCGAGAAAAATGAGGAAAGAGAAAGAAAAGAAAAAAGCTAGTGAAAACCGAGAAAAACCAGAATTTTTTTTGATCATGTACATAAAAATGTTAATCAAACATTTGAGAAAAATGTTGAACAAGTATTTGAAAAATATTAATCAAGCATTTAAAAAATGTTAGATGTGTATAGAAAAAATGGTAACCATGTATTCAAAAAAGTTTGAACAAGTATTTGAAAAATGTTTAATGTTTAGCGTGTATTAGAAAAATGCATTAGATATATTCAAAAAATGTGTAGAAAAACAATGAAACCCCAAGGGAAAACACAAGAAAAACAGATGAAAACAAGAAAGAAACAACCAAAACCGAAGAAAAATGAAGAAAATGGCAAAAAGGAAAATAAGCTATTGGAAACTGTGAAAGAAATAAAAAAAGAAAGAAAAAACAAACAAAAACGGAGAAAACAAGAAAAAAATGAAAATACTATGGATACCCGGGTTGTTTTGTTCAAGTTGATCGCACCCTAGTAGTGCAACATGAATTCGATGACTACTTAGTGGCCAGCAGCACTGTGCCCTAACCAGGAGGTCATAGGATCGAATCCCGCTCGGTCTCCCATGTCTCAGGAGTCCATCATATATATCTCAGAATACTTTTCTAATGGACGAGAATTAAACATGTCATGGCTATCTATCGCCCGTACTCTTTCTTAATACGTCTCGCCTATTAGGAACGCCCAAAACTGTAGTTGCACGCGAGTTTGTTTTCCCTTAACTGTTTTGCATCGGTTTTCTTTGGGTTTTATTTTCTATTTTTTCAAAAATCTTTATTTATTCTTTCTTTTTTCCTTTCTACCTATTTTTATTTTTTATCAACACATGTCTAATTCTTCATACATATTGTACATTTTTTCATATGCAACATGAACAGTTATTTTATATAAACATTTTTCAAATACATGATCAACATTATTTCAAATATATGTTTTGATATCTACTTTTGCATACACATTGTAACTTCTTTTATAAATTTAAAACAGTTTAATATTTTTCAAGTACATGATTAATATTTTTCAAACACATGCTTTGAACAGTTTTTTAAATACGTGTTAAACTTTTTTTGAAGCATACATTGAAACATTTTTTATAATACAAAAAATTAAACTACGCAAACATTTTTAGATTGTACAAACATTTTTTTTAAATTAAATGTCAAGAACATATTTTTTGAAATGCGTAAATGTTTTTCTAAATTGTGACATACATTTATTTGTATGGCATGAAACATTTGTTTTGTGAATTATTCCGACATGTTTTACTCCCCCCATTTCTTTTTACTCCGTGCTCGTTTGAAGTCAAACAAAAAATATTGACATGAACATCATTAGATATTGTTATTTATTAGGTATTGTAGATACTGATATTTTCTAATATAAAATTGGGCAAACTTTAAAAAAAATTGACTTCAAACAAATATAATACGCATAAACGAAGTTCTCACGACGGTGCGACGGTGTGATGGAGGCCGACTTGCAGGGGAGGGGGGAGGGCTCTAGTGCCAGATGAGCTCCCAACCTTCATTTTTTTCCATCTCCAAGGAGGGCGTGCCATAGTTGGCTCAGGGATATAATGTGAAGGAGAGAAAGGTCAAAATATTAGTTGCCACTTATCAATGATAGTGGTGGCTAGAATCGCTCGACATTTGATCTTTTGTTTTCGCAAATCTAGGAATGGGCAACTTCTCCAACTTCTATATGTTTGTATTAGGAGGGCTGCGATCTCGATTTCGACTTCAGAGTTTGGACGTTCGGCCCAACTCCACCCACGGGAGGAGCTAGGAGGTGGAGTGTTGCCGAACAAGCCCTTACTCGGTGTTTGACAAAGAAAAGTTACTCAAGAAAGTAAGAAAAATCGAGTTAGACAAGCAAGACTACCATTAATTATTCATCGTCAAATCAGATGCATGCTAAAAGTAGAGAAGTTCCTTGCAGCAAACATTTTAATAGCATAGATTTGTATAGCATCTTGCAAGGACGATATCCCTGGACATGTTGCAATAGTGATGTTCGTAACTTAATACCGAAAAAGGTTCGCGCCCCACTTACAAGGACAAAATCCCTGGACATGTTGTAATAGTTGTGTTGTGGTCAGCATGCAACTGCACACACACACCACGCGGTACCACAACATACGCACCCAAGATAGATACAAAGGTAGAAACAGCTATGAAGCCCCCTACTACTCCAAGCAATCTACAAGTAAGAAGAGAAAGCACCGCCTGAAGCCTTGAGGAGCCTCCACCGTGAACAGGTCACCGCGAAGAGAAGCCATGTATGACAATCTGGGTGCTTGAAGGCAGTGCGTTCACGAAGGATGCGTCACCGTAATGCCGCCATCGCCTGATCCGGGATCGGGGTTCCCCTGGTGCGAGAAGGGGGCCAAAGTGTTGGGAAACATAGTCGAAAACAAAAAAATCTCCCAGGAACAATATGAAGATGCATATAGGGTTTGGATCAACGATCATTACCAACTCCGAAGTGCAAGGGAAGTAGATGAGTCGGTGTAGATTGTACTTGGAGTCCCTCGAACTGTTGATGACGATGCCGCGAACTGCCCTCGAACGGAAGATCGAAAGCACGACCTCTCTTCTTGGTTGCAAGAGTACGGTCTTCATGATCCGGTAGCGCTTCGCCGTCTAGAGTGACTCTGGAGTGCAGCGGAAGTAGACGACTCGGTGTAGGTCGTACTTGGTGTCCCTCAAACCATTGATGACGATCCCTCGAACCATCCATGAACAATGCCTCAAACAGAAGACTGAAAGCATGGCCTCTAGACTTGTTGCAAGCGTGTGGTCATCATGATGCGGCAGCGCTTCGCCGTCCAGAGCTTAATAATCACCAGAGAATTGGAGGGAGGAGATTAGGACCACAATGGGATTCTAATTACGAGGATTAGAGAAACTAGGTCTAGCTCTAATTAGTCAAATAGGACCAACTAGAACTATACTAGATGAACTAGAGAAGGCTCCAAAAGTTGTGTCCCAAGGGCAAAATCCTCTAGTATATATAGGAGCCCATTCCACACACACCATGCGGTACAAGGGGGGAGGGAGGAGGGGCGCCACAAGAGGGAGGAAAGTCCCTCCCTTGGCCGGCCATGGAGGAGGGGGACTCCCCCTCCTCTTTCCATGGGGAGAAGGGGGCACCACCCTTCTTGGGCCCAAGTGGGCCAAGTAGCGTTCCACTACTTGGCCTTTTAAGGCCCGTTCATATTAAATTAAATATAAAATACTCCTATCAATTAATAAAGCCTTTTATTATTATTAATTTAAGATCACTAGAAACATTTTCCACCTATATATTATTTATCGGTAATACCCGGTATTGCCCGATAAACTCTGAAACCCTTCCGGTGACCCCGAAACGCTTTCGGTTCCTCTTGGAACTATTCCGAATATTAATGAAAGAATTCCACAAATAAATCCTTGGTATTCCTACTAACACGGCAGATCATGATTACCTTCAGCTTTTGAACCCATAGGTTCGGTAAAACATAGACATGAATGAAACCCCTTCGGTCAATGACCGATAACGGAACCGTGGACGTCCATATCGATCCCTATGATTACACGAATGACATTCGAGTGAACCTTTCGTTATCACGTGTTTTTCCCTTTGCTTCAAGATACTTTACAAAACCCAAGGTGCATCGGTATCCTCTTGAGTCATACACATGCTCGCTATACCGTCATCCTCGTTACCAGTTTTGTTCTTCTTTCTCATTGACATGTTCCGACATCCCCGTGACATAGTGATTGATACGTCTCCAATGTATCTATAATTTTTGCTTGTTCCATGTTGTTATATTATCATTCTTGGATGTTTTCCAATCATTTTATAACAACTTTATATCATTTTTGGGGGACTAACCTATCGACATAGTGCCCAGTGCTAGTTGTTGGTTTTTGGTTGTTTTTTACTTTGCAGAAAATCAGTACCAAACGGAGTCCAAACACAGGAAACTTTTTGGAGATTTTTTTGGACCAGAAGACATCCAGTGGGCCAAAGAAGTACCAGAGGGGGGCTCCGAGGGGAGCACAACCCACCAGGGCACGTCTGGTGACCCAGGCGCACCCAGGTGGGTTGTGCCCGCCTCGGTGGCCTCCCGCACTGCCTCTTCGCCATATAAATCCCCAAATATTCCAGAAACCCTAGGGGAGTCGAAGAAACACAATTCCAGCCGCCGCAAGTTTCAGAACCACGAGATCCAATCTAGACACCATCACAGAGGGGTTCATCATCCTCATTGATGCCTATCCCATGATGAGTGAGTAGTTCATCATAGACCTACGGGTTCGTAGGAAGTAGTTAGATGGCTTTCTCTCTCTCTCTCTCTCTCTCTCTCTCTCTTGATTCTCAATACAATAGTCTCTTGGAGATCTATTTGATGTAACTCTTTTTGCGGTGTGTTTGTTGGGATCCGATGAACTTTGAGTTTATGATCAGATCTATATCCATGACTATTATTTGAGTCTTATTTTGATATCTTATATGCATGATTATTTATACCCTCGTATTTCTTCTTCGAATCTTTGGTTTAGTTTGGCCAACTAGATCGATTTTTCTTGCCATGGGAAGAGGTGCTTTGTGATGGGTTCAATCGTGCAGTGTTCTTTCCCAGTGACAGAAGGGGCAGGAAGACACACATGTATCGTTGCTATTAAGGATTACAAGACTGGGGCTATTCCTACATGAATAGATCTCGTCTACATCATGTCATCGTTCTTATTGCATTACTCCGTTTCTCCGTGAACTTAACACACTAGATGCATGCTGGATAGCGGTCGATGCGTGGAGTAATAGTAGCAGATGCAGGCAGGAGTCGGTCTACTAATCTTTGACGTGATGCCTATATACTGAACATTGCCTTGGATATCGTCATAACTATTCAATTTTCTATCAATTGCCCAACAGTAATTTGTTTACCCACCGTGTGTTATTTCTTGAGAGAAGCCACTAGTGAAATCTACGGCCTCGGGTCTATTCTTTATCATATTTGCTTTGAGATCTGTTGTTATTTGCTTTCCTTTTCAGATCTATTATTCCAAAAACCCAAAAATAACTTGCTGCACTTTTTATTTGCATCTTTTATTTCGCATTTTATCGAGATCTATTTATCCAATCTACACAATTTTTCATCGCGTCAACTTGACAATCTCTGGTGCCGTTACCCGAAAAAGGGATTGACAACCCCTTATAAGCGTCAGGTTGCAAGTATTTGTTTTTTGTGTGCAGGTGCCATTTACATAGTGTTGCTTGGTTCTCCTACTGGATTGATGCCTTGGTTGCATAACGGAGGGAAATACCTCCTGTAGCTGTGCTGCATCATCCCTTCCTCTTTGGGGAAATACCGGCGTAGTTCAAGCGACATCAGAAGAAGGAATTTACATATGGGGAGACATCATCAACATCTATCCGGTTCCTAATCACAAATCTCATCTCCTTGCAATTTACATTATTTGCCATTTGCCTCTCGTTTTCATCTCCCCCACTTCTAAAACGTTTTTGCGAAAAGCACAAAAATATTTGCTTTTTTTTCCTTTGCCTTTTTCTTGTTTGCCTCTTTGCTTTTATTGCCATGCATCTTCCATTTGCTTACATCTTCACTTCCTAAAAATCTATTGATATGGATCCTCATCCACTTGCTAACCTTTTTAAAAGATCCAATTATGATGAACCAATTGATAGTGAATTGATCACTAGATTATCTTTATGAATTTTTGCTTGAGATTCATGAATCTGAAAATTGTGATGAAGTGTTAAACGAAGAAATTTATAAAGTGATTCATGATAGCTCCTTGAATGAAAAGCATGATTGCAATGATGTTATTATAAATTCTATTAATGTCAATTGTGTTAGTGATATGCAAAACCCCAAGCTTGGGGATGCTTGTTTTATTATGTCCACTACTTATTGCAATGATCGTGATTGGGGTGACAATGATTCTTATGATCTTGAAAATTTATTTAAACCTCATGATGAATATGCTTGTGATAATATTAAAAGTGGATTCGGAAGAGTGACAACTTTAGCTAAAAATAATCCCACATATTTGGAGAATGTTCAATTTTATGAAATTTTTGATAAAAGTGGGCTTGGAGAGGTCATGACTTTATTTGATGATAATCCCACTATTTTGGAAGAGTGTCAACTTTGCATGCATGTGGATCATGAAGAGAATATTTTATGTGTTAGTTATATTATTGAATTTGATTATGATCCTACATGTAATTATTATGATAGAGGAAAATATGGTTGTAGAAATTTTCATGTTACTAAATTATCTCTCATTATGTTGAGATCACCAATGTTTTATTCCTTTTCTTTGCATATGCAAGATGTTTCTTGTCTTGATAATTTGTTTGCTTATAAAATTCCTATGCACAGGAAGTATGTTAGACTTAAATGTGTTTTTCATATGATTTGTGATGTTCTCTTTGTGTTTCAATTCTTATCTTTCGTGTGAGCATCGTTGAAATATTAAGCCTATCTTAATGGCTATAAAGAAAGAGCTTGTTGGGAGGCAACCCAATGAATAAAATTTATTTTTGCCTTTTTCTTTCTGTTCTTGAGTGTTCACACATTTATTCTACTCTTATGATTGTGTTTTTTATGTTTTAGTTAGTGTTTGTGCCAAGTAAAGCCTTTGGAATCATGTTTGGTGATAGTTGATTTGATCTTGTTGAAAAACAGAAACTTTTGCGCCCAGTAGCAGAATTGATGTGCTTTGCTGGAACGTAATAAAATTCTGATTTTTTTACAAAATATTGATATAAAAAATTGCCTAAGTTTTCCTAATTTCATAATTTTTGGAGTTACATAAGTATTCGAAGTTTTTAGATTACTACAGACTGTTCTGTTTTTGACACATTCTATTTTGTTTGCATGGTGTGCTTATTTTTATGAATCTATGGATTGTATTGGATGGTATAAGCCATGGAAAAGTTAGAATACATTAGATATAATGCAAAAATAAAATATGAATGGGTTTGCAACAGTACTTAGAGTAGTGATTTGCTTTTTTATACTAACAGATCTCACGAAGGGTTTGTTGAGTTTTGTGTGATTGAAGTTTTCAAGTTTTGGGTGAGATCACGATGGATGAAGTAATAAGGAGTGAAAAGAGCCTAAGCTTGGGGATGCCCCGAGAAGGCATCCCCTCTTTCTTCTATCGACCATCGGTATTTTACTTGGAGCTATATTTTTATTCGTCCCATATCATGAGTTTTGCTTGGAGCATCTTGTATTATATGAGTCTCTGCTTGTTTTGCTTTTTAGTTTGTGTCATCTATCCTTGCTCGACACACCTATTTGAGAGGGCCAAAATTATGCTATGATTTGTTAGAATTGCTCTTTGTGCTTCACTTAATTTTTTTTAGCTATGGAATTGCTCTAGTGCTTCACTTATATCTTTTTGAGCATGGTGTGCTTTAATATTTTTGAAGAAATGCTCTCATGCTTCACTTAGATTTATTTGAGAGTTAGTAAATTTTTGGAGAAATTCTCTCATGCGTCACTTATATTATTTTAAGAGATGAAAAATTTTATGCTCATGTTCTTCACTGAAATTTGTTTGAGCTATCAAAAGCAACTTATGAAATTAGTCCCAAAGTGATAGATATTCAAGAAGGATATAATAAAAACTTTCATGAAGATCATTGGACAAAATAAACTTGATTCTTTGTAATAGTTTTGCGATATGATGATAGTGATATGTGAGTCATGTTGGTGAGTAATTATGCTTTAGTAAGAATATTGGTGTTAAGGTTTAGGATTCCCTATGCAAGCACGAAAGTCAATAGTTATGCAATGAAATTACATCCTACTTGTGGTGCATTATTCGGTGTTAGTTATGCTTAATGCTCACTTATGTGATTTTTCGTTTCTTGGTTGGTTGCTTCTCAATATATTTGCTAGCCTCCACTTGTACTAAGTAGGAATACTACTTGTGCATCCAAAATCTTTTAACCCTATTTTGCCATATGAGTCCACCATACTGATGTCTACTACGCAACTTTATTCTTGTAGACTCATGTTGGGCCTCCAAGCGCAGAGTTTTGTAGGATAGTAGCAATTTTCCTTCAAGTGGATGACCTAAGGTTTGTCAACCCGTGAGAGGTGTAGGATGAAGATGGTCTCTCTCAAACGATCCTGCAACCAAATACAAGAAATCTCTTGTGCCCCCAAAACACCCAATACAATGGCAAATTGTATAGGTGCACTAGTTCGTTGAAGAGATGGTGATAAATGTGTAATATGGATGCTAGAAATATATTTTTATAATCTGAATAAATAAAAACAGCAAGGTAGCAATTAGTAAACGGGCACAAAAACGGTATTGCAATGCTTGAAAAAAGAGGCCTAGGGTCCATACTTTCGCTAGTGCAATTTATCAACAATGCTAACATAGTTGGATCATATGATTATCCCTCAAAGTGCAATAAAGAATCACTCCCGAGTTCCTATTAGCGGAGAACAAAAGATAGGAATTGTTTGTAGGGTAAGAAGCCACCTCAAAGCTATTCTTTCCGATAAATCTATCCTAGAGTTCGTACTAGAGTAATGCAAGCTATTCTTTCCGATCGATCTAATCAAGAGTTCGTACTAAGATAACACCAAAGCAAGTTCATATTCATAATACTCAATCCACACAAAGAACTACAAGGAGACCCCAAAGTTTCTACCGGAGAAAAACGTGCATCAACCCATATGCATAGATTACCCCAATATCACCGCGGGAATCCGCGAGTTGAATGCCAAGACACATATCAAGTGAATATTCATACCGAAAGATATATATCATGTGTTCTCATCTCTGAATATTCAATCCGACAAGACAAAACTTCAAAGGGTAAAGATTCAATTCATCATAACAAGAGTATAGAGGGTAGAAACATCATATGATCTGACTATATTAACAAAGCCCGTGATATAGATCACGAGAGAGAGAGAGAGAGATTAAACACATAGCTACTGGTACAAACCCTCATCCACGAAGGTGGACTAATCCCTCCTCATTGTGGTGGCCGCCGAGATGATGAAGATGGCCACCGGAGATGATTCCCCCCTCCGGCAGGGTGCCGGAACGGGTCTAGATTGGTTTTCGGTGGCTACAGAGCTTGCGGCGGCAGAACTTCTGATCTAGGGTAACCCCCGAAGGGTTTAGGAGTATTTGGGAATTTATGTGCAAAGAGGGGGTGCGGGAGGCCACCGAGGTGGGCACAACCCACCTGGGCGCGCCAGGGGGCCTGTAGCAAATCACCAAAATTATGATTAAACATTGCATACTAATTGCCTCTGCATATTTAATACTCCTATCCTCAAATAGAATCATTAAACAAGCAAACATATGCAAACAATGCAACCATAACAGCAATCTGCCAAAACAGTACAGTCTGTAAAGAATGCAAGAGTATCAATACTTCCCTAACTACAAAAATTATGAAAATCTACCAAACTGTAGATAATTTATCAAAGCTTAATTTGCAAAAAGTTTCAACACACACTCTGACGTTTCTAGGGAATTTTTGCAACAACGATAAACTTTCTGTTTTCAAACAGCAACATGAAGACTTGTAAAACAAGCATGGTAAAGGCTATCCTTGACATTTTTATTGAAATAAAAGATGCAAAACATTATTCTAAATAATAGCAAGCAAATCCTAACAAATAAATTGACGCTCCAAGCAAAACACATATCAAGTGACGAATGAAAACATAGTTCCAAGTGAGGTTATCGATAATGTTGGAGACGAAAGAGGGGATGCCCTCCGGGGCATCCCCAAGATTAGTTGCTTGGATCTTCCTTGGATATTACCTTGGGGTGCCTTGGGCATCCCCAAGCTTAGGGCCTCGTCACTCCTTATTCTCCTCATATCAATATCTCACCCAAAACTTGAAAACTTCAATCACACAAAACTTAACGGAACTTTGTGAGATAGGTTAATATGATAAAGAGCAAACCATTTCACTTTGGTACCGTCAAAGACAAGATTCACAATTATTTCCACACCATGCCTACTGTAGCATATCATTTCCACAATTTATATTGAGCAATATAAGCCATAGAAACTAGAAAGCAAGCATACTATGCGTTGGAAACATAATCTGTCAAAAACCGAACAGTCTATAATGATCTGGATAACTACCATACTTCTGCTACTCCAAAAATTCTGAAACAATTAGACCACGTGAGCAATTTTTATATTAAACTCATGCAAAAAGAATCAACTCAAAATAACTCTTCTGTTAAAAATTAGACCTATTTTCATGAGCGCAAAAGTTTTTGTTTTTCAGCAGGGTCAAAACAACTATCACCCAACATGATCCCGAAGGCTTTACTTGGCACTTTATTGAAACAAAAGCAATAAAACATGATCAATACAGTAGCATAATCATGTGAACACACAAAAATATTAGGTAAAAGTGTTGGGTTGTCTCCCAACAAGCGCTTTTCTTTAATCCCTTTTAAGCTAGGCATGATGATTTCAATGATGCTCGTATAAAAGATATGAATTGAAACACAAACAGAGCATCATGAAGCACATGTCAAGAACATTTAAGCCTAACCCACTTCCTATGCATAGGGATTTCGTGAGCAAACAACTTATGGGAACAAGAATCAACTAGCACAGGAGGGCAAAACAAGCATAACTTCAAAATTTTCAACACATAGAGAGGAAACTTGATATTATTGCAATTCCTACAAGCATAAGTTCCTCCGCCATAATAATTTTCAGTAGCATCATGAAGAAATTCAACAATATAACCATCACATAAAGCATTCTTTTCATGACACCCACATAAGCAAGTTTCTTCTCATCAATAGTAGTGGGAGCAAACTCAATAAAATAACTATCATGAGAGTGAAAATTCAAATCATGATGACAAGTTTCATGGTTATCATTATTCAATATAGCATACATGTCATCATCATAATCATCATAGATAGCAACTTTGTTATCATAGTCAATTGAAACCTCTTCCAAAATAGTGGATTCATCATTAAATAAAGTCAAGAACTCTCCAAATCCACTTTCATAATTATCACAATAAGATTCAACACCCTCCAAAATAGTGGGATCATGTGACGCCCCCGATTCAGTCATACACTAATCATACACGTAAACGTGTACGATCAAGATCAGGGACTCACGGGAAGATATCACAACACAACTCTAAAAATAAAAGAAGTCATACAAGCATCATAATACAAGCCAGGTGAAAGAACATGCGGTGCCCCCATGTTTGGTTTTGGTAATTGATGACAATCTCTATGGACTAATGGTTATCTTGAGTTATATTTGAAGGATCTGTCCATAGGCTTTTCTTGAATTCCATGTGTTGGTTTCAAGGAGTTTAGGAGTTGACCAAGGTGCTACTAAGGAATTATCCAAAGATCGGTCATGTGAGTGTTGAGCTTATTACAAGCATGTCTTGAAGAATAAGATTGTGTGATCATTCATGTCCACCTTCAAGACATCATCCAAATGAAGAGAGTTGGAAAGATTCAACACACAAAGCGCACAAGATGTACCGAGGGATCAAGTGATCCCATGGTATGGTAAGCATTGTCCATTACGCTTTGTGTGCTAACCCATGGTCTTCGTGAGAGTTCTTTGTGGGGTTAGGTTGCGGTGTGCAAGTTCAAGTGATGCATCACGAAGAGATCAAGTGCTTGAAGCTTGCCGTCCATTGTGGTGACAATGGACTTGTGAAGATGAGCGGAAGAGGCTCACCCACAGTAGAGTATGGGGGAGCAATCAACTAGTCTTCATCCCGCCAACGCAATCAAGAAAGGTGGTCCAACTTGACGGAGTCAAGATCGTCATCATCTAGCTCAAGTGGACCATGTGCAAGGCAAAGGTTTGCCCTTGATAGGTTTTCTATTTTACCGGTCTCATGGTAGTTGTGGGAGACCGGGTTATAGGATCGTTTCCCGTACTATCAAGTGGGGCTCTCGATGAGTTGCTTGATCGTATCGTTCGTAGAGAGCTCAAACCATTGCATCTTTGCATCATCTTTATTGGTTCTTGTTTGGTTCTTCTCCTTGTGAGATTTGGAGTTTTTGATCATGTTCATGACAAGCTCGAGTTCATCGAAAACGGAGTTCACATGCATCTTCTATGATGTTTTCGATGTTGGAGGGTATGCCGGTTCTTCTCTGTTGGAGGTGTCACTCCTTTGTTTGCTAAGCATACCTCCCCTGCCTCTTCTTACTATAACAAGCTTGAGTTTGCTCAATTCGGAGCTCATTTGCAGAAGTTATGGCAGTTCTAGTTTCCTTGGAGTATTCTTTGTTTTCGCCGTAGTGGCTTAAGGCTGGCGCCAGCGGTAGTACCGCTCCCAGAGCGGTAGTACCGCTTGTGGTCTTCGGCCGCAGTACCGCAGTGGTTCCGGGCTACTACCGCCTCGATTCGAGACCGTTGTTTTTCGTGTCGGGTTTTACGGTACTAAGTGCGGTAGTAGTGGCGGTAGTACCGCGCCTACTCCCACCAGTAGTACCGCTCTGGGGCCAGCCTTGACCTCCTCGTCGGTAGCAGTAGTATCAGGTGAGAGCGGTAGTACCGCCCTCGTGATAGTACCGCCACCTTAGCGGTAGTACCGCTCTGTCGTGGCTGTTCGGTGGGGTAACGGTTGGATTGGTTCCCCACTATTTAAAGGGTCTTCTTCCCCAATGAACCTTATCCTTTGAGCTCGTGTTCTTCCCCCATTGTTGACCTTCTTGAGCTTGCTAACTCTCAATCCCTCCATGGATTCTTGCTAGTTTTTGAGGGAAAAGAGAGAGAGATCTAGATCCACATTTCCACCAATCACTTTCTCCTCTATGTGAGGGGAACCCCTTGGATCTAGATCTTGGAGTTCTTGGTGTTCTCCTTCTTGTTCTTCCTCTCATTTTCTTCCCTAGCATTAGTTGCTTCGGTGGGATTTGAGATAGAAGGACTTGGGCACTCCGTGTGCCCTTGCCATTGCATTTGGTGCATCGGTTTGAGTTCTCCACGGTGATACATGGAAGTTACAAGTTGAGAAGCTTATTACTCTTGGGTGCTTGGTGCCCTTGAGCTTGTTCCTCTTGGGTGCTTGGGCGCCCTAGACGGTTGGTGGTGTTCGGAGCTCAATCATTGTGGTGTAAAGCTCCGGGCAAGCGTCGGGGTCTCCAATTAGGTTGTGGAGATCGCCCCGAGCAATTTGAAGGGTTCGGTGACCGCCCCAAGGGTTGCCATTTGTATGGGTTCGGTGACCGCCCTCAAGGGTCCCTTAGTGGAATCACGGCATCTTGCATTGTGCGAGGGCGTGAGGAGATTACGGTGGCCCTAGTGGCTTCTTGGGGAGCATTGTGCCTCCACACCGCTCCAAACGGAGATTAGCATCACAAGGGTGTGAACTTCGGGATACATCGTCATCTCCGTGTGCCTCGGTTATCTCTTATCCGAGCCCTTTACTTATGCACTTTACTTTGTGATAGCCATATTGTTTCTTGTCATATATCTTGCTATCACCTAAGTAGTTTTCTTGCTTAGCATAAGTTGTTGGTGCACATAGGTGCCTAGTTGTTGTAGGTTTTGTGCTTGACAAATTAACCGCTAGGTTTATTCCGCATTTGTTCAAGCCTCAACCATAATTATTTTAAAGCGCCTATTCACCCCCCCCCCTCTAGGCGACATCCACGATCTTTCACCAGGGGCCTCAAGGGCTCGAATACAAGTGCTCGATCATAGACAAGTCAGCGGAAGCAACAATATCTGAGTACAGACATAAGTTAAACAAGTTGCCATAAGATGGCTAGCACAAAGCGGGATTGAGATCAAAAGAGGCATGCCTCTTGCACGGGATCCTCCTAAACTACTCACAGTGGTCGCCGGCACTGCGTAGTAGTAGGAACCCTCGGTGTAGTAGGAGTCGTCAAAGGTGGCGTCTGACTCCTGGGATCCAGCATCTGGTTGCGATAACGAGAAGAATGGAAAGGGGGAAAAGAGGGAGAAACACAACCATGAGTACTCATCCAAAGTACTCGCAAGCAAGGATCTACACTACATATGCATGGGTATCAGTGTAAAGGGGCAATATCGGTGGACTGAACTACGGAGTACCAGAATAAGAGGGGGATAGCTAGTCATGTCGAAGACTACGCTTCTGGCAGCCTCCATCTTGCAGCATGCAGAAGAGAGTAGATGGTAAGTTAACCAAGTATCATCGCATAGCATAATCCTACCCTGCAATTCTCTCCTCGTCGCCCTGTGAGAGAGTGATCACCAGGTTGTATCTGGCACTTGAAAGGGTGTGTTTTATTAAGTATCCGGTTCTAGTTGTCATAAGGTCAAGGTACAACTCCGAGTCGTCCTTTTACCGAGGGACACGGCTATTCAAATAGATAAATTTCCCTTCAGGGGTGCACCACATAACCCAACACGCTCGATCCCCTTTGGCCGGACACACTTTCCTGGGTCATGCCCGGCCTCAAAAGACCAACACGTCACAGCCCTACCTAGGCACAACAGAGAGGTCAGCACGCCGGTCTAAATCATATGCGCGCAGGGGTCTGGGCCCATCGCCCATTACACACCTGCACGTTGCATACGCGGCCGGTGAGCAGACCTAGGAACCTCCATTACAAAGGAAGTTGCGTTACGCGGTCCAATCCGGCGCGTGCCGCTCAGTCGCTGATGTCAAGAAGGCTTCGGCTGATACCACGGTGTCGAGTGCCCATAACTGTTCCCACGTAGTTGGTTAGTGCGTATAGGCGGTGGCGGAACTCGAGATCAAATACCAAGATCTCGTTAAGCGTGTTAATTGATGTAACCGCAGACGTCGACCAGGGCCAGGCCCACCTCTCACCTTGGTGGTCTCAACCTGCCCCGTCGCTCCGCCACAAAGTAACAGTCAGGGGCCGTCGGGAACCCAGGCCCACCTCTATCGAGATGGAGCCACCTGTCCTTTCAGCCCCCACATTGGAATCACTTGCGGGTACTCTACGAGCCGACCCGACTTTAGTCACCACATGTATCATATATGTGTGGTATGTATAAACCCGTGATCACCTCTCGAGTGATCACGGCCCGATAGTATAGCATGGCAGACGGACAAGAATGTAGGGCCACTGATGGAATACTAGCATCCTATACTAAGCATTTACGATTGCAGGTAAGGGTAACAAGTATAGCAACAATGACAGGCTATGCAGCAGAATAGGATTAACCGAAAGGAGTAACATGCTACACTAATTTAATGCAAGCAGTAGAGAGAAGAATAGGCGATATCTGGTGATCAGGGGGGGCTTGCCTGGAAGCTCAACCGAGAAGGAGGGGTCGTCAACACCGTAGTCGTACTGGGTAGCAGCGGCATCGGTCTCGGTGTCTAACGAGAGAAGAGGGGGAAGAAACAATAAATATAATGTAAACATAAGCATGACGATGCATGACAGGACAATGAGCGGTGCTAGGTGTGCCCTAACGCGGTAGTAGGTGATACCGGCGAAGGGGGGAAACAACCGGGAAAGTATCCCCGGTGTTTCGCGTTTTCAGACAGATGAACCGAAGGGGGAAAGTTGCATCTTTGCTATGCTAGGGATGTGTGGTGGACGAACGGGCTAAGTATCCGGATTCATCTCGTCGTTCTGAGCAACTTTCATGTACAAAGTATTTTCATTCAAGGTACGGATTATTTTCTATGATTTATCAAAGTTTTATGTATTTTTGAAATTTATTTAATTATTTAAATCGAACATTATCCAGAACAGTGAAAGGTGATGTCAGTATGTCATCACCAGGTCAAACCCAGCTAACCAGAGTCAAACCTGGCCTATGGGTCCAGTGGGACTCACCTGTCATTGAGACAGAGGTGAAATATGATTTGTTTTAGTCTAATTAGGATTAATTAAGTGTGGGACCCATTAGTCAGTGACAGATTAGTGTTTTAATTAACTAATTAGGTTAATTAATCAAGGTTAATTAATTAATTATTTAATATATTTACTATTTTTAAGCTGTTCCAGGGGTGTGGGCCCCGCGTGTCAGTGGCTCATGGCCTTACCGGGCGCGGACGGCATTAGTGTGATTCTGAGCGCACCGTGCTGAAACCCGGCCAAGAGGCCGAGGCCACCGGGCGTGATGGCGTTGGCCGGCGTGGGCGGCAACGGGCGAACTCAGGCGGCGCCGCATAGAAGCGGCAGCGGGCGGCGATGGCGGGCACAGGCGCAATCTGGCGGCAGCAGCGAAGCGGCGAGAGGTAGAATGCGGGTACGCGGTGCGCAACAAAGGGCGGTCCAGGCATGCGGGAGAACGGCGGTGGACACACGCGGACGCACGTGGCCGCGGACGCCAGCGGCAGATGCGGCGGCGTGTAGGCGGCAGCGGAGTGCCGTAGCGGGGCTGCATGGGGCCGTGCAGGGTTGCGGCGGCGTGTAGGCGGCAGCGGAGTGCCATAGCAGGGCTGCATGGGGCCGTGCAGGGTTGCGGCTGGACGAGGAGGGCATGGCCCGGGCGGCGTGGCCGGAGCCGGATGGACACGCGGGCGCGTCACGCGTGCGGTGGGGCAACGCAGGGAGGACGAGGACGGCGCCGTGACGTTCTAGACAGGGAGAGGAAGAGGGGAGGCAGAGGCCGAGGGCCTCACCGGCGTGGCGTAGGGCACGGGGCAGTGGTGCTCGAGGTGGGGGACGGGGACGAGGCGACGCAGGTGAGGCAGTCCGGCGAGGTAATGGTGCCCCAGCAACGGCGGGGTCCAGCGGCGTCGGAGGCGGTGACGGTGAGCGCCGGCAATGGGGTTAGGCGCCGTGCGAACGATTCGGCGCAGAGGGGCGAGGCGAGGGAGTGGGGTTTCGCCCGATCCAGATTGGATTGGGAGGGAGAGGAGGGCGGCGTGGGGAAGTGGGGGAAGTGCGATGGTGGCTAGGGTTTCGGGGATGGGGGATATGGGGAGTGGGGTGTGGGTCGGCCGGTTGTGGCCTAGTGGCCAGCTGGGCCACGACCCAGCAAGGGGCTTTGTTTCTCTCTTTTTTATTCATTTCCTTTTTTATTTTAGTTTCACTTTTATGTTTTCTATTATAGTTTCATTTATTTTAGTTTTATAAAATGCCAAGTTAGCACCTAAATTAGTATCATTAATATAGGCCACTGCCCAACCTGGTTTTGACCCAAAATAAGTTAGTTTAATATTTTTATAATTTAAAGAGCAACTAAAATGTTATTTAGCCACTGTTTTTTATTTACTTTAGGTCATTTAAACATTTTGAAAAGGGTTGGTTCCATAATCAAAAGAATTAGTTAGGGATTATTTGCCACATGATGAACATTTTAGTTTTCATGTTTGAGAAGTTTAGAATTTCACTTGTTATTTGAATTTGAATTTGAACGGGACTTGATTCCGCGAGATTAACAAGAGTAACTGGGGTGACGTGGCATCATTAGCAGAGGGTTACTGTAGCTTAATTATCCGGGTGTCACAATTCTCCTCCACTACAAGAAATCTCATCCCAATATTTAAGAGGGGGACTAAGGGGTAAGGTCTGGTTACAAAATTCTAATGAATCTTCTCGGTCTTGGTTGCTCTTCTCGAAGTGGTCGATCCATTACATTGATGTCTTCATTTTTCTGCTTCAGGTCATCAAGATGAAGTCGGCATCCTTTCTTCGGAAACTCCATCGTACTTACGAAAGAATAAAGGGGGACCATTCTGGGAGAACGGACCTCGGCAAGGTTGACTATCTGATAGATAACATCGGGGAAGGAGGCGGAAAGTAACTGTCGAATTGAAACCTCCGAAAATATTGAGAGCAAAGCAAGGAGGTATTATGGGAAGTTTCGAGCGGGCAGGCAAGCGTTCGATGCCTAAAACATGGCGTGAAAGGGGCTCAAAGCAACGGGAATAAGTATTGTGTCTGATAGCAGAATTGATGATCTCTTGGAAGGTGGCTCGTGAATTACATACGAGGCCACGCGCGAGAAATAACTATGGAAACAGGGAGTGTACAGGAGAGTCAGGTTTCGATCCTATGGAGTTGTGGGTTATGGGCCCACCATGTGGGTTGAAGGTAGAAAGGGCAGTGACATATTGCATGGTCATGATAGTAAGGCATGTCAGAGGGTAGCCTATCAGTTATGTCAGTAACATCGTCTGTACCAAAGACGAGGGACGAAGAGAACCATTTTCACCTTTCGTTGAATGAGGCGGACCAATAGGCACGGTTCTCGTCCATCGGTGGTCACCGGAATGTTTTCAATAATAGTAACAAGGTCTTGCTGACAGAATTGTACACCGAGGTGTTTACATAAGCAGCATAATATTACTGCTTAGATCGTATAGACCTCAAGAAAGGTTAAACCAACCAATGGAAAGGATAATATGATTATCAAATTAAATAGAACAATGGAAAGGAAAATGTGTTTAAACACATATTTCAGGGGTATATCCTTCCCAAGGACAAACAGAGCATGATATCCATGACATGATAGAAGTAGAAAACCATTTAGGTGAGGGGAGAGGAAATTCATGACATTACCCAAACAACAGTGTTTGAATAATTGATAAAGAAAATTTAGCATTGTGCTTCAAATGTTCCTATTGTTGATAGGAGTACCACATACATGCTTCGAGATAGCATTGGCATGGTCTTCAAGCAAAGGTCAGACTTTGGATACACAAAGGATCCATCAGGAACAACTTATAAAATAAGTCTTACGATTTCCTCATGAAAGAATCGCTAAGCTTGCTAAAAAGGAAACTATTACAATAGGCCCTCCGGCCAGGTGTGCTAGGCATGACATCATCTTATCGGGTCATATAAAGACCAATGATATAACTCTTGGATATATGTTCCAACCATCATATCTGACCGAGATTCAGATCTGATCGGTGTCAGGATACCTCAGACTCAGGATGCCTGAGAAGAAAAAGGTGCAACACAAATTGACGAGAAGACATCGTAAGATTCTCGGGAAAATGAACTATGGAAGCGATTTCCAAACAACAGTTCATCATTGAGCCAAGGAGAGGATGACGAGGTGGTGATGGACTCTGCAAAAATTCATTGAGATTTCCAAGAAGATGGATTTCCACAATTATGTGAACAAGGAGATAACATTTGTCAGATCAAATGATATACTGATGTATGCTCGAGGGAACATCCACAATTGAACATTGATCGAAAATGCACCTGGAAATATGGATTGAGCAACCCAATCAAGGTTAGAATGGTGATACAATAACCAATAGTCTAAGGATGAACTATCGACCCTTAACTTCAAAGCAATATGGTTGCTAGAAGTAAGAAAGTCACACATCAGAGTTCACTTGTGTGTATTCCGGTTAGAAACAACACGGGGAACAAGAAGAATGGTGGTGGTGAGAAGTATCACTATACATAGAATTCTTAAGAGGGGGTGAAATTCTCACAACATTCTTGACATAAAAGATGGTAATACTCAAAGGTAAAGAAGAACAAATGTTGGATAGCAAGGAACTCAAGGTATAACACAAAACATGAACAAGTTTGTGTTGAACGGAAGGCAATAAAATGGTTGATGGTAAAACAAATCATCGAGGGCAAGGACGGTATTTCTCATCATGAATTCAATTAATATTTAGGAAGGAGTCAAGATGTTGATGATGATCACGACAAATTTTGTTGAGAGGCTCCACGAAGAAGCAATCGAACAGCGACTGCATCAAGCAAAAGGACTGATGCAGGGGTAGATTATTGGATCCATGTATATGACACCAAATCGGAACCAAGCTTGCTGTTCGAGGTGAAACGATAAGACAAGGAAGATCGATGTAAGCTTAGCTCATCGCTGAAAGTGGTGCTCCGGGAATAAGGAACAGGGAGAACGGTTAAAATCAGCACGATACTGATATAGCCGATCAGGCTAGAAATGATGTAATCGAGTACAAACTCGTAAGTAAAGAAGATTACTAATAGTTGTTTAATCACGATGGGGAGTCGATTCAGTTATCGGTGTCCTTGAGTGTTTAATGACTTAGAGCCCGTGAAAAAATTGGAATCAGTGAGAATGTAGTACTTGATGGAGAACTCATAAGAAGATATGCAGTTCCGTGATAATCTCGAGATACCAGGGGTGTAATACTCGACGAAAGATCAAACTAAAGGTTGGGCTGGTGTATTGATCCATAGAAGAGAAGTGCTTAAACTTGTCCGAGAAATGGGATCAGAGAAGAATATATTGTCGGAACCACAATTGCAAAGGATCAATTCACCGATACAAATGGATATCATATCAAGGAAATAGTTATCATTACAAGAAGCTTCCATGATAGTATCTACATCGTATCCATGGGCATGACCACAAAGGTTCAAGGTCGACTCCCACTTCTCCAATGCATAACCTTTCATTCACTTCTCATTTTCGAAGAAGTTCTAATGTTGAAATTTTATCTAGCAAAATACCAGAAGAGTATGACTCATGAAAACTTTTGAGTTCACACATATTAAGGAAGGCATAGGTTCAACCCATCGGGGCATCGTGGAAACATATACTACAAGCTTCAATAGTAAATATCACCAGCTCGAAAGTAGAGCATGGTTGGCCAAATTAGAGAAGAGGATTTACCAATGGTATTATGTATCCCTAAAAGAACTCCTCGAGGTTTTTGTATACGAAGGACACTGTCGGATGATAATTCAACAAAGAATTTGATGGTTCATAAAGGAGCTAATGTGAGCATCGGCACACAACCAAAGGAAGAAAGAATGCAAGGAGATCCGATTATAGAACAACCGACTAATTCAAAGCTCAAAGGCAAACTATAATTTCCAAATCAAGGGATCAGAGGCAAACACTCTGATTAAGGATGGATAAGTTGAGTAAGCTTATGGATACAATTGATGACAATTGGATTGGTTGAGAACCAGCTCACGTTTAAAATGACGTGTGAGCCGGAAGGATAATTTTCAAGGAATAACTGATGATTGCGTGCATTCAAAAACATGAGGCAAAGGTGTTCCATCTTTCAATGAGATGGTGGCTATTTTTTTGGAGGAAGTCGACTTTGACGATCCGACTACGAACGTGCGAGGACGTCGCGCCTTAGCAATCGCTAAACCAACTCCGAGAGGTTATTGACCACGCCGGAGCACGATCAACCTGATCACGAAGGTCTGTTTCCTGCACGCAAATGAAGAACAAGCAAGAAACTAAGATTGCAATCTGGATATTGCGAATATAAGAGGAAAGCTTTATTGATCAAGGTGGGGTTACGTGGCGCCTTTATGCAGTCGTTGAACACAAGCGAAATGCAGCGATGTTACAGCTATGGCGAACTTTTAATCTAAACAAAACCCAAAGTCTAAACGGTGCCCTAAGGGCTGTATATATGGAGGAAGAGGGGGGATTTACGTGGCCCTTGGGGAAGGGGTAAAACCAACCCTATCTCTTGTTTCCCCACACATACGGACTCTAAAAACAGCCTATACTTATGTATTTCGAAATTACATGGGCCTTGCCCAATAATAAGGTGACACAGCACCTAGAATAGCCTCTAGACGAAATTTATGAAGTGGCGTCTTGTATATTTCGTCCAAAGCTTCATTCACTCCTTATGGTGGCTTCAAAGTCCTGAAATCATCACTTGTAACTCCGTTCTTGTTCCCCTTAGCATGCCATCAACTCCATGCTTGTTCTTGCTCCAATGTTCATCCTTCTCCAAGCTAGGCCCTTCATTTGTAAGCAAAACAAATGTATCCAATTTAAGCGACATCATATTCTCATGAACATTAGAATCATTACCAAGAAAGCGAAAGTACACAGTAATATAATTGGCGTCTTGTGAGCTCTAGTAATTGGTCCAGTATATGTAGCAGCAGGGCTGTGGGTGTAACAATGGTATTGATGTCCTCATCATCCTCCCCTTCTTGAAATGAAGTCGTCCTCGACGGAAGCTCATCTTCCTCACCCAAATAAGGCTTCAAATCTGCAATGTTAAAAGTGGGACTAACCCCAAAATCTGCAGGCAACTCAAGTTTATATGCATTATCATTTATTTTCTCTAACACCTTAAAAGGACCATCAGCACGTGGCATTAGCTTTGATTTGCGCAAATTGGGAAATCTATCCTTACACAAATGTAACCAAAACAAGATCTCCAGGTGCAAACACAACATGTTTTCTACCCTTATCTCCAGCAAGTTTATATTTAGCATTCATACGCTCAATGTTTTCCTTAGTTAACTCATGCATTTTTAAAATCAATTCAGCAAGTTTTTTAGCATCAAAATTAACCTTCTCCGAAGATGGAAGAGGCAACAAATCAATAGGTGCACGAGGTAGGAAACCATACACAATTTCAAAAGGGCACATCTTAGTAGTAGAATACAATGAACGATTATAAGCAAATTCAATATGAGGCAAGCATTCTTCCCACATTTTCTTATTATTCTTCAAAACAACCCTAAGCATATTCATGGTCAAAAAACAACAACCCTAAGCATAGTAGATAATGTTCTATTGACTACTTTAGTTTGACCATTAGTTTAGGGGTGACAAGTAGTACTAAAAAGAAGTTTAGTCCCCAACTTAGCCCATAAACATCTCCAAAAGTGGCTAAGAAATTTAGTATCACGATCTGAAACAATAGTATTTGGCACACCATGCAAGAGATTAATTTAACGAAAGAACTAATCAGAAACATTAACAGAATAATCGCTTTTATTTCATGGTATTAAGTGTGCCATTTTCGAGAATCTATACACTTCAACATATATGCTATCCCTCCCCTTCTTTGTTCGAGGTAAACCTAAAACAAAGTCCATAGACATATCCTCCCAAGGAACACTAGGTACAGGCAAAGGCATATATAAACCATGAGGATTGAGTCGTGACTTAGCTGTTGACATGTAGTGCAGCGAGCAACAAAACGCTCAACATCCGTCTCATCTTTGGCCAAAAGAAATGTGTAGCAAGTATGTCCTCCGTCTTCTTCACGCCAAAGTGTCCCATTAGTCCTCCTCCATGCGCCTCCTGCAACAACAAAAGACGAAGCGGAGCTAGTGGAATGCATAGCTTGTTAGCACGAAACACAAATCCATCGTTAACGACGAACTTGTTCCATGTTCTACCTTCCTTACAATTCTGCAATACATATTTAAATTCAGCATCATGCACATATTGATCTTTGATGGTCTCCAAACCAAATATTTTAAAGTCAAGTTGTGAAAGCATAGTATAAAAACGAGACTATGCATCAGCAATAACATTTTCTTTACCCTTCTTGTGTTTAATGACATAAGGGAAAGTCTCAATGAATTCAACCCATTTAGCATGTCTACGGTTCAATTTTGCTTGACTTTTAATGTGTTTCAAAGATTCATGATCAGAATGTATAACAAATTCTTTGGGCCATAAATAATGTTGCCATGTTTGCCCACTCAATTTTTTTCATATAATTCTTTATCATAAGTAGAATAGTTCAGACTAGGCCCACTCAATTTTTTAGAAAAGTATGCAACAGGTTTGCCATCTTGTAATAACACACCTCCTAATCCAATTCCACTAGCATCACATTGAAGCTCAAAAGTCTTATTAAAATCAGGAAGTTGGAGTAAAGGAGCATGTGTCAACTTATCTTTCAATACCGTGAAGGCTTCTTCACATGCTTGATCGCAAACAAAAGGCACATCCTTCTTTGTAAGCTCGTTGAGAGGTGCAGCAATGGTGCTAAAATCTCTCACAAAACGCCTATAGAAACCAGCGAGTCCAAGAAAACTCTGCACTTGTGTGACCATCTTGGGCTGCGGCGAACTCTCAATAGCTTCAATCTTGGCTTTATCAACTTCAATTCCTATGGAGTAACAACATAGCCAAGAAAAGATACTGGTCGGTGCAAAAGGTGCACTTCCCAAGGTTACCAAACAAACGTGCATCACGTAGAGCAATAAAACAACACGTAAATGTTCCAAATGTTCTTCCAAAGATTTGCTATAAATCAGTATATCATCAAAATAGACTACCACAAATCGTCCAATGAAAGCACGTAAAACTTAGTTCATTAGTCTCATGAAAGTACTAGGTGCATTAGTTAACCCAAAAGGCATGACTAACCACTCATATAAACCAAACTTAGTTTTAAATGCTGTTTTCCATTCATCTCCCAATTTCATACGAATTTGATGGTATCCACTACGCAAATCAACTTTGGAGAATATTGTAGAAACTTTGAATTCATCAAGCATATCATCTAGCCTAGGAATAGGATGGCGATAACAAATAGTAATATTATTAATGCCTCTACAATCAACACACATACGCGACGTACCATCCTTTTTAGGCACAAGTATAATAGGAACAAAACAAGGACTAAGAGATTCGCGTATATAACCTTTGTCGAGCAGCTCCTGTACTTGACGCATAATATCCTTCGTCTCCTCTGGATTGGTACGGTATGGTGCACGGTTGGGTAGCGGTGCACCGGGAATTAAGTCAATTTGATGCTCAATCCCTCGAATAGGTGGTTATCCCGATGGCACGTCTTGTGGGAAGGCGTCGGCGAACTCTGCAAAATGTTAGTGACGTAGGGGCAAAGAGGAAGGCACGTCCTCGAATGAAAATAATGCCTCTTTGCACACAAAAGCATAGCAAACAGATTTGCTAAAATCTAGCTCATCAATATCAGGTTTGGTGGCAAGTAAACATGCACTTTTCAATTTAATTTCGAAGCAACACTAGATGGTTTATTATTAGGCTTCATTTGTTGCTCAAATTCTTTTGCCACAATCTGATTTTCACTCTTATTTTTCTCCTGTTTTGCTTTATTATCTCTATTAATATCATCTTTCAAAATGGAATCAGGAGTCATAGGAAGCAAAGTAATATTTTTATCCTTATGAACAAGAGTATACTGATTGTTTCTACCATGGTGTACATAATTTTTATCAAATTGCCATGGTCTACCAAGTAATAAGGAACATGCTTGCATAGGTACCACATCACAATCAACATAATCAGCATATGTAGAGATACTTAAATGCACCCGAACAATATGTGTTACCTTAACCTTGCCACTGTTGTTGAACCATTGGATGTAGTAAGGATGTGGATGTGGTCTTGTGGTGAGAGATAGCTTCTCCACCATCTCCATGCTAGCCAAGTTGTTGCAGCTCCCTCCATCTATGATGGCGCTTGAATAGAACGTTCCTTCACAACTCCCTTTGTATGGAACAAATTATGCCTCTGATTTTGCTCGAGCTTGTGTAACTGCACACTCAAAACACGTTGAGCAACTAAGCATTCATACCGCACAAGCATCTTGACAGCCATGTAATGCGTCTCATGATCAGAATCATCTCCACAGTGTTCTTCATGTGTAATAAGAGCCAAAGTCTCCTCATCATAGTCACTAGCGGACTCATACCCACCATCCTTAGTAGCAATCATCACACGCTGAGATTTGCATTCTCTGTAAAATGTCCTCTTCCCTTACCACGACGACAAATAATATCACTTGTGTGCCCTGTTGACGCCATGGAAGAAGAAGAGCTCTGTGCAGGCCAGCGGTGTGCTCTTGGCAGATAGTGGTGGTTGTGCTTGCTTTCTTGTATCACGGTTGGAGGTGGCACCTGAAAGAGGTGATGGTGCAGTGGAAGTAGATGATGCACGTGGTGTCCATGACGAAGGTCGACCTGCAGAAAAGTTAGTTCGCGCCAATGCCTGTCGATCCTGCACTTCACGGTCAGCTTTACAAGCAAGATGGAATAAATGAGTGATATTATTATAATCCTTATATTCTAGTGTGACGCCCCCGATTCAATCATACACTAATCATACGCAAACGTGTACGATCAAGATCAGGGACTCACGGGAAGATATCACAACCAACTCTAAAAATAAAATAAGTCATACAAGCATCATAATACAAGCGAGGGGCCTCGAGGGCTCAAATACAAGTGCTCGATCATAGACGAGTCGTGAAGCAACAATATCTGAGTACGGACATAAGTTAAACAAGTTTGCCTTAAGAAGGCTAGCACAACCGGGATACATATCGAGAGGCGCATGCCTCCTGCTCGGATCCTCCTAACTACTGGTAAATCGTCGCCGGGCTGAACGTAGTAGTAGGCACCTCCGATGTAGTAGTAGTAAATCGTCGACGCTGGCGTCTGGCTCCTGGGCTCCGACATCTGGTTGCGACAACCAGGTAGAAAGGAAAGGGGGGGAAAGGGGGAGAAAGCAACCGTGAGTACTCATCCAAAGTACTCGCAAGCAAGGAGCTACACTACATATGCATGGGTATATGTGTAAAGGGCCATATCAGTGTTGAATCGCAAAATGCCGAATAAGAGGGGATAAATAATCACGTCGAAGACTACGCTCGGAAGCCTCCGTCTTGCAGCATGTAGAAGAGAGTAGACTGAAGTCCTCCAAGTAGCATCGCATAGCATAATCCTACCCGGCGATCCTCTCCTTGTAGCCCTGTTAGAGAGTGACCACCGAGTTGTATCTAGCACTTGAAAGGGTGTGTTTTATTAAGTATCCGGTTCTAGTTGTCATAAGGTCAAGGTATAACTCCAAGTCGTCCTGTTACCGAAGATCACGGCTATTCGAATAGATTAACTTCCATGCAGGGGTGCACCACATTACCCGACACGCTCGATCCCATTTGGCCGGACACACTTTTCTGGGTCATGCCCGGTCACGGAAGATCAACACGCCGTAGCCCCACCTAGGAACAACAGAGAGGTCAGCACGCGGTCTAAACCTAAGCACACAGGGGTCTGGGCCCATCGCCCTTAGCACACCTGCACGTTGCGAGGGCAGCCGGAAGCAGACCTAGCCTAGCAGGCGTTCCAGTCCAATCCGGTGCGCGCCACTCAGTCGCTGACGTCACGAAATGCTTCGGCTGATACCATGACGCCGGTTGTCCATATCTTGTCCCACGTGGCGGTTAGTGCATATAAGGTCAACGACCCAACTCAGATCAAATACCAAGATCTCGTTAAGCGTGTGAAGTATCCACGAACGCCGAACAGGGCCAGGCCCACCTCTCTCCTAGGCCAACCTCTCGAGTGATCACGGCCCGATAGTATAGCATGGCAGACGGACAAGAATGTAGGGCCACTGATGGAATACTAGCATCCTATACTAAGCATTTAGGATTGCAGGTAAAGGTAACAACAATAGTAGCAAGGACAGGCTATGCATCAGGATAGGATAAACGAAAAGCAGTAACATGCTACACTACTCTAATACAAGCGGTATAGAGAAGAGTAGGCGATATCCGGTGATCAAAGGCGCTTGCCTGGTTGCTCGAGACAAGGAGAATTAAATCGGTGGCGTGGTCGACCACAGGGGGGCATCGATCGTAAATCCAGGGGTCTATCGGAGAGAAGAGGGGGGAAACAGTAAATACATAGCAAGCAAGTGCATAACAGACAAAGCGAGCTAGACGTGTTCTAACGCGGTATGAGGTGATACCGGTGAAGTGGGCAAACATCCGGGAAAGTATCCCCGGTGTTCCGTGTTTTTGGACAGATGAACCGGAGGGGGAAAGTTGCGTGTTTGGTATGCTAGGGATGTGTGGTGGACGAACAAGCTGTGTATCCGGATTCGTCTCGTCGTTCTGAGCAACTTTTATATACAAAGTATTTTCATCCGAGTTACAATTTATTTTATATTAATTATCAAAGTTTTAATCATTTTATTATTATTATTAATTCATAACAAAATATTAAAATGCTAGGGGTACACAGAGTTGTACCCAACAGAATGCAATGTGAGGCTGAATTGGGGGTCAGGAGGGTCTAGTCGTGATTGCTGAGTCAATTCTGACCAATGGGGTCCATGTGTCATACTCTGTAGTTAATTTATTAGTTAGTTTAATAAGTGATTAGTTAATTTAACAGATCTAATTAACTTCATTAATCCACTAATTAATTAATAATTAAAATCTTTATTAAATTCATTTCTTTATTTTTATTTATAACGTTCAAGGAGGGTGGGCCCCGGTTGTCATTGGCCTAAAGGGCCGTAGCGAAGCCGCACGAGGCGGTTCTGGGCGGGCACTGGCCGCAGCCCACCCGTGTGTGGCTGGGCACCGATGCGGGGCGGGCGCCAGGGGTGACAGCAGCGAGGCCACGACGGGGTGGAGTGCGGCGGCAAGTGGCGACGGTAGCAGGGCGGAGCGGGACGCTGTGGCGATAGGCGTGCGCGCACGGTGGCGCATCGAGGCGAGATAAGTGCAGAGCGAGCGAGGCCGGTCGGTGCGAGGGGCTACTCAGGGCGATGGAGCGCGGCCGGCGTGGGCGAAGCAAGCGGAGACGACGAGGAGAGGAAGCGAGGGATAGGGTTCTCACCCCCGTTGCAGGGGAGTTGGGCGAGGCGTGATGGCGCCGGCGATGGAGAGACGGGGACGCGAGCGACGGCGACGAGGCATTCCGGCGGGTTCCGGCCACGGCGCGGTCACAAATGGGGCGGCACCGGTGTGGATGCGTCGGGGACGCGGCGGGGCGGAGTCGAGCGGCATCGTCGGTGACGTGGACGGCGAGGCGCCGGCTGCGGAAAGGCTCCGGCAACGGGGAGGTCGGCGATAGCGATAGGGCGCAGAGGCGAGCCGGCGGGGTCGAGGCGCGTGGGGGGGGCGCGATCCAGAAGGGGGGGAGAGGTCGTTGGGGGGGGGAGTGGGGCGACGGGATTGGGGTCGATCCCGATCCAGATCATGAGGGGATCATGCGGGAGAGAGTGGGGATACGGTTTAGGGTTTCCCGGAGTGAGATATGGAGGAGGGAGTGGGCGTCGGGTGGGCGTCTTGGGTGGGTTGCCCGGCCCGGCGGCCAGTTAGGCCTAGGCCCAAAGGTAGTGGGGTGGTTTTTACTATTTTAGCCTTCCCCTTTTATTTTTGTTTTATTTCTTTTCTTGTTTTATTTTAGTTACATTTTATTTCAGTTTACTTAAAATACCAAGTTAGCACCTAAATTAGTCATCAAAATAGGCCACTGCCAAACCTAGTTTGGACCTAAATTAAATTAGTTTAATAATTTTTATACTTTCAAAGGCAATTAAATTATTATTTAGCCACTTGTTTTAATTAGTTTAGGGCATTTAAACACCTTGTAAAAGGTTGGTTCCACCACCAAAACTAGTTAGGGATTATTTGCCACATGATGAACATTTTAGTTTTAATATTTGAAAACTTTTATTGTTTGCTTGATTTTGAATTTGAATTCGAATCGGTTTCGAATTAACGCGAGATTAGCAACAGAAATCGAAGTGACGTGGCATCATTACAAGAGGGTTACTGTAGCTTAACTACCCGGGCGCCACATCTAGAATGGTCTGAATCTCTCTATTTAATCCGCCCATAAAACGTGCAAGCATAGCTTCATTCTCCTCAACAATACCACATCTAATCAAGCCAGTTTGTAATTCCTGATAATATTCTTCTACAGAATTTTTTCCTTGTCTTAAGCGCTGCAATTTTTGAAGTAATTCACGTTGTTAATATGGTGGAACCCAACGAGTACGCATAGCAGTTTTCAAAGCAGCCCAAGTAGGCTGGAACAGGATATAATCTACAATGTTCGGACCACCAAACACATGCAAAGCTAGTGAAAGCACAAGCAAAGCGAGGAACACGTCTCTCCTCGGGATATTGTAAACATGTAAATCATTGTTCAGTTTCTAACTCCCAAGTAAGATATATATCAGGAACATATCTACCCTCAAATGGTGGAATATTCAATTTCAGTTTAGGGAGATAGTCATGATCTCGTACCTGAGGGGGAGCCCTAACATTGCCATTATTTGCATGTGGACGAGCTGGTGGTTGTGGTGCTGGTGGTTGCACGTAGTTCTGATTTTGATCAACTTCATCCTCGTAATCTCCCACATAATCATCCTCCTCCGCATCAGCAGCAGGAGCCACAGAAGTATCAACAGCAGCACCAACAGTTTGGCCAAGCGCAAGAGGGACACGGTGAAGGAAATATGCCCTAGAGGCAATAATAAAGTTATTATTTATTTCCTTATATCATGATAAATGTTTATTATTCATGCTAGAATTATATTAACCAGAAACATAATACATGTGTGAATACATAGACAAACATAGTGTCACTAGTATGCCTCTACTTGACTAGCTCGTTTATTAAAGATGGTTATGTTTCCTAGCCATGGACAAAAGAGTTGTCATTTGATTAACGAGATCACATCATTGGGAGAATGATGTGATTGACTTGACCCATTCCGTTAGCTTAGCACTTGATCGTTTAGTATGTTGCTATTGCTTTCTTCATGACTTATACATGTTCCTATGACTATGAGATTATGCAACTCCGTTCTGGAGAAACACTTTGTGTGCTACCAAACGTCACAACGTAATTGGGTGATTATAAAGGATCTCTACAGGTGTCTCCGAAGGTACATGTTGGGTTGGCGTATTTCGAGATTAGGATTTGTCACTCCGATTGTCGGAGAGGTATCTCTGGGCCCTCTCGGTAATGCACATCACTATAAGCCTTGCAAGCAATGTGACTAATGAGTTAGTTGCAAGATGATGTATTACGGAACGAGTAAAGAGACTTGCCGATAATGAGATTGAACTAGGTATTGGATACCGACGATCAAATCTCGGGCAAGTAACATACCGATGACAAAGGGAACAACGTATGTTGTTATGCGGTTTGACCGATAAAGATCTTCGTAGAATATGTAGGAGCCAATATGAGCATCCAGGTTCCGCTATTGGTTATTGACCGGAAACGGTTTTCGGTCATGTCTACATAGTTCTCGAACCCGCAGGGTCCGCACGCTTAAGGTTTCGATGACAGTTATATTATGAGTTTATGAGTTTTGATGTACCGAAGGAGTTCGGAGTCCCGGATGAGATCAGAGACATGACGAGGAGTCTCGAAATGGTCGAGACGTAAAAATAGATATATTGGACGACTATATTCGGACATCGGAAAGGTTCCGAGTGATTCGGGTATTTTTCGGAGTACCGGAGAGTTACGGGAATACGTATTGGGCCTTATTGGGCCATACGGGAAAGAAGGAAAAGGGCCTCAAGGGTGGCCGCACCCCTCCCCTTGGTCTGGTCCGAATTGGACTAGGGAAGGGGGGCGCCCCCTTCCTTCCTTCTCCTTTTTCCTTCGTTTTCCTTCCCTCCTTCTCCTACTACTTGGAAGGGCTCCTAGTTCTACTAGGAAAGGGGGAATCCTACTCCCGGTGGGAGTAGGACTCCCCTAGGGCGCGCCATAGAGAGGGCCGGCCCTCCCCTCCTCCACTCCTTTATATACGAGGGCAGGGGGCACCCCATAGACACACAAGTTGATCTTCGTGATCGTTCCTTAGCCGTGTGCGGTGCCCCACCCACCATATTCCACCTCGGTCATATCGTTGCGGTGCTTAGGCGAATCCCTGCATCGGTAGAACATCATCATCGTCACCACGCCGTCGTGCTGACAGAACTCATCCTCGACACCCTGCTGGATCGGAGTCCGGGGATCGTCATCGAGCTGAACGTGTGCTGAACTCGGAGGTGTCGTGCGTTCGGTACTTGGATCGGTCGAATCGTGAAGACGTACGACTACATCAACCGCGTTGTCATAACGCTTCCTCTTACGGTCTACGAGGGTACGTAGACAACACTCTCCCCTCTCGTTGCTATGCATCACCATGATCTTGCGTGTGCGTAGGATTTTTTTTGAAATTACTACGTTACCCAACAGTGGCATCCGAGCCAGGTTTTATGCGTTGATGTTATATGTACGAGTAGAACACAAGTGAGTTGTGGGCGATACAAGTCATACCGCTTACCGACATGTCATACTTTGGTTGGCGGTATTGTTGGATGAAGCGGCCGGACCGACATTACGCCAGACGCTTACGCGAGACTGGTTCTACCGACGTGCTTTGCACACAGGTGGCTGGCGGGTGTCAGTTTATCCAACTTTAGTTGAACCGTGTGTGGCTACGCCCGGTCCTTGCGAAGGTTAAAACATCACTAACTTGACGAACTATCGTTGTGGTTTTGATGCGTAGGTAAGAACGGTCCTTGCTAAGCCCGTAGCAGCCACGTAAAACTTGCAATAACAAAGTAGAGGACGTCTAACTTGTTTTTGCAGGGCATGTTGTGATGTGATATGGTCAAGACGTGATGCTATATTTTATTTTATGAGATGATCATGTTTTGTAACCGAGTTATCGGCAACTGGCAGGAGCCATATAGTTGTCGCTTTATTGTATGCAATGCAATCGCCCTGTAATGTTTTACTTTATCATTAAACGGTAGCGATAGTCGTAGAAGCATAAGATTGGCGAGACGACAACGATGCTACGATGGAGATCAAGGTGTCGCGCCTGTGACGATGGTGATCATGACGGTGCTTCGAAGATGGAGATCACAAGCACAAGATGATGATGGCCATATCATATCACTTATATTGATTGCATGTGATGTTTGTCCTTTATGCATCTTATCTTGCTTTGATTGACGGTAGCATTATAAGATGATCTCTCACTAAATTTCAAGATAAAAGTGTTCTCCCTGAGTATGCACCGTTGCCAAAGTTCGTCGTGCCTGGACACCACGTGATGATCGGGTGTGATAAGCTCTCGTCCATCTACAACGGGTGCAAGCCAGTTTGCACACGCATAATACTCAAAGTTAAACTTGACGAGCCTAGCATATGCAGATATGGCCTCGGAACACTGAGACCGAAAGGTCGAGCGTGAATCATATAGTAGATATGATCAAAATAGTGATGTTCACCATTGAAAACTACTCCATTTCACGTGATGATCGGTTATGGTTTAGTTGATTTGGATCACGTGATCACTTAGATGACTAGAGAGATGTATGTCTAAGTGGGAGTTCTTAAGTAATATGATTAATTGAACTTAAATTTATCATGAACTTAGTCCTGGTAGTATTTTGCAAATTATGTTGTAGATCAATAGCTCGCGATGTTGCTTTCATATGTTTATTTTAATATGTTCCTAGAGAAAACTGTGTTGAAAGATGTTAGTAGCAATGATGCGGATTGGATCCGTGATCTGAGGTTTATCCTCATTGCTGCCTACGTAAGAATTATGTCCTTGATGTACCGCTAGGTGACGGACCTATTGCAGAGCGAGATCACGAGGCGTTATGAGCGTTTGGCTAGCTCAATATGATGACTACTTGATAGTTTAGTGCACCATGCTTAACGGCTTAGAATCGGGACTTCAAAGACGTTTTGAACGTCATGGACCATATGAGATGTTCCAGGAATTGAAGTTAATATTTCAAGCAAATACCCGAGTTGAGAGTATGAAGTCTCCAACAAGTTCTATAGCTAAAAGATGGAGGAGAATCATTCAACTAGTGAGCATGTGCTCAGATTGTCTGGGTACTTCAATCGCTTGAATCAAGTGGGAGTTAATCTTCCAGATAAGATAGTGATTGACAGAATTCTCTAGTCACCATCACTAAGTTACTAGAACTTCGTGATGAACTATAGTATGCAAGGGATGACGAAAACGATTCCTGAGCTCTTCGTGATGCTAAAATCGACGAAGGTAGAAATCAAGAAAAGAGCATCAAGTGTTGATGATTGACAAGACCACTAGTTTCAAGAAAAGGGCAAAGGGAAAGAAAGGGAACTTCAAGTAAAATGACAAGCAAGTTGTTACTCCAGCGAAGAAGCCCAAAGCTGGACCAAAGCCTGAAACTAAGTGCTTCTACTGCAAAGGAAATGGTCACTGGAAGCGGAAATGCCCTGAATATTTGATGGATAAGAAGGATGGCAAAGTGAACAAGAGTATATTTGATATACAGGTTATTGATGTGTGCCTTACTAGTGTTTATAGTAGCCCACAGTATTTGATACTTGTTCAGTTGCTAAGATTAGTAACTCGAAACAGAAGTTACAGAATAAACAGAGACTAGTTGAAGGGGAAGTGACGATGAGTGTTGGAAGTAGTTCCAAGATTGATATGATCATCATCGCACACTCCCTGTACTTTCGGGATTAGTGTTAAACCTAAATAAATGTTATTTGACATTTGTGTTGAGCATGAATATGATTTGATCATGTTTATTGCAATACGGTTATTCATTTAAAGTCAGAGAATAATTGTTATTCTGTTTACATGAATAAAACCTTCAAATGGTCATACACCCAATGAAAATAGTTTGTTGGATCTCGATCGTAGTGATACACATATTCATAATATTGATGCCAAAAGATGCAAAGTTAATAATGATAGTGCAACTTATTTGTGGCACTTGCCGTTTGGGTCATATCGGTGTAAAGCGCATGAAGAAACTCCATAAAGATGGATCTTGGAATCACTTGGTTATGAATCATTTGATGCTTGCGAACCGTGCCTTTTGGGCAAGATGACTAAAACTCCGTTCCCCGGAACAATTGAACGAGCTACTGACTTATTGGAAATAATACATACCGATGTATGCGATCCGATGAGTGTTAAGGCTCGCGGCGTGTATCGTTATTTTCTGACCTTCACAGATGATTTGAGCAGATATGGGTATATCTACTTGATGAAACATAAGTGCGAAACATTTGAAAAGTTCAAAGAATTTCAGAGTGAAGTGGAAAATCATCGTAACAAGAAAAATAAAGTTTCTACGATCTGATCGTGGAGATGAATATTTGAGTTCTGAGTTTGGTCTTCATTTGAAACAATGTGAAATAGTTTCGCAACTCACGCCACCTGGAACACCACAATGTAATGGTGTGTCCGAACGTCGTAATCGTACTTTACTAGATGTGGTGCGATCTATGATGTCTCTTATCGGTTTACCACTATCGTTTTGGGGTTATGCATTAGAGACAGTTGCATTCACGTTTAAATAGGGCACCATCTAAATCCGTTGAGACGACACCGTATGAACTATGGTTTAGCAGTAAACCTAAGCTGTCGTTTCTTAAAGTTTGGAGTTGCGATGCTTATATGAAAAAGGTTTTCAACCTGACAAGCTCGAACCCAAATCGGAGAAGTGCGTCTACATAGAATACCCAAAGGAAACTGTTGGGTACACCTTCTATCACAGATCTGAAGGCAAAACATTCGTTGCTAAGAATGGATCCTTTCTAGAGAAGGAGTTTCTCTCGAAAGAAGTGAGTGGGAGGAAAATAGAGCTTGATAAGGTAATTTGTACCTTCTCCCGAATTGGAAACTAGTTCATCGAAATCAGTTCGATGATGCCTACACCAATTAGTGAGGAAGCTAATGATGATGATCATGAAACTTTAGATCAAGTTACTACCGAACCTCGTGAGGTCAACCAGAGTAAGATCCGCACTGAGTGGTACGGTAATCCTATTCGGAAGTCATGTTACTAGACCATGATAAACCTACGAACTATGAGGAAGCGATGATGAGCCCAGATTCGGAAATGGCTTGAGGCCATAAAATCTGAGATGGGATCCATGTATGAGAACAAAGTATGGACTTTGATTGACTTGCTCGATGATCAGCAAGCCATGTTAAATAAATGGATCTTTCAAGAGGAAGACAGACACTGATAGTAGTGTTACTATCTACTAAGCTCGACTTGTTGCGAAAGGTTTTCGACAAGTTCAAGGTGTTGAATACGATGAGATTTTCTCACTCGTGTTGATGCTTAAGTCTGTCCGAATCATGTTAGCAATTGCCACATTTTATGAAATCTAGCAAATGGATGTCAAAACTGCATTCCTCAATGGATTCTTTAAAGAAGAGTTGTATATGATGCAACCAGAAGGTTTTATCAATCCTAAAGGTGCTAACAAAATGTGCAAGCTCCAGCGATCCATCAATGGACTGGTGCAAGCATCTAGGAGTTGGAATATACGCTTTGATGAGTTGATCAAAGCATATGGTTTTATACAGACTTTTGGAAAGGCCTGTATCTACAAGAAAGTGAGTGGGAGCTCTGTAGCATTTCCGATATTATATGTGTAAGACATATTGTTGATCGGAAATGATGTAGAATTTTTCTACAAAGCATAAAGGAGTGTTTGAAAGGGTTTTTTCAAAGAAAGACCTCAGTAAAGCTACTTACATATTGAGCATCAAGATCTATTGAGATAGATCAAGATGCTTGATAAGATTTTCAATAAGTACATACCTTGACAAGATTTTGAAGTAGTTCAAAATAGAACAGTCAAAGAAAGAGTTCTTGCCTGTGTTGCAAAGGTATGAAATTGAGTAAGACTCAAATCCCGACCACGGCAGAAAATAGAAAGAGAATGAAAGTCATTCCCTATGCATTCAGTCATAGGTTCTATAAAAGTATGCCATGCTATGTACCAGACCTATTGTATACCTTGCTCTGAATTTGGGAAGGGAGTACAATAGTGATCTAGGAGTAGATCACTGGACATTGGTCAAGAATATCCTTAGTAAGGACTAAGGAAATATTTCTCGATTATGGAGGTGATAAAAGAGCCCGTCGTAAAGAGTTACATCGGTGCGAGCTTTTATACCGATCCAGATGACTCTAAGTCTCAATCTGGATACATATTAAAAGTGGGAGCAATTAGCTAGAGTAGCTCCGTGCAGAGCATTGTAGACATAGAATATTTGCAAAATACATATGGCTCTGAATGTGACAGATCCGTTGACTAAGCTTCTCTCACGAGCAAAACATGATCACACCTTAGTACTCTTTTGGGTGTTAATCACATAGCGATGTGAACTAGATTATTGACTCTAGTAAACCCTTTGGGTGGTGGTCACATGACTATGTGAACTATGGGTATTAATCATATACAGATATGAATATTGGTGTTAAATCACATGGCGATGTGAACTAGATTATTGACTCTAGTGCAAGTGGGAGACTGAAGGAAATATGCCCTAGAGGCAATAATAAAGTTATTATTTATTTCCTTATATCATGATAAATGTTTATTATTCATGCTAGAATTGTATTAACAGGAAACATAATACATGTGTGAATACATAGACAAACATAGTGTCACTAGTATGCCTCTACTTGACTAGCTCGTTTATCAAAGATGGTTATGTTTCCTAGCCATGGACAAAAGTGTTGTCATTTGATTAACGGGATCACATCATTGGGAGAATGATGTGATTGACTTGACCCATTCCGTTAGCTTAGCACTTGATCGTTTAGTATGTTGCTATTGCTTTCTTCATGAGTTATACATGTTTCTATGACTATGAGATTATGTAACTCCCGTTTACCGGAGGAACACTTTGTGTGCTACCAAACATCACAACGTAACTGGGTGATTATAAAAGAGCTCTCTGGTGTGTCTCCGAAGGTACATGTTGGGTTGGCGTATTTCGAGATTAGGATTTGTCACTTGATTGCTCGGAGAGGTATCTCCGGGCCCTCTCGGTAATGCACATCACTATAAGCCTTGCAAGCAATGTGACTAATGAGTTAGTTGCAAGATGATGTATTATGGAACGAGTAAAGAGACTTGCCGTAACGAGATTGAACTAGGTATTGGATACCGACGATCAAATCTCGGGCAAGTAACATACCGATGACAAAGGGAACAACGTATGTTGTTATGCGGTTTGACCGATAAAGATCTTCGTAGAATATGTAGGAGCCAATATGAGCATCCAGGTTCCGCTATTGGTTATTGACCGGAAACGGTTTTCGGTCATGTCTACATAGTTCTCGAACCCGTAGGGTCCGCACGCTTAAGGTTTCGATGACAATTATATTATGAGTTTATGAGTTTTGATGTACCGAAGGAGTTCGGAGTCCCGGATGAGATCGGAGACATGACGAGGAGTCTCGAAATGGTCGAGACGTAAAGATCGATATATTGGACGACTATATTCGGACATCGTAAAGGTTCCGAGTGATTCGGGTATTTTTCGGAGTACCGGAGAGTTACGAGAATACGTATTGGGCCTTATTGGGCCATACGGGAAAGAAGGAAAAGGGCCTCAAGGGTGGCCGCACCTTCCCTTGGTCTGGTCCGAATTGGACTAGGGAAGGGGCGCCTTCCTTCCTTCTCCTTTTCCCTTCCCTTTCCTTCCCTCCTACTCCTACTACTTGGAAGGGCTCCTAGTTCTACTAGGAAAGGGGAATCCTACTCGGGTGGGAGTAGGACTCCCCTAGGGCGCGCCATAGAGGGCCGGCCCTCCCCCTCCTCCACTCCTTTATATACGGGGGCAGGGGGCACCCCATAGACACACAAGTTGATCTTCGTGATCGTTTCTTAGCCGTGTGCGGTGCCCCCCTCCACCATATTCCACCTCGGTCATATCGTTGCGGTGCTTAGGCGAAGCCCTGCGTCGGTAGAACATCATCATCGTCACCACGCCGTCGTGCTGACGAAACTCATCCCCGACACCCTGCTGGATCAGAGTCCGGGGATCGTCATCGAGCTGAATGTGTGCTGAACTCGGAGGTGCCGTGCGTTCGGTACTTGGATCGGTCAGATCGTGAAGACGTACGACTACATCAACCGCGTTGTCATAACGCTTCCACTTACGGTCTACGAGGGTACGTAGACAACACTCTCCCCTCTCGTTGCTATGCATCACCATGATCTTGCGTGTGCGTAGGAATTTTTTTGAAATTACTACGTTACCCAACACACGGCTCGCTCGGCGGAGGGCTGTTTCGCGACGTGGAGGTAGTCGTCGTCGTTGTTGTTGTTGTTGTTGTTGTTGTTGTAGAGGTGCGTTAGGTGCAGCCGGTGGTGGTGGTGGAAGACGCGCGAGCAATTCATTAAACTTGTTATCGAGCTTTGTTTCGAACGTCTTCTCCATGCCATTTATCTTCTCCACGGCCTCTTCAAATCTGTTTAGCACATCTTGCACCTGTCAACTCATCATTTGCTGAAATTTATCATGCAACTCCTTATTCGTCATGTTCTCCCAGTCAGTCTCGTCGGCTTGTGATCCTGGCATGGTTAGCAACAATGTAAACACACAAGAATATGATCCTACAGACTACTAACAAGAGGTGGTGGTGGGTGTCACAAATCCATCAAGCAAATCTCAAATTCTTACCAGTTCATACCCAGCAGCAGGCGGTGATCGGCAACTGTTGTAGTCAAAACTCTCAAAAGCTTGGATAGAGCAATTGCCAGGGAGAGTCAAACGCACGACGTAGATGTATGTGGAGCTGGGAAGGCTTATAGTATGGTAGCAAAAAGGGTCAGCAATAATCAATTCAGAGATGCAAAGTTGAATAAACGCTCAACGACGGTATTGTGCTGGTCCTAGGCTAGACCGTGCTAGAGATGCGAGCCTAGAACACTAACAAAATCATGGCGCTACACGCAAATAAGGGAGGAGCACACTCTGAAAAAAAATTCTCTTTTTTTTCACTTTTTTTTCCTTTTTTTCTCTCCGCAACAATTTTTTTTTCGAAAAAGTCTACAAATGGTCTAAAAACTTCCTAGCCAGAATTTTCCAGACTTAGTTTTTTTTAGTTTGGAACTATTTTTCTACTGCGGGTAGCATAGAAGTTGGGGAGTTTGTCTCTGTCACGACTCGGAGTATGGCGTGATCTGGAAATCCAAAACAGAGTAACAAAATACTGGACTCGGAATAGGACTGGTGGCGGAGATGAATCTGGTGGAACTTGGACTGGTGGCGGAGATGAATCTGGTGGAACTTGGACTGGTGGCGGATATATGTTGCAGGTGGACTCAGATTGGCGTGATGGTGGCGGATATGTGGTGGCGTATATGGACTCGGATTGGCGGTGAATATGTGGTGATATATGGCAGCAGCGATGATGATGATGCGGTGGTGATACATGGCAGCAGCAATGATGATGATGCGGTGGTGATATATGGCAAACGGCGACGTGACAACCTGTGAACAGAACTCGAAACTCTAAAGGACTAGACGCTAAGACCAGCAACTTGGCACGACGATGCAACCGCAAATTCAATGAAGCAAATACAAAAAATATTATGCAAAGGCTCAGATTGGTTCGGATATGATGAACTAACCCTAATCTTTTTTAGCTTTTTCGTGGACTGTAGGTATGAAAAACAGACTCGATCTAAACTACGAAAACTCAGAAAATCTCACCGAGCAACCTCGGAAATCTGATACCACTTGATAGAGGCAATGGTGTCCCGTCTTCGATGAGATGGTGGCTATCGCTTTTGGAGGAAGTCGACTTTGACGATCCGACTACGAACGTGCGAGGACGTCGCGCGCCTTAGCAATCGCTAAACCAACTCCGAGAGGTTATTGACCACGCCGAGCACGATCAACTCGACCGCGAAGGTACATTTCCTGCAGCAAACGAAGAACAAGCAAGAAACTAAGATTGCAATCTGGATATTGCGAATATAAGAGGAAAGCTTTATTGATCAAGGTGGGGTTACATGGACGCCTTTGTCTGGTCGTTGAACACAAACGAAGTACGCGAAGTTGCAGCTATGGCGAACTTTTAATCTAAACAAAACCCAAAGTCTAAACGGTGCCCTAAGGGCTGTATATATGGAGGAAGAGGGGGGGATTTCGTGGCCCTTGGGGAAGGGGTCCGAAACCAACCCTATCTCTTGTTTCCCCACACATACGGACTCTAAAAACAGCCTATACTTATGTATTTCGAAATTACATGGGCCTGGCCCAATAATAAGGTGACGCAGCACCTAGAATAGCCTCTAGACGAAATTTATGAAGTGGCATCTTATATATTTCGTCCAAAGCTTCATTCACTCCTTATGGTGGCTTCAAAGTCCTGAAATCATCACTTGTAACACCGTTCTTGTTCCCCTTGCACATGCCATCAACTCCATGCTTGTTCCTGCTCCAATGTTCATCCTTCTCCAAGCTAGGCCCTTCATTTGTAAGCAAAACAAATGTATCCAATTTAGGCAGCATCATATTCTCATGAACTTTAGAATCATTACCAAGAAACGAAAGTACCTTGTAATTTAATTGGCATGCGCGAGCTCTAGTAATTGGTCCATTATATGTAACAGTATGGGCTGTGGGTGTAACAATGGTATTGATGTCCTCATCACATGTTGAATCAACAAGATCAGAATGTCAATCACAAGGATTTTAATGGTTATTGCTAGCCAAATGGAATTGTCCAGACTGCAATCAGACAAGTATTTGCAGAGCAATAGTTGGCAGAGGATTACCGGAAGATTGGGTAGTATTTCAATGTATCTAGTGAATTCTATGAACAACTAGTAATGAACGGTTCCTCGATAAGTGTGAAGAAACAAATAATAGGGATATTTTTATGCAAGGAACCACAAGGCGTGGCACAAAGGATTCTTGGAACAACGACGAGTATTACAAGGTATCTTGTAATAACAAGATCAACTGGGGATGAATGTAAGAATGGCAAGTGCATGTAGTTATCCATAAGGGTTGACGGTGGAAGGGGAATTGCAAACGTGATGAACACAAGTTCTCGGGATAACATCGGAGATTATCATCGGGGTCTTCTAATGAATCAGGTCATCATCTGGAATGAAGGGGCTCTCCGGGAGGAAGTAGTTACGAGATCCTAGTTTTAGAGTTAGCAAAATCATTTAACCCGAGTAGAAGAGAGATAAGAGTCCCAGAGTATAGACGAGGAATAAAAGATCCTAATACCACCCAATGGCGACGTGGGCTCGTAAGCCACACAGCCATCTTAGTAAAAGTTTATCAATGACTAGACTCAACTTCGGCCAAGGAGTTGGAAAGGGGGATTCCTACAGGCAGTCGGCTCTAATACCAACTTCTGACGCCCCCGATTCAATGGTACACTAATCATACACGCAAACGTGTACGATCAAGATCTGGGACTCATGGGAAGATATCACAACACAACTCTAAAAATAAAATAAGTCATACAAGCATAATAATACAAGCCAGGGGCCTCGAGGGCTCGAATACAAGTGCTCGATCGTAGACAAGTCAGCGGAAGCAACAATATCTGAGTACAGACATAAGTTAAACAAGTAGCCATAAGATGGCTAGCACAAACTGGGATACAGATCGAAAGAGGCGCAGGCCTCCTGCCTGGGATCCTCCTAAACTACTCCTGGTCGTCGGGGGTGGCCTGCACGTAGAAGTAGGCACCCTCGGTGTAGTAGGAGTCATCAAAGGTGGCGTCTGACTCCTGGGCTCCAGCATCTGGTTGCGATAACCGAGAAGAATGGAAAGGGGGGAAAAGAGGGAGAAAAGCAACCGTGAGTACTCATCGAAATTACTCGCAAGCAAGGATCTACACTACATATGCATGGATATCAGTGTAAAGGGGCAATATCGGTGGACTAAACTACAGAATGCCAGAATAAGAGGGGGATAGCTAGTCCTGTCGAAGACTACGCTTTTGGCAGCCTCCATCTTACAGCATGTAGAAGAGAGTAGATGGCAAGTTAACCAAGTATCATCGCATAGCATAATCCTGCCCGGCGATTCTCTCCTCGTCACCCTGTGAGAGAGTAATCACCGGGTTGTATCTGGCACTTGAAAGGGTGTATTTTATTAAGTATCCGGTTCTAGTTGTCATAAGGTCAAGGTACAACTCCGGGTCGTCCTTTTACCGAGGGACACGGCTATTCGAATAGATAAACTTCCCTGCAGGGGTGCACCACATAACCCAACACGCTCGATCCCCTTTGTCCGGACACACTTTCCTGGGTCATGCTCAGCCTCGAAAGATCAACACGTCGCAGCCCTACCTAGGCACAACAGAGAGGTCAGCACGCCGGTCTAAATCCTATGCGCACAGGGGTCTGGGCCCATCGCCCATTGCACACCTGCATGTTGCGTATGCGGCCGGTGAGCAGACCTAGCAGCCTACATTACAAAGGAAGTTGCGTTACATGGTCCAACCTGGCATGCGCCGCTTAGTCGTTGACGTCAAGAAGGCTTCGGCTGATACCACAATGTCGAGTGCCCATAACTGTTCCCGCGTAGTTGGTTAGTGCGTATAGGCTAGTGGCCAGACTCAGATCAAATACCAAGATCTCGTTAAGCGAGTTAATTGATGTAACCGCAGACGGCGACCAGGGCCAGGCCCACCTGTCACCTAGGTGGTCTCAACCTGCCCTGTCGCTCCGCCACAAAGTAATAGTCGGGGGCCGTCGGGAACCCAGGCCCACCTCTACAGTAGGATGGAGCCACCTTTCCTTTCAGCCCTGACATCGGAATCACTTGCGGGTACTCTATGAGCTGACCTGACTTTAGTCACCACATGTATCATATAATATGTATGGTATGTATAAACCCGTGATCACCTCCCGAGTGATCACGGCCCAATAGTATAGCATGGCAGACGGACAAGAATGTAGGGCCGCTGATGGAATACTAGCATCCTATACTAAGCATTTAGGATTGCAGGTAAGGGTAACAACTGTAGCAACAATGACAGGCTATCACTAAAAAAAGACACATCCGTGACATTTTGGGCCGAACGAATTTTTTCCCTGTCATACTTATGACACTTCTATGATGATAATTGTGACAAAACCCGGTATCATCATAGATGTGGTGGGCTCCTACTTCTATGACAAAAAATCATGACAGAAAATTGGCTTTTCATCCTGGGCGGGCCGGAGACACAACTGCATGACATTCTTTGGGACGTCCATGACGGAAAAAACCGTGGTAGAAGCGAGGGCGAGGAAAATATCGGGGTGTTCCCGGTTACTGTGGGTGGTCGGGGACGAGCGATGCATGAAGGTTTGCGCATTTCTCTCATACACGCACGCGCATGGGTGCGAGGAGTTGGGCTCTAACTGAACCCGAGCGAGGCGTTCGCCTATTGAACCCGAAAGCGATTACCGCAGGCTACGCAAGCATCGAACCCGAGCGATTGATTGATGGTCGTTAATCGAACCCGATCGAAGCGATTCTTCGCCATCGCTGCTAATCAAGCCGATCGATGCGCCTCTGGATGAACGGTGAGCGTTGTTGGGGGTGGATGAGCAGGTTCGATGGGGTGGATGAACAGGACCCGTGGTGTTGCCTCTGGATGAACAGGACCCCCATCGATCGAGCGGTTGGGGCTGTATGAACAGGACCCGTGGAGGGCTGGATGAGCGATGAGACGGTGGAGGGCTGGATGAACAGTAGCCCGTGGAGGGGTGGTTGAACAGAGCCCGTGGAGAGGGCTGGTTGAGCGATGGCCGATGGAGTAGCACGCGGTGGAGGCTGGATGAACAGGAGCCCGTGGATGAACAGTCGCAAGTGGAGGCTGGAGGAGGTCGACGGTGGATGAACAGTAACCCATGGAGGCTGGAGGCGGTCGACGGTGGAGATGAACAATATCCCGTGGAGTCCCGTTTTGCGGTACGCCACACCACTGCCGATGAACAGGACCCCCGTTTCGACCGTAGTGCTCCAACACAAGTCCGTTTCCTCCGTTTTGCGGTACGCCACACCCCTCCCGATCAACAGGACCCCGTTTCGATCGTAGGAGGTCCAACACAAGTCCGTTTCCTCCGTTTTGCGGTACGCCAGACCCCTCCCAATGAACAAGATCATGTTTCAAACGTGACCGGTCGAACACAAGGCCATTTCCTCCATTCTACGGTACGCAAGGCCTCGTTTCCATCGGTTGTTCCATCCAAGCCCTCCCGATGAACACGACGACACATTCTGTTTCGACCCAGCCGGTTGGCTCCCCATGAACACGACGACGATGCTGTTTCTTCGTTCCGACCCAGCCATGTACACGAGCCCTGGCCGTACGTATGTGCGAGTAGGCGTTCGAGACCCCGCCCTGTACGTACGTGGCCGTATTTTCTTTCTTGCACACTGGCCGCTGTATGTACGTGTACATGCTACGTGCGCAACTCTACTACGACACGTGCGTGCCTCTACATCGACCAAAGATGTACGCATATCGTCAGCGACCGTAATGACAACGCTACGTACGCTTCGACCAGGTGGGTCCCGACTGTTAGGCACTTCCTTCCGTGCGAAGATGTAGCTAGTGGGTCCCAGCAGTCAGGGGGGCAAATTGTGTTTTTTGCCCGGACGCACTTCCTTGCGTGCGAAGATGTAGCTGGTGGGTCCCAGCAGCCAGGGGGGAAACGTTTTTTCACGAAATACGGTGGCTCGTCCGATGGGTCCCTGCTATCAGGTGGAGGAATAATTATTTTGCGCGTAATAAGGAGGCACTTCCTTGCGGCCGCCGTCGACCCAGCTGTCAGCCTCTCCACGTATAGTACTCTTCCGATGGAAGTCGTTCCTTGACCATGTTGACCACGCCGCGCCGAGAGCACCAGGGCGGCGGACGACGGCGATGCCTAGGAAGGGGACGACGCGGAGCTGGTGAAGACGCGGCAGTGGAAGCCCGCGTAGAGAGGAGTACGAGGGTTCACTCGTTCGGCTGCGGTGTGAGGCTGCCGTCGCTGCAGGGCCTGGCCAGCGGTGGGAATAGTAGGGGCAGTGAGGCCTCCGCGGCAACCTGACCCGATCCACAGGGAGGCAGGAGCATGCGGCACGACCGGCGCTGCTTTGGGCTGGAGCAAGAAGACCAGAGGTTGAAGAAGCACTATGGCCGTTGGATGGACATTGTACGGTCACTGTAGCTAGAATCGTTCATATTGACTAAGTTGACAAAGCACTCTGTCCCCGTCAACTTAGTAGGCCCACAAGTCAGCCTCCCACCAAGGCGGGTCCCAACTAGCAGGGGGAGTATTCATTTTTTTGTGCGTAATAAGGAGGCACTTCTGGTGGGTCTAAGCTGACAGCGGGGGGAACGTTTTTTCACGAAATACGGTGGCCCGTCCGGTGGGTCCCAGCAGTCAGGGGGAAACGTTTTTTTGCCAATTACGGTGGCCTGTCCAGTGGGTCCTTGCTGCCAGGTGGAGGAATAATTATTTTCCGCGTAATAAGGAGCCAATTCCTTGCGGCTGTCGTGGACCCAGCTGTCAGCCTCTCCACGTACAGTACTCTTCTGATGGAAGTCGGTCGTTGACCACATTGACCACGCCGCACCAGAGCACCACGGCAGTGGACGACGGCGAGGCCTAGGATGGGGATGATGCAGAGCCGGGGAAGACGCGGCAGTGGATGCCCATGCGGAGAGGAGTACGAGGGTTCACTGGTTCGGCTGCGGTGTGAGGCTGCCGTCGCCGCAGAATAACAGGGGTGTGGGTGAGTGGAGGGATGGCACGGCAAGCGGTGGGAGTAGTATGGGGGCGGTGAGGCCTCCGGGCAAGACAACCCGCCACGGGAGGTAGGAAGCGGTGACACGACCGGGCACTTTGGGCGGTTGGAGCAAGAAGACCAGAGTTTGAAGAAGCACTATGGCCATTGGATGGACATCGTACGGTCACTGGAGCTAGAATAGTTCATATTGACTAAGTTGACAAAGCCCTCCGTCCCCATCAACTTAGTAGGCCCACAAGTCAGCCACTCACTATGGTGGGTCCCAGCTAGCAGGGGGGTATTCATTTTGTGTGTGTAATAAGGAGGCACTTCCTTGCATGCGAAGATATAGCTGGTGGGTCCGACTGTCGTGAGGGGGACATTTTTTCACGAATATGTAAGCCCTTCCCATGTGTCCTAGATGTCAGGTGGAGGAATCATTATTTTGTGCGTAATAAGGAGGCATTTCCTTGCGTGCGGCCGTGGACCCAGCTATTAGCCTCTCCACGTACAGTCCATTTTCGATGGATGTCGTTCATTGACCACGTTGACCAGGCCGCGCCGAGAGCACCAGGGTGGTGGACGACGGCGAGGCCAAGGAAGGGAACGACACAGAGCCAGGGAAGACTCAGCAGTTGTTTCCCACGCGAAGGAGTACGAAGGTTTACTGGTTCGTCTGCCGTCCCCAGAGAATAACAGCAGGTATGGGTGAGTAGAGGGATGGCTAGGCCAGCGATGGGAGTACGATGGGGCGGTGAGCTTGGCAAGATAGCTGGCCGCGGGAGGAGGGAGGAGGCAGTCCCGCCGGTGCTTGTTTGAGCGGCTGGAGCAGGAAGAGCAGAGATTGAAGAAGCACGACAACCGTTGGATGGACATCCAACAGTTAATGCTCTCGTGTGTTGACTAAGTTGACACGGCGTTGCTTGTGCGTCAACTTTTTTTTTTAGGAAAGCATATGCGTCAACCTGTAGTAGGCGCACAAGTCAGCCTCAAATCTGCGGAAAACAACATACAACCCATCTGCCATTATTTCTAATAATGTACAACCCATTTGCTAATTCTTAAGAATTTTTTTGGAGCCCATCTTCTTTTTGTTAGCATTACACCCATATTGTGGCCACGGTTAAAAAGTATACAAAATTTTGCATACTTCGGTGCGATCAACTGTTTTTAATCCCGAAATATCGATTCACATTCAAACTATTTTGAAAAATAATTTATATGAATATAAAATCCAAATAATTGTCCACGCATAAAAATCAATGGAATTTAAAATCTTGTAATGAAAAAAATTGAAACTAATTCCTGGTTTGATGTGTTTTAAAATGTACTGACCCATTTACGGGCAAATCGAACGAAACTCTCCTCGTCTTGAAAGATTTGCAGCCCAGCAGGGCTGATAAAGCAAGTAGGCCTCGTTTGGGTATTTCTTAAAATATAGAACTGGGCTAGCCATTTTCAGCAAGAAAAAAACACAACTGGGCTCATGATGTGGTAAACATAAATAAAACCCTGGCTAGACGGGCCACAGCCCCCGTAGAGCCCCGTTGTTACCCTAATCCGTCGCTAAAACTAGTATAAATAACAACTGCTTGTTCCTAAAAAAACTGCGCGACCTGCTGGGTCCCTGGTGTCAGCTGCTCGTAGTGTAATTCTCTTGTTTATTGACTATGTTGACAATGGCGTGAGCCCCAGATGTCCAACCATTAGGAGGAACCATATGTTTGGGCTTGTAATATAGAGGCACTTGCTTGCGTACTGCCATGACGCTGGTGGGTCCCTTAGTCATCCTCTCCATGTATAGTCATCTCCTTGTTCCTCTCGATTGTTGATAGCGTTGACAACACAAGAGGCGGCGCTTGCTGCCTTGTGAGAACCAAGGCCGCAAGGCGGAGGACGGCAGTGAGGCCTCGGGCATTTAAACGAGCAGAGCCGTGGAAGATGCGTTGGTCGATCGCGGAGGGGGAATCTGAGGTTGGTAGTTGGTGCGGGTGCGTGTTGGGGCTGGCGTTCGGAGAATAACATGACGCGTGGGGAATAGAGGGATGGATCGCCAACGTTGGAGGGTACGACGGTAGGGCGGCGAGGCGTAGCCAACCATGGGAGGCGGAGCAAAGCGGAGCGACAGGGGTGGTTTGGTTTGGGTGGTGGAGGAAGAAGAAGACAAGAGATAGAAGATACACGACAAATGTTGGATGTCAATCCAACGCTGGTAGGTAGAATCGTTTGTTGGTGGCTAGTAAGTCGACACCACCTTGGATAGGCTATTTCCTCATGGGTCCCAAATGTCGAATCCAAATCTGTCACGGTCATGCAGCCTTTCCTATGAAAATTTACAGCCCATTTGATGTGCTAGTTCGAAATAAGTTTGTGGGTACTGGTGGGGACTAATCACTTGGCTTCTGTAATGCACAATGAGCTCCAGCAGCCGGCGAGAGTGATGTTGTTTCCCTTGGTTGGGATTTGTTAGTTGTTACAATATTTCACTCTAAATTAAACGACTAGCAAGCCATTTGCCTTGTTTCAAAGAAAATATGATCCTGACCCGAGTTGAAAAGGGCAAGAACATCTAACTCCGGCTTACAAAGCTGTACAAAAGCACGAGGGTTAATTGTTCATCGAGGTTTACAAAAAACCCTGGTTGAAAAGGGCAACAACATCTAACTCCAAAGACCTTTGTTTTCAGCGATCGGATCAAATGGATCGGTCAGGTCCATAGAATGAACATCCTGGGTCGTAAAATTTACTGGATTATGACCACAATATGTTGTAAATAGAAGCCCGACACGTTCAGAAGCTCTTTTGCCCACCTGAAACTCCTTTTTTTGCTCTTCCACATACCCATCCGTCAAAACCATGCTACTGATAAACTTAAGCCTAATGGACAATAGTAACCTCGCATTCAACAGGAAGAATGTGACAAATCTAGTGTTTGCACGGTTGGCTACATATCATTCTCGCGTTATTGTCTTCAATCGAATCTCATGAGAAGTGAGAAAATCCCGATGCTTACGAATCCAATGATTGGTTATAACTTTCTTACCCCGTCCTGTTGCCTAAATAGACATGAAGATTGAAAACAGTTAAGGTCTAAAAAAAGAGTGTCGAAAGAGCAATAGCTGAATGGTTAATTCTAGTACACTATATGCGGGCTTCCAATATGCGTGAAATTATCACCTTTATATACAACTTCTCCAGACATGGAAAGCATTGCAGCAAGCCAATAATCTTGTTCAAATCAAAACTATTCATTTGGATATATAAGATCTTGATGAATCCAGCACCATTGATAGTCCATCCATGGAGAAACTCTTCATTGAGCATAGAACATAATATTAGTACAAAATGTGTACTCCAAGATGATATATAACTTATGCGCAGAAATTTAAAATGCAGCTTATGGTTCTTTACGTCTCGAGCTTGCGTTGGATTTCCCGAAGAGGAGAGGATGATGCAGCACAAGATGGCGTAAGTACTTCCCTCAGTTTTTGAGAACCAAGGTATCAATCCAGTAGGAGACCATGCGCAAGTCCCTCGTACCTGCACAAAACGATAGCTACTTGCAACCAACACTTAGGGGTTGTCAATCCCTTCACGGTCGCTTACGAGAGCGAGATCTGATAGAGAACATCCTGGGTCGTAAAATTTACTGGATTATGACCACAATATGTTGTAAATAGAAGCCCGGCACGTTCAGAAGCTCTTTTGCCCACCTGAAACTCCTTTTTTTGCTCTTCCACATACCCATCCGTCAAAACCATGCTACTCATAAACTTAAGCCTAATGGACAATAGTAACCTCGCATTCAGCAGGAAGAATGTGACAAATCTAGTGTTTGCACGGTTGGCTACATATCATTCTAGCGTTACTGTCTTCAATCGAATCTCATGAGAAGTGAGAAAATCCCGATGCTTACGAATCCAATGATTGATTATAACTTTCTTACCCCGTCCTGTTGCCTAAATAGACATGAAGATTGAAAACAGTTAAGGTCTAAAAAAAGAGTGTCGAAAGAGCAACAACTGAATGGTTAATTCTAGTACACTATATGCGGGCTTCCAATGTGCGTGAAATTATCACCTTTATATTCAACTTCTCCAGACATGGAAAGCATTGCAGCAAGCCAATAATCTTGTTCAAATCAAAACTATTCATTTGGATATATAAGATCTTGACAGAATCCAGCACCATTGATAGTCCATCCATGGAGAAACTCTTCATTGAGCATAGAACATAATATTAGTACAAAATGTGTACTCCAAGATGATATATAACTTATGCGCAGAAATTTAAAATGCAGCTTATGGTTACTGCTACGTCTCGAGCTTGCGTTGGATTTCCCCGAAGAGGAGAGGATGATGCAGCACAGTAGCGTAAGTACTTCCCTCAGTTTTTGAGAACCAAGGTATCAATCCAGTAGGAGACCATGCGCAAGTCCCTCGTACCTGCACAAAACGATAGCTACTCGCAACCAACACTTAGGGGTTGTTAATCCCTTCACGGTCGCTTACGAGAGCGAGATCTGATAGAGATAATATTTTTGGTATTTTTGGTATAAAGATGCAAAGTAAAAGTAAAAGCAAAGCAAGTAAATAAAGTGATGGAGATTGATATGATGAGAATAGACCCGGGGGCCATAGGTTTCACTAGTGTCTTCTCTCAAGAGCATAAGTATTCTACGGTGGGTGAACAAATTACTGTTGAGCAATTGACAGAATTGAGCATAGTTATAAGGTTATCCAGGCAATGATCATGTATATAGGCATCACGTCCGTGACAAGTAGACCGAAACGATTCTGCATCTACTGCTATTACTCCACTCATCGATCGCTATCCAGCATGCATCTAGAGTGTTAAGTTAAAAACAAAGTAACACCTTAAGCAATATGACATGATGTGGAGGAATAAATTCATGCAATATGATAAATACCCCATCTTGTTATCCTAGATGGCAACAATACAATACGTGCCTTGCAACCCTTTCACATCGGGTAAGGTCACCGCAAGATTGAACCCAAAGCTAAGCACTTCTCCCATTGCAAGAACTACCAATCTAGTTGGCCAAACCAAACGGATAATTCAAGAGACTTGCAAAGATAACTTAATCATACATAAAAGAATTCAGAGAAGAATCAAATATTTTCCATAGATAAGCTGGATCATAAACCCACAATTCATCGGTCTCAACAAACACACCGCAAAAAGAAGATTACATCGAATAGATCTCCACGAGGGAGGGGGAGAACATTGTATTGAGATCCAAAAAGAGAGAAGAAGACATCTAGCTACTAACTATGGACCCGAAGGTCTGAAGTAAACTACTCACACTTCATCGGAGGGGCTATGGTGATGATGTAGAAGCCCTCCATGGTGGATGCCCCCTTCGACGGAGCTCCGAAACAGGCCCCAAGATGGGATCTCGTGGATACAGGAAGTTACGGCGGTGGAATTAGGTTTTGGCTCCGTCCCCGATCTGTTGGGGGTACGAGGTATATATAGGAGGAAGGAGTATGTCGGTGGGCGTCAGGGGCCCACGAGGCAGGCGTGCCGGGGAGGCGCCCCCCACCCTCGTGGCCGCCTCTGGCACTCCTTGGAGTAGGATCCAAGTCTCCTTGATCACGTTCGGTGAGAAAATCACGTTTCCGAAGGTTTCATTCCGTTTGGACTCCATTTGATATTCCGTTTCTTCGAAACACTGAAATAGGCAAAAAAACATCAATTCTGGGCTGGGCCTCCGGTTAATAGTTTAGTCCCAAAAATAATATAAAAGTGGAAAATAAAGCCCATTATAGTTCAAAACAATATGTAAAGTAGCATGGAGCAATAAAAAATTATAGATACGTTGGAGACGTATCAGGCATCCCCAAGCTTAATTCACCCGTCCTCGAGTAGGTAAATGATAAAAGAGAATTTTTGATGCGGAGTGATACTTTGGCATAATTTCAATGTAAATCTTCTTAATTGTGATATGAATATTCAGATCCGAAAGATTCAAGACAAAAGTTCATATTGACAAAAAAAAATACTTCAAGCATACTAATCAAAATAATTATGTCTTCTCAAAATAATATGGCCAAAGAAAGTTCATCCCTACAAAATCATATAGTTAGGCTATGCTTCATTTTCGTCACACAAAGATGTTCCCAACTTCTATACCCCCGATGACAAGCCAAGCAATTGTTTCATACTTAAATAATCTCAAACATTTTCAACCTTCACGCAATACATGAGCGTGAGCCATGGATATAGCACTATGGGTGGAATAGAATATGATGATGGGGATTGTGTGGAGAAGACAAAAAGGAGAAAGTCTCACGTTGACGAGGATAATCAACGGGCTATGGAGATGCCCATCAATTGATGTCAACATGAGGAGTAGGGATTGCCATGCAACAGATGCACTAGAGCTATGAATGCTCAACAAAAGAAAACTAGTGGGTGTGCATCCAACTTGCTTGCTCATGAAGACCTAGGGCATTTGAGGAAGCCCATCGTAGGAATATACAAGCCAAGTTCTATAATGAAAAATTCCCACTAGTATATGAAAGTGATAACATATGAGACTCACTATATGAAAAACATGGTGCTATTTTGAAGCAAAAAATATGGGACTCATTACATGAAGAACATGGTGCTACTTTGAAGCACAAGTGTGGAAAAAGAGATAGCAGCATTGCCCTTTTTTTTGGGCCTTTTTTTTATTTTGGCCTTTCTCTTTTTTTTATTTGGGCAATGCTCTAATAATGATGATCATCACACTTCTATTGTTTACAACATGAGGATTACAACTCGAAACTAGAACAAGGTATGACTCTATATGAATGCCTCCGTGATGTATGGGATGGTGCAATGAATCAAGAGTGACATGTATGAAAATAATGCATGGTGGCTTTGCCACAAATACGATGTCAACTACATGATCATGCAATGGCAATATGACAAAAGTATTGTATGTCATAATAATGATGGTGGAAGTTGCATGGCAATATATCTCGGAATGGCTATGGAAATGCCATAATAAGTAGGTATGGTGGCTGTTTTGAGGAAGATATAAGGAGGTTTATGTGTGATAGAGCGTATTGTATCACGGGGTTTGGATGCACCGGCGAAGTTTGCGCCAACTATCAATGTGAGAAAAGGGCAATGCGGTGCATCAAGAGGCTAGCAATGGCGGAAAGGTAAGAGTGCGTATAATCCATGGACTCAACATTAGTCAAAAGAACTCATATACTTATTGCAAAAATTTAGAAGCCATAAAAAATTCAAGTACTACACGCATGCTCCTAGGGGATAGATTGCTAGGAAAAGACCATCGCTCGTCCCCGACCGCCACTCATAAGGATGCACAAGCCAGGTACACTTCATGCTTCAAATTTGTTACACAACTTTAACCATACGTGCATGCTATGGGACTTACAAACTTCAACACAAGCATTTATCAAATTCACAACTACTCAACCAGCATGACTTTAATATTATTACCTCCATATCTCAAAACAATTATCAAGCATCAAACTTATCTTAGTATTCAACGCACTCAAAAGAAAGTTTCACATATCTTGAACACCAAGTATATTAACATTAAGCAAATTACCATGCTATTAACGACTCTCAAAATAATCTAAGTGAAGCATGAGAGATCAATTTTCTTTAAAACAAATCCACCACCGTGCTCTAAAAGATCTAAGTGAAGCACTAGAGCAAAAATTTTCAAGCTCAAAAAGATATAAGTGAAGCACTATGAGCAAACTATCAAGCTCAAAAGATATAAGTGAAGCACATAGAGTATTCTATCAAATTCTAATTCATATATGGCTCTCTCAAAAGGTGTGTACAGCAAGGATGATTGTGTTAAACTAGCAAGCAAAGACTCAAATAATACAAGACGCTCCAAGCAAAACACATATCATGTTGGTGAATAAAAATATAGCTCCAAGTAAATTACCGATGGAAGTGGATTTAAAGAGGGATGCCTTCCGGGCATCCCCAAGCTTTGACTTTTGGTGTCCTTGGATTATCTTGGGGTGCCATGGGCATCCCCAAGCTTAGGCTCTTGCCACTCCTTGTTCCATAATCCATCAAAAGAATTCACCCAAAACTTGAAAACTTCACAACACAAAACTCAATAGAAATCTCGTGAGCTCCGTTAGAGAAAGAAAACAAAAGACTACTTTAAAGTACTGTAATGAACTCATTCTTTATTTATATTGGTGTTAAACCTACTGTATTCCAACTTCTCTATGGATCATAAATTATTTTACTAGCCATAGATTCATCAAAATACGCAAACAACACACGCAAAACAGAATCTGTCAAAAATAGAACAGTCTGTAGTAATCTGTAACTAACGCAAACTTCTGGAACCCAAAAAATTATACCAAAATTAGACGACCTGGAAAATTTGTTTATTGATCATAAGCAATTGGAATCAGTATTTTATCACGTTCTGGTGATTTTTAACAATTCGGGCACTGAGCACAAAGATTCTGGAAATTACAGCAAGATCAAATAACTATCATCTAAGAAGATCCAATAGGTCCAACTTGGCACAAACACTAATTAAAAGATAAAATCACATCTAAACAGAGTCTAGATGGATTATTTTATTCCTAAACAGAACAAAAAACAGAAAATAAAATTGGGTTGCCTCCCAACAAGCGCTATCGTTTAAAGCCTTTTTAGCTAGGCATTGAGATTTCAATGATGCTCACAAGAAAGACAAGAATTGAGGCACAAAGAGAGCATCATAAAACATGTGACAAACACACTTAAGTCTAACATACTTCCTATGATAGGCATATTATAGGCAAACAAATTATCGTAGCAAGCAAAAACTAGCATATGCAAGGAAGTGGAAAGGAACAATAGCAATCTTAACATAACGAGAGGTAATTTAGTAACATGAAAATTTCTATAACCATATTTTCCTCTCTCATAATAATAATTACATGTGGGATCATAAGAAAATTCAACAATATAGCTATCACATAACATATTCTCAACACGATCCACATGCATGCGAAGTTGACACTCTTCCAAACAGTGGATTAATATTAACTAAAGTCATGACCTCTCCAAACCCACTTTTATCAAAAACTTCATAAGATTGAACATTATCCAAATATGTGGGATCTAAAGTTGACACTCCTCCAAACCCACTTTCAATATTATTGCAAACACTATTATCAATCTCATATTCATCACGGGGCTTAAATAAATTTTCAAGATCAAAAGAAGAATCACCCCAATCATGATCATTGCAACAAGTAATAGTCATAGCAAAACTAGCATACCCAAGCTTAGGGTTCTGCATATTATTAGCATGATTGACATCAAGAGAATTTATAGTAAAATCATTGCAATCATGCTTTTCATCGAAGGAACTACCAAGTATGGGTGCAATAGCAACGATCTCATGTTTAACATAAGGCACTATAGCAAATTCATCTTCATAAATATTGGCATCATAGCCACAAGAATAGCAAGCATCATGTTCATCAAGGGATATTTCAATCAAATCATCGGAATCATCATTATCTATAGATTCATGCATATCATTATTTTCTTCCAAAGCAACGGTCATTCTCTTAATAAACTCTTTGACATAGACATTATGAGCATAGTTTTCATAGCAATATTTAAGTATGTAAAAAATTTCAGATTCGTAGAGAGTAATATCATACTTTTCAATCAATGAAGCAACTTCATAAGCACCCTTAAAAGCAACAAACTCTTCAATTTGTTTGATATCATAGTAACTATAAACACCCTTTGCATAAGAAGATAAGATTTCATTTTCATTAAACTCACATAGGTAAGGAAGGTGTTTTTTAGGGTTCTTAGAGCAACAAGTAAAATCATAAATTTCACAAAGATTCCAAGCATAACACAGCAATCTGTTTATTTGACTCCATAAGAGTCTCCCTTTTTCAAACAAACGGTGACGCATATAATGAGCATGCTCATCTAAAGATTTCCCATCAACTAGGCTAGTTGGGGTTTTAGCACGAGCGCATAAGGATCGAAGATGATCCAAGTAGAACACTTTAAGTGGATCCATATCAATAGATTTTTAGCAAGCAAAGATGCAAGCAAATAGAAGTCACATGGAAACACAACAAAAATACATACGGGAAGAAGGCGAAGAAAGGGCGAATAAAACGGCAAGGGTGAAGTGGGGGAGAGGAAAACGAGAGGCAAATGGCAAATAATGTAATGCGAGAGATAGAGATTGTGATGGGTACTTGGTATGTTGACTTTTATGTAGACCTCCCGACAGCGGCGCTTTAAATTCTTCTTGCTACGTCTCGAGCTTGCGTTGGATTTCCCGAAGAGGAGAGGATGATGCAGCACAAGAGCGTAAGTATTTCCCTCGGTTTTGAGAACCAAGGTATCAATCCAAGAGGAGACCACGCGCAAGTCCCTCGTGACCGCACAAAGCGATAGCTACTCGCAACCAACGCTTAGGGGTTGTCAATCCCTTCACGGTCACTTACGAGAGTGAGATCTGATAGAGATAATATTTTTGGTATTTTGGTATAAAGATGCAAAGTAAAAAGTAAAAGCAAAGCAAGTAAATAAAGTGGTGGAGATTGATATGATGAGAATAGACCCGGGGGCCATAGGTTTCACTAGTGGCTTCTCTCAAGAGCATAAGTATTCTACGGTGGGTGAACAAATTACTGTTGAGCAATTAACATAATTGAGCATAGTTATGAGGTTATCCAGGCAATGATCATGTATATAGGCATGACGTCCGTGACAAGTAGACCGAAATGATTCTGCATCTACTACTATTACTCCACTCATCGACCGCTATCCAAAGCATGCATCTAGAGTATTAAGTTAAAAACAGAGTAACGCCTTAAGCAAGATGACATGATGTAGAGGAATAAATTCATGCAATATGATAAATACCCCATCTTGTTATCCTCGATGGCAACAATACAATACGTGCCTTGCAACCCTTTACATCACTGGGTAAGGTCACCGCAAGATTGAACCCAAAGCTAAGCACTTCTCCCATTGCAAGAACTACCAATCTAGTTGGCCAAACCAAACGGATAATTCGAAGAGACTTGCAAAGATAACTTAATCATACATAAAAGAATTCATAGAAGAATCAAATATTTTCCATAGATAAGCTGGATCATAAACCCACAATTCATCGGTCTCAACAAACACACAGCAAAAAGAAGATTACATCGAATAGATCTCCACGAGAGAGGGGGAGAACATTGTATTGAGATCCAAAAAGAGAGAAGAAGCCATCTAGCCACTAACTATGGACCCGAAGGTCTGAGGTAAACTACTCACACTTCATCGGAGGGGCTATGGTGATGATGTAGAAGCCCTCCGTGGTGGATGCCCCTCCGTGAGCTCAAACAGGCCCCAAGATGGGATCTCGTGGATCTGAGGAAATTCTGGCCGGTGGAATTAGGTTTTGGCTCCGTCCACGATCTGTTGGGGGGAATGCGTAGGTATATATAGGAGGAAGGAGTACGTCGGTGGAGCGTCGGGGGCCCACGAGGCGGGGGTGCACCAGGGGAGGCGCGCCCCACCCTCGTGACCGCCTCGCACTCCTTGGAGTAGGGTCCAAGTCTCCTGGAACACGTTCGGTGAGAAAATCACGTTCCGAAGGTTTCATTCCGTTTGGACTCCGTTTGATATTCCTTTTTTGAAACACTGAAATAGGCAAAAACAAAGAATTTCGGGCTGGGCCTCCGGTTAATAGGTTAGTCCCAAAAATAATATAAAAGTGGAAAATAAAGTCCATTATAGTCCAAAACAATAGATAAAGTAGCATGGAGCAATAAAAAATTATAGATACGTTGGAGACATATCAGTTACAAGTGTAGATGATAATATAAAGTACCTGAAGAACTGTGGAGCCAAACACCATATTGAAATGAGCACAGAGATCTTGTATTACACCCAAGGTCTCCAATTTAGGCGCAGAGATGACGGTTATTTGCAACGGTGAATAACTAGAATCAAGGATCAACCTTTGAAGTGAAGGGGCATCTTGGATGATGAGCTGCCTTCCGTCAAAAGAAATTCCAATTCTTACAAGGTTAGGCGACTTTATTTGGAGATAACCGATTCTAACTGTGAAAACAAGCACCAAGCACTCCAGGGCAGGGCAACTGGAGTGGATGATGTTGTGCAATGAGGCCTCCGATATATGAACCCGCACAAGTGAAAGTTTCTTGAGAAATGGGAGTTGAAGGTTTAGTACCAGATTGTCTAGTAGGTAGCACAGTGCAAAGGTGGCGGTGTGGAGAGAGGAGGAAAACCGCGAGATGGACATCAGTGCTGAGGGCACAAGTACATGGCGTTCGGTATGTGGTATGTGATTTCCAGGGGAATAGTAGAACTCAAGCAGCTGTAATTCTGTGAATTCAGGGGATTTCAGCCAGGCGTCCACCGTGCAGGGCGTGGTATGCTTGCTCAAGTAGCATGATGGGATGCAGAGGCTTTGAACGGAGCCCTGGTGGGAGGAGATGATGGCTCTGGGGATTTCAAAATCATTGAAGAGAGATAGCTGACGACAGTCGAGATTAAGGGGCACGACATGACACGCCATAGAGGGTGCCACCGAATTGAGAGGACTTGGGTTCGACAACAATCCTTGGTGGGGAGAAACGACATGATCTCCCCAAGGACGGCATCTGGGAGATCGCCGATGCGGTCCACCCGAGATTCTATGGGTTCCTGGGATCCGGTGGGGCGGGTCACTGCTTCTCCCATGCCGGTGTGGGATCTACAACAGGCGTCACCGCTGGCGGGAGCCTCATCTTCTTGGCGCTGGGGTCAGCCGACTCCATTTTCCTCGAGGGCGCTGCGTCGTGCTCACAAATTTGAAGGGGAGCTGGGGTTTTCCGTAGGAGTGAGGTGAGGAATTTGGGGGTACGAGTGGAGCGAGCTGACGTGAGGTGGGTGGGAGTGAGGAGGAAGAAGAGCACCCAGGTTTTTTGGGGGGGCGGCGTGCTGGGTGTGGGTAGCGCCTCTCATTCAGTAAATATATGGCTTTTGAATTGATTTTACTATTTACTAGGGTGGATGGGCTGTTTTGTCTTGAGCCCAGAGAAACAATTACTACTAGTACAGTGGAGACACTCTACAGCTACCAAAAAAACAATTACTACTAGTACAATGGATACAATACCGCTTCTAGCTCCTCCTAGGTCATCGAAACGTCTCCCTCTACTGAATGCCGTTATACTTTTGTTCAGCGACATGCGGGTCGTGCAGTGTGCGGGCCCAAATGCCATCCACCAAATTAGAAGGCAGTATGCAGGCGGAGAGTCACCCAGTCAGAAGGCAGCAGTAACGAGCCGTCGTATCACAAAACCCCACCTCCCCATAGTCTATGTTTGACGGACGAAGCAACCATCATTTCACTCTTCGCTGAATCCCCTTCTCCCTCACCGTCTTCAAGAAAGGCAATACTCGCATCTGCCACTGTTCCTCTCTCCCAACGAAGGGAAGGTAAGCGGATCCGTGATGTTGGTATATTTTTGTTCAGAGAAAAAAAGAACTTTTGCAAAGCAGTAACCAATCCTCACTCTCTTTTTTGTTTCATTGTCATTGCGATTGTGTTTTCCTTTCAGTGGTCTCCTAGTATTCATCAGTTTCATGATGGACCAAGGAGAACTAGGCAAAGATTTGCCGATATTGGAGCAGATGCGGGAGGCTGATCCCCAAGAGACAGAGAGCTCCAAGACGATGTAGGCAGCCCCCGAGCCGACCCCAGATACGCTCACGACCACTACTGAGATGGTCAATGCTCTGTTTGAGGTTACAGCCCCCGAGGCACTGCAGGAGCAGTTTTTCCCCTTCAAGGATGTGTCCCCCATTGAGCTGCCCAAGGTGATTTTCTTCTTTGCTGATCTCGATTGTGGTTTTTCATCTAAGTATGTGGTGATGAATAATGCAAAATTTTATTAGCTTCGATGCCATGCTATACATAGTGGTTTAAACAACTTGTGTTTCTTATACTGGAAAGTAATTCAGAATTTGCTTCTGTTTCAATTAGAGCCCTGATGCAGACAAGGATTGTGTGGTTGTACATGTCACTCGCTATGACGCGGATGACCTGAATATACACACTGGGAAAACAGAGTTTTTAGGCTGTTGGATCCTAGAAGACATTTGCGCTTATACCAATGAAGAGTTGTATTCCAGCCTCACTGTTGTCAGGCGTGTTGTCCAGGGTGTACTGAAGCACAAGAAGTTCAGAGCTACTCCTTCGTTTGTGAGGCATACTGTTCTTGTTAAGCTTACATAGGAAGATGATGTGGCATGCCTCCACAAACAAGTTTATGAGTGCCAAGGCCACAAGGTTGTCTTCATGAAGGTTCACAGGATTGAGCTGCTGCCGGACATCCTCAATGATGTTCATGGCAAGGTCCGTCTTGTGTCCAGCCCAAATTAGATCGAGGCATGAAATAGTTGCCCCAACTAGTGTTTAATAGTAGTTTGGATTGTGTCTAATTATCCGAACCATGCCTGTTATCGAGCCCTCCAGGGCTAGTACTCTGTTTGAATCCGTCTATGGGAACTGCCGCTACTTTTGTGTGCGTGAATCATGTGAGAACCATCGTAATTGTTGCCAAAACAGATGCGTCCTCACTAGTTTTTTCATGAATATGGCATGGTAAGACATAAGTTGTCACGTTTTATCACTCTGACGGTGTGTGTTTTGATGAAATAGAGTACTTGTTCGAGAACTGTATACCGACGTATACATAAGTACTTGTAAACACTGTTGGTGCTACCCCACTTGTGTGATTGTGCAAAACACGGCACATTGGCTCAGCTCGCTTCAACACTAGGCTATCGACCAGCTAACAATCAACAATCTGGTGTCTAACATATAAGCAACTATGTATCTTGTTACAGTGGTTCATGCAGTTAACTGAGGCCACAATGTAAATTCCAAACGCTCACACACTAGTCCAGCGTTCATGTGGAACACTCACATTAAACGCGGCTTCATAAAAAACTTGAAAAGCATAAGTTAAGCAATTTTGTACATCTCAATGATTCATAGAACATAACAAGCATATACTAGTTCACAGCAAAAGGCAAAGTTGTGAGAAGGTTTACAAATCAGGAAAAAACAAGCAAGGCTTCTCTGAGCAAAGGGCCTCCCGGCAGGCTTAAATTTCCTAGAGTTCACTCTGGTTTTTTCTTATTGCCACCATCCAGGGTTAGGTTCTCTCATTCCAGAATAACAAATTATAATTGTGTTCTCAGCTGGAATGCTGATCCGAACCATGCAAAGGTAATCTTGACCAATTTGAAAGTCTTGTGCATTCCACTAAATTTAAGCACCGCTATTTGCGTAAATAAGCAGACCACAATGCCTCTTGTCCGCTTTTGTCAAAAAACCGCCATGCAGCCGTGCCAGCTAGTCCTCGGTCCATGGATGAATTGGTAGAAAGTGCATTCCGGACTAGGATGCAGTTGTTTTCGCTCGTCCCTACACTTTAATCAGGAAGCAAAACGTACGAATCAACTTCTTTTATATTGTGTTGGTCATTCTACCTAGTAACTACCAATGTAGGAATACCTGGAAGATGGGTGGTTAGATGACGACAGCGAGGGATAGCCATCTCATTTTGCATAGTTCTACTAAAACTAAGGTGTGTGCTTTTGATTGCGCGGATAGAAATGATACGGAGACAGAAATCCTGAAACGATATGGAGACAGACATCCCTGTTTGCGCAAATATGAAATACGGTTATTTAAACAAAGGATGATATTTGCGATGGCGTATGATTAACAGTAGCATCTATTGTGTTAAAATTGGCACTAGATTGACAATATGAAAGTGTCCTTAAGTAAGTAGCATCACATCACATCAACACTGCCACTAGATTAACATGCAGAACAATAGCATTAATATTACTCTCATGAGAATAGCACATGGTCAGTAAATGTGCAATCAAATTTGTCTTGATTCCACCGGGATGAAGAAATGTTAGCGGTGTGAGATTTAAGTGTAACTGCAAAAACACAATTCATGGGAAATAAAGCAAGACGGTAGCACTTCATAAAATGGTGGTGGCATTGCTTCAATTTATCGACGACACTAGACCATTACTTATAGTGACATTAGGTGGCATTGCTTAATGCTTCATGTGATTTTACATTAATGGTAGCGATATGGGCGTAGGGACAGTAGGGGCATAAAGTGGTGAGGCAGATGTGGTTGCCGAGAGCGGCAAACACTCAGGAAGCATGTCTGCATTTGTCCCATTTTTATCTCCTCGGCGACATTTTCCTATGTGAGCACATGAAATCTAGACCTGCTCATTCTCATTTGCGTTGTCCCCCAACACCCATCACTTTCTTTCCTTTTTCAACAAAGAGATAGGTCCACTTCCCCCCACCCTTCGCCATCCATCATGCTTTCTTCGTCTTTTCAACCAAGAGACCGGTTGGGTAGCCAATATCTACTACTTTCCCCCGTTTCCTCTTAGAACCAAGTACTAGATTCATGTTACAGCTTTCCCACTTTCTTCCCTGTTTGAACCAACTCTTAGAGTCGACTGTATGAACTAGCTTTACCTCTAATAATAGTAAAAGTCTAGGTGGCTTTGGAACAACGGATGTAAGTAGAAAAAGATCCACACAAAGCCAAGTGGGAGCTGGGGCGATGAGCAAGGCAGGTTTCAAAGGAATATATACACGAGGGTAAATCGGCATGTGGCAAAGACGGCGTCGGGAGGCCGCATCTTGGCCACAATACCGCAGGGAGGAAGAAGGGGTCAGAGGCCCTCCCGAGCCGGTGCTCTCTCGGAGAGAATGGCATGGCCGCCGATCGGGACGCGTGGGCAGCCGTTGGTCTCCTCCGTCGCCGCCGACGACAGCGTGAATGATGCATCTACACCCCTGCGACGGTCGAGGTTGTCCGGCCGGATTTGTGACCAGCCGTGAGCTGAGAGAGAGTGTGGCCACCTATGTCTTGCTTAGATCTGGAGAGCATGAGAGATTGAACGAGAGGAACCCTAGTAAAGCAAGCGCTAACGCTCCTGCTTATATATATAGTGGAGTGATTTTGTTGTACCAGCTTCAGAAAAATGCGCTCCTACGTGTACCCACGAGTGGGTGTGAGAGAACTAGTGCGTGCGTGCACCGCTTCTCTTCGTGAGAGTACAATATACTATGCCCAAAGAACGTTCTCCACAAGAGTAATAGTATAAGTGTGTGACGTGTGAGTTAAAATAAAATGTGTGCGATGTCTTTTGTTTTTTAGAAGTTCTGAGGGTAAGGTGTGAAGAGCACATATGTGTGTGACGTCTACCTGCAGATAGACGGTGGGTGCGAGAGGACTCGGGAGAGTCGTGACTCGTGAGGGTGTGTTTGTGCATGAGAGAGAGGGGGCACATATCAATGCAATGCATGTGTCCGTAAATCATTATCCGACAAATGTTCGCCACAAGCCTTTTTCCCCGATTTAACGCCAGAAGAACCGTTAGATCGGCATCCAAGCGATGTCGGTTTTGCCATGTCATTTAGCGTAACAGCCACTCCTCCTACACACAAATCTTCCACGTGAGTGTTAGCAACTGCCGTATGCTCCCTCCGCTCCAAAATGCAGTGCATATAGCTTTATTGAAAATTCGAACCTCGCAAACTTTTACCGAGTTTTCGTGTACCAAATTGCACATGTAGAATACCACATATATATCATTTCATTCATCTTGAGAGTTAACTATAAAGATGGGGGAGGAGTCTACAAAGAAAGTCCATCGTATCACCTGCAGCAATTTCAACCATCCTTTGGTGTGGAGGAATATCATAGGAACTCTATATGATATGATTTTTATAGGATTTTTTCCTTTAGAGCCAATTGGTTCATAGGAATAGATTCATATACTCCACATTTCAAAGGAAAATAAACATGATATCATTTCTATAGCTTTAGAGCCACTTGGTTCATACGAATGGATTCCTATACTCCCATAATTTCAAAGGAAAATAAACATTAGCGTATATTCAATAGAAAAGTTACTATGATATGAACCAAATTACATCTCTTTTCTAATCCCTCCTCATAGGAATTGAGATACATGTCATCTCTAGATTCAATAGAAAAGTTCCTATATGATGTGAACCAAATGACATCTCTTTTTCAACCCTACTCATAGGAATTGGGATACTCCATGTCATCACGTCACCTATAACTTCCGTGTATACATCTTCTATTCCTAAATAGCTAGTACAACCCACTAGTAGCTTTTTTCCAAGACGTGCAACTATGGCACAAGAACTATATAGTGTGCGAATAACTTTGAAAGATGGTCGCTGGATGAAGCTAATCCGACAAAGGTCAGAGATGGCAAATCCGAGCACTCTTGGCCGTTGGATATCATCAACATTCCACCAGATCTGCCACATGTACAATTTAGAAGACTCCATGGTTGAACTTAAGCATAATGCACAAACCTCAAAACACAAGCACTTCTCCTTTATTCTAGAATCTTACGTGTCATAATTGATTTTTTTCCAAATGAATTGCCATTATTTGTTTTTTACTTTATGCTTTACAATGCACAACCCCATGAATCTTAACATTTTTATAAAACTAATTGATTTTGAATGAGATGAACTATAAGAACTAAACGAACATCTACGTCATGCATATACGACTCAAAGCTTTACATGCTGTAGTGTGTATTTATTCATAATTTGGTTTCGAAATCTCATGTGTTCAATGCATGTGTACTGTCAGATTTCGGGTTCCGGCAGACCCTTGAGGTTCGAACACTAGGGTGCGCGCGGAATCTTGCCTTCTACCTACCTGCACCCCGCCGCCTCGCTAGGATCTAAACTATGAAAGGAACAACACAAGAGACACAGGGTTTATACTAGTTCGGGCCACCATTGTGGTGTAATACCCTACTCTAGTTTGTGGTGTGGTGGATTGCCTCTTGGGCTGACGGTGATGAACAATACAAAGAAGAACAACCTCGCGAGGGTCTGTTCTTGGCTGGTGCGATGAACTGCTAGGGGGAGTTCAGTCGCTTCTCTCTATCCCTCTGTCGATTCCAGATCCCCTCCCTACTATGGTGGCTAGCTCTACTTATATAGGCAGGCCTGGGCCTCTTCCCAAATATTGAGCGGGAAGGGCGCCAACAATTGGCCACTTTGAAGGGGAACATATGGTACACTTATCTGACTAAAGTTGGTCCTCTTCATCAAAGGCTCGTGGTGACACCGCTTGGGCTCCACAATGACTTCCTTCCTGCCGTTGGACTGGTCTTGGTCTTGTTGCACCGAAATGGACGCCTTTGCTTGATGCTCTCGCTGCGCTTGCTCCTTTGCACCAAAGAGGAAAGGAGGACATCTGCGTGGGCGCCCTGCCGCCCTTGGTCGTCATGGCTTTCGTCATGGGCACCTCGTGAGGTACCCTGCCTTGATCTCTCCACCACCTCGCGAGCCAGCCTGATGAGGCCGTGCCTGAGGAAGCTCCCTGTCGTCCGCCCCGCGAGGCTTGGCCCCTCGCGAGGGTCTTGAGCTCGTGTTGATGAAGATGGGCCATGATGGGCCCCCCTTAGAGCCACGCCGCAGTCAGGCAGCAAGTCTGGGGACCCGTTCCCAGAACACCTCTGATAGCCCCGGGCCCAAGGCGCGCCCGGACTTGGCCGAGCAGAGAGGCGAAGGGGCAAGTGCGAAGCGCTGCGGGCCCTAACAGCCTGCGGCCTTGGGCGTCGCGTGGCGGTTGATTGGGCGTGGGCGTCTCCACTTCCCCACGACGCCTCGGCAACTCACGAATTGACAAGTCCCTGCATGCAGAGCGGGACATGATTGCCTGCGATCGTGGAGGTCGGCGGTTGGCCTTCCCCGGCTATAAGTACGGGACAGCGCCTGCCCTTCTAGTCCATCTCCTCCTTGCTTCTTCTTTCTTCCCCATGGCTCCGCCAAGAGGTTCTCGGCCATGAGAGAAGGGAAGGCTCGCCAGTAGGGGCTGACTCTCCCCGCCCAAGCGCGGTCGAGGCCGTCCTCGCAAACACCCTGTGGCTCCCATGGTGGCTCCTCGCGGTTGTGGAGGTGACCTCCCGCGCGGTGGCGGGCGGCAGGCCGCTGCTGGGGGTGCGCTATGGCCGCGCCCCCCCTAGGCCGCGCTTCCACTCGGTAGAGGTGCTGCCGGAGTTTGTGGTGTGGTCAGTGGAGCCAACCGGCACCCGGCTCCAGCTCCCTCGCTTCCTCCTAGGTGAGCTTCCGGCCGGTGCCCCGGGCGGCCTCTGGCTTCAGGCGGATGGTTGCCGCAGCTGGGCCTCCTGGGCTTCGGAGGTCTCTGCGCCGAGCAGCCTCGCCCGCGGCTAGCAACATTTGCCCCCGCGGTCCCGAGCCGGGCGATGCACGCTGCACTTCAAGTTCGACGGCGATGCCACCCTCTACGTGAGGGTGTTCGGGGAAGATGGTCACCGCGCCGGGTGCTGCCCTGAGAACGGCGATCGTGGCCGCGGGTTCAGCCTCAGCGACGATGAAGACGACCGCTGGCGTGGTCGGTGACGCCGGGCTCGTCGAGCCGACGGCTCTTCTTGAGCGGCGGCTCCTCCGGTGATGGTCGCGACCGACCTCCGCCGCCAGCGCCGCTGGAGGAGGTAGCGAATCCGCCGCCGTCTTGCCCCGGTGAAGCGCGAGAGGAGTCCACCGAGCTCCGGAGGCGATTCGAGTCTCCCAGCGAGTTGGTGTCAGCGAGCCGTGCTCAGATTGTCCTTTTTCCTTTTCCTGCGCAAAGAAACAGTAGCGTAGGGCCCCGCGTGGGCGTGCTTGGACTATTGCTGTTAGTTATCGTATTGTTTCTGCTATCTTGGTATTATGCCCTTGTGCTACACGCTCGCGCGTAGAAATTACTTAGCTCGGGGGCGCCTGTCGTGGCCCTCGTCGAGCAACCGTGTCCTGCGAAGGTTAGTCCGGAGAGGTAGCCATCGGCCTCGGTGTGGAGGCGACCGATCCAGGTCCCGTGTTCGTGTCGCGGTGCCCGTGAGGCGTGGACTGGAGGGGTGCTCCTGTAGTGGACCCGGGTAGGGAAACCTCGAACAATAAGGGGGCAGAGAACACTCGCGGGGGCGCCCAGGCTGCCCCCCTCGTATGACCTTGCGCGAGAGAAATCGAGGTAAGAGGGCGAAAGGTCGAAGAGCCACAAGTCAAAACGACAACAGCTTTGATAAAACTTCAAATGAGAACAAACAAGCCAACTGCAGAAAGCAAATGAAAAAGCCGCGTCCGGCACCTAATCTAGTGTTCAACGTCTTCTCACTAGCGCAGAGCTAAGTGCTGCCACTGGGCGTGGGAGGGAGCCCAGGTGGCCCTGAGGCCGGTGCTCCTGAGACTCCGGGGCGTGTACAGCCCCAACTCATTATTACGTGAGAGTGTCACGGGCGGCGAGCTTCACAGGCATTGGCCTTCTTCACAGGCTCCGGGCCTTTCTTGGGGGAAGCAAGCTTCACGGGCATTGGCCCTCTTCACAGGCTCCGGGCCTTTTCCCAAAAGGCAGCTTCACAGGCATTCCCCTTCTTCACAGGCTCCGGGCCTTTCTTGGGGGAAGCAAGCTTCACGGGCATTGGCCCTCTTCACAGGCTCCGGGCCTTTTCCCAAAAGGCAGCTTCACAGGCATTTGCCTTCTTCCACGAGCTCGGGCCTTTCTTGGGTGAAGCAAGCTTCACGGTCATTGGCCCTCTTCACAGGCTCCGGGCCTTTTCCCAAAAGGCAGCTTCACAGGCATTTGCCTTCTTCACAGGCTCTGGGCCTTTTCCAAAAGGACAGCTTCACAGGCATTCGCCTTCTTCACAGGCTCTGGGCCTTTTCCAAAATGCAGCAGCTTCACAGGCCTTCGCCTTCTTCACAGGCTCTGGGCCTTTTCCAAAAAGGCAGCTTCACAGGCATTCGCCTTCTTCACAGGCTCTGGGCCTTTTCCAAAAGGACAGCTTCACAGGCATTCGCCTTCTTCACAGGCTCTGGGCCTTTTCCAAAAGGACAGCTTCACAGGCATTCGCCTTCTTCACAGGCTCTGGGCCTTTTCCAAAAGGACAGCTTCACAGGCATTCGCCTTCTTCACAGGCTCTGGGCCTTTTCAAAGGTAAAACCTCCGGAGGTGCTGGATGTTCCACGCGTTCTGGACTGGCACCCCCTCCTGAGTCTCCAAGCGCGTGGAGCCGGGCCTGGAAACATGAACAACCTTGAACGGGCCCTCCCACATGGGAGAGAGCTTATGCAACCCTCCCTGGAGAGAACCCGCCTGAGCACGAGGTCCCCTACCTCGAGAGTTCTGGGGCGGATGTTGCGGCAGTGGTATCGCCGCAGGCTCTGGAAAACCCTACCTGGCGCGCCAAATGTCGGATTTCGGGTTCTGGCAGACCCTTGAGGTTCGAAAACTGGGGTGCGCGTGAAATCTCGCCTTCTACCTACCTGCACCCCACTGCCTCGCTAGGATCTAAACTATGAAAGGATCAGCCTCAAGGACTTCGGGAGCAGGAGGCGCGCCTGCGGATCGCCTCTATGCCAGGGCAGACCCGCTGGGGACCAGCCCGGTCCTGTCCTTCTTCGGGATCAGGGGCAAGCTCCCGCGGCCCTGCTCATCATCATCCTCGTCGTCGTCGCTCGGTGAGAGGCGGAGAACACGAGACCTGCGCCGAGGGAGGGGAGCCCTCGACTCTCCATCGGTCGCCTCGGAGTCGGGCCCTCCTTCCCGCTCCCCTTCTCCCTTCTCCTCGCTGGAGTTGCCGGAGGACACATCCACTGGTTCCTCGGGAGCCTCCGTGGGCACGGGCCCATCCCCGTTGAAGACGGGCATGGACTGCACTACCTGCTCCCAGTCATCGCGGAGGAGCAGGCGTGGGCGCCCTCAACCTCGCCACGTCGCCCCAACCAAAGATTGGAGAACCGCAGCCAGTCCTCGTCGGCCAAGACCTTGAGGGCTCGGGTGGGAGCCTCCACATCGGGAGCGGAGTCTTGACAAGCCGGAGCCACTGGTGCTCCAGAATTCCCTCGGCCGACGCCACGGTCAGCTTCGCCGCCTCCATGCTGGCCGGCCTCAGATCCATGTCCATCCTCTCCAACACCTGCCTCGCGCGGGGATCCACGAGCTCCACTCGAGACCAGTCGTCGGAGTGTACGGGTTGCTCCGTGGGCAAGATTAGCCGAGGGTGGACATGCCCAACATCCACCAAGACCCACTTGCTCCTGAAGCCCTCAATCCTCTTCCCGGGGTTCGAAATGGCGATGGAGCTACCGTATGCGACGAAGCTCGCACACGCAGAGGAGGAACCACGAGAGGTCCGGAGGGAGAAATAGTGGCGCAGCAGGGCCACCGAGGGCTGCACCCCAATGTGAGCCTCACAGTAGTAGGCAAAGATTGCCAGGAGGAGAACGGAGTTGGGGTGGAGGTGCAGAGCTTGTAGCTTGTAATGGCGGAGGACGGAGAAGAAGAACTCGAAAAAGGGAGGTATCAGACCGGCAACGATGGCACTTACAAAGAGCGGATAGAAGGTGCTCCCTTGGCCCTCAGGGAGGGCGGAGCCGGCCTTGAACACCTTCGCCCCGTCGATGCCCTGCGCCGCCACCATCTAGCGCACCCGGGCAAGGCTCGCCTCTGACACTTTCGACGAGTCCAGGGCAGGCGCATACCAAGCTCCGGCCGGGGTCTGGCGAGGCGCCATGCTTTGCTAGGGCGTGCAGTCGAGGTGGATCTGAAGATTTTGGAGGCAGGAAGGAGAGGCGCAAGAAAGGGGATCTGAGCAGTAACCAGAGAAAGGGGATCACGACGCTGTGCTCTCCCACTATCAGATCCATATGATGCACTTGGGTCCGGAATCCATCACTCTTCTTGCGGTCTTTGCCTTTGTTTGCGAGGCGATGATGGGCATCCTTCCCTCAGTTGCCTTGTTGCGCCACTTCTTCTCTCTGCGCCTTGTTGACCCCACCCAATGTTTGGGGTGTGTGAGCTTCATTGCTGCATCTGAAACAGCGGCTTCAGGGATTGACTTCACCCTTCCTCCGCCCGCGCCTGGGTTCTGCGGCGGTGGTCACGTGACGTGGGGGGTGCCCAGCCCCTTGCTGTCGGAGCCAACATCACCCGCTGTCCCCAATTCAGGCTGGGGCCAGGAGACGCTCACGAGCCCCCGGCTCGCCTTCGTCTGGCGTCGCTTCGCTATCCTGAGGGCGCTCGAGGTGACAGCGCCCAAGGTGGTGAAGGAATTCCTGTTGTGCCGCATTGCCCCTCTTCAGTGCCATTCCCGCCGGATGTGGGCCTTCAGCGGGCGTGAAGACCGCATGAGGCTCCAGGAGGAAGACTTGACGCTGGCCGAGGAAGGTGCTCTTGGTCTTGACTGGGATCCCAACCCTGGCAGCGTCCGGCAAGGGGGTGCTTTGCTGTACTTTTGCTCAAGCAGGGGTGACTTTGTGAAGCCGATGCCCAGTTTCGACGAGTGGGGGTTGTGCCCCGCAAGCCTCATGGGGTCTCGCGAGAACCCGGTGGTGGTGACTGCCCTTCCAGTCGGCCGTGGCGGCTCTTCCTCGAGTGGCGGTGCAGGGAGGCACAAGCCGCTGGAGGCCGAGGGGGCCTCCGGAGGGGTGACGGTCCCAGGCGGCGCTCTTGAGGGGGCAGCTCCTGAGGCCCAAGTTGTCGCGGTTGGGGAGGCGAGCAGCTGCCCGTGGTGCCTGCGGCTGAGGCCCCTGGGGCCCCAGCTACCCTTCTTGGTGAGGCGTTGGCCGCGGCGTGCACGGGGACGGCGCCGCCAGCGCCCGGTCGTCTCGGCGCTCCTTCCGATCGCGGAGTTGACCCTGCGCTCAACTCTTGGGTCGATTCGCGTGGACTTTGAGGCTCTTCGGAAGAGAAGGGAAGCCTGGCGACGATTACCCTTGTCGCTGTTGAAGCGCAGGAAGTACTTCGCACCGATGAGTAAGCTTTCCCTTTTCCGCTCCTGATTCTTACATTGTTTTTATCGATCCTTGCTCAGGGCCCTTCCCGCCGAGCTCACGGAGATGTCCGAGGAGCCATCCCTTGGCTCCGCCCTCTCCACCGTCTTCGAGCACTCCGAGCAGCAGGGCCCTTGTGGTGAGGTCGGCCGGAGAGACGAGCCATCCTGAGGCGCATCGCGTCCCCGCGCGCCTCGCGACCCTCCTTCGTGAGCCCTCTCGAGGCAAAGCTGGCCTGCCGTGGGCTTCTCGTCTGGTCGTCGACCGTGATTGGCTAAGGCATTCCCTGCGCTCTTCTTTGGGGAATGGGCTGGCCCCTGGCCGGGCTCCTGGCGAGGCGTGCCCGGCTGTGGCGAGGGCGCTTGACCCAGCCCCGCCCGGAGGAGTGCTGATTCGTGGCCCTCGGCGCTCGCCTGGGGCTGATGATGGTGTGGAAGACGTACTTGAGCGCGCCCGGGAGCATCATGCTCTTCACCAAGGGTTTCTTAGGAGGGCGGCTGATGCGGTGAGCCTGCTCGGTGAAGAGCTTGCCGATGAAGACGCGCGCCTCGAGGCCGAGGGCCTGCGCCTGGCCGCGGAGAGGCATGAGCTGAAGGCGGCTGTCGCCCATGCACGCCACCAACATGATCTTGACGATGAGGAGGCCAAGGCGTCGCTGGTGGCCTCTCGGGAGGTCCGTTCTCGGACCATTGAAGAGGCTCGGGAAGCTGACCGGCGACGAGAGGCGGCGGAGGAGCGGGCGCGGGAACTCTTGGCCCATTGTCGCTCACTGGAGGAGCAGGTGGAGCTGCGCGAGACGGCCCTTGCGTCGATGAGGGTGGCATCAGGCGACCCAATGAGCTCGAAGCGGGAGGAGGCTGGGCTGGAAGCCGCTGAAGCTGCAGCGTGCGCGAATCTGACGCCTGGAAACAAGGGAGCGCTTGGTGACGAGGGCGGAGGATGATGTCGGCTGCGTGGGAGGCCAGCGTCTGGAGGAGGTCAGGCGTCGGGTGGCGATGGCGCTTGAACCTCGAGCGGGTTCGAGGAAAGGCTGGGGTTGATCCGGCCGAGGCCGAAGGTAGGACCGCTGCCACGAGGGCCAAGCGGGAGGAAGGCGGCAGGCGGGCCGATGCTTTTCGGGCCGCCCTTGAGGTGGCACAGGAGGAGTTAACTACCTCCCGTGCCGAGGTGCTTCTTCTTCGCCAACGCGTGGATGAGGCTAAGGCCGTTGCGCGACAGAATGCGGACGAGACGAGATGCGCCAGCGGCGGGTCCTGGAGCATGAGCACGGCCCCATGCTCACCACGCTCCGGGAGAGAGCCAACACAGCCTTGGGTAACATCCGCGAGGCGGCTGTTGGCGAGCCGCATGCAATTAACTACGCCGGCAACCTTCAGTTCTTCATCGATGTGGTGGCTCGGCTGGAGGAGCGGTCAGTCAGAGCCAACAGGTTGGAGGAGCGGTCGGTCAGAGCCGACAGGTTGGTGGAGGAGAGAAGCCGCGCCCTGCTCGGGCGCGCCTTTTCTCGCGTCTTCAGCCATCTCCGGAATATTGACCCTCACGTTGACTGCGACGCAGCCAGTGCCTCGGTACCCGTGCCGTCCGGGACGACCTGGCGCACTGGGTGGAGGACAACGTGGATGCCCTTGTTAGGGCCTTTGCTTCAGATAACGATGGCGTGATCATGGCTGCTGATGAAGGCGGCGTGGTGGACGGCCCTGACGCCGCTGGCGACGACGCAGGGAGCAACGGCGAGGCCAGTGACGCCAACAACAATTCAGGAGGTGCCCCTGAGGATGCATTGGGGGATTTATCCGACTAACTGCGCATCGTTCCTGTTTCCTGCACGAATAGAACTCAGGTTTTGCCCTGACGGTCGTGAGAGCATTTTGGGAGGGGGGGCCCTCATGTAAAACTTGTGTTCTGCATATTAGTAGATGATGTACCACCCGTACGCCTATGCTTAGTGGCTGGCTAGTTTACCTTTGTCCCGCGCGGGCCCCCCGATAGCCAGCGGAGGGCTATGGCGTTTCGAGCGTCTCCTGATCGAACCCATAGGATCTACAGTAAAAGCCTCCTGAGAGGATGCGGCGGCGGCAGTCTGGGCTGCACGCAAGCTAGGCCCAACCCGGCTCGCGAGGGGCTCACGAGGGAGGCAGCCGAGGCAAAGCGGTAATCGAACGCTAGAGATTGCTCGAACGAGACTAGACACCCCCTTCCCCAAACACACGCAAATCTCGAATTCGAATCCAACTTAAATCCAGCGGGGGAAAGTGACAACCAAAGGGAAAAGCAATGAAAGCAAACCAAAAAAGGCTGCGTCCGGCACCTAGTCTAGTCTTGGACGTCTTCTCACCAGCGCGGAGCTAAGTGCTGCCACTGGGCGTGGGAGGGAGCCCAGGGCTCGAGGCCGCACCCCGAGACTCGGGCGTGTACAACCCTACTCATTATTACGTGAGAGTGTCACGGGCGGCGAAGCTTCACTGCAACCGGGCCTTCTTCACAGGTACCGCCTTGCTTCATATCATCGCCAGACGAGGGCCCGCCTTTGCGCCAAGATTTAGTGCCATCAACGACGACCGGAAACCAGGCCGCCGCCGATGGGGTAGAGCGGTCGCTAGCGGTTCCTTTGACGACCACGGGTCCTCCGCCAGGGGCAGGCCTTGAGGCACCTCCCTAGAGGAGGGCCTACCTCCTGAGAACGCCTTGCTCCGAACGCCGTGGTGGTGATGCCGGATCTCGGCCCCTCTCCTGCAGCCCCCGGCGCCCTCCTCCCGAGGGGTAGGAGACTGCGGGAGTGGGGCAACCGCTTGCTGTGGCGACCTGCACCTCCTGCGATTCATGATTAACGTATGCCTGCTCCCGAGGAATCAGTGGTACCCGATAATCGTCGCCTCCAGCGTGGCCGGTGGGGCCTTCACGGGGCTCTTGGAAGAGCTCAGCTTCTGTCGCCTCGTCCCCCCAGCCGGGGCTGAGGAGCGAGCCTTGTTCTCCATCATGCTGGTGCCCTTGGTCCATCATGTGGGGCACGTATTCTTCTGGGCCGTCATCCCGAAGGCCGCGCCATAGTGCTCCGCGTGCCATGCGATCCTGCTTGGAGCGCCCACCTGGGGGTGGTAGCGCGGCAGCCCACTGGGGCCGTGGGTCGCGACGAGTCCTTCTTTGCTGGCCGAGAGCGGAGGCAGCGCTGCCACTGGCCCGGTGCTGATAGCTTTGCTAGCGTTGGAGTAGCCTTGGGGCCCGCGGCCACGTGTGGAGCCCCCGCGCGGGCCGCCCTGGACCTGAGGTGGGAGCTGGGTGCAAAAGGGATGAGCCCCCGAGGCGGCAAAGCCCAGGAGCTCTGCCACCCGCTCTAGCAGTACGTCGCGGCCGCCTTTCCAAAGAGCTCGCGACTGCAGTAGCTCCCGGCCACCGTGAGCGGCCCTCGAGTTCGCTGCTCCCGGCGGGTGTACGGTGTCGCGGCCGCGGCGTGGTTGGAGGCCCTCGCTGCCGACCGCGCCTGCCGCGGCGTGAGAGTTGTCGAAGCCTGTCCGCATCGCCCGCAGCCCGCAGTGCCCTGCGGACCGTGAGCTGCCTGGGGTATGGGGTCGCCCAAGGCGAGTGGTTCTGCGTGGGCGGGCCAAGCCGCCCAGGACCGGGGTTGCCCGCCTGGTCGCCGGTCATGATGAGGACGATGCGACGGGACACGAAGTGGCAGGAGGTGGATCCCGGCGCACTTTACTGGGCGCGCCAAATGTCGGATTTTCGGTTTCGGCAGACCCTTGAGGTTCGAACACTGGGGTGCGCGCGGAATCTCGCCTTCTACCTACCTGCACCCGCCGCCTCGCTAGGATCTAAACTATGAAAGGAACAACACAAGAGACACAGGGTTTATACTAGTTCGGGCCACCATGTGGTGTAATACCCTACTCTAGTTTGTGGTGTGGTGGATTACCTCTTGGGCTGACGGTGATGAACAATATAAAGAAGAACAGCCTCGCGAGGGTCTGTTCTTGGCTGGTGCGATGAACTGCTAGGGGGAGTCTACCGCTTCTCTCTATCCCTCTGTCGATTCCAGATCCCCTCCCTACTATGGTGGCTAGCTCTACTTATATAGGCAGAGGCCCTGGGCCTCTTCCCAAATATTGAGCGGGAAGAGCACCAACAATTGGCCATTTTGAAGGGGAACATATGGTACACTTATCCTGACTAAAGTTGGTCCTCGCTTTGTCAAAGGCTCTGGTGGTGGCCTTGGCTTGGGCTCCACAATGACTTCCTTCCTGCCGTTGGACTGGTCTTGGTCTTGTTGCACCGAAATGGACGCCTTTGCTTGATGCTCGCCACGCTTGCTCCTTTGCACCAAAGAGGAAAGGAGGACCTTCTGTGGCTGGCGCCCGCCTGGCGCCCTTGGTCGTCATGGCTTGCGTCATGGGCACCTCGTGAGGTACCCTGCCTTGATCTCTCTGCCACCTCGTGAGCCAGCCTGATGAGGCCGTGCCTGAGGAAGCTCCTTGTCGTCCGCCCCGCGAGGCTTGGCCCCTCGCGAGGGTCTTGAGCTCGTGTTGATGAAGATGGGCCGTGATGGGCCCCCCTTTGAGCCACGCCGCAGGCCGTAGGCAGGCAAGTCTGGGGACCCCCGTTCCCAGAATGCCGACATGTACCTTACTAGTTTTGAGCAGAGTAGCAAATTTCACGCGGCCCCGGGTATATCAAAATGCAGGGCCCATGCAACATTGCCTTTCGGTCGAACCTACGTCCACAATTTTTTGTACGTGCCTCGAACCCAAAATGCTGCCTCGTTCCCCTAAAACCAAGCGGCCCACACATATTTAAGGCGTCGACTCGAACTCAATCCCTCTCCCATTTACTACGACGTGGCCCAACACGCCGTAGTAGTACTCCTACAAACCCTACTGCCGCACGCATCATCGGTTTTCTTCAACAGGACAAGGGAGAAGCCGATTTGTAGTGGAGGCGCTTTCAAAAAAAAAGGATATGTTGTGGAGACCCCTACCCTAGGGTGCCCTGGGTAGCTGCCGCACACATCATTGGTTTTCTCTTTTCTTTATGCTCTTGCGCCCTAGAGTGAAATGATGGTTGCTTCGTCCGTCGAGCTTAATTCGGGAAAGGCGGGGCTTTGTGATTTGACCTCTCATCGCTCATTTTCTACTACTGCGGTGCTACGACCGGGGTGCCTCCAATTCCAACCGCTGCTCCGAACTGTAATTTGGTGCATCGCACGTGGAACAAGACGGTGGATGAGCCACATGTCGGCCAAAGGGGTTCTGTTAAGTGTGTCGCCATTTCGTGTGCGGACTGACCCTGCTTGAGTTGCTACGCCAACACGACAGGACCAACCTACCACTTGGTTTTTCTCCTTGGTGAATCCCGACTATATTGATCTAGAAAGATATGTACTGAACTACCCTCTCCGTCTCGGTTTTTTTAGGCGTCTCGGTTTATAGGGCGTGCACGTAGTTCTAGGTCATCCATTTGATTAACTAAATATGAGTTACTATGTCACAAAAAGTATATCATTGGATTCTTAAGCGGATGTAGTTTCTAAACATATACTGTTCATCACATATGTAGCCAGTTAAATTCTCAACCTAGAATGACGTGCATGCCATGTAAACCGATACGGAGGAAGTTTAGTAAAAATGAGGTTATTTTACCGAGCGATCGGCGGGGGAGCATGGCCTGTCATGTGGTCCCACGTGTCATGATGTACCAAGGCGATGCGCGTGTCCCTCTTAAGGTAGAAGAAATACTACGTGGTTTGAGATGATGGCGAACCAAAGTGTGAAATAATGGTTGCTTCGTCCGTCTGGGAAGGTGCGGCATTGTGATTTGACGTCTAATTGCTCATTACTACTACTGGGGCGGTACGACTGGGGTGCGTCCCCCTGCTGTTCTGCACTGTTATTTGGTGCTTGACACGTTGAGCCGGTTGCTATATGTCCCACATGTCGACGACAAGAAGTACATAATTCATGAAAGCGAGCATCGATGGAGGAGTACAAGACACAACTTGGGTTTTTGCTGCTTCGCGCGATCCATCGATACAAACCCGGACTAAAAAAAGGCGAGGGCGGGTCTTTTCCCACGCGGTAGGTAGGGGAGTTTGGCATAATCTGTTCGAGGCAAGGAGGCAGGAAGGGAAACATGCAAAAGGTTGAGCGACTTAGTTTTGGGAAAATCTGATTTGACGGAGTACATACCCACTAGGGTTTATAGGGCTCATCTAAAAAACATTCGTTTTTCCGTTTTATAACTCTCAATTCTACTACTAGAAGTAGTACCATCACATGTTGGATTTCGAGGTGCGTTAGATCACCCGATGCAAGCAGTGTCAAGAGAAAACTCACCAATGCATGTAGAAGTTCATGGAAATTTAGTGGACATTCATGCATTCGTTCTAATTAATGCCTCGGTAAGCATAACTTCTTGAGAAAAACGAGCATACTAATTACTTGTGCAAACTAGGAGTACGAAATTAATTCGACCACTCACCGTCTACCTTGGTTGGAGAGATTTTGAAATTGAGCCATAAACTGTAAAGGAGGGAGTAGTAACTTTTGTCTCGATTACTATTTCTGGCCTTGTATAGATGCAAAATGTATTTTTTATAGTGGCCTTGTATAAGTAAATGGAGGGAGTACTAAAGGACATAAATATTCCAAACAATATGATAATCTCTTTAACCAAGGTAGCAGGGACAAGGAGTAAATGGAGGGAGTAGTAAAATTTTCTCCTCGTCCTGTGAGCCACCGCACGCATGGGCGAGGGAGCGGGCGTAAGGCGTGCAGTACTACTACTAGTAATCAAGCTTCACCTCATCCTACGAGCCACCGCGCCCGTGGGCGGGGGAGACGGTGTACTAAGCAAGCTTCTCCTCGTTTTGCGAGTTGATGGGACACATCAAAAGTACTCCAGTGTATAGAGCCTTGCCTCTAAGGTAGGCCCCACATGGTTTGCCTCTTTTTTAACATAACGCGTCAAGTCGCCTGTTTGTTCACCCGTGGTAGATGATCCTCCCTCCACCAAGTGGACAACTAGTACACGTGTCAAATTACCACGTGGGCTGCCTTTTCATACAGAAATGAGCTCCACCGTGTACCCGCGCGGTTGTGGTTGGGAAAGAGACGGGAGTACGTGCACTTCGTGCACGTCCCCCACCTACGTGGGTGTGTGTGTGAGAGAGATACAAACCTAGACATAATGCGCCGTCCATCCCCATGCCTCCGCCCAGTCCGACCACCAGTAACCACCACGCCCCACTCCTCCTCACCTTATCTCTCATCTTTCTCCCTCCATTTTTATATACAAGGCCACTATCAAAATTACAATTTGCAGATATAGAAGGCCACTAACATGAATCGATGCAATATTAATGGTGTTTGCCTCGTACTACTAGCAAAGGAGGACATTAATTATCCCTTGCATGCATGCAGGAGTGTGAGCATTGGCTTGATGTGCATGAAAGAGAAGAATACACATTAATTTAGACAACAAATAAGGAAACAAGGTGGCTTGCAACATTGACTTAGAAGACATTATTTTTTGCCTTGGTACCTATAATATGGGTTTGTGGCCTTGTATACAAAAATGGAGTCCGATAAAATTCTCGAGATACCATTTATCCGATAAAATTCTCCAGAATCATTGGTTTTTACAAAATGGGATTACTCCTACATGGGTCAATCACAACAGGTGTTTTGTAAAAAAATGCATCTTGATGTTCCGTGCAATGCACGGACATCTTGCTAGTCCATGAAAACAACACATGGCAAAATTCCACGGCGAACGAGGGATTTGAATCTGTTGGGAGGGGCTGTTTGGATCTTGCCCGGGGTAGCCAAAATATTGGCGACCCTTTTGTCCACCGGTGCCTTTGCCACCGATGAACGAGGAATGGCTCGGGTGCTCATGCATCCTCCAGCGTGCACGTTGGAGACGAGCTCGCACGAGCTGTGTTCTTTTTGTCCCACCACGCCGCCCGAGCCGCCAAGTAGACCGACCAATTCAAGAAATTACGCCATCCAACCGTAGCCGCACACATTATGACAGCAACTCAACCAACCGGACAAAATTCACGCAAACACGGTGATATTTCATATAAACAACGACGGAAATCATATAAGATACCGGATTTTCATACAAACATGACGGATTTCATTACATTCAAATGAACTATGCGGTGCTAGTTCTGGATAGCACAGGTATATAATACCTGGCCTAAATGGTCGCCCGCCGATCGATTTGTGTTCCTCATGTCCGGCAGCATGATCACCGGATTGCCGGGAGCCCCAGAGGTATATGCTTCAGCGCAAAGGACAACTCGCTTCCCCACTGTCCAACTGATATCATTGGTTGATGCCGAAGATGATGGTGGAAGGGGGCTTCCCCACTTCCGTGGAGCCCATGCGGGGTCAATGAAGGTCCTCGCAACAAAAGGATCCGGCAAGATACTTGCGGTGTACGCCGGCGTCGCCTCTACGGTGGCCTTCATGGGACCCAAGCGGCGGCGACCTCCCGTGTTCTACTTCTCCTTGATTGTGGCGGCGGACGCGGAGGCGCTGGCCACCGACTCATCGCTCTCCGCGCACCCGGCTTCTGTCGCTGCTTGCATGGCGCGGCCGCCAGCATGGGAGTCTCGCCGCAAACGGGAGAGCGTGGTACAAGGCGGCGGTGTGGACGGCAGTAACGACGCCAGCGGCGCCGCTCTCGCTGTTGGCTCGAGCGGCGAGTTGCTGAACCGCGCGCCGGCTTGGGGCGGCAACTGGCTCCATCGGGCGAGAGAAGGGAGGTGGATCAGCGAGCTGCATAGCTTGTATCCGTCGGGCTCAGCGGGCCAGCCAGCCGGCTTGGATGCGGAATAACTACTCTTCGTAAGCCATTGTAGGAGTGGACAAAGTGGTGAAGGAGGAGTGTCGGTGTCAAAACCGGCGGATCTCGGGTAGGGGGTCCCGAACTGTGCGTCTAGGCGGATGGTAACAGGAGACAAGGGACACGATGTTATTACCCAGGTTCGGGCCTTCTCGATGGAGGTAAAACCCTACTCCTGCTTGATGATATGGGTAGTACAAGAGTAGATCTACCACGAGATCAGAGAGGCTAAACCCTAGAAGCTAGCCTATGGTATGATTGTTGTTCGTCCTACGGACTAAAACCCTCCGGTTTATAGACACCGGAGAGGGCTAGGGTTACACATAGTCAGTTACAATGGGAGGAGATCTACATATCCGTATCGCCAAGCTTGCCTTCCACGCCAAGGAAAGTCCCATCCGGACACGGGACGAAGTCTTCAATCTTGTATCTTCATAGTCCAGGAGTCTGGCCAAAGGTCATAGTCCGGCCATCCGGACACCCCCTAATCCAGGACTCCCTCAGTAGCCCCTGAACCAGGCTTCAATGACGATGAGTCCGGCGCGCAGATTGTCTTCGGCATTGCAAGGCGGGTTCTTCTCCAAATTCTGTGTACCTGTTGAATAGTGTTCGGCTTCTCGTGAATATTTTGCTTCTTGGCTTCCACGCCCAATAATGGCCGTCTTCCACGTGTCAAACGAATGCGAAAAGCCAGGGTGTTTTTACATTTACCCCTAGCTGCGCAAATGAGCTGCCTATAAAAGAGACGAGGATTTAGATCCGAATCAGACCATCTTCCCTTCGCGAGCATTCATCAGAGCGCATCTGACAGAGATCCATTCCATCATGGCCAGTTGACGCAGCTCCTCCTCTCGCCCTCCCAACCTCAGCACGGAAGTTGGGAGAGATGCTCAAATCCATCGCAATGAGCTAGTGATGCTCCAAACCAAGGGATTACTTCCCAGCCTTCATGGTCCCGGTTCGAGCGGACCTGCCACCTATAATGGCGGAGAGCAAGCGGAGAGCGTCCCCAATCCCTCCAAAGGAGAGCGGGTATGCCTTGTCCCTTATCCGATAAGAGGGCTCGGATTTCCAATTCATCCGTTTCTCCGGGGCTCACGGAGTTCTACTGACCTCCGGTTGCACAACCTTACGCTTGCCTCCATATTGCATATTGCGGGCTTCGTAGCCCTTTGCGAGCTGTTTTTGGGCATCGAGGCTCATTTCGCGCTGTGGAAGAAGCTGTTCTGCCTTGTGCCCCGTTCTCAGGAGGGGTCGATATATCAAGTGGGCGGAGCCAAACTATGGCACATCACCGGGACTGGATATATATCCGGAACCCCAAGGAAGGCGTCCGAAGACTGGCCTTCAGAATGGTTTTATATAGAAGATGTCCCCCTGCCGGACCCTGTTCGGATCGGCCTCCCCGAGTTCAATAATGCTCCTTCGAACAAGCGCATAAGCTGGTGTCCACGGAGCCCTCAGAGGGAAAATGACAAGGACGTCCTTTACCTGATGAGCCGGATAAGGTTGTTAGCTCATTCCGGACTGACCATGATCGGGGTCATTGCCACATGCATTATGCGGGGGGTGCAGCCGCTTCAAAGATAGAGGCCACCCCATGTGGGATTTCAACGGGAGGATGATGCCACCCGCTGCGGCCGTAAGGGGCCGGGATCGGTTGCCGCTCTAACGAAGATCTTGTCCGCATTGTACAAGGGAGAAGAGGAGGAGTTCCTCCGCGTCAATCCACAGGGCGGATTTTCTATGAACAATCCTCCAAGCTGGGTAAGCGGACGCTTCTTTTTGCCCATCTGTTCCATATTCCCATAGTTAAGTACCTTATCTTGTGATTCCGACGCAGGAATTGCGCCGGGCCGTAGAGGATATAAACAACCCTCCTCCACAACCCGAGGATCCGGAATGGTCCCTCGATCCGGCCTCCCAAGAGGATCCAGACATATCCGTGGAGCTGATCGATGTGGTATTTCACCAACTGAGCATCGACAATGCCTTGGTGGCTATTACAGCCGATTATCCTGGACTGCTCCCCGCCTCACAAGTAATCGAGACTGAAGTCCTAATACTTCGAAGATGATCAATCCATGCTTATTTTTGATCACCGTATACCAATGGTGTTTCGCAGGGGAGGATCTCGGCGGAAATGCCGAGCCTGCGGCGACTAGCCAATGAGGGACCGCAAGGCGGGTAGGCTAAAGAGACACGATCCGGGTGGAGGCACTGGCGCGATAAAGGCGGCGCTGCCTTATTCCAAGGTATTATTCTTACGATGCATACTAACGCCGTGCTCTCCTTTTTTAGGAAAAGAGGGCTCACGGACTATATCCGGAGAGATTGCCAATCGAGCCTCCACCAGCCAGGCTCCAAAGCTAGGTCGAAGCAGGGCGAACACGAGGCGTCGTCGAGGCGCTCCTCGGCAGTATGCGACAGACTATCCGCCACCAATTCCGAGGTGGAGAGTGCCATGAATCACAAAGGCGTCGCCGGACAGTTCTTCGTGGACGCTTGTTTCTCCCAAGAGGCATTGGATGCCTTCAATTCGGGAGATGCGTACCTCCGTGCCGCTCAAAATGGTCTAGCCAGAGCCATGGAGCAGTATGTGAAAGACATCTGGTGAGAAAATTTGATGGTTATATATGTCAAGAGCCCCGAGACTTGAAACAGTTAGAATAACTGATTTAAGGATCATTTGTTATGCAGGATCTTACAAAAAAGAATACCCAACTGTCCCAGGAGCTGGAAGAGTGCAAAGCCCAACTTGAGGCCGCACTAGCTGCGGCAGGGGAGGCCAAGGAGACCCCCTCTGGTAATATACGCTTCGAAAGATAAGTATGTTGTGAAGTGCGGCGTGTGTGCAAATCTGACAATATCATTGCAGATGGCGCCGGAGTAGATCCGGACAAGCAACAACTCTTGCGACGGTTAAAGGCCAGCGAGAGCGTGCTTACAAGGGTGAGGCGGAGAAGAATAATCTCAAGATGCCAACACCCGGTAGGCGAGGAACTAAAGGATGTTCGTGCCCGGTGCCGGACTCGTGAAGGAGAATCGACGGCTTCGCCGCGACATTTTTAGTAAGTGCTTGAGCGAACTTTGAAAAAGAGTTCGGCGAGGAAGTCGGCCCAGCGAGTTATGTGCAGAGGTATGCTCACAGTGTCGTCTGCGGAGGAGATGCCCGGTTCTACGGGTGACCTTCTTCGAAGCCAGACAACCGCATCTAACGAGTTCGGCAGGTGATGAAAGGCATCGCCCAGGCCTTGTGGCCATCTGTCTCCATGCCCGAGGGCCTTGGAGAGCTTGCAGAGATCCTTAAGGGAGCGTGGCGGCGCTTCCGATTATGGAAGATATCGGCCTGCCGTCAAGGTGCCAGGGAGGCCTGGGCCATGGTGAAGACGTGGTACACGAAGGCTGACCCAAACCACATGGCCGAGGTCGGGCCTGTGGGGGCCGATGGGAAGGAGATCCCTGTGAGCTTAGTGTACGGCCAAGTAGAGTTGGCCGCCAAATATTCCCAACAGGACTGTAAATTAGACAGCCTATTGGATGGTACTGAAGAGGAATATGCTCAGTCAAATTGACTATGTAATTTAAGATGACATGTAAAATGCCTTCTAGCCGGATTGTAGATCGTTTGTCATGGCGGACCTTTTCGCTCAGCCTCGGGACCCGATAGTCCGGAGTGTGTCCGAATACCCTCTCGGTTATGTAGGAACCGGGGCATGCATGGAGACCAGGCGTAGGGGTCATTAGTGCTTGAACAGACAAGTGCCCAACTAGTTATGTTACATTACATGGTTAGTAAGAAACATCTTCCAGGGAGAATAGTTCCGTTAGGGGTTCCTTTCCCTGGGAGGCATGCCCTAAAGTGCATGTCGGACTGCGAAAAAAGCAGAAAAGCATCTGGGGGCAGATAAATAAACAAGTGAGAAATCATCTTTAGTTCACCGACCGAATATTCCCTTAAGAACGCTAGCTTTCGGCTTCACCCAGTCTGAGGTACACATCCGGCTGACCCGCCAGTAACAATCGCAGAGGTGCTCCCTTTACCGCCTAGCCGAACAATCAGGAACGAGGGGTAAGCACGAGAGCCGAGCAACCCAGCTTGGCCAAAACTTAAGTCATATCAATGCATATAATTGTGAATAAAAGGTACATGCGGAAGTGTGACACATGTGTTGGGCGTGAAGCCTGTATAAATAAGCACATTAAAGAAGCCCCGAGTATAATGAGCGGATAGCGCGTCGGTTATATGCGAACAAAGGCGCGAACAAGCCCGTAAGGCTGTAAGGGAAGGAGGAGAAGGAGAGAAATGTAAGACAATTAATGTGTAAAAATAGACAGAGGAAGGAGACGAACACGAGTCCGGCGCTAGGGCGTAGAATCTTCGGAGACGGGCTGCGTTCCATGGGTTCGGCTCGAGTCGGTTATCCGATGCATCTCGCAGACGGTACGCTTCCACCGGTCAGGACTTGGTCAATAATAAAGGGACCTTCCCGTTTGGGCTTGAGTTTGTCCTTTTTCTTGTCCGGCAGGCGTAGAACTAACTCGCCAACATTGTAAGTTTTGGCCCGTACTTCTCTGCTTTGATATCTTCGAGCCCGGAACGAGCTTTTGCCACGTCACGCTCCTCCTCCAAGGCGTCCAAACTGTCCTGCCGATCGAGTTCGGCTTCTCTTTCTTCGTACATGCGCACGCGAGGTGAGTCATGAATTATGTTGCAGGCGAATCGCCTCTGCGCCGTATACCATAAAGAATGGTGTGAATCCGGTTGTGCGATTCTGGTGGGTCCGCAGCCCCCGTAGCACGGAGTCGAGCTCCTCTACCCAAAGGCGTGTTAGATTCCTTGAGGGACCGCACTAATCTGGGTTTCATGCCGCTCATGATTAGACCATTTGCTCGCTCGACTTGACCGTTAGTTTGTGGGTGATAGACTGAAGCATAGTCGAGCTTGATGCCCATGTTTTTGCACCAGAGTTTGACCTCGTCGGCCGTAAAGTTCGTGCCATTATCAGTGATGATGTTGTGGGGGACGCCGTAACGGTGTACGACCCCTGATATGAAGTCTATCACCAGTCCGGATTCGGCCATCTTAACAGGCTTGGCCTCTATGCATTTGGTGAATTTATCCACCATGACCAGTAGGTATTTTTGCTTGTGGGTTCCTCCTTTAAGGGGTCCAACCATGTCAAGCCCCGGACCGCTTGAAGGGCGGTGATGGGTATGGTTTGAAGGGCGGTAGGTGGCATATGGCTTTGGTTAGCAAAGAGCTGGCAACCGACGCATCGTTGGACTAAGTCCTGAGCATCTGCCCGGGCCGTCGGCCAATAAAATCCTGTACGGAAGGCCTTGCTTACAAGGGCCCGGGCTGCGGCGTGGTGTCCGTCGAGTCTAGCATGAATTTCAGCCAGAAGATTCCGCCCTTCCTCTTCGGAGATACACCTATGAAGGACTCCGATGGTGCTTTTCTTATAAAGCTCTCCCTCATGGACTTTATAGGCTTTAGATCGCGGCACTATGCAGCGTGCCTTGTTTTGGTCCTCGGGAAGTTCCTGCCTGATTAGGTAGGCTAGGAATGGTTCTGTCCACGGGGCAATGACTGCCATTATTACGTGGGCTGAAGATGTTACTTCGATGGTAGAGCCTTCCGTTGCGTCAGAATGTTCGGTGTCGGGCAGTGCGGTTGGGTCCGGGTTGTTATTTCCGGATTCCCCTTCCCATCGTACGGATGTCTTGAACAGCCTCTCTAGGAAGATGTTGGGGGGGACGACATCGCGCTTTGCGCCAATGCGTGCCAACACGTCTGCTGCCTGATTGTTTTCCCGGGCTATATGGTGAAATTCGAGCCCCTCAAACCGAGCTGACATTTTTAGGACGGCGTTGCGATAAGCTGCCATTTTCGGATCCTTGGCATCAAAGTCTCCATTTATATGGGATATCGTGAGGTTCGAATCCCCACGCACCTCTAGGCGTTGGATGCCCATGGGGACTGCCATCCAGAGACCATGTAGAAGGGCCTCGTATTCGGCTGCGTTGTTGGAGTCCGTATACATTATCTGGAGTACGTATTGAACTGTATCTCTTGTTGGGGACGTTAGAATGATGCCAGCCCTAGACCGGCCAACATTTTGGAGCCGTCGAAGTGCATGATCCAGTTGGAATATGTGCCGTACTCTTTAGGGAGTTCGGCTTCAGTCCATTCGGCGACGAAGTCCGCCAAAACTTGCGACTTAATAGCTCGCCGTGGCTTATAGGTTATGTCGAACGGGAGGAGCTCAATGGCCCATTTGGCAATCCGGCCCATCGCGTCGCGGTTGTTAATAATATCGTTAAGAGGTACTTCGGAGGCAACTGTTATCAAACACTCTTGAAAGTAGTGTCACAGCTTCCGGGATGCCATAAACACCGCGTACGCTATCTTTTGATAATGCGGGTACCGTGACTTGCACGGAGTGAGGACAGTGGACACGTAGTAAACTGGTTTTTGAAGGGGAAATTTGTGTCCGTCCGTTTCTCGTTCGACGACGAGCACTGCGCTTACAACTTGGTGAGTTGCCGTGATGTATAAAGCATTGGTTCGCCGATGTTAGGCGCGGCCAGGACCGGGTTTGTTGCCAATATGGCTTTTATTTCTTTGAGTCAGGCCGTGGCGGCATCCGTCCACTCGAAGTGTTCGGTGCGCCGGAGGAGGCGATAAATGGGTAATGCCTTTTCTCCCAAGCGGGAGATAAAGCGGCTTAGAGCTGCCATGCATCCAGTCAATTTTTGTATTTGTTTGAGGTCCTTTGGGATATCCAATTGTGACAGAGCTCGGATCTTTGCTGGGTTTGCTTCAGTTCCTCTACCGGATACAATGAAGCCCAGGAGCTTTCCAGCTGGTACGCCGAAAACGCATTTTTCAGGGTTAAGCTTGATGTCATATGTTCGGAGGTTATCGAATGTGAGCCTCAAGTCGTCTACTAGAGTTTCGACATGCTTGGTTTTGACGACCACATCATCTATGTATGCCTCCTTTGTTTTGCCGATCTGGTTTGCGGACATGTATACGAATCATGCGGCGATATGTTGCGCCGGCATTTTTGAGCCGAAGGGCATTGTGTTGAAGCGAGAATGTGCCATATGGGGTGATGAAAGCCGCTATGCGTCTTGATCGAGCTCTGCCATCTTAATTTGATGGTAGCGGAGTATGCGTCGAGGAAACAAAATGAATCGTGTCTGCGCGGTAGCGTCGATAATTTGATCGATGCGGGGAGGAAGGGATCCTTTGGGCAAGCCTTGTTGAGGTCCTTGAAATCGACGCATAGGCGCCAGTGGATTTGTCCTTCTTTGGTACCATCACCGGGTTTGCTAGCGGTCCAGGATGTTTTATATCTCTGATGAATCCGGCATCCAATAGTTTGGCTAGCTCCTCTCCCATGGCTTGTCTCTTAGGTTCGGAGAAACGCCAAAGAGCCTGTTTGATTGGCTTCAATCCTTTTAGGATGTTTAGGCTGTGCTCGGCAAGCCGGCGTGGGATTCCTGGCATGTCTGAAGGGTGCCAGGCAAAAATGTCCCAATTTTCGCGTATGAATTCTCGTAGTGCAGCGTCTACATCAGGGTTTAATTGCGCCCCGATGGAGGCCGTTTTTGTAGGGTACGTTGGATGGACTTGGAATTTGACTATTTCGTCCGCCAGTTTAAAGGAGGTGGACTTGGATCTTTTATCGAGTATCACGTCGTCCCTGTTCACCGTGGAGCGCAGCGCGATCAGTTCCTCGGCCGCTAGGGCTTTCAGATAGTGCCTCAAGGGCGGTCGGCTGTCTTATTTTCGGTAGCTGGAGTGCTATGTCCGGTCACTAGCAAGAGTGATGATTCCGTTGGGCGGGCATTTTGAGCTTCATGTACCCGTAATGGGGTATAGCTTGAAAAATTGTGAATGCCTCTCGCCCTAATAGGCGTGGTATCCGGCTTTGAGCAGGGCCACTTGGAACGTGACCTCCTCGGACCTGTAATTATCCGGCGTGCGAACACCACATCGGTGTGATTTTTCCCCTGACAAAGCATGCTTCCCGACTGGGGATTATTCCTCTAAAGGTTGTGCTGCTTCGCTCAATGCGGTTCCAGTCTATTTCCATTTTTCGAAGGGTTTCCTCATAAATGAGGTTCAATCCGCTGCCACCGTCCATGAGTACCTTGGTAAGGTGAAAGCTGTCCACTATTGGACTAAGGACCAATGCGGCTGGTGCCCGGGCTGTTCGGAATTTAGGTTCGTCACTGGCATTAAAGGTAATAGCCGTGTCACTCCATGGGTTTATCTTTATCGTTGCTACTTGGTAGACTTCGGCAAGGCTGCGGAGTGTTCGTTTCTGCATATTATTTGATGCGAAAGTCTTGAAGACTGTTAATATCGTACTGGTATCCCTGGGCTGGTGCTCTGCGGATTCTGGGGTTAGAAGCTATTCGCCACTTTTGGCCACCTGCCGGAGTATCCAACATGCTCTAAGGCTATGAGTTGGTGTGGCGCCCTCTGTACTATGAATTTTACAGGGTCCATTGAGCCATCCCTCCAGTACGGTTCCATGCCCTATAGGTTTTTTTTTGTTTTTTGGTGTTTAACCCGGGTGACTGACAATAATGCACCCTTTTATTTCGGACTTGGTTTGTATTCAGGGCCGGATTGTCCCAAAATGTTACTTCGGTTTTCCAGGCGCTTTCCATCGCACAGTACTTTCGTACTATGGACGCCAAGTCAGCAAAGCGTGTAATTTCAGGGCGACCTATGGCGTTGAGGATTCCCTTGTCCGTGCAATTATTGCAGAAGAATGAAATTGCGTCTCCCTCGTGATAGTCCTTTATCCTGTTCATAACCAGGAGGAATCGCCCGATATTGATGTACTGTTTCCTCGGGCTCTTGCCTAATTTTGGATAGATCGCATATGTTCGGGTGGGTGGGTGGAATTAAATCCGAAACCTCACCCAATCTGAGACTCAAGGGCCAAGGAGTTTCCGAACTCGGAAGTTTGGGTTCTTGGATATTGTCCAATGAATCTAGCACATTGCTGACTCTAAGTTCAGGTCTTGAGTGGCGTCCTCCCCTCCGGGTATCCGGCTTGGAGGATCGGGAATCCGGACATAGCTAGTCCTTAAGATAGATGAAGGGTCGCCGCATTGTTCCTCCACCACAACAACGTGATGGGTGACACAGGGAGAGTTAATCTCTCTTAGATCGGGTTTAGGCCCAATCGATCGTAGTCTCATAGCGACTCCCGAGGCGGCGATGCGATCCAGAGCTCGTTTTAAGAGAGCTCCGTCGGATCTAACCGCTCGGCGAGTTCCGAGTTGGCGTGAAGATTGCTTTCGATGACCCGAGAAGTCATCGTCGGTAGCGGCCGAACAGGCGGTCATGAGAAAGCCGCCTAGCCGGAGAGTTTGGCCGGTGGCCAAAGCTCCTTTAGCAACGATGCCGTCTTTAAAGACGGGATGAGGCATCCTTCCTGATGGCGACGACACAGAGGAACTCTCAATGAAAGCACCAATGTCGGTGTCAAAACCGGCGGATCTCGGGTAGGGGGTCCCGAATCGCTGCGTCTAGGCGGATGGTAACAGGAGACAAGGGACACGATGTTTTTACCCAGGTTCGGGCCCTCTCGATGGAGGTAAAACCCTACTCCTGCTTGATTAATATTGATGATATGGGTAGTACAAGAGTAGATTTACCACGAGATCAGAGAGGCTAAACCCTAGAAGCTAGCCTATGGTATGATTGTTGTTAGATCCCTACGGACTAAAACCCTCCGGCTTATATAGACACGAGAGAGGGCTAGGGTTACACAGTCGGTTACAATGGGAGGAGATCTACATATCCGTATCGCCAAGCTTGCCTTCCACGCCAAGGAAAGTCCCATCCGGACACGGGACGAAGTCTTCAATCTTGTATCTTCATAGTGCAGGAGTCCGGACAAAGGTCATAGTCCGGCCATCCGGACACCCCCTAATCCAGGACTCCCTCAAGGAGATAGGGGAGCGACGGAGGTGTGCGATTCTTGGCCGGTGTTTGGACTTGTTTAAATAGGAGATTAAATAGACGGCGGACGGGAGGAGCTCGGCCGGCGTTGCGTTTAATGCCGGCCCGGTCATGAACGGACGTGTGTCCAGAGCGGGTTTCTCGGCTTCCACACGGGCAGGTTTCATGGAGGCGTTTGAATGCGGCAAGGAGGCGTGTTCAGCCGAGCGTGCAGCGAGTGGCGCCTTCGACTCTACGTAGGACACCGCGCCGTTCTTCCACTGACGTGTGGGCTCTTTGGGTACATGGCCTGCATGTCAGTGACCGAACGCAGGCAGCGCACAACAGAGGAACCTTTGGTGTGCCAGGGTGGTCAGAAGCGGGCATTTCATAAACCGATGATTGTTCATTGAGTGTGACATCATCTTTTTCATGTAGATAAGCCTACTATGTTGATAGCCCGTTCGATACATTGTGATTCATAAAGACCGCTGCAAACATCAATGTTCTGCTTATCACAGATAAGATTGATTAATACCCGTAACAATCCATGTCCTTAACAAAGGGTGCATGCAGGCGTGCGAGTGTTGCGTGCGTGCAAAGAATGCGTTTGGTGTTGCATGCATGTGCGTGCGTGCGTGTGTTCGTGGAGTGCATGTATGCGTGTCGGTGTTGCACGCTTTGCATGCGTGCGTGTGTTCGTTATGTGTGCGTGTCAGTGTTGCACGCCTGCATGCGTGCGTGTCTTGCGTGCGTGCATGTGTACGTGCGGGGTGAGGCTACACGTCAGTCGACTGACTTTTTCATCTCTGGTCAATAGATTTTCCAGCCGTTGGATACGAAATCAAGGGCCTGCAGTTTATCATCAAACTCCACCCCCTGAGCCGCCAGCCACCACCGGCCCCCACCCGCCCCGAAACCACTCCCCACCACTGGTCCGCCGCCGCACCGGCCATCCCTCTAGCCCCCCCCCCCCCGCGCCGAGATTTTTCTCCGGCGATCCCTACCCCACCGCCCAATCAACGCGCCCCCACCACCGGCGACTGCCAACCAGAGGTCTCACGACTTCGAGTACCCACCGACCACTAATTTATTACCATTTATGTCCTTCATATACGCGTTGAAGGCTGGGTCCTATGGTAATGTGCGCTGCTAAATGTGGACCGTTTGACTGGTCAATTGATCGTGTCATCAACAAATTACGGAGCTGTATGGTGAGCCAGTGACCGTATGATCACCCTAAAATGTATTTTATTAACACAATACAGACTCAAACTACCATTTGTTTCTTTCATATACGGGCTGACAGGTGAGCCCCACGTTACGCGCCCCGATGGTGCAACACTAGTTGCGCCACTTGGAACGTTTGACTGGTCAATTGATTGTGTCATCAACAAAATGCAGAGTTGTACGGGTGAGCCAGTGACCGTATAATCATGACATGTATTTTTTTTAACACGGTACATACGCAAGGGCTCATATATACGCGCAAGCACTCACCGCTATAAGCGCACACACGCAGACCCTACCCCTATGAGCACCTTCGAGAGAGTGAGGAGCATATGATCTTGAGATTTCTGAAGTCACCATAGGTGCCTCGTAGTCGAGTGGAACGTCTCCTCCACCTGAACGCACATCGCGGGAAAATATTGAAATTAACCCAGGATAAATGCGAGCACCGAGACTTTAACCCTGGTGGGCTCGAGAAACCACTGTCCTCCTAACCATCCAACCACATGTTGGTTAGCACGACAAAATGTATGTGGTGACCGTGATGAGCTTATTCTGAAGTCCAGTGACCATATCGTGCTTTCGCTTCAAATACAATTGCTGTAAGTGTCGTCAACAAAATACGGAGCATGCATCAAATGCAAAGTCCCTCAGTGTCATCAAGAAAATACGGAGACGTATCGTGAGCTAGATACTGTATGATCACCACGAGAATGTATACGGTGACCGTAATGAGCATATTCTGAAGTCCAGTGACCGTATAGTGCTTTAGCTTGAAATCTGATGGACCGTCACGCGTGAATGTGTCGTGGGCATGCATACTTTTAGAGGGCCGAGAGATAGTTGTGTGCGTACGTGAAAGTGGTGTAGAAAGAGGGGGTGTCCGGTGAAGACAAGGAGATATATTCCCTTCGTTTCTCTTTCCCGTGAATAATATTTTAGGAGAATATATAAACATTCACAATGCAGAACAAATATTTTTGGATGCACCATGCAATTAACTTTCATGTATAACATTGTACTATTGTATATGCTTATTTTCTTAGTGGCCGATTATGTATGCGGTGTGGTGGGCACATCATTTCTAGTTGTGGTGGGTCAACATGAGGACTCATGGGTTGGTTCCATCCTGCGCCACATAGGTTGGACCGAGACGCGTTATACGAAGACCCATGTGGAGGACTCGGCGTACAACACGAAGCTAGCTACCAGAGTCGCGGAGGACTCTATCCCCACTGGTGATAAGCCGACTATATATGATTTGTAACCCTAGGCCCCCAGTATGTTATAGAGGCTTGGGGGCTAGTTCGTCGATAGTATACACACACGCACAATGCCTGGTATTCACGTGTACTTTGTACACACCCTATCACTAATATACAGTACCAGGAGTAGGCTTTTTCCTCAACTGCAAGGGTCCAAACTAGGGTAAAACTTTGCTACGCATTACCATCCAGCCTAACAATCAGGGATATCCTACCGAATGATATGATGGAATCATATCTGCCAACTACTAAGAGAGAGGTGTGTCTTGGGGGGAGGGGCAATGTGTGCGAGAGAGGCTTAAAGATAATGTGCGCGCGGGAGACACGTAGGCACATATATGTGCGTATAGAGGGCTAGTAGAGACCGTGCGTGTGTATATATGCATGTGAGAGAAATAGTGTTTTCCAACCGAGATTAGTGAAAAGAGTGGTACATAGTAGTCAGAAAGAGAGAGAGAGAGAGAGAGATACAGAGAGAGCATGTGCATGAGACACCCGACACCCCGAGAGAGATTGTGAGAATGTGTGAAAGAGAAATGCCGATGCATATAAAGTGTGTGCACTTATGCATTAGATAGAGAGATATATAGCGCGTTTGTGAGAACGGGCCGAGGCATAGTGCATCTACGTGTAAAAGGCGGTTCTACGCATTAAATTAAAATATAAATGGCATCATTATTTTTGGATGAGATCATGAATTTTGCAAATTGCGCATGGACGAAAATCAGTCTATCAGACACCCATACTCTATTGAATTCTAGCATGTGCATGTGTTTATTTCATATTATCGATCCATAGAGTGAGAGTGGTTTGAAATACAGGCAATGGATGCTTTTGCAATTCATATATAAACATTAAGTAGTGCACTCCATGTTGTTAGTGTGAAGCACTTTATACATTTGTCACTTGCATGGATACATTCCAAATTGCTAGCTACGAAATAGAATACATGTCGAATTCAACATAAAGGGGGTTTCGAAGATTCGAATTCATAGGAAGTGCATTCATCTATTCGAACCCGAGAAAATGGCATTTGTAAATCAGATGTAAAAGGGTGCATCAATCTTTGTTGTGTGTTTGAACATGCTATATATATTCATACGTATGTCTAACTTTTTTCTGCAACCAAGGAGATTATATATGGAACCATGCATGAACTGAGGTAAGTTGCATATTTTTTAATATATACTCATGTACAATGTATATTCAAATGTACCCCCTCCATTCCAAAATAATCGTAGCTTTATGATTTTTCAAGAGTAAAGATTTGTGAAGTTTGACAAATCCTGAAAGTTCAATTCAAGAGAACTGAAAACGTTAATGCTTCTGCTCCCAAATATTGAACAAAGCGTAAAATAGGCCTCTGGTCATCCGAAACCCTGCGAGACTAATGTTTGGTGGTGGGAAATTACTGTCCTGAGTCTGGCCCGTGTAGCCTATCGGCCCAATGTCCAAAGGTCTAAACCAGGGTAGGTTTGTAACTTCACCAAGACGCTAGTCTCAACTGCCTCCGAGAAGCATTCATACGCCGTGGGCGCCTAAATACCCATGCGCTCGGCCGAAATCTATCCCGCCCACATTTGGGACACACGAGATTCTTGTCCTACCCCCAACCCGCAATATGTCTGAAATTTTAGATGGGGGCAAAGTTTGTAACTTTCCCCAAATTTCAAACAAGCGCGTCCCAAATCGAAACATTGTTCCCCCTTAGTTCCCCGCCTCCCTCTGTTTCCCCATTCATACTCCGTGGGCGCCAAAACGCCCTCTCCACTAGCCGCAAAACCACAACTTCCTCTGTCCTCCACCCCATAGCGCCCAATCCACCGCCGCCCTCCTCCATCATGCCGGAGCCAGTAACCCGACGTCGTCGTCCAACACAACCTCAACCGCAACGCCCTCAAGGACTTAGCAGCTGAAGCCGAGGCAGAGCTGCCTCCACGACACCGACGCTGACGTGCTCCGTACTAGAACCGCTCCGACCACGCCGTCCTCCGCCTCACTGCTGTCGCTCCACTGTCACAACCGTCCACCGCACCGGAGCTGTTCCTGCTATGCCGTCATTCGCCGCCTCGGATCTGGTTCCTCGCCGCCGACAGACGGCCACCGCACCACACTCAACAACTTGGCCATGGGTTCATCCAAGGCTCCACCGTCCTCCACAACTTCTCGTTTCCAGCGAACCACAAGAAGATCGTTGGAAAAACAGAAGGAGGACACAACATCTTGTCGTGAAGAGGTACTCCTCTTCCCTTATTCATGCAAACCTTACGTCTCTGTTCACCTTTGTATTCATCCCACGAAAAGAAACTAGTTGAGCGCTTCTTCATCGCATCTTCTTCGTGATACTAAATGCACAAGGTTTCCTCCTTTACTATTTCACCTTTGCTAGAGGTCGTTAGCCACTTTGGATTTCAATTCAGGGTCAGTCAAACCGCAATTAAAAGAAGCAGCACCCTCTTAGGCGCGCGGAGCACCTAGTCGCCTATTCGTAGGGGAAGCGGCACATCGGTGTCTATCATAGGGGTGTGGGGCGCAGGAGCTGCTTGCACCAGATATGGAGGTCAGCGGGGCTTGAATGGATGGCCGGGGGGGGGGGGTGCCAAGCACGACGGTGCGGTGAGGTCGAGGGGAGGGCGCAGTGGGCTGGGCTGGTGGTGTGGCGTTCGAGGAAGATCACAACACCGACCTTGGTTTGGAGGTAGATGAAGGCGATTTGCCCGTTCTTTGTACATTGGACGGTGCAGAAAAAATGGGTGACCTATTTGTTTTCAATCATTGTTATTTTCATAGAATCCTGTAGTAATTTAGTGTGCCATGCATGTTGTAGAGCTATCATATGTCTCTCGTCATTTATTTCTCACCAACCTGCTATCTACTACCTTTACACTGTACTAATTGTGCACACACTTCACCCATACTCACACTATTGTTTTTTTATGCATGGGTATTTCAGACTCTGATGCAGCGTTGATGAATGCAGAAAAGAAAAGACAGAAGTCAATCTAGTGTAATTCGAAGATAAGCACTAAGCGTTTCAGCGCTGTAAAGGGTGCAGCGTCAGCAGTTGGAGACAATAAACGTAGCCCTACAATTGATGATCTAAATTGCCACACACAACCATCCCAGGTGCTTGCTTTAACTTCGCGCTGTCAAATGTGGTTGCATGTTGCATATGGTGTCTAGCTTGTATTGCTTCCAATTTGGTTAAATTGCATACCTTACTTTACACATTATACCTTTGATAATGACATGCCTTCCTGTTTTTGATACATACTACATATGTCTATAACCATGTTCGTACATCAAATTAATGCTCTTTTGTATCCCTCGTCAATCACTTATGATGAGACAGTCACCCCAGTGGGTTACTGTGAGACGCCCTACTCGTTTAAAGAGTGCAGTGTCATCCTCCCCACATGATTCTCAAGAAACAGCAAGGCTAAATGAAGATAGTCAACGTAGCTCTCTAGTTGATGACTCCCCCCACACCCCATCGCATTACTTGGTAGTGTGATATGTGGTTGCATGTTGCATATGGTGTCTACCTTGTAATGCTTCTAATTAGGGTAAATTGCATCTGCTTAGTTAGCACATTATACCTGTGAATATGACATGCCTTCCTGTTTTTGGTACATACTACGTCTTTCTATTAACCATGTTCTTACATCTGCTTAGTTAACTACTTTTCTTGTGTATCCCTCATCAATCACTTATGAAGATACACCTTCAAGTTGATAGTGTAATATTGGTTGCAACTTGCATATCATTTCAAACATGTATTGCCTCTAATTTGTTGAAGTGCCACTTGTAATGAGACACATCTAACTTGGTAGAGTGATTTTGGTTGGATCTTTCATATGGTGTCTAGATTGCATTGCTTCCAATTTGTTGAAATGCCTTCTGCTTAGCGTTTTCATACATATTCCATCCTCCTACAATGTGGTTGCCATACATAAAAGTTGTGTTCGTCAGTATCATGCATCAACGAATTTGGAAGTGCGAATTTCATTCCTTTTTCTTGTGTGTTTACTTGACAAGGAAAAATCTGAAAGGAAGAAGGCACGGAATGATGGTGGTCCTCTGGAGCAACCGAAACAGATGATCTCTGCAGATTCTCCTGCTACTCGCACTGCAGTGCTAGTTCCAAATCTCATCTCCCCTACTCCACAACCCAAGGTGCTTGCTCTAACATGGCAGTGTGATATCTGGTTGCATGTTGCATATGGTGCCTAGCTTGTATTGCACCTAATTTTATAAATTGCATCTCCTTAGCTTACACATTATACATGTGAATATGACACGCCTTCTGCTTTTTGGTACATACTACATCCGCCTATCACACCATGTTCTTACATCAAACTACTGTTCTTGTGTATCCTGCATCTATCGCTTATGATGAGACAGTCACGCCCGTGGGTTAATATGAGACGTGCTACTCTTATAAAGAATGCGATTTCATCCTCACTTATAAAGAAGCTTGCATTGATTCTAACAATTTCAAGCACCTTGTGCTTAGTTTACACTTTATACATCATACATGTCAATATGTCACACCATCCTGTTTTTCATACATATTCCATCCTCCTATTATGCGGCTGCCTTACATGAAAGTAGAGTTCGTCAGTATCATGCATCAATGAGTTCTGAAGAGAAAATTTTATTCCTTTTTCTTGTGGGTTTGACTTGACAAGGCAAAATCAAGAAAGAGGAAGGAAAAGAGTAAGGAAAGGCGATGATGGTGGTCCTCTGCTGACAACGTAAACGGAGCATCTGTACTGATTCTCCTTGTACTGATAGTGCATTACAAGGTCCAAGTCTCCGCTCCCCTACTCCACCATCCAAGGTGCTTGCTCTAACTTGGCAGTGTGATATCTGGTTGCATGTTGCATATGGTGTCTAGCTTGTATTGCTCCTAATTAGTGTAAACTGAATCTGCTTAGCTTACACATGATACGTGTGAATATGACACGCTTTCCTGTTTTTGGTACATACTATATCTATCTATCACACCATGTTCTTACATGAAACTACTCTTCTTGTGTATCCTAAATCAGTCACTTATGACGGGACACCTTTAAGTTGGCAGTGTGATATTGGTTTGCGTCTTGAATATGATTTCTAGCATGTATTGCTTCTAGTTTGATGAACGCCACCTATGACGAGACAGTTTTAACTTGGTAGAGTGATATTAATTGCACCTTCCATATGGTGTCTACTTTGCAGTGCTTCTAATTTGTTGAAGTGTCTTCTGCTTAGTTACCACATTATAGGTGTGAATATGTCAAGCCGTCCATTTTTTCGTACATATTCATCCCTCGTATCATGACTTTGCCTTTCAGAGTAGTCTTCGTCAGTATCATGCATGAATGATTTCTGAAGAGTGAATTATATTCCTTTTTCTTATCGGTTTGACCTCACAATGCAAAATCAATAAAGCTGAAGGAAATTGTCAAGGCATTGGATGATGGTGGTCCTTAGAAGCAAGCTGAAGCAATGGTCTCTATAGATTCTACTCCGCCATCCTCCCAACAAGATTCGCAAGACAACGCAAGGCTAGACAATCAGCGTAGCTATGTAGATGATGAGCACATCCCCATACTCCACCATCACAGGTGCTTGCTCTAACTTGGCACTATTATATGTGGTTGCATGTTGCATATGATGTCTAGCTTGTATTGCTTCTAACTTTGTTGAATTGCATATGCTTACTTTACACATAATGCCTGTGAATATGACACGTGTTCCTGTTTCTAGAACATACGTGTACATGATGAGCACATCTCCCCTACTCCACCATCACAGGTGCTTGCTCTAACTTGGGCTGTTATATGTGGTTGCATTTTCCGTATGATATCTAGTTTGTATTGCTTGATTATGTTGAATTTCATCTGCGTAGCTTACAACTTATACCGCAACGCGATCACTTACCCATAAGACACATTTAAGTTGGGACTTGTGATGTAGGTTGCATCTTGCATTGTCTTCTAGCTCATACTGCTTCTAATTTCTTGAAATGGCACTTCTGACGAGACACTTTTTACCTGATAGAGTGATATTGGTTGCATGTTCATATGGTGCCTAGCTTTCATTTCTTCTAATTTTGTTGAAATGCCTTCTGCTTACTGTTTTTTCATACATATTCCATCCTCCTATCGTACGTGTGAATATGAAACGCTATCTTTTTTGTATATATTCCACCCTCCTATCCTGCGCTTGCCTTACATCAAAATAGTGTTCGTCTATATCATGCATCAACCAGTTATGCAGAGCTAATTTTATTCATCTTCTTGTGGTTTTGACTTCATAAGGCAATATCAGAAAATAGGAAGGAAAAGAGTAAGTTAGGGGATGTTGGTGGTCCTCCGCCAGACACAAACAGAGACTCTCTAGATTTGCTACTGCTATCGCTAATGAAGTTGAAGTCCCAAGTCTACATGATGAGTTCATCTCCGTACTCCACCATCGCAGTGCTTGCTCTAAGTTGACAATGTGATAATTGGTTTCATGTTGCATATGTTGTCTAGCCTGTATTTCTTCTATTTTTATTAAATTGCACTGCTGAGTTTATACGTTATACATGTGCATATGACATGGCTTTACGTGTCTAGAATACACTTCATCTATCTATCATACCATGTTCTTACATCAAAGTACTGCTGTTGTGTATCCCGCATCAGTCACTCATGATTGGGCGCTTTTAACATGGCAGTTTGATAGTGGTTGCATCTTGCATTGATTTCTATGTTGTACTACTTCTAATTTTTTGAGTTACCACTTATGACAAGACACTTTTAACTTGGCAGAGTAATATTGGTTGCATTTTTCATATGGTGTCTAGCTTGCATTACTTCTATTTTCTTGAAAATCCTTCTGCTTAGTTTACGCATCGTAGCCGTGAATATGTCATGCCATCCCGTTTTTGTTACATATTCCATCCTCATACGGTTGTCTTACGTCAAAGTATTGCTTGTCTGTATCATGCATCAATGAGTTCTGAAGAGCGATTTTATTCTTTTGTGTTGTAGGTACGGCTTGACATGGCAAAGTCAAAAAAGAGCAAGGAAAATAATATAGCAGGGAGTGGTGTTACTCGTCGGGTGAAACAGAAAAGGATCTGCCGTCGAGATTCTGCTAGTACTTTAGTGCAGTAGAAGGTCCAAGTCCACCGGCTAAATCTACAAACACGGTATCACCTGCTCCACCACCGCAGCATCCGCTTCAACTGCATCAAGATCTAACGAGTTACTGCTCGTTTGCTTGAACCCGGCCAGTTCCCAACCTGCATTCACACCTAACACTACTTCTGAAGCACTGCTGACACAACAAGACTTGGCAAGATCAGATGAACCTCATGAGCATCAACACCAAGACGGTACCTGACCGAGTCAAGTTGCACTTGCATGCTCCTTTATATGTACTCTCACAGTTTGATCTACACTAACACTTTCCATATTCGTTGTTGAACTAGCACCACGGCGCAAGCGGAAATAGACATCAGGGATAATGCTTGACAGATTGACAAAATCTAAAGGGGGAAGAATGGTCCATTTTGAGGCAGGTTTAAAAGGGCCACGTGATGCTATAGAGTCAGCCAAGTTAGTATCAGAGGCAGCCGTTGCTGTTAGGTGTCATGCACGTATCCTCCCAACATGGATCCAATACAGGAATGAGTAAGACAATACCCAGTTTAACACCTTCCTTGACCATTTATCCGTAAGTAATGTTACTCATCGCAATTAGTAATATTGTCTTGCTCTGTCCCATACTTTCTAGCTTCCTCCTAATAAGACTCACATTCTTTTTTCAATAGATGAGGTTCAAGTTGGATCCGAAAGATGATGCAACTAAACAAGCATGCACTCATGTTTTTCGATGCGCTCTGCGATAGTATCGGTACCACCTTAGAAAATCTCACTTGAAGGCAAGGCTAACAATGAAATCGCCCAAACATATCCAAAGGAATATATTACTGAGATGAAGACCGGACAGCCCTTGTTAAACACCGGTGCGATCCAAAGAATCGGTAGGCTATATGTATTTGATCGGACCACATATTGAGCTTGTATTTATGTATGTGCCTTACAAGTGTATCTTCTTCTAGGCTAACTGTTTGAAGAACAAGACCAACCGTTCTAAAGTGAAATTCCAACAGACAACAGGATCTCGTAGCTATATTGCACACTACGAGGCTCTTGTAAATAGCTGCTACTTCCTTCTTTTTTCTGTGCCATATTATCGTATCTATATTGACTTGTTCCAAATACAAAGGAAAGCCCGTGCGGACCAAAAAGAACCTGACCGAATGCAGTGCAAATCTGTAACAACCCTAGAATTGTTTGCAGATAGTTGCATCAGTGAGCATCATGCATCCTCTTAATTTCAAGAAACTTGAAATGAGGAAAGTGAAAGCCTCAGAAATCAATTTAAAAGAAGGGCAAGAACCCTCTAAATTGCATTCATTGTTTCCAACATGCCTTCATAAATGTTTAATAATTTTGGCAAGGCTTTGAAGACCAAACCAAAAATAGTGAACATTTATGTGGAATATTTTGGGCCTTTGAATTTAAATGACTATCCTATTTGAATTTGGAAATATAACCAAATATATATGGGATATATCTCCAAATACCTACGATATATTTTATGTGCATTTGGAAAAGTCCATTTTGCAACATAAAATTATTAGAGGATATTTAACCTTGTTAAACTGTTTTGAATTTCAAAACCAAAGTGGCAAAGATAAAATAAAAACAAAGCGAGCAGAATGTAGAAAAGAGAGAGAGAGAGAGAGAGAGAGAGAGAGAGAGAGAGAGAGAGAGGGTTTTACTGGCGCCACTGGCCTAGCCCAAAGACGGCCCAACCCACCGGCCGATGCAGGCCGTCCTTCGTCTCGCCAGAAGGACGAGAGGCGTGTGCCCACCGCTACCACGCTACCGCCACCTCGCTTCCCGCGCTGCCTCGGCGACGCCCGGGACGTCGCCACCCACCCCCGGACCCTCTGCACCTCTCCTCTCTCCCCGAACGCTCTCCCCTCCTCTGTTCTCTCCTCACCGAACGCGCCCGCCGCCGCCGACGAGAACCACTGTGGCCACCAGCCACCCCTCTCCCTGTCGATGCGCCCAGAAGAACCGCATCGACTCCTGCATCGTCTACGCCAACCCGTTCGACTGCGGGAGCTCGGCAACGTCACCCTCGACCTCATCTTCTTCCTCGGCCACAGGAGATCGCCGCTGGGACTCCGACGCTGTCAAGCCTTCCCCGAGCCCGCTTCGACGACCTCTGCAACCACCGTGAGCTCCCGCGTCGTAACCCCCTCTCCCCGAGTTCATTTACGCCCTGTAGCCATCGCCCCCTTGCGGACCGAATCGCGCCGCCGCCTGGCCCCGTCGCCGGCGTGGCCCCGGTGACCATTTGGTCACAGGCGTGACCCATTGAGCTCGCCACGACCCATAGAGCCCCCCAGCGCCTAACCTCGTTCGTTAGCGTGCCGCGACGCCACTTCCGCCGTTGCCCGTGCTCCGGCAGCCGCCTCTCCCGTCGTTATCGCCGACTCGCTTCACCCAGGTTCCAGCTGCGGCCACCGTTGGACGCGCCGCAACGCGGGCGTTCCAATGAGTGCAACCCCGCCTCCTCTCGTTGCCAGAATCGCCAGGACGAGCGACGCCGCCGCTCTGGATGGTCGCCAGCGGCCTAACTCCGGCCACGCCGACGTGGCACACTTAATTAGCGGCTAATCGCCCTTCTATCCAACCCCTGGGCCACTGACACATGGGCCCTACTCCTTGATTAACTGCAGCTTTATTTCTGCTTAGATTAGTTTTAATCCAATGGGACCCACACGTCGAGCCGATCAGGCCGACGTGGCTGTTAATCGACTCCAACCCGGCTCGTGACCTGCACAACTACGTGTGGTGACTCCACTGGACCCCATTGGTCAGGTTTGACCTGGTCACCGCAGATTGACTAGTTGACGTCCACAAAGGACGCATGACGCAATAAGTCATTTTCTGGATTTAATTTAATTCAGGAAATTCCAGAAAATAGCTGAAATTTCTAAAAATCATAGAAATTAATTTGTAACTCGAAATGCAAAGATTTATATATGAAAAATGATCAGAAAAAATCCAATCTTTCAATCTGTACCATTTTCATGCATGTTTAAACAACTTATACCTGCTGATCAGGTCAAATCAATTAAATGGCATTTGAATTTCACATATGAAGTTTGAATTTGAACCTAGGGTTCAAACCAACTCCATTTAACATGTTGCTAGTTGCATTAGCTCAAAACACAGCATATTTCCATGTCATGATCATGCATCATATTGTTGCATTGCATTGATTGTGTTCTTCCTTGTTTGCCGGTATTTGTCCCCTCTCAGTAGACGAGGTTTCGACGATGAGTTTGATGACACCGATGAAGAACTATATTATCTTCAGAAGTGCCACGCAAGCAAAACCCCCTTGTTCATTCTGATACAATCCTACTCTCTCGCTCCTGCTCTCTTTTACTGCATTAGGACAACAACGATTCATCTGTACTTGCTGCGGTCGATGAACCCCTTTATCCTCTGCATGACCTGTCATTGCCACAGTAAATAGATGAAACCCACTAGCATGAGTAGGAGTTGTTTGAGCCCTGTTGTGCCTACTCATTCATGCTTGTTTTTCATGCCTGCTACTTCTTAGAGTTGAGTCAGGTCCGGTTCATCGGGGATGAATCAGAGGTGTGTGAACATGTCCTACTGTGTGTGAGCTAAGTGTGTGAACACGATTTGGTAAAGGTAGCGGTGAGAAGCCATGTAGGAGTACATGGTGGGTTGTCTCATTGAAGCCGTCCTCGAGGCCCGAGTTACGTGTTTGTGATCCATGAACAGTTACTACCACACATTGGGTTCCGATAACTTTCGACCCCTCTCGGCTTATTAATCGCCTCGATCTCTGTCCTGTGAGTTGCAACTAGTTTATGGTGTTTGCAGGATCTGTGTTGGAGGCCGTGCGTCGCGCTGACCCTAGGGGTGGGCTATGATGCGGTAGATACACCGTGGCCCGGTGTACCGAGCGCCCGTTTGGTGTCTCGGGAACCCTGCACACATCGTTTGGGGCTGTGAGCGAAACCCCGGCCGGATCTCCTCGCAGATGGAACCCGAATAGGCGATAAACCTGGACTAGAGACTTGTGTGGTTAGTCAGGTCGTGGCCGACTCCCTCGCCAGGCTTCCGCTTGAAGGTTGCCGAGATACACGACGTGTACATGGTGGTAAGTGGCGAGAGCGTGTGTGAACAAGTACACCCCTGCAGAGTTATAAATGATCTATTCGAATAGCCGTGTCCGCAGTAAAGGACTTCTGGGTTATGCATGCAGTTCATAGACAAGTGAAAGTGGATACTCTAAAATGCGCAAGATAAGCGTGAGTGCTATGGATGGCGTTCTCGTAGGGAGACGGAGCGGATCCATAGTGGTGTATTGATATGGTGAATATGTGGACTCGTGTGCGCCACCTCAAAAGAGTTACTTGCGATCGTAGTTCAGGATAGCCACCGAGTCAAAGCTGGCTTGCTTTGCGGTCAAACTCCACCACCCCTTTGTTGATACCGATGCATATGTAGTTAGTTACGATGTAAGTCTTCTTGCTGGGTACATTTGTACTCACGTTTGCTTAATTTATGTTTTGCAGAGAGACTTCAGTCTCGCTAATAGTTCTACGTGGACTTCGACGTATAGCTTGATACCTCAGCTACGATCTTGTACCCTTGGGAGGGTCTTGTAAATAGTCAGGCTTCTCGGCCTTCTTCATTTGTAGATGTCTGTACTCAGACATGTTAAGCTTCCGCTTGTGCTTTGACTTGTATGCTCTGAATGTTGGGTCATGAGACCCATGTTTGTAATATCTCGCTCCTCGGAGCCTAATGAATAAATACTTGAGTCGTAGAGTTATGTTGTGATGCCATGTTGTATTTACACATATCGAGCATATTGTGTGTATGTTTGAAATGCTTGGTATGTTTGGGATCTGACAATCTAGTTGTTTATCCTTGGCAGCCTCTCTTATGGGGAAATGTAGTCTAGTGCTTCCATGAGCCATAGTAGTCCGCTACACCCCGGTTCACCGGAGTCCTGCTAGCCCAGCACTACTGCTCAGGACGCTTGACTGGTCGGCATGTGTTTCACTGCCGTTCGTGGTTCTGTCCCTTCGGGAAATGTCACGCTGGTGACATCCGAGTCCTGCCTAGCCTGCTATAGCCCGGGTTCCTGAGTCCTGTTAGCCAGTGCTACAGCCCGGGATTCACAGCTGGCAACCGACATGCTCGAAATTGATTCATGTATGCCTGTCCCCATGGGTTAGTGCCGCTTTGGGTTCACGACTAGCCATGTCGGCCCGGGTTCTCTGTCATATGGATGCTAGCGACACTATCATATACGTGAGCCAAAAGGCGCAAACGGTCCCAGGCCATGGTAAGGCGACACCCGTGGGAATACCGCGCGTGAGGCCGCAAAGTGATATGATGTAACATCCCAAATTTTCGATTTGGAATGTTATGCATAGGTCATCCATGCATATCATATTTTATTGCATCTTCTTTCCGCAATTCTCGAAATCCTAAGCAACTCAAGGACCCTCGGAGAGAGTTGGAGATTTTCCGATTTTTCGTATTTGATTTTATCAAATATTGGAAAACGAGGATTTTTAATTTTAATTATTTTTCTCTTCGGAAAATATTTCTTATTAAAATAAATGAGGGGAGATAATATGACTTCTCCAAAACAATTGAAATATTGGAGGAAAAATGTTAAAATCATTACTTGGATTTTATTTGAGTTTATTTGGAATTTATTGACCCTAGAAAAGAAAATTGCACATTTTAAAAAATTGCATTTTAGGGGCCAAGAAATTGTTCATCCCATTCTAAATATTTCATTTAGACGGTGAAAATTTGTTTTGGCATTTTTAGATTTTTATTTATTTTTCTAGGATTTTTCTAATTCTCGTGGATTTTATTTAAAAAACTCACAGCCTTCAAGACCCGACCGGCCCTAGGCCCAGCCAGGCCCAACCGCCGCCGCTTCCCTCATGACGCCGCCGCCGTGTCCGATGCAGAACACCACCGCCGCCGCCTTGCCCCCTACCCCAAGCCGGACCGCCCCATCCTATAAATGCCGCCCCCTCTAGCCGCCACCACCCACCGCCGCCACCTCCCGAGGCGAGCTCGAGCCGCCACCCGCCCCTAGCCGCCCGAAGTCGCCACCGCCGCCGTAGCCGCCGCCGCCGCCTCTAGCCGCCTCTTGCCACCCCACCGTCGAGCTCGAGCTCACGGGAGCCTGCCGGAGCCACCACGTGGTAGCCGCCCCGCCGCCCGGTTTTTCGAAGAAAATCGTTTCGGTTTTTTTATGAAAACCCTAGTTGCGTTTTTCTATTTTAGATCAGTTTATTTCTTCGGTTTATTTATTTAGCGAGCGTTCGCTCGTTCGTTCGTTTTAACGAACGCATTCTTCGTTTATTTTCAGTTAACGAACGTTCGTTCGTTAAACTGTTCACCGTTTTCTTTTATCGGATTTATTCCGCGATTTTCCTGATCGCGATTTCTAATCCGATGTTCGATCTAGTATAACTTTTCGCTCGTTTATCAGAATCAGGCGATTCAAGCGCCTGGAGTTTCATCTCGAAACTCTCTTTCCGAATAACCAACTCAAATCAGCTTTTGCCTCTGTAAAATTTGACCCTAGTTCAGATTAGTAAACGGATCTTATTTCTTTTGCCGTTTGAGTTTCGTTGCTCGGTTTGATTTGATTCTTTTTGCGAACCGGAGTTCTTAAATTGAACTCTCTGGTCAACCTCTTTTAGTAGAGTTTTGCTTGTGCATCTTTGCTTGTTGCTTATGTATGTTATTGTTTGATTGCAATAGAATTCCCGGAGTGCGAAGCGTGTCACTACGAGTCTCTAGGATTCACGGATCGTCAGCAAGGCAAGTAACACTTTGATCATACTCTTTTCATACCCAGTTTTTATGCATTAGTCTCAATCCTCAAACATTGCATAATTAGGATATCATTAACTTGTGGGTTGGGAAGTAGATATTAAGGTAGAACCTATTGCCCTGTTACTATCAAACCCTTGGGAGTTACTTCTACGCTTGCTTATTATTGCTATGCTATGCTCGTAGACGTGGTTTGGGTTTGAGTGTATTCCATGACAGATGTGAGATTATTAATTAATGGTTCAACTTAAGGTGGCAACTTTAATACACATCTGGGTGGAGTGAGGCACCTGGGGAACCCAGTGTTATCTGTTTTATTTTTGGAAATCCCGGGGTACCCGTGTGATCTTCCTATGGACCGCCACCCAGGCTCAAAGGGAACTGAGTTTATTCATGCTAGAAACTTCCGTGTGCAGCCACAAGCTATTATGGGCTCTAGCATAGTTGAGTAAGTTACGTGAAGCTCTTGAATAGGTAGATCAGCGGGTAGTGGGTTTTGTAGGTTTGGTATGGTCTACCGGAGTAGAGAGTTAATGTTTACGAAGATCGTGTCTCGGTCATCCGTTTCTCAAACACCATGTAGTGCGAGAAATCAGCGGAGGCGATCGAGTCTTGTGGGGAAAAGTGAGCAAACCTTTGCAGAGTGTACAATCTAATCATGGTTAGCCGTGTCCCGGTTATGGACAATTCGAGTATCTAGTACCTGAGTATTCACATGTATCTCATCACTCTATATTAATATTGCTGGGATGTTAATTACTCTAATTGGGATTGAGTTGGGGTTATACCTTCTCAATGATGTTTCAACCACCATGATAGTTAAATTAAAATTTATTCCTTTGTTGTAGGGAAAAATTGGCTTTCCGCAAAAACTATAACCATAAAGCTTTCCACCAACCATATATGCATGTAGTGATAGCCTTATTCTGTTCCTGTTCTACTGTGTTATATTGCCAGCATATTCCATGTGCTGACCCATTCTGGGGCTGCAACGTATTATGTTGCAGACTTTTCAGACGAGGAGTAAGGACTGTTAGGTCGTTGCCGTGCAGCTCAGCTATGCCGTTGGAGTTGATGGACTCACTTTATCTTCCAAGCCTTCCGCTGTTATCGCATTAGATGGCCTTAAGCCATATTGTTGTAATAAGTTCTCTTTTGAGATATTCGTTGTAATAAGTGTGTGATTGCTACTCTGTTATAAATCCTTCGAGTACTGTGTGTGTCAGCATTACTGATCCAGGGATGACACTGAAACATAGAGACTTGACCACCTGAGGTCGGGTCGCTACAAGATTGTATCAGAGCACACGCTGAGTGTAGGACACGACCACTAAGATAAAACCATAGGTCACTCTTCTCTACTCATTTCTGACTCCTCTCCATTTTCCACTCTTGAGGATGACGGAGATGAAGAACAAGTTTGCACAACCGGATGAAGACAGACCTTTTGGACGCCATTTGAAGGAAGTCACTAGGTACTTGAACATTGGAATACCAAGCTTCACCGGGACGTACAACGCCACCTTACCAGAAGAGGAGCGCTAGATGATTCAAGTACAAGTACCAGGACGGACGTTCTCGCCAACTTCTAAGCCCATAGAGTTTTCTTTCGAAGCACCCACCTGGAGTTTAGGCAAGAGTATGGTAGCTCACATTACCATGGGACGTATTGGAGAAGTCTACAACAGGGAGCTTAAAGACACCATCTACCAAATATGTGGGTGCCGAGACGAGCAATGGGAAGTAATCAGCACCAAGAAGGATAGATCCATTGCAACTTTCATTCTGGAGCTAAACCAGCACATTCGACGTCAGGAGAACCAGATGTGCGCAGACATGATGGAGTTGAAGAAGGCGAAGACCAAGATCATCGAGCTGGAGGAAGAACTCAAGTCTACACGTGATGGATATGAGGAGGAAATCAAGATACTACTGGAAAAGAACGACGATCTAGTCAAGAAGATCGGAGTATTCATGGGAGGATCCGCACCGGAAGAAGAGGAAGAAGATCCCATTTGCCCGGATAACTACATCATCATCAACGACACCGATTCTGATCCAAGTGATGATGACTACGAAGATGAAGCTGGAGCAGACATCATGGAGTCTTCCACCGATCAAAATTTTTAGATGACCACCATATATTAGTAGTATTCCCCCATGTAACTAGTAGTAGCTGAGCACTTTTGCGATAGTCCTAGACCGTTGTATGCCCTTGCTTGATTGATTGAGTGAAATGATTGTGTTTGCCTCATGTGCATATGGGTAGTGTTTTCTCACTAGACCTTTTTCTATTCTAATCTCTTCCATCTAAACCCATCGATGCCTCAGACGTGACACGGTTTTGTTTTTCCACGTAGCTCACCCAGTTGACCCAAAGCGAGAATGCCTTGATGCAATTGCTAGTTCAGAACTGTGGCAACAACAACAACAATAACAACCCGCCGCCCGGTGGACAATTTAGCCCATTTCTTGAGGTTACAACCGCGGTGTTTTCGGTAGCAAGAGCCAATAGTTGCTGATGATTGACTACGCCGTATTGGAAGGGAGTTAACCACCGCAAGATGCACGGATGCTGAGAAGGTGCGCTTTGCCGCACATAAATTGGATGGACCAGCAACCGCATGGTGGGAGAATTACACAGCTACTTTTCCTATAGCCAATGTCACTTGGGATCAGTTTCAACAAGCCTTTCACACGGCCCATGTTTCAACTGGATCCATGCAGATGAAGAAGCATGAGTTTCGCAACTTACACCAGGGAAACCGTACTGTGGCACAATACGTGGATGAGTTTAGTAAGTTATCACGCTATGCCCCTGATGATGTGGCCACAGATGCCGCGAAGCAGGAGAAGTTTATGGAAGGGCTGAACGATGAGATGAGCATGCAGTTGATGGTGGCAACTTTCAACAACTACCGAGTTGGTAGACAAGGCCCTCATGATTGAAGGAAAGCAGCTGACAAATTGAGAGTCGTAAGAGGAAGTATGGACAATGGAAGTACAACTCAGGAGCTCACCAGAAGCCTCGCTTAACCCCGAACCCGGGAGGACTTGTTCATAACCATGGAGGCCATAACCACACTGGAGGAGGATCGCATAACCAAAATGGTGCGAAGAATGGGAATGGGAACGGAGTCAATAACAATCAGAATCGCTCTAACCCATCTACACCCGCCAAGAGGGACTTAAGCCAAGTTATTTGCTTTAAGTGCGGGAAGACAGGGCACTATGCCAATGATTGCCTTGAAAGAAGGAATGGAAACAGAAATGGGAGCGCTGGGAAGATGCCAAATCCATTCAACAAAGGACAAGTGAACCACGTTAACGTGGAGGAACTTGAAGAGCAGCCCGACGCGGTAATAGGTAAGTTTTTGGTTAAGTCATTTACCGCTATTGTTCTTTTCGATACTGGTGCATCGCATTCATACATATCAAGGGGATTTGTGGATAAGTTTAAGTTACCAACCCAAACCCTTAGGACCCCTCTTTTAGTGAGCTACTTTGGGCGAGTACATGCCTAGCAGATGGTGCACCCAGATACCACTAACCATTGGAGCGCATGTTTTTCCGTCTGATCTAATTATCCTGGAGTCGCAAGGATTGGATGTGATATTAGGTATGGACTGGATGTCAAAGTATGGAGGAAGTATTGATTGTGCTAGCAAATCAATATATCTTACCACCCCAGAGGGAAAAAGGATTAAGTATGTATCTAGGCATGTGCCTGGGAGGAGCCAAGTGAATGCCCTCACGGGAGTTGTACAGGAGGAACTGCCTGTAGTAAAAGATTTTCTGGATGTTTTTCCCGAGGAGTTACCAGGCATGCCACCGGATCGAGACATCGAGTTCTTGATATAGCTATTGCCAGGTACAGGGCCAATATCCAAGAGACCCTATCAGATGCCTGCAAATGATCTGGAGGAAATTAAGAAGCAGATCAAGGAGTTATTGGAGAAAGGTTATATTCAAAGGAGTTCATCACCTTGGGAGCACCAGTACTTTTGGTCGAGAAGAAGGATAAATCCCTGAGGATGGTCGTTGATTACCGAGCCTTGAATGAAGTAACAATAAAGAACAAGTATCCATTACCGATGATCAATGATCTGTTTGATCAGTTGCAAGGAGCTAAGGTATTTTCGAAGATTGATCTACGATCGGGATACCATCAGTTGAAGATTCGAGAGAAGGATATACCCAAGACAACGTTCACCACGCGATATGGATTATATGAGTATACGGTCATGTCGTTTGGGTGACTAACGCCCCTGCCTATTTCATGAGTATGATGAACAAGGTGTTCATGGAGTATTTGGACAAGTTTGTTGTGGTGTTTATTGAGGACATTATGGTATACTCGAAGAACGAAGAGGATTACAAGGAGCATTTGCGTTTGGTTCTCGAGAAACTCAGGGAACACCAGTTATACGCCAAATTCAGTAAGTGCGAGTTTTGGTTGAAGGAAGTTGGATTTCTTGGGCATGTTATATCAGGAGAGGGGATAGCAAAGTAGATCGAAGAAGGTTCGATCGATTCTTGAATGGTTGGCACCCACTTGATTGGCGAGATCCATGATTTCCTTGGACTCGCAGGATATTATCGGAGATTTGTCGAGAATTTTCCCAAACTTGCCAAGCCAATGACTGAATTGCTGAAGAAGGATACTAAGTTTAAATGGACAGAAGATTGTGAGGCAAGTTTTCAGGAGTTGAAGAAACCGTTGACTACAGCCCCAGTGCTGACATTGCCAGATATACATAAGGAGTTTCAAGTGTATTGCGACGCCTCGCTTGGGACGGGATGTGTGCTTATGCGGAGACGGAAAGGTTGTTTCGTATGCCTCACGACAACTGAAGCCTCATGAGTTGAACTATGCCACGCATGATTTGGAGCTAGCGGTGATGGCGCACGCCTTGAAGACTTGGAGACATTATCTTATTGGAAACCGTTGTGATATGTACATGGATCATAAGAGTTTGAAGTACATTTTCACTCAAAAGGAGTTAAACCTTAGGCAGAGGAGATGGTTGGAACTTATAAAGTATTACGACATGAAGCTGCACTATCATCCAGGAAAGGCCAATGTCGTAGCAGACGCCTTGAGCCATAAGACTTACGCTAATATCCTTGAAAGTAGAGGACCGCCAAAGGAGTTAGCTGAGAATATTATGGAAATTCGGTTGGAGATTGTTCTAAGATGTTTCATTGCAATGATGGAGGTTCAGTCTACGTTGTTGGACAAGATTCGGGAAGCTCAGAAGGAAGACAAAGAGATTGCTGAAATAAAGGAGAAGATGAGCGAAGGAAAAGCCAAAGGTTTTCGCGAGGATGAGCATGATACCTTGTGGTTTGAGGACCGAGTTTATGTGCCCAATAACCCAGAGATTAGGAAATTAATACTTCAGGAGGCCCATGACTCACCATACTCGATACACCCCGGAAACACTAAGATGTATTTGGATTTGAAGGAATGTTTCTGGTGGACTGGTATGAAGAAGGATATTGCCGAGTATGTAGCCGTATGTGATGTATGTCGGAGAGTGAAGGCAGAGCATCGAAGCCGCCAGGATTTGTTACATCCTATGCCGATACCGAATGGAAGTGGGATAAACTTGGCATGGACTTTATCACCGGACTACCCAGAACCAAAGCAGGATATGACTCAATATGGGTAGTAGTGGATCGTTTGACCAAAGTAGCTCACTTCATCCCAGTGAAAACAACTTATACAAGTGCAAAGTTGGCCAAACTATATATGTCCATGATCGTATGTTTGCATGGAGTTCCGAGGACCATCGTATCAGATAGAGGAACACAATTTACTTCAAAGTTTTGGCATCAGTTACACGGACCACAGGTGCAGATTGGAGTTGATCGTATTCCACCCGCAGCGAATGGGCGAGAGAGAGAGTCAATCAGATTACGGAGGACATGTTGAGAGCTTTGCGCTAGATTATGGATCTAGTTGGGATGACAATTTGCCTTACGCGGAGTTCTCATACAACAATAGCTACCAAGCCAGTTTGAAGATGGCACCGTTTGAAGCTCTGTATGGACGCAGATGTAGAACACCTCTGATGTGGGATGAGGTAGGAGACCGTCAATTGTTTGGACCAGATTTGATCAAAGAGTCAGAAGAGAAGGTTAAACTAATCCGAGACAGATTAAAGATTGCTCAGTCCAGGCAGAATAGTTATGCAGATTCAAAACGCAAGGAAGTAACCTATGAAATTGGAGACATAGCCTATCTGCGAGTATCTACCTTGCGAGGAGTGAAACGTTTTGGAGTTAAGGGAAAACTAGCCCCAAGATTTGTAGGACCGTACCGTGTTTTGGAACGGATGGGAGAAGTTGCCTACAAACTGGAGTTACCTGAAGGATTATCAGGAGTTCACGATGTGTTCCACAAATCACAGTTGAAGAAGTGTCATGCAGAGATGGCCGATATACCGTTAAGAGATACAGTGCCCCTGGAGGCGATTCAGTTGGATAGTAATCTGACCTATGAGGAGAAGCCAATAAAGATTCTTGACTTTGACGAGTCACTCATGACAAAGGTTACCAAGTTTTGCAAAGTTCGGTGGAGCCACCATACTGAGGAAGAAGCCACCTGGGAACGAGAAGATGATCTTCGCAAGGACCACCCGCACCTATTCTCTAGCCAACCCGAATCTCGAGGGCGAGATTCATCTTAAGGGGGGTAGGTTTGTAACATCCAAAATTTTCGATTTGGAATGTTATACATAGGTCATCCATGCATATCATATTTTATTGCATCTTCTTTCCGCAATTCTCGAAATCCTAAGCAACTCAAGGACCCTCGGAGAGAGTTGGGGATTTTCCGATTTTTCAGATTTGATTTTATCAAATATTGGAAAGCGAGGATTTTTGATTTTAATTATTTTTCTCTCCAGAAAACATTTCTTATTAAAATAAATGAGGGGAGATAATATGACTTCTCCAAAACAATTGAAATATTGGAGGAAAAATGTTAAAATCATTATTTGGATTTTATTTGAGTTTATTTGGAATTTATTGACCCTAGAAAAAAATTGCACATTTTAAAAAATTGCATTTTAGGGGCCAAGAAAATGTTCATCCCGTTCTAAATATTTCATTTAGACGGTGAAAATTTGTTTGGGCATTTTTAGATTTTTATTTATTTTTCTAGGATTTTTCTAATTCTTGGCGGATTTTTTTTAAAAAACTTCATGGCCACACCCGTGGCCGAGGCCCACCAGCCGCCCAACCGCCGCCGCCTTCCCCGCGACACCGCCACCGTGTCCGATGCGGACACCACCGCCGCCGCCGCCTTGCCCCCTCCCCCAAGCCGGACCGCCCCCCATCCTATAAATGCCACCTCCCCCCTCTAGCCGCCACCACCCACCGCCACCACCTCCGGAGCCCGAGCCCCAAGCCCGAGCCCCGAGCCGCCGACGCCCGAGTCGCCCGCCGCCGCCGCCCGTAGCCGCCGCCGCCGCCTCTAGCGCCGCCGCCGCCTCTCGCCGCCACCAGCCGTCGGCCGGAGCCCTTGAGCCACCACGTGGTAGCCTCCCCGCCGTCCGGATTTTCAAAGAAAATCGTTTCGGTTTTTTTATGAAAACCCTAGTTGCGTTTTTTTATTTTAGATCGGTTTATTTCTTCGGTTTATTTATTTAGCGAGCATTCGCTCGTTCGTTCGTTTTAACGAACACATTCTTTGTTTATTTTCAGTTAACGAACGTTCGTTCGTTAAACTGTTCGCCGTTTTCTTTTATCAGATTTATTCCGCGATTTTCCTGTTCGCGATTTCTAATCCGATGTTCGATCTAGTATAACTTTTCGCTCGTTTATCGGAATCAGGCGATTCAAGCGCCTGGAGTTTCATCTCAAAACCCTCTTTCTGAATAACCAACTCAAACCAGCTTTTGCCTCTGTAAAATTTGACCCTAGTTCAGATTAGTAAATGGATCTTATTTCTTTCGCCGTTTGAGTTTCGTTGCTCGGTTTGATTTGATTCTTTTTGCGAACCGGAGTTCTTAAATTGAACTCTCCGGTCAACCTCTTTTAGTAGAGTTTTGCTTATGCATATTTGCTTGTTGCTTATGTATGTTATTGTTTGCTTGCGATAGAATTCTCGGAGTGTGATGCGTGTTACTACTTGTCTCTAGGATTCGCGGATCGTCAGCAAGGCAAGTAACACTTTGATCATACTCTTTTCATACCAGTTTTTATGCATTAGTCTCAATCCTCAAACATTGCATAATTAGGATATCATTAACTTGTGGGTTGGGAAGTAGATATTGAGGTAGAACCTATTGCCCTGTTACTATCAAACCCTTGGGAGTTACTTCTACGCTTGCTTATTATTGCTATGCTATGCTCAGAAGCGTGGTTTGAGTTTGATTGTATTCCATGACAGATGTGAGATTATTAATTAATGGTTCAACTTAAGGTGGCAACTTTAATACACATCTGGGTGGATTGAGGCACTGGGGAACCCAAAGGTTGTCTGCATTTTATTTTGGAAATCCGGGGTACCCGTGTGATCTTCCTATGGACCGCCACCAGTGCTAAAGGGAACTGAGTTTATTCATGCTAGAAACTTCCGTGTGCAGCCACAAGCTATTATGGGCTCTAGCATAGTTGAGTAAGTTACGTGAAGCTCTTGAAGAGGTAGATCACAGGTAGTGGGTTTTGTAGGTTTGGTATGGTCTGCACGGAGTAGAGAGTTAATGTTTACGAAGGCGTGTCTCGGTCATCCGTTTCTCAAACACCATGTAGTCACGAGAAATCAACGGAGGCGATCGAGTCTTGTGGGGAAAAGTGCGCAAACCTTTGCAGTGTACAATCTAATCATGGTTAGCCGTGTCCCCGGTTATGGACAATTACGAGTATCTAGTACACGAGTATTCACATGTATCTCATCACTCTATATTAATATTCTTTGGGATGTTAATTACTCTAATTGGGATTGAGTTGGGGTTATACCTTCTCAATGATGTTTCAACCACCATGATAGTTAAATTAAAATTTATTCCTTTGTTGTAGGGAAAAATTGGCTTTCCGCAAAACTATAACCATAGAGCTTTCCACCAGCCAAATATGCATGTAGTGATAGCCTTATTCATTCTGTTCTCTTCGTGTTATATTGCGGCATATTCCATGTGTTGACCCGTTCTCGGGCTGCAACGTATTATGTTGCAGACTTTTCAGACAAGGAGTAAGGATCGTTAGGTCGTTGCCGTGCAATTTCGGCTATGCCGTTGGAGTTGATGGACTCACTTTATCTTCCAAGCCTTCCGCTGTTATCGCATTAGATGGCCTTAAGCCATATTATTGTAATAAGTTCTCTTTTGAGACATTCGTTGTAATAAGTGTGTGATTGCTACTCTATTATAAATCCTTCGAGTACTGTGTGTGTCAGCATTACTGATCCAGGGATGACACTGAAACATAGAGACTTGACCACCTGAGGTCGGGTCCCTACATATGAGGTGTTACCGGCTAGATCGATGTGACTTGGAATCGGGGTCCTGACAGCTTTGGTATTAGAGCCTGACTGCCTGTAGGATTACCAAGCCAAACCGGTCGAAGTTGTGTCTAGAAATGCTTTAGTTATATAAGGGAATTGATTGTAGGATGGAACGTAAGGCTCTTTTTACTCCTTATACCTCATGGTTTTCTGATCTGAGTCATCCTCTTCTCTTCTACGGGGATTAAGAACTAGGCCTTCTCATCTATCTATCAGGATGACGTGTTACCGATCCATAGACTTATAGTATTGATAGTTTCAAATCTCAGTTCAGTTTCTACCACTCCCGTGTGTTCATAGTTGGTCTCGGAACCTTGATATTGTGCTTCTGAGTGGTTATGCCACCATTTTTGCAGGATGTCTCAAATCATTTTGAGCATTTACAGCCATTATGCTGTCCGAGTCATCCCAGGTTTCTAAATAGTCTGATGCATTTGCAAATCCTTTCTTTCCGTTCCCGATGTCCTTCATGGTCAGAATAAGCACACTAATCGGTGCATTGAGGTAATTTATTGCCTCGACATATATGTTGGAGTTATTATTACGACCCTAGGTGTCTTAGAAGATTACTTAGTAAACTAGCCATGTTTTGTGTGTTCCCCGTGTGATGATTCTGGCCATCATTCTCGAAAGCATCCAGTGATGTTATTAGTTAGTAGGTATTCTATTCCTGGGTTCTTGAACCCGAGATTCACCCTACTTACCTCATGTTGATAGTGTTTGCTAGTTCCTTTAGGATATTAGTAACTTCACGATAGTCCTCGAGGTCCGTGGTATATCCTTCTTGCAAATACCATGAACTACTTAAGGCAGAAGTTCTTTGAACCAAAATACCACAATCAGAGTACTCTTGAGGAGTTCTCCATTCATAATTATGATTCTGCCAGTTCTACCTCTCTGCATGGTTTATCTGGAAGAAACCTATTGAACTTGGTTCGACATATTAATCTATGCATCCACAACTCAGAAAGATATATGTCCTCTTGAGTTGTCCCTCTTCAGTCATATTCCGACCTTCGTCTATCAATTGATAGTCAGGAGTAGTTGTGCATTCGTGTTATCGATGCTTATTATTCTTGTGGTCCGTCAAGCCATTCTATTCAAAATGACTAGGAGAACAAACTCTAGTACCTCATCCATTTCTTGGCTGGTCAAAGTAGTTGTATTTCGCAGATCAAAATGCGAATCCAGCTTTTGCTCTGTTCTAACCTGGAGTATTACCCACTTTATGTCAGGAGTGTCATGAGAATTGCACCTTCTCTTATGAATTCTTGACGTAGTGATACTTCTCGCCATCATTATTCATTCCTCGGTTCCGTGTTATTGTAACCGGAACGCCGACAGGTGAATCATGATGTGTGAAATCAATACTCCTAGCAACTAGTTGCTTGGTAGTAAATGGATCATATTCTCATTCTTAGCGTGTTGGTTATTGAATCATCATTCTAAGATAGATTGTGCTACCAAGTCCTTATTTTTGGTGCACTCTTCGATCAATGAGTTAGGATTATATCAATCCCTTGCTCTTTGATCATATCGTCTTGCCTTGAAAAGCAAGATTGTTCTCGAGCTTAGTAATATATCGGTGGTTCGTGACTTTCCAAATATCTTCTTGGAAGTGCTAACAGGTTGTCACCTGACCGCTAGGTTAAGTTCGTGATCAAGTTGGTTTCTTGTAAACCACCCTTCTCCAAGAATCCGTGTTGGATATCCACGAGCTGGTTGGTTAAGCTAAACAACAACTTGGAGAGTTGGAAGATAAAAGCTTTGCTGAATTTAGTTCATTCTGAAGGGATATCTTTGCGTTTGTGTGTGTGTTGAAGAAAGATGATATCTTCATCGATTGGTCCTCGTGGTCAGTTGTTGAACCTATTGTCTTATCAAACTTTGACTTGAGTATGGGCTATCGTCAAGCCAAATCAGAACCAACGATGTTCGTAATGTTGTCTTACTCGTGGTTGATCCCTCGAGCATACACCATTACATCTTTTGGTGCGACCAATGCTATCACCATGTTCACATGATGGTGGAAGTCGATGATATGGAAATTCCGATGAGTTGTTATCAAGTCCATCGCCAGATTCTGTCTCCCCATGAGTCATGTTGAACATCAACCTAGTGTTGGAAACTTTGTAAGCAATGCCTTCGTGTTCCGTTCATGAAGCTTATGCTTGGATGGAAGAAGTGACTTCCTCGAATTCATGTGCATTTGGTGCAAGTTGCCGCCGTGAGTTCGAGAAAGATTGTTTTGTTTCCTTTGGAATCATCCCAAGTCAGTTATGCAAGTGCGAAGGTATTCTATGGTTTGGTAGATTAATTACCTCCATTCCATATGTATTCCCTAGCACACCAAGCCACTGAATGACTTGTTCAAGGATAGTAAGTTCATCGATAAGTGCACAAGGACTTCGATATCCTCGATGATGGTTCCCTACCAGAACTCGGTAGTGTTTTGTTGTAAGACTACTGTGTGGTCATGCTTATCTGGGACAGCGTGTTCACATGTGTGTAGCAGAACCAACTCATGTTTTGGAGCTTACTATCGTAGTTCATTTCCAGAGAATCTTGCAACGTCATCTCGTCGATTTGTGTTGCAAACTTTATTTTCAGACATGCTGAGTCTGAAGTATCCTATCATCAATCGGATCTGAATCTCAGGCAGATATGATGGTTGGATCATTCCCAGCATTTTCATTTTGTTCCCAGCTTGCACCGCCATTGTGCCATTCTACTTTGGGTCCCATCCATCTCCAATGATAAGCAAAAATCATCCAATGCTTGTCTTCAACAAGGTAGTCCACATCATCCATCCTAGTCTGAGTATGCCATTTCTTCGAGATCTTTCAAACGATCAATTATAAATTGCCGTAAGATGGTATGAAGAGTTTCAATGATCTATGGATCAAAAGTAATTCTTTTGCCACTTAAGGGAACAGTCCAACGAGTCACCTCTCCCAAGGTGCCCCGTTACGGGATCATGGCAATTATTTCCTCGCCACCTTGACACCATCCACCATCTTTCTAAGCGTGGAATTGTTGCCCACCAAATCAAACCCCGTCGTTGTTCTTCCATCCCTATCGATGTGTTTTGTGTCTCAACTCGAGATGTTTCAACATCTCATTCCGCGAGTTGATATTGTATAGTTCGATCTTCGAGAAGATCAATCCTAGTAGAGTTTCTTTCCGTCGTCATCGCGTGGATGAAGATCTCAAAAGCAAGGATGTCAATATCAACGTATGCAACGAATCAACAACCTTATGAGGTGCAACCTGGATCGTGAAGATTGTGTTGGTCTTGTGCCCCTCTGTCTTCTTACCTCACGTCTTGAATCTCGGGACGAGATTCTTGTTTAGTGGGGTGAGTTGTCCTGACCCTAGAACTGTTTGCGAGATAGTTGCATCGGTGAGCATCATGCATCCTCTTAATTTCAAGAAACTTGAAATGAGGAAAGTGAAAGCCTCAGAAATCAATTTAAAAGAAGGGCAAGAACCCTCTAAATTGCATTCATTGTTTCCAACATGCCTTCATAAATGTTTAATAATTTTGGCAAGGCTTTGAAGACCAAACCAAAAATAGTGAACATTTATGTGGAATATTTTAGACCTTGAATTTAAATGACTATCCTATTTGAATTTGGAAATATACCCAAATATATATGGGATATATCTCCAAATACCTCTGATATATTTTATGTGCATTTGGAAAAGTCCATTTTGCAACATAAAATTATTAGAGGATATTTGGCACTATTTTTGAAACTGTTTTGAATTTCAAAACCAGTGGCAAAGATAAAATAGAAAACAAACAGAACAGAGAATAGATAGAAAAGAGAGAGAGAGAGAGAGAGAGAGAGAGAGAGGGTTTTACAGGCGCTCACTGCTCGCCCAAAGACGGCCCAACCCAGTGGCCGATGCAGTCGTGCCCTTCCTCTCGGGAGGACGAGAGGCGTGTGCCCGCCAGGCGCCCACGCGCCTGTCCACCTCCTCGCTTCCACGGCTGCCTCGACGCCTGTGACGCCGCCACGCACCCCCCAGACCCTCTGCACCTCTCCCCTCTCTCCCCCGAACGCTCTCCCCCTCCTCTGTTCTCCTCACCGAACGCGCCCGCCGCCGCCGACGAGAACCACCGTGGCCACCGGCCACCCCTCGCCCTGTCGATGCGCCCAGAAGAACCGCCATCGACTCCTGCATCGTCTACGCCAACCCGTTCGACTGCGGGAGCTCGACAACGTCGCCCTCGACCTCATCTTCTTCCTCGGCCACAGGAGATCGCCGCCGGGATTTCGACACCGTCAAGCCTTCCCCGAGCCCGCTTCGACGACCTCTGCAACCACCGTGAGCTCCCGTGTCGTAACCCCCTCTCCCCGAGTTCATTTACGCCCTGTAGCCATCGCCCCCTTGCCGACCGAATCGCGCCGCCGCCTGGCCCCGTAGCCAGCGTGGCCCCGGTGACCATTTGGTCACGGGCGTGCACCCATTGAGCTCGCCACGACCTCGTAGAGCCCCCCCAGCGCCTAACCTCGCTCGTTAGCGTGCCACGACGCCACTTCCGCCATTGCCCGTGCTCCGGCAGCCGCCTCTCCCGTCGTTATCGCCGACTCGCTTCACCCAGGCTCCAGCTGCGGCCACCGTTGGACGCGCCGCAACACGGGCGTTCCAACAAGTGCAACCCCGCCTCCTCTCGTCGCCGGAATCGCCGGGACAAGCGACGCCGCCGCTCTGGATGGTCGCCGGCGGTCTAACTCCGGGCACGCCGACGTGGCACACTTAATTAGCGGCTAATCGCCCTTCTATCCAACCCCCTGGGCCACTAACACATGGGCCCCACTCCCAAATTAACTGCAGCTTTATTTCTGCTTAGATTAGTTTTAATCCAATGGGACCCACACGTCAGAGTTGACCGTGCTGACGTGGTTGTTGACCTGACCCCACCTGCGTGACCCAGACGGCTACTGTGTGTTGACCGATGGACCCCACTGGTCAGGGTTTGACCTAGGTCAGCCATGATTGACCAGCCGACGTCCACAAAGGACGCTGATGCAATAAGTCATTTTCTGGATTTAATTTAATTCAGGAAATTCTAGAAAATAGCTAAAACTTCTAAAAATCATAGAAATTAATCTGTAACTCCAAATGCAAAGATTTATATATGAAAAATGATCAGAAAAATCCAATCTTTCCATATGTACCATTTTCATCCATGTTTAAACAACTTATACCTGCTTATCAGGTCAAATCAATTAAATGTCATTTGAATTTCACATATGAAGTTTGAATTTGAACCTAGGGTTCAAACCAACTCCATTTAACATGTTGCTAGTTGCATTAGCTCAAAATACAGCATATTTTCATGTCATGATCATGCATCATATTGTTGCATTGCATTGATTGTGTTCTTCCTTGTTTGCCGGTATTTGTCCCCTCTCAGTAGACGAGGTTTCGACGATGAGTTCGATGACACCGATGAAGAACTATATTATCTTGAAGTGCCGGGCAAGCAAAACCCCCTTGTTCATTCCGACACAATCCTACTCTCTCGCTCCTCCTCTCTTTTACTGCATTAGGACAACAACGATTCGTCTGTACTTGCTGCGGTAGGTGAACCCCTTTATCCTCTGCATGACCTGTCATTGTTACAGTAAATAGATGAAACCCACTAGCATGAGTAGGAGTTGTTTGAGCCCTGTTGTGCTTACTCATTCATGCTTGTTTGTCATGCCTGCTACTGCTTAGAGTTGAGTCAGGTCCGATTCATCGGGGATGAATCAGAGGTGTGTGAGCATGGTCTACTGTGTGTGAGCTAAGTGTGTGAACACGATTTGGTAAAGGCAGTGGTGAGAGGCCATGTAGGAGTACATGGTGGGTTGTCTCATTGAAGCGGTCCTCAGGAACTGAGTTCTGTGTTTGTGATCCATGAACAATTACTACCACACATTGTGTTCCGGTAACTCGACCCCTCTCGGCTTATTAATTGCCTCGATCTCTGTCCGGGGAGTTGCAACTAGTTTACGGTGTTTGTAGGATATGTGTTGGAGGCCGTGCGTAGCGCTGACCCTAGGGTGGGCTATGATGCGGTAGATACACCATGGCTCGGTGTACCGAGCGCTCGTTTGGTGTCTCGGGAACCCTGCACACATCGTTAGGGGCTGTGAGCGAAACCCCGGCCGGATCTCCTCGCGGATGGAACCCGAATAGGCGATAAACCTGGACTAGAGACTTGTGTGGTTAGTCAGGTCGTGGCCGACTTTCGCCAAAGCTTCCGCTTGAAGGTTGCCGAGATACACGACGTGTACATGGTGGTAAGTGGCGAGAGCGTGTGTGAAGAAGTACACCCCTGCAGGGTTATAAATGATCTATTCGAATAGCCGTGTCCGTGGTAAAGGACTTCTGGGTTGCCTGTACAGTTCATAGACAAGTGAAAGTGGATACTCTAAAATGCGCAAGATAAGCGTGAGTGCTATGGATGGCGTTCTCGTAGGGAGACGGGAGGGGATCCATAGTGGTGTATTGATATGGTGAATATGTGGACTCGTGCGCCACCTCAAAAGAGTTACTTGCAAAGTAGTTCGGGATAGCCACCGAGTCAAAGCTGGCTTGTCAAGTCAAACTCCACCACCCCTTTGTTGATACCGATGCATATGTAGTTAGTTCTGATGTAAGTCTTGCTGGGTACATTTGTACTCACGTTTGCTTAATTTATGTTTTGCAGAGAGACTTCAGTCTCGCTAATAGTTCCGCGTGGACTTCGACGTATAGCTTGATACCTCAGCTACGATCTTGTACCCTTGGGAGGGTCTTGTAAATAGTCAGGCTTCTCAGCCTTCTTCATTTGTAGATGTCTGTACTCAGACATGTTAAGCTTCCGCTTGTGCTTTGACTTGTATGCTCTGAATGTTGGGTCATGAGACCCATGTTTGTAATATCTCGCTCCTCGGAGCTTAATGAATAAATACTTTGAGTCGAGAGTTATGTTGTGATGCTATGTTGTATTTACACATATCGAGCATATTGTGTGTATGTTTGAAATGCTTGGTATGTGTGGGATCCGACAATCTAGTTGTTTATCCTTGGCAGCCTCTCTTATGGGGAAATGTAGTCTAGTGCTTCCATGAGCCATAGTAGTCCGCTTCTGACCGGTTCACCGGAGTCCTGCTAGCCCAAAGACAACCGCTTTCGGGACGCTTGGTAGCCGGCATGTGTTTCACTTTGTTCTGTCTGTTCTTCGGGAAATTTCATGCGGTGACATCCGGAGTCCTGCCTAGCTCGCTATTTCGGGTTCGGAGTCCTGTTAGCCAGTGCTACATCCCGGATTCACACGCTGTCAATCGACATGCTCGAAGTTGATTCATGTATGCTTGTCCCCATGGGTTAGTGCCGCTTTGGGTTCACGACTAGCCATGTCGGCCTGGTTTCTCTGTCATATGGATGCTAGCGACACTATCATATACGTGAGCCAAAAGGCGCAAACGGTCCCGGGCCATGGTAAGGCGACACCCGTGGGAATACCGTGCGTGAGGCCGCAAAGTGATATGAGGTGTTACCGGCTAGATCGATGTGACTTGGAATCGGGGTCCTGACAAAATCTTCAAGGATTGCCACACCAGCAAGATGAAGGGCATGATCACACCAGTTCAAGCCGCTGTTGTAAGTCCTTACTCCTCCTTCCTTTGAACTGATTGGTACTATGATGTGTTCATTTAACTACTTGGTTTGCAGCCAATGTCAGATACTCTGTTCACTTTTATACCGTTGTCTTAACGTATCATTTCACCTTACATGGTTTAAAAGAGATGAAGGATATTCTTTTGGTCTTGATCTGTAATCTAGTTGTTATGTTCACGTGCGCACACAATGATAAAATAGCCTATTTGTTTTATATCTGTTTGCCCATGATATGGATGATGTCATACTATGTTCATCCTACTTTAAACCATGTCTCTTTATCCTTAGATGTCAATGAATGTGAGGAAATAGACAATACAAGAGACATGCTACATGGACATATGTTCGAAAGTGATTTTATTATGTAGTTGGCACTACAATACATGCTAATGTATTACAGTAGTTCACCAAAATAAGTAATGTATAAACGTGTAACCTACTTTGTTTGTTTTTGTCTCATTAGTAACTTATCTGGTACACTAACCTACAAGTTCAAACTTCCAGGAAGCTATGGAACAAATGATTGAACAACCACAACCACCTGAAGGTGACAAGGCTACCACAGGCACAATGTCACCTCTTGTTGCAGTGCATCAGTATCTCTCCACTAACAGTGCAAAAAGCACCTTCCTGCGTAATTCTGGGTTGGTTGTCAAGGTAACCTCTTCCAAATCGCCTACTGAACAAAATCTTCCTGCTAGATAGAGTGATATATCTGTGCTCCGGACACAAGTCCAATCCCTAATGGACGTCGTTTTGGAAACAAGAATAGTGGTTGACAAATGTCGTCAAGATATGAATGGTTTTGAAACCAAACTATCAGACATTCGCTTCGTTGTTTAAGAGCAATGGCGGAAAAAAAGGTGAAGATCGCGTTGCTCCATCAGATTCTACAGCCTGAAACATTAGCACTCAGGTCAAATGATCTGTGCTTCTATACATTTGATGGTGCTTTTATCTGCAAGGATTGTAAACTTTATGCCAACAGGCCTTTTGTTGTATGGTTGGAATTTATTTTGTTGTGATACATCATTTATGATGCTGCGAAAGGCTGCAGTAATTACGACGCTATTTTTGTATAGTGTAGGTTTATCTTAGTAATGCATTCGGCCGAAAGCTTCATAGTATCCCAACATGCCAACATTCGTCGGGCGCATTCCAATTGGGCTAAAAACGATTATGGGCCGAAATTTGCATGTAGCCCACTAAAAATATCTGGGCCTAAATCAGCATAAGCTTTCATATTTTTCTGGTAGGCCTGTGCCCATAAACATGCCTAAACATAACTTGGGCCCTCAGTAACATGCCTAAACATAATTTGGGCCCTCAGTAACAATAGGCCGTTTACAGGTGTAAATATCTCGAGCCCATAAAAAACATGGGATTATAATAGACCGAAAGTGAGATTGGGCCCTGATTGTGCCAAATAACCCACTGGTCTTAGCAGGCCGAAATGGTGGCCCATTTACGATGCGAATCTTTCACAGGCCAAAATTCGGACGGGCCGTAAATGCGCCGACCTAATACATGGGCCTTTAACAGGCCGGAAGTTCGGTCGGGCTAGATTATCGTCATTTTTATATGGGCCGTTAATGGGCCCGATGTGATGTTGGGCCACATATGGCCCATGGATTTCGTCCGACGTTAACAGGCCGAAAATCACAACAGGCCGAAAGTGGCCCAAATCTATAGTGGGCCTCTAACAGGCCGAATGTCAGACATGGCCGAATATGACCCAAATCCTTCACGGTCGTTTATGGGCCGAAAGTTTCAATGGCCTGTAAATGGGCCCAAATGAAGCAGGACCTTTAACAGTCCGGAAATACACCGGGCCGTAATTTGGCCCATATACTTAGCGGACTGTTAACGGGCCAGAAGTGACCATGGGCCACGATGATGACAATTTTAGGACAGGCCGTTGACGGGCCGATTTTACACTAGCCGTACCGGCCTTAACTGAGAATGTTGGGCCTTTAGCTGGGCCGGTCCATTATGGTATGCAAAATATTATGGGCCTTTAGCTGGGCTAGTCCATTGTGGTCTGCTAAATCTTGTGGGCCTTTAGCTGGGCTGGCCCATTATGGTCTGCAAAATCTTGTGGGCCTTTAGCTGGGCTGGCCCATTATGGTCCGCTAAATCTTGTGGGCCTTTAGTTGGGCCGGCCCATTTAAACTTTATGGGCCACTTTTGGGCCCGTCCACGTGTCAACATATCATAGGCCCATCTCGACCGTTGGATGAGTGACACCTGTGCCAACGCGGAGCTGACACGTGGTTCCGTCGGCCAATGAGAATTTTACACGTGGAAAATCGGCATTGGTCATGGCTGTTAGCGGGTTATCGGATCCAAAACCGGACCCGATAGCTTAATGGCGTCCCGTTACGGTGGATGCCCCGTGTCGGTCACCCTTGACGAAAGCACTTCTATGACGCGCGATTTATCATCATGGAAGTGGACACTTCCGTGATGATAATTTTGGTAATGTCATGGAACACTTCTACGACAGCACATGTATGACTATCTTGATTCTGTCATAAAATCGTCATGGATGTACATGCATGACAAAAAACGCGACCTACTGTGACAAACACGTATCATCACGGAAGTGTATTTTTTTGTAGTGTATGCAGCATAATAGGATTAACCGAAAGCAGTAACATGCTACACTACTCTAACGCAAGCAGTATAGAGAAGAATAGCCGATACCTGGTGATCAAGGGGGGGGGGGGGGCTTGCCTGGAATCTCAGCCTAGAAGGAGGGGTCGTCAACACCGTAGTCGTACTAGGTAGCAGCGGAGTCGGTCTCCGTGTCTAACGAGAGAAGAAGGGGAAGAAACAATAAATATAATGTAAACATAAGCATGACGATGCATGACATGACAATGAGCGGTGCTAGGTGTGCCCTAACGCAGTAGTATGTGATACCGGCGAAGGGGGGAAACAACCGGGAAACTATCCCCGGTGTTTCGCGTTTTCGGACAGATGAACCGAATGGGGAAAGTTGTGTGTTTGCTATGCTAGGGATGTGTGGCGGACGAACGGGCTACGCATCCGGATTCGTCTCGTCGTTCTGAGCAACTTTCATGTACAAAGTATTTTCATCCGAGGTACATGTTATTTTCTATGATTTATCAAATTTTCATGCATTTTTGAAATTTATTTAATTATTTAAATCGAACATTATCCAGAACAGTGAAAGGTGATGTCAGCATGACATCACCATGACATCGTAGGTCAAACCCAGTTGACCAGAGTCAAACCTAGCCTGTGGGTCCAGTGGGACTCACCTGTCATTGAGACAAAGGTGAAATAGGATTTGTTTTAGACTAATTAGGATTAATTAAGTGTGGGCCCTATTAGTTAGTGACAGATTAGTGTTTTAATTAACTAATAGATTAATTAATCAAGGTTAATTAATTAATTAATATATATTTTTACTATTTTTTAAGCCGTGCAGGGGCGTGGGCCCCGCGTGTGATAACCCACAAGTATAGGGGATCAATTATAGCCTCTTTCGATAAGTAAGAGTGTCGGACCCAACGAGGAGCTAAAGGTAGAACAAATATTCCCTCAAGTTCTATCGACCACCGATACAACTCTACGCACACTTGACGTTCGCTTTATCGGAAACAAGTATGAAACTAGAAGTACTTTGTAGGTGTTTTTTGATAGGTTTGCAAGAATATAAAGAGCGCGTAAAATAAAAAGTAGGGGCTGTTTAGATAAAGACACAACTAAATTAGTTTTAGTAAAGAGCTTGTTGTCACGAGAAACTTATTTGTCCCTAGGCAATCGATAACTAGACCGGTAATCATTATTGCAATTTTATTTGAGGGAGAGGCATAAGCTAACATACTTTATCTACTTGGATCATATGAACTTATGATTGGAACTCTAGCAAGCATTCACAACTACTAAAGAACATTAAGGTAAAACCGAACCATAGCATTAAAGTATCAAGTCCTCTTTATCCCATACGCAAACAACCTACTTACCCGGGTCTGTGCTTCTGTCACTTATGCCACCCACCATAAGAAAATCATGAACATATTGCAAACCCTACAGCGGGAATCCCTCATGCTTGCGCGACACGGAGAGCACCATAGGACAGCACCAATAATAAAACATGCAACTCAAACAAATCTTGATCATCAAATAACCCATAGGACAAAACAGATCTACTCAAACATCATAGGATAGCCATACATCATTGGGAAATAATATATAGCGTTGAGCACCATGTTTAAGTAGAGATTACAGCGGGTAAGAGAGAGGTTACACCGCTGCATAGAGGGTGGAAGAGTTGGTGATGATGGCGGTGAAGTTATTGGTGAAGATTGCGGGGATGATGATGGCCCCGGCAGCGTTCCGGCGCCACCGGAAGAGAAGGGGAGAGGGGTCCCCTTCGTCTTCTTCTTCCTTGACTTCCTCCCTAGATGGAAGAAGGGTTTCCCCTCTGGTCCTTGGCCTCCATGGCGTGGGAGGGGCGAGAGCCCCTCCAAGATTGGATCTGTCTCTCTGTCTCTCTCTATTTCTGCGTTCTCGGATTCTGCCCTCGCACCGTTTCTTTTATACCTGGAGATCCGTAACTCCGATTGGATTGAAACCTTCGCCCAGATCTTTTTCCAAAAATTAGCTTTCTTGCGGCCAAAGTTGAGCACCAACCGCCTTACGAGGGGCCCACGAGGGTGGGGGGCGCGCCCACCTGGAGTGGGCATGGGCCCACCCTCATGGCCACCTCGGGCACCGTCTCGCTTTGATTTTACTTCCCAAAAATCACAAATATTCCAAAATAATTCTCCGTCCGTTTTTATCCCATTTGGACTCCGTTTGATATTGGGTTTCTGCGAAACATAAAACATGCAACACACAGGAACTGGCACTGCGCACTAGATCAATATGTTAGTCCCAAAACTAATATAAAAAGTTGCCAAAAGTATATGAAAGTTGAATAATATTGGCATGGAACAATTAAAAATTATAGATACGACGGAGACGTATGTAACGACCAAACCTCGAAGGATTTGAGTCTCTGTGCTTACCGTGCTAGTCCCTGGATCGAACTCGCTAGCACACACAGTATAGATGAATACTAGAATAGCAAGTGCATCATTTATTACAACATATGATCCAGAATATATAAAATAAAACAATCTGCATAGCACTTGGCTAGCTTTATTCAATCAAACATCGGAAAGTAGCAGAAAATAACGATGAGTCCCATCATAGCCCTTGGCGATCTTGAGTCTGAGACTTCGCGACCCTAACGGTACCTCACTCTTAAATGCGAATATCCTGCAACATGAGACATTGCAGCCATATAGGTCAATACTTTGAATGTATTGGCAAGTTACACAGGAATAATAATAAAGCAGACCTACATGTATATGCATAATATAACAAAAGGAAGGCTTGAGGGTTTATTTTGCAGAAAGCTGATTTTGTCCTCATAACTACCTAATAGTCAAATTTTTATTTAGTTCTTTTATTACTACAATTAAATACACAAGGTTGAGTTGGCAAAATCAACTCCAACCTACCCTTTATTAAGTTGCCCAACAAATTTATTAGGTGTCACATCTATCAAGATCATCCAACAACTATAATGGCATAGTGGCTCAAAGTTGCCCATAACCGGGGGCACAGCTAATCATGATTAGTTTTAATACTCTGCAGATTTTTGCACACTTTACCAACTAGACTTAACCCGAAGATTGAGACGAAGTCTTTCAGAAGCAGTCACCTCCACCCCCGACAGCCGGTACACCTACTCATATCTACATCTGCTAGCTTACCTGGGCGAGGATCCCACAACCTACTCAACTAAGCGAGCCCATTTAGCTAGTGGTTGCGCATGGAAGCTACTAGTCGATGAAGTGCATGCGATCTTTTTGAGCCTGGGCGGCCGTCCACTTACATTCAGAGGGTATAAACCATGATGTTCTTGAAACCACCATTCAATACCAATTCAGCCCAGAGGTGAATTAAGTCCTTAATTACTAATCAATTTGTTATATTTATAATCCTCACATAAGCTCAATGAATACACGAACCACCCCCGTCTACAAAGCCAAACTACAACTACCATGATTTGCAATGACGGGAAGATAGTTCAACAACATAGCCAAAATATATAATACTCCTATACATGCATATATTCATAGTGTGATATAACTACATGCATAGAAAAACAATAGGTAAAGGATGATCAACATGTAACTTGCCTTGGTTACGGTTGAAAGTCACACTCGACAATAGCTCGCGTCGCACTCCGGACAATCTACACGTTTCACACAATTCAACAAATCATTCACCGGAACGCGAATAGAACCAAAATAAAACAAACAGCAAGAAAACCATTTTTGAAACTCAACAACAGAAGCTTAATAGCACCTAAATTCCACTATGGTCACAACGCAAAAAGAATCACTCGAATTCGATAAGCGGTTTGAAAGATACGGCCTCCGGAAGGTTTAATTCAAATTCAAACAAATTCAAATTTGAAAAGTGCAAACATGTGCAAAACTGGTACTGTGCTAAAGATCTGATTTTTGTGAGATCATAGGAAAGAGAATTACCTAATTTGGGTATACAGAATAAAAGCTATAGCTATTTAAAGTTAGAGTTGAAATCTGGAAAGAAAAACAAAAACAATAGAAATCTCACCTTGCAGTTCAAGTGTTCTTGTGGAAACTCTGTCAGACGTGTCACATGGCGAAGTGCCAAGTGGCGGTGTCCGATTGGCTGGGCGCGTGTGCTCACTAGAACAGGGGAAAAACGGCGGCGGTGGTCGGGCGTCGGCGGCGGTGGCTCTCTGGTGGAGACGAAGCCACGGATGGGTGCGCGGTGAGTGGCGGAGGTGGTGGTGGTGTCGGACGGCGGTGATACGTCCTCTGTAGGCGACGGCGGCGAGGTGAACCTCGGTGCTCCGGCGAAATTGGGAGTCGGTGGCGGCGTCGTTCTGGTAGTCTGCAGGTCACCCCGAGGTGTCAAACGAGCGGCAACTGAGAGGGGGTCCGAGAGGAACAAGCGGAGCGGACGGGGGTGATCTTACGGCGTCGGAAACAGGCGGTGAACGACGGTGACCTCGAGCTCCTCCGGCGAGATCCAATACCAGAGAGGCAGTGCTCTGGCGGCGGGGAAAGAGAGAAAGAGGCGTGAGAGGCTGCGGAAAAACCCTCGGAGATCTTAGGTGTCCAGGGGGGTCACGGGATCGACCAGGGGCGCGGGGCTCGACTCGAGCTCGGCCTCAGCATGCGCGTGGTGGCGGCAGCGTCCGGCTCGGGGTGGGAGAAGCGACGCGGGGCCCGCTAGTCAGTGGCACTAGGCGGCTAGCGGATCGGGTGCGGGCCGGGCACGGGTGGCGCAGCGCGTACCGCTTCGGCAGCTGGTAGGTGGGCTACGGCGGCTCGGATTGGTGGGCCGCGGGTGGCCAACAGCTCTGCTAGGCCGTGCAGTGCCCTGCGCTGCGGTTTTTTTAAACACAAACCCCAGCAACAAAAAATAAATAAAATAGAAACCACAATATAAAATCTAGGAAAAAAAATACCTAGACACACAATAAAATATATAGTACTAATATAAACTACAGGAACACTAGTTCCTCACCTAATGCAATTTTTGAAAATTCATTTTATGCAATAGGCCACACAAAACAGCAACAAAACAGTCAAATAAAATATTCTGCAGATTGCAAAAATTACCAGAACATATTAGATGAACTGGAAATAATATTCTGCACATTATGAACATTTTTAAATATAGGGGAGAAGTCATGTTATCTCCACACCAATAAATTGCCTTTAGTTGCATAATGATTTGAATATTAAGAAGAAGCAAATAATGCATGAAAAAAATGAGATGCATATGAATGATCTATTAACATCCAAATTAGGAAAATTGGGATGTTACAACGTATCAGCATCCCAAGCTTAATTCCTGCTCGTCCTAGAGTAGGTAAATGATAAAAAAGATAATTTTTGATGTGGAATGCTACCTAGCATAGTCTTGATCATGTATCTAATCATGGCATGAATATTAAGACACGAGTGATTCAAAGCAATAGTCTATCATTTGACATAAAAACAATAATACTTCAAGCCTACTAATAAAGCAATCATGTCTTTTCAAAATAACATGGCCAAAGAAAGTTATCCCTACAAAATCATATAGTGCGGCTATGCTCCATCTTCACCACACAAAATATTCAAATCATGCACAACCCCGATGACAAGCCAAGAAATTGTTTCATACTTTTGACGTTCTCAAACCTTTTCAACTTTCACGCAATACATGAGCGTGAGCCATGGACATAGCACTATAGGTGGAATAGAATATGATGGTGGGGGTTATGTGGAGAAGACAAAAAAGGAGAAAGTCTCACATCAACTAGGCGTATCAACGGGCTATGGAGATGCCATTAATAGATATGAATGTGAGTGAGTAGGGATTTCCATGCAACGGATGCACTAAGAGCTATAAGTGTATGAAAGCTCAAACTGGAAACTAAGTGGGTGTGCATCCAACTTGCTTGCTCATGAAGACCTCGTGCGTTTGAGGAAGCCCATCATCGGAATATACAAGCCAAGTTCTATAATGAAAATTCCCACTAGTATATGAAAGTGAAAGCATAGGATACTCTCTTTATGAAGAACATGTTGCTACTCTGAAGCACAAGAGTGGTAAAAGGATAGTAACATTGCCCCTTCTCTCTTTTTCTCTCATTTTTTCCTTTTTTTATTTTTCTGTTGGGCTTCTTTGGCCTCTTTTTTTATTTGGGCTTCTTTGGCCTCTTTTATTTTTCATAAAGTCCGGAGTCTCATCCCGACTTGTGGGGGAATCATAGTCTCCATCATCCTTTCCTCACTGGGGCAATGCTCTAATAATGATGATCATCACACTTTTATTTACTTACAACTCAATATTACAACTCGATATCTAGAACAAGATATGACTCTATATGAATGCCTCCGTGATGTAGGGATGTGCAATGATCTAAGCGTAGCAATGACATCAAAAACGGACAAGCCATGAAAACATCATGCTAGCTATCTTATGATCATGCAAAGCAATATGACAATAAATGCTCAAGTCATGTATATGATGATGATGGAAGTTGCATGGCAATATATCTCGGAATGGCTGTGGAAATGCCATGATAGGTAGGTATGGTGGCTGTTTTGAGGAAGATATAATGAGGCTTATGTGTGACAGAGCGTATCGTATCACGGGGTTTGGATGCACCGGCGAAGTTTGCACCAACTCTCTAGGTGATAAAGGGCAACGCTACTGCATCAAGAGGCTAGCAATGATGGAAGGGTGAGAGTGCGTATAATCCATGGACTCAACATTAGTCATAAAGAACTCACATACTTATTGAAAAAATCTATTAGTCATCAAAACAAAGTACTACGCGCATGCTCCTAGGGGGATAGATTGGTAGGAAAAGACCATCGCTCGTCCCCGACCGCCACTCATAAGGAAGACAATCAATAAATACCTCATGCTCCAACTTCGTTACATAACGGTTGACCATATGTGCATGCTACGGGAATCACAAACCTCAACACAAGTATTTCTACAATCCACAACTACCCACTAGCATGACTCTAATATCACCATCTTTATATTGCAAAACTATTGCAAGGAATCAAACACATCATATTCCGGTGATCTACAAGTTTTATGTAGGATTTTATGACTAACCATGTGAATGACCAATTCCTGTCATCTCTCTAAATAGATATAAGTGAAGCAAGAGAGTTTAATTATTTCTACAAAAGATATGCCCACGCTCTAACAAATATAAGTGAAGAAAAAGAGCATTCTACAAATGACGGTTGTCTAAGTGAAGAGAAACAGACAATCCAAACTTCAAATGATATAAGTGAAGCACATGAAGCATTCTATAAAGCCATACTCAAAAGATATAAGTGAAGTGCAAAGAGAATTATATAAATCAACCAAGGACCATCTCATACCAGCATGGTGCAAATGCAAAAGACGCTCCAAGATTGCACATATCGCATGAACGAAACGAATCCAAAAACATACCGATATTTATTGAAGAAAGAGGGGATGCCTTCCGGGGCATCCCAAGCTTAGACGCTTGAGTCTCCTTGAATATTTACTTGGGGTGCCTTGGGCATCCCCAAGATTGAGCTCTTGCCTCTCTTCCTTCTTCTCACATCGAGACCTTCTCGATCATCGAACACTTCATCCACACAAAACTTCAACAGAAAACTCGGTAAGATCTGTTAGTATAATAAAGAAAATCACTACTCTAAGTACTGTTGCAAACCAATTCATATATTTTTTGCATTATTTCTACTGTAATATAGATTTTCCATGGCTTAATCCACTGATATAAATTGATAGTTTCATCAAAACAAGCAAACTATGCATCAAAAACAGAATCTGTCTAAAACAGAACAGTCTGTAATAATATGAACATTCACCATACTTCTGATAGTTGAAAAATTCTGCAAAAATTATGAAAAATAAAAAAATTCTATAGAAAGATAGTGCAAAAAGAATCAGAACCATTTTACGTTCCAGTAAAAAATGTAAAATCGCGCACTACAGCTAAAGTTTCTGTCCTGCACCGTACAAACCAACAAGCATTGTAAACATCCTAAAGGCAAACCTTGGCACATTATTTTTATAATACAATGGAATTGTACAAGGGGATAATTATTTTTGTTGAAAAGTTTCTGTAATCAAGATTCACAAAGTTTCTGTGAGCATGAACAAAGTTCAAGGCTAGCTCCCACTTCAACAATGCTTGTCTCTCTCACTTTCACTTTCCCTTTTGAAAACGTTTTGGGTTCCCCTCTTTATTTTTGTTGTTTTTAAACTTCATGAAAGAACTCAACAGAAATAAATGACTCTCTAAAACTTCCGGGTTGTCTCCCTGGCAGCGCTTTCTTTAAAGCCATTAAGCTAGGCATATAGTGCTCAAGTAGTGAATCCACCCGGATCCCAGGGTATATCAAAGCTAATTTTAATTAACAATGATTTGTAATTTAGTAGTGAGCACAAAGTAACATATATCAAGCAATGACGAAGTCTAACTCTCTTCCTATGCATCGGCATGTCATAAAAGAACAATTCATGCACACCTAGTAAAGGCCAATGCATATTATAAACAGTCTCTTGCAATTTTATCATGTTGGAAACATAGAGAGGTGGAGATATAGTTCCTCTCTCATAATAATTGCAAGTAGGTGTAGCAAGCACATGCATATTATATCTATCAAAATCATCATGTGCAATGGTAAAAGGCAACCCATCAATATAATCCTTAATAAGGGCAAACTTCTCCGATATAGTGTAGTTTGGAGAATTCAAAAAGATAATAGGACTATCATGCGTGGGTGCAATAGCAACAATTTCATGTTTAACATAAGGAACTATAGCAAGTTTATATCCATAAGCATAATTCATGTTGGCATCTTGGCCACAAGCATAGCAAGCATCATCAAAAAGGGATATTTCAAGAGAATCAACGGGATTATAATAGTCATCATAGCAATCATCCTTCGGTAAGCACGAAGGGAAATTAAACAATGTATGAGTTGAAGAGTTACTCTCATTAGAAGGTGGGCACGGATAGCTAATCCGCTCTTCCTCCTTTTGTTCTTCGCTCTCCTCATCATCTTTTTCATCCAATGAGCTCACAGTTTTAGTAATTTCTTCTTCCATAGACTCCTGCAAAATATTAGTCTCTTCTTGGACAGCGGAGACTTTCTCAATAAGTGCATTAATATCATAATTGTATTCATAATTCTCATAACAATATTTAAGGATAGCTAAATTTTCAGGTCTATAAACTGAATCATCAAAATCTTCAAACTCATTAAACATAGATTCAATTTCATAAGCACCCATAAAAGCAACAAATTCTTCTATTTGTTCCACATCATAGTAATCATATATACCATTAGCATAAGAAGCTAAGGTTTTATTATCATTAAATTTGCATGAAAAGGGAAGGTGTGGAGCCTTCATCCTCGAGCAACAAGTATAATCATATCTCAAGCATAGTTGCCTAGCATACCACTTCAATATATGATTTTGATCCCATAATAGTTTCCCTTTTTGAGTCAAGCGATAATCCCTAAAGTATTCACGTTGATCCAACGTTACTCCCATTACAAAGTTGAATGGGTTTTTCTTAGGATTATCAAAGTAGTACATAATATCTATCACATAATGAGCATCGAGGGTTTTAGGAGGTTCCCCATCTCCATGAGCAGCAAGTACACCTAATGTTTTTGGTATTTCGTGTTCCATATCCATAACTAAATATAGAGAACAACTAAGAACAACAAATAAAAATTACTTAGTGATAAAGCAAACAAGCACACACGAGAATATTCACCCCACGCTATTGCTCCCAAGAACGGCGCCGGAAAAAGGTCTTGATAACCCACAAGTATAGGGGATCATTTGTAGCCTCTTCGATAAGTAAGAGTATCGAACCCAATGAGGAGCTAAAGGTAGAACAAATATTCCTAAAGTTCTATCGACCACCGATACAACTCTACGCACACTTGACGCTCGCTTTATCTAAAACAAGTATGAAACTAGAAGTACTTTGTAGGTGTTTTGGATAGGTTTGCAAGAATATAAAGAGCGCCAGAAATAAAAAGTAGGGGCTGTTTAGATAAAGACACAACTAAATTAGTTTTAGTAAAGAGCTTGTTGTCACGAGAAAGTTATTTGTCCCTAGGCAATCGATAACTAGACCGGTAATCATTATTGCAATTTTATTTGAGGGAGAGGCATAAGCTAACATACTTTCTCTACTTGGATCAGATGCACTTATGATTGGAACTCTAGCAAGCATTCGCAACTACTAAAGATCATTAAGGTAAAACCCAACCATAGCATTAAAGTATCAAGTCCTCTTTATCCCATGCGCAAACAACCTACTTACTCGGTGCGTAGCTTACACTCACGCCACCCACCATAAGCAAATCATGAACATATTGCAAACCCTACAGCGGAATCCCTCACGCTATGCCGACACGGAGAGCACCATAGGACAGCACCAATAATAAAACATGCAACTCAAACCAATCTTGATCATCAAATAACCCATAGGACAAAGCAGATCTGCTCAAACATCATAGGATAGCCATACATCATTGGGAAATAATATATAGCGTTGAGCACCATGTTTAAGTAGAGATTACAGCGGGTAAGAGAGAGGTTACACCGCTGCATAGAGGGTGGAAGAGTTGGTGATGATGGCGGTGAAGTTGTTGGTGAAGATTGCGGGGATGATGATGGCCCCGATAGCGTTCTGGCGCCACCGGAAGAGAAGGGGAGAGGGGTCCCCTTCGTCTTCTTCTTCCTTGATCTCCTCCCTAGATGGGAGAAGGGTTTCCCCTATGGTCCTTGGCCTCCATGGCGTGGGAGGGGTGAGAGCCCCTCCGAGATTGGATCTGTCGCTGTCTCTCTCTGTTTCAGCGTTCTCGGATTCTGCCCTGGCACCGTTTCTTTTATGTCTGAAGATCCGTAACTCCGATTGGATTGAAACCTTCGCCCAGATCTTTTTCCAAAAGTTAGCTTTCTTGCGCCAAAGTAGAGCATCAACTGCCTTACGAGGGGCCCACGAGGGTGGGGGCACGCCCACCGAGTGGGCGTGGGCCCCACCTCGTGGCCACCTCGCACCGCCTCGCGTTGATTTTACTTCCCAAAAATGACAAATATTCCAAAATAATTCTCCGTCTGCTTTTATCCCGTTTGGACTCCGTTTGATATTGGGTTTCTGCGAAACATAAAACATGCAACAAGCGAGGCGGCACTTTGAGCCTTTGGATCAATATGTTAGTCCCAAAAATAATATAAAAAGTTGCGAAAAGTGTATGAAAGTTGAATAATATTGGCATGGAACAATAAAAAATTATAGATATGACGGAGATGTATCAGCGTGTCAGTGGCTCATGGCCTTAGCGGGCGCGGGCGCCTGCGGTGCGGTTACGGGCGCACCCGTGCGGGGCCGAGCCCGACCGGGGAGGCGATGCGAGGCCACCGGGGCGCGGTGGCGCTTGGCCGGCGTGGGCGGCGGCGGGCGAACCAGCGGCACCGCATGGGAAGCGAGGCAGCGGCGGCAGCGGCGGCGCATAAAGGCGGCAATGGCGGCAGCAGGGTGAGCGGGAGGTAGGCTGCAGTGCGCTTGGCAGCGGCGGCAACAAGGGCAGCCAGGCGTGCGGGAGCAGCGGTGGGCAGCGACGCAGTAGCCTCGGGCGCCAGCGGCAGATGTAGCGACGTGTAGGCGGCAGCGGAGCGCCGAAGCGAGGCTGCATGGGGGCGTGCAGGGTTGCGGCTGGACGAGGAGGGCATGGACCGGGCGGCGCGGCCGGAGCCAGATGGATGCGCGGGCGTGTCACGCATGCGGTGGGGCAACGAAGGGAGGACGAGGACAGCGCCGTGACGTTCTGGACAAGGAGAGGAAGAGGGGAGGCATAGGCCGAGGGCCTCACTGGCGGGGCGTAGGGCACGGGGCAGTGGTGCTCGAGGTGGGGGACGGGGATGACGCAACGTAGGGGAGGCAGTTTGGAGAGGTGGTGGTGCCCCGGCAACGGCGGGGTCCAGCGGCGTCGGAGGCGGTGACGGTGAGCGGCAAGAACGGGTTGAAGCGCCGTGCGAACCGGCCGGGCAGAGGGGCGGGGGCCGAGGAGTGGGGAGGGAGTTCGCCCGATCCAGATTGGATCGGGAGGGGGAGAGGGAGTGGCGACGTGGGGGGAAGTGGGGGTGCGGTAGTCACTAGGATTTCGGGGATGGGGGATATGGGGAGTGGGGTGTGGGTCGGCCAGTTGTGGCCTGGTGGCCAGCTGGGCCATGGCCCAGCAAGGGGCTTTGTTTCTCTCTTTTTTTATTCAATTTCCTTTTTTATTTTAGATTCACTTTTCAGTTTTCTATTATAGTTTCATTTATTTTAGTTTTATAAAATACCAAGTTAGCACCTAAATTAGTATCATTAATATAGGCCACTGCCCAACCTGGTTTTGACCCAAAATAAGTTAGTTTAATATTTTTATAATTTAAAGAGCAACTAAAATATTATTTAGCCACCGTTTTTTATTTACTTTAGGGCATTTAAACATTTTGAAAAGGGTTGGTTCCACCATCAAAAAAATTAGTTAGGGATTATTTGCCACATGATGAACATTTTAGTTTCCATGTTTGAGAAGTTTAGAATTTCACTTGTTATTTGAATTTGAATTTGAACGGGACTTGATTTCGCGAGATTAACAACAGTAACTGGGGTGATGTGGCATCATTAGCAGAGGGTTACTGTAGTTAACTATCCGGGCGTCACAATTCTCCTCCATTACAAGAAATCTCGCCCCGAGATTTAAGAGGGGGACTAAGGGGGTAAGGTATGGTTACTAAATTCTAACAAATCTTCTCGATCTTGGTTGCTCTTGTCGAAGTGGTCGATCCATTACATTGATGTCTTCATTTTTCTGCTTCAGGTCATCAAGATGAAGTCGGCATCCTTTCTTCGGAAACTCCATCGTACTTACAAAAGAATAAAGGGGGAGCGTTCCGGGAGAACGGACATCGGCAAGGTTGACTCTCTGGTAGATAACATCGGGGAAGGAGGCGGAAAATAACTCTCGAATTGAAACCTCTGAAAATATCGAGAGCAAAGTAAGGAGGTATTATGGGAAGTTTTGAGCGGGCAGGCAAGCGTTCGATGCCTAAAACAGGGCGTGAAAGGGGCTCAAAGCAACGGGAATAAGTATTGTGTCTGATAGCAGAATTGATGATCTCTTGGAAGGGTGGCTCGTGAATTACATACGAGGCCACGCACGAGAAATAACTATGGAAACAGGGAGTGTACAGGAGAGTCAGGTTTCGATCCGGTGGAGTTGTGGGTTATGGGCCCACCATGTGGGTTGAAGGTAGAAAGGGCAGTGACATCTTACATGGTCATGATAGTAAGGCATGTCAGAGGGTAGCCTGTCAGTCATGTCAGTAACATCGTCGATACCAAGGGTGAGGGACGAAGAGAACCATTTTCCCGCTCGTTGAATGAGGCGAACCAATAGGCACGGTTCTCGTCCATCGGTGGTCACCGGAATGTTTTCAACAATAGTAACAGGGTGTTACTGACAGAATTGTACACCTAGGTGTTTACATAAGCATGAGAATATTACTGCTTAGATCATATAGACCTCAAGAAAGGTTAAACCAAACAACGGAAAGGATAATATGATTATCAAATTACATAGAACAATGGAAAGGAAAATGTGTTTAAACACATATTTCAGGGGTATATCCTTCCCTAGGACAAACAGAGCATGATATCCATGACAAGATAGAAGTAGAAAACCATTTAGGTGAGGGGAGAGGAAATTCATGATGAGGACATCAATACCATTGTTACACCCACATCCCCTACTACTACATATACTGGACCAATTACTAGAGCTCGCGCACGCCAATTAAATTATCAGGTACTTTTGTTTCTTGGTAATGATTCTAATGTTCACGAGAATATGATGCTGCCTAAATTGGATACATTTGTTTTGCTTACAAATGAAGGGCCTCGCATGGATAAGAGGGATGAACATTAGAGCAAGAACAAGCATGGAGTTGATGGCATGCGCAAGGGGAACAAGAACAGAGTTACAAGTGATGATTTCAGGACTTTGAAGCCACCATAATGAGTGCATGAAGCCTTGTACGAAATATACAAGATGCCACTTCATAAACTTCGTCCAGAGGCTATTCTAGGTGTCACGTCACCTTATTATTGGGCCAGGCCCATGTAATTTCGAAATACATAAGTATAGGCTGTTTTTAGAGTCCGTATGTGTGGGGAAACAAGAGATAGGGTTGGTTTCGGACCCCTTCCCCAAGGACCACGAAATCCCCCCCCCTCTTCCTCCATACATACAACCCTTAGGGCACCGTTTAGACTTTGGGTTTTGTTTAGATAATAAGTTCGCCATAGCTGCAACTTCGTGTACTTCGTTTGTGTTCAACGACCAGACCAAGGCGTCATAGAACCCCAACTTCATTAATAAAGCTTTCCTCTTATATTCGCAATATCCAGATTGCAATCTTAGTTTCTTGCTTGTTTTTCGTTTGCTCGCAGGAAACAGGCCCTCGTGGTCAGGTTGATCGTGCTCCGGCGTGGTCAATAACCCTCGGAAGTTGGTTTAGCGATTGCTAAGGCGCGACGTCTCGCACGTTCGTAGTCGGATCGTCAAGGTCGACTCCCACAGAAAACGATAGCCACCATCTCATCGAAACATCGGGACACCTTTGCCTCTATCAAGTGGTATCAGATTTCTAGGTTGCTCGGTGAGATTTTACAGTTTTTCATAGTTTAGATCGAGTCTGTTTTTCATTCCTATAGTCCACGAAAAAGCCAAAAAAATTGGGTTAGTTTATCCGAACCAATCTGAGCCTTTGCATAATCTTTTCTGTATTTGCTTTGTTGAATTTGTGGTTGCATCGTCGTGTCAAGTTGCTGGTCTTAGCGTCTAGTCCTCTAGAGTTTTGAGTTCTGTTCACAGGTTGTCACGTCGCCGCTGCCATATATCACCACCTTATCATCATCATCGCTGCTGCCATATATCACCACCTTATCATCATCATCGCTGCTGCCATATATCACCACCGCATCATCATCATCGCTGCTGCCATATATCACCACATATTCACTGTCAATCCGAGTCCATATATGCCACCACATATCCGCCGCCATGACACCAATCCGAGTCCACCTGCAACATATATCCGCCACTAGTCCGAGTTCCACCAGATTCATCTCCGCCACCAGTCCGAGTTCCACCAGATTCATCTCCGCCACCAGTCCTATTCCGAGTCCAGTATTTCTTTACTCTGTTTTGGATTTCCAAATCACGCCATACTCCGAGTTGTGACATAGAAGGACTCCCCAACTTCCGTGCTACCCGCAGTACAAAAATAGTTCCATACTAAAAAAAACTAAGTCTGGAAAATTCTAGCTAGGCAAATTTCAAACCATTTGTAGACTTTTTTGAATTTTTTTTTTGTTGCGGAGCAAAAAAAAAGGAAAAAATAGTGAAAAAAACAGATTTTTTTTAGAGTGTGCTCCTCCCTTATTTGCGTGCAGCGCCGTGATTTTGTTAGTGTTCTAGGCTCGCGTCTCTAGCACGGTCTAGCCTAGGACCAGCACAATACCGTCGTTGAGTGTTTATTCAACTTTGCATCTCTGAATTGATTATTGCTGACCCTTTTTGCTAACATACATTAAGCCTTCCCAGCTCCACATACATCTACGTCGTGCGTTTGACTCTCCCTGGCAATCGCTCTATCCAAGCTTTTGAGAGTTTTGACTACAACGGTTGCCGATCACCGCCTGCTGCTGGGGAAGAACTGGTAAGAATTTGAGATTTGCTTGACGGATTTGTGACAACCACCACCGCCTCTTATTAGTAGTCTGTAGGATCATATTCTTGTCTGTTTCTATTGCTGCTAACCATGCCAGGATTACAAGCCGACGAGACTGACTGGGAGAACATGACGAATAAGGAGTTGCATGATAAATTTCAGCAAATGATGAGTGGACAGGTGCAAGATGTGCTAAACAGATTTGAAGAGGCCATGGAGAAGATAGATGACATGGAGAAGACGTTCGAAACAAAGCTCGATAACAAGTTTAATGAATTGCTCGCGCGTCTTCCACCACCACCACTGGCTGCACCTAACACACCTCTACAACAACAACATCGACTACCTCCACGTCGCGAAACAGCCCTCCGCCGAGCGAGCCATGTCCCTCTTGCGCTTGGCCAAACTGTTGGTGCTGCTGTTGATATACGTGGCTCCCTCTGCTGATGCGGAGGAGGATTATGTGGGAGATTATGAGGATGAAGTTGATCAAAATCAGAACTACGTGCAACCACCAAAGACCACAACCACCGTGTCGTCCACATGCAAATAATGGCAATGTTAGGGCTCCCCCTCAGTGCACGAGATCGTGACCATCTCCCTAAACTGAAATTGAATATTCCACCATTTGAGGGTAGATATGTTCCTGATATATATCTTACTTGGGAGTTAGAAACTGAACAACGATTTACATGTTTACAATATCCTGAGGAGAGACGTGCTCCTGCTGCTGTTTGTGCTTTCACTAGCTTTGCATGTGTTTGGTGGTCTGAACATTGTCGATTATATCCTGTTCCAGCTACTTGGACTGCTTTGAAAACTGCTATGCGTACTCGTTGGGCTCCACCATATTATCAACGCGAATTACTTCAAAAACTGCAGCGCTTAAGACAAGAAAAAAATCTGTAGAAGAATATTATCAGGAATTACAAACTGGCTTGATTAGATCTGGTATTGTTGAGGAGAATGAAGCTATGCTTGCATGTTTTATGGGTGGATTAAATAGAGAGATTCAGACCATTCTAGAGTATAAGGATTATAATAATATCACTCGTTTATTCCATCTTGCTCGTAAAGCTGAATGTGAAGTGCAGGATCGACATGCATTGGCGCAAACTAACTTTTCTGCAGGTCGACCTTCATCATGGACACCACGTGCATCATCTACTTCCGCTACACCATCACCTCCTTCAGGTGCCACCTCCAACCGTGATACAAGAAAGCAGGCACAACCACCACTAGCTGCCAAGAGCACACCTGTCAGGCCTACACAGAGCTCTTCTTCTTCCGTGGCGTCAATAGGGCACACAAGTGATATTATTTGTTGTTGTCCTAAGGGAAGAGGACATTTTGGCAGAGAATGAAAATCTCAGCGTGTGATGATTTCTACTGAGGATGGTGGGTATGAGTCCGCTAGTGACTATGATGAGGAGACTTTGGCTCTTATTACACATGAAGAACATGGTGGAGATGATTCTGATCATGAGATGCAATACATGGCTGTCAAGATGCCGACAGTGTATGAATGTTTAGTTGCTCAACATGTTTTGAGTGTGCAGGTTACAAGTCGAGCAAAATCAGAGGCATAATTTGTTCCATACAAAGGGAGTTGTGAAGGAACGTTCTATTCGCGTCATTATAGATGGAGGGAGCTGCAACAACTTGTCTAGCATGGAGATGGTGGAGAAGCTATCTCTCACCACAAGACCACATCCACATCCTTACTACATCCAATGGTTCAACAACAGCGGCAAGGTTAAGGTAACACGTCTGCTCAGTGCATTTTAGTATCTCTACATATGTTGATTATGTTGATTGTGATGTGGTACCTATGCAAGCATGTTCCTTATTACTTGGTAGACCATGGCAATTTGATAAAAATTATGTACACCATGGTAGAAACAATCAGTATACTCTTGTTCATAAGGATACAAATATTACTTTTCTTCCTATGACTCTGATTCCATTTTGAAAGATGCTATTCAGAGAGCTAATAAAGCAAAAGCAGGAGAGAAAATAAGAGTGAAAATCAGATTGTGGCAAAAGAATTTGAGCAACAAATGAAGCCTAATAATAAACCATCTAGTGTTGCTTCTGAAATTAAATTGAAAAGTGCATGTTTACTTGCCACCAAATCTGATATCGATGAGCTAGTTTTTTGCAAATCTGTTTGCTATGCTTTTGTGTGCAAAGAGGCATTATTTTCATTCGACGACGTGCCTTCCTCTTTGCCCCCTGCAGTCACTAACATTTTGCAGGAGTTCGCTGACGTCTTCCCATAAGATGTGCCACCGGGATTACCACCTATTCGAGGGATTGAGCATCAAATTGACTTAATTCCCAGTGCATCGCTACCCAACCGTGCACCATACCGTACCAATCCAGAGGAGACGAAGGAGATTATGCGTCAAGTATGTGAGCTGCTTGACAAATGTTATATACGTGAATCTCTTAGTCCTTGTGCTGTTCCTATTATACTAGTGCCTAAAAAGGATGGTACGTCGGCGTATGTGTGTTGATTGTAGAGGCATTAATAATATTACTATTCGTTATCATCATCCTATTCCTAGGCTAGATGATATGCTTGATGAATTGAGTGGCTCTACAATATTCTCCAAAGTTGATTTGCGAGTGGATACCATCAAATTCGTATGAAATTGGGAGATGAATGGAAAACAACATTTAAAACTAAGTTTGGTTTATATGAGTGGTTAGTCATGCATTTTGGGTTAACTAATGCACCTAGTACTTTCATGAGACTAATGAACGAAGTTTTACGTGCTTTCATTGGACGATTTGTGGTAGTCTATTTTGATGATATCTTGATTTATAGCAAATCTTTGGAAGAACATTTGGAACATTTACATGCTGTTTTTATTGCTCTACGTGATGCACATTTTTTGGTAACCTTGGGAAGTGCACCTTTTGCACCGATCGAGTATCTTTTCTTGGCTATGTTGTTACTCCACAGGGAATTGAAGTTGATAAAGCCAAGATTGAAGCTAATGAGAGTTGGCCGCAGCCCAAAACGGTCACACAAGTGAGGAGTTTTCTTGGACTCGCTGGTTTCTATAGGCGTTTTGTGAGAGATTTTAGCACCATTGCTGCACCTCTCAATGAGCTTACAAAGAATGATGTGCCTTTTGTTTGGGGTACCGCACAGGAAGAAGCCTTCACGGTATTGAAAGATAAGTTGACACATGCTCCTTTACTCCAACTTCATGATTTTAATAAGACTTTTGAGCTTGAATGTGATGCTAGTGGAATTGGATTAGGAGGTGTGTTATTACAAGATGGCAAACCTGTTGCGTACTTTTCTGAAAAATTGAGTCGGCCTAGTCTGAACTATTCTACTTATGATAAAGAATTATATGCTCTTGTTCCGACTTTAGAGACATGGCAACATTATTTATGGCCCAAAGAATTTGTTATACATTCTGATCATGAATCTTTGAAACATATTAAAAGTCAAGCTAAACTGAATCTTAGACATGCTAAATGGGTTGAATTCATTGAGACTTTTCCTTATGTCATTAAACACAAGAAGGTTAAAGAAAATGTTTTTGCTGATGCTTTGTCTCGTCGCTATATTATGCTTTCACAACTCGACTTCAAAATATTTGGTTTGGAGACCATCAAAGATAAATATGTGCATGATGCTGATTTTAAAGATGTAATGCAGAATTGTAAAGAAGGACGAACATGGAACAAGTTCGTTATTAATGATGGCTTTGTGTTTCGTGCTAACAAGCTATGCATTCCTGCTAGCTCTGTTCGTCTTTTGTTGTTGCAGGAGGCGCATGGAGGAGGATTAATGGGACACTTTGGCGTGAAGAAGACGGAGGACGTACTTGCTACACATTTCTTTTGGCCAAAGATGAGATGGGATGTTGAGCGTTTTGTTGCTCGCTGCACTACATGTCAAAAAGCTAAGTCACGACTCAATCCTCATGGTTTATATATGCCTTTGCCTGTACCTAGTGTTCCTTGGGAGGATATATCTATGGACTTTGTTTTAGGTTTACCACGAACAAAGAAGGGGAGGGATAGCATATTTGTTGTCGTGGATAGATTCTCGAAAATGGCACACTTTATACCATGTCATAAAAGCGATGATGCTGTTAATGTTGCTGATTTGTTCGTTCGTGAAATTATTCGCTTGCATGGTGTGCCAAATACTATTGTTTCAGATCGTGATACTAAATTTCTTAGCCACTTTTGGAGATGTTTATGGGCTAAGTTGGGGACTAAACTGCTTTTTAGTACTACTTGTCACCCCCAAACTGATGGTCAAACTAAAGTAGTCAATAGAACATTGTCTACTATGCTTAGGGCTGTTTTGAAGAATAATAAGAAAATGTGGGAAGAATGCTTGCCTCATATTGATTTTTCTTATAATCGTTCGTTGCATTCTACTACTAAGATGTGCCCTTTTGAAATTGTGTATGGTTTTCTACCTCGTGCACCCATTGATTTGTTGCCTCTTCCATCTTCAGAGAAGGTTAATTTTGATGCTAAACAACGTGCTGAATTGATCTTAAAAATGCATGAGTTAACTAAGGACAACATTAAGCGTATGAATGCTAAATATTAACTTGCTGGAGATAAGGGTAGAAAACATGTTGTCTTTGACCTGGAGATCTTGTTTGGTTACATTTGCGTAAGGATATGTTTCCTAATTTGCGCAAATCAAAGCTAATGCCATGTGCTGATGGTCCTTTTAAGGTGTTAGAGAAAATAAATGATAATGCATATAAACTTGAGCTGCCTGCAGATTTTGGGGTTAGTCCCACTTTTAACATTGCAGATTTGAAGCCTTATTTGGGTGAGGAAGATGAGCTTCCGTCGAGGACGACTTCATTTCAAGAAGGGGAGGATGATGAGGACATCAATACCATTGTTACACCCATAGCCCCTACTACTACATATACTGGACCAATTACTCACTACTGGAATCTAGCACTTTGCCATCTGCCATGGCAGATGGCAAAGGCATGGTCGGCGGATGGCAAAGGCTTTGCCATCTGCCAGCAGATGGCAAACAGCTTTATGCGAAACCTGCCGGCAAACGCTTCTTTGCCGTCTGCTGGCTGATGGCAAAGAGCCTGTGCCTTTGCATTCAGCTGGAAGATGGCAAAGCCTCTTAACGGGGTTAGCCCCGTTAGAAGGCTAACGACATACTTTGCCGTCTGCCAGCAGATGGCAAAGGTTGCATGCTTTGCCGTCTGCTGGCAGATGGCAAAGGGCCTAAATAGGCCAGCCCAAATTTTACGTGTAGATGACACGTGGCCTCTTTGCCATCTGCCAGCTGATGGCAAAGCTCTTTGCCATCTGCCAGCAGATGGCAAAGTGCCTATATTGCCCCATTTAATTATTTTTTTCTTATATCAATTCATTTTCACAGAAAATCAAACACAAATATATTTATATGGCCAATATAGCATATTCAACACATATTACCAATAGTCATGAACACATATATATCGAACACATATCCAATACATGTTACCAATAGTAGCAAGTTTCATCCATACATATACATAGTTTCATCAATATTACACAATTTCATCATAGGTAGCAAGTTTCACAAAGTCAAAACAAAAACTAAAGACAAGCACTCCATCAACCCAAGCTTCCGTGATCTGAAGCAAATCTACAAAATGGGAAAGAAGAAAGTTAGAAGAAGACTAGAAGAAGAAGATTATTATGATGCACCTAAAATGTGAAGATTATTATGATGCAACTTATATCTGTAAAATAGGTGATTTTGGAGCTAAGTATGGTTATTATGCCATTTTTGAGCTAACTAAGCATACTAAGTCATTTTGGTGTAAAAAAAATGCTAAGTAAGGTCATTTTGGAACTAATAAGTTTATTATGTCATTTTGGAGCTAGCTAAGCATATGAAGTCATTTCGGAGCTAAAATATGTCATTTCGTAAGTTATTTTAGAGCTAGCTAAGCATATTAAGTCATTTGAAGGAAAAAATGCTAAGTATAGGTCATTTTAGAGCTATCCTAGGTTAAATAGGTTATTTTTGAGCTAGCTAAGCATATTAAGTCATTTTGGAGGAAAAAATGCTAAGTATAGGTCATTTTAAATCTATCCTAGGTTAAATAAGTCATTTTGGAGCTAATTAAGAAAAGCACTAGGCAAAACTTACCGTCAACCCGTAGGTGAAGGATCAAGGTTCTTGCTCGCGGTAGTGGCTCGAAGGAGGATCAGGGTTCTTGCTCATACCAATGGCGTACATTTTCGATTAACTGTTTTACAGACAAAACGGAATTTACCAAGTTGTTGCTGCACCCCTTTAGTCCTGTTATCATCACTTGTCACTATATTGTTGAATGTGAATCAATAAGTATCCATTTTCTGTAGATCTAGTGGTAGATAAAATTTTAGTCACAATGTTTTTCATATTAATAAGAAATGAAAAAGGAACAAGTTTTCGGAGCCATTTCACCCCAGATACACACCCCATAGAAACAAACTATTAAGAGCTCCACATGGCCTGCCACACCCAGGAACGGCTCCTGATCTCAGATCATCACTTCAAGCTGCTTCGATGTGATTCAATTAGTTTCAAACGAACCCATTAGCTGCTTGCCACCAAATAGAGCTACGAGAAAGGATTGCCCTCCAAGGCGATAGCGTAAACGGATCTTTCGAGCCATGGGGATGCTTGATACCGATCAATGAGAAGGTTTTACCCAAGAAATCCATATTCTTTGAGTTTCAAGAAGATCACTTCACGGCCATAAGCAACGCACCAGTCCTCTTGTCAATGACTAGGGTTGATGACCCTTATTTGTGAGTTTGAGCCACACCACATATAGTTGAGTTGGAAGTTGGAAAACTAGTCATCATTGTTTTCGCTAAGGAGTTGATTGATTTCTTGAGGAATTGCATGCTCGTATAACGGAGAAAGTGCTCGATCAAAATAGAAGATGCATAACCGCACCTGCACACGCTTACCTTTCCTTCTTCTAACAGAGGCCCATCACCTGCCAAAGAAGGACTCTAGGAAATGTTACCAGATCCACCATCCTCGTTCACTTCCCTTGACTCTCCAAAGCAAGGTATGCACAAGGCAAGTCGGCACCACTTCTTTGTTTCTTATCTTGAAGCCGTAACGCCTGATACTAGAACCAGCTCCTTTCTGCGATACTACAACCATTCTCAAAATAGGCTGCAATAATGAGAGTAGACACCAATGTACATATTTCTTTTTCAAAAGGAGTGAGGATAATATCTCTACTGCTTGCTTTACTTCAATGTTTTTAAACTTTTGTTAGCTCGCAGCTCCTGAAGGTTCAGACTTTTGTTGGATTAAAAGCTTCTTGCTAAATTATTGGATTAGATTAAGAAGTGGACTAAATTATTCAGCTGTAGTAGTTTGATGTTGACCTTCCTCCTACATTACACTAGACAATTGAATTGTTGTTGACCCTCCTCCTACATTACACTGGACAATTGAACATGTACTGAAGGAGTACTCTAGTAGGAGTGCATGTACAGGTTCAGTAAAGTGCTATGGTTGTCGAAAGTGTTAGGAAAAAAGTGCTATGGTGATGGACTAAACAATCAACCTGAAATTAAATCTCCTTTTATGCCTTTTAATGCTCCCTGTGTGCATTCTTTTGTAATCTTGATCAATTGATCAATCTTACACACTGAGCATCGTACCATTTGGTCGATTCAGATTTATGCATTTCCATACTCCATTTGTACAAACTCCATTTCAACAAAAGGATAAATAAATGCTTCAAGGCGTCCAAATTAACATCGACATCAAGATTACTATCAATACATTAACGGCGACACTTTTTTTCTTTCTGAAATCAATACTCAAACTTTCGAAGAACAACCTATATGTTTTGTTCAATACACAGATCAATATGTGTTGACAATTGAAATGCAGAGACACAAAATGGCAGAATCTTACTACACATAATGTTAACATAATGGCATAATCTTACTGCATATTATTTTGCTTCAGAGACAAATGGTTCCAAAAAGATCAAGAAAATAATTTACTAAATCTGCATAAATTAAAAAGATGGACATGCTGCTTATGGTCTGCTGCTTTCCCCTGACATAGGTTCATATTTGAAGCATGAAAATGTACTCCTGTAGGAGCAGGAAGAGCTTACATATGATCCATATGGCAAGGGTGACTTGACGCCATTACAAAGACCTCGCTGTACACCCGCTCGGTGCCGCACAGCCTCCCTGAGAGCAGTGAGTGAGCGAATGGCATCAATTAGTGAGCTCAAAACCAGTTCGATCGATAGGCGAGGGTGGAAGCGGTGTAGTGTGACACCACTTGATATATTAGTGGTTTTCAGTAAAAAAATGTTTGCAGAATGTCATCATGCTGTAGAACTTTGCAAAACTCCCTCAAGTTTCAGTGTAAAATGTCTGCAGAATTGAGTTGCAAACGTATTCCCTCTGCTGCTCCAAACTTCTACAAATATTTGGAAGTTTCAATTTTTGTGGTAGATGACCAAAAAATGTTCATCTACAAATGTTGTCTATACTCACAAGTTTCAACCTACAGCAGGATGAATCAACAACTAATGCATCTACAAAGAAGATACTCACAACTTCATCAACAACAGGATAGTCACAAGTTCATCTAGTACAACATGATGCATCTATAGCAAGAATGTTCGGCACTAGCTCACCTCACGGCTTGTTAACTGAATATGAAAGCATAGATTTCTAAATCGATCAACTGTCCTAAGCTTAACTAAAAAAGCATGTTATCCACTTAGACAATTGAAAATGACTAAACCTAGATTTTCAGCTCACAAGATTTGGAGAAACAACGAAGAACTGCTCATTACTGCACATTACCCCCAAGAAACAAGGAAGAACTACTCATAATAGACTTGGAGAGCACTTGGGCTAGAAGAATGAGGCCGATGAGTGCACCTGGAGGAGGGAGACACGCATGCCGCAGTAGCCCTGAAGCGGAGGAGCTGCCGTCGTTGGTGAGTCGCTGAAGACGACATGGTGCTGCTGCAGCGAAGCCAGCCACAGCTTGGGAGCGGCAGCAGCACCTTGAAGACCATCAGCAGAAGAAGCCTTAGAAGCAGAGGACATGCGCCGCCCTGGGCCAATGGGCAGCAGAAGCAGAAGTGGCAGCGGCGGCACCGGTGCAGCGAAGAGGGCGGGTCCTCCATCATCAGTCCGCCAGCTCGAGGAGGGGAATGGCAGCTCGCAGCAGCCTCTCGGGGTCTCTAACTGTCTTCCAAATAGAACTACAAAGGTATGACCAGATTTCCTATAAACAGTGGGATAAATAAATGGAATATGTTTTAGTTTGATTTTTGAAAGACATGGTTGAACTCTAAGAAACCAAATTCATAAATGAGGTTAGAGAGGTCGCCCAGGTTACATAGCTATTCTCTCTAGCAAACAACAGAATCAAAGTAGCAAGTCTCGGTGCATGGATAAGTTCCGAAATAATGACAACTTCTTTCCATTGTTTAGAACTAAGCATCATTTTCCAAGCTTGAACATTATTAAAGCAATATAAATTTAGGGACTGTCTATTTTACATCCGGATGAAAACCAATTCACTTTCAGCCATATTTACCCACCAGTTACAAGATGACAAGTGTCCCCCTGTCCTGTGTCCCCTGTTTGTTCTTATTTGTCCCGCTTTTACAGTCCAAGCAACATGTTCTTAACGGGTCCACACCCCAGCATTTTCAGCCCCAACATAAAGCGGGAAAAAAAGAAAAACACCCAACTTTGGAGCCAAGCTTTCCTATGTCCACTAAGCTAAAGCTAACAAAGGGAGGAAAGGACCAAAATGAAATGACAAAATACACACTGGAAAAGAACTAATATTACACTAATAATTCCAATAAAGAGTTTCAGTTTAATATCCACTGAAAAATGCACTGTAAAATCTTTATGTCCACTAAGAATTACAATGTAAAATCCACTAAAATAATGCACTGTAAACGCACCAGCAGAGAGGGTAATTCCTCCATGATCTGGGACGCAAATCTGGATGGAGATGCAGAAAAAACACAGGTAAACACCCAACTATTATGCATTCACTCCTCCAAGATCTCTCTCCTACCTCATGACATCTGAAAGAAAAACAAGCTCCCTGTGAGGATCATTCACATATGTTGAAGATCACAACTTAATGTAACAAAGATTAGAACACAAAAGGAAAAGATAGCATGAAGCGGGAGAAACCCTAGGAACAACTAGACTATGAACACACAAACTACTAGTCTATGGTCACAGGAATAACACTTTGGAACACTACATTCTGAAAACTAGTTTCAAAATTAGTGCTCTAAAATTCGCAGCTATAGCCACAACACTGGGCCAAATAAAAGTTTGGGGATGAGAGGGGGCATGTTCAGGAAGCTATGAATTCCATTTAGGAAAAACTTGTTCAAACAAAAAGATTAGTACTTTGTAACTCTCGTAAACTTTGGTCTTTGAGAAACTATACATTGTTCAGATACTTTTGATCATGTTTAGACACTTGTATCTGTGAATCTATAACTGTATTTTAGACATGGCAGATTAGATTTCGGTATAAAGATGTGAATACATGACTATATTTTAGAAACTATGGTACTGCATAAAGTTATAGTTCAAATTACTATGATCCGATACTAGTTCACAATGACTAATCTGCCATGAAAATTAACAGGAAAGTAAAATGATCACAAAAAGGACCGAGGACAATCAGGTTAAGTAATCGACACTACTTGACACTAACAAAAGAAACTATATACTGAAATCAAATTATTGTGACTTGTTTGATCAATTTACTCTGACCTTCTCTATGTAATTACTCTGCATCCTACCTTGTAGATGATCCTAACAACAGCCAAACAGAGCAGGGGGAAAAGCGGGCGCGGCACCCGACAGCAGAGACGGGCAGGAGATCCGTGTGAATTCAAAATCGCGTCCAGACGGGCGCACCAGCCCTCAGATCTAGCGGGCGCTGCCGACAAGGCCCCGGTCTCCGGGCGGATATCCGCCAGGCCCTCACTGAGCGGGCAAAGAAGCGCGGATCCAGCGGCAATCGCAAACAAGCAGAGGCAGATCGGTGGGAGGAGGAGGAGCTCGACGAACCTGGGTGAGGAGGCGGAGACGGGCGGATCGGGCGACGCGAGGCGTGCCTGGCCGGGCAGGCGCGGGTCAAGGTAATGGGCGGCTGGGAGTCAAAGGGGATTCCACGCGCGAGCGCAGGGAGGGAGGGAGCAAGCGAGGAATGGGGGTGTGTAACATCCCAAATTTCCTATTTGGAATGTTTTACAATTATAGCTAAGCATCCTATGCATCCTGTTTGAATTTGATTGCCATTTGAAGTTTCAGAGCAAGTTGAGATTTGAATTTGAATTTCAAACTTTGGCATGTGGGAAACAATTCAAAAACTAAGCACGATAAATACTTGATCAAAAGTATGAGAGGAGCAAACATGACACTCCAAAAAATATCAGAGGAAACGATGCCAAAAGATTTGGATTCAAATCTGAAATTTATTTGAATTTGAAAAAATAGATTTTTATGAAGTTTGGATTTTGCCTTTGGAAAAATGTTCAAATGAAAGGGAATATTCCCCTGATCATTTTGGTATATATATACCCTATATAAATTATTTATAGATTTGGTTTTATTTTTGTTTTAGTTTTAATTAAAAAACCAGGCGCCGGCCGAACCACCCAGTGCCCAGCCAGCGCCGCCTCACCCCTCGACCCAGCGCCCAAAGCCCAGCCTGGCCAGCCCAGGCCAGCCGTGCCAGCCCCACCCCCCCCTCCCGAAACCCCCAGGCTGGTGGCCGCCGAACCCTCCCCTCTCTCTCCCATCGACCCAGGCCCGCCCGCCTTCCTTCCTCGCCCACGCCACGAGCTCATGGGAGATCCACCGGATCCCAAGGATCCGGATCCCCGACAGCCCCGATGCCCTTCCGAACCACCTCGACCCCTGGCTATAAAAGCCAGAGGCTCCGCACCCCATTCCCCCCCCTAGCGACGCCGGACCCCCTCTCCCTCTCCCTCCCGAGCTCACCGGAGCACCGAACCCCTCCCCGCCGCCAAAGTCGCCGCCGACGCCACCCTGGTCCACCCCGACCCTCCCCAACACCACCGAACCCTCCCCCGTGCTCGTGCGCGTCTCCCGACGACTCGCCGAAGCTCGCCGACGCCCAGACGCCTCGGAGCACTCTCGCCGCCGCCGCCGTCTGGAGTCCGTGAGTCCCAGCAAGACCCTCCCCGTCCGATCAGATCGATGGCCTAGATTAGAAGCCCTCAAGGGGTAGGTTTTAGTTAGAAACCGCCGGCCCGATCGGTTTATTATTTAGTTTAGGTTTATTTTATTAGGCCGGTTCGTTAGTTTAAACCCTAGGCCCGTTTAGACTAAACTACGCCTTAGTGCATGATAGGCCCATTGGGCTTTTTCTTTTATTTTGATTTTCTGTTTTAGCGAATAGTTTCAGTTTTCAAAAATGTATATCTTTTATTCTGTTTAATATTTTGAGTGATTCTTTTTTGTTGGATTGCAAGTTTTATGTAGTTTCTGAAAAATATATATTTAGCTATGTTAAAAATAATTAAAAATGCTTTAATATTGTTTTAGTCAGAATAGCAAATTTGCTATAGTTTTAGTTAGAAAAATTATTTTTGCATGATTCTTTTGTCACCACTTTATTTTGACATTGCCAAACCCTAGAAATTAATTTGGGTATTTTAGGATTAATAAATAATTAGTTCTAAGCAGAATCCTATTAATCCTAATTAATTAACTAGTTCCTGTTTTCCTATTAAATTAATTAGTAAATTAATTTATTTTTAACTTGTGATTAGTTATTCTAGGTTAGTTTCTGTCATTCTAGTAGATGAACTTTTATTTATAATTAATAAAAGTTTTAAATTATTTTTCTTAATAGAAATTGGATTAGGCCTAGAATGAGTTTTATAATAGCTTTTTAATTAATTCTTTTTGCTCCTAGTTGCTTAGTGAATCCTTTTCTGTTAAGTTAACCTAAAACCATGATTAGGTTATATTAAGGAATTTTGTTATATAAAAACTATTTTTGTTATTGTTTGGAGTAGGAAAAACTTTGAATTGGTTTCTTTGAGTTTTTCTTTTGGATTTGGTTTTGATTGTTTTGTTGTGCTATGTTACTATTGTTATCTTGTGTGATCCTCTTGCTTTGTGCTTATTGTGTTATTGTTTGTCTCGGTAGAGTTTCCTGAGTGCTAAGCTTGCTACTACGACTCTTTAGCTTACGAGGATCATCGGCAAGGCAAGTTTTGATCATGTTATTTCTATACCTATGTTTTTGTGCATTAGTAGTTGTCACCACCCCACCATGCATGCAGTAGTGAAATCTTGAAGTCATTAAACTTGAGTAGTATCATGTGGTAGGATGAACCAATCCTTGTTACCATGACCCCGGACGTAGTAGTTATTTTGCTATGCTCGTAGACGGGATTTGGTATGAGTGATATTCATAAGCAAGATGTGAGAGTCAATGATGATGTTAACCCCATGAACTACAATGATCAAGATGGACTTCGGAAAATCACTACTGGGTGGAGGACGGTTGTGGGCACCTGGAGCACCCAGTGGTGGCCGGGATGCATGGAGAAGCGCCATGACATCCTGGAAAGCTTCACCCAGCCACGAAGAGAAGGATGGATGCCCCATGACCGGAAGCTTACTGTGCAGCCGCAAGCCATTATGGGCTCTGGCTGGGTTGACCCTAGTAGTGACGCTGGCTGGACGGTACTACGAGAAGTAGACGAACGGTAGGATTGGATGGGTACCGGCGGTGGCCGGAAGAACTCTTTGGAAGACCCTGTTTCATCTGATCTGTCTTCAAACACCATGAAGTGCGAAGACTTTAAAGGAGGGAATGATTCTTGCGGGGAAAGTGCGCAAACCTCTGCAGAGTTATAACCTAATCGATTAGCCGTGTCCCCGGTTACGGACATTTGAGCCTCTGGAACTTGGAAGTATTCGGATATCTCAACACTAAAACTAATGAATTAATTTGAGGGTTTATGACTTAATAATTGGGAACGAGATATTGGTTGGCGGAACCATCTCAATAACTACCAACAATTTGTAGTAATTTGCAAATAAGTCCACTGTAGTAGGATAAAATTGGCTTTACGCAAAAATGATGAAACTTAGAGCTCCACAGCCAAAAATGCATATAGAGGTAGTAACTTTATTATTGTTATTCTTCATGACTTGCCAGCTTATTCCAAAAGTCGACCTACACACGGCTGCAACGCCTTATGTTGCGTAGGTATATTCCGATCAGAGTGAGGCTACGCCCGCTTGGCGATTGCCCTTTGGAGTCGGATGGACTCGCTTTACCTCGACGCTCCGCAGCATTAGTAGTTTATTTCTCATGAGTTGGCCTTGAGCGAATTTATTCCCTTGTAATAAAGACTCTATATGAGAATCGTGTAATAAAATTCAGGTGTGATTGAACTTTGATTACTTTATCGATGTCTTTGTGAGTACCAGCATGATCTTGGGATGGTATGTATACGTAGACTTGACCGATGTTGGGTCGGTCGCTACAGAGATGGTATCGAGCACACGCTGACCGTGAGGATCGTAACCCCTAGGATCGGAAAGCCATAAGCAGAGACCATTTACTTTGAACCCTTTTCATTCTATAATTCTTCCCTGCTCAATTCGACTCTTCTCCCTTTGCAACATTCTAGATGGCCGCCGAGTTCACCCCAGCTTTGCTACCGGAGTTCTGCCACCCGATGAGACGATGCCCTTTGGAAGAAAGCTGGTCCAGATGGTGAAGCTGCTGAAGATTGCTCGCCCTCGATCACTGGAAACCCACTAATGCACTTCCGACGGACACCCGCCACAGTGATTGAGGTGCATATCCTGTGGAGAACCTTTGGAGGACACACGGAGCCTATTGATTTTGAGTTCACCGAGTTCAAGCTGGATCATCGGAAGGGACGTGGCGATCTACCGAGCACTTGGACATCTCCGAGAGGAATCTGAGGGCGAGCTCGATCACTCGGACCTCGCCATGGTTTCTCGCAGGCAAGGAATGGAGATATCATCCGTACCATTGAGTACGATTCCACTCTCTCGTACATCCAGGACTTGGAGTGTCTTCTCGTGAAACGGGAGATTCAGGCTCGCCAGAATCTCGAAGACACACGGAAGCTTTTGTTCCGCGAATCGAACTGGAGGAGAAGGCACGCCAGACTTCCTTGGCCATGAGGAAGAAATCACGGACTTCATGGAGATAGTCGACGACTCAAGATGAAGCTTGCCGCGATAGAGGAAAAGATGGACTTGGGAGAGGACCTTTACCCGAGTGGAGACGAAGCACCCTCGTGAGCAATGATCAGGATTTCAAGGAGTACCATCAAGGAAACCCCAAGAGGAGGCGCCAATCGATGAAGACTTTTTAGTCGACCACCATGTTATCTTTTACTTTTTCGTCGATCGCTTAGGCCGATGTTTTTCCTTCGATTAGTCATGAGCTTTTGTAATCGAGTTTGAACCATGTTTGAGTGGAATGAATAAATGATTGGTGTGTTATGATTGTGCATTCATATGGGTAGTGTTATTCTCACAGACCATTGTTCTATTCTAATCTTCTCACCCACTCCAAAACACCAGATGCCTCCGAGACGTGACACTGGTTTCCCGCCGGAGCTCACCCACCGCTTCCGGCAGCAGAATGCAATCGATGCAGCTCCCGATTCGTAATCGTAAAACACCGCCAACAATCCACCGCCACCACCACCACCCACTGTGGACAACTTGACTCGATTTCTGAGGTTGAATCCGCCAGTGTTCTCTAGTAGCACTGAGCCAATTGTGGCTGATGATTGGCTCCGCAAAATCGGAAGGGAGCTAGTCACCGTTGGATGCACTGATCTTTGAGAAGGTGCGCTTTGTCAGCGCATCAACCGGATGGACCTGCAGCTTCTTGGTGGGAGAATTACACCGCCACTTTTCCCATGGGTGGCATCACTTGGGATCAATTCCAGCAGTTTTTCAGACCGCTCATGTCTCACCGGAGCCATGAGTGCGAAGAAGCGTGAGTTCCGCAACTTACGCCAGGGAATCGTCTTGTGGCACAAGACGTGGATGAATTCAGCAAGCTTGCTCGCTATGCCCTCGATGATGTGGCCACAGATGCCGCCAAGGTGAGAAGTTCCTTGAGGGACTCAATGATGAACTGAGCATGCAGCTTATTGTGGCTACCTTCAACAACTACCAGGAGCTGGTAGATAAGGCCATCATTCTTGAAGGCAAGCAGCAGCAGATAGAAAGCCGCAAGCGGAAGTACAGCCAGGGGAAGCACAACTCAGGAGCTCAGCAGAAGCCCCGCTATGCACCGTACTCAGGAGGGCACACCCATCATAACCATGGAGGTCATAACCATGGAGGAAATGGGAACAACCGCAACCAGGACAACAAGTCCGGCCATGGCAATGGCAATGGGAATGGTAATGGCAATCAGCACTGCTCGCCCGGCTCAAGGATCTCGAGCCACATCACCGCTTCAAGTGCTAGAAGACAGGGCACTACGCCACCGACTGCCCGGAGGCCAAGCAGAGGAATGGTAATGGCAATGGAGGCTCAGCCAAGAAGCCCAATCCGTTCCCTCGTGCTCAGGTGAACCACATGGACGTGGAGGACGTCTATGATCAGCCAGACACTGTGGTTGGTAAGTTTTTATTGAATTCACGTTCAGTTTTGGTTCTCTTTGATTCTGGTGCAACGCATTCATTCATATCAAGGGTAGTTGTGGAAAAGTATGGGTTGCCCACTAGAACCCTTAGAAGCCCCCTTCGCATCAGTTCCGCGGGAGGAGAAATGATGGCAGGCGTAGGCTGTCATGCAACTCTCAACATTGGGAACCACAAATTTCCCGTGGACCTCATAGTGTTGGAAACCCAGACCTTGGATGTAATCCTAGGCATGGATTGGTTGTCAAAGTTTGAAGGGAACATAGACTGTGCCCGCAAGTCTATTCAGCTCACCACCCCGGAGCGTAAGAGGATTAAGTATGTAGCCAGCATGTACCAGATGAAGAATCAGGTGCATTCCCTCACGGGAGTTGTTCAGAGGAAGTGCACGTAGTGCAAGACTTTCTCGATGTGTTTCCGGAGGAATTACCAGAATGCCTCCTGGACAGGGACATTGAATTTCTGATTGAGTTATTGCCCCTAAGACAGCCCCAATATCCAAGAGACCTTATCGGATGCCACCGAATGAGTTGAAAGAGATCAAGGATCAAATAAATGAGTTATTGGAGAAAGGATATATTCGTCCAAGCTCATCACCTTGGGGAGCCCAGCTTTTTGGTAGAGAAGAAGGATGGAAGCTTGAGGATGGTTGTGGATTATCGTGCATTGAACGAAGTAACCATCAAGAACAAGTACCCTCTGCCGATGATTAACGATTTGTTTGATCAGCTTGTTGGAGCCAAGGTATTCTCTAAGATCGATCTTCGATCAGGGTATCATCAGTTGAAAATTCGTGAAAAGGATATACCCAAAACAGCATTCACCACCAGGTATGGTTTATATGAGTATACCGTCATGTCATTTGGGTTGACTAATGCTCCTGCATACTTCATGAACTTGATGAACAGGGTGTTCATGGAATATTTGGACAAGTTTGTCGTGGTGTTCATCGATGACATATTGATTTTCTCCAAGAGCGAGGAAGAGCATAAGGAACATTTGCGTCTAGTTACGAGAAACTTCGAGAACATCACTGTATGCCAAATTCAGCAAATGTGAATTTTGGTTGAAGGAAGTTGGATTCCTCGGACATGTTATTTCAGGAGAAGGAATAGCGATTGATCCCGCCAAGGTTGAATCACCATCGACGATTGGCGATCACCTACCTCTACCAAGGAGATCCGCAGCTTTCTCGGACTCGCAGGATATTATCGGAGGTTCATTGAGAACTTCTCAAAGATTGCCAAGCCCATGACTGAGTTGTTGAAGAAGGAAGCCAAGTATGTTTGGACCGAGGAATGTGAAGCCAGTTTTCAGGAATTGAAGAAACGGTTGGTCACAGCCCCAGTGTTGATATTGCCGGACATACATAAGGAATACCAGGTCTATTGTGACGCTTCTCGTCAAGGACTCAGAGGAGTATTGATGCAGGAAGGTAAGGTTGTAGCTTATGCCTCCAGACAGCTACGGCCTCATGAGATGAATTATGCCACGCATGATTTGGAGTTAGCAGCTGTAGTGCATGCACTCAAGACACGGAGACATTTCCTCATTGGAAATCGTTGTGATGTCTACACAGATCACAAGAGCTTGAAGTATATTTTCACCTTGAAGGAATTGAACCTCGAGGAGAGGAGATGGCTAGAATTGATAAAGGACTATGACATGAGATTGCATTACCACCCCAGTAAGGCTAATGTTGTAGCAGATGCTTTGAGCCGTAAGAGTTATGTGAACACTCTTACCGCAGGAGGATTACCCCAGGAGTTAGTCGATGACCTCGTAGATCTCCGATCGAGATAGTTCCGAGAGGATTTGTGGCAACTCGAAGTACAGTCCACCTTGACCGAAAGGATTCGTGAAGCCCAGAAGTCGGACAAGGAAATTGATGAGATTAAGCAAGAGATGGAGGAAGGAAAAGCTAAAGGATTCCGTAAGGATGAACATGGAACTATATGGTTTGAGGATCGTATTTATGTGCCCAATGATCCCGAGCTCAGAAGCTAATTCTTCAGAAGCTCATGATTCACCGTGATTCGATTCACCCGGCAACACCAAGATGTACCGGATTTGAAGCAAAGTTTCGGTGGATGTATGAAGAAGGACATTGCCGAGCACGTAGCCGTATGCGATGTTTGCCAACGTGTAAAGGCGTAACATCGAAGCCAGCAGGTTACTTCAACCTTTGCCGATTCCGATTGGAAATGGGAGAAACTTGGTATGGATTTCATCACAGGATTACCCAGACCCGTTCGTGTTATGATTCTATCCGGGTAGTAGTTGATCGTTTGACTAAGGTAGCTCACTTCATTCCGTGAAGACTACCTATACCAGTGCCAAGTTGGCCAAGATATACATGACCAGGATCGTATGTCCGCATGGAGTTCCGAGGAAAATCGTGTCGATAGAGGAACACAGTTTACCTCAAAGTTTTGGAAGCAGCTTGCATGAAACTTTGGAGTACGAGGCTGGAATTCAAGATCTGACTTTTCATCCGCAGCAGATGGATGCACCGAGAGAGTCAATCAGATTACGGAGGACATGTTGAGAGCTTGTGTGCTAGACTATGGGTCTAGCTGGGATGATAATTTGCCGTGACGCAGAAGTTCTCATACAACAACGATTATCGATCCAGCTTTGAAGATGGCCCTTTCAAGCTCTATACGGAAGGAGGTGCGTAACACCATTGCCGTGGGATAGTGTTGGAGATCGATCACTTTTTCGGTTCCGATCTTATCAAGGATTCGAAGAGAAAGTCAAGCTGATTCGAGACAGGCTCAAGATAGCACAGTCGAGATGTAAGAGTTATGCCGACAAGAAGCGCAAGGAGGTGACTTACGAAGTGGGAGACCGAGCATACCTTCGTGTGTCTCTCACTTCGTGGAATCAAGAGGTTTGGAGTCAAGGGAAAGTTAGCACCCGATTCATTGGCCCCTACAAAATCCTCGAACGTCGTGGAGAAGTTGCATACAAGTTGGAATTGCGGAAGGATTGTCCGGAGTTCATGATGTTTTCCATGTTTCTCGGTGAAGAAGTGTCATGCCGACATGGCCGATGTTCCGTTGAGAGATACAAGGCCCCTAGAGGCCATACAGCTTGACAAAGGATCTGACTTACAAGGAGAAACCCGTCAAAATTCTCGAGACCGCAAGCAGAGTCACCCGCAGCAAGGTCATCAAGTTTTGCAAGGTCTGTGGAGTCACCACACCGAGGAAGAAGCCACTCGGGAACGCCAAGAAGATCTTCGCCGAGACCATCCGCACCTATTTGCTATTCAACCCGAATCTCGAGGGCTAGATTCATCTTAAGGTGGGTAGGTTTGTAACATCCCAAATTTCCTATTTGGAATGTTTTACAATTATAGCTAAGCATCCTATGCATCCTGTTTGAATTTGATTGCCATTTGAAGTTTCAGAGCAAGTTGAGATTTGAATTTGAATTTCAAACTTTGGCATGTGGGAAACAATTCAAAAACTAAGCCCGATAAATACTTGATCAAAAGTATGAGAGGAGCAAACATGACACTCCAAAAAATATCAGAGGAAACAATGCCAAAAGATTTGGATTCAAATCTGAAATTTATTTGAATTTGAAAAAAATAGATTTTTATGAAGTTTGGATTTTGACTTTGGAAAAATGTTCAAATGAAAGGGAATATTCCTCGATCATTTTGGTATATATATACCCTATATAAATTATTTATAGATTTGGTTTTATTTTTGTTTTAGTTTTAATTAAAAAACCCTGTGGGCGCCACCAAGCCACCCTGTGCCCAGCCAGCCACCCTCACCCCTCTGGCCAGCCCAACCGAGCCAGCCTAACTGCCAGCTCACCACCTCACTGAAACCCCAGGCCCGACCGCCTCAACCTCCTCTCTCTCTCCCATCGACCCGGGCCCCGCCTGCCTTCCTTCCTCGCCACGCCACGAGCTCATGGGAGATCCACCGGATCCCAAGGATCCGGATCCCCGACAGCCCGATGCCCTTCCGAACCACTGACCCCCGGCTATAAAGCCAGAGGCTCCGCACCCCATTCCCCTAGCGACGCCGGACCCCTCTCCCTCTCCCTCCCGAGCTCACCGAGCACCGAACCCCTCCCCGCCAAAGTCGCCGCCGACGCCACCCTGGTCCACCCCGACCCTCCCCAACACCACCGAACCCTCCCCCGTGCTCGTGCGCGTCTCCCAACGACTCGCCGAAGCTCGCCGACGCCCAGACGCCTCGGAGCACTCTCGCCGCCGCCGCCGCCGTTGCCGGAGTCCGGTGAGTCCCCGGCAGCACCCTCCCCCGTCCGATCGTAGATCGATGGCCTAGATTAGAAGCCTCAAGGGGTAGGTTTTAGTTAGAAAACCGCCGCCCGATCGGTTTATTATTTAGTTTAGGTTTATTTTATTAGGCCGGTTCGTTAGTTTAAACCCTAGGCCTGTTTAGACTAAACTACGCCTTAGTGCATGTGATAGGCCCATTGGGCTTTTTCTTTTTATTTTGATTTTCTGCTTTTAGCGAATAGTTTCAGTTTTCAAAAATGTATATCTTTTATTCTGTTTAATATTTTTGAGTGATTCTTTTTTTGTTGGATTGCAAGTTTTATGTAGTTTCTGAAAAATATATATTTAGCTATGTTAAAAATAATTAAAAATGCTTTAATATTGTTTTAGTCAGAATAGCAAATTTGCTATAGTTTTAGTTAGAAAAATTATTTTGCATGATTCTTTTTGTCACCACTTTATTTTGACATTGCCAAACCCTAGAAATTAATTTGGGTATTTTAGGATTAATAAATAATTAGTTCTAAGCAGAATCCTATTAATCCTAATTAATTAACTAGTTCCTGTTTTCCTATTAAATTAATTAGTAAATTAATTTATTTTTAACTTGTGATTAGTTATTCTAGGTTAGTTTCTGTCATTCTAGTAGATGAACTTTTATTTATAATTAATAAAAGTTTTAAATTATTTTTCTTAATAGAAATTGGATTAGGCCTAGAATGAGTTTTATAATAGCTTTTAATTAATTCTTTTTGCTCCTAGTTGCTTAGTGAATCCTTTTCTGTTAAGTTAACCTAAAACCATGATTAGGTTATATTAAGGAATTTTTGTTATATAAAAACTATTTTTGTTATTGTTTGGAGTAGGAAAAAACTTTGAATTGGTTTCTTTGAGTTTTTCTTTTGGATTTGGTTTTGATTGTTTTGTTGTGCTATGTTACTATTGTTATCTTGTGTGATCCTCTTGCTTTGTGCTTATTGTGTTATTGTTTGTCTCGGTAGAGTTTCCTGAGTCTGAAGCTTGCTACTACGACTCTTTAGCTTACGAGGATCATCGGCAAGGCAAGTTTTGATCATGTTATTTCTATACCTATGTTTTTGTGCATTAGTAGTTGTCACCACCCCACCATGCATGCAGTAGTGAAATCTTGAAGTCATTAAACTTGAGTAGTATCATGTGGTAGGATGAACCAATCCCTTGTTACCATGACCCCGGACGTAGTAGTTATTTTGCTATGCTCAGAGACGGGATTTGGTATGAGTGATATTAATAAGCAAGATGTGAGAGTCAATGATGATGTTAACCCCAAGAACAACAAATATAAATATGGACATCGGAAAATAACTACAGGGTGGAGGACGGTTGAAGGGCACCTGGAGCACCCAAGGTGGCCGGATGCATGGAGAAGCGCCATGACATCTGGAAAGCTTCACCCAGCCACGAAGAGAAGGATGGATGCCCCATGACCGGAAGCTTACGTGCAGCCGCAAGCCATTATGGGCTCGGCTGGGTTGACCCTAGTAGTGACGCTGGTGGACGGTACTACGAGAAGTAGACGAACGGTAGGATTGGATGGGTACCGGCGGTGGCAGGAAGAACTCTTTGGAAGACCCTGTTTCATTCGTCCCGTCTTCAAACACCATGAAGTGCGAAGACTTTAAAGGAGGAATGATTCTTGCGGGAAAGTGCGCAAACCTCTGCAGAAGTTATAACCTAATCGATTAGCCGTGTCCCGATTCACGGACATTTGAGCCTCTGGAACTTGGAAGTATTCGGATATCTCAACACTAAAACTAATGAATTAATTTGAGGGTTTATGACTTAATAATTGGGAACGAGATATTGGTTGGCGGAACCATCTCAATAACTACCAACAATTTGTAGTAATTTGCAAATAAGTCCACAGTAGTAGGATAAAATTGGCTTTACGCAAAATGATGAAACTTAGAGCTCCACGACCAAAAATGCATATAGAGGTAGTAACTTTATTATTGTTATTCTTCATGACTTGCCACTTATTCCAAAAGCTGACCTACACGGCTGCAACGCCTTATGTTGCAAGAGGTATATTCCGATCAGAGTGAGGCTACGCCCGCGCTTGGCGATTGCCCTTTGGAGTCGGATGGACTCGCTTTACCTCGACGCTTCCGCAGCATTAGTAGTTTATTTCTCATGAGTTGGCCTTGAGCGAATTTATTCCCTTGTAATAAAGACTCTATATGAGAATCGTGTAATAAAATTCAGGTGTGATTGAACTTTGATTACTTTATCGATGTACTGTGAGTACCAGCATGATCTTGGGATGGTACAGACACAGAGACTTGACCGATGTTGGGTCAGGTCGCTACAGGGTGGGGCGGGAATGGACCGGCGGGATGGCCTATCCTCCGGCCATGTAGGGGAAACCGATATCGGCGGCGACCGGTGAGGGCGGCGGTGAACCCTATCCAGCAACACGCACGGGAGTGGGCTGAGACTGATTCGGGTGGTCAGGGCTTTTTAGGGAGGCCGGGGTTTTTTTTTTAATTTTTCACTCTTTGCTTTTTTTAGCAAGGATGACATAGTCCCATCTCTTTGCCATCTGCCCGGCAGATGGCAAAGAATCTTTGCCGTCTGCCGGCAGATGGCAAAGAGGTGGTGTACGCCGTTACACTCTTGACGGCCACAGGATTTGCCAACCTCTTTGCCATCTGCTGGCAGATGGCAAAGATTATTTGCCATCAACTAGCAGATGGCAAAGAATTGGCTGCTGGCAACCATGTTACTTGCCGTCTGTCAGTTCTTTGCCATCTATTTTTTATAAGCAGATGGCAAAGACGTTCTTTGCCATCAGCTAGCAGATGGCAAAGAGCCGGCTGATGGCAAATTTCCTGTTTCCAGTAGTGACTAGAGCTCGCGCATGCTAATTAAATTATCAGGTACTTCCGTTTCTTGGTAATGATTCTAATGTTCATGAGAATATGATGCTGCCTAAATTGGATACATGTTTTGCTTACAAATGAAGGGCCTGGCATGGATAAGAGGGATGAACATTGGAGCAAGAACAAGCATGGAGTTGATGGCATGCGCAAGGGGAACAAGAATGGAGTTACAAGTGATGATTTCAGTACTTTGAAGCCACCATAATGAGTGCATGAAGCCTTGGACGAAATATACAAGATGCCACTTCATAAACTTCGTCCAGAGGCTATTCTAGGTGTTGCGTCACCTTATTATTGGGCCAGGCCCATGTAATTTCGAAATACATAAGTATAGGCTATTTTTAGAGTCCGTATGTGTGGGGAAACAAGAGATAGGGTTGGTTTCGGACCCCTCCCCCAAGGGCCACAAATCCCCCCTCTTCGTCCATATATACAGCACTTAGGGCGTCGTGTAGTCTTTGGGTTTTGTTTAGATTAAAAGTTCGCCATAGCTGCAACTTCGCGTACATCGTTTGTGTTCAACGACCAGACCAAGGCGTCACAGAACCCCAACTTCATTAATAAAGCTTTCCTCTTATATTCGCAATATCCAGATTGCAATCTTAGTTTCTTGCTTGTTCTTCGTTTTGCTCGCAGGAAACAGGCCCTCGTGGTCAGGTTGATCGTGCTCCGGCGTGGTCAATAACCCTCGGAAGTTGGTTTAGCGATTGCTAAGGCGCGACGTCTCGCACGTTCGTAGTCGGGTCGTCAAGGTCGACTCCCACAGAAAACGATAGCCACCATCTCATCAAAACATCGGGACACCTTTGCCTCTATCAATTCATGACATTACCCAAACAACAGTGTTTGAATAATTGATAAAGAAAATTTGTCATTGTGCTTCAAATGTTCCTATTGATGATAGGAGTACCACATACATGCTTCGAGATAGCATTGGCATGGTCTTCAAGCAAAGGTTGGACTTTGGATACATAAAGGATCCATCAAGAACAACTTATAAAATAAGTCTTACGATTTCCTCTTGAAAGAATCACTAAGCTTGCTAAAAAGGAAACTATAACAATAGGCCCTCCGGCCAGGTGTGCTAGGCATGACATCATCTTACCGGGTCATATAAAGACCAATGATATAACTCTTGGATATATGTTCCAACCATCATATCTGACCGAGATTCAGATCTGATTGTTGTCAGGATACCGCAGACTCAGGATGCCTGAGAAGAAAAAGGTGCGACACAAATTAACGAGAAGACATCGTAAGATTCTCGGGAAAATGAACTATGGAAGCGATTTCCGAACAACAGTTCATCATTGAGCCAAGGAGAGGATGATGGGTTGGGTGATGGACTCAGCAAAAAATCATCGAGATTTCCAAGAAGATGGATTTCCACAATTATGTGAACAAGGAGATAACATTTGTCAGATCAAATGATATACTGATGTATGCTCGAGGGAACTTCCACAATTGAACATTGATCGAAAATGCACCTGGAAATATCGATTGAGCAACCCAATCAAGGTTAGAATGGTGATACAATAACCAATAGTCTAAGGATGAACTATCAACCTTTAACTTCAAAGCAATATGGTTGCTAGAAGTAACAAAGTCACACATCAGAGTTCACTTGTGTGTATTTCGGTTAGAAACAACACGGGGAACAAGAAGAATGGTGGTGGTGAGAAGTATCACTATACATAGAATTCTTAAGAGGGGGTGAAATTCTCACAACATTCTTGACATAAAAGATGGTAATACTCAAAGGTAAAGAAGAACAAATGTTGGATAGCAAGGAACTCAAGGTATAACACAAAACACGAACAAGTTTGTGTTGAACGGAAGGCAATAAAATGGTCGATGGTAAAACAAATCATCGAGGGCAAGGACATTATTTCTCATCATGAATTCAATTAATATTTAGGAAGGAGTCAAGATGTTGATGATGATCACGACAAATTTTGTCGAGAGGCTCCACGAAGAAGCAATCGAACAACGACTGTATCAAGCAAAAGGACTGATGCAGGGGTAGATTATTGGATCCATGGATACGACACCAAAGCGGAACCAAGCTTGCTGTTCGAGGTGAAACGATAAGACAAGGAAGATCGATGTAAGCTTAGCTCATCGCTGAAAGTGGTGCTCCGGGAATAAGGACCAGGGAGCACAGTTAAAATCAGCACGATACTGATATAGCCGATCAGGCTAGAAATGATGTAATCGAGTACAAACTCGTAAGTAAAGAAGATTACTAATAGTTGTTTAATCACGATGGGGAGTCGATTCAGTTATCGGTGTACTTGAGTGTTTAATGACTCAGAGCCAGTGAAAAAATTGGAATCAGTGAGAATGTAGTACTTGATGGAGAACTCATAAGAAGTTATGCAGTTCCGTGATAATCTTGAGATACCAGGGGTGTAATACTCGACGAAAGATCAAAGTAAAGGTTGGGCTGGTGTATTGATCCATAGAAGAGAAGTGCTTAAACTTGTCCGAGAAATGGGATCAGAGAAGAATATATTGTCGGAACCACAATTGCAAAGGATCAATTCACCGATACCAATGGATATCATATCAAGGAAGTAGTTATCATTACAAGAAGCTTCCATGATAGGATCTACATCGTGTCCATGGGCATGAACACAAAGGTTCAAGGTCGACTCCCACTTCTCCAATGCATAAGCTTTCATTCACTTCTCATTTTCGAAGAAGTTGTAATGTTGAAATTTTATCTAGAAAAATACCAGAAGAGTATGACTCGTGAAAACTTTCGAGTTCACACATAAGGAAGGCATAGGTTCAACCCATCGGGGCATCGTGGAAACATATACTACAAGCTTCAATAGTAAATATCACCAGCTCAAAAGTAGAGCATGGTTGGCCAAATCAGAGAACATGATTTACCAATGGTATTATGTATCCCGAAAAGAACTCCTTGAGGTTTTTGTATACGAAGGACACTGTTGGATGATAATTCAACAAAAGATTTGATGGTTCATAATGGAGCTGATGTGAGCATCGGCACACAACCAGAGGAAGAAAGAATGCAAGGAGATCCGATTATAGAACATATAATTTCCAAACCAAGGGATCAGAGGCAAACACTCTGATTAAGGATGGATAAGTTGAGTAGGCTTATGGGTACAATCGACGACAATTGGATTGGTTGAGAACCATCTCACATTTAAAATGATGTCTGAGCCGAAAGGATAATTTTCAGGGAATAACTGATGATTGCGTGCATTCACAAACATGTTGAATCAATAGGATCAGAATGTCAATCACAAAGATTTTAATGGTTATTGCTAGACAAATGGAATTGTCCATACTGCAAACAGACAAGTATTTGCAGAGCAATAGTTGGCAGAGGATTAAGGAAGATTGGGTAGTATATCAATGTATCTAGTGAATCCTATGAACAACTAGTAATGAACGGTTCCTCGATAAGTGTGAAGAAACAAATCGTAGGGATATTTTTGCGGCAAGGAACCGCAAGGCAGTGGCACAAAGGGTTCTTGGAACAACGACGAGTATTAGAGGGTATCTTGTAATAACAAGATCAACTAGGGATGAATGTAAGAATGGCAAGTGCATGTAGTTATCCATAAGGGTTGTCGGTGGAAGGGGAATTGCAAACACGATGAACACAAGTTCTCGGGATAACATCGGAGATTATCATCGGGGTCTTCTAATGAATCAGGTCATCATCTAGAATGAAGGGGCTCTCCGGGAGGAAGTAGTTACAAGATCCTAGTTTTAGAGTTAGCAAAATCATTTAACCCGAGTAGAAGAGAGATAAGAGTCCCAGAGTATAAACGAGGAATAAAAGATCCTAATACCACCCAATGGTGACGTGGGCCCATAAGCCACACAACCATGTTAGTAAAAGTTTACCAATGACTAGACTCAACTTCGGCCAAGGAGTTGGAAAGGGGGATTCCTAGAGGCAGTCGGCTCTGATACCAACTTGTTACGCCCCCGATTCAACCGTACACTAATCATACATGCAAACGTGTAACAAGTTGCCATAAGATGGCTAGCACAAACTGGGATACAGATCGAAAGAGGCGCATGCCTCCTGCCTGGGATCCTCCTAAACTACTCCTGGTCGTCGGCGGCGGCCTGCACGTAGTAGTAGGCACCCTCGGTGTAGTAGGAGTCGTCAAAGCTGGAGTCTGACTCCTGGGCTCCAGCATCTGGTTGTGATAACTGAGAAGAATGGAAAGGGGGAAAAGAGGGAGAAAAGCAACCGTGAGTACTCATCCAAAGTACTCGCAAGCAAGGATCTACACTACATATGCATGGGTATCAGTGTAAAGGGGCAATATCAGTGGCCTGAACTACAGAATGCCAGAATAAGAGGGGGATAGCTAGTCATGTCGAAGACTACGCTTCTGGCAGCCTCCATCTTGCAGCATGTAGAAGAGAGTAGATGGTAAGTTAACCAAGTATCATCACATAGCATAATCCTACCCGACAATTCTCTCCTCGTCGCCCTGTGAGAGAGTGATCACCGGGTTGTATCTGGCACTTGAAAGGGTGTGTTTTATTAAGTATCCAGTTCTAGTTGTCATAAGGTCAAGGTACTACTCTGGGTCGTCCTTTTACCGAGGGACACGGCTATTCGAATAGATAAACTTCCCTGCAGGGGTGCACCACATAACCCAACACACTCGATTCCCTTTGTCCGGACACACTTTCTTGGGTCATGCCCGGCCTCGAAAGATCAACATGTCGCAGCCCTACATAGGCACAACAGAGAGGTCAGCACGCCGGTCTAAATCCTATGCGCGCAGGGGTCTGGGCCCATCGCCCATTGCACACCTGCATGTTGCGTACGCGGCCGGTGAGCAGACCTAGCAACCTCCATTACAAAGGAAGTTGCGTTACGCGGTCCAACCCGGCGCGCGCCACTCAGTCGTTGACGTTAGGAAGGCTTCGGCTGATACCACGACGTCGAGTGCCCATAACTGTTCCCGCGTAGTTGGTTAGTGCATATAGGCTAGTGGCCAGACTCAGATCAAATACCAAGATCTCGTTAAGCGTGTTAATTGATGTAATGGCAGACGCCGACCAGGGCCAGGCCCACCTCTCACCTAGGTGGTCTCAGCCTACCTTGTCTCTCCACCACAAAGTAACAGTCGGGGGCTGTTGGGAACCCAGGCCCACCTCTACCGGGATGGAGCCACCTGTCCTTTCAGCCCCCACATCGAATCACTTGCGAGTACTCTACGAGCCGACCGGACTTTAGTCACCACATGTATCATATAATATGTATGGTATGTATAAACCCGTGATCACCTCCCTAGTGATCACAGCCCGATAGTATAGCATGGCCGACGAACAAGAATGTTGGGCCACTGATGGAATTCTAGCATCCTATACTAAGCATTTAGGATTGCAGGTAAGGGTAACAACTGTAGCAACAATGACAGGCTATGCAACAGAATAGGATTAACCGAAAGCAGTAAAATGCTACACTACTCTAATGCAAGCAGTAGAGAGAAGAATAGGCGATATCTGGTGATCAAGGGGGGCTTGCCTGGAAGATCAACCGAGAAGGAGGGGTCGTCAACACCGTAGTCGTACTGGGTAGCAGCGGCGTCGGTCTCGGTGTCTAACGAGAGAAGAGGGGGAAGAAACAATAAATATAATGTAAACATAAGCATGACGATGCATGACATGACAATGAGCGGTGCTAGGTGTGCCCTAACGCGGTAGTAGGTGATACTGGCGAAGGGGGGGAAACAACCGGGAAAGTATCACCAATGTTTCGCGTTTTCGGACAGATGAACCAGAGGGGGAAAGTTGCGTGTTTGCTATGCTAGGGATGTGTGGCGGACGAACGGGCTACATATCCGGATTTGTCTCGTCATTCTGAGCAACTTTCATGTAAAAAGTATTTCCATCCGAGGTACAGATTATTTTCTATGATTTATCAAAGTTTTATGCATTTTTGAGATTTATTTAATTATTTAAATCAAACATTATCCAGAACAGTGAAAGGTGATGTCAGCATGACATCACCATGATGTCAACAGGTCAAACCCAGCTGACCAGAGTCAAACCTGGCCTTTGGCTCCAGTGGGACTCTCATTGAGACAGAGGTGAAATAGGATTAGTTTTAGACTAATTAGGATTAATTAATTGTGGGCCCCATTAGTCAGTGACAGATTAATGTTTTAATTAACTAATTAGGTTAATTAATCAAGGTTAATTAATTAATTAATATATATTTTTTACTGTTTTTAAGCCGTTCCAGGGGCGTGGGCCCTGCGTGTCAGTGGCTCATGGCCTTAGCGGAAAGTGGCGCCAATGCGAAGATTCTGGTGCACCTGCGGGCCGAGCCCGACCGGGGTGGGGAGGCGAGGCCACCGGGGCGTGGTGGCGTTTGGCGGCGACGGGCGGCGGGCGAACCCGGCGGCGCCGCATGGGGAAGCGAACGGCGGCGACGGCGACAGACGACAGGCGACTATCTGGCGGCAGCGAAGCGGCGCAGAGGTAGATCGCGGTGCGCGCAAGACAAAGCGCACGGTAAATGGCGGTCCAGGGCGTGCGGGAGCACGACGGTGGACGCGTGCGGACGCAGGTGGCCATGGGCGCCAGCTGGAAATGCGACGGCGTGTAGGCGGCAACGGAGCACCGGAGCGGGGCTGCATGGGGGCTCACGGGGTTGCGGCTGGACGAGGAGGGCATGGTCCGGGCGGCGCGGCCGGAGCCGGATGGACGCGCGGGCGCGTAACGCGTGCGGTGGGGCAACGTAGGGAGGACGAGGACGGCGCCGTGACGTTCTGGATAGGGAGAGGAAGAGGGGAGGCAGAGGCCGAGGGCCTCACCGGCGAGGCGTAGGGCACGGGGCAGTGGTGCTCGAGGTGGGGACGGGGACGACGCGACGCAGGGGAGGCAATCCGGTGAGGTGGTGGTGCCCCGACGACAGCGGGGTCCAGCGGCATCGGAGGCGGTGATGGTGAGCACCGGCAACGGGGTTGGGCCGTCGTGCCCGAACAAATTCGGGCAGAGGGGGGGCGAGGAGCGAGGGGAGTGGGGGTTTCGCCCCGATCCAGATTGGATCGGGAGGGGGAGGGAGTGGCGACGTGGGGGGAAGTGGGGGTGCGGTAGTGGCTAGGGTTTCGGGGATGGGGGATATGGGGAGTGGGGTGTGGGTCGGCCGGTTGTGGCCTGGTGGCCAGGTGGGCCACGACCCAGCATGGGGCTTTGTTTGTCTCTTTTTTTGTTTGTTTTCTTTTTTATTTTAGTTTCACTTTTCTATTTTCTATTATAGTTTCATTTATTTCAGTTTTATAAAATACCAAGTTAGCACCTAAATTAGTATCATTAATATAGGCCACTGCCCAACCTGGTTTTGACCCTAATAAGTTAGTTTAATATTTTTATAATTTAAAGAGCAACTAAAATGTTATTTAGCCAGTGTTTTTTATTTACTTTAGGGCATTTAAACATTTTGAAAATGGTTGGTTCCACCATAAAAAAAACTAGTTAGGGATTATTTGCCACATGATGAACATTTTATTTTTCATGTTTCAGAAGTTTAGAATTTCACTTGTTATTTGAATTTGAATTTGAACGGGACTTGATTCCGTGAGATTAACAACAATAAATGGGGTGACGTGGCATCATTAGCAAAGGGTTACTGTAGCTTAACTACCTCGGCGTCACAGATCATTACTTCCTAAAGTTGACATTCTTCCAAACCCACTTTCATCAATATAATCATCATAAATAGGAGGCATGCAATCATCATAATAAAATTTCTCATCAAAACTTGGGGGACTAAAAATATCATCTTCATCAAACATAGCATCCCCAAGCTTGTAGCTTTGCATATCATTAGCATCATGGATATTCAAAGAGTTCATACCAACGACATTGCAATCATGCTCGTCATTCAAATATTTTGTGCCAAACGTTTTATTGACTTCTTCTTCTAACAATTGAGCATAATTTTCCGATCCATCATTTTCAAGAAAGATATTATAAAGATGATCAATAATATGATGCTACCTCAATTCCATTTTTTGTAGTTTTCTTTTATAAACCAAACTAGTGATAAAACAAGAAACTAAAAGATTCAATCGCAAGATCTAAAGATATACCTTCATGCACTCTCCTCCCCGGCAACGGCGCCAGAAAAGAGCTTGATGTCTACTACGCAACTTTATTATTGTAGACTCGTGTTGGGCCTCCAAGCGCAGAGTTTTGTAGGACAGTAGCAATTTTCCCTCAAGTGGATGACCTAAGGTTTATCAATCCATGAGAGGTGTAGGATGAAGATGGTCTCTCTCAAACGATCCTGCAACCAAATACAAGAAATATGAAGATGGTCTCTCTCAAACGATCCTGCAACCAAATAAAAGAAATCTCTTGTGTCCCCGACACACCCAATACAATGGCAAATTGTATAGGTGCACTAGTTCGGCGAAGAGATGGTGATAAATGTGTAATATGGATGCTAGAAATATATTTTTATAATCTGAATAAATAAAAACAGCAAGGTAACAATTAGTAAACAGGCACAAAAACGGTATTGCAATGCTTGAAAAAGAGGCATAGGGTCTGTGCTTTCGCTAGTGTAATTTCTCAACAATGCTAACATAGTTGGATCATATGATTGTCCCTCAAACTGCAATAAAGAATCACTCCCGAGTTCCTATTAGCGGATAACAAAAGATAGGAATTGTTTGTAGGGTACAAAGCCACCTCAAAGCTATTCTTTCTTATCAATCTATCCTAGAGTTCATACTAGAGTAACGCAAGCTATTCTTTCCGATCGATCTAATCAAGAGTTCGTACTAAGATAACACCAAAGCAAGTTCATATTCATAATACTCAATCCACACAAAGAACTACAAGGAGACCCCAAATTTTCTATCGAAGAAAAACGTGCATCAACCCCTATGCATAGATTACCCCAATATCACCGCGGGAATCCGCGAGTTGAATGCCAAGACACATATCAAGTGAATCAATATGATACCCCAATTGTGACCTCAAGTATTCATACCGCAAGATGTATATCATGTGTTCTCATCTCTGAATATTCAATCCGACAAGACAAAACTTCAAAGGGTTAAGATTCAATTCATCATAACAAGAGTATAGAGGGTAGAAACATCATATGATCCGACAATATTAACAAAGCCCATGATATAGATCATGAGAGAGAGAGAGATTAAACACATAGCTACTGGTATAAACCCTAAGCCCCGAGGGTGGACTACTCCCTCCTCATCATGGTGGCCGCCGGGATGATGAAGATGGCCAACGGAGATGATTCCCCCCTCCGGCAGGGTGCCGGAACAGGTCTAGATTGGTTTTCGGTGGCTACAGAGCCTTGCGATGGTGGAACTTCTGATCTAGGGTAACCCCCGAAGGGTTTCAGAATATTTGGGAATTTATAGTGCAAAGAGGGGGTGCGGGAGGCCACAGAGGTGGGCACAACCCACCTGGGCGGACCAGGGGGGCCTGGCGCACCCTGGTGGGTTATGCCCCCCTCGGGGCACCCCCCAGGTGCAGCTCTGGCCCATTGTGTTCCTTCTGGTCCATAAAAAAAATCTCCGTGGAGTTTCGTTGCGTTTGGACTCCGTTTGGTATTGATTTCCTGCGATGTAAAAAACAAGCAAAAATCGCAATCGCACTGGGCACTGGGTCAATAGGTTAGTCCCAAAAAATGATATAAAGTTGCTATAAAATGATTGTAAAACATCCAAGAATGATAAAATAACAGCAGGAATACTTCATAAATTATAGATACGTTGGAGATGTATAACATACCTACCTATATGCAGTATTCCCGTGCCGTTCTAAGCAAATTTATATGTGCCATCTCGAATATTCAAAATAAATTTCCTTTTTGTGTGCTCGTACCACTCATGAAGCGGCAGGGGGTGGCCAATATTTTCCATGCTAGATGTGTTATTCTCAAGATGAGTGTTTCTCACTTGTCATTGCATGAGAGTGCGGCGGTAATAGGGATGCCCAGTCCCGAAATGAAAAAAATTACTTTATGTTGTAAAATAATAAAAATACCTTGGGAAGTGTTGGTATGGAAGGCACCTATGGATATGGCTAGCCAGGGATTGTGAAAGAATGGTGGAAAAAGGAATGAACTTTATTTTCTATTTGGGAACTGCCTATGATATATCTAGCATGGAAAGTGTTGGGAATTACTCGGCTGTTTTTGTTGACGGGAAAAGTATGCCTCTCAAAAAAATTATCTCTCAATTTTTGCTTTGCGATCTGGCACCTCTACAAATCCCTACTTCCCTCTGCGAAGGGCCTATCTATTTACTTTATGCAATTTTTATTTTTATTTGAGTCTCCATATTCTCTTATAAAGCACCAACTAAGGGGCACTATGATTGTACATGAGCATTAGGTGCAGCTAATATGAGAGTGTGTTTCATGAATGGATCAATGATTAAGCATGATGCGCTAGGGATAACTTTCTTTAGTGTTGATATTTTCAAAGACATGGTTGCTTATTGATATGCTTGAGTATTGAAATCTTCATGTCAAAACTAGACTATTGCTTTGAACCACATAAAAGTCAAAATGTCCATGCTACAAAAGAAAAGAATATGTTTTGAACATGTTAGGCAACATTCCACATCAAAAATTATGTTTTTATCATTTACCTACTCGAGGACGAGTAGGAACTAAGCTTGGGGATGCTGATATGTCTCCAACGTATCTATAATTTTTGCTTGTTCCATGCTATTATATTATCATTCTTGGATGTTTTACAATCATTTTATAGCAACTTTATATCATATTTTGGGACTAATCTATTGACATAGTGCCTAGTGCCAGTTGATGTTTTCTTGCTTGCTTTTTAATTCGTAGAAAATCAGTACCAAATGGAGTCCAAACGCAGCGAAACTTCTTGGAGATTTTTTTGGACCACAAGACATCCAGTGGGCCAAAGAAGTACCAGAGGGAGGCTCTAAGGGGAGCACAACCCACCAGGGCGCGCCTGGGGGCCTAGGCGCACCCAGGTGGGTTGTGCCCACCTCGGTGACCACCCGCACCGCCTCTTCGCCCTATAAATTACCAAATATTCCAGAAACCCTAAGGGAGTCGACGAAACACAATTCCAGCCACTACAAGTTCTAGAACCACGAGATCCAATCTAGACACCATCACGGAGGGGTTCATCATCCTCATTGGTGCCTCTCCCATGATGCGTGAGTAGTTCATCATAGACCTACAGGTCCGTAGGAAGTAGCTAGATGGCTTCCTCTCTCTATTTTGATTCTCTATACAATGGTCTCTTGGACATCTACTTGATGTAACTCTTTTTACAGTGTCTTTGTTGGGATCCGATGAACTTTGAGTTTATGATCAGATCTATATCCATGAATATTATTTGAGTCTTCTTTTGATCTCTTATATGCATGATTTTTTATAGCCTCGTATTTCTTCAAATCTTTGATTTAGTTTGGCCAACTAGATCGATTTTTCTTGCCATGGGAAGAGGTGCTTTGTGGTGGGTTCGACTGTGCGGTGTTCTTTCCTAGTGATAGAAGGGGCAACAAGACACGCATGTATCGTTGCTATTAAGGATAAAAAGATGGCGGCTATTCCTACATGAATAGATCTCGTCTACATCATGTCATTATTCTTATTGGATTACTCCGTTTCTTCATGAACTTAATACACTAGATGCATGCTGGATAGCGGTCGATGTGTGGAGTAATAGTAGTAGATGCAGGCAGAAGTTGGCCTACTAATCTTGGACATGATGCCTATATATTGATTATTGCCTTGGATATCGTCATAACTATTCAATTTTCTATCAATTGCCCAATAGTAATTTGTTTACCCACCATATGCTATTTCTTGAGAGAAGCCACTAGTGAAATCTACGGCCCCCGGGTCTATTCTTTATCATATTTGCTTTGAGATCTATTGTTATTTGCTTTTATTTTTAGATCTATTATTCCAAAAACCTGAAAATACCTTGCTGCACTTTTTATTTGCATATTTTATTTCACATTTTATCAAGATCTATTTATCCAATCTACACAGTTTTTTATCGTGTCAACTTGACAATCTCAGGCACCGTTACCCGAAAAAGGGATTGACAACCCCTTATAAGCGCCGGGTTGCAAGTATTTGTTCTTTGTGTGCAGGTACCGTTTACATATTGTTGCTTGGTTCTCCTACAGGATTGATACCTTGGTTTCATGTAACATCCAAAACTTCTAAATTTTGGAATGTTATAATAAATAAATAGTTTTGGTTGATTGCTTGATTGTTGTGTGATTGATTGACTGAAAGTGAGTGAAATTTGAAACTTTTGAAAGTTAAATGAGAGGGAATAAAAGGACTTTCCCGAACTTTCATTTTGCATTTATGATCTCCATGAATTCCAATTCTTTTCACCACAAAACCCTGGAGAGAAGATGACATGACTTCTTCTAATTAAATAAATGAAAAGGGTTTCGAAAAGATTTGAATTTTATTTGAAAATATTTTCCAATTCAGAAACTTTAAGCAACTCAATGATTTTCATGAGAGAAGATAAAATGACTTCTTCAAAACATATGAAATATGAGTTGGAAGTTTAAAAGAATTCAAATTTAAAGTCCCTTTGAAATTATTTTCAATTTGAAGTTATTTGGGTTTTATTCAAATTATTTTTCTCCAAAAATAAAGTATATGGAAATTAGGGTAAAATGATTCCCTACATTAGAAAAATGGAGAGAAATAAATTTGAAATCATTTTGATATTTTTAAAATGTTTTTATTGGGTTTTATTGCAACAATAGCACTGTTTTCTTTATTTAAATTTTTGTGGATTTTATTTGATGCTAGAAAAATGTTCATGTTGTAGAAAATCGTTTTCTGAAAATCTTGATATATAGTATGTGAGGGAGTCCTGGATTAGGGGGTGTCCGGATAGCCGAACTATCATCTTTGGCCGGACTCCTAGACTATGAAGATACAAGATTGAAGACTTCGTCTCGTGTGCGGATAGGACTTTCCTTGGCGTGGAAGGCAAGCTTGGCGATACGGATATGTAGATTTCCTACCATTGTAACCGACTCTGTGTAACCCTAACCCTATTCGGTGTCTATATAAACCGAAGGGTTTTAGTCCGTAGGACGAACAACAATCATACCATAGGCTAGCTTCTAGGGTTTAGCCTCTCTAATCTCGTGGTAAATCTACTCTTATACTACCCATATCATCAATATTAATCAAGAAGGAGTAGGGTATTACCTTCATCGAGAGGGCCCGAACCTGGGTAAAAACATCATGTCCCTTGTCTCCTGTTACCATCCGCCTAGACGCATAGTTCGGGACCCCCTACCCGAGATCCGCTGGTTTTGACACCGACATTGGTGCTTTCATTAAGAGTTCCTCTGTGTTGTCACCTATAGGCCCGATGGCTCCTTCAATCATCAGTAACGACGCAGTCCAGGGTGAGACTTTTCTCCCCGGACAGATCTTCGTATTCGGTGGCTTTGCGCTGCGGGCCAATTCGCTAGGCCATCTGGAGCAGATTGAAAGCTACGCCCGCCATCGTGTCAGATTTGGAAGCTCGAACTATACGGCCGATGTCCGCCAGAGATTTGATCTTCGACGGATTCGAACCACAGCCGAAAAGTCGCCGCCTTGTCTCGATGGGTACGATCTAGCTCGCTACCAACAGCCGGAGGCCGCATCAAGATCCGGCTCCAACCTAATCCGAGTCGGTTTACCGATCGAGGACGGTTGGTTGGACACCGCCTCGGGGCTGAAATCTCCATGGCGATTGAGCGAACACCATCCCCGTCCTGCGGCTCGTGACTCCTGTGTGCTGGACTCCTTCGGACTCCGAACCTCCGCGCCTCTAACGATCGAATCCGATCAAGGCGTCGATTATGGAGTTCACCGCCACGGACATCTTTTCAAAGCACTCGCCCTTTGGCGATATCCTGAACTCATTAAAGTCTCTCTCTTTGTCGTGGGAGCCTGGCGAACTATGGTCGGGAAGGTTGGGATTCGGACGACGAAGAAATTCAACGCCCACCCACCACCCACTTTGTAGCCACTGCCAATGATTTAACCGACATGCTCGACTTCGACCAAGACATCGACAGATGGACGACGGTGCGGAGGCGATCAAGAGCCGGCTACCACGGGGCACCGGAAGGCCACCTCGTCATATGACATATACATGGTGGACATCCCAAAAGATGGGAATGGCGATGGAACGGCGGAGGATGACCCTCCAAGAAACAACCCAAGCGCCGACGCCGGGCGCCGCTCTAAATCCCGCCACAAGACAACGGCGATTCCGCACGGGAGATAATAACACCCCAGAAAGTGCCGAAGACAACCCTCTCCAGCAGGATTCAGCACAGGAGGAGGGAGAAGCCAGCCCTCATGATAGAGCGGCAGAGAGGGAGGTGGAGGACGATAATTATATGCCTCCCTCCGAAGATGAGGCAAGCATCGACGACGGCATTTAATTTGTCGTGGCTCGAGGATCCCGCCAACAAGAGCTGCTTTCAAACGCAGGCTTATGGCCACGGCAAGCAGCCTCAAGAAAAGCAGCAGCGACTTAGAGCTGACCAAGACTTGCTAGTCGACAGATGGATCAAGTCCTTGCGGCCAAGAGTATGAACTCAACGCCCCTCCAAGAGATACCCAAAACGCAGGCCGCTACCCCAATTAGAGGAAGCAGCACCCAAACCTACATCACCAACAAGATGATGCGGCCGACCGCCACCCGTGGTCAGCGACAGAGAGGCCTCTAGACCCTCCATTCAAGCCGCACCCGGCGCCACTCGACCAAGGCACGGGAAACGCGCTGCACTGCGAGACATATTGGAGGACAAGGCAAGGCAAACAAGATCGATCTACGGATCGGCGTGGGCGCCCACGACACATGATTATAACCGCCACGCCGGATACAAGAACTCCGCCGGGCCGAACACAATAGACAAAGCTCATTTGAGCTGCGCCGTGATATAGCCCAATATAGAGGCGCCAAGACACCCACTATGCTTCACGACGAAGTGATGGATCATCAAATCCCCGAGGGTTTCAAACCCGTAAACATCGAATCATACGATGGCACAACAGATCCTACGGTTTGGATTGAGGACTACCTCCTCCATATCCACATGGCCCGCGGTGATGATCTACACGCCATCAAATACCTCCCACTCAAGCTTAAAGGACCAGCTCGGCATTGGCTTGACAGCAGAATCAATTGGTCGTTGGGAGGACCTGGAAGCCGCATTCCTTGATAATTTCCAGGGCACATATGTGCGACCACCAGACGCCGATGACCTCAGCCACATAATTCAGCAGCCGGAAGAATCGCCGGACAATTCTGGACACGGTTCCTAACCAAGAAAAATCAAATCCTTGACTGTCCGGATGCAGAGGCCCTTGCAGCCTTCAAACATAACATCCGCGACGAGTGGCTTGCCCGTCACCTAGGACAGGAAAAACCGAAATCCATGGCAGCCCTCACAACGCTCATGACCCGCTTTTGCACGGGAGAGGACAGCTGGCTAGCTCGTAGTAACAACTTGACCAAAAACCCTGGTAGTTCGAATACCAAGGACAGCAATGGCAGGTCGCGTCGCAACAAGAACAAGCGCCGCATTAACAGCGATAATGCTGAAGATATGGCAGTCAATGCCAGATTCAGAGGCTCTAAACCCGGTCAGTGGAAAAAGCCATTCAAAAGAAATACTCAGGGCCCGTCCAATCTGGACCGAATACTCGATCGCTCGTGCCAAATACATGGCACCCCCAAAAAACCAGCCAACCACACCAACATGGATTGTTGGGTCTTCAAACAATGAGGCAAGTTAAATGCGAACTCAATGACAAGGGGATGCATAGCGATGACGAGGAGGAGCCCGGCCGCCAAACAATAGAGGATGAAGGTTTCCCCCACAAGTGCGGACGGTGAACATGATATACGCAACCCATATACCCAAAAGGGAGCGGAAGCGTGCGCTAAAGGGACGATATGCGATGGAGCCAGTCGCCCCAAAGTTCAACCCATGGTCCTCCTGCCCGATCACCTTTGATCGAAGGACCACCCACTAGCATCCGCTTGTGGCGGATTCACCGCATTGGTTCTTGACCCAATCATTGACGGATTTCACCTCACTAGAGTCCCGATGGACGGCGGTAGCAACTGAACCTGCTCTATCAGGATACAGGTGCAAAATGGGCATAGACCCTCGAGGATTAAACCCACAAAGACGACCTTTAATGGCGCTGCATCGGGTGTAGAGGCCAATTGTACAGGCTCAGTTACACTCGAAGTGGTCTTGGATCCCGGATAACTTCGAAGCGAAGAGTTAATCTTCGACATAGTCCCGTTCAGCGGCTATCACGCCTCGCTTGGACGAACCGCATTTGCAAAGTTCAATGCGGTGCCGCACTACGCATACCTCAAGCTCAAGATGCCAGGCCCTCGAGGAGTAATCACGGTCAATGGAAACACCGAACGCTCTCTCCGAACGGAGGAGCATACGGCGGCCCTCGCGGCGGAGGTGCAAGGCAGCCTCTCACAGCAATTCTCGAGTCCGGCCACTAAACGTCCGGACACTGTCAAGCGCGCCCGGAGTAACCTACAACAAGACCGCCTGGCACGATCCAAGCACGCGTAGCAATCCGGCCCCAACCCCAGCCCTCGCGAAATTGCGAAGCCAAAGATTACTACAGCGTACATAACTACGCCTGGAGATACCATGGGCACAAGGGAGGGGCACGACCACGGCACACCTGCACGGCTCAACCGCACTGTGGGCTCCGATTGTGTCATTTTTTCCTTTTTCTTTTTCTTACTTTCAGGACTCCGTTTTCCGAAGCCCCGACCGCACTAGAATTGCCGAACTCACGATGCAACAGCTGTGGAAGCGTAGTTACGCCGAGTGTCCGGTGGTCTCTACTACGAGCACTATACCTGTTTTACATACCATCCCACAGCTTACCCTCGGAGGGGGACATGTTAAATAGTCCCATCCCTTGCTTATCGCAATATTTGTATCGCTCGCTTTCATTGCGTACCTTTTGAATAAACAATACATAGCTTTTGCCTATTATTGCACTCCTTTCTTTATCTATATATATGTTCATTTCATGACATGTTGCACCCGTACACTTTGGTACGGCCAATACACCAAAGGGCTTAAGTACCCCAAAAATATGGTGTGATAAGTCTGAACACTTTCACAAGTGCGGCACCCCGAACTTATAGCATTATATGCATCGGCTCCGAATCATGTCTTGGGTAAATAGTTGGGTTTGCCCGGCTCCCATGTTTTGGTACCTTACGTCCCGTTATATCGGCTAAGGTAGCGCTGGGAGAACCACTGCGATTGTGCCCCTGTTGAGCTGGGTTGAGCACCTCAGTGGAGAAAGCTAAAACTGACCGCCATGATTGGGCGAGAGCCGGTCGCTGTTCGAGAGGTTTTTTCGGGTCCCTAAAGACTTACGCCGCTTAAGCGAGGAGTCGGCATTGTCCGGCCAAGGCGTGGATAGCGCCCCGAACTCGGTCTTCCGAATACTAGGGGCTTCGCCGAAATTTAAAATTATAGAATTCTATGGCTAAGTGAGAGTGTTCAAGCACTATAAGTCCGGTTGCCTTGTTTGTTGCGTTGAGCGCCTCCCTCAGAGGACCCAAGAATGGGAACAAGAGCGCTCAAGTTTATCCCGAACACCCCTTTTCGTGGCATGGGGGCTGAAGCCAACGACTTGCCATCTCTCAAATTTGATAAACGGCCACACAGAAGGTAATATTTTAAATTCACAAGCGTTGCTTAGCGCATATGAACAAGTTTTCAGCGTACAGGATAAAAAATGCGAGTCTATTCAAAAATTACATCTCTGGAGCATTCACCCGCTATAAGGCGGGCAGCCTTCAGGACGCCCTCATAGTACATTTCGGGCTTGCGATGCTCCTTGCCCTTCGGTGGCCCGTTCCTCACAAGCTTCTCCGCATCCAGCTTGCCCCAGTGCACTTTAGCACGGGCAAGGGGCCGACAGGCACCTTCAATGCAGAGCAAGCGCTTGATGACTTCAATCCACGGACAAAGGCCCACCACCACGTGCACTAGCCCGAAGTAGCTCCCAGGCATGGCTTCCAATGGCCACAGCCGAACTATGAGGCCCTTCATGGCCTGTTCGGCGACCTTGTGGAGCTCGACCAGCTGCTTCAGCTGGTCGCTTAGGGGCACCGGACGTTCGGCCTCAGCATACTGAGACCAGAACACCTTCTCCGTCGAGCTCCCCTCCTTGGCGCGGTAGAATGCGGCAGTATCAGACACACTACAGGGCAGATCTGCGAATGCTCCTGGAGAACTCCGGATTCGGGTAAGTAATAGGTAATTCACTTTCACATGCTTGCTTTGCATAAAGAATGCCTTACCCGCCGCTATCTTCTTTAATGATTCAATCTCTTGGAGGGCTTTTTGGGCTTCGGCCTTAGCGGCTTTGGCACTCTAAAGAGCCGAGGCGAGCTCGGACTCTCGAGTCTTGAGTCGCGCTCCAAACTCTCGTGTTTTTCCACGAGAGCCTGGAGCTCTTGCCGCACCTCCGCCACCCGCGCCTCCTGCTTCTCTCGCTCGGTGCGCTCCACGGCCGCTTTGCTTTCGGCCGCGGACACCGCTTCCTTCAGGGTCGCCACCTCGTTCGTGGCCCCTACAATACCCACGTTACTCCTGTCATTTTTGCAACCAAATCCTTTCTATAAGGTATTTCTTTAATAAGGTATTACTTACCTTCCTTGTCCTCGAGCTGCTTCTTGGCAAGGCCGAGCTCGTTCTCGGACCGCTCGAGGCTCGGGTTCAATGCATTGACCTCCGCATGATCGGTCAAGGCAGAGGTCGACAACGCAGCCTGCATTCCCATATTGACATATTTATGTTAGACTCCTGCGTATATCTTTTTAGATCCTCAGTCCGTCTTTTCTTTCCGAACACCGAACTAAGCATCAGGGCTACTGTCTATGCGGTAATATTTTTACATATTCGAAACTTACCTCAAAGCCTATTAGAAGGCTGGTACAGGCTTCAGTCAGCCCACTCTTGGCGGACTGAACTTTCTGGATCACCACACTCATAACATTGCGGTGCTCCTCGTCGATGGAGGCGCCTTTAAGCGCCTCCAGCAAGCTATCCAGTGCCTCCGGATGGACGGAGGTCACCGGCGTCGTAGTCTTACCCTTCTTACGAATAGGCCGCTTGCCGGACTTCGGAACCACTGAAGGTTTCGGTACGGAGTCCGTCACAGGGCCAGACTTAGAGCCCTCTGGGGTCTCGCCCCCTTCGCGCCCGGAGTCTGGGAGGTCGCCTTGCGGCGCCTCCGGGACCACCACCTCCTGGCTGGGCCCCTTTTGGGACTCCACCACAGTGTCGTCGGCGACACGGGGAGAGGAGGCGGTCGGAAGTGAAGTACTATTCACATCCGACGAGCCCAGGGAGCCGCTCGACAAAGCGGCAAGCTCGTCCTTGGGCGGGCTACATGGTCATATTCGTCGTTAGAAGACACTATGCGACAAATAAAAAGTCATGAACTATTCCGGAGTTCGGACACTTACGATCTCGCCAGGGGCTTGGCCCTTGGTGGCCACTCCTCCTCGTCGTTGTCGGCATTGGTGGAGAAGTCCGGAGGAAGGGTCCTTCCTTTCTTGGACCCTCCGGCCTCCCCAGTCGGGCGGCCTTCCTTTTCTTCTCTCCCCCCGCTGGGGGAGAGGCTTCTTTCTCCTCCTCCTCGTCCTCGGAGGAGGATTCCGCCTCGGAGTCGTCGAACCATGAGTCCAACAACACCTGGCGTCGGGCACTCCTTCGAGTCCCCATGGCCTTCTTCTCCGGCACCACATGAGGTGCCGGAGCCAGCAGCCCCGTCAATCGGGCGTCCGCTGGGTCTTCTGGCAAGGGGGCCAGACAGTTAATCTGTCCGGACATCTTCAGCCAGTCATGTCAAAGGTTAGGGAGTTTTAGATCCCGCATAGAGTCAAACTATGAAAAAAGAGTCCCATAAAGGGTAAAATAAGTTACCTCGCTGGCTTGACGCTGCGAGCTGAATCCGCGATCTTTGGTAGCGGATGTGGGAGCCTCGGCGCCCTTGAACAACACCTTCCAGGCATCTTCGTACGTAGTGTTGAAGAGCCTTTTCAGAGTTGGGTGTTGTGCCGGATCAAACTCCCACAATTTGAAGGCCCGTTGAGGGAGTCCTGGACTAGGGGGTGTCCGGATAGCCGAACTATCATCACGGCCGGACTCCAAGACTATGAAGATACAAGATTGAAGACTTCGTCTCGTGTCCGGATGGGACTTTCCTTGGTGTGGAAGGCAAGCTTGGCGATACGGATATGTAGATCTCCTACCATTGTAACCAACTCTGTGTAACCCTAACCTATCCGGTGTATATATAAACCGGAGGGTTTTAGTCCGTAGGACAAACAACAATCATACCATAGGCTAGCTTCTAGGGTTTAGCCTCCTTGATCTCGTGGTAGATCTACTCTTGTACTACCGATATCATTAATATTAATCAAGCAGGAGTAGGGTATTACCTCCATCGAGAGGGCCCGAACATCGGTAAAACATCGTGTCCCTTATCTTCCGTTACCATCCACCTAGACGCACAGTTCGGGACCCCCTACCCGAGATCCGCGGTTTTGACACCGACATTGGTGCTTTCATTGAGAGTTCCTCCGTGTCGCCACCGATAGGCCCGATGGATCCTTCGATCATCGACAACGACGCGGTCCAGGTGAGACTTTTCTCCCGGACAGATCTTCGTGTTCGGGCGGCTTCGCTGCGGGCCAATTAAGCAGCCATCCGGAGCAGATCGAAAGCTACGCCCCTGGCCATCAGGTCAGATTTGGAAGTTTGAACTATACGGCCGATATCCGCGGAGACTTGATCTTCGACGGATTCGAGCCGCAGCCAGGCGTGCCGCACTGTCTCGATGGGCATGATCTAGCTCTGCAGCCGAACAGTGCCCTGGAGGCCGCACCTGTATCCGCTCCGACCCTTAATCCCGAGCCGGATTCCCCGATCGAGGACGAGTGGTTGGACACCGCCTCGGGGGCTACAATCTCTATGGCCATCGAGCCGAACTCCATCCTGTCGCTGCGAAGACCTCGACTCCAGGGTGCCGGACTCCTCTCCGGATTCCGAACCCTCCGCGCCCCTGCCAATCGAATCCGATTGGGCGCCCGTTATGGAGTTCACTGCCGCGGACATATTTCAGCACTCGCCCTTTAGCGACATTCTGAATTCGCTAAAGTATCTCTCTTTATCTAGAGAGCCCTGGCCGGACTGCGGACAGGAAGGTTGGGATACGGATGACGAAATTCAACGCCCACCCACCACCCACTTTGTAGCCACTATCGATGATTTAACCAACATGCTCGACTTCGACTCCGAAGACGTCGACGGTATAGACGACGACGCCGGAGACGACCAAGACCCAGTGCCTACAGGGCACTGGAAGGCCACCTCGTCATATGACATATACATGGGGGACATCCCAAAAGATGGGAACGGTGATGGAACAACGGAGGATGACCCCTCCAAGAAACAGCCGAAGCCCAACGTCAGCGGCGCCGCTCTAAATCCCGCCACAATAAAAACGGTGATTCCGGCACGGGAGATAATAACACCCGGACAAGGTCTTGAAGAGAACCCTCCAGCAGGACTCAGGCAGGAGGAGGGAGAAGCAAGTCCGCACGACAGTGCGGCAAAAAGAGAGGTCGAGGACGATAATTATGCGCCTCCCTCTGAAGATGAGGCAAGCCTCGACGATTTATTTAATTTGTCGTGGCCCGAGGATCCCGCCAACAGAGGCGTTTCAAGCGGGCTTATAGCCACGACATGCAGCCTCAAGAAAAGCAACAACAGCTTATAGCTGATCAAGACCTGCTAGGCGACAGATGGATCAAGTCCTTGCAGCCAAGAGTATGAACTCGAACGCCCCTCCAAAAGCTACCCCAAACGCAGGCCGTTGCCTCGACTAGAGGAGGAAGCACCCAAGTCACCAACAAGACGACATGGCAGATCCGGCCACCCTGCGGGTCAGCGGCAGAGAAGCCTCTCGGCCCTCCGCTCAAGGCACACCCCGACGCCACTCAAAAGTACCAAGGCACGGGAAAACGCGCCGGACTTGCGAGATATATTGGAGGATAAGGCAAAACATACAAGATCGATCTACGGATCGCGTGGGCGCCCAACGACGCGGGATGATTACCGTCGCGCCGGATACAGCAAACCCGGACGGGTCGAACACTAGACAAAGCTCATATGAGCTACGTCGTGATATAGCCCAATACAGAGGCGTCGCACACCCACTATGCTTTACAGATGAAGTAATGGATCATCAAATCCCCGAGGGCTTCAAACCCGTAAACATCGAATCATACGATGGTACCACAAATCCTGCGGTCTGGATCGAGGACTATCTCCTCCATATCCACATGGCCCGCGGTGATGATCTACATGCCATCAAATACCTCCCACTCAAGCTTAAAGGACCAGCTCGGCATTGGCTCAACAGCTTGCCAGCAGAATCAATTGGTTGTTGGGAGGACCTGGAAGCCGCATTCCTTGCTAACTTCCAGGGCACATATGTGCGACCGCCAGACGCCGACGACCTTAGCCACATAATTCAGCAGCCAGAAGAATCGGCCAGACAATTCTGGACACGACTCCTCACAAAGAAAAATCAAATTGTTGACTGTCCGGATGCAGAGGCCCTTGCAGCCTTCAAACATAACATCCGTGACGAGTGGCTTGCCCGGCACCTAGGACAGGAAAAGCCGAAATCCATGGCAGCCCTCACAACACTCATGACCCGCATTTGTGCGGGAGAGGATAGCTGGCTTGCTAGAAGCAACAACTTGGCCAAACACCCTGATAGTTCGGATACAAAGGAAAGCAATGGCAGGTCACGTCGCAACAAGAACAAGCGCCGCATTAACAGCAATAATACTGAAGATACGGCCGTCAATGCCGGATTCAGAGGCTCTAAACCCGGTCAGCGGAAGAAGCCGTTCAAAAGAAATACCCAGGGCCCGTCCAACTTGGACCGAATACTCGATCGCTTGTGCCAGATACATGGCACCCCCGAAAAACCAGCCAATCACACCAACAGGATTGTTGGGTGTTCAAGCAAGGTGCAAGTTAAGTGCCGAACTCAATGACAAGAGGTTGCATAGCGATGACGAGGAAGAGCCCCGGCCGCCGAACAATAGAGGACAGAAGGGTTTTCCTACACAAGTGCGGACGGTGAACATGATATACGCAACCCACATACCCAAAAGGGAGCGGAAGAGTGCACTAAGGGACGTATATGCGATGGAGCCAGTCGCCCCGAAGTTCAACCCATGGTCTTCCTGCCCGATCACCTTCAATCGAAGGGACCACCCCACTAGCATCCGTCACGGCGGCTTCGCCGCATTGCTTCTTGACCCAATTATCGACGGATTTCACCTCACCAGAGTCCTAATGGACGGCGGTAGCAGCCTGAACCTGCTTTATCAGGATACAAAGGCGCAAAATGGGCATAGACCCCTGAAGGATTAAACCTACAAAGACGACCTTTAAAGGCGTCATACCGGGTGTAGAGGCCAGTTGTACGGGCTAAGTTACACTCGATGTGGTCTTCGGATCCCCGGATAACTTCTGAAGCGAAGAGTTAATCTTCGACATCGTCCCATTCCGCAGCGGCTATCATGCACTACTCGGACGAACCGCATTTGCAAAGTTCAATGCGGTGCCGCACTACGCATACCTCAAGCTCAAGATGCCAGCCCTCGAGGAGTAATCACGGTCAATGGAAACACCGAACGCTCTCTCCGAACGGAGGAGCACACGGCTGACCCTCGCGGGCGGAGGTACAAAGCAGCCTCTCACAGCAATTCTTGAGTCCGACCACTAAGCGTCCGGACAACATCCAGCGCCCGAGTAACCTACAACAAGACCGCTGGCATGATTCAAGCACGCCAGCGTAGCAATCCGCCCCAACCCCCGCCCTCGCGAAATTGCGAAGCTAGTATTACGCGTACATAATTACGCTCTGGAGATACCATGGGCATATGGGGAGGGGCAAGACCACGGCACGCCAAGAATGCGGCTCGACCGCACCAGGGGCTCCCGATTGTGTCATTCTTTTCCCTTTTTTCTTTTTCTTCCTTTTTCTTACTTTCAGGACTCCGTCTTTGAGAAGTCCTGTCCGACACTTGAATCGCCGAACTCACGATGCAACAGCCAGGGAAGCAGAAAGCCACGTCAAGTGTTCAGGTGGTCTCTATTACGAGCATTGTACCTTTTTTACATACCATCTCGCAGCTTACCCCTGGAGGGGGACATGTTAGATAGTCCCATCCCTTGCTTATCGCACTATTTGTATCATTCTGCTTTCATTGCAGTACCTTTTTGAATAAACAATACATAGCTTTTGCTTATTATTGCTTTACTTCCTTTATCTATACATATGTTCATTTCACGACATGTTGCAACCGTACACTTTGGTACGGCCAATACACCAGGGGTTTAAGTATCCCAAAATTATGGTGTGATAAGTCCGAACACTTTCACAAGTGTGGCACCCCGAACTTATGGCATTATATGAATCGGCTCCAAATCATGTCTTGGGTCAATAGTTGGGTTTGCCCGGCTCCCGTGTTTTGGTACCTTACGTTCCGCTATATCGGCTAAGGTAGCACCGGAGAACCATCGCGATTGTGCCCCAGCTTAAGCCGGGCCGAGCACCTCGGTGGAGAAAGCTAAAACTGACCGTCATGATAGGGCGAGAGCGGTCGCTGTTCAAGAGGTTTTTCGGGTCCCTAAAGACTTACGCCGCTTAGAGCGAGGAACCGGAATTGTCCGGCCAAGGCGTGGATAGCGCCCGAACTCGGTCTTCGAATACTAGGGGCTTCACGAAATTTAAAATTATAGAATTCTATGGCTAAGAGAGAGTGTTCAAGCATTATAAGTCCGGTTTCCTTGTTCGTTGTGTTGAGCGCCTCCCTAGATGGACCCAAGAATGGGAACAAGAGTGCTCAAGTTTATCCCGAACACTCCAGCACCCGTGGCATGGGGGCTGAAGCCAACGACTTGCCATCTCTCAAATTTGATAAACGGCCGCACAGAAGGCAATATTTTAAATTAACAAGCGTTGCTTAGCGCATATGAACAAGTTTTCAGCATACAGGATAACAAATGCGAGCCTATTCAAAAATTACATCTTTGGAGCACTCATCCACTATTCGGCGGGCACCCTTGAGAGGCCCTCATAGTACATTTCGGGGTGCGATGCTCATGGCCCTTGGTGGCCCGTCCGTCACAAGTTTCTCCGCATCCAGCTTGCCCGGTGCACTTTAGCACGGGCAAGGGCCCGACGGACACCTTCAATGCAGACGGAGCGCTTGATGACTTCAATCCGTGGACAAAGGCCCACCACCACCGCACCAAGCCAAGTAGCTCCTGTGCATGGCTTCCAATGGCCACAGCCCGGCGCTACAAGGCCATTCATGGCCTGTTCGGCGACCTTGTGGAGCTCGACCAGCTGCTTCACCGGTCGCTTAGGGGCACCGGATGTCCGCCTCAGATACATCGAGACCGTAACACCTTTTCCGTCGAGCTCCCCTCCTTGGCGTGGTAGAATGGCTGACATCGGGCCACTGGGGCAAATCTGCGAACGCTCCTGGAGAGCTCCGAATCTGGGTAAGTAATAGGTAATTCACTTTCACATGCTTGCTTTGCATAAAGAATGCCTTACCCGCCGCTATCTTCTTTAATGATTCAATTTCTTGGAGGGATTTTTGGGCCTCGGCCTTAGCAGCTTTGGCACTCTCAAGAGCCGAGGCAAGCTCGGACTCTCGAGTCTTCGAGTCACGCTCCAAACTCACGTGTTTTTTCACGAGAGCTTGGAGCTCTTTCTGTACCTTGGCCAGCTGCCCCTCCCCCTTCTCTCGCTCGGTGCGTTCCGCAGCCGCTTTGTTTTCGGCCACGGACACCGCTTCCTTCAGGGTCGCCACCTCGTTCGTGGCCCCTGTAGTACCCAAGTTATTCCTCTTATTTTTTGCAACCAAAACCTTTTCTATAAGGCATTTCTTTAATAAGGTATTACTTACCTTCCTTGTCCTCGAGCTGCTTCTTGGCTTGTCCGAGCTCGTTCTCGGACCGCTCGAGGTTCTGCTTCAATGCATTGACCTCCGCAGTCAGTGCGGCAGAGGTCAGCAGTGCAGCCTGCATTCCCATATTGACATACTTATGTTAGACTCCTGCGTATATCTTTTTAGATCCTTAGTCCGGCTTTTCTTTCCGAACACCGAACTAAGCATCAGGGGCTACTGTCTATGCGGTAATATTTTTACATATTCTAAACTTACCTCAAAGCCTGTTAGAAGGCTGGTACAAGCTTGGTCGATCCGCTCTTGGATCGAATGGCCCGTATCCAGATCACCACACTCATAATAGTGCGGTGCTCCTCCACGATGGAGGCGCTGTTAAGCGCCTCCAGTAAGCTATCCGGTGTCTTCGGTTGGACGGAGGACACCGTCGTCTTACCCTTCTTGTGAAGGATCCGCTGGCCGGACTTCGGAACCGCTGATGGTTCCGGCATGGAGTCCGGACGAGGGTCGGGCTTAGAGCCCCTGGGGGTCTTGCCCCCCACGCGCCTGGAGTCCGGGAGGTTGCCTTGTGGCTCCTCCTGCGCCACCTCCTCTTGACCAAGCCCCCCTTGGGGCACCACCTCGGTGTCGTCCGCAGCGTGGGGCGAGGAGGCGGTCAGAAGCGAAGTACTCTCCATTTCCGACGAGCCCAGGGACGCGCTCGATGAATCTGCGAACTCGCCCTTGGGCGGGCTGCATGATTGTTCGGCATTAGAGAACACAATGCAATGATTAAAAGTCGTGGGTATCCGGACACTTATGATCTCGCCAGGGGCTTGGCCCTTGTTGGCCAATCCTCTTCGTCGTCGTCGACGTTGGTGGAGAAGTCCGGAGGAAGGGTTCTTCCCTTCTTGGACCCTCCGGCCTCCCAGTTGGGGCGGCCTTCCTTTTCTTCTCCTCCCCCGCTGGGGGAGGAGCTTCTTCTTCTTCCTCCTCGTCCTCAGGAGAAGATTCTGCATCAGAATCTGACAGCACCTGGCGTCGGGAGCTCCTTCGAGTTCCCGTGGCCTTCTTCTCCAGCACCACATGGGGTGCCGGAGCCAGCAGCCCCGTCAATCGGGCGTCCTCCGGGTCTTCCGGCAAAGGAGCCGGACAGTTAATCTGTCCGGACGTCTTCAGCCAGTCCTGTCAAAGATTAGGGAATTTTTAGATCCCACATAGAGTCAATCTATGAAAAAAGAGTCCCTTAAAGGGTAAAATAACTTACCTCGCCGGCTTGACGCCGCGAGCTGTATCCGCGATCTTTGTTAGCGGATGCTGGGGCTTCGGCGCCCTTGAACAGCACCTTCCAGGCGTCTTCGTACGTAGTGTCGAAGAGCCGGCTCAAGGTTCGGTGCTGTGCTAGATCGAACTCCCACAAATTGAAGGCCCGTTGTTGGCAGGGGAGAATCCGGCGGATGAGCATCACCTGGATTACATCGACAAGCCTAAGATTCTTGTCCATCAGGTTTCGGACACATGTTTGAAGTCCGGATAGCTCTTCCGAATTCCCCCACGTCAGGCCCGTCTCTTTCCATGACGAGAGCCGTGTGGGGAAGCCAGATCTAAATTCGGGGGCCGCCACCCATTTGGGGTCGCGTGGCTCGGTGATGTAGAACCACCCGATTGCCACCTTTATTGTCTCCAAGGCGCCCTCGAGCCATGGGACTTTGGCCATCTTGCCAACCATGGCGCCTCCACTCCGCTTGACGGCCGCCCACTACCTTCGGCCGGACGTTGAAGATCTTCAGCCATAAGCCGAAGTGGGGCTGGATGCAGAGGAAGGCCTCGCACACAACGATAAACGCAGAGATGTTGAGGATGAAATTCGGGGCCAGGTCGTGGAAGTCCAGGCCGTAGTAGAACATGAGCCCCTGGACAAATGGGTGAAGTGGAAAACCTAGTCCGCGGAGGAAGTGGGTGAGAAACACCACCCTCTCATGGGGCCGGGGTTGGAATAAGCTGCCCCGCATCGAGGCAGCCTATCTTGGCGATGTCGCCGGACAAGTATCCGCCTCCCGCAATCTTGTGATGTGCCCCTCCGTGACGGAGGAGGCCATCCACCTGCCTCCCGCTCGACATGGTTAGAGAAGGTTGGCGTGGGATGTGCGGACTTGGGCTGGAGCTCGAGTCTTGTGAAATGGATAAGCAAAGGAGGAAGAAGGCGTAGGTGAAAAGGTGGATCCTTATCCCCTTATATGGACGGACGAAGCTATGCGTCCCCCACCAGCCTGGTAAAACTCGCTTATCTCCCAAATGCCATAATCAATGGCGCGGATGGGTTACCCACGTCCGTATTGATGAGAATCCCGGAATAAGGGGGGCACGATCTATGCTTTGATAAGACGTGCCAAGGAAACCGCCTCGCTGAACACGCTGAGGTGGAACAGTAAAAAAGATTCATATAAAGGCCTGGCCGTGGTGTGATGTCATGCCGCGGAATACGTCAGCAGATCTGTGCAAAAATTATTCTCTCTACAGTGTTATGTGGAACTTGTTTTGCAGAGCCAGACTCTATCCTGGTGTTCAAAACCTTCTATGAAGTATTCGGAGGAGGAACCCGCCTTGCAATGCCAAAGACAATATGCGCGCCGGACTCGTCGTCATTGAAGCCTGGTTCAGGGGCTACTGAGGGAGTCCTGGACTTGGGGGTGTCCGGATAGCCGAATTATCATCACGGCCGGACTCCAAGACTATGAAGATACAAGATTGAAGACTTCGTCCCGTGTCCAGATGGGACTTTCCTTGGCGTGGAAGGCAAGCTTGGCGATATGGATATGTAGATCTCCTACCATTGTAACCGACTCTGTGTAACCCTAACCTATCTGGTGTCTATATAAACCGAAGGGTTTTAGTCCGTAGGACGAACAACAATCATACCATAGGCTAGCTTCTAGGGTTTAGCCTCCTTGATCTCGTGGTAGATCTACTCTTGTACTACCCATATCATCAATATTAATCAAGCATGAGTAGGGTATTACCTCCATCGAGAGGGCCCGAACCTGGGTAAAAACATCGTGTCCCTTGTCTCCTGTTACCATCCGCCTAGACGCACAGTTCGGGACCCCCTACCCGAGATCCGCCGGTTTTGACACCGGCACCCGTTGTTGGCATGGGAGAATCCGGCGGATGAGCATCACCTGGATTACGTTGACAAGCCTGAGATTCTTGTCCACCAGGTTTCGGACGCAGGTTTGGAGTCCGGACAGCTCGTCCGAATCCCCCACGTCGGGCCCGTCTCTTTCCATGATGTGAGCAGCGTGGGGAAGCCAGATCGAATTCCGGGCCGCCACCCATTGAGAGTCGCGCGGCTCGGTGATGTAGAACCACCCCGATTGCCACCCCTTTATGGTCTCCACAAAGGAGCCCTCGAGCCATAGGACTTTGGCCATCTTGCCAACCATGGCGCCTCCGCACTCCGCTTGGTAGCCTCCCACTACCTTCGGCTTGACATTGAAGGTCTTTAGCCATAAGCCGAAGTGGGGCTGGATGCAGAGGAAGGCCTCGCACACGACGATAAATGCCGAGATGTTGAGGAGGAAGTTCGGGGCCAGATCGTGGAAATCCAGGCCGTAGTAGAACATGAGCCCCCGGACAAATGGGTGAAGTGGAAAACCTAGTCCGGGGAGGAAGTGGGTGAGGAACACCACCCTCTCATGGGGCACTGGGGTGGGAATGAGCTGCCCCTCGTCGGGGAGCCGGTCTGGCGATGTCGCTGGACAAGTATCCGCCTTCCGCAGCTTTGATGTGCCCCTCCGTGACGGAGGAGGCCATCCACTTACCTCCGCTCTGGACATAGTTGGAGAAGGTTGAGGTGGGATGTGCGGACTTGGGCGCTGGAGCTCGAGTCTTGGCGGAAATGGATGAGCAAAGGAGGAAGAAGGCGTAGGTGAAAAGGTGGATCCTTATCCCCTTATATGGACGGACGAAGCTATGCGTCCCCCGCCAGCCTGGTAAAACTCGCTTATCTCCCAAGCACCGTAATCAATGGTGCGGTTGGGTTACCCGCGTCCGTATTGATGAGAATCCCGGAATAATGGGGCATGATCTCCGCTTCGATAAGACGTGCCAAGGAAACCGCCTTGCTGAACGCGCTGAGGTGGAACAGTAAAAACGATTCGTATAAAGGCCTGGCCGTGGTGTGATGTCACGCCGCGGAATATGTCAGCAGATCTGTGCAAAGGTTATTCTCTCTACGGTGGTATGTGGAACTTGTTTTGCAGAGCCGGACACTATCCTTGTGTTCAAAAAATTCTATGAAGTATCCGGAGGAGGAACCCGCCTTGCAATGCCAAAGACAATATGCGCGCGGATTAAATGCGTCATTGAAGCCTGGTTCAGGGGCTCTTGAGGAGTCCTGGATTAGGGAGTGTCCGGATAGCCGAACTATCATCTTTGGCCGGACTCCTAGACTATGAAGATACAAGATTGAAGACTTCGTCCCGTGTCCGGATAGGAATTTCCTTGGCGTGGAAGGCAAGCTTGGCGATATGGATATGTAGATTTCCTACCATTGTAACCGACTCTGTGTAACCCTAACCCTATTCGGTGTCTATATAAACCAAAGGGTTTTAGTCCGTAGGACGAACAACAATCATACCATAGGCTAGCTTCTAGGGTTTAGCCTCTTTGATCTCGTGGTAGATCTACTCTTGTACTACCCATATCATCAATATTAATCAAGCAGGAGTAGGGTATTACCTCCATCGAGAGGGCCCGAACCTGGGTAAAAACATCGTGTCCCTTATCTCCTGTTACCATCCGCCTAGACGCACAGTTCGGGACCCCCTACCCGAGATCAGCCGGTTTTGACACCGACACTATGCCTATGAAAAATTTTAATTTATTCTTTTATTAATTTCCGTTTACCCCTTTTCCTTTTTTATAGAAAAAACTGTACAAGCGACCGACTGCTATCCCTCGCCAGCATGCGCAACATAGCGAGTAGGTCGAGCTATATATTTTTTTCGGTTGTCCTTCAATTTATTTATTTTCTGTTCAAGAAAAATATAGTTTTCTTTTCTAAATAAAAGGCAAAAAAAAAACTCTACGCACGCACACATGCGCGCACACTCGTAGGCCGGCCGAAGGCCCATGCAGCAGCGCTTCTTTTCTTTGTTTTCCTATCTCTTTCGTCTTCCTTTTTGTCTACGTTTAGTCCCACATTGCCTAGCCTTTGACCCACAAATCTCTTTTCCACCTATAAATATAGACCCATAGAGCCTCCAAAAATCATCTGATTTGGGTTAAATCAATATTTTGGTTTGACTAGATTCACTAAAGAAAAATAAATTTCTCCTCTCCGGCGGGACTTCTGGAAGTTGTCTCCTCTCTCCGAAATCGTCTTCTCTCCACATTATAAAGGCATCTTTTTCGTTTTTATCTTTTTATATCCCCGTAGTTTATTATTACTAGACTAGTACGGTAGAATAATTAGATTATCAATTAGTATCTGTATTTATACATTAGACCTAGAAATCTTTTAGCCCTACATATTTTTCTTTCGTAAAATAGCTTGGCCCCTGATTTTTCAAGTAGCAACTTTTTACTCGTTTATCCAAACTAGATGAAACCAACGCTTATAGTTTCGTCTTGTTTTCATCTATCCAGTGAACCTGTCACATCAACTTTTTGAAATTTTCAATTTTTGAAATTTGTTCAGATTCATATTCAAACTTCTTTTAATAATAACTTGAGTTTCTTAACTCCGATTGGGTTGATTCTTTTTGCAAATCGAAGCTCTTGACCTAAACTTTCTGATAAGACCAAATCCACCTAATTTTGGTACTGTTTGAAATTGTTTTCTGTTACAAGAGTTAATTGCTTGTTTTTGAAGTTTTCCAGTCTTTTCTTCGATTCTTTTGCATGATTGCTTTGTGTGGTTACTATTGCTTGCTTACGACAGATTGAATGGAGTGTGACGAGTAGAACTATCAGGAATTATGAGTGCAAAGAATCTTCATCAACAATAAAAGGCAAGTTCACACTTTGATCATATCCCTTTATTACCCAGTTTTATGCATTAGTTTCAACCCTCAAACACTGCATGAGTAGGATTTGATTAACATGTGGGTATTGGGAAGTAGTTGATGAGGTAGGAACGTATTGTCTTGCAATCAAACCCAGGGTATTATTGCGTTATGCTTGCACTACTTTGGTATGCTCGTAGACGTGGATTGTTATGTGAGATTCATGAAAGATGTGAGAGTTATATTAACTAAGGGAAACTTAAGGTGGCTACTTTCATACACATCTGGGTGGAATGGTTGGGGCACCCTGGAGCACCCAGTGGTTTGCTCAGGCATCTGGAGAACCCAGTGCTTGCCCAAGGGGATCCCGGAGTACCGGTGTGATCACCCTATGGAATGCCACCTAGGCTCAAAGGTATCATAAGATTATTCATGCTAGAAACTTTCGTGTGCAGCCGCAAACCATTATGGGCTCTGGCATAGCTAAGTATGTTGTGTGACCTCTTTCAGTGATAGGCTAGCAGATGTAGGGGGAAGTAGGTGGTACTGTCTACCAAGAGTAAAGAGTTAATGTTTCGGAAAAACTGTGTCTCGATCATCCGTTTCCCAAACATCATGTAGTGCAATAAATTCAACGGAGGAGATTGAGTCTTGTGGGGAAAAGTGCGCAAACCTCTGCAGAGTGTACAAACTAGTCATGATTAGCCGTGTCCCTGGTTATGGACATCTTGAGTATCTGGTTCTTGAATTATCATGTTGATCTCATCATGTTACTTAAATAATTTGTTGGGTTATTGATGTTAATTTGGGATTGAGTTGGACGAACCTTCTCAATGTTTTCAACAAACTTTGTAGTTAAATAAAATATATTCCTTTGTTGTAGGAAAAAATTGGCTTTACGCAAAAATTAAACTTAGAGCCTCCACCAACCAAATATGCATGTAGTGATAGCCATTATTCAGCATTGCTCTACAGTGTGAAATTGCCAGTACATTCAATGTACTGACCTACATGGCTGCAACGTCTCATGTTGCAGGATTCTTACGATGAGTAAGTGATACGTTAGGGTTATGATTTCTACACTCAACTTTGCCGTTGGTGTTGATGGGAATCCACAACCTTGTTGTTCCTTCCGCTTTATGGATTGAGGTAATAGTATTTACGTTACTTTATACATGTGATTTACCACTGTTATAAATCCTCCAGTACTGTGTGTGTTAGCATACCGATCCAGGGATGACACTTAAGAAAAGAGACTTGATCCATTCGGGTCGGGTCGCTATAAGATGGTATCGGAGCACATGTTGACTGTAGGACGTGACCCTAGAGACAGGCAAGCCATAGGAAAGATTTTCTCTAAAAACTTTATTTTCAAAAACATCTTTTACCTCTCTTCTTTTCTGAACTTTATAAAAAAACAATTTTAGTTAAACTATACCCCCTTCCCCCTTTTGACCACTCGAAAATTTGACTGATGAGACCACTCCAAGAAGTACAAGATATCGGACAACTAAGACCACTTCGCAATGAAGAGGATTTTACCATGCATTACAATAATGGAAACTACAACGGTTGAAGACTACGAAGACTAGGAGAATTTGATGGCTCTCAAGAATTCCCAGAATGGTACGACCTAGGAAAGCTACCCTTATGGAACCTGTCAGACTATTGAAGCTGTCAATACCCGAGATCAAGGTGTGTCGGAGAAATACCGGAACATGGAGTGTTAAAACTCAAAGTTTCTGTCAAGAAAACCCAAAGGCAAGAGATATCAACTATGGATTGATAGCTCATGGCAGAGACATGGGCATAAACACGACTAACCATGATGTTATCGCCCTCCTATGCTATTGTCACCGTGCTGAGTTGAGCATGCATTCTTCGGAAGGATTGGATAACAAAAGGGATAATGGAGCACCTATCAACAAAAGATGAAGTTTTAACCTTAGCTGGTGTATCGCCAGGATCTAGAGTATTACATCAAGAATTTTTAAGATGGACCTGCAGGAAGTTGTATTTTGACAAGGAAGTGTTTCGTGAAGAACTTAGGACCCAGAAGCTGGAAGTAGCCAAGCTGGAGGAGTAAGAGCTCGAGACATCGGAGATTCGCCAGGAACTGAAGGACAATAGGACATGGTTCATGCCAAGGATGTTGAAACCCAGAAGTTTGGAACGCAACTCCAGAATATTAAAGGACGTCACGAGAGACTTCGCGTCAACAGTGATGACCTGGCAAAAGAACTTGAGAAGGACAAGCATGATCAGAAGAAGCCATCGGAGAAATGAGCAAGACTTGAAGAGTTTGGTGACTTTGAAGATTAATTGACCTTTAGAAGACCAAACCCTTGTTATATACACTTACGTTAGATGCAACGATTGTGAGCTGTCATTAGTTTGATATTTTCTGACAGCCACAAATAAAATCTGTCTTTTCAAAACTTTTGTTTGTATTGTGTCCCTCTCTATCTCTCTTATCTCACCCGAAAACCCATGGACCCAATAGAGGATGAACGGAGATGAACTCATATTTTCTAGACCGATAAATCAATTTGAGACGGACCAATGGATACAGAACATGGAGGATCACATGAAGAATGACACTATAGCCGGAAAGGATATGGTCCATCATGCTCTTCAGTGCTTTGAAAGAGGTGCTGCTACTTGGTGGAGGATATACTAAAACATCAATGGATGGCAAGGAGTAATCACGTGGAAAGAATTTAAGATGACTCTACAAAGGTCTCGTCTTGTGTCCTAGAAGTTGAAGCCTTATGGAAATGATGTGAAGAAACCTTGTGCATGCAAGCTCTGTGGAGAAAATAGGACACAACAATAAAGAACACAAGGATGAATGCCCTAATTGTGAAGGAAGTCACCCAGCCGAAGAATGCCCAACTAGGCAGATTACTTGTTTCTTGTGTGAAGGGAATACCCACTATCCTTTCGGTGTCACATTTACCCCATGGTACAAAGAACCATCCAGCAGAAGAAAGAAGCAATGAAAGGAGCCCTCATGGAAATTTTAGAAGAACACGTGATTTAAGGAAGAGGTGGAGGACACAGCCAAAGAATACCCAATTAAACCCTGCACCAAGTCATGCTATTCATGTGGAGAAGAAGGACACATGTCCCAGAATTTTCTGAATGGGTATCTAGTAGAATTCCCGACAGAGGAAGTAGAGTATGACCCACAGGAAATAGAAGCCCTGATTGGAACGGAAAAGTACAGGAAGAGAAATAGATTGGATTCCAGGAAGGACCTGAGTCATATCACCTGTTTCAGGTGCAAGGAGTCAGGGCACTACTTCAGCGGTTGCCCAAAAAGGAAGCCGAGGACCCAAGGAGGCTATGTAATCACAAGGAAACTACGAGACTTGTGAGAAGTGATATGTTTCCGTTGTGATGAAGCAGGGCACTTTGCTAGGGATTGTCCCAAAGAGGAGGAGGCTTGTGCTAAATAGTTGAGTTTGCAATGAAGAAATATAGTAGTAGTAGTGGGAACATTTCTTTTATGTTAAGGTGTTGAGTGGAGGCATGTAATGGAAATGCAGGAGATTGTAAAAATTTGAGAATCAATGAAGTTAGCATCATTGGTACCGATTTGGATTTTATGAGTAGATACTCTATGAAGAAAGATTTTGACCATTTTTGAGGATATGAGAAATATGGTCTATGGATGAATTTGTGCATTTTAAGGGTGGTAGTACCCTGTGAGGACACTTGACCCCTGTAAAAGATAATGATATTCCATGAAGTGGACTACGGACAAAAATAAGTATGAGTTTTATCTCGATATGTGAGACACCCCCAGAAGTATGAAGGGATGAAGTACTACTAGATATAAAGGAGGAATAATGTTGGTAATATAGAGCAATTGTAACTACAGGATGAGTCTAAGTAATCACATCTTAGTTTGGTACCAAAACAAGGAAGGGAGACAGTACAATTGGACGGAATTAAGAATGCTAGGAAGCTGAAAGTGCAACTATCCCTGGGTGGTTTTGGTAATTCCTAACAACATAGAGCTCATTGAGCTAATGCTATTTCAAGATAGATATTTCAGGAAAGCTCAATGATTGGCATGGCATGGATTAGAAAGTGGACCCTTCAAAATGCTAAGGACAAAAGATTGGCTCAAGCTCAAAGCACAAGACTCTACATTTTCTATTTTAGTGATCCAAGATCACATAGAGTCTATAGGAAAAGCCAATACTATTAAGAAGGGATGAGGTGTTGCTTAATGAGGTGCTTGCTCAAAATGCTTAGTGATATGCTCCAAAACCCTCCACTACTTTCTCATATCCACATATGTCCCAAACCAAATATCCAACTCGGCCCCACCGATTCTTTCTATCCGGCGCCACCGAGTTGAGTTGATATAGCCACTGCCAGAAACCCTAGTCTTTTCGGTCTCACCGATAGGGATCACGGTCTCACCGAGATGGGATTGTAATCTCTCTGTTTCCCTTCGTAACGTTTTGGTCAAACCGAGATTGAAATGCAAACACTCTGTTTCCTTTTCGTAATGTTTCGGTCTAACCGAGATGAGCGAATTGGTCCCACCGAGTTTGCCTGACCAACTGTCTATTAGTCTATTACCAAAATCGGTCTCACCGAGATTACCTTATGCCCCAATCCTAACGAAATCGGTCCCACCAAGGTGACATGTCGGTCCCACCGAGAATCCTAACGTTCACATTTTTATCTAAATCGGTCTGACCGAGTTCTCTGAATCGGTTCCACCGAGTTTGGTGATTTGTGTGTAACGGTTAGATTTTGTGTGGAGGCTATATATACCCCTCCACGCACTCTTCATTCGTGGAGAGAGCCATCAGAACATGCCTACACTTCAAATACATATTTTCTAAGAGAGAACCACCTACACTTGTGTTGAGGTCAAGATATTCCATTCCAACCACATAAATCTTGACCTCTAGCCTTCCCCAAGTTGCTTTCCACTCAAATCTTCTTTCTACCAAATACAATCACATGAGAGAGAGTTGAATGTTGGGGAGACTATCATTTGAAGCACAATAGCAAGGAGTTCATCATCAACACACCATTTGTTACTTCTTGGAGAGTGGTGTCTCCTAGATTGGCTAGGTGTCACTTGGGAGCCTCCGACAAGATTGTGGAGTTGAACCAAGGAGTTTGTAAGGGCAAGGAGATCGCCTACTTCGTGAAGATCTACCCTAGTGAGGCAAGTCCTTCGTGGGCGACGGCCATAGTGGGATAGACAAGGTTGCTTCTTCGTGGACCCTTCGTGGGTGGAGCCCTCCATGGACTCGCACAACCGTTACCCTTCGTGGGTTGAAGTCTCCATCAACGTGGATGTACGATAGCACCACCTATCGGAACCACAGATAAAAAATCTCCGTGTCAATATTGCGTTTGCTCCCTCAAACTCATCCCTTTACCTTCATATGCAATTGTTTTACATTCCGCTGCTATACTCTTAGAATTGCATGTGTAGGTTGATTGCTTGACTTGTGCTAAGTTGTTGAAATCTGCCAAGAACTAAAATTGGGAAAAGGCTAGATTTTTATTTGGTCAAGTAGTCTAATCACCCCCCTCTAGACATACTTTCGATCCTACAAGTGGATCAGAGCTTTGGTCTCCATTTGTTTTGATTTGCATAGCTTTTGGTGGTCATAGCCTTGGTTTCACAACCTAGGAGAGTATGGCGTCTAGCGAGGGAAATTACCACCGTAGAGGTCCTTACTTTGATGGTACAAATTTTGCTAGTTGGAAGCATAATATGAAAATGCATATTCTTGGACATAACCCCGCCGTTTGGGCTATTGTGTGTATTGTCTTGCAAGGTGAATTCTTTGATGGGAGAGAACCAAACCGTGAAGCTACCGCGGAAGAGTTGAAGATGTTGCAATACAATGCTCAAGCTTTTGATATTCTCTTCAATGGATTGTGCCCCGAAGAATTCAACAAAATCAGCCATCTTGAGAATGCAAAGGAAATTTGGGATACTTTGATTGATATGCACAAAGGTACCGACTCCGTCAAGGAATCCAAATTGGATGTGCTTCAAAGTCAACTTGACAAGTTCAAAATGAAGGATGGTGAAGGTGTCGCGAAATGTACTCTAGGCTTGCTCTCATCACAAATGAGATTGCCGGCTTGGGAAGTGAAGAGATGACCGACAAATTCATCATCAAGAAGATCCTAAGAGCCTTGGATGGAAAATATGATACCGTGTGCACATTGATCCAAATGATGCCCTATTACAAAGATCTCAAGCCAACGGAAGTCCTTTGGAAGAATCGTTGCTCATGAGATGTCACTCAAGGATAAGGAAGAGCTTCACAACAAGTCTAGTGGTGCTTACAAAGCCTCGTGTGATGCTCCCACATCATCAAGTGAGAAACAAACCTTCAATGAAGAATTGAGTCTAATGGTGAAGAAATTCAACAAGTTCTACAAGAGTAGAAGCAAAGAAAGAAGCTCCAAGTCAAGGTCGTACAATGACAAAAGATCTTCTAGTCGTGAGCGTAATTGCTACAATTGTGGAAGACCCGGACACTGCTCCAATGAGTGTACGGCTCCCTACAAAAGAAGAGAAGATTATCCCAAAACATGAAGTAGAAGAGAAGAATCACCACCAAGAGAAAGGAGGAGTAGAGATGATCGTTATGAACGAAGACCCTCTCGGAGAAGCAAGGACTCGAAAAGGAAGGATAAGTCATCAAGGAGCTACACAAAAAGAAGACATCAAGCTCACATTGGTGAATGGGTATCCGGCTTCGACTTCGACAATCACTTCGAAAGAAGTTATCACTCCGACTCCGAATATACTCAAGATGAAGGTGTTGCCGGTCTTATTTGACTCACCAAATGAAGGAATTGGAAGATACTTCATGGCCAAAGGTCCAAAGGTAACACATCCTGAGTATGTTGATTTCAATAGTGATGAAGATGATTTGCTAGGTGATGATGATTTACTTGTTGACAACTCTAGTGATGAAAACTATGATGAAACGTTAATTAATCATGCTAATAAAGATAAAACGAATGATGATGATAAGGAGATTGAGCGTCTAACTAAAGAACTAAACACTATTAAGTTAGCTCATGAAACTACCTTGGAAAATCATCAAGAACTTTTAAAGACTCATGATAAGCTACGCTTTGAAAAGCTCAACCTTGAGCAAGAGCATGAGTTTTTAAAGGCAATCAACGATGATCTTCGCAAGAAAAGTTCTTCTTACATTGCCAAGCGTTTACTCTTGTCTACTTACATGCCACAAGTTAAATCTAGCAACAAGAACAAGAAAGATGCTTCATCTAGTAGTAACACCAATCATGCTAAATCCAATGTTGTTGCTTCTAGTAGTTCTCTTGATTCCACTAATGATTCTCTTAGCCAAGTTACACTTGAGAAAGAAAATAGCTTGTTGAAGGGAATTATAGAGAAAGGTGTTTACAAGAGTCTTGCTGGAAGTAAGCAATTTGAGGAAATTATGCATAAGCAAGGAAGACACCGGAAGAATCAAGGTGTTGGTTTTGAACAAAAGTTCAATGCCAATGGAGTTGAGTCGGAAGAAGATCAATACCCCAAAACGAAGTTTGTTCCTCAACAAGAGAAGTACGATCCTACTTATTTCAAAGGGACACAAGCTCAAGATGATCTTCCACCACAAGACCACAAGCAAAAAGGCAAGGACAAGCTTCAAGAGGAAATTGATGCATTTGAAGAAGCACCCAAGGCCTTGGTCAAATGGGTTCCCAAGACTACATCAATTTCTACTTCATCAAGTACAACTACAACTCCGAGAATTCCCATCAAGATGGTGTGGATCCATAATAAGAAGAATTAGAGAGTTCTTGAGGGCGAGAACTACAACTCCGCCAACATACTTCACTCTTATAATTTTGGCGAGAACAAGTGCAAACAACTTCCATATCTTGTACTAGTTCAAGGAGTCACAAACCCTCTTGTTGGTAAGACAAGGGACAAGGTAACCCAATGCTTTCATGGACATCATCTTGTGTATGCATCACTCTATGTCTATGGATATCCTTGTTTGTTCCTTGTGGGACTAACCCGTGTAGGTATTGAAAGTGCAACTCACTCCAGAGGATTGCTCCAAATGATCTACATCAACATTGAGCATCTACGTCTTCAACACCTACATGAAGTCATCATCGACAAAACCCAAGGTTAGTTCATCCCTCTAAGGGGGGATATCACATCTAGGGGGAGCTTTACTCTAATCAATTGAGTTAAAGCAACTCTAATGGTGTGAACACATCAATGCTTTATGTAAAAGTGGTAACCCCACTTGTGCTTAAATGATGAGTATGACCTATGATCAAATGTTCTAATTTGACTCCTAAGTCAATATACTCATATATAGATGACCTAGTCATTGCCAAATTGCTTGATAGATGCTAGAGTGTTTGTGCATGCTTTGTCACATATTTCATTTGCCATTTTATTGTGTGAGCATGTTGGTTGCATACTTTACTCATTCGAGGACATCCATTTGTAGTTTTGATTGTTTGGCTCTTTCTCTTTTGCCAAATGGATGGACAAGAATGCCTAAGAACTCCCTCTAGCTATCTATGCTTTTCTCATCTCAAACTCTATTCATGCTACATCACAAAGTTTGATCAAGTCGATTCGAACCACTACGTGTGAGGAGCACTCGAAGTTTGATTCGTCATAGACTTAAACCTCCAAAACCTCTTTGTGCATCTCGGTCTGACCGATTTATCCTTTTCGGTCCTACCGAGTCACTAAGTTGATCTAGGGTTTTCAATCTCGGTGCAACTGATTAGAACCTTTCGGTCACACCGAGTTGCGAATCGCTTGCAGTTTGCATCTCGGTGCCACCGAGTCGTTCCACTCGGTCACACCGACAGGGTCAGGTTATATATACCGACGGGCCAAATTTTGGAAATTTTTCCGAACCTTCTCGCCCGCGCATAACCTACTCTGCATCTTCGGGTCTCCGGATCGTCCTCTTGTCGCCATCGACCTCCCGCCGCTGGTCTCTGCTGCCGTCAATGGAAATCTTCACCGCCGTTGCCGCCGTAGCAAGTTCGTCGCCGAACTAGGGTACAAACTTGATCTTTGTGCTAATCCTTTACTCCGATTCTTAGCACATTGCTTTGCCATGATTCTTGCCACGATTGAAATCATCCTGTCCAGAGAAAACATCTCGTAGATTAGTTTTGATTTGAAAATAGGGTTAGGTCTCCGCCGAATTCATCTCGGACCGACCGAGTTGTAGAAATCGGTCTCACAGATTTTGGCTTAGGCCAGAGCACACACGTTTTCGGTCTGACCGAAAATTGCAAATCGGTATGACCAAGTTCGATTCTTTGTGAAACCCTAGCAGTCTCGGTACCACCAAACTGTGACTCGGTCTGACCGAGTTCACTAGTTTAGGTTCCAAAAGCTGCTTCGGTATCACCGAGTTTACAAATCGGTAGATCCGAAATGCTTTCTGTGAAGAACTAAAACTAAGTTTTTAAGTCATCCTTTTTGCAAAACTCTTGTACTTTGTGATGATCATCTACTCTACCTCATCTATAACCTATTCATAGGGTCTGTTGTCAGAGTATTTGCAGAGATGTCTGACCAGAGTGATAGTCAGAACAGGTTTGAGCAATAGGTGCAGATGAGTGAGGGTTCAGATCCCTCTAGCAGCTATGATGATGGCAGCAGGAGCACTCCCAGCAATCTGCCAAAGGCTGCCACCAGGACAAGGAAGAAGAGGAATTCTGACTCTGAGGATGAAGATTATGTGGCTGTTGAAGATGAAGCCACTTCAAAGAAGAAGGTGCTAAAGAAAGAGTATGGCACAGCTGCAACAAAGCCTGGTATGAAAACAAAGATTCTAGCAAGAAGACAGCCAATGTCAAAGCCAAGGAAAGTTGCCACAGGGGAAACCATGAAGTTTACCATTGAATAAAATGATGGTGAAGCAGAAGGTGATGGAAAGAAGAAGAGGGCTAGAACCACTACTGCCAAAGTTCTTGGCAAGCCCTCAATGAGGAGAGATTTAGAAGAGAAGAGGAAGAGGATGCTGCACCAGCACCCAAAGCACAAAAGCTTATGGGAGATGCAATCAAATCAGGGGCTGCTCCATCTAAGCCCAAAGCTGCTCCCAAGGCTGCTGCTCCAGCTCCAAAGCCAAAACCCAAGAGGAGCATTAGGAATATCCCTGCTGAAGAAAAGAACAAGGCCCCAGTGCCTCAAGCTGCTGAAGAAGAAGAAGATGATTCTGTTGTTTTGAGGAAGCTGAAACCCAAGATCCCTGACCACACTGATGCACACCCAGTTGCAGAGAACATGAAGATCAGGAAGGATGCAGGATTGAGACTATGGAGACAGTTTGATCCATATGCTATCAGGAGAAACACTTTTGTGGACTATAGGTTTCACACTAAGGAACAACAGGACTTCTATGAGACTGTTTTGCTTGACAAGAAGCCCATTGTGTGTGATATGAGATGGGTTGACTAGGAATTCATCAAGGAAAATGAGGATCACTTCCCTGGAGTGCTTGATAGCTTTAAGGCATGTGGAGTGGATACTTTTGTTGCTCAGAAGCTCACCAAATGGAATGATGAGCTCATTATGCAGTTTTACTCCACTGCCCACTTCTATCCAGATGGAAGGATTGTATGGATGTCTGAGGGTACTAGGTACCAATCTACAGTTGATGAATGGGCCAAGCTTATAAATGCTCCTGAGGAACATGAGGATGACTTGGACATTTTTGCAGAGAAGAAGAAAGACCACAACTGTATGGCTAACATGTATAAGGAGATCCCAGATGCTGCTTTGGATACACATAAGTTTGTATCAGTTCACTATCTGTTGTCTGGTCTGCCAACCATTAACTGGATCTTAAGGCACACACTGCTACCCAAGTCAGGTGATCACAAGATGATCAGAGGACATGCTATAAACTCGCTACACATATTTGATGTCCCACAGAAGTTCAAAGTCATGAGCCTAATTGTTGAAACAATCAAGAGGACTGTAGCTGAACAGAAGAGAAGTTGTGGGTATGCCCCACACATTCAGGAGCTAATCAACTCAAAGATGGGCAAAGGCAAGTACATCTTGGATAAGGAGCACCTGCCCATCTAACCTGAATTTGAAGATAACACTGTTGTGATGAATGAGAATGAACCATCTTCAGCTCAAGCACATGAAAGGAGAGAGAAGGCTAAGGCGGAGAAGCCTGCAAAGATGCCAACAGCAGAGGAGGCATCTCAGGTATTCTTGAAGAGCAAGCAAGACCAGCTTGGATATCTGATCCAATCCATCCTGAGGATTGAGAAGGGCTTGGCCACCCTGACCAAGAACTAGGAGAGTCTGGAGAGGATCATTGAGCAGAAATTCTATGACCTTGATGTCAAGGTGACAGAAATCCAAATTGCAGTTGAGCAACTTCAGGAGGAAGCAGAGGAGAAGAAGGGCAAGTCTACCACAGATGCTTTTGCCAGAGTGCCCAGAGGACAGCGATCTGCTGCAATGCGATGTGATAACACTAGAGCCACAACATCGGCACCGGCTGACTACAGCTCCAGTTCCACCTCCAGCAGCTACTCCACCAGCTCCAGCTACTTCATCAGAAGCCTTCGTTCTTGGAGTTCTCTCAACACCACCTCCCGAAGATCAAGCCTGAGAGTCGTTTAGCACTATGCATTTTCGAACTTTTTGGTAACTTGTTGCCAAAGGGGGAGAAAAATGTATAGATCATAGGCTTCGAGAGAGAGAGTGTTGGTTTTTATCTCTCTTTGCACTTATTTGGTTTGATTTGAAACTTTATTGTGTGCTTGTGTGAGCTACTTGTGAGATACTTGTTTGATCTTGTGTTTGATCATATGCTACCCTTAATGCTTGTTGGATGATATTATCTCTTATATCCTAGATGATCATTCACTTGTTTTGGTGATGAGTGCATGCTTTAACTTCTATCATTTTGAGCGCTCCACCAAGATGTATGTGACATGGAAGAGTAACCCATGATCCTAATCGATTGTGCATTTGCATTCAAAAGCAAATTTTAAATAATGCACAAATTTAGGGGGAGCTCTTGCTTATCACATACTTCTCAAAGCGACGATGTTTTTTCAATACTATTTATCATATGTCGAAGCTTTGAACTATATGTTGTCATCAATTACAAAAAAGGGGGAGATTGAAAGTGCAACTATCCCTGGGTGGTTTTGGTAATTCCTAACAACATATAGCTCATTGAGCTAATGCTATTTCAAGATAGATATTTCAGGAAATCTCAATGATTGGCATGGCATGGATTAGAAAGTGGACCCTTCAAAATGCTAAGGACAAAAGATTGGCTCAAGCTCAAAGCACATGACTCTACATTTTCTGTTTTAGTGATCCAAGATCACATTGAGTCTATAGGAAAAGCCAATACTATTAAGAAGGGATGAGGTGTTGCTTAATGAGGTGCTTGCTCAAAATGCTTATTGATATGCTCCAAAACCCTCCAATACTTTCTCATATCCACATATGTCCCAAACCAAATATCCAACTCGGCCCCACCGATTCTTTCTATCCGGCGCCACCGAGTTGAGTTGACATAGCCACTGCCAGAAACCCTAGTCTTTTCGGTCTCACCGACAGGGATCTCCGTCTCACCAAGATGGGATTGTAATCTCTCTGTTTCCCTTCGTAATGTTTCGGTCAAACCGAGATGAGTGATCGGTCCCACCGAGATTGCAATGCAAACACTCTGTTTCCTTTTCGTAATGTTTCGATCTAACCGAGATGAGTGAATCTGTCCCGCCGAGGTTGCCTGACCAACTCTTTGTTAGTCTATTACCAAAATTGGTCTCATCGAGTTTTTGTAATCGGTCCCACTGAGATTACGTTATGCCCTAACCCTAACGAAATCGGTCCCACCGAGTTGACATGTCGGTCCCACCGAGAATCCTAACGTTCACATTTTGAACTAAATCGGTCTGACCGAGTTCTCTGATTCGGTCCCACCGAGTTTGGTGATTTGTGTGTAACGGTTAGATTTTGTGTGGCGGCTATATAATACCCCTCCACCCACTCTTCATTCGTGGAGAGAGCCATCTGAACATGCCTACACTTCCAATACATATTTTCTGATAGAGAACCACCTACACTTGTGTTGAGGTCAAGATATTCCATTCCAACCACATAAATCTTGATCTCTAGCCTTCCCCAAGTTGCTTTCCACTCAAATCTTCTTTCTACCAAATACAATCCTATGAGAGAGAGAGTTGAGTGTCGGGGAGACTATCATTTGAAGCACAAGAGCAAGGAGTTCATCATCAACACACCATTTGTTACTTCTTGGAGAGTGGTGTCTCCTAGATTGGCTAGGTGTCACTTGGGAGCCTCCGACAAGATTGTGGAGTTGAACCAAGGAGTTTGTAAGGGCAAGGAGATCGCCTACTTCGTGAAGATCTACCCTAGTGAGGCAAGTCCTTCGTGGGCGATGGTCATGGTGGGATAGACAAGGTTGCTTTTTCGTGGACCCTTCGTGGGTAGAGCCCTCCGTGGACTCGCGCAACCGTTACCCTTCGTGGGTTGAAGTCTCCATCAACGTGGATGTACGATAGCACCACCTATCGGAACCACGGATAAAAAATCTCCGTGTCAACACTGCGTTTGCTCCCTCAAACTCATCCCTTTACCTTCATATGCAATTGTTTTACATTCCGCTGCTATACTCTTAGAATTGCATGTGTAGGTTGATTGCTTGACTTGTGCTAAGTTGTTAAAATCTGCCAAGAACTAAAATTGGGAAAAGGCTAGATTTTTATTTGGTCAAGTAGTCTAATCACCCCCCTCTAGACATACTTTTGATCCTACAGAAGCTGGATGTTGGAATAACGAGCAGTTTCCCCGGTGACGCGTTCAAGGTTTACAAGTGATGAGATGCGCCATAACCCACAGGCCCCAGGACCCGCCAAGAAGCAAGCACACTCTTGCTGAAGGAAAAACCCTGGAAGAAGTTACGACTTTATCAACAAATGATCTTATAGGAGTAACGCAAAACCTGAGAGTTGTGAAGGAACGATAGATGTTCGTTTGGCTTGCAGAATCAATGGATTTATCCGAACTTGGTTCGTCGACAAGAGAAATTCTGCAATGCTGTGAGGATGACCGAGTGTTAAAATGCAAGATTCTCTAAACCATATACAAGGAAATGATTTGGGTGCGGGATGGATTGATCACCATACAGACTTACTCTTATTATTCGCCTTGCTATATGGGATGGTAAATCTGAGTGATTAACCTATAGTAGAGAGACGGCGATCAAAACCTTGTTTAAACCATAGAATGGTATAACAAATTTTTCCCTTGTACAAGGCAGTTGTTACCAAATCGTAGGACATACGGTGAGGTTCAACCCAGACCCATATCTTGCAGGAGAAACCATAAATTGATGACCACCATGAGATATCGATAATTGTTTAGTATTGGTGCCAGACCCGTCAGCTAAGAAGACCCAGTCCCAGATAAAAAGATAGAAGAATTAGGAAAAGGTTATGCCACTACCGGAAGAACCAGAGAAGGAATTTTCCCGAGAATCTTAGAAGATCGACACTGTCAAGAATAAGGATGGAGTATATGAGTTTTGATGGAACCGCAACCATGTTTTTAAGGGTGGTAGCACCCCAGACCCCCTGTGACGATCGATGGATTTTGAGAAGACCCCCGAATCTAACCTATTTCTTTCTAGCCTCTCCGAATCTCGAGGACGAGATTCATTTTAAGGGTGGTAGGTTTGTAACATCCCAAAATTCTAAATTTTGGAATGTTATAATAAATAAATAGTTTTGGTTGATTGCTTGATTGTTGTCTGATTGATTGACTGAAAGTGAGTGAAATTTGAAACTTTTGAAAGTTAAATGAGAGGGAATAAAAGGACTTCCCCAAACTTTCATTTTGCATTAACGATCTCCATGAATTCCAATACTTTTCACCACAAAACCCTGGAGAGAAGATGACATGACTTCTTCCATTTAAATAAATGAAAAGGGTTTCAAAAAGATTTGAATTTTATTTGGAAACATTTTCCAATTCAGAAACTTTAAGCAACTCAATGATTTTCATAAGAGAAGATAAAATGACTTCTTCAAAACATATGAAATATGAGTTGGAAGTTTAAAAGAATTCAAATTTAAAGTCCCTTTGAAATTATTTTCAATTTGGAGTTATGTGGGTTTTATTCAAATTATTTTTCTCCAAAAATAAAGTATATGGAAATTAGGTAAAATGATTCCCTACATTATAAAAATGGAGAGAAATAAATTTGAAATCATTTTGGTATTTTTAAAATGATTTTTATTGGGTTTTATTGCAACAGTAGCACTGTTTGCTTTATTTAAATTTTTGTGGATTTTATTTGACGCTAGAAAAATGTTCATGTCATAGAAAATCTTTTTATGAAAATTTTGATATATAGTATGCCAAAGGAGAATTTTTATTTATTCTTTTCTTATTTTCTGTTTACCCCTTTTTCCTTTTTTATAAAAGAAACTGTACGAGCGACCGATTGCTATCCCTCGCCAGCATGCGCAACATGGCGAGCAGGCCGGGCTATATTTTTTTTGGTTGTCCTCCAATTTATTTATTTTCTGTTCAAGAAAAATATAGTTTTCTTTTCTTAAGAAAAGGTAGAAAAAACTCTGTGCACGCACACATGCGCGCACACGCGCAGGCCGGCCGGAGGCCCATGCGGCGGCGTTTCTTTCCTTTGATTTCCTATCTCTTTCGTCTCTTTTTTTTTCTACGTTTAGTCCCACATTGCCTAGCCTTTGACCCCTAATTTTTTTCCACCTATAAATATAGACCCATAAAGCCTCCAAAAATCATTTGATTCGGGTTAAATCAATATTTTGGTTTGACTAGATTCACTAAAGAAAAATATGTTTCTCCTCTTCGACGGGACTTCTGGAAGTTGTCTCCTCTCTCCGAAATCGTCTTTTCTCCACATATAAAGGTATCTTTTTCGTTTTTTTCCTTTTTATACTCATGTAGTTTATTATTTCTAGACTAGTTCGGTAGAATAATTAGATTATCAATTAGTCTCTATATTTATATATTATACCTAGAATTCTTTTAGCCGTACCTATTTTTCTTCCGTAAAACAGTTTGGCCGTGATTTTTCAAATAGACATAACTTTTTACTCGTTCATCCAAATTAGATGAAACCAGCGCCTATAGTTTCGTCTTGTTTTCACCTATCCAGTGAACCTGTCACATCAAATTTTTAAAAATATCAAATTTCGAAATTTGTTCAGATTCATATTCAAACTTATTTTGATCATAACTTGAGTTTCGTAACTCCGATTGCGTTGATTCTTTTTGAAAATCAAAGCTTTGAGCTAAACTTTCTGATAAGATCAAATCCATCTAATTTTTGTATTGTTAGAAATTCTTTTCTATTACAAGAGTTAATTGCTTGTTTCCGAAGTTTTCCGAAGTCTTTTCTTCGATTCTTTTGCATGATTGCTTATGTGTGGTTACTATTGCTTGCTTACGATAGATTGAGCGGAGTGTGACGAGTAGAACTATCAGGAATTATGAGTGCAAAGAATCTTCATCAACAGTTCATGGAAATTTCACACTTTGATCATATCCCTTTATTACCCAGTTTTTATGCATTAGTTTCAACCCTCAAACACTGCATGAGTAGGATTTGATTAACATGTGGGTATTGGGAAGTAGTTGATGAGTTAGGAACCTATTGTCTTGCAATCAAACCCAGGGTATTATTGCGTTATGCTTGCATTACTTTGCTATACTCGTAGACGTGGATTGGTATGTGAGATTCATGAAAGCTGTGAGAGTTATATTAACTAAGGGAAACTTAAGGTGGCTACTTTAATACACATTTGGGTGGAATGGTTGGGGCACCTTGGAGCACCCAGTGGTTTTGCCCGGGCACCTGGAGAACCCAGTGCTTGCCCAAGGGGATCTCGGAGTACCCGTGTGATCACCCTATGAAATGCCACCCAGGCTCAAAGGGATCATAAGATTATTCATGCTAGAATCTTCCGTGTGCAGCCACAAGCCATTATGGGCTTTGACATAGTTGAGTATATTGTGTGACCTCTTTCAGTGGTAGGCTAGCAGATGTAAGGGGAAGTAGGTGGTACTGTCTACCCAGAGTAAAGAGTTAATGCTTCGGAAAGACTGTGTCTCGATCATCCGTTTCTCAAACATCATGTAGTGTAAGAAATTCAACGGAGGAGATTGAGTCTTGTGGGGAAAAGTGCGCAAACCTCTGCAGAGTGTACAAACTAGTCATGATTAGCCGTGTCCCCGGTTATGGACATCTTGAGTATCTGGTTCTTGAATTATCATGTTGATCTCATCACGTTACTTAAATAATTTGTTGGGTTATTGATGTTAATTTGGGATTGAGTTGGAGGAACCTTCTCAATGTTTTCAACAAACTTTATAGTTAAATAAAATATATTCCTTTGTTGTAGGAAAAAATTGGCTTTACGCAAAAATTAAACTTAGAGCCTCCACCAGTCAAATATGTATGTAGTGATAGCCATTATTCAGCATTGCTCTACCGTGTGAAATTGCCAGTACATTCAATGTATTGACCTACATGGCTGCAACGTCTCATGTTGCAGGATTCTTACGACGAGTAAGTGATACGTTAGGGTTACGATTTCTACACTCAACTTTGCCGTTGGTGTTGATGGGAATCCACAACCTTGTTGTTCCTTCCGCTTTATGGATTGAGGCAATAGTATTTACGTTACTTTATACATGTGATTTACCTCTGTTATAAATCCTCAAGTACTGTGTGTGTCAGTATACCGATCCAGGGATGACAATTAAGCACAGAGACTTGATCCATTTGGGTCGGGTCGCTACATTTCATTACTGAGGGAAATATATACCATAGCTGTGCTGCATCATCCCTTCCTCTTTGGGGAAATACCGACGTAGTTCAAGCAACATCACTGATGACCCACAAGTATAGGAGGGTCAATCATAGTCCTTCCGATAAGTAAGAGTATCAAACCCAACGAGGAGTAGAAGGAAATGATAAGCGGTTTTCAGCAAAGTATTCTCTACAAGCACTCAAAGTAGTGGTAACAAGTAATTTGATAGCATGATAATTCATAGTAAGTAACAAGTGACAATAGTAGCAAGAGTGTTGCATGGTGGCCCAATCCTTTTTATAGCAAAGGACAAGCAGAAAGTACTTATAATGAGGAAAGCTGAAAGTGCATGTGACACTTAATTATATTTTGGTGTGCTGACAATGTGGTTACAGGAACTAATATCGGTTGATAAAGTTTATTTCAAGATATTGGTTCCATGAAGGTTCTGATGGAGTTGTGTGATCCCCACAATTCAATAAGGTCAAAGCGTGGTTTACCAGCGACTTGAAGGTTTTTGTTTTGGTTCGATTTGAGTCATAGGAGAAACCGCACTATTAAGAGGGGTCATTGTGGATTTATGTCGTGTGGGAATGGCATTCAAGACTTATATACCAACCCTCCTACACCTACCACCATAATGGTTGTAGCGTGCTTTGCCGAGGTGTCCATAGAGTGTCAACAGAAAGTTTCTGGACATCCCATGCGCACGGGGTCTTTTGACCTCGGTGCAGACGGGGTGCCGCATAACTCTCTGGGCACCCCATGCGCACGGGGTACCGCGTAAATATTTGGACACCCCATGCGCGCAGGGTGATGGTTTTGCCTCTGGACACCTGACAACACACGCACATGGGGCTGACTTACCCCGTGCACATGGGGTCCGACGGGCAGAAACGGTCACCCAACCAAGAGCACTCTGTAAGTCGCAGTCTTCCACCTCCAACCCCTAACCCTAATGTCTTGCTGAGCTCCACCATTGCTACACCTCATTTTCTCAATACTCTCAATCCCTCCACCCAAACTTTTGAAACTTCAGGGATTGGGGGAGAAAGTCCCGATCTACACTTTGACAAAAACAAATTGTGTTCCCCACCATATTTGTCCACCCTTGACTGTTACTCTTGGAGCTTGGGTTCCTAGGCGGTTAGAGGTTCCTCCAGAAGCTTCCTTGCTTGTGGTGTGATCCGAAGAAGTTTGTAAAGGTGTGGTGGTCGCCTTCAAGACCAACCCCGAGTGATTCAAGACTCGTTCGTAGGGGGTGACTCAAAAGAGAATACGGTGAGCCTTTAGTGGCGTTCCACAAGCTTTGGCTCGGCCGCCGCTCTAAACGGAGAGTAGATCTTCCCTAAGGAAGAGTGAACTTTGGGATAAAATCTGTGTCCTTGTCTCACTTGTGGTTAATCCTTTCCCGCGCTTTACAGTAGCGATCCGACCTCAGACAGTCAAATCTCTGTGCATAAGTGTCATCCCTGGATCGGTAATGCTGATACACACAGTACTCGAGGATTTATAATAGAGTTCAATCACATAATTATTACATCGAATGTAGCGACCCGACCCGAATGGATCAAGTCTCTGTGCTTTCGTGTCATCCCTGGATCGGTATGCTGACACACACAATACTCGAAGGATTTATAACAGAGGTAAATCACATGTATAAATAGCGTAAATACTATTACCTCAATCCATAAATAGCGGAAGCAACAAGGTTGTGGATTCCCATCAACACCAACGGCAAAGTTGAGTATAGGAAATCGTAACCCTAACGTATCACTTACTAAATCGTTCGAAAAGTGCGCAACATGAAACGTTGCAGCCGAAAACGGGTCAAGACATGGAATATGCTTGGCAATGTAACACATAGAGAGTAATGAAAGAATAAGCTATACTACATGCATATATGGCTGGTGGAAAGCTCTATGGTTACAGTTTTTGGCGAAAAGCCAATTTTTCCCTACCGCAAAGGAATGAATTTATTTAACTATCATGGTTGTTGTTAAACATTGAGAATGGTTGACAGCATTCTCAATCCCAATTAAAAGTACTCATTAAACCCAAACAAATTTTATTAGGTAACGTGATGAGATCAACAGGATAATCCAAGAACTAGTTATTCAAAATTGTCCATAACCGGGGACACGGCTAATCATGATTAGTTTATACACTCTGCAGAGGTTTGCGCACTTTTCCCCACAAGACTCGATCGCCTCCGTTTGGTTTCTCGCACTACATGGCGTTTGAGAGACGGATGACCGAGACATAGTCTTTCAGAAGTGTTTGCACCTTACGATGGGTAGACCGTACCACCTACAACCCCTACATCAGCTAGTCTAACACTATAAGAGTTCACACGACTTAATCAACTATGCCAGAGCCCATAATGGCTTGTGGCTGCACACGGAAGTTTCTAGTTTGAATAATCTTATGATCCCTTTGAGCATGGGTGGCGGTCCGAAGAAAAACAGGCAAGTCCTGATAGAAACCAGGTGCCTCAATCCACCCAGATGTGTGTTTAAGTTGCCACCTTAAATAAACCCTTAAATAACAATCTCACATCTGTCATGGATACACTCACCCAATCCACGTCTACTAGCATAGCATAGCATAACAAGCAACATAGAAGTAACTCCCAAGGTTTCATAAGTAAAACAGGTAATAGGTACTACCTCAATCTACTTCCCATCCCACAATTTATTTAGATCCTAATCATGCAAGTGTTTGAGGATTGATCTAATGCATAAAAATTGGGTATGAGAAGAGTATGCTCAAAGTGTTACTTGCCTGCAATGTTGATGAAGATGATTCGCACTCAAAACTCTTGATAGTTCTACTCGTCACACTCCGGTCAATCTATCGTAAGCAAGCAGTAGTAACCACACATAAGCAATCACTCAAAAGATCGGAAAGAACGAAGGAAACAATTCGGAAAACATCAAAACCAATCAAATAACTCTTGCAACATAAAACAATTTCTAACAGTACCAAAATTATGTGAATTTGGCCTTATCATAAAGTTTAGGTCAAGAGCTTCGATTTGCAAAAAGAATCAACTCAAACGGAGTTATAAAACTCAAGTTATGATCAAACGAAGTTTGAATACAAATCTGTTTGAAATCAAATTTTAAAACTTTCAAAAACAAGTTTGAGTTGGATTACTGGATAGAGGCGATCATAACGAAGACGTGAGCATTGGTTTCGTTGAATTTGGACTAACGAGTAAAAAGTTACAGGGTTTTGAAAATTGGGGACTAATCTGTAAAGGAAAACATCACAGATAGGTCCCTGGCCGGAAATTAAAAATAAAAAGAAAAAGACTAAAAAGTGCACGTTCGTTTATAAGACCTAAACAGTGGACGTTCGCTGTTTAATAAAAGCCTAAAAAAACAGGTCTAGTCTAGGTTTTAAAAAAAACCGAACTAATGGAATAAAACCGTAAAAAAAACCGATCGGACCGGCGGCGGTTTCTGATCCATGGCGGTTTCGGCGGTCTTGGCGGAAAGCCCGAACGGATCTCCGGCGGCTTCATGGCGGCGGCGGCGAGGAGCGGGCGACGCTTGTCGTCGGGGATGCGAGGCGCACGGGAGGTGGCGCGGGCGGTGGGTGCAGTGGCGTGATCGGGAGGTGCGGGCGGCGGCGAGGTGGTTCGGGCGGCAAGATCTTCAGCGAGGCGGCGACGAGATGCAGCGGGCCGCGAGATGCGGGAGAAGAGGAGCAGGGCCGGGCTCCGTATAAAGAGGGGGCCGGGGGAGCTGCTTGGGGAAGGAGGCGGGAGGGGCGGCGGGAGAGGCCGGGCGTCTGGCAAGCGATGCCAGGCGGGCGGGTCTCCATGGGAGTTTTGGGACGGCGCAAGGCTGGCCGGGCTGGGCTGGGAGCCGGGCCGCCCAGTTCAAGGAGGGAGTTTTTAACAAACAGAGGAAAAAAATAATAAAACAAAATAAAATGAAAATATTATATAGGCATATAATATATCAAAATTTTCAGAAAAAATTTGCTACAACATGGACATTTCTATAGCATTAAATAAAATTCATACAAATTCAAATAAAGCAAAGAGTCCTTCTGGTCCAATAAATTCCAACAAGAATCATTTTAAAAATACCAAAATGACTTCAAAATAATTTCTCTCCAATTTTCTGATGTAGGGAATCATGTTACCCTATTTTCCATATATTTTATTTTTGGAGAAAAATAATTTGAATAAAACTCAAATAACTCCAAATTGAAAATAAATTCAAAAGAACTTTGAATTTAATTCTTGAAACTCCCAACTCGTATTTCATATGTTTTGAAGAAGTCATTTTATCTTCGTCGTGAAAATCATTGAGTTGCATAAAGTTTCAGAATTGGAAATATTCTCAAATGAAATTCAAATATTTTCAACACCTTGTCATTTAAATAAATGGAAGAAGTCCTGTCATCTTCTCTCCAGGTTTTGTGATGAAAAGAATTTGAATTCCCGAAGATCATAAAAGCAAAATGAAAGTTTGGGAAAGTCCTTTTATTCCCTCTCATTTAACTTTCAAAAGTTTCGAATTCACTCACTTTCAGTCAATCAATCAAGCAAAACTATCTATTTGTTTATAAAATTCCAAAATTTAGAATTTTGGGATGTTACAAACTACCACCCTTAAAATGAATCTCGTCCTCGAGATTCGGAGAGGCTAGCAAGAAATAGGTTAGGGTTTGGGGTCTTCTCAAAATCCATCGATCATCTCCGGGGTCTCGGGTGCTACCACCCTTAGAAGCATGGTTACGGTTCCATCAAAACTTATATACTCCATCCTTATTACTGACAGTGTCGGTCTTCCCAGATCTTAAGGATAATTCCTTCTCTGGGCTCTTCCGGTAGTGGCATAACCTTTTCCTCAATTCTTTTGTCCTTTACTCTGGGTAAGGTTATTCGAGATCGTGTCTTCTTAGGCGACGGGTGGGCGCCAATCCTAAACAACTATCGATATCTCATGGTGGTCATCAATTTATGGTTTCTCCTGCAGAAAACGGGTCTGGGTTGAACCTCACCGTATAACCTACGGTTGGCAACAACTTCCGTGTACAAGGAAAAAAATTCTTATACCATTCTAAGGTTTAAACAGGGTTTTGATCGTCGTCTCTCTACTATAGGTAAGTCACTCAGATTTACCATTCCATATAGCAAAGCGAATAATAAGAGTAAGTCGGTATGGTGATCAATCCATCCCGCACCCAAATCATTACTTTGTACATGGTTTAGCGAATCTCGCATTCTAACACTCGGTCATCCTCACAAGCATTGCAGAATTTCTCTTGTCGACGAACCAAGTTCGGAAAATCCATTGATTCTGCAAGCCAAACAAACATCTATCGTTTCTTCACAACTCTCAGGTTTTGCGTAAACTCCTATAGAATCGTCTGTCGATAAAGTCGTAACTTCTTCCAGGGTTTCTCCTTCAGCAAGATTGTGCTTGCTTCTTGGCAGGTCCTGGGATATCCAATAGTACTTCATCTCTTCATCCTCCTTGTATCCAATAGTACTTCATCTCTTCATCCTCGTGGGATATCCCACATACCGAGATAAAACTTATACTTATGAAGTCCATACTCCACTTCATGAACATCATTATCCTTTCCAGGTCAAGCGTCCTTCTGAGGGAATATTGGCCATCTCTGCATGGCATTTCTTCGACTGGGAAACGTGAAACACATCATGAACTCCTGACAGTCCTTCGGGTGACTCCAATTTGTTGGTAACTTCTCCCATACGCTCCAAAAGTCCGTATGGTCCTACAAATCTCGGGGCTAACTTTCCCTTAATTCCAAATCATTTAACTCCTCGGAGAGGTGGCACACAAAGATATGCTCTGTCTCCGATTTCATAGACTACCTCCTTGCGTTATTGAGTATGCATAATTATTCTTCCTGGACTGAGCTACCTTCAGTCTATCTCGAATCAACTTAACATTCTCTTCTGACATCCTTGATCACATTTGGTCCAAACAACTGACGGTCTCCAACTTCATCCCATATCAACGGGTTCTGGCTCCTTCTCCCATACAAGGCTTCAAAAAAAGGGGCCATCTTCAAACTGGCTGGGTAACTGTTGTTCTATGAGAACTCCGCGTAAGGTAGATTCTAAACCCTACTAGATCCATAATCTAGCGCACACGCTCTCAACATGTCCTCCAGAATCTGATTGACTCTCTCGATTTATCCATCTGCCTGAGGATGAAAGGCTGTACTGAACTCTAGCCTAGTACCCAAAGTCTGGTGCAGCTGATTCCAAACTTTGAGGTAAACTGTGTTCCTCTACGATGGTCCTCGGAACTCCATGCAGACATACGATCCTTTCTCAAATATATATCTTGGCCAATTTCGCACTTGTATAGGTGGTTTTCTCTGGGATAAAGTGAGCCACTTTGATCAAGCGAATAAACTATTACCCAGATAGAATCATATCCCGTTCGGGTTCTGGGAAATCTGGTAATGAAATCCATGCCAAGCTTATCCTGCTTATATTCAGGTATCAACATAGGATGTAATAATCCTGCTGGCTTCTGATGCTCTGCTTTTACTTTCTCTGGCATACATCACTTACGACTACATACTCATAATATCCTTCTTCATACCAGTCCACCGTAAACACTCCTTCAAATCCAAATACATCTTGGTGTTTCGAGGCGAATCAAGTATGGTGAGTCATGAGCCTCCTGAAGTATTAACTTCCTGATCTTTGCATTATTGGCACATATATACACTATCCTCAACCATAAGGTGTCGTGTTCATCCTTACGAAAACCTTTGGCCTTTCCTTTGCTCATCCTCTATTCTACCTCAGCAATATCTTTGTCATCCTTCTGAGCTTCACGGATCTTTCTCAACAATGTAGACTGAACTTCCATTGCTGCAACAAAACCTTTGGGAACAATCTCCAACCGAAGTTCCCTGAGATCCTCGGCTAACTCCTTTTGTAATCCTCTGCTTATGAGGGTATTTGTCCTTATTTTCTTTATGGTTGTGTCCTTTTTCTCCACAAAGCTTGCATGCACTTTCTCCATATCATTTCCATAAGGCTTCAACTTCTGGGACACAAGCCGAGACTTTAGCAGAGTCAACTTAAATTCTTCCCAAGTGGTTATTCCTTGCCATCCATTGATGGTTTGGTACATCCTCTACCAGGTAGTGGCACCTCTTTCAAAACAACTGCAGAGCATCTTTGGGTCATATCCTTTGGCTCTGAGGTTATTCTTCATGTGATCCTCCATGTTCTGAATCCATCGGTCTGTCTCCAATTGACTCAACGGTCCAGAAAATACAAGCTCATCTCCATTCATCTTCTATTGGGTCCATGGGTTTTGTGGTGAGATAAGAGAGATAGGGAGGGATACACACAATGCAAACAATTGTTTTGGAAAAGACAGATTTTATTATGGCTGTTGGAAAAACATCAAACAAATGACAGCTCACAATCGTCGCATCTAACGTAAGGGTATAACAGGGGTTTGGTCTTCTAAAGGTCAATGTCGTCAAACTCTTCAAGTCTTGGTCATGTCTCCGATGGCTTCTTCTGATCATGCTTGTCCTTCTCAAGTTCTTTTGCCAGATCATCTTTGTTGACGCGAAGTCTCTCATGACATCCTTTAATATTCTGGAGTTGCATTCCAAACTTCTGGTTTCAACTTCCTTGACATGAACCATGATCCTACTGTTCTTCAGTCCAGACGAATCTTTGATGTCTCAAGGTTTTGCTCCTCCAGCTTGACTACTTTCAGCTTCGGGTCCTGAGTTCTTCACGAAACACTTCTTTGTCAAATACGACTTCTTTTAGGTCCATCTTAACTTCTTGATGTAACACTCCAGATCCTAGCGATACACCAGCAAAGGTTAAAACTTCATCTTGCTGATAGGTGCTCCATCAGACTTCTACTATCCAATCTTTCCATGCATATGCATGCTTAACTCAGCACGGCGACAATAGCATAAGCGGTGATAACATCATGGATAGCCGTGTTTCTGCTCTTTTCATTTCCATGAGCTATCTCTCCATAGTTGATATCTCCTGCCTTAGGGTTTTCCTGACAAAACTTTGAGTTCTATGCTCCATGTTCCGGTCTTTCTCCAATACACCTTAATCTCGGGTATTGACAGCTTCCATAGTCTATGAAATTCCATAAGCGTAACCTTCCTAGGTCATAAAATCTGGGAATTCTTCAGAGCCTTCAAAATTCTCCTAGTCTTCGGAGTCTTCAAAGTTGTAGTTTCCATTTACACGGTAAAATCCTCTTCATTCCAAATGGTCTTAGTTGTCCGATATCTTATCTCCTTGGAGTGGTCTCATCAGTCGAATCTTCGAGTGGTCAAAAGGGAAAAGGTGTATGGTCTCACTAGAAGGGAATATTTGAATAAACTCAGAAGAGAAGAGAGGTAAAAGATCTTTTTTTAAAAATGAAGTTGTAGAGAAAAATCTTTCCTATGGGCTTGTCAGTTTCTAAGGTCACGTCCTACAGTCAACATGTGCTCTGATACCATCTTGTAGCGACCCGACCCGAATGGATCAAGTCTACGTGCTTTCGTGTCATCCTCGGATCGGTATCCGACACACAGTACTCGAAGGATTTATAACAGAGGTAAATCACATGTATAAATAGCGTAAATACTATTACCTCAATCCATAAATAGCGGAAGCAACAAGGTTGTGGATTCCCATCAACACCAACGGCAAAGTTGAGTATAGGAAATCGTAACCCTAACGTATCACTTACTCGTTGTCTGAAAAGTCTGCAACATGAAATGTTGCAGCCCGAAAACGGGTCAGCACATGGAATATGCTGGCAACGTAACACATATAGAGTAATGAAAGAATAAGCTATACTACATGCATATATGGCTGTTGGAAAGCTCTACGGTCTGCTAGTCTACCACTGTAAGAGGTCACACAACATACTCAACTATGCCTGAGCCCACAATGGCTTGTGGCTGCACACGGAAGTTTCCAGCATGAATAACATAATGATCCCTTTGAGCCTGGGTGGCAAACCATAGGATGATCACACGGGTTCACCGGGATCTCCTTGGACAACACTGGATTCCCCAGGTGCCCACAAGCCAATCCACCCAGATGTGTATTAAAGTAGCCACCTTAAGTTAAACCTTAGTTAACAATAATCTCTCACATCTTTCATGAATCACTTAAACCACACCACGTCTACGAGCATAGCATAGCAGTATAAGCATAATGTAGAAATGCACAGGGTTTGATATAAGACAATAGGTGCTACCTCATCAACTACTTCCCAAAACCCACATGTTATCAAGTCCTAACCATGCAATGTTTGAGGATTGAAACTAATGCATAAAAAATGGGCAATAAAGGGATATGATCAAAGTGTTACTTGCCTTGCTGACGATCTGAAAACCCTAGTGACTCGTAGTAGCATGCTTCGCACTACGGAAACTCTATGGTGAACAAACAATAGCATACATAAGCACTCAAGCATAAGGTGCAAAGGTAAAACTCAAGAGAAAAGATCCAAACTGAAAATTCAACTGAAGAGCTTCGGTTTGCAAAAAGAGTCAATCAAATCGGAGCCACGAAACTCAAACTATGATCAAAAGAAGTTCGAATTCAAATCTGCTTCAAACCAAAATTTAATTTGTCAAAACCATGTTCATGCTGATTATCTAGAAAGAGGGGAACAAGACGAAGAGTTTGGTGTTGGTTTCACTGGATTTGGACAAACGAGCAAAAAGTAGCGATGGTTTGAAAATCAGGGACTAATCTGTGATAAAAGTATTTACGGATATGTCCCTGGCCGAAAAAAAACTAAAAAGAAAAATCTATCGGAAGAACGTCCGCTAACAGAAACTAACGAATGAATTCGTTCATTAAAAGAACTAATCGGGCGAATGTTCACTAAATAAACTAAAACTAAAACGAAAACCCGATCTGAACTAAACCGATCTTAAAAAAATAAACCGGGAAAACCGAACGGTTTTATACTGTTTAGCCGGAGAAAACCGGCGGTAGGTCGTGACGAGATCGTGCTGCTCAAGCGGGCGGCAGAGTTTATGGCGAGAGGCGGTCAGGCGTGAGGCGGGCTACACAGACAAGATGCGACAATGGCGATTAGACAAGCGCAAGGCTGGGCGGCTGGGTTTGGTAGGGAGAGGAGGCGGTGGCATCGGCTTATAAAGAGGGGTGGGGGGCGAATTGGCTTGGGCGAGGGGGCGCCGGGGTCGGGGTGGCCTCGGACTTCGGCGGAGTCCGGCTCCCGCACGCGAGGAAGGCGGCGGCGTCTCGGTTGGGCCGGCTGGGCTTCGTCCCAGTTCGGTCCGGAGTTTTTTCTTTTAAATAAATTTCGCCCGAAAGAAAAATCCTAATAAAATATAAAAAATTCTAAAAATACCAGAAAAAATTTTCACTGTCCAAACCTAATATTTAGGACAAGATGAACATTTTTCTGGCCTAAAATGCAATTTTCAAAAATGCATATTTTTTCTAATTAAAAGAAAATAGCAAATGAAATACGAATAAAATAATAATTTGATTTTAAATTTTCTTCTCCAATATTCCTCTCTTATCGAAGAAGTCATTTTATCTTCTCTCTTTTATTTTTATTATTGGAGATAATTTGAGAGAAAACATTATTAAAATCAAATTTGTCCTCTTTTCAAATTTGAAAAATTCAAATATGAAAATTTGTGAAATCTCCAACTCTCTCCTTGGGTCCTTGAGTTGCTAAAGATTTCTAGGATCACAACCAAAATGCAAATAGAATATGATATGCATATGATGACCTATGTATAACATCCAAATTGAAAATTGGGATGTTACATTTACTTTGCTTTGTATGCTCGTCGGCTTGCTAATTAGATTGTTGCCTAACATATTTTAGCTTTAAGTTTGCTTGTCATATAGGTTGTGTTCACCTAGTTGCATATCTAATGAACCCTCTGTTGGAAATATGCCCGAGAGGCAATAATATGGTATTATTATATTTCCATTTTTCATAATTAAGAGTTTATATTTCATGATATAACTACTATGATCCTAGAATATGTGATTTAGTGGAAAACTCATATGCACGTGTGAAATGATACACGGTAAACAATAGGTCCCAGTCTCGCCTTTAAGACTGGCTCAATTGTTGTTGGTGATCACGTTTTCCAGATCTTAGGATATCATTAAGTGCAACGATAGTCCTAAAAAACATTGAGGTATGACGTTAGAAGAACGGTCATATTGAATCGACCCAATACTTGTCTGTTATACTTTGTAATTATATCATATAAAATCATCTGTTATAACACGGAGTGTTAGCATGTGTTTTAGTTCCATAAACCTTGAGAGTATGGCTGTCACTTCTTACAGTACGACGGGCTTTGGGGCGACTCAAACGTCACCTGTAACATGATGACCCACAATTATAGGGGATCAATCATAGTCCTTTCGATAAGTAAGAGTGTCAAACCCAACGAGGAGCAGAAGGATATGACAAGTGGTTTTCAGCAAGGTAATTCCAAGCACCTTTGAAATTGTCAGATGTGGTAGTTTGATAGCAAGATAATTTGTAATGGACAAGTAACGGTAAATAAAGTGTAGCAAGGTAGCCCAATCCTTTTTTGTAGCAAAGGACAGGCCAAAATGGTTTCAGATAGTAAGCAAAGTGTTCTTGAGGGCACACGGGAATTTCATCTAGTCACTTTCATCATGCTGGTTTGATCTGCATTCGCTACTTTGATAATTTGATATGTGGGTGGACCGGTGCTTGGGTGCTATTCTTACTTGAACAAACCTCCCACTTATGATTAACCCTCTCACAAGCATCCGCAATTACGAGAGTATTAAGATAAAATCTAACCATAGCATTAAACATTTGGATCCAAATCGGTCCCTTACAAAATAGTGCATAAACTAGGGCTTAAGCTTCTGTCACTCTAGCAACCCAGCATTTAATAACTACTCCACAATGCATTCCCTTAGGCACAAAGATGGTGAAGTGTAATGTAGTCGACGTTCACATGACACCACTAAGGGAATCACAACATACATATCATTGAAATATCGAACACATATCAAATCCACATGATTATTTGCAACATGACTTCTCCCGTGACCTAAAGAACAAAAGTAATTACACACAAATGATATTCGTGTTCAATATTATAGGGGTATTAAATAGCATAATGGATATTAATATATAATCTTCCACCAAATAAACCATATAGTAATCAACTACAAGATGTAATCAACACTACTAGTCACCCACAAGTACCAATCTAAGGTTTCGGTACAAAGATTGAACACAAGAGATGAACTAGGGTTTGATAGGAGATGGTGTTGTTGAAGATATTGATGGAGATTGCCCTCCCAAAGATGATAGGGTTGTTGGTGATGATGATGGCTTCGATTTCCCCCTCCGAGAGGGAAGTTCCCCTGGCGGAATTGCTCCACCGGAGGGCAAAAGTGCTCCTGCCCAAGTTTCGCCTCGTGAAGGTGGCGCTCCATCCCGAAAGTCATCTCCTTATTTTTTCTAGGTCAAAATGACTTATATACCAGAAGATGGGCGCCGGAGGTGGGCTAGGCTACCCACCACCCACTAGGGCGCGCCTGGGGGGGCTGGCGTGCCCTGGTGTCTTGTGGGCACCAGGCAGCCCCTCCGGTAGTTATTTGCTCCAGTATTAAATATTCCAAAATAATTCTCCGTGAAATTTCAGCTCATTTGGAGATGTGCAGAATAGATAACTCTGACATAGCTTTTTCAGGTCCAGAATTCCAGCTACCGGCATGCTCCCCCTTTCTGTAAACCTTGCATATTATGAGAGAAAAGGCATTAGAATTACTCCATAAAGCATTATTATGCATAAAAACTTTATAAATAATAGTAGTAAACATGATGCAAAATGGACGTGTCAACTTGCCCAAGCTTAGACCTCGCTTATCCTCAAGCGAAAGCCGACATCGAAAATCATGTCCACATGTTTAGAGAGAGAGAGAGAGGTGTCGAAAAAAACAAAATACGAACATAGTAGCATCATGCATCTTATTATAATAGCAACAAAATTTATCATAAAGCTCTATCATATAACTTCTCATGAACAAGTAATAATCCATCACAACATCGAAGTAAAAAGCATAAACTCTATTGAAAACCAACAAACTATGTTCTCAGTCAACTTTGCAACTACAATTCATCATATACAGGAAGGGTCACGTACCGGAGCCTTTTGGCAAGTCCACATACTCAACCATCATCTAATCTTCTATGGTTGCTAAAACTCACAAAATATATATGAGCAAAAAGTTTTAACCGGACACATAGAAAGATAGGGGCTTATAGTTTCACCTCCCAACTTATTCACCTCAAGGGTGATGTCAACAATAATAACTCATGCTCACTCATATCCAACTGGATATACGTGCCTAGATCTTTCTCCACCACTTGATGCTTGCCAAAGAGAAAATAAAAAGGAATAGAGGAAAAAATTTGACTCTTGCATAAAAAGTAAATACATAAAACTAAAAGATATGCCCTTCACGGAGGGGAGCAAAGGTTGTCATTCGCTTTTTGGTTTGTATGCACAGTCTCTTAATGCAAAAGAACATCATGTTATATTTCCCCTTATGATAGCAACCTTTATTATGCTGTCTGTCACTTTTATTACTTTGCCATCACAAGTTCATACAACGCTTAATTTATCTTACACTAAATGATCAAACACATTTAGAAGCAATTTTTATTGCCTTATTGCACCAATGATAACTTATTTGAAGGATCTTGCTTAATCCATAGGTAGGTATGGTGGACTCTCAAAACATTAATTTGAGTTTAAGGGTTTTGGATGCACAAGTAGTATCTCTACTTAGTGCGAATTTTTGGCTAGCAAAGATATTGGGAAAACACCACATGTTGAAGGATCTATGACAATATAACTTCTATGTGAATATGAACAAACATAAATCATTACGTTGTCTTCCTTGTCCAACGTCAATAGTTTTGGCATAAGATATTTAGTGGGGGCTCACAATCATAAAATATGTCCAAGATAGTGTATTTGCATGTGAATCTTCTCTTCCCTTATTAATTCTTTCATGAATTGCATCATTGACCAATGCTATGTTTCTCAACTTCCAATTTTTTTTACCACTTATACTTTTACTTATGTGATTTCATTACTCACCATAAGATTAGCATATGATCCTTTTTATTATTTCCTTTCATTTAGATTGAAACAAAAAAGTAAAGAAGCAAAATCTCAACTAAACTTTATTATATAACTCTCACTCGATTACATAGATACATAGATCACAAATCTAGCACTTAAAAATAGATCATACTAAACTTGTATTCAACTAAACCACGAAATAGCTAAAGATCGAACTAAGATAGGTAAAGGTGATAAAAGTGATGGTGATATGATACCGGGGCATCTCCCCCAAGCTTGGCGAAAGCCAAGGGGAGTGCCCATACCCGTGTACTCAAGTCTCCTTTGGTGGGGAAGATGATGATGGTGGTGGTGATGATGAGGTAGTAGCGAGCTTATCCTCTGGCTTCCATGGCAGCGGCTCACCATCATAAGAGGAAGAACGAGTCTCTCGAGTCCTGCAACTGGCAGCTAAACTCATACCTTTAAATCTTGCCTCATACTCGAATACTTGATTTTGAAGATGATAGATTTGGCTTTGTAGAAAATTGATTTGCTCGTTAAGGGTGAAGATGATGTCCTTCATAGACTGGCCATCCACCTTGTGACCACGGGTGAATTCCGTGATCATGAGGAGATTGGCACTGAGTCCACGCTCCACCATCCCTTGACACTTGAAGATCTCTTGCTCCACAGCCTCGAGCCTGGCCTCCACGGTTCCCGTTTTCTTGGGCCCTTGAACATCCCGGGTATGGAGCACCCCGTCATGCATCTCAATGGCTTGAGGGTGCTTCATCACCTCCAACAAGTAAAGGTTGATTACCCTCTCGAAGAACTTGTCCTTGGAGGAGCTTGGTGTGGCCATGGCGATCTAGATCTGTCAGAAAAACAGCAAGAAACAACAACAAAAGATTTCTCCGTGATGCGATTGTCAATACGTCCAGTGAGTATATAAATATTTTTTTATCTTGGGAAAAAAGCAAACGGAAGGAAAAGGGAGTCGGGAAGGTAACTGAGGGGCCAACCAGCCACCAGGGCGCACCAGGGAGGCCAGGCGCGCCCTGGTGTATCGTGGACACCTCAGTTGCCTTCCTGGTTGTTTTTTTCTTCTAATTTTTCTAATATTCCAAAACTGTCAGAAAATATTTTTGCGGATTTTTCGGAGTCCGTTTACTTACCGTATCACCTACCTCTTCCTTCTCAGGGTTCTGGAGTGTTCTAGAAGGTTTCTTTTGTGTGTTCCTCCAGTTTCATGGTTTGGATAATATTGGTTTCAACATTAATAGGCGTACCTAAGATATAGTGTTTAATTCTTTGTCCATTGATCACCTTCGGGTTAGTACCTTCGGCATTATTAATCTTGATAGCTCCGGAACGATAAACTTCTTCGATGATATATGGTCCTTCCCATTTGGAAAGAAGGTTTCTTGCAAAAAATCTAAAACGAGAGTTGTACAATAGAACATGTTCACCAACTTTGAATTCCCGCTTTTGGATTCTTTTATCATGCCATCTTTTAACTTTTTCTTTAAATACTTTGGCATTTTCATAAGCTTGGGTTCTCCATTCATCTAGTGAGTTAATATCAAATAACCTCTTTTCACCAGCAAGTTTGAAGTCATAATTGAGTTCTTCGATTGCCCAATATGCTTTATGTTCTAACTCAAGAGGCAAATGACAAGCTTTTCCGTAAACCATTTTGTATGGAGACATACCCATATGATTTTTATAAGCTGTTCTGTAGGCCCAAAGTGCATCATCTAATTTCTTAGACCAATTCTTTCGGGACCTATTAACAGTATTTCGTAATATTAATATTATTTCTCTATTACTAAGTTCAATTTGACCACTAGATTGAGGATGATAGGGTGATGCAATTCTATGGATAACGTCATATTTAGCAAGCATTTTACGTAAAGCGTCATGAATAAAGTGTGAACCACCATTAGTCATTAAATACCTAGGGACTCCAAACCTTGGGAAAAAACTTCTTTAAGCATTTTAATGGATGTGTTATGATCATCACTACTAGTTGGAATAACTTCTACCCACTTAGTGACATAATCAACAACAACCAGAATATGTGTATACCCATTAGAGGAAGGAAAAGGTCCCATATAATCAAAGCCCAAACATCAAATGGTTCAACAACAAGTGAATAATTCATAGGCATTTCCTGACACTTACCGATAATACCTATTCTTTGACATTCATCACAAGACAAGACAAACTTACGGGCATCCTTGAAAAGAGTAGGCCAATAAAAACCAGATTGCAATACCTTGTGAGCAGTTCTATCTCCTGCATGATGTCCTCCATAGGATTCAGAGTGACATTTTCATAGGATTTATTCATGTTCATGCTCAGGTGCACATCGTTTAATAATACCATATACTCCTTCTTTATAAAGATGTGGGTCATCCCAAAAGCAATGTCATAAATCATTGAAGATTTTTTTCTTTTCTTATATGTGAAACTAGGTGGTATGAATTTAGCAACAATGTAATTAGCATAGTCAGCATACCAAGGACTGTTATGAGAAGCATTTATTATAGCTAGTTGTTCATCGGGAAAGCTATCATCAATAGGTAGTGGGTCATAAAGAATATTCTCTAACCTAGACAAGTTATCAGCTACGGGGTTCTCAGCTCCTTTCCTATCAGTAATATGTAAATCAAATTCTTGTAGAAGGAGAACCCACGTAACGAGTCTACATTTAGCATCTTTCTTTTCCATAAGATATTTTATAGCAGCATGATCTTTGCGAACAGTTACTTTAGAATCAACAATGTAAGACCTGAATTTATCACAAGCAAACACAGCTGCTAAAAATTCTTTCTCAGTAGTAGCATAATTTGTTTGGGCACTGTTTAGAGTTTTGCTAGCATAATGGATAACATTTAATTTCTTATCAACTCTTTGTCCTAGAACAACACCAACAACATAATCACTAGCATCACACATAATTTCAAAAGGCAAGTTCCAATCAGGTGGTTGAACAATGGGTGCAATAGTTAAGGCTTTCTTAAGTGTTTCAAAGGCTTCTACACAATCATCATCAAAAACAAATGGAACATCCTTTTGTAAAAGATTAGTAAGAGGCCTAGAAATTTTAGGGAAGTCTTTAATGAACCTCCTATAGAAACCAACATGACCTAGGAAACTACCAATACCTTTGATATCTTTAGGACATGGCATTTTCTCAATTGCATCAACTTTAGCTTTATCCACCTCAATACCTCATTCAGAAATGACAATGCCTTCATTAACCATAAAGTGGCACTTCTCCCAATTCAAGACAAGATTAGTTTGTTCACATCTCTGCAAAACTAGATCAAGGTTGCTTAAGCAATCATAAAAATAAGTTCCGTAAATGGAAAAATCATCCATGAAAACCTCAACAATCTTTTCACAAAAATCGAAGAATATAGCAGTCGTACATCTTTGAAAGGTAGCGGGTGCATTGCATAAACCAAAAGGCAAACGTCTATAAGCATAGGTTCCAAAAGGGCAAGTAAAAGTGGTTTTCTCTTGATCAGGTTGTGAAATAGGTATTTGAGAGAAACCAGAATATCTATCAAGAAAGAAAAAGTGTGTGTGCTTACATAATCTTTCTAGCATTTGATCAATGAAAGGCAGAGGGTAATGATCTTTCCTAATAGCTTTATTTAATTTTCTAAAATCAATTACCATTCTATAGCCAGTCACTATTCTTTATGGGATGAGTTCATTTTTATCATTAGGAACAACAGTAATACCTCCTTTCTTGGGGACACAATGAATTACCCATCTACTATCGGCTATGGGATAGATTATACCTGCTTCTAGAAGTTTTAGTATTTCAATTCTCACCACTTCTTTCATCTTAGGATTCAATCGTCGTTGGTGATCAACAACGTGTTTAGCATCAGGTTCCATATTAATTTTGTGTTGACGTAGAGTGGGACTAATGCCCTTAAGATCATCAAGAGTATGTCCAATAGCAGCATGGTGCTTCCTATTTTTTTAATAATCTTTCTTCTTCGTGTTCTAAAAGTTTAGGACTAATAATAACAGGATATATCTTTTTCTCATCAAGATAGGCATATTTCAGAGTGTCTGGCAATTGCTTTAATTCCAACACAGGAACACCTTTAGGTGGAGGAGATCCTCCTAGTGTTTCAATAGGAAATTTGTGTTCAAGGAGAGGTTGTTGTTCAATGAATATTTTATCTATCTCATTTCTTTCACGCAAGTGCACACCATTTTCATGATCTAGCAAATATTGTTCTAGTGGATCAGTAGGAGGCATGGCAATAGAAGCAAGACCAATTATTTCATCCTTACCAGGTAATTCTTTATTACAAGGTTGTCTACAAAACTTAGAAAAAATAAACTCATGAGACTCATCACCAAAGCTAAGACTAACAGTTTATTTATGGCAATATATCATAGCATTGACAATGTCCAAGAAAGGTCTACCAAAAATTATGGGGCAAAAGTCATCTTGTGGGGAACCAAGAACCAGAAAATCAGTAGGATATTTTAGTTTCCCACACAATACTTCAACACCGCTAACAATCCCAAGCGGTGTTATGGTGTCTCTGTTTGCAAGTTTAATAATAACATCTATGGCTTCTATTTCAGCGGGTGCTATATCATTCATAATTTCTTGGTATAAGGTAAAAGGACTCACGCTAGCACCTAGATCACATAATCTATGATAGCAATGATCTCCTATTTTAACTGAGACAACAGGCATGCCAACAACAGGTCTATGTTTATCCTTTTCATCGGGTTTGGCAATTCTAGCAACTTCATCACAAAAATAAATAACATGCCCATCAATATTTTCTACCAACAGATCTTTTACCATAGAAACACTAGGTTCTACTTTAATTTGTTCAGAGGGTTTAGGTGCTTTATTATTACTTTTGTGAACCACAGTTGATACCTTAGCATGTTCCTTATCCTAATAGGGAAAGGTGGGTTTTCAATATAAGCAGTAGGCACAACTGGATCAACATTGTAAATAATAGTTTCACCTTTAGCTTTTACCGGTTCTTTAATTTCTTATTTGATAGGGGGATATTTAAACCACTTCTCCTTAGGGAGATCAACATGAGTAGCAAATAATTCACAAAAAGAGGCTACTATCTCAGAGTCAAGTCCATATTTAGTGCTGAACTTGTGAAAAGCATCGGTATTCATAAAAGATTTAACACAATCAAACTCAAGCTTAATACCTGACTCTTTACCTTCTCGAGTTCCCAATCTTCAGAGTTGCGTTTAATTCTTTCTAAAAGACCCCGCCTGAATTCAATAGTCTTCTTCATTCCTCTTGGAGTATTTGGAAGGAACGAAACAATGAGCATTTTAGGGGGGTGCCACACTCCTTTGACTCTTGGCTGGCGCGCTTCAAGAGTTTAATGGAGCTACTTGCACACAATTGTAAACAGGAACTACACCCCTTCATTTCCATGTTCCTCCAAAGCTTGTGATCTGTCTTTGTACTCCCCACAAATTAGTGTGTATTTTTTCCTTGTCTTTCTGTTAGTCTTAGAACTAACTTGGGGGCCTTAACCCCACCCTGTAAGTATGTAACCTTGTGATCTGAGTTAATACAAAGTCAGTGGAAGCCTCTTACACAGTCATTCAACCCTAAAAAATAGTATTCTTCATAAAAGAACCAGTACAAGAAGTATCGAGCATGGATTGATCATCACGAGAAAGCCGAGCATAAAAATTCTGAATAATGATTTCTCTCAAGAGCTCATGATTGGGGCATGAACATAACATGGACTTAAGCCTCCCCCAAGTTGGAGTTATACTTTCTCCTTCACGAGGCCAAAAATTATATATATAATTTCGATCACGATGAACTAGAAGCATAGGATAATTGTTTTGGTGAAATTCCAATTTCAATCGATTCCAGTTCCAAGATCCAATATCATCACATAGCCTATACCATGTCAATGCTTTTACCTTCAAAGATAAAGGGAAAACCTTCTTCTTAACCTCATCTCCGGGTAAACCTGTAAGCTTAAATAATCCAAAAATTTCATCCACATGTATAAGATGCATATCGGGATGTTCATTTTCGTCTCTTGCATAAGGATTAGCCAGCAGTTGTTCTATCATACCCGAAGGAATTTCATAACCAATATTTTCAGTAGGTGCAATAGGTTGAGGGGCAACTCTTTTTGTCTCCGGTCGAGGTGAAGATACCCCGAACAAACCCCTCAAAGGATTGTTTTCCATAGTAACAAGTGACAATAAATTTCAGCACGTAGTATAAATTTTTCCTTACCGATTTCCACTTACCAAGAGCACTTCACTCGACGACAATGGTGCCAGAAAAGAGTCTTGATGACCCACAAGTATAGGGGATCAATCTTAGTCCTTTTGTTAAGTAAGAGTGTCGAACCCAACAAGGAGCAGAAGGAAATGGAAAGTGGTTTTCAGCAAGGTAATTTCCGCAAGCACTGAAATTGTCGGTAACAAGTAGTTTGATAGTAAGATAATTTGTAACAGACAAGTAACGGTAACGGTAAATAAAGTGCAGCAAGGTAGCCTAATCCTTTTTGTAGCAAAGGACATGCCAAAATGGTTTCAGATAATAAGCAAAGCGTTCTTGAGGGCACATGGGAATTTCATCTAGTCACTTTCATCATGTTGGTTTGATTTGCGTTCTCTACTTTGATAATTTGATATGTTGGTGGATCAGTGCTTGGGTGCTGTTCATACTTGAACAAACCTCCCACTTATGATTAACCCCCTCGCAAGCATCCGCAACTACGAGAAAAGTATTAAGATCATCCAAATCGGTCCCATCATCTAATATCTACTCCACAATGCATTCCCTTAGGCCCAAAGATGGTGAAGTGTCATGTAGTCGATGTTCACATGACACCACTAAGGGAATTATGAAAGTGCAACTATCCCTAGGTGGTTTTGGTAATTCATAACAACATATAGCTCATTGAGCTAATGCTATTCCAAGACAAATATTTCAGGAAAGCTCAATGAATGGCATGGCATGGATGATGAAAGTGGATCCTCAAAATATTAAGGACAAAGGATTGGCTCAAGCTCAAAAGCTCAAGACTCTACATTTTACATTTTAGTGATCCAAGATCATATTGAGTCTATAGGAAAAGCCAATACTATCAAGGAGGGATGAGGTGTTGCATAATGAGCCTCTTGCTTCAAGTGCTTAGTGATATGATCCAAAAACCCTCAACTACTTTCTCACATCCACATATGACCTAAACCCAAAGTCAAAATCGGTCCTACCGATTCTTTCTATCCGGCGCCACCGAGTTCAAATGTCATAGCCACTGCCACAAACCCTAGGCAAATCGGTCTCACCGATAGGGATCTCGGTCTCACCGAGATGGGATTGTAATATCTCTGTTTCCCTTCGTAACGTTTCGGTCTAACCGAATTGAGCGATCGGTCCCACCGAGATTGCAACGTAAACTCTCTGTTTCCCTTTCGTAACATTTCGGTCTCACCGAAAAGTGCGAATCGGTCCCACCGAGTTTACCTAACCAACTCTCTGGTTAGCTAATTACCACAATCGGTCTCATCGAGTTTGTGTAATCGGTCTCACCGAGATTACGTTATGCCCTAACCCTAACCATATCGGTCCTACCGAGTTGCATGTCGGTCCCACCAAAATCACTAACGTTCACTAGGTTTACTGAATCGGTCCGACCGAGTTTGTTGATTCGGTCCCACCGAGTTTGGTAAATTGTGTGTAACGGTTAGATTTTGTGTGGAGGCTATATATACCCCTCCACCTCCTCTTCCTTCGGAGAGAGCCATCGAACAAACCTACACTTCCAACTTACCAGCCCGAGAGAGAACCACCTACTCATGTGTTGAGGCCAAGATATTCCATTCCTGCCATATGAATCTTGATCTCTAGCCTTCCCAAGTTGCTTTCCACTCAAATCTTCTTTCCACCAGATCCAAATCCTATGAGAGAGAGTTGAGTGTTGGGGAGACTATCATTTGAAGCACAAGAGCAAGGAGTTCATCATCAACACACCATTTGTTACTTCTTGGAGAGTGGTGTCTCCTAGATTGGCTAGGTGTCACTTGGGAGCCTCCGACAAGATTGTGGAGTTGAACCAAGGAGTTTGTAAGGGCAAGGAGATCGCCTACTTCGTGAAGAATACCGCTAGTGAGGCAAGTCCTTCGTGGGTGACGACCATGGTGGGATAGACAAGGTTGCTTCTTCGTGGACCCTTCGTGGGTGGAGCCCTCCGTGGACTCACGCAACTGTTACCCTTTGTGGGTTGAAGTCTCCATCAACGTGGATGTACGATAGCACCACCTATTGGAACCACGGCAAAAACATCCATCTCTCCAACTGCGTTTGAATCCTCCAAACCCTTCCCTTTACATTATTGCAAGTTGCATGCTTTAATTTCCGCTGCTCATATACTCTTTGCATGCTTGCTTGAATTGTGTGAAGATTGCTTGACTTGTGCAAAGATAGCTAAAATCTGCCAGTCTAAAATTGGGAAAAGGTTAAGTTTTTAATTGGTCAAGTAGTCTAATCACCCTCCTCTAGACATACTTCAAGGTCCTACAAGTGGTATCAGAGCTTTGGTCTCCATTTGCTTTGATTTCCATAGCTTTTGGTGGTCATAGCCTTGGTTTCACAACCTAGGAGAGTACGTGCCTAGCGAGGGAAATTATCACCGTGAGAGGTCCTTACTTTGATGACACTAATTTTGCTAGTTGGAAGCATAAGATGAAAATGCATATTCTCGGACATAACCCCGCCGTTTGGGCTATTGTGTGTATTGGCTTGCAAGGTGAATTATTTGATGGGAGAGAACCGAACCGTGAAGCTAGTGCGGATGAATTGAAGATGCTGCAATACAACGCTCAAGCTTGTGATATCCTCTTCAATGGATTGTGCCCCGAAGAATTCAACAAAATCAGCCGTCTTGAGAATGCTAAGGAAATTTGGGATACTTTGATTGATATGCATGAAGGTACCGACTCCGTCAAGGAATCCAAGTTGGATATGCTCCAAAGTCAGCTTGACAAGTTCAAAATGAAGGATGGTGAAGGTGTCATTTGAAAAGTACTCTAGGCTTGCTCTTATCACAAATGAGATTGCCGGCTTAGGAAGTGAAGAGATGACCGATGATTCATCATCAAGAAGATCCTAAGAGCATTGGATGGAAAATATGATACCGTGTGCACATTGATCCAAATGATGCCAAATTATAAAGATCTCAAGCCAATGGAAGTCATTGGAAGAATTTTTGCTCATCAGATGTCACTCAAGGATAAGGAGGAACTTCACAACAAGTCAAGTGGTGCTTACAAAGCCTCATGTCAAGCCCCCACATCATCAAGTGAGAAACAAACCTTCAATGAAGAATTGAGCTTAATGGTGAAGAACTTCAACAAATTCTACAAGAGTAGAAGCAAAGAAAGAAGCTCTAAGTCAAGGTCCTACAATGACAAAAGATCTTCTAGTAGAGAGCGCAATTGCTACAATTGTGGGAGACCCGGACACTATTCAAATGAGTGTACGGCACCCTACAAAAGAACAGAAGATTCTCCAAAAAGAATAAGTAGAAGAGAAGAATAAGTAGAATAGAATTGTGGGTTCCCAAGACTACGTCAAGTTCTACTTCATCAAGTACAACTACAACTCCAAGGATTCCCATCAAGATGATGTGGATCCCGAAGAAGAAGAACTAGAGTGTTCTTGAGGGTGACTCCGCCAACATTCTTCACTCATATCATTATGGCAAGGACAAGTGCAATCAACTTCCATATCTTGCACTAGTTCAAGGAGTCACAAACCCTCATGTTGGTAAGGCAAGGGACAAGGTAACCTAATGTTTTCATGGACATCATCTTGTGTGTGCATCACTCTATGTCTATGGATATTCTTGTTTGTTCCTTGTGGGACTAACCCATGTAGGTATTGAAAGTGCAACTCACTCCAAAGGATTGCTCCAAATGATCTACATCAACATTGAGCATCCACATCTTCAACACCTACATGAAGTCATCATCGACAAAACCCAAGGTTTGTTCATCCCTCTAAGGGGGGATCTCACATCTAGGGGGAGCTTAACTCTAAGAATTGAGTCAAAGAAACTCTAATGATGTGAACACATCAATGCATTATGTAAAAGTGGTAACCCCACTTGAGCTTAAACGATGAGTATGACCTATGATCAAATGTTTTCATTTGACTCCTAAGTCAATATACTCATATATAGATGACCTAGTCATCGCCAATTGTTTGATAGATGCTAGAATTGTTGGTGCATGCTTTGTCACATATTTCATTTGTCATTTTATTGTGTGAGCATGTTGGTTGCATATTTTACTCATTCGAGGACATCCACTTGTTGTTTTGATTGATTGGTTTCTTTTTCTTTGGCCAAGTGGATGGACAAGAATGCCTAAGAACCTTCTCTAGTTATCTATGCTTTTCTCGTCTCAAACTCTATTCATGCTACATCACAAAATTTGATCATGTCAGATTCGAACCACTCTGTGAGAGGAGCACTCGGAGTCCCCGATTCGTCATAGACTTAAACTTACAAAACTTCTTTGTGCTTTTCAGTCTGACCGATTCCTCCATTTCGGTCATACCGAGATCACTAAGTCGATCTAGGTTTTCAATCTCGGTGCAACCGATCTGAACTTTTCGGTCACACCGAGTTGCTGTAACTGTCAACAATTATGCATCTCTGTGCCACCGAGTCGTTCCACTCGGTCACACCGACAGTGTCGGGCTATATATTCACACGGGCAAAAATTTGGAAAACTTTCTCCAAACCTCTTCGCCCGCGCATAGCTTGCTCTGCCTTCTAGGTCTCCAGATCGTCGACTTCGTGGCCAGCCGCCTCCTGTTGCTGGTCTCCGCCGCCGTCAACGGATTTCATATCCGCCGTTGCCGCCGTAGCGAGTTCATCGCCGAACTAGGGTATGAACTCGATCACAGTGCTATCCTCGTCTGATTCCTAGCACATTGTGTTCATTATGATTCTTGCCACGATTGAAACACCTCTATCTAGTCAAAACAATCCTTAGAATAGATGCGATTTGAAAATTTAGGGTTAGGTTTCATGAAACCATCTCGGACCCATCGAGTTGAAAACTTCGGTCCCACCAATTTGGCTAACGCCATTGCACTAGTAACTCTCGGTCTGACCGAGAATTGCTAATCGGTGTGATCGATTTTAGAACTTTGTGAAACCCTAGCAGTCTCGGTGCCACCGAACTGTGACTCGGTCTGACCGAGTTCACTAGTTTAGGTACCAAAACTGCTTCGGTATCACCGAGTTTGAAAATTGGTTGATCCGAAATGCTTTCTGTGGAAAACTAAAACTAAGTTTTTGAATCATTCATTTGCAAAAACCTCTGTACTTTGTGATGCTCATCCACTCTATCTCATCTATAACTATTCACAGGGTCAGTAGTCAGTGTTTGCAGCATGTCAGACCAAAGTGACAACCAAAACAAGTCAAAGGAGCTGATTCAGATGAGTGAGGGCACCAGTCCCTCTAGCAGCTCAGATGAGGGAAGCAGAAGCACTCCCAGCAATTTGCCCAAAGCTGCCACCAGTACAAGGAAGAAGAGAACCTCGAATCTGAGGATGAGGATTATGTGGCAGTAGAAGATGAGGCCATTTCAAAGAAGAAAGTGCTCAAGAAGGAGTATAGCTCAGCTGCAGTTAAGCCAGGGCAGAAGATCAAAAGGCCAGCAGGAAGACAACCCATGTCTAAACCAGAGCCTCCACTCAAGCATCTTTGGAAACTGTCGTGGGTTTGTCACGGCAGATGTCCTCGTGAAAGGACTTAGTCGTGGAGCCATCACTACGGGTTAACTTGAAGGGGTTAAAGCGGACACAAGGACACGAGAATTTATACTAGTTCGGCCCCTTTGATGAAGGTAAAAGCCTACGTCTAGTTGTGATGGAATTGATGGGGTTTCGATGACTAGGGAGCAAACAAGCTTCGCCTAGGCCTCGAGTTGTTGTTGTCTGTCTCAAACCGCCGCCGGTTTGTCCCCTTATATACACGGGTGACGCCCGTCGGTTTACTGAGTCCCGACACCGGTTCATAGACGTATCCGGCTCGGTCTCTACTATTCCTAACTTACAACACAAGATACATCCGATGCGGTTTACTGACTCTTGGCGTGAACTGCTATGGGCCATAAGCCCTCTGCTACCTACTTGGGCTTTAACATGTTCAACCATTGGTGAAGTTAACCCGGCTGTTACGGCGGTTTACCCCTAGTGGTAATATCCCCAACATTAGGCCCCAGATTGATTTGAACAGGTTCATGTCATCCTTAATAAAAAACTTCATCTTCTGCATCTTTGTATTATCTGGTAAACCGCCGTGATGTCATCTTCTCTGATCGTCGTGAACCGGCATGACGTCACCTTCATAAAGTTATCCATAGTATCTTTTGTTAATAGATCTGCAAGAATCGAGGCGGCAGCTCCGCTTCCAAGCCCACGGGTCCTCGATTTTCGTGCCTGACACATGTCCCTTGCCTTATAAATAGGCCCGAGGGGTCATTTCTTTTTCCCCTTCGTTCCCTTCTTCTTCGTCTTCATTGCGCCGCCCTGCTTCAGAGCTCTGCCGCCGCCGTCGACCTCAGCACCGTCCTTGGCCCTTTGCATCAACCTCGAGCGTGCGAATCTGCGGCAACCTTCCTTTTCTTCCTCGGCTCCGGTAAGTCTTCTTTCCTTCCCCGTAGATCTGTTCTAAGGTTCTTGTGTTCTTCAGCGTTAAATCGGATGCTTCTTGTTCAGATAGCGGTCTTGAGATAAACTGTAAATCTTGATCCCATGTAACGACAACTTCTACCATCCGTTTGTCCTCCCGCCTCTCGGGCCATAGATCGATCTGTATCTTTGCTCATGAATTCAGCATCTGCTCCTTTTCAAATCTTGAATATTCACTTCTTTCTACGAACATGCTCCAGATCCGATAACTGTTAAGCAATCTTGTGAAACCTGTTTTCATCGCGATTCGACTACGCATCATTTTCAGACCGGGCGGTTTAGTTTTGTAGAAAAAATTGATAACTCGGCATATACCATTAGTCCCCTTACTGAACCGCCAGTGATCTTAGCTAAATAGTGCCGCTTTGCAGAATTCCGGTTTATAAACAACTTCTTCCGGTTTAATACTGAATGCATTGGTATATATCTTTCCAACATATCTTTGAACCGGTATTAATATTTTGCAGACTGTACCATGGCCAAGCAAGTATATGAATGCAACTGGGTCCCTTCTCGAGTGACCGAGACGCAGCTGGAGAACTTAGTCAAAATTGGCACTTTGGACAAAAAAGATGTCATTCACTGGAGGGTCCCTGGCCCGAAAAGTGTTCCGGAACCCAAGGATGGAGAAGTTGTTGTTTTTGTTGACCATCTGGCTCGGGGCTTCAGTCCACCCGATTCAAAGTTTTATCGGGATGTCTTGGCCAACTTCCAATTGCGTACACAAGATATTGGCCCCAAGTCCGTAACCAATATCTGTCACTTCCAAGTGCTTTGTGTGGTGTTCTTTCAAGAGGAGCCCTCAGTTGAACTATTCAGAGATTGTTTCCATCTAAACCGCCGTGCCGAATTTACAGACGGCCCCAACACAGAACTAGGCGGCATGGCGATCCAAAAGAGAAAAGAAGTTACTTATCCTCATGCCAAACTGCGCAGCCATCCCAAAGAATGGAATGCGACATGGTTCTACTGCAAAGATACTTCGCCTGATGGAGAAAATCCCTTGCCGGGTTACCATCCGGAATGGTTAAGCAATACACATCCCTTCCCTCAAAGACTGACTGCGAGGGAGAGAAGCAAATATGCTCCTCAATTATCCAAGCTCTGGGCCTTCATGGCTAATGGGCTGACGGGAGTTGACCTTGCCCGCTGCTGGATATCTTGGAGCATACTACCCTTAAGCCGGCGCTCCGGTTTGATGTGCGAATATCTGAAGACTTAAAAAGACCCTCTACGGCACATTGAAGTCCGGTGTCGACGATGAAGTCACCGAGGCTGTTAAGAAGATGTTGAATGAACACGAGATCGCCACGCTCAACCCGCCTGCTTCCTTTTCTCGCCAAGAACAAACCGCCCATTTGTAAGCCTCATATCATATACGTTTATGAAATCTAGCCATGCTTTAAATACCCTCTGTTAACTTTAACGTCTTTCAAACAGGGTGATGATCCATTTTGGAGCAAAAAGACTCCTCAGGAGAAACCGGAGAAGACAATCCGTCCCAAGAGCCAAGTTGTGAAGAAACCGGCCCACCGAAAGAGAAGCACTTCCTCCTCCGATCCTCCAGCTGATGACGATGTGGGTAATCCGGACCTTGAGGTAGAACTTAACTCACTTGGTTTACTTTTCACATGCCTTATTGATAATGATTATTGTCAGGATGAAGCTGAGGTCAGTCATGCTGACGCTGTAGAGGTAATCACTCTTTCTTCCGATTCAAATCCCTTACCTTCACTAAAAATCCGTCGGGCAAACCGGAAAGTTAAATTCTCTCATCCCCTTGCTTACTTGGACCGAAACTTTCTTACGAAGACACAACAGCACGAAGCTCGTCGCACAACCCGGCACAACGGTCAGGTAGTTGCCTCCGCGGTTTACCAACAACGATCCGGTTCAGAAAAGCCGTTCAGAGGTCTCTAACTGTTTCGTCAATGCTTATCCTAAAGCGGGTTGTTTTCGGCAACCTCTTAATCCCTCTGACTCCGATTATCAGGGCACTTCTCATTCTTCTTCCGGCGAGTCTTCGGCCACCCAGCTCCCACCACTCAAGATTGTGCTTGGGTGAGCCGTTTTACTGATAATTCTGCTTGATATAGTACTTTCCATATTTACTGGATTCATCTATATTTTTTCTTTCAGGACCAAGCCTAGGCCCAGCAAAAGCTAAATGCGGACAAAGCGGCGGAAGAAGATGGCGCTCTGAACCGCCGTAACGATAGATCCGGAAGAACCTATCCATGATGATGTGATGAATGACCCACCACCGCAAGACCATGATGTTCTGCTTTGAAGAGGTGCATGTCGAGACCTCAGGCCCTGTTAATCAACCCACGAGCCCTGTCCAAACTGACAAGACAGCGAGCCCTTCCAAGCGCACCGACAAAGCGGCGACCCAATGCAAACCGGCGAAGCCAAGGATGATGATGTCATTATAAGCGGCGGTCATTACGATCCGGCAATCTCAGCCGCTTTGTCCAAGCACACCGCAAAAGATGAGTTTGTAGCCTTTGGTAAAGGCAAATGGAACACTGATTTAACCACTTTTGCTACTCTGGACCCTCAGGAACTTTATTCCGGCTATCTGAATCGGCTATATACCAGCCGTGATTGTGAAGCTGGTTTGGTAAAAATGATGAAGGATAAATATGAGGTAAATTTCATACGACTCTCCTTGCGTATTTCAATCTGTCAACTCCAATAGCCCCCAAGTGACGGTTTGAAGATAGTAACTTTAAATCGGGACTTTCCAACTTGAACCTTTTTTGAATGAAGCTTACTTTGAGGCTGTAGCCCCCAAGGGCCGGTTTAACTTAAGAAAGCTAAACCGGGACTTTGTACAGTAAGAATGCCAGTGTCACCAGAAGATAGAACAAATACACATTAGCCCCCAAGTGCCAAGTTGAATACTTGTATTGATCTTGGGACTCATATGAAATTTGTAGGATAAAAAGCAAATATGCATTAGCCCCCAAGTACCAAGGGCATAACTTGTTATGTGGTTGGTACTTCAATTCTGCATCATAATCTTTAATCAATGACCTGTATGCGAGGTGATGCAGGCAAGAAAGAAAGCCAAATTGCTGATCTTCAAGAAAACCTGAAATCTCAACAGACTTAAAACTCGAAATCGAAAGACGAATTAACCACCGCTTTAAGCGTCATGGAAAAGCTTAAAGAGGATTTCAACAAGGAACGGGCAGATTGGGCCACTGAAAAGGCCGCTTTACTTCAAAGGGCAGAAAAGGCTGAAGCTGCACTCAAACCGGTGGTAGATGAGCTGACCAGCGTAAAGCTTCAAGTGCATGCTATGACCGCCGCCGTCTTTGGTAAGCATTTTTATGTTCTGCAGTAACGATGTCTCCTCATATTGTAGCCGGTTTACCAACCCTTTGAATGATTCAGGGACACGTATTGGCCACTTGGGATCAGATGTGCGGAAGAAACTGAAAGTCGCCTATACATTGATAGAACAACTGTATACAGGCGCGCAACGGGTCATCAGCACTGCTTTTCACAACAACCCGGCCCCAACCTTGATTCAGGACACCATCAAGAGGTTGTCAATGCTTCCTGCCCGGATTGAAGAATTGAAGAAATCTGCTGCTAGAACCGGCGCTATAAACGCCTTAATCCGGGCAAAAGCATGGGTTCCAGATTTTGATCCTGTTGAAGCGGCCCAAGGCTTCCCAAGCGTGAAGGAGGACGGGACATAATTCAGTGAAGAGGATCTTCGAGCTATAAACCGGGAAGTGCGCCCTCTGGCTTGTCAATTGGCTGAAGAGGCAAATCTGTCCCACTATCAAGCTCAAGATGATGGTCAAAATAAACGAGTGGCTGCACCAGTTCCTGAAGCGGAGAATCTTATCCCTCCAATCCGTAAGCATACTTACGCTCCTGACATTGAACCATCCTTGCTGATCAACGATGAAGCTGTATTTCAAGCATTAATGGGAATCAACTGGACAACTGTTGATTTCCAGCCGTTGGGTAGAGGAGCAGAAGCTGAAGCGGCGCAAAATGACCCGCAACCATCAGAGCAAGCTGGCGAACAAGCGTAAACCGGAAACCGGTTTATATTTGTTGTTTCGTTATGATATGATGAAAAACAATTATCTCATCTGGGCACCATGTTGCCGTGTAATAGACTAGCTGCCACGCTTGGTGCTGATATGCCTTCGTGCCTATGTATTGCAAGTTATGCTTCCTTTTGAATCATCAATGTTAAACCATTATCTGCAAAAGAAGGTCTTAAAACGCTGTTGTGGTTGTACCACCAGGCGGGTCATAATATCGATTGTATATGAAATCAAAGATAACTTCTTAGATTTAAACATATGATCAAATATAACAATATATGATACCTGCCATCATAGGCCATGAAGTTGGTTGTGCCAATCGTAAACCGGAGTATTTTAAGAAAACCACTGTCGCAGGAGAACAGCTCCTATGAATATAAGGTCGGGTTACCAAGTAACCGTTCCGGTTTATAGAAAAGACTAGTATTACCCCAAAATAGGATGTTAGCAGAAAATCAAACGAGGCAAGACGTCTCCGGGTCAAGAGTAGTCCGTGTTCCTTCAATTGACAGTCGAACCGGCTTAACAGTCGTTGGTATAAGAACACAACAAACATATGCAAATAAGAGAAATATATCTCAAGCAAAAACAAACAGAATCGGTTGCAAAAAAGAGGCTATCTGAGCCGATCAAGTAGCATTACCGTGGTCGGACGCGACCAAGCCCCCGACAGGCGTAGCTATGGTTCAAGTCAGCCAACGTCCCCAAATGATGTAGTGGCATGACGCCGATCAAGAGGTGTAGCGATGGTTCGGGTTCGACCAAAGCCCCCAAGTGATTCTGTGGCCTTAGGCCGATCAAGAGGCGTGACTGGTTCAGACATGACCAAGTACCCAAGTGATCTTGTGGCTTTCGCCGGTCTAAAGGTGTTGCATTGGTTCGGATACGACCAAGCCCCCTAGAGACATGATACAAAGCTTGTTTGAAAAAGCTAACTCAAGGGGTAAACCGGAGGTCGCTTTAAGATAAAAACTCCGTGCAACCACACATGATATAAAAATAACAGAGACCCCGCTTTAGCTAAGGCTCCAGTTTATTATATTGATCATAATATATACATTGTCATAATATGTACATAAGCAGAGCCTATGGCTCAAGTATAGTAAGGCCAAAGATGAGCTATGTTCCAGGGCCTGTTGGTCTCCTCCTCTGACATGCGTGAGTCTTTATGCTCTCGAACATCGATCAGATAGTACGACCACAGTGCGATTCTTGCGACCACGAAAGTTCCCTCCCCAGGTGGGGATAACTTGTGCATATCAGTCTGGTCTTGGATGAGTCGAAGCACCAGATCTCCTTCTTGAAAGATTCTGGTTCTAACTCGGCGACTGTGATATCGACGAAGATCCTGCTGGTAAATCGCTGAACGGGCGGCGGCGATGTTACGCTCCTCGTCCAACAGGTTTAAAGCGTCTTGCCGTGCTTCCTCGTTGTCCGTTTCAACATACGCCGCTACACGAGGTGAATCGTGACGGATATCACTGGGGAGGACCGCCTCCGCTCCGTAGACCATGAAGAACGGTGTGTATCCTGTCGACCTGTTGGGCGTGGTGTTGATGCTGCATAACACAGATGGTAACTCCTCAACCCAACATCCCGGCGTTCGTTGTAAAGGAACCATAAGCCGGGGCTTGATGTCTCGTAAGATCTCTTGGTTAGCCCTCTACCTTGGCCATTGGACTGTGGGTGAGCTCACGATGACACGTCAAGCGGATGTGCTCACGCTCACAAAACTCCTTCATAGCGCCCTTGGACAAGTTGGTACCATTATCAGTAATGATACTGTGTGGAAAGCCAAACTGAAAAATCACCTTTTTAATGAATTGAACCGCTGTGGCTGCATCACACTTGCTAACGGGCTCCGCTTCAACCCACTTTGTAAACTTGTCCACTGCCACCAAAAGGTGGGTCTTCTTGTCCTTGGACCTTTTGAAGGGTCCAAACATATCCAGCCCCCAAGTCGCAAACGGCCAAGTAATTGGAATCATCCTCAATTCTTGAGCGGCACATGAGCGCCGCTTTGAGAATTTCTCGACAGCCCATCACATCGTCTCACTAGGTCCTCCGCATCGGCATGAGTGGTCAACCAGTAGAAACCGTGGATTTAAATGCCTTAGCTACCAGAGACTTTGAACCGTCATGGTGACCACAATCCCCTTCATGGATTTCACGCAAAATTTCACAGCCTTCCTCGGGGACACACAGTTGTTGAAAACGCTCGTCTGTTGCAATGATGCAACTCGCCATTGATAATGGTCATGGACTTGGATCGCCGGACTATCTGCCTGGGCAGAGTCTCGTCCTCTGGTAACTCGCCCCGGTTCAGGTGCGCAAGATAAGGAACTGTCCAATCCGGTATGACATGTAGGGTTGCCACCAACTGAGCCTCCGGATCAGGAATAGCCAAATCCTCTTCACCAGGGAGCTTGACGGACGGGTTATGCAGAACATCTAAAAAGACGTTAGGCGAGACCGGTTTATGCTGAGAGCCCAGCCGGCTTAAGGCGTCCGCCGCTTCGTTCTTCCGTCTGTCCACATGATCCACCTGGTAACCTTAAAGTGGCCCGCAACAATATCCACCTCACGACGATAGGCTGCCATGAGCGAGATCCTTGGAATCCCAAGTACCGTAAACTTGTTGAGCCACCAGGTCCGAGTCATCAAGCATTTAACCCGGCTGAGATTCATCTCCTTTGCCATCCAAGACCATGGAGCAAAGCTTCATAGTCAGCTACATTGTTAGTACAAGGGAACATTAAGCGGAGAACGCAATGTAACTTATCACCTCGTGGGGAAGTTAACACGACTCCAGCCCCGAGCCCTCCAATTGCTGGACCCATCAAAATGGATAGTCCAATAAGTGTGATCCGTCTTCTCTTCAGGTGCTTGTAGCTCCGTCCAATCATTGATGAAATCAACAAGTGCTTGAGATTTGACCGCCGTCCGAGGTACGTATTGCAAACCGTGCGGCCCGAGCTCTATAGCCCACTTGGCAATTCGGCCAGTCGCCTCCCTGTTCTGAATTATATCTCCCAAAGGAGCAGAGCTGGCCACTGTGATAGGATGTCCCTGGAAGTATTGTTTAAGCTTCCGGCTCGCCATGAAAACTCCATACACCAGTTTCTGCCAACGCGGGAACCTTTGCTTGGACTCAATAAGTACCTCGCTGGTATAGTAAACCGGACGCTGAACCGGATACTCCTTGCCCGCCTATTTGCGCTCCACCACAATAGCCACGCTGACTGCACGAGCATTAGCCGCTACATATAGTAGTAATGGTTCCTTGTCAATCGGAGCTGCAAGAACGGGTGGATTGGCTAATTGCCGCTTTAAGTCCTCAAATGCTTCATCAGCAGCCGAACTCCAGACGAATTGATCCGTCTTCTTCAGCATCTGGTATAAGGGGATCGCCTTCTCACCGAGGCGGCTGATAAACCGGCTCAGCGCGGCAATCCGTCCTGCCAAGCGTTGAACATCGTTGATACACTTCGGTTTAGCCAAGGAAGTGATGGTTGTAATCTTCTCCGGATTAGCTTCAATTCCCCTGTTGGACACAAGAAAACCCAATAACTTGCCTGCTGGTACACCAAAAACGCATTTGGCCGGGTTGAGCATCATCCTGTAAGTCCGTAGGTTATCAAAGGTTTCTTTCAAATCGTCAATCAGCGTCTCATTCTCCCTTGACTTGACCACAATATCATCCACATAGGCATGCATATTACGGCCGATCTGTTTATGAAGGCAATTCTGTACACACCGTTGATAAGTTGCCTGGGCGCTCTTGAGCCCAAAAGGCATAGATACATAGCAGAAGGCTCCAAAGGGAGTTATGAACGCTGTCTTCTCTTGGTCCTTAACTGCCATCTTGATCTGATGATAACCAGAATATGCATCCAGAAAACTCAAACACTCACATCCCGCGGTGGCATCGAGAATCTGGTCAATGCGGGGGAGGGCAAAGGGGTCTGCTGGACAGGCTTTGTAAGGTCTGTGTAATCCACACACATGCGCCAAGTGCCATTTTTCTTAAGAACCAGCACTGGATTAGCAAGCCATTCTGGATGGAAGACTTCAACAATAAAACCGGCCGCTAAGAGCCTGGCCAACTCCTCTCCAATAGCTTTGCGTTGTTCCTCGTTAAACCGGCGGAGAAACTGCTTCACCGGTTTGTACTTAGGATCAACATTAAGAGTGTGCTCAACGAGTTCCCTCGGTACACCTGGCATGTCAGAAGGCTTCCATGCAAAAATGTCCCGATTCTCACGGATGAACTCGATGGGCGCGCTTTCCTATTTCAGGTCCAAGTTGGCACTGATAGTGAACTGCTTGGACGAATCGCCAGGCACGAAGTCAACAAGCTTAGTCTCAGCCGCCGATTTGAACTTTAAATCCGGATCATGCTCTGTAGTTGGCTTCTTCAACGGGGTCATGTCCGCCGGATCAACATTGTCCTTGTAATATTTTAACTCCTCCGTAGCACAAACAGACTCTCCATAGGCCACATCACCTTCCTCGCATTCAAAAGTCAGCGTCTCGGATCGGGAATCATGATCGTCCCCAAAGGCCACTTCCAGAGCTATTTTGCCAACAGGATATGCTGACTTGCCAGGTACCACACCATGGAATACTGTATTGGATGGTTTAAGATTTTTATCTGTCAACCCCATACGGCGGAATGTCTCATAATATAAGATGTTAATGCTGCTCCCTCCATCCATGAGCACTTGGTGAATTTATAACCTCCCACCTGAGGGGCCACCACCAATGCTAGCTGACCCGGATTGTCAACCCGGAGAGGGTGATCCTCTCTGCTCCATACGATTGGTTGTTCCGACCAGCTTAAATAACGTGGTACGGCCGGTTCAACAAAATTCACCGCTCGCTTATGGAGTTTCCGGTCTCGCTTATCCAAGCTAGTCGTGAAAACATGATATTGCCCACTATTCAACTGCTTTGGATGGCTCTGATAACCCGATCACTGCTTTGGCTGTAACCACCTTTGGTTATTCGACTATTACGATTGTTATGTCCACCACGATTGCCATTGAAGCCTGAACCGAAGCTCCTCCATCGTGACCCGGCCCATGGAAACCGGATCACGAACCGCCACCGATCCATGATCATAACGGAAAGCATTAGAATTCTTGAACTCCTGCATAATGTAACAGTCCTTCCAAAGGTGGTTGGCCGGCATCTCCTTCGTCCCGTGCTTTGGACAGGGCTGGTTCAACAAATAGTTTAGGCGATCCGGGTTAGGATACGGAGGTCCACCGCGATTTGCCGCTTTACCCTTGCGTCGCTGACCCTTGTCCTGCGCGTTAGTATTAGCCACAAAATCTACGCTGCCATCCACTTTGCGTTTGCCTCCGTTCCCGTGACCTGCCGTGTTGTGTTGCTGCCCCTTGGAGTAGCTGTTCTTTTTTCCCTTCCCTGCCTTGTCATCCTCAAACTCAGGATCCTTGGTACTATCAGAATCAGCATACTTCACTAAAGCACCCATGAGGGTTCCCATGTCATTACAAAACCGCTTCATTCGCCCCAATTTTAACTTCAGAGGCTTAAAACGGCAGTTGCCTTCCAGGGTTATAATCGCAGAATCAGCGTTGATACGGTCTGACGAGTGCAAAATTTCCGAGACATGGCGTACCCAATGGGTTGTTGACTCTCCTTCCTCCACAGACACGAGCCGCTAAGTCCACTATTGACATGGGCTGTTTACAGGTATCCTTCAAATTCTGGATAAACCGGGCTCGCAACTGGGCCCATGAGCTGATAGAATTGGGCGGCAAGATTTTTAACCAAGTACGAGTCGTCCCTTCAAGCATCATGGTAAAGTACTTTGCACACGCGGCCTCATCCACATCTAGCATCTCCATGGCCATCTCGTAACTCTCTACCCATGCTTCTGGAGACAAATCGGCAGTGTAATTTGGTACCTTGCACGGACCCTTGAAGTCTTTAGGTAAGCGCACATTGCGTAGAGCGGGGACAAGACAGGGCACCCCCAAGGAACTACAAGTGACCCCTGGCTCGACTGAGATAGTGGGACGAACCGGCGTAAGCTGACGTGCCTCGTTTTGTGCTGCTAACTCGTCCTCCCTGCATGCCCGGGCCCGGTCTACCACTTCCTGAGCATCACGAAGACCACCTGCCAGGTTATTGCCACGGCAGCTTCATGGTTCCGTGCATTGCTTGATACGGCCGGCTCCTCCACACGCCTGCTGTAGCTCCGGCTCGGACGAGGGGTGGAATGAATCCGATCACGGCTATATGAGTATGCCTCCTGTTGAATCAAAGCGGTCCGAAGTAGCTCCTTGACCCGGCGTGTCTCCGCCGCCTGCGGAGAATCACCTTCGATCGGGATGGCCTCCAATCATGAAGCGGCAGCGACAAGATTGTCCATAGGATTGGAATAATGACCCGGAGGTGTCTGGACCGGCTGAGGTACGATATTGTTTTGCCGAGAAGGTTCCATTAGGCGAGGTTGGACCGGCGCGCCTGGCCCAGGCGCCTCCGCCCAGTTTACCTGTGGCGGATTACTGGTTCCTGCTCCAGGGGTGTGAAAGAGGTTTCTGGCGTCGAAAACCGAAGGCAAGCGGGACCTGTGCTTCCGCTTCAAGTCCTCATGTGACGCGTTCTGATCCAGCATAAGCTTATAGGCCTGGGCATCTAAAGCGGCCCGCTCTGCAGCCATCCTGTCGTTCTCAGCTGCCAGGTCGGCCTTGGCCTGAGCGATCTGCTCTCTCACCTTTGTGATTTCTGCGTTGTGGGCATCCTGATCCGCCGGGTTGGCCTCTGCCATGAGCACAGCTAAGCGATCAAGCGGTCGAGATAAGACTTGAGCGGCGGCGACGGGATCTCCTGCCCTACTGCCGCCGGCACGATCCGGAGAACATTGCTGCTGAAGTTGAAGAGTGGATCGCCGCTTGTGTACCGGCCATGAATATTCCAACCCGGTTGGGCAGATCGGAGGGGTCAGGAATACTGTCGCCATCGGAACAACCCCCAATCTGGTCGTCTTGCAACTGATACAACGATTCGGTTTCTCCGGTTGAGGACTCGTCGCCGGAATAGACGACGGTCTCGCTACCATATCCCGATCCGTCCTCATACTCTCCTCCATGGATGACCCCCACGAAGGCACGCTTCACGACCGACTTAACCTGGGCAGATCTCGCACGTTGAGCCGTCTCGATGAGGCCGGTGCAGATGTCCGGCTCAGGACCCGGTTCACCGATCTTACTGATGAAGACGTGTATGCACCCAAAGGGGACCCGATACCCGTACTCAATTGAGCCGGCCTCGGGGCCCCATCCTGCGTCGTTACTGTAGAGCTTGCCGCGACGACTCTTGGTCATCCGGCCCATAGCATAGCCCTTGAGTCCTTCGAACTTGCCCTCCAAGAACGACAAACCATCATGCGATAGCCCCACGGTGGGCGCCAACTGTCGTGGGTTTGTCATGGCAGATGTCCTCGTGAAAGGACTTAGTCGTGGAGCCATCGCTATGGGTTAACTTGAAGGGGTTAAAGCGGACACAAGGACACGAGAATTTATACTAGTTCGGCCCCTTCGATGAAGGTAAAAGCCTACATCTAGTTGTGATGGAATTGATGGGGTTTCGATGACTAGGGAGCAAACAAGCTTCGCCTAGGCCTCGAGTTGTTGTTGTTTGTCTCAAACCGCCGCCGGGTCGTCCCCTTATATACACGGGTGACGCCCGTCGGTTTACAGAGTCCCGACGCCTGTTCATAGACGTATCCGGCTCGGTCTTGTCGGATTTCGGGTTCCGGCACACCCTTGAGGTTCGAACACTGGGGTGCGAGCGGGATCTCGCCCTCTATTTACCTGCACCCCGCCGCCTCGCTAGGATCTAAACTACGAAAGGAACAGCACAAGAGACACAAGGTTTATACTAGTTCGGGCCACCATTGTGGTGTAATACCCTACTCTAGTTTGTGGTGTGGTGGATTGCCTCTTGGGCTGATGGTGATGAACAATACAAAGAAGAACAGCCTCGTGAGGGTCTGTTCTTGGCTGGTGCGATGAACTGCTAGGGGGAGTTCAGTCGCTTCTCTCTATCTCTCTGCCGATTCCAGATCTCTCTCTCGATTCCACCTCTGCCCTGTGGGTGGCTAGTCCTATTTATAGGCAAAGGCCCTGAGCCTCTTCCCAAATATTGAGCGGGAAGGGCGCCAACAATTGGCCATTTTGAAGGGGAACATATGATACACTTATCCTGACTAAAGTTGGTCCTCGCCTGTTAAAGGCTCTGGTGGTGACGCCGTCTTGGGCTCCATAATGACTTCCTTCCTGCCGTTGGACTGGTCTTGGTCTCGTTGCACTGAAATGGACGCCTTTGCTTGATGCTCTCGCCTTCGCTTGCTCCCTTTGCACCAAAGAGGAAAGGAGGACATCACTGGCCGTGGCGCCCGCTGGGCGCCTCTTGGTCGTCATGGCTTGCGTCATGGGCACCTCGCGAGGTACCCCACCTTAATCTCTCTGCCACCTCGCGAGCCAGCCTGATGAGGCCGCGCCTGAGGAATCTCCCTGTCGTCCGCCCGACGAGGCTTGGCCCCTCGCGAGGGTCTTGAGCTCGTGTTGATGAAGATGGGCCGTGATGGGCCCCCCTTTGAGCCACGCCGCACGCCGCAGGCAGGCAAGTCTGGGGGACCCCCGTTCCTAGAACGCCGACAGTAGCCCCCGGGCCCAACGCGCGCCCGGACTTGGCCGAGCAGAGAGGCGAAGGGGCAAGTGCGAAACACTGCGGGCCCTAACCCTGCGGCCTTGGGCGCCGCGTGGCGGTTGATTGGACGTGGGTGTCTCCACTTCCCCACGACACCTCGGCAACTGGATGAATTGACAAGTCCCTGCATGCAAAGTGGGTCATGATTACCTTCGATCGTGGAGGTCGGCGGTTGGCCTCCTCTGGCTTTAAGTACGGAACGATGAGCGCTCCTCTGGTCCGCTTCTGCTTGCTTCTTCCCGGTTCTTGCTCCGTCTTGCTACAATGGCTCTGATTCGCCGGTTCTCCACGGCAGAGAAGGGAAAGGCTCCTCGAGAGGGTCCTGACCCTCTCCCACCGAAGAAACGGCTAACCCTCTGCCATCGGGACGAGGGTGCCCACCAGGTGGTGCCGAGGCCCTGGTGCGATCGGCCACCGCCGGGGTTCCCGCTTCCCTTGTACGCCCAGGTCGAAGGCTCTGAAGGGGTTGATGCCGAACGCCACGGGCGACGCCGCCGTCGGCGCCGACGGGTCACGAAGGTGTGCGTCGTTCCTCCCGGAGTCCACGCCGAGGGTTCCTCACGGGAGTTCGTACTCCATGCCGCCATGCCTCCTCGGTCTTGGATTCGCCTTCCTCCCTTCTTCGCCTCCGCGATTCCGCGGGGAGGGCCCCTCGAGCTCTGGCTGCAGCACGCCGGCTGCGGCACCCTCGCAACCGGGGCAGAGGTTGAGGTCGTTGCCCCAGACGAGGTCTTCATGACTCGAGGCTGGGGTGAGATCGCCCGGGTCTGCAGGACAAGGGGCGATCTCGCGATCCACCTGGAGTACGACGGCGCTTCGGCCATGCTCTTCAAGGTCTTCGATGCGGAAGGGCGCCGGCTGGAGTGCTGCCCCGGGAGAGGTGTTCGAGGCCCTGCAGTGGCGAGGGCCAGGTCCACTGGCCGCTCTCTCGGCAGCTCCTCACGCGGTGGAGGCATCGGAGGATCCAGCGACTCCGCCGAGCTCTTCGCGACTCCGGAGACGAGCGACGGCAGCTACGAGCCCCCGAGCCTGCGCCGCTCTCGGAGCAGGGCGGGCTCGGCAGGCCGTCGCCGCCCCTGATCTGGATGGGGTTGGCGCCGGTGCTCGACGGCCCGCTGTTGATGATGGCGTCTTTTGCAGGGGCGCGTGTAGTTAGCGTTCTTTTACAATCTACTCCCTGCGAGGAATCAAAAGCGCGCCCCGTGGAGGCTTGTAAGGTGCCTGTGGCCCTGTTTGTTAATATGATCCTTGTTGTGAATCAGCGCAAGTTGCTCATCCCGCCTTAGCTCAGTTCTCCCTTTCGAACCTCGTGAGGGCTTGATGCTCTGCGCCGACAGGTCCCAGTCCCAAGGCAAGCTTCAGCCGTCGCTGGTATGCCAGGTCGCGATGCCGTGGTCAAGGCCAGGAGGTGAGCGGCCCGGGGTCCGGTAAGAGCCCCTGAGTCGCGAGCTCAGGAGGTCCCCCTTAGCTCCCAAGCAGCCATCGTTCGGTGAGAAAGGAGAGTGACATTGCTAACTCGGGATTGCGTTTGGTGAGGGGACGGTGCCGTGTTAGTTAATGCTTCCGGAGGGTAACTTATCTCGAGAAACATGATTCGCTTCCTGGTGCGTTGCCGGGTCCTTGCATCGGCTGGCGAGGGGTCGCTTGGTGAGGTCCTCACGTGTCCCTCCTCTCTCGCCCTTGCTCCCCTTTTCGCTTTACGTCCTCGGGTCCCGGCCCTCGAGCGAGTCTCAGCCGTCGCTGGTATGCCAGGTCGCGATGCCGTGGGCAAGGCCAGAGGGTGAGGGCTGGAGAGCCGAGGGAGCCCTGAGTCGCGATGCTCAGGCACCCCCCCTTTAACGTGCAAGCGGTTCGCGCGGGTGAGAGTGAAGGAGACACCGTGGGGGCCTCGCTTGACGCTGCTCCTTGAAGAGATCATGTGGGCTCATCACAAAAAGAATGAAAGTTCACCGTTACGACCGTCAGTCAGCCGTTGGTTGCCCCGGAAGGGTGACGAGGCACTGAAGGCTTGACGAGGTAGTGCTATGCGGGGCTGCCGCGGCCAGAGCTCAACCATTCAGGTTTGTCGGCATTGCGGGGACGGACCCACCCACAAGCGCCGTGCCGTTAGGGAGTAGCTCCATCAGTTGGTGTTAGTCGAGCGGACAACTAGGTCAAGCATGTTAATCACGAAGGAGCAAGTCCATTTAGATAAGCGCAAAGGAGACGAACCTCGCTCGGTCGGACCCGAGCGATGTGGGGATGATGCAGCCCGAAGGGCGTCCCCAATGAGGTAAGCTAAGAACAGGAAGTAAAAGGGATACACGCCGTAGGGACGGACCCACGCGGCCTGGGAATAATGCAGCCCTGGGGGGGCGCTCCCAGCTGGAAATGAAACTTGAACGATGTCACCTGGTAGCGTTGAAGACGAAAGGATGTTGGTGCGGCAGACTCGGTGGGCTGCGGAGCGATCTCACGAGCCCCGGGCCCAGGGGGCCTCGGGGGCTCGGAGGCGCTGGTGGCTCCTCGTGGACCATCTCCATCTCTGCCAGGGCTGCGGAGCGCCTGGCCTCTTGAGCTTCGGGATGCCCTTCATGAGGCGCCAAATGCAGGCAGCCTGCTCGCAAGCCGTAAGGCATGCGAACGTAGCTGTGGTGGACCTTCAGGCGCCCACGCGAGAGGGCCAGAGGCGCTCCTGAGAGGCGGCTCGGTTGAGCCCTGGTATGTCGATGCAGACGCACAGCCCACCATCCTCGCCTGGATGGGGAGCCACAGCAGGTAAGCGGCGGCTGCCACTCTTGACTCTTGACTCTTGCAGCTCCTGAACGATCTTGCTGACGAACTCCTGAGGGTTTGGCCCTCCTTGCCTTGCTCCTTCTTGAGGGAAACGTGCTTGGCTCAAACACGCCTCCAAGTGGTGCCCAAGCGCCTCCCTCGTGACTCCTAGCAAGGTCGGTGGCCCTCCAGGGGGGAGCCCGAGCCCGCCTCGAGGAGGGCGCCGCGCGCTTCCTATGCGATAGAAGGAGGTTCCCCCTGAGCAGGCATGGACCCTGAGGGGCCTGCCTCCTGAGGGGCCGGGCTGGACGATGTCTTCTTCTTCTTGGGAGCAGTCTCGGGAGGCCTCCTGCTTCCGCGATCCGGGTCCTCCAGTGACGCGGCATGTAAGGCTCGCTCCAGGGAACACACTACGTCTTTCTCTTCGTAGGGCACCGTGATGACTCCGCCACTTCCTGGCATCTTGAGGACGTTGTAGCCGTGGTGGGTTACGGCCATGAACTTGGCCAGCGCTGGGTACCCGAGGATGGCGTTGTATGGCAGGCGAATGTGGGCGACGTCGAAGTCTATGAGCTTGGTGCGGTAGTTGTCGCGTGCGCCGAAGGTGACAGGGAGGCGAACCTACCCGATCGGGACCGTGGAGCCGTCGGTGACCCCAGAGAAAGGCTTGGTCGGCTCGAGCTGATTGTAAGGCACTTGGAGATTGTTGAACGTTTCCACGGACATGACGTTGAGCCCTGCCCCGCCATCGATGAGGGTCTTGGTGACTAGCACGTTGCTGATGATTGGGGAACAGAGCATCGGGAGGACTCCGGCTATGGCCGCACACTTGAGATGATCCACTGAGCTGAACGTGATGGTGCACGCCGACCACCTGAGGGGGTGTGTGGCTTCGAGCTTGGGGAGGACTGCATTCACTTCGCGGGCGAACTGCTTGAAGATGCGTTGAGAGGCTGGGGCTTGAGCTCCGCCCAGGATGCAGGCGATCGCGCGCGGCTCCTGGAAGCCCCCAGCCCCCTCGTCTTGATGATAGTCTTCATTTCTACTTGGCTGTGGTGGCAGAGAAGGGAGGCCCGCGTTGCTTTGCGGGCGATCCTCGTGAGGCTGATCCCTCCAGCCTCCCTCAGGAGGCGGGTCTTGCCAGCGATCCTTGCGAGGTTGGTCGTGCCATCCTTGGCGAGGGCCGCGGTCTTCCCAGCGTCCTGTGTTCCTTCCTCCTCCTCGGCCGTAGCCCCGGTCGCTGCGGTTGGGACGTCGGCCAATCCTCCCTTCTCGCACGGCTCGGAGTTCTTGGCATTCACTGGTGTTGTGGGTGTGGAGGTCGTGGTACACGCAGTACCGGCCGCCCTTGGAAGACTCGGGCTGATCTCTGCCCCGCTTGGTGTCCGGTTCTGCCGCGAGCACGGCAGCCCCCTTGCGCTTCACGTCCTTGACCTTGGGTTTCTTCTCTTCTGGGTCTACGGCTGGCAGCTCGAGGAGGGAGAGACGCCCTTCCTCGGCGCTGGCGCACTTGGTCGCCAAGTTGAACAGCTCCAAGGAAGTGCACAGATCTTCATGCATCGCCAGCTCCTCCTTCATCTTGACGTCGCGCACACCGTCGGAGAAGGTGGATATGATGGCTTCCTCAGTCACCTTGGGAATCTTGAGGCGTGCGTTGTTGAAGCGCTGGATGTACTTCTGTAGAGTCTCTCCTGGTTGCTGCTTGATGCGGCGCATGTCGCTCACGGCGGGTGGCCGGTTGCGAGTACCTTGGAAGTTGGCGATGAAGCGAGTACGCATCTCGTCCTAGGAGGAGATCGTGCACAGGGCCGTGTTCAGGAGCCAGTGCGAGCCCGTCCTTTGAGCGCCATGGGAAACCAGTTCGCCATGACCTTCGTCTCCGTTGGCGGCTTCGTTGCCCATCTCGTAGAGCTGGAGGAACTTCTGGGTCGGCCGCACTGTCCGTAGCAAGGAGGCAGGTCCGCTTGAACTTGCCGGGCCACGCACTTGCGCACTTCAGGGGGTGAAGGCTCGGCAGCCTGCTGTGGCCACGGGAGGCCTTGGATGACGAAGAGCTTGGTCTTGCGGGTCCCCGTGCGCTGCAGCTGGGAGCAGCGCGGGGTCTTGACGTGCCGGAGCAGGAGCGTGGTCGCGACGAGCTGGAGCGGGGAGCACTCGGGCAGCTTCTTGTGGGTGAGGGACCTCCTAACAGCTCTGCTCTTGCCGCGCTGGCGTCGGACAGAGCGGGTTCCGCCCAGGGACCACGCGCTTTGGGGCTGTGGGCGCTTCTTGAGGGGGAGGCGGCCGAGGCGCCCCGGAGCGTCGCCGCCAGCAGAGGACGGGGTTCAGCGGGACAGACGGGCAGCTGGGGAGCTTCCTCGCAAAGACGGACGAGCTTCGGCGACGCGGGTCGAGCCACTCTTCAGAGACGCTGCCGACGGGCGAAGCGCAGGAGCTCGTTTCCCGCGATGAGCACAGCTCGAGCCTCCATGGGCGCGCGGAACGCGCGAGACAAAGAACAAGCCAAGGCGAGCGAGGGGGTAGCAGTGCGGCCGTCTTGCCTCACGGAGGGATGCTGGGACGATGCTTGCTGCTCGTTCCCCGCCGGGCCGGTGGCGGCGTTGACGGCAGGCGACGGGGAACGACGAGGGCGCCCGCCGACGGGAGCCGTCTGGGCGACGCGGGAAGCGAGAGCGGCTCGGCGCTCGGCACGGGCCCGACGAGCGTCAGACATGGATGCGGTGGTCGACGGAGAACAGGGCGACGGAAGACGAATCACGGCGCACCCCTACCTGGCGCGCCAAATGTCGGATTTCAGGTTCCGGCAGACCCTTGAGGTTCAAACATCAAGTGCGTCCGGGATCTCGCCTCTACCTACCTGCACCTCACGCCTTTGCTAGGATCTAAACTACGAAAGGAACAGCACAAGAGACACAGTGGTTTATACTAGTTCGGGCCACCATTGTGGTGTAATACCCTACTCTAGTTTGTGGTGTGGTGGATTGCCTCTTGGGCTGATGGTGATGAACAATACAAAGAAGAACAGCCTCGCAAGGGTCTGTTCTTGGCTGGTGCGATGAACTGCTAGGGGGAGTTCAGTCGCTTCTCTGTATCTATCTGCCGATTCCAGATCTCTCTCTCGATTCCACCTCTGCCCTGTGGGTGGCTAGTCCTATTTATAGGCAAAGGCCCTGAGCCTCTTCCCAAATATTGAGCGGGAAGGGCGCCAACAATTGGCCATTTTGAAGGGGAATATATGGTACACTTATCCTGACTAAAGTTGGTCCTCGCCTGTCAAAGGCTTTGGTGGTGACGCCGGCTTGGGCTCCACAATGACTTCCTTCCTGCCGTTGGACTGGTCTTGGTCTCGTTGCACCGGAATGGACGCCTTTGCTTGATGCTCTCGCCTGCGCTTGCTCCCTTTGCACCAAAGAGGAAAGGAGGACATCACTGCCGGTGGCGCCACCGGGCGCCCTTGGTCGTCATGGCTTGCGTCATGGGCACCTCGCGAGGTACCCCGCCTTGATCTCTCCGCCACCTCGCGAGCCAGCCTGATGAGGCCGCGCCTGAGGAATCTCCCTGTCGTCTGCCCCGTGAGGCTTGGCCCCTCGCGAGGGTCTTGAGCTCGTGTTGATGAAGATGGGCCATGATGGGCCCCCCTTTGAGCCACGCCGCAGGCAGGCAAGTCTGGGGACCCCCGTTCCCAGAATGCCAACAGGTCTCTACTATTCCTAACTTACAACACAAGATACATACTGACGCCGGTTTACAGCTACTGGCATGAACCGACTATGGGCCATAAGCTCTCTGCTACCTACTTGGGCTTTAACATGTTCAACTACTGGTGAAGTTAACCTGGCCTGTTCTGGCCGGTTTACCACTAGTGGTAATATCCCCAACAGAAACCCAACCCAAAGAGCCTGCTGCAGAAGGGAAGAAAAGGAAGGAAAGGGTCAAGAAGACCATGGCCAGAGTGATTGGAAAGCCTTCCATGATGGAAGAAGAAGAAGAAGAAGAGGTTGCTGCACCAGCTCCCAAGGTCTGAAGGCGATGGGTGATGCTATAAATACAGGGCTGCAACATCAAAGCCCAAAGAAGCACCCAAAGCTGCCTCCAAGCCCAAGAGTGCACCTAAGAGGAATACTGGAGTATACCAGCTGCTGAGAAGAACAAGGCCCCAGTGCCTGAACTTGCTGCTGAGGAAGATGATGAAGGACAAGTCCTGAGGAAGCTCAAACCCAAGATTCCAGACCACAATGATGCTCATCCTGTGGCTGAGAACATGTAGATCAGGAGAGACTCGGGTTGAGGCTATGGAGAGAGTCGATCCATATGCCACCGTGGAGAAGGACTGCTTTGTTGATTACTGTGTTCCACACAAAGGAACAATAGGATTTCTATGAGACAATCTTGTTGGACAAGAAGCCTATAGTGTGTGATATGAGGTGGGTCGTTGGACCTACATAAAGGAGAACGAGGAACATTACCCAGAGTATATGACAGCTTCAAAGGTCGTGTGGAGTTGCAGACTTTGTTGGGCGAGAAGCTCACAAACCGGAATGATGAGCTCATTATGCAATTCTACTCCACAACACATTTCTATCCAGATGGCAGGATAGTTTGGATGTCTGAAGGTACGAGATACCAATCAACTATTGAGGAATGGGCAAATCTGATCAATGCCCCAAAGGAGAGTGAAGATGACTTGGACGTTTATGCCAAGAAAAAGATGAATCACAATTCTATGTCACATATGTACAAGGAGATCCTGCATAAAGCTCTTGAGACTTTCAAGTTTGGGTCTGTCCAATTTCTTCTGTCGGGCTGCCAACGATCAACTGGATCCTAAGGCACACTCTTTTGCCCAAGTCGGTGACCACAACATGATCAGAGGGCATGCAATTAATTTGCTACACATATTTGATGTGCCACAAAAATTCAAGGTCATGAGCCTCATGGTTGAGACTATCAAGAGGACATCAGCAGACCAAAAGAGAAGTTGTGGATATGCCCCACAAATTCAGGAGTTGATTAACTCAAAGATGGGCACAGGAAAGTATCTGTTGGATAAGGAACACTTTGTTCTCTATCCAGACTTTGAGGACAATCAAGTTGTAATGGATGAGAATAAACCATCATCAGTACAAGCTCAAGAGAAGAAGGAGAAAGCAAAGAAAGAGAAGGCTGCCAAGATGCCAACTCAAGAGGAGGCATCTGAGTACTTTTGAAGAGCAAGGTGACCAGCTTGGTTACTTGATAGCATCAACTCGAGGATTGAGAAGGGGTTGGCCACCCTAACTCAAAACCAGGAGAGCACGGAAAGAATCATGGAATAAAATTCTATGATTTAGATGTCAAAGTAACCAAGATTCAATCGGTTGTGGAGCAGCTACAGGATGACATGCAGGAGAGAGGAAGGCGGGACAACCATCGATGCATTTGCCAGAGTGCCTCGAGCTCGAGAGATCACCGCAGAGCGAATGCAGACACGAGTCACTTCATCCGCACCAGCTACAGCTCCGGTGCAACCAGCTCCAAAGACTAACTCCTTCAGCTCCATCCACATCAACTGAAGTCTTCGGCCCAAGGAGCCATGTCTACACCACCAACTAAAGACCAAGTCTGAGAGGCGATATAGTACTACGCATTTTCTAGGAACTTTTGGTAACTTGTTGCCAAAGGGGAGAAAATGTATAGATCATATGCTTGAGAGAGAGAGTTTGCTTTTGTTCTCTCTTGTCTTCTTGGTTGAACTTTGTTTGCTTTTGATTGCTTGAGATACTATGCTATTATCTGTGAGACATTGATGATCATGTGTTTGATCATAAGCTACACTTATGCTTGTTAGATGATATTATCTTACTTATCCTTATATGATCATTAACTTTGCTTGGTGACGAGTGCATGTATTCAATCTTTATTATTTTGAGCACTCCACCAAGATGTACGTGACATGGAAGAGTAACCCATGAGCCTAATTCCTTGTGCATTTGCAGTCCAAAGAAAATCTTAAACTATGCACAAATTTTGGGGGAGCTCTTGCTTATCACATACTTCTCAAAGCGACGATGTTTTTCAATCTTATTATCATTTGTCGAAGCTTTGATCTATATGTTGTCATCAATTACCAAAAAAGGGGAGATTGAAAGTGCAACTATCCCTAGGTGGTTTTGGTAATTCATAACAACATATAGCTCATTGAGCTAATGCTATTCCAAGACAAATATTTCACGAAAGCTCAATGAATGGCATGGCATGGATGATGAAAGTGGATCCCTCAAAATATTAAGGACAAAGGATTGGCTCAAGCTCAAAAGCTCAAGACTCTACATTTTACATTTTAGTGATCCAAGATCACATTGAGTCTATAGGAAAAGCCAATACTATCAAGGAGGGATGAGGTGTTGCTTAATGAGCCTCTTGCTTCAAGTGCTTAGTGATATGATCCAAAAACCCTCAACTACTTTCTCACATCCACATATGACCTAAACCCAAAGTCAAAATCGGTCCTACCGATTCTCTCTATCCGGCGCCACCGAGTTCAAATGTCATAGCCACTGCCACAAACCCTAGGCAAATCGGTCTCACCGAGAGGGATCTCGGTCTCACCGAGATGGGATTGTAATCTCTCTGTTTCCCTTCGTAACGTTTCGGTCTAACCGAAGTGAGCGATCGGTCCCACCGAGATTGCAATGTAAACTCTCTGTTTCCCTTTCGTAACATTTTGGTCTCACCGAAAAGAGCGAATCGGTCCCACCGAGTTTACGACCAACTCTCCGGTTAGCTAATTACCAAAATCGGTCTCACCGAAGTTTGTGTAATCGGTCTCACCGAGATTATGTTATGCCCTAACCCTAACCATATCGGTCCTACCGAGTTGCATGTCATCCCACGTAAATCACTAACGGTCACTAGGTTTACTGAATCGGTCCGACCGAGTTTGTTGATTTGGTCCCACCGAGTTTGGTAAATTGTGTGTAACGGTTAGATTTTGTGTGGAGGCTATATATACCCCTCCACCTCCTATTCCTTCGGAGAGAGAGCCATCAGAACAAACCTACACTTCCAACTTACCAGTTCTGAGAGAGAACCACCTACTCATGTGTTGAGGCCAAGATATTCCATTCCTACCATATGAATCTTGATCTCTAGCCTTCCCCAAGTTGCTTTCCACTCAAATCTTCTTTCCACCAGATCCAAATCCTATGAGAGAGAGTTGAGTGTTGGGGAGACTATCATTTTGAAGCACAAGAGCAAGGAGTTCATCATCAACACACCATTTGTTACTTCTTGGAGAGTGGTGTCTCCTAGTTTGGCTAGGTGTCACTTGGGAGCCTCAGAGCAAGATTGTGGAGTTGAACCAAGGAGTTTGTAAGGGCAAGGAGATCGCCTACTTCGTGAAGATCTAACGCTAGTGAGGCAAGTCCTTCGTGGGCGACGGCCATGGTGGGATAGACAAGGTTGCTTCTTCGTGGACCCTTCGTGGGTGGAGCCCTCCATGGACTCGCAACCATCACCCTTCGTGGGTTGAAGTCTCCATCAACGTGGATGTACGATAGCACCACCTCTCGGAACCACGACAAAAACATCTGTGTCTCCAACTGCGTTTGAATCCTCCAAACCCTTCCCTTTACATTCTTGCAAGTTGCATGCTTTAATTTCCGCTGCTCATATACTCTTTGCATGCTTCCTTGAATTGTGTGAAGATTGCTTGACTTGTGCAAAGATAGCTAAAATCTGCCAAAGTCTAAAATTGGGAAAAGATTAAGTTTTTAATTGGTCAAGTAGTCTAATCACCCCCCTCTAGACATACTTCAAGGTCCTACAAATTACAACATGCATATCATCAAACTATTGAACACATATCAAATTCACATGATTACTTGCAACATGACTTCTCCCGTGACCTCAAGAACAAAAGTAACTACTCACAAATGATAATCATGCTCAAGATCAGGGGGGTATTAAATAGCATAATGGATCTGAACATATAATCTTCCACCAAATAAACCATATAGTAATCAACTACAAGATGTAATCAACACTACTAGTCACCCACAAGTACCAATCTAAGGTTCTGGTTCAAAGATTGAACACAAGAGATGAACTAGGGTTTGAGAGGAGATGGTGTTGTTGAAGATATTGATGGAGATTGCCCTGCCAAAGATGAGATGGTTGTTGGTGATGACGATGGCTTCAATTTCCCCCTCCGGGAGGGAAGTTCCCCTGGCGGAATTGCTGCACCGGAGGGCAAAAGTGCTGCTTCCTAAGTTTTGCCTCGAGACGGCGGAGCTCCGTCCCGAAAGTCCTCTCCTTATTTTTTTCTAGGTCAAAATGACTTATATACGAGAAGATGGGCACCGGAGGTGGGCTGGGCTGCCCACCACCCACCAGGGCGCACCTGGGGGGCCTGGCGCACCCTAATGTCTTGTGGGCACCAGGAAGCCCCCTCTGGTAGTTATTTGCTCCAGTATTTTTCATATATTCCAAAATAATTCTCCATGAGATTTCAGCTCATTTGGAGATGTGCAGAATAGGTAACTCTGCATAGCTTTTTCAAGTCCAGAATTCCAGCTACCGGCATTTTCCCCTTTGTGTAAACCTTGCATATTATGAGAGAAAAGGCATTAGAATTACTCCATAAAGCACTATTATGCATAAAAACATTATAAATAACAATAGTAAAACATGATGCAAAATGGATGTATCATAACGCGGTGATCATAACGACAACTTATAGGTTCATCGTGAAGTTTAACAAGTGGCCAGATAGCTCGAGAGTTGGATTTGCTCCTCCAACGATGGGGATATATTCTTAGGGACCTCTCGGTGTGACGACATCAATCATCATCTGGCCAGACACATGTGACTTTGTCGCGGGGATGCCGGAACACAATAACGAGAAAGAAGAACAAAACCGGTAACGAGGATTTCAGTATAACGAGCATGGTGATGACTCGGGAGCATACCGATGCATCCCGGGTTTTGTGAAGTACCGCGAAGCAAAGGGAACGTCACATGATAACCAAAGGTTTGCTCAAATATCATTTGTGCACTCACATGGACCGATACGGACATCCACAGTCTCGCTCCCGGTCAATGAACGAACTGTTTCGTTCATGTCTATGGTTTATCGGACCTACGTGGTCACAAGCTTAAGGCAATCACAATCTGGTGAGTGTTAGTAGGATGGGAGTGATGAGAATATATTTGGGGAATTTTTCCATTAAAATCGGGAATAGTTCCGAGAGGATCCGGAAGTGTTTCGGGGTCACCATAAGGGTTTCAGTGAATATTGGGTAATACCGGGTATTACCGATATATTATATATAGGTGCAAAATGTTTCCTAAGATGTTTATTATCAAGGCCTAGAGGTATAATGGTCTAGAGGTATATATAATGGTCTAGAGGTATTTAGAACATTTTATATTTAATTTGAATATCAAGGCCAAGAGGTGGGAGCCATCTTGGGCAACCAAGGCCCAAGTGGAGGAGGCGCCCGCTTTCCTTGTGGGGGCCCGAATCTACTAGCGGTTCTTTCGTTACATTCATCCATAGAAATTTTAATAGCTTTTACAGATTCAATAATATCATGATTGGGTGGAATAGATCTAATATTCAAAGAATCAATCTCAAGAGAAATTCTATCAACGTTCCTAGCCAAATCATAAATCTTAAGCAATTTTTCTTCGACCATAGCATTAAAATTCTTTTGAGAACTAATGAAATCTTTAATATTGTTCTCAAGATCAGTAGGTATTTGAGTTTAATTTCCATAAGAATAGTTGTAGGAATTACCATAATTATTAGAGGAATTACTAGGAAATGACCTATGGTTTAAATTACATCTATATGCGTTATTACCAAAATTGTTCCTACCAACAAATATCACATCCATAGATTCATTATTATTCTCAATCAAAGTGGACAAAGGCGTATCACTAGTAGGGGCACTCTTACTAGCAATCAATTTCATAAGTTCATCCATCTTTCCACCCAAAGTATTAATTTCTTCAATCGCATGCACTTTTTTACTAGTAGAAGATCTTTCGGTATGCCATTGAGAGTAATTAGCAATGAAAGTGTCAGGACCCCGATCCTAAGTTACACCGATCTAGCATGTAACACATCATATCACTTTGCGGCCTCATGCACGGTATTCCTAAAATATTGATATATATAATGGGCTAGAGGTATTTAGAACATTTTATATTTAATTTGAATATCAAGGCCAAGAGGTGGAAGCCATCTTCTCTTCTAAATACCTCTAGACCATTATATACCTCTAGACAATTATATATATATATATATATATATATATATATATATATATCAAAATACTCTTACTAGCAATCAATTTCATAGGTTCATCCATCTTTCCACCCAAAGTATTAATTTCTTCAATCGTATGCACTTTTTTACTAGTAGATCTTACGGTATGCCATTGAGAGTAATTAGCAATGAAAGTGTCAGGACCCCGATCCTAAGTTACACCGATCTAGCATGTAACACATCACATCACTTTGCGGCCTCATGCACGGTATTCTCACGGGTGCCACCTTACCTGGCCCGGGACCATTTGCGCCTTTTGGCTCACGTATATGATAGTGTCGCTAGCATCCATATGACAGAGAACTCGGGCCGACATGACTAGTCGTAAACCCAAGGTGGCACTAACTTACAGGGACATGCATACATGACCCAGCAATGCACATGTCGGTCAGCAGCGAGTGAATTCGGGCTATAGCAAGCTAACAGGACTCCGGTAGACATCGCATGACATTTCCCCGAAGGGACAGACACATGAGCAAATAAGGACACATGCCGATCATCTCATGTGTTCCCGAGCAGTAGCAAGCTACTACGGCTTAGTGGAAGCACTAGGAGACATTTCCGCATAAGAGAGGATACCAAGAATAAACTACTAGGTGTCGGATCCCACACATAGCAATACATGTTACACGTACGCATAACATGCAATTATGTGTTGTACAACATGGCATCACAGCATAACTCAAGAACTCATATAGATAAAGGCCCAGAAGAGCCACATAGCATTTATTACAAATAGGGGTCACATGACCCAACATACAGTGCATACAAGCAACGGAAGCATAACATGTCTGAGTGCAGACAACTAAAATTGAAAAAGGCTGAGAAGCCTAACTATCTATATGACCCTCTCAAGGGTATAAGATCGTAGCTGAGGTAACAAGCTAAACGTCGAAGTCCAGGCGGAACTACTAGCGAGACTGAAGTCTCTCTGCAAAAACATAAATTAATCAAACGTGAGTACAAATGTACGCAACAAGACTTACATCAAAACTATCTATATATGCATCAGTATCAACAAAGGGGTGGTGGAGTTTAACTGCAGCAAGCCAGCTTTGACTCAGTGGCTATCCTGTACTATGAATGCTGGTAACTCTTTTGAGGTGGTGCACACGAGTCCACATATTCACCATATCAATACACTATTATGGATCCGTTCCATCTCCCTACGAGAAGGCCATCCATAGCACTCACGCTTATCTTGCAAGTTTTAGAGTATACACTTCCACTTGCCTATGATCAATGTAAGCGTTCCAAGTAGTCCATATCAGCGGTCGCGGCTATTCGAATAGATCATATATAACCATGCAGGGGTGTCATTCTTCACACATGTTTGCACACGACATGTGCTCGACAGACTTCAAGCGAAAGCCGACGTGGGTGTAGATCACGACCTGACTAACCACACAAGTCTCTAGTCTTGGTTTGTCACCTATTCGGGTTCCATCCGTAAGGAAGTCCGGCCGGAGTTTCCACTACAACCCCAAATGATGTGTGCAGGGTTCCCGAGACACCAAACGGGCGACTCGGTACACCGGGCCACTTTCCTACCGAATCATAGCCCACCCCTCCGGTTAGCGCTACGCATGGCCTCCAGCATACTACAAACACCAGAAACTACTTGCAACTCCTGGACAGAGTACAGGGGGGTTAATAAGTCGGGTGGGGTCATATTTCAGGGCCCAACATGTGGTAGTAGCTGTTTTTGGATCACAAACATGGAACTCAGTTCCTAAGGACGGTTTCAATGAGACAACCCACCATGTAATCCTACATGGCCTCTCACTGCTACCTTTACCAAATCGTGTTCACACACTTAGCTCTCAATAGTAGGACATGATGACAACATTCCAATTCATCCCCGATGAATCAGACAAGACGCAACTCTAAGCAATAGTAGGCATATCAAGCAAGCATAAATGAGTAGGCACATCATGGCTCAAACAACTCCTAATCATGCTAGTGGGTTTCAACTATTTACTGTGGCAAGGACAGGTCATGTAGAGGAAAGGGGTTCAACTACCGCATCATGTAACAGTTGAATCGTTGTTGTCCTAACGCAGTAAAAGAGAACAGGAGCGAGAGAGCGCGGGATTGTATTAGAGTGATCAAGGGTGTTTTTGCTTGCCAGACACTTCTAAAGATAGTATAGCTCTTCATCAGTGTCATCGAACTCATCGCCGGAACAATGTCCACTGAGGGGGGACAATTACCGGCAACAGAGAGGAAACACAATCAATGCAAAGCAACAATACGATGCATGGACGTGACATGGAAATATGCTGTGATTTGAGCTAATGTAGCTAACAACGATTTAAATGGAGTTGGTTTGGACACAAGATACAAATTCAAATTCCACATAAGGCATTTCAAATGCCATTAATTCAAATTGTCTTATACATCAACTTTAAGTTGTTCAAACATGCATGAAAATGCCATAAACAGATTATTTGGATTTTTCTGATAATTTTTCATATATAAATTATCTCATTTGGAGTTAAAATTTAATTTTTATGATTTTTAGAAGTTTAGGATATTTCCTAAAATAAATAAATCATTTATGATTTATCTAAAATCCAGAAAACAATTATGATGTAAGCACTATGTCATGATGACCTCAGCAGGTCAACTGACCGCTCCAGGTCAAACCTGACTAGTGGGGCCCACTAGTCAGTGACACACCCAGTTAACAGGGTGTCTTTAGGGTTAATACTATTCCTGATCTGGAATTAATCGGGGCGGTTCCACATGTCAGTGCCTAATCTAATTAACATTGTTAATTAACACTAATTAAACCATAACCTAGGTTAGTTAGGGGCTGGCCCCATACGTCGGTGGCCTAGGGGAGGTCAAACCCCTGGTCAACAGGGCCTAACACGCCGGCGACAGCAGGCGTGACGGAGGGCTCGGGTTTTGCCCTCCGGCGACCAAATGGACGGAGGAGGGGCTCTCACTACAAAAAAAAGACACATCCGTGACATTTTGGGCTGAACGGAATTTTTTTCTGTCATACATATGACACTTCTATGACGATAATTGTGACAAAACCCTGTATCATCATAGATGTGGTGGGCTCCTACTTCTATGACAAAAAATCATGATAGAAAATGGGCTTTTCGTCCTGGGCGGGCCGGAGACGCAGCTGCTTGACATTCTTTGGGCCGTCCATGATGGAAAAACCGTGGTAGAAGCGAGGGCGAGGAAAATTTTGGGGAGTTCCCGGTTACGGTGGGAGGTCGGGGGCCGGCGATGCGCTGCTTTCTCGCAGACACGACGCTGCATGTGTGCGAGGCGTTGGCTCTAATCGAACCCGAAGCGAGGCGTTGGGCTCTAATCGAACCCGGCGATTGACCGCAGTTACGCGTTATCGAACCCGAGCGATCGATCGATGGTCGTTAATCGAACCCGATCGGCGATTCTTCGCCATCGCTGCTAATCGAAGCCGATCGATGCTGCCTCAGGATGAGCGTGAGGCGTTATGGGGGGTTTTGGATGAGCGGAGCGGTGGCGTTGCCTCTAGATGAACAGGACCCGTGGTGTTGAGGGCTGGATGAGCGATGAGACGATGGAGGGGTGCCCGTGGAGGGGTGGTTGAACAGGACCCCGTGGTGTGGAGGGCTGGATGAACAGTAGACGGTGGAGGGGTAGCTGAACAGTAGCCGGTGGAGTAGCGCGCGGTGGAGGCTGGATGAACAGGACCCTATGGAGGTTGGAGGAGGTCGACGGTAGCCCGTGGAGGCTGGAGGAGGTCGACGGTGGAGATGAACAGTATCCCGTGGAGTCCCGTTTTGCGGTACGCCACACCCCTCCCGATGAACAGGACCCCCGTTTTGACCGTAGGAGGTTCGTTTCATCCGTTTTGCGGTACGCCACACCCCTCCCGATCAACAGGACCCCCTTTCGACCGTAGGAGGTCCGTTTCATCCGTTTTGCGGTACGCCACACCCTTCCCGATCAACAGGACCCCCCATTTCGACCGTAGGAGGTCTATTTCCTCCGTTTTGCGGTACGCCACACCCCTGCCGATCAACAGGACCCCGTTCCAAACGTAGGAGGTCCGTTTCCTGCGTTTTGCGGTACGCCAGGCCTCGTTTCCATCGCCTGTTCCGTCCAAGCCCTCCTGATGAACACGACCACACATTCCGTTCCGACCCAGCCGGTTGGCTCCCACGTGTTCCGTTGCCTCCCGATGAACACGATGCATTCCGTTGCCTCCCCATGAACACGACGCATTCCATTGCCTCCCCATGAACACGACGACGAGGATGTTTCTTCTTTCCGACCCAGACATGTACACGAGCACTGGCCGTACGTATGCGCGAGTAGGCGTTCGAGCCCACGCCTGTATGTACACATACGTGGCCATATTTTCTTTCTTGCACCCTGGCCGCTGTATGTACGTGTACATGCTACGTGCGCGCCTCTACTATGACATGTGTGCGCCTCTACATCCACCAGTATATATGTACGTACATGTTTGCGACCAGAATGACAACGCTACGTACGCTTCGACCAGGTGGGTCCCGACTGTCAGGCACTTCCTTGCGTGCGAAGATGTAGCTGGTGGGTCCCAGCAGTGAGGGGGAAACGTTTTTTTCACGAAATACGGTGGCCCGTCCGGTGGGTCCCCGCTGTCAGGTGGAGGAATAATTATTTTGCACGTAATAAGGAGGCACTTCCTTGCTGCGGCCGTGGACCTAGCTGTCAGCCTCTCCACATACAGTCCACGTCCGATGGAAGCCGTTCCTTGACCACGTTGACCATGCCGCGCCGAGAGCACCAGGGCGGTGGACGACGGCGAGGCCTAGGAAGGGGATGACGCGGAGCCAGGGAAGACGCGGCAGTGGATGCCCACGCGTAGAGGAGTACGAGGGTTGACTGGTTCGCTGCGGTGTGAGGCTGCCATCGCCGAAGAATAACAGGGGGTGTGGGTGAGTAGAGGGATGGCCTGGCCAGTGGTGGGAGTAATAGGGGGCGGTGAGGCCTGCGCCGCATCGCAGCCGGCCACGGGAGGTAGGAGCACGAGGCACGACCGGCGCTGGTTTGGGCGGCTGGAGCAAGAAGACCAGAGGTTGAAGAAGCATTACGGCCGTTGGATGGACATCGTCTGACGTCCTTTGGAGCTAGAATCGTGCATATTGACTAAGTTGACAAATCCCTCATCCCCGTCAACTTAGTAGGCCCACAAGTCAGCCAGCCACTATATTGGGTCCCAGCTAACAGGGGGAGTATTCATTTTTTTGTGCGTAATAAGGAGGCACTTCCTTGCATGCGAAGATATAGCTGGTGGGTCCGAGCTGTCAGTGATGACCCACAAGTATAGGGGATCTATCGTAGACCTTCGATAAGTAAGAGTCTCGAACCCAACGAGGAGCAGAAGGAAATGATAAGCGGTTTTCAGCAAGGTATTCTCTACAAATACTGAAACAAGTGGTAATAGATAGTTTTGTGATAGGATAATTTGTAACGAGCAACAAGTAACAAAAGTAAATAAAGTGCAGCAAGGTGGCCCAATCCTTTTTGTAGCAAAGGACAAGCCTGGACAAACTCTTATAATAGGAAAAGCGCTCCCGAGGACACATGGTAATATCGTCAAGCTAGTTTTCATCACGGTCATATGATTCGCGTTCGGTACCTTGATAATTTTATATGTGGGTGGACCGGCGCTTGGGTGCTATTCTAACTTGAACAAGCATCCCACTTATGATTAACCTCTATTGCAAGCATCCGCAACTACAACAAAAGTATTAAGGTAAACCTAACCATAGCATGAAACATATGGATCCAAATCAGCCCTTACGTACAACGCATAAACTAGGGTTTAAGCTTACATCACTCTAGCAACCCATCATCTACTTATTACTCCCCAATGCCTTCCTCTAGGCCCAAATAATGGTGAATTGTTATGTAGTCGACGTTCACATAACACCACTAGAGGCTAGACAACATACATCTCATCAAAATATCGAACGAATACCAAATTCACATGACTACTAATAGCAAGACTTCTCCCACGTCCTCAGGAACAAACGTAATTACTCACAAAGCATATTCATGTTCATAATCAGAGGGGTATTAACATGCATAAAGGATCTAAACTTATGATCTTCCACCAAATAAACCAACTAGCATCAACTACAAGGAGTAATCAACACTACTAGCAACCTACTAGTACCAATCCTGGACTTGAAGATAAGAATTGATTACAAGAGATGAACTAGGGTTTTGAGAGGAGATGGTGCTGGTGAAGATGTTGATGGAGATTGCCCTCTCCCGATGAGACGAGCGTTGGTGATGACGATGGTGATGATTTCCCCCTCCCGGAGGGAAGTGTCCCCGGCAGAACAGCTCTGCCGGAGACCTAGATTGGTTCCGCCAAGGTTCCGCCTCGTGGCGGCGGAGTTTCGTCCCGAAAGGTTGCTTATGATTTTTTTCTCGATGAAAGACCTCATATAGCAGAAGATGGGCATCGGAGGGCGGGCGCGCCCAGGGTGGTAGGGTGCGCCCCCCACCCTCGTGGCCAGGTGGGGCCCCCTCTGGTGAACTTCTTCCGCTGGATATTTTTTATTATTTCCCAAAATGACTTTCGTGGAGTTTCAGGACTTTTGGAGTTGTGCAGAATAGGTCTCTAATATTTGCTCCTTTTCCATTGAGAATTCCATTGCCAAGGCATTCTCCCTCCTTATGTAAACCTTGTAAAATAAGAGAGAATAGGCATAAGTATTGTGACATAACGTGTAATAACAACCCATAATGCAATAAATATCGATAAGCATGATGCAAAATGGACGTATCAACTCCCCCAAGCTTAGACCTCGCTTGTCCTCAAGCGAAAGCCGATAACGATAAATATGTCCCCATGTTTAGAGGTAGAGGCACCGATAAAAATAAAATACAGACATGAAGGCATCATGATTATTCTCATAACAGCAACATATATAGGAAATGTCATATGATTACGTATGTTCAAGTAATAATCCATTCACAATGCAGAGTACGAGTCATAAACTTTATTGAGAACCAACAAACTATAATCTCAGTCATTGAAGCAATTGCAATTTATCATAACATCAGAAAGAGTCTATGTCAGAGCTTAATAGCAAGTCCACATACTCAACTATCATTTAGTCTTTCATAATTGCTAACACTCACGCGATACTTGTGTTTACGGAGTTTTAATCGGACACAGAGAAAGATAGGGGCTTATAGTTTCGCCTCCCAACCTTTTACCTCAAGGGTAATGTCAACAATAATAACTCATGCTCCGCTACATCCAATTAGATATACCCATCAGGATCTTTCCAACATACTGTGCTTGCCAAAGGATAAAATGAAAAAGGAAAGGTGAAGATCACCATGACTCTTTCATAAGGTAGGAGATAATAAATAAAAGATAGGCCCTTCGCAGAGGGAAGCAGAGGTTGCCATGCGCTTTTATGGTTGGATGCACAAAATCTTAATGCGAAAGAACGTCACTTTATATTGCCCCTTGTGATATGAACCTTTATTATGCAGTCCGTCACTTTTATTTCTTCCACATCACAAGATCGTATAAAGCTTATTTCTCCCACACCAATCAATCATACATATTTAGAGAGCAATTTTATTGCTTTGCACCAATGACAACTTACTTGAAGGATCTTACTCAATCCATAGGTAGATATGGTGGACTCTCATGGCAAAACTGGTTTAAGGGTTTTGGAAGCACAAGTAGTATCTCTACTTGGTGCTTTGAGAATTTAGCTAGCACGAGGGGAAATGCAAGCTCAACATGTTGGAAGATCCATGACAATATACTTTATCTCAGATATAAGAAAACATAACCCATTACGTTGTCTTCCTTGTCCAACATCAACTCTTTAGCATGTCATATTTTAATGAGTGCTCACAATCATAAAAGATGTCAATAATAGTATATCTATATGTGAAACCTCTCTTTCCTTATTACTTCCTATTAATTGCAACGATGACCAAAACTATGTTTGCCAACTCCCAACAACTTTTAATTATCACACTCTTCTATGTGAAGTCATTACTCTCAATAAGATCAATATGGACTCTTTGTTTCTTTTTATTCTTTTTCTTTCTTTTATTCACTCAAGATCATGGCAAAACAATCAAGCCCTTGACTCAACACTAATCTTTATTATATAGCTCACGAACTTGATTACATAGAGAGATCATAAAGCAAAAACTCAAAACTAGATCATGCCATAAACTTTATTCTACTAGATCAAGATACTACTAATAGGATCGAACTAAGAAAACGGTAAAGATAGGAGATGTGATTGTGATACGATGCAGGGCACCTCCCCAAGCTTGGCGGTTGCCAAGGGGAGTGCCCATACCCATGTGATTATGTCTCCTTTGTTGGTGAAGAAGGTGGGGCTGTTGTTGATGATGCGGGCTTATCGTCCATCTTCCAAGGCATGGGCTCACCATCATTGAAGGATGATCGAGTCTCCGGAATCCTCAAATCTGCAGCCAAACTCATCCTTTTGAATCTATATTCATACTCACAGTTTTGATTTTGCAGGTCATAGATTTGGGCTTGAAGGTGCTCGATCTTCTCATGAAGCTTGAAGATGGCCTCCCCAATATTGTCGGCATCCAACTTGTGGTTGCTAGTAAACTCCGCGATCATCATGTGGTTGGAGTTGAGTCCAAGTTCCACCATCCCTTGACACTTGAAAACATGTTGCTCCACTGCTTCGAGCCTCGTCCCCACGCTTCCGGTTCCTTTTGGTCCCTCTTCATCGCGGATGTGCAGCAACCCATCACGCAACTCAATGGTTTGAGGGTGTCGCAGCACCTCCGCGAGGTAAGGGTTGATGACCTTCTCGAAGAACTTGTCCTTGGAAGCACTTGGGGACGTCATGATAATCTAGATCTATCAGAAAAATAGCTCGAAACAAGAACAGAGGAGATTTGCGTGATACGGGAGTCAAAACCTTCGGGAGAATATATAATGAATTTTTAACGACCAAAATACGTATCGTGCAAGAAAATGGAGTCCAGAAGGCACACGAGGTGCCCACGAGGTGAGGCGGCGCCCGAGGGGTAGGCGCGCCCTCCACCCTCGTGGGGCCCTCGTGTCCTTCCCGACTGCTACTTATTTTTCTATTTTTCTAAATATTCCAAAGCGGAGAAATATTGATTTAAAAATTGTTTTGGAGTCGGTTTACTTACCGTACCACATACCTACTCCCTTCCAGTGCGAAGCGTTCATAAAAAGTGTCCCTTATGTATTCCTCGGGTTTCTGATTTCAATAACATTGGTTTCAACATTTATAGGATTACACGAGATATAGTGTTTGATTCTTTGACCGTTTACCACCTTCGGATTTGTGCCTTGAAGTTGTTGATTTTTATGGCCTTTGGAGCGATAGACCTCTTCGATAACATAGGGACCTTCCCATTTAGAGAGAAGTTCTCCTGCAAAAATCTTAAACGAGAGTTGTATAGCAATACATAATCACCTACATTAAACTCACGCTTTTGTATCCTTTTTTCATGCCATCTTTTAACTTTTTCTTTAAACAACTTGGCATTTTCATAAGCTTGGGTCCTCCATTCATCAAGTGAGCTAATATCAAATAACCTCTTCTCACCGGCAAGTTTGAAATCATAATTGAGCTCTTTAATGGCCCAATAAGCCTTATGATCTAGTTCGAGAGGTAAGTGACATGCTTTTCCATAGACCATTTTATACGGAGACATACCCATTGGATTTTTATATGCAGTTCTATAGGCCCATAATGCATCATCAAGTTTCTTGGACCAATTCTTTCTAGACCTATTGACAGTCTTTTGCAAAATTAATTTGAGCTCTCTATTACTCAATTCTACTTTGACCACTAGACTGTGGGTGATATGGAGATGCAATTCTATGATTAACATCATATTTAGCAAGCATTTTACGGAAAGCACCATGAATAAAATGTGAACCACCATAGTCATTAAATATCTAGGGACTCCAAACCTCGAAAAAATAACTTCTTTACGCATTTTAATAGAGGTGTTATGATCAGCACTACTAGTTGGAATAGCTTCTACCCACTTAGTAACGTAATCAACAGCAACTAAAATATGTGTATATCCATTAGAGGCAGGAAAAGGTCCCATATAATCAAAGCCCCAAACATCAAATGGTTCAATAACAAGTGAATAATTCATAGGCATTTCTTGACGTCTACTAATATTACCAATTCTTTGACATTCATCACAAGACAAGCTAAACTTACGGGCGTCCTTGAAGAGAGTAGGCCAATAAAAACCGGATTGCAATACCTTATGTGCAGTTCTATCTCCAGCGTGGTGTCCTCCATAAGCTTCGGAGTGACACTTGCGTAGGATCTGTTCCTGTTCATGCTTAGGTACACAACGTCTAATAACACCATCTACTCCTTCTTTATAAAGATGTGGGTCATCCCAAAAGTAATGTCTCAAATCATAGAAAAGCCTTTTCTTTTGCTGGTATGTGAAACTAGGGGGTATAAATTTAGCAACAATGTAATTAGCATAATCAGCACACCATGGAGTACTATGAGAAGTATTTATGACATTTAATTGCTCATCAGAAAAGCTATCATCAATAGGTAGTGGGTCATCAAGAACATTTTCTAACCTAGATAAGTTATGCGCAGAACGGGTTCTCAGCTCCCTTTCTATCAACAATATGCAAATCAAATTCTTGTAGCAAGAGAACCCATCTAATAAGTCTAGGTTTAGCATCTTTATTTTCCATAAGATATTTAATAGCGGCATGATCAGTGTGAATAGTTACTTTAGAATCAACAATATAAGGTCTGAACTTATCACAAGCAAATACAACTGCTAAGAATTCCTTTTCAGTAGTAGCATAATTTGTTTGAGCATTGTCTAGAGTCTTACTAGCATAATGGATAACATTTAATTTCTTATCAACTCTTTGCAGCATAATCACTAGCATCACACATAATTTCGAAGGGTAAATTCCAATCAGGTGGCTGAACAATAGGTGCAGAGATCAATGCTTTCTTAAGTATTTCAAATGCTTCTACAAAATCATCATCAAAGCCAAATGGTATATCTTTTTGTAATAAATTAGTCAGAGGCCGAGAATTTTTTGAGAAGTCCTTAATGAACCTCCTATAAAATCCGGCGTGACCAAGGAAACTTCTTATACCTTTGATGTCCTTGGGACATGGCATCTTTTCAATAGCATCAACTTTGGCTTTATCAACTTCAATACCTCTTTCAGAAACTTTATGCCCCAAGACAATACCTTCATTAACCATAAAGTGGCACTTTTCCCAATTCAAGACAAGATTAGTTTCTTCACATCTACGCAAAACTTCGATCAAGATTGCTCAAGCAATCATCAAAGAAGGATCCATAGACGGAAAAGTCGTCCATGAAAACCTCACAAATCTTTTCACAAAAGTCGGAGAATATAGCCATCATGCATGTTTGAAAGGTAGCAGGTGCATTACATAAACCAAAGGGCATCGTCTGTAAGCAAAAGTACCAAAAGGGCAAGTAAAAGTAGTCTTTGATTGATCCTTAGCCGACCACGGTATTTGAGAGAAACCAGAATAACCATCTAGGAAGCAATAATGTGTATGTTTGCATAATCTTTCTAGCATTTTATCAATAAAAGGTAAGGGGTAATGATCTTTCTTAGTAGCTTTATTTAATTTGCGGAAATCAATTACCATCCTATAACCTGTAATAATTTTTTGTGGGATCAATTCATCTTTATCATTAGGAACAACAGTAACACCTCCCTTCTTAGGGACACAATGAACAGGACTTACCCACTGACTGTCAGCAACATGATAAATTATACCTGCCTCCAGAAGCTTTAGTATTTATTTTCTTACCACTTCTTTCATCTTAGGATTAAGCCTTTATTGATGATCACGAACCGGTTTGCCATCTTCTTCCAAATTTATTTTATGTTGACATAGAGTGGGACTAATGCCCTTAAGATCATCAAGAGTATATCCAATAGCAGCACGGTGCTTCTTCAGAGTTTTCAGTAATCTCTCTTCTTCATGCTCTGAAATGTTAGCACTAATAATAACATGATATATTTTCTTTTCATCAAGATAAGCATATTTAAGATTATCAGGCAACGCTTTAAGCTCAAACACGGGGTCACCCTTGGGTGGAGGAGGATCCCCTAGGATTTCAACATCCAAAGAGAACAGGTTCCTGTTTAAAGAATACTTCATCTATTTCCCTTCTTTCATTCATAAACATATCATTTTCATGGTCTAGCAAATAATGTTCTAGAGGATCACTAGGAGGTGCGGCAATAGAAGCAAGACCAATAATTTCATCCTTACAAGATAATTCTTCTTCACGGTGTTGTTTACTAAATTTAGAGAAATTAAACTTGAGAATCATATCATCCAAGCCAATAGTAACAACATTCTTTTCGCAGTCTATCTTAGCATTAGCAGTGTTCAAGAAGGGTCTACCAAATATAATTGGACAAAAGCTATCTTGTGGGGAACCAAGAACAAGAAAATCAGCAGGATATTTAGTTTTCCCACACAAGACTTCAACATCTCTAACAATTCCCACTAGCGATATTGTATCTCTATTGGCAAGTTTAATTGTAACATCAATATCTTCTATCTCAGCGGGTGCAATTTCATGCTTAATTTCTTCATACAAGGTAATAGGTATAACACTAGCACTAGCACCCATATCACATAAGCCATGATAAAAGTGATCTCCTATTTTAACAGAAATAACAGGCATGCCTACCATATGTCTATGTTTATCTTTAGCGCCAGGTTTAGCAATTCTAGCAGATTCACCACAGAATTGAATAACATGCCCATCAATATTATCAGACAAGAGATCTTTAACAATAGCAATATTAGGTTCTACTTTTACTTGCTCAGGAGGTGTATAAGTTCTAATATTGCTTTTACGAACCACTGATTGAAGCTTTAGCATGATCCTTTATTCTAACGAGGAAAGGTGGTTTCTCAACATAAGAGGTAGGAACAATAGGATCATTATAAGTGACAGTCTTTTCTTCAACTTTAATAGGTGTAGCTACTTTTACTTCTATGGGAGGATGATACTTAAACCACTTCTCCTTGGGGAGATCAACATAACTAGCAAAAGATTCACAGAAAGAAGCTACTATCTCAGAGTCAAGTCCATATTTAGTGCTAAACTTACAGAAAATATCGGTATCCATAAAAGATTTAACACAATCAAACTTAGGTGTCATACCTGACTCCTTACCTTCGTCGAGGTCCCAATCTTCAGAGTTGCGTTTAATTCTATCCAATAAATTCCATCTGAATTCAATAGTCTTCATCATAAAAGAGCCAGCACAAGAAGTATCGAGCATGGTGCGATTGTTTTCAGAAAGCCGAGCATAAATATTTTGAATAATTGTTTCTCTTGGGAGCTCATGATTGGGGCATGAATACAACATTGATTTAAGCCTCCCCCAAGCTTGAGCGATGCTTTCTCCTTCGCGAGGCCAAAAATTATATATATAATTGCGATCACGATGAACAAGATGCATATGATAATACTTTTGATGGAATTCCAATTTGAGTCTTCTATAGTTCCATGATCTCGTATCATCACATAGCCTATACCATGTCAATGCATCTCCCTTCAAAGATAAAGGGAAGACCTTCTTCTTAACAACATCATCGGGTATACCTGCAAGCTTAAATAGTCCACAAACTCCATCCACATATATTAGGTGCTCATTAGGGTGCTTTGTTCCATCTCCTACAAAAGGATTAGCTAGCAGTTTTTCTATCATACCCGAAGGAACTTCAAAGGGAATATTTTCATATTCATTTTCAGCAGGTTCATTAGGCTGAGGAGCAACTCTTTGCTCTACTGGTTGGGCTGAAGATACCTCGAACAAGCCCCTCAGAGGATTACTTTCCATAGTAACAAGTGATAATAAATTTTAGCACACTATATAAATTTTTCCTTACCAAATTCCACCTACCAAAGGCGCTTCACTCCCGGCAGCGGCGCGGAAAAAGAGTCTTGATGACCCACAAGTATAGGGGATCTATCGTAGTCCTGTCGATAAGTAAGAGTGTCGAACCTTGAGGAAGCGAAGGAAATGATAAGCGGTTTTCAGCAAGGTATTCTCTACAAATCTTTGAAACAAGTGGTAACAGATAGTTTTGTGATAGGATAATTTGTAATGAGCAACAAGTAACAAAAGTAAATAAAGTGCAGCAAGGTGGCCCAATCCTTTTTGTAGCAAAGGACAAGCCTGGACAAACTCTTATAATAGGAAAAGCGCTCCCGAGGACACATGGGAATATCGTCAAGCTAGTTTTCATCACGTTCATTTGATTCATGTTCGGTACTTTGATAATTTGATATGTGGGTGGACCGGCGCTTGGGTGCTATTCTTACTTGAACAAGCATCCCACCTATGATTAACCTCTATTGCAAGCATCCGCAACTAACAAAAGTATTAACAAAAGTATTAAGGTAAACCTAACCATAGCATGAAACATATGGATCCAAATCAGCCCCTTACGAAGCAACGCATAAACTAGGGTTTAAGCTTCTGTCACTCTAGCAACCCATCATCTACTTATTACTCCCCAATGCCTTCCTCTAGGCCCAAATAATGGTGAATTGTTATGTAGTCGACGTTCACATAACACCACTAGAGGCTAGACAACATACATCTCATCAAAAATATCGAACGAATAACAAATTCACATGACTACTAATAGCAATACTTATCCCACGTCCTCAGGAACAAACTTAATTACTCATAAAGCATATTCATGTTCATAATCAGAGGGGTATTAATATGCATAAAGGATCTAAACTTATGATCTTCCACCAAATAAACCAACTAGCATCAACTACCAGGAGTAATCAACACTACTAGCAACCTACTAGTACCAATCCCGGACTTGAAGACAAGAATTGAATACAAGAGATGAACTAGGGTTTTGAGAGGAGATGGTGCTGGTGAAGATGTTGATGGAGATTGCCCTCTCCCGATGAGAGGAGCGTTGGTGATGACGATGGTGATGATTTCCCCCTCCCGGAGGGAAGCGTCCCGGGAAGAATAGCTCTGCCGGAGCCCTAGATTGGTTCCGCCTCGTAGCGGCGGAGTTTCGTCCCGAAAGGTTGCTTATGATTTTTTTCTCGACGAAAGACCTCATATAGCAGAAGATGGGCATCGGAGGGCCACCAGGGGGCCCACGAGGTAGGGGGCGCGCCCAGGGGGGTAGGGCGTGCCCCCCACCCTCGTGGCCAGGTGGGGCCCCCTCTGGTGAACTTCTTCCGCTGGATATTTTTTATTATTTCCCAAAATGACTTCCGTGGAGTTTCAGGACTTTTGGAGTTATGCAGAATAGGTCTCTAATATTTGCTCCCTTTCTAGCCCAGAATTCCAGCTGCCGGCATTCTCCCTCCTTATGTAAATCTTGTAAAATAAGAGAGAATAGGCATAAGTATTGTGACATAACGTGTAATAACAGCCCATAATGCAATAAATATCGATATAAAAGCATGATGCAAAATGGACATATCAGTCAGCGGCGGTAACATTTTTTTTCGTGAAATACAGAGGCCCTTTCGGTGGGTCCCTAATGTCAGGTGGAGGAATCATTATTTTGCATGTAATAAGCAGGCATTTCCTTGCGTGCGGCCGTGGACCCAGCTGTCGGCCTCTCCATGTATAGTCCACTTCAGATGCATGTCGTTCGTTGACCACATTGACCAGGCCACGCCGAGAGCACCAGGGCAGTGGACGACGGCGAGGCCTAGGAAGGGAACGACACGGAGGCAGGGAAGACTCGGCAGTTGTTTCCCATGCGGTGGGGATTCTGTTGTCACGAGGGTTCTTGGTTCGTATGCCGTCGTCGAGAGAATAACGGCAGGTGTGGGTGAGTAGAGGATGGCTAGGCCAGCGATGGGAATCTGGTGGGGCGGTGAGGCTGTGCGGCAAAGACAGCCGGCCGGGAGGAGGGAGCAGATCTCGGCCGGCGCTTGTTTGAGCGGCCGGAGCAGGAAGAGCAGAGATTGAAGAAGCACGATGGCGTTGGATGGACATCGTGCGGTCCATGGAGCTAGAATCGTTCATATTGACTAAGTTGACAAAGCCCTCCGTCCCCGTCAACTTAGTAGGCCCTAAGTCAGCCTCCACCATGGTGGGTCCCAGCTAGTAAGGGGAGTATTCATTTTTCTGTGCGTAATAAGGAGGCACTTCCGGTGGGTCCGAGCTGACAGCGGGGGGAACGTTTTTTCGCGAAATACGGTGGTCCGTCCGATGGGTCCCAGCAGTCAGGGGCAAACGTATTTTCACGAAATACGGTGGCCCGTCCGGTGGGTCCCAGCAGTCAGGGGGAACGCTTTTTCCTGTGAAATACTGGTAGCCCGTCCGGTGGGTCCCTGCTGTCAGGTGGAGGAATAATTATTTTGCGCGTAATAAGGAGGCACTTCCTTGCGGCTGCTGTGGACCCAGCTGTCAGCCTCTCCACGTACAGTACTCTTACGATGGAAGTCGGTCGTAGACCACATTGACCACGCCACGCAGAGAGCACCACGGCGGTGGACGACGGTGAGGCCTAGGAAGGGGACGACGCGGAGCCGGGGAAGACGCGACAGTGGATGCCCATGCGGAGAGGAGTTCGAGGGTTCACTGGTTCGGTTGCGGTGTGAGGCTGCCGTCGCCGCAGAATAACAGGGGGAGTGGGTGAGTGGAGGGATGGCCTGGCCAGCAGTGTGAGTAGTATGGGGACGGCGAGGCCTCCGCGGCAGCATAGCCGTCCACGGGAGGCAGGAGCATGCGGCACGACCGGCGCTGCTTTGGCGGGGCAAGAAGACCAGAGGTTGAAGAAGCACTACGGCCGTTGGATGGACATCGTTGACCACGCTGCGTCGAGAGCACCAGGCGGTGGACGACGGCGAGGCCCTCTGAAGGGAGCGACACGTAACCGGGAAGACATGACAATGGCTGCCCACGCGGTGGGGAGTACGAGGGTTGACTGGTTCGGCTGCCGTCGCCGAAAAATAACAGGAGGTGTGGGTGAATAGAGGGATAGACAGGCCAGGGATGCGAGTATGATGGGGCCGTGAGGCCTGCCGAAGACCTTACCCGCCACGGGAGGCGGGAGCAGGTGGTTCCGGCGCTGGTTTGGTATTTGGGGCAGGAAGATCGAGAGGCGAAGAAGACGCGATTCCCGTTAGATTGACATCTAACGGTCTGTCGCTGGTAGAGTCGATTGTTGACTAAGTTTCTTTTTTGAGAAACCTTGTGTACGCATGAACTTAGTAGGCCCACAAGTCATCCTCCAAATCTGTGGCAGACAACATAAAGCCCATTTGCTATTTTTTATAATTTGCAAGCCATTTACTAATTCTTAAGTAATTTATTACAGCCCATTTTCTGCCCAGGACCACGGTCAAAAAGTTCAACCTTACTTTGCATATTTCGGTGGAGTCCGAACTGTTGTAATCCCGAAATGATAAACATTTTTTAAGAACTTATTGATTTGCCATAAAAATCGTTTTGTTTTTGTAAGCAAATAAGACGTGGGACAATTGAGTTGGTTTAAGGGAAAACCAGTGGTAAAAAAATCAGCGCTGGGTGGGAAAAAACAACAAAAATAAGGATGTAAATATGAAACGGGAATTTTATGTGTTTTCAATATAATGATACGTGTATATGAAATAGTAAAACTATAGGTAGAGATTAGAAAACGGATGTAGGACATGCGTTTCAAGAGGAAAATAGAACTGGGTTGTGTGTTTGATTCAGTAAAAAAACTGCATGCGGATGTTGTAAGACAAAATATAACTAACCTTTGGCGGGCGAGAGGCGATGAGATACCTGCTGGACCTTTGTGCCCCGTTGTCGTCATGGGCTGGGCCTGTTAAAACAAAACCAACCTGGGCAGTCTACAGCCCAGTTGAAACTTCTTTCGACTGAAAAAACAATATACGTGCTCAATAAAGGAGAGAATTACGCAAGGCTGCATCGATAATCGGGATGCGGACGGATATTGTTTTTTTATCGTGGTAATAAGTGCATGCACTTGTTTCAAAAAAATTGAGGCTGGGAATTTGAGCGGCGGGTGCTTATGCTACCCATCAAATAAAAATCAGGTGCACGAAAATTCGTTTGAAACAAATGATTCAGCTTTATATCCACGTCGACCCTCGGCATGATGGTTGGAAGCAAATGCAAGTTCATACCAAAAGATCGTTAACAACAATACCAACTTGCAGAGGACAAGGTAGTACAACTGACAATACTAAACTTACTTATAATATTTTTACTCCTGGCCCTAGTGTTCGTCTGGTAGAAAATCTTGCAGAGGACCAGCTCCCGCTCCTTCTCTTGCTCCAGGTCCCCGAGGTGGTACTGGTGCATCACCCAGTTGGTCCTCTGCTGGTCAAAGTTCTTGTTGGTATGCAGCACCAGAACCTTTTTTGCTCCCGTCTGCCGGCCGTTGACCATCACCGGCAAGGTATTGCCGGTCTTGTGCCACATCGCGTGCATGCCGCACTCCGACTGTATCTTGCGACGCGTCCACGTGCCCCTTTTGAACGCCCTGGAATTGCGCTGGAAGAAATGCTTCCTTAGGCCAGTCAGTGTGATACCTGCAGTATTGTGGAATACAGGTTTTAGTGTATCTAGTTGGCATTTTCATAACATCTTTGGCATGTTGCAGTCACTTGTTTCACTTTTTATTACCTGTCAAATTGTAATTGCTTCACCAGTCTGCGTCTAAAAGAAAAATAGAGCTATAAACAAAGGAATATGTTTGTGCAAGTAGACGGCCGATCGGTGTCTTACCCGGAAGTTTCTCGGGTTGGGTGTAGCATATGCCGTGCTTTCATTGTCGATGGTTGGTATGAACAAATCGATGAGAGACTGAAATCTCGCTGTTAGCACTCACTTTGGCCTCAAGGTGCTTGATCAGCTCTGATTCGTGGGATCGAACTTGACGCTTGACCGGCAAAGACTGGCCAATCCTTCTTCGACTTGCATCGGTAATTCCGGTTATATGGTACTCAATGTATGATCAATCGATTTGTTTTAAGTGAATGATGAAAGATTTCGACAGATAAGTGGTACTCCAAATCTGAAGTCGAGAATACTGAACACGCCGCCGGGATTACGGTGTCACCTCACGCGCAGCGTGTTGTCACGTCAATTCAATGTGTGGACATGATGAATAATTTGACCGACGTATACTAGTACTGCTACTGTACTACTTACTAGTCGTATTTAGTGTCACAATTTATACATAGGTTTAACTAACAAGTATGCACTTGAAGCCCAGGGATTAACTATTCGTCACCCTGGGTGAGGAATAGTTATTCTTCACCCCCTCTATTTTACCATCAATGCACCGTAATTTTACGTTCCGTAAATTTTTTCTTATTTCTGATGTAAAAAGAGACCGTAAGAAAACATAAAGTCGCCGTAAAAAATATTTTATGTTATGTAAATTTACAAACGTAAAAACATAGTGTAAATATACATAAACTATAAATTTTTCTTGTCTTATGACCTACATTTTCATTTTCTTATGCCAAATTTGACGTAGTGAATCAATAAGAATGTAACTATTTGAATTTCAAACATAATTTATTTAGGAAGCGATCGTAAGATTACCTCGGGTGAAGAATAACTTATTCTGCACCCTGGGTGATGAATAGCATCTGGTCTGCTACGCGTAACAGAATATTATTCCGTTACCCTTTCTGAACTGACGGTTTCAGTTGGTTGTACTGATAATTTTTGAGCGGTTGAACTGATACCTCAGCTCTGTTTAACAGATCGTCTTCTTTAGTTCAAATTTTTTCTGAATTTTTTTTGTCGAAACGGGGTGTGTAATACATCGTTGGAAAGCTCTTGACAACTATATTCCAAGTATATTGAACGTTTTTGCAAAATCATTATGGTTTAAGAGCAGTTTTAAAAAATTGTTTTTATCAAAACCGAAAATGTGAATCGTATTTTGGACTCAATTTTCAAACGTTTTGTCGGAATTGAGCAAATAAGATGGCCTTGGAAAGCTGGTGAAAATACGCATCTTCCATATATCTAATGTTTTTTCTAATTCTATACGATTTAAAATTAATTTAGAAAACGGTGAAATTCTGGGCGAAACGTATTATCGCGATTTTTGCCAAACGGAATGTCGGATTGATGCAAATGATACGGCGTTGGAAAGCTATGGAAAATGCGCAACTTTTTCGTATTGAAATGTTTTTCTAATTCCTTACGGCTTAAAAACGAATTAAAATATGGTCAAATATGATTTTGATTGCGATTTTTTCTTAAAAGTTTGTCGAAATGAGGCAAATAATATACGGTTGGAAAGATATCAAAAATACGAAACTTACTCATGTTGAACGTTTTCTCAAATTTGCAACCGTTGAAGAGTAATTGGGATTACGGTAAGACCCATCGTGTTGTTTTTCCGTTAGAAAAAACAGAGTACTTGTACTGATCTACGTGTGCGTTTGTACTGATGTGTTATTCGGAGAGTAATTTTGAAAGGTTCCGAAAAAAAGAGTACTTGAACTGATGTTTGCATGGGTTATATACTAAGCGTGTTTTCACTAACTAGACTTTGCTCTGTTTTGGACAATATTTTTGCTCGTAAGTTTTCAATGATTTATTGTATCGTCGCCCCTGTACTTGCATGGTTTATATCATCGAACTGAATAATAGTTTTTTCAAAAAGAAAATGTATTTTTATTCTCTTTTAAACTAAACATTATTTTACAAAGATGTTCTGGACTTCTCTTATTTTATGACTTGTACTTTTCCCATTTGAATTGCATGGGGTTTCTTTTTGCTTGAACTTTTACAAGTTGAATTTCTATCATTTCTTTTATTCCGAACGGACCACCATTTTTAACTTGTATTGATCAATATTTTTAATTCAACCCTTTCTCCTTTGTAGAACAAACCACCGTTTTTGTTTGTACGGATCAGTTGTAGAACTTGGACGTCAACGTCACGGAATTACAACTGTCAGATAGGTACCTAGCAGCAACAACTATTGTTACCAACACACATACACAGCCTGACAAACAAAAAACACATAAACTGACAAAAAAAACAGTATACATGAACTGATAATCCCCATGACTAATGGTAGAACTTTGTTGCACCCATGTTCTGCTATTTACCAAAAGTAGAACCTCTCAGTTTTATTAAATCAAACTAATGTTTAGATTTTCACCATTTTGGCCTACATATCAGAATACTGACAACACCATATATGTTGAAGGTCGATAGTACAGAGTTACATAACAAATTCTAAACACCATATATGTTGAAGGTCCCCTCAGTACAGTGTTATAGAACAAATTATTTGTCCAATGACAACATAAGAGTCACGACCAGCAATCACAAACAACACTAGCTCAACCGTGGGCATGTGTGTGCGGCAAGGGGAGATACTCCGATGCTAGATGTGTAGAGACAACAAGCTCATGCGTAGAAGATGATGGACGACTCGCGTAGTAGGCCTTGAATTGCTCGTCTGAAGGCTATGGATCATGCAAAATCCTGACCAAAAGATCACATTATTTTCACCAAACTAATCTCTTGAACTTGCTCTACGACAATCTTTGAACCTCCTACAAGAAAAGCCATTATTTTAAAGTTTATATGAATACCTACAAGCAATGATCACAAACATTTACCGAACATTTCTTTTAAAGACTTATGCAACAATAATTAGAACCATAAAAATAGGGTGAAACTATGGTAACTACATTACATATCATCTAGATTCTAGCAATAACCGTTTTGCATGATCATTGGCATTTGGAATAGCATCCAACAACTATTAGAGTTCTATAAGACCGCATTTGTACTTATTTTTGAAGATGTATGTGTACTTCCCAAAAGCATACGCTGAAGCACAAAATAAAAATTTAAATACATTTGTGCTCACAGGAATAGTCACACACCTAGAGAGCATGTTCTTTTCACATCTTCCCATCTACTCAATTAGCAAAGCAGCACATCTACGCATTTTAATAGCAGGAGCAAAGAAAGAGAGAGATTGATATGAGAGAGTGTCCTTGAAGCACGCAAAGGACTCCCATCAGTAGCTCAACTTGGACGGCTGCCCGGCAACCATGGTGGGCGTGCGGTGGTGGTGCGGCATGGCCAGAGCAGGCCGCTGGCTGTGCGGATACTGATATTCCAACACATCATGTTAGTGCACTAGGGAAATAGCAAGTTTTCCATAAAAATGTTCTCCATACTAGGTAAGGACAAAGCTACAGGACAATACCTTTTCTTGACTAGCTACTACATGGTCTTGCCCTCTAGCAATGTAGCATCCTGTATCCTCCTTGCTGGGCAACCATTGGGAGCAAGCGCTGCTACCGCTTGACACGTTGAACCACATGTAGGAATCAAAGTGAACTGAAGGGATTCAAACACATCAATGGACACATGTACTACACAATAATTTGCACTTGTACTATCCATAACAACAAACTAACATAAAAACAATTTACGAAGGAAACAATTCTTGAAATCGGGTTGAGCTTAAACTGTTCAGATTTTTGAACTCCTGCAGCAATTATACTTGAACTTGTGCGACACATTTTTTGAAAGCATCTAATGTTCAGAATACGCTATATGGAAAGTGGAACGGGGAACACACTAGGATACATAGGCAAGCTTGAACTTGTAGCATCATTGTTTATATTTTTCTAATTGGAGAATAACATGCGACCTTATAGCATTTGATCACTTGAACTTGTAACAACAGAAATAAGAAATATATACGGCCTCCGACTCGTGGAAATTATAAGAAATTTGTAAATACTAGTACTGCAAACCAACATTTATAAATACTAGTGAACTTGAACTTATGGTATCTCGACGTGTGAACTGATTGTGTTACAAGCACACGCACGAAAATCAAATGAAGCTGATATCAGTACATGTCAAAAAGATAATCAAGTTCATGTGTATCAATTATGAGAAGTTCAAAAATAAACTTTTTAAAAGTTTGTACTAAAAAGGTGCATACTGCATAAAATCCGGTGAGGAGGACCATACTATTGAGGACACACACACATTCACAGAATGAGGAGGCTCCCATTAGGAACATTTAGAGGCATGCATCTGCAAGTTATTGCATTGTTAGTACCCATGCCATGGCAAAACAGATGTGCCATCTCTGCTGCATCATGCATCTTTGTACGGAAGCTTGTTTTCCAGAAATTTAAGACAGTATAAATATTATGTACTCTCTCTGTAAACTAATGTAAGAGCGTTTAGATCACTACTTTATAGTATTCTAAACGCTATTATATTAGTTTACGGAGGGAGTACAATATGGACATTTAGTAAGTCCGAACTGATCTTTTTTGGCACTTTTTGCATCGATGGGGCACTAGCTACAGTTATAAATAAACTACTTACCTTTTTCTTAGTGAAATTGTCGAAGGGCTCATTTATTTTTCGTTCAAACTTACCAAGTTTCTCAATTTGAACTTTTAGAATTTTGGTCGATGAACTTCAAACATATAACTATTTATTTTTTATCCATTTGAACTCCTATATAAACTCAATTATTTTTAGACATATGAACAAACATCCCCCTATTTCTCGACTTTGAACTCCTGTATATTATTTCTTTTAGCTTACAGTCTCTCTGGTCTGAATTGATGTACAACATCATCATCTGCTAAATTTGCTAGTCCAACATCACAATCTGGTCGTGTCCCATCGAAATCTCACTCCTATCTTGACGAAGTAGAACTCTGCAATTTTTCGTCATGGACTGAAGATCTCATAAGTACAAAGGAACTGAAATTCTATAACTTTTTCAATTCAAATGTAGAGGGCATTACCATCGAGGATCTGCAGTAGCAGTCCACAACACTTTGACTCGTCCTCCATCGTGATTGCTCCGTGCACCCGGATGTATCCCTAACCTCGGCATACAACATTATTAGAACCTGCAGGTTCTCCACACTAGCACTGAGATTTTTCTTTTCCTACTTTTTAACTAAATCAAACTTCCGAACTCGCTCTATGACAATGATTGAACTTGCACATTTCATTTGTGGCATCAAGCGACAACTAGAAGTAAACAAGTTCTGACACTAAAAAAGTTCAAAACATCACATCAATAAGCACAATGGTGGATATCACGGTGGCGCCAAAGAAGGCACATCTATCCAAAGAGCAATTTCAATTAGAAAAACACAGTAGCAATTTTGTCGAATGCCATCAAATGAAACTTGCATGGTTCAATTAGAAACACACATTAGCAAACATATTTGCAGATTTTTTTGTGTATGAAAAAGCTAGTGGTGTAAATTGAAAACATGGACAGTGCCACCACACATTTTATTTTAGTATATCTTCTCATTTCATCCTACAGTGCATGTTTTGTGTTATAGGAAGAAAATGGAAAACAAAAAGAGAATCGTACTTATGATTGGAATTAGATGTACTGAATAGCTTACATTAGATGAACTGGAAAAAAATACAAGCTCGAGAGCCTCACGAAGAACTGGATAACGGTTTGGGGCTACGAATGGTGGTGAAGCTCCACATCCGCCATCGCCGGCAAGCTCCGTCCATGAACTACAGCAGAAAGGAAAGGGTGAAGCTGATGCGATCGTCACTACAGAGGAAAGAGGAGCTGAGGCCTTGGACTACTGCTCATGATGAACTGAACTAAAATAAATCTTTGTTTATGCATTTAAGCGAACACTTTCAAGCACATTAGTTTTATATACTTGGCTTAATACCTACTCTTCTCAGTGTTCATTTTTCTTCTTACTCCCTGACCGACTGACATGAATAGGGGCGAAATGAATCAGTAAGCAAGAGACGGCACCAGGGTGAAGTACCTACTTGTGCCGGTGGAGAACCACGGTGGTCTTGCCAGCGAACATGGGGTCGACTATGACGTTACTCTCGCCGAGTTGGACGTCCTCGCCCCCGTGGCTTCTCCTGCAGGTTCCACTTTTTTGCCACTTAAGAAATTGAACTGAGTGTGTGACGAGTTAGTTAATGTGAAATTGAACTGAGTGTTTCACATCACTCTACAAAGACACCAATGCGTCACGCACAACCATGAGTGAAAAAATGTGCATCAAGAGTAGCTACCATCTATCATCGATGGTGTGCACCACCAACAGAGAACAAGTGACAAGGTGCAGAGGCGGGGTGGCCGTGGCCGAGGTTATGGCTAGAGAGAAAGAAGGGGCAATGCAATCACGCGGCCGTTGAAGTGGGATTGACAGGAGGAGAGGGGTTTTCTTTGCTGAACGAATAGAACTTTTTTTGTTTAGTGAACAAAATATAATGAAAAACCAAACAGTTTTGTTTTAACACACACATCAAACTACGCATCGTCTTTGTTTTTGTGTTTCATTTTGAACTGATGCAAATGTTTTTCTGCACCCACACCTACTGAGATCTTGTTGAACATAAGGTCACTTAGGAAAACTGTGCAAAATGGGAGAGATAGGCATGCAAACGATGTATGCGCCAAACTGTTGCATCTTGGTCAAACCTAACAGAGAATTTTAACAACACACACACAATCTGACAAGTGTATGATTCAAACTTCTATACAGAGGACAAGCCAACATGTAAAATTAGGAGACGACTATTTTTTTTGAACATTCATGATGAATTCCCCCCCACATATTTTGTACTTCACATAGTAGGGAAGTGTGCATACTGGACATCCACACGTACAAAGATCATGGATAGAGTAGTACAACAGAACAAAAGAGAAACATGAAAAAAATAATATGAACGCTTGTTGTAGGCATTCCAACAAACACATTGAGGACAATAAAACAAAACCACAACAATAAAAATAATGGCTTTCTTCTCCTTTTTGTTCAGTTTCTCTGAATCAAAAACCTCAACATCACCACAACATCATGCAGCATCAGCAGAGGAAGCAGCAACATCATGCAAGAGAGAAAGAAGAGAGAAATCAGAGAGAGCAGCACCGTGCACATGTTCGAGGGAAGTTGCGCAGAGGCCTACTAGGGGTTGGGGTGGGGGCCAGCTCGGGGACAGCGAGTCCGACTGCTCGAGCGGCAGGCGCTGGCAGTTCAAGGGCGGACGCCCAGCCGCAATATTCCGCCGCTATTGGCTTCACGGTTACAGGGAGGTCGACGGGGCCGTGAGGATGAGTCTGGGAGCGCGCCGTTGGCTGGCGGGGCGGCGGCGCCGATGGCTGGTCGGGAGCGGCGCCGGTGCTGGCGGGGGACGCGCCGGTTTAGGCGGCGGCGCCGGTGGCTGGGCGAGGCGCCGGTGGCTGGGCGGCGAACGGTGCCGGGCGCTGAGGCGGCGCCGTTAGCTGGTCGAGGGCGGCAATGGTGGTCGAGGGCGGCGGAGGATGGGCGGGGCTGAGCGGCGCCGGTAGATGGGGCATCAGGGTGGTGACGCTCGGGACTGGAGGTTAGGGATAGAATGGGCGGCCCGTGGTTTACTCTTTTTTTGTTTTAGTTACCGGTTTGTAAATCGCGCCGCGCTCCCTTATAGAGGCAGGGGTAACAGAATAATATTCTATTACTAGTAACAGAATAGTCCAGTCCTCTCTCTCTATATATATATGTATATTCGGATCACGGCGCGCCCCTATATAGACGCGATTGACATATTCCTGAAATCTCGAACCGGTTGACCCAAGAAAAAAAATTAGCTACATCCTCTCCCTAACCTCCCGTACCCCCGGCCTTCTCAACATCCTGTGCCAAATCGCCGCCACACCTCCCACGCCGCCGGCGCCCCTCCTCCACGGCCGGAGTGCATCCTCCCACAGACAACGCCCCTCCTTCCCTGCGGTCGGCGTGCCAACTCCCCTTCTCCCCAACGGCGGTGCAACTTCTTCCGCGCTGACAGGCACCTCCTCCGCCATGGCCGTCGGCGTCCTCCGCTGCCACTCTAGGATCCAGCCACCGCAGGCCGGAACCCAGCGTAATGTTCGCCGGGCCTGGATACCAAAGCGCCGCAGGCCACAGATCCCGGCGCCGCCGCCGCCGGGAGTCTGGCTCGCTGCTCCATCAAAGCTGGGACCTCGGCCCCTTCGTGCGCGCCGGGACTCCCACATGCTGCAGCAGATCCGCGCCATCCCATCGCCCGCTTCACCTCTTCCCGAGCTCCCCGAGCAGCCACGCTCTGGGCCACACCTCGCGATGCGGGCTCATACCACATCACCGGTTTGTGCGCCCGATGGCGAGTTCCTTCCCAAGCCAACTGTTGTTATGCGTACCTCGTCGAGCAAAGTGCTCGAGCAAATTCCCACTAATGGCGAGAATCTGCAGTTCCAGTTGTTGTTGGCCAGCGGTCACTTAATCTAGTGCAAGCAAGAAACGATTAAAAGTAGGAAGAGGAAGAGGAGTAATGCTCTCATCTCGCTTTTCTACTATTCCTCATGTTATAGCCATTGGCACATGTGCTTCTTCAGCCAAGCGTTGGTTCCTTCCTCCTGTCCAATTATGTATTGTTTCCAAGTGATTTGATATCTGAAGGTCAACCTTATCTGCAGCTGCAAAGAAAAAGGTCCGTAGGTTTCAGTTTAACAGGAGCTTCAGTAATGGAAAACTTGAGTTTTCTTCCAAGTTTATCTCCAAAATGCATGACAGCCGACGGTCCATTTAATCAGAGATGAAATACTTTTAGAAGCAAACAAATCTAAGGCCCTCTCCCCGGGTGGTTTTTGCCAGGCGATGTACTCATGTCTAGTGCCGTCAGTGTTCACTCGAGCGTATTCCCTTTCTTCAGTTCTGTATATATAGTCGTAGAACTATATAACTTGGTCTAAGTAAGTAGGTACATGAAGGAGAGGAGGGCCTTCTACTCGAACCGGCCGGCCACTTCTTGAGTGATGTTCACATCTACTCCAAATTTAGCACCACTCTGAAGTGCCCCAATCATTGCCGTGCCAAAGAATAGCCGATTGTTCGCCCATATTTCGTTTCTCTTGTATACACTGCATGTGATCTCGGCATGTTTCTATGACTATAAAGTGTTGCCGTTTGTTGTTGCTTTGAATGGTGAGGTGAGCAAGGGAGAAGATTAGCTGCCATTGCTATCGTTTCTTCTTTTTTATGTCCGAAGTTATGTGTATCAAGTTACGGTAAATAGAAGAAAAAACTTGAGAAAGAAAATGATGCTTATTGAGCTACTTTGTAGATGTGTAGCATCCGGGGACGCGTGGGTGTTGTTTGTATATGTACTTGTCAACATGTTCTTGTGAAGTTCTAGTGCGTATATTTGAGAAATTCAAATGATAGAAAAAAATCTTCATTATATGAATGCGACAGCTGGTGCTTTGGCCAGATGATTGTTGTTTTCTGTAGAAAATTTCGATAAATAAATGACATATGTTTGCAACCCAGTTTTGTTCTCGAATGCATGCAAGATGTACAAACAAGCACACAATTGTGAGTTGTGTAATTTTGTTGCCTTCAATGTTAGCTAAAATGAGAACAAAAAATCCCAATCAATTTCTTTTTAAAGTTCACATGAAAATCACGTGGGAAGTTCGAATGTAAGCACACATTCACACATAGTAAAAACTATTGCAATTAAAGAACGATAAAAGTGTGTTGTGAAGCATAAAAGTTTAGATTTCCGGGGAGTTCATGAAAAAAAATATCAAGATGTAAACCACACTACAAAATACCATTTACGTGGAAATCACGCAAGGAGTTTTAATATAAAAAGCACACATTCACATATAGTAAAACTAGTTTATAAAAAAATTATTCTTTCATGTTTCTAAAAAATAAGAGCATGAAGTTCAAATTTTTAAAAGGTTCATAAAAATGGGTTTTTCCATGTTTCTGAAAAAGATGGAGAAGTTCGATGATTATAGAAAACTCAGATTTTCCTCATTATTAAAGAATGGAAACAAGAAGTTCAAAAATAAAATAACAAGAATTTCAACTTTTAAAAATAGAGCGCTTCAAAATTTCATAAAAGATTAAGGAAATAAACCAGGAAGTCCATATTAAAAAGATGGAGAAGTTCGATGATTATAGAAAATTCAGATTTTCCTCATTATTAAAGAATGGAAACAAGAAGTTCAAAAATAAAATAACAAGAAGTTCAACTTTTAAAAATAGAGCGCTTCAAAATTTCATAAAAAAGATTAAGAAATTCAGATTAAAATTCATAAAAAATTCAGATATTTTCACATAACAGAGAAAAGCACAACGTCATTTTTTGCACTTTTGAAAACAATCTCATAAATGTAAAAATGGTTGCTAGAAGTTCAAGTGCTCGGCGCGGGAAAGTTCAAAAATTCTTGTGAGAGAGGTTCACCGTGTATTTAGATGTCCAAAATACATAAAAAAATATGTTGTTTTTTGTGTTTTAAAATAAATCTTTCAAACCAGAGAGAAGTTCAAAGCGATAACAACCGGAAGTTCACGTACTACATGGTGTGTATTTCATATAAAAAATACAATAAAGTGAAACAAAGTGAAGTTCAAACAGACATGCCCAAGAAGTTCAACTACTTCACGCAGTGCACAAAAATAGCACGTCAAAAAACAGCACGTCAAAAATAAGAGTGAAGTTCAAACAGACATGCCCGAGAAGTTCAACTACTTCACGCAATGCATTTTCATTCACGATGAAGGAAAAAATCATTATCTCGTTGTTTTCTAATTTACTTCAAAACGGCAAAAAATATCATTTGTGTAAGTTCAAGTCCTCGGTCAGAGAAAGTTAAAAAAATATTGGGAGAGAGGTTTGTACAAAAAGAATAGCATTTGTGTAACACTGAAGAAAATGGATGGGAAAATTACAAACAAAAATATGTCACAGAAGTCCAACGTGAAAACAGCAGGAAATTCAACTACTACACTGAATGAATTTCACAAAAAAAACTTTTAAAACCGTCGCAAGTATGAAAAAATGATCAACACGGAAAAGTTGTGTATTTATAGCAGCTTTCCATCGGTATATCACTTGCTTAATTCCGGTGAGTGAATGAAGAGCTACAAGCAAAAAAAAAGCACGTAAAAAACAGATAGAAGTTCAGGCAGAACTGCCACAGAAGTTCAAGTACTTCACGTGATGCATTTTCGACAAATCTGTTTCACGATAAAAGGCAGAACGCGTGATCTCCCCGTTTCTGAAATTACTTGAAAATGGCTGGGATTCAGAGGAAACCATCAACATGAAAAAGTTTCGCATTTTTCGTAGCTTTTCAACAGTATATTATTTGCCCCGTTCTGATGAAGTTTGTAGAAATTAAGGCGAAAATATATTTTTAGCCATTTTCAAAATCAACGTAAAACCATAATCAATTTGGAGAAACAATATATACTAAAAAGTTTCGCATTTGTTTAGGCTTTCCAACGCCATATCATTTTCTATATTCGGACGTATGATCAAAAAAATAGATCGAAAATACAAACTTGGTAGAACTTGTACCGTTTTCTAAATTACTCTTAAACCATTCAAAATTAGAAAAAACTTTCAACATGAGAAAAAAGCGCATTTTCACAAGCTTTCCAGCGCCATATCATTTGTCTCAATTGGATTAGGCGTTTAGAAATGGCAATGAAAATACGAACTCGGTTGTTCGGTTTGCGAATTTTACGATTTTCCACGTTACTCTTTAACCATAGGGAATTAGAAAAAACTTTCAGCATGTGAAAGGAGTGATTTTACAGCAGCTTTCCAACGCCATATTATTTGCCTCATTCCGATAAAAAGTTTAGAAATGCGATCGAAAATATGATTCACGTTTTCTGTATGAAGAAAAAACGGTTTTCAAAACTGCTCTTAAACCACTTACATTTTGCCAAAATTTTAAGTTGGGTCATGATACTGGTGTCCATAGCTTTCCAACGGTATATCGCAAGCCCATTTGGGCAAAGTTGACAGAAGTTCAACCTAGCACTAGAGGAAGTTCAGGTCGAACAACTCAGGCAGTAAAATTGCAAAAAACACAATTTCATCACGACCCGAGAGCAAAATCCGCCAGCGAGAGAGATTTCAATTTAAAACCAGTATTTAGTCGCTAAAACACGTTTTTAGATTACACTAACATCACATGGAACATGACTAACCAGAAAAACTCGCGGTAGAAGGCACGGTTGCGACGATAGCCCGAAGGTCGGGTTCGTACAGAGAGAAGTTCAGGCGCGCGTACAAACAAAAATACGTCACAGAAGTTCAACATGAAAACAGCATGAAGTTCAACTACTACGCTGAATGAATTTCAGATGAAAAACTTTTAAAATCGTTGCGAGTATGAAAAAATGATCACCACGGGAAAGTTGCGTGTTTACAGCAGCTTTCCATCGGTATATCACTTACTCAATTCCGGTGAGTGGATGGATAGCTAGGAGCAGTGGATAGAGATATACGAGCAAAAATAAGCACGTGAAAAACAGAGTGAAGTTCAAGTACACGTGCCGAGAAGTTCAGGTTCTTCACGCGGTGCATTTTCGAAGAATCAGTTTCGCGATAAAGGCAGAACTAACGATCCCGCCATTTTCGCAATTACTTGAAAACAGCTAGGAATCAGAGAAAACCACCAACATGAAAAAATTTCGCATTTTCCGTAGCTTTTCAACGGTATATTATTTGCGCCATTCCGTTAAAGTTTGTAGAAATTATGCCGAAAATACATTTTTCCATTTTCTAATTTGACTTAAAACTGTAAGGAATTAGGAGAAATAATAGATACGAAAAAGTTTCACATTACCTCAAGCTTTCCAATGCCGTATCATTTGTTGCATTCGGACGTACGGTTAAAAACTTATCTCGAAAATATGAACTCGGTGGAACTTGTATCGTTTTCTGAATTACTTTTAAATAGTTCCAAATTAGAAAAAACTTTTAACATGAAAAAGTAGCGCATTTTCACAAGCTTTCCAATGCCATATAATTTGCCTCAAATGGGTTAGCCGTTTAGAAATTACATTGAAAATACGAAGTCGGCTGTTCGGTTTACGAAATTTTACGATTTTCAAAACTACTCTTTATCCACAGGGAATTAGAGAAAACTTTCAACATGTCGAAGGAGCGGTTTTGCAGCATCTTTCCAACGCTATATTATTTACCTCATTTTGATAAACGGTTTAGAAATGCGATCGAAAATACGATTCACGTTTTTTGTATGAAGAAAAAACGGTTTTCAAAACTGCTCTTAAACTGCCTACATTTTGCCAAAAATTTAACTTGGATCATGATATTGGTGTCCATAGCTTTCCGACGGTATATCACAAGCCCCATTTGGAAACTTTTTAGCTGAAGTTCAACCTAGTACTCGGGGAAGGTCAGGCGCGTTACTCGGGAAGTTCATGTTGTGATCAGAATATTATTCTGATCCCGTGATCAGAATAGTGTTTATGTATATATATATATATATATATATATATATATATATATATATATATATATATATATATGGGTGTATATATATATATATATATATATATATATATATGGCTTGCCATACAAGATCTCCATCATCATTATCGGTACATCCTACGCAGTGAGTTAGGATGCACTTGATCCTGTGAAGGTATCTATCCTTCAAACCAGAGGAGTGCTTCAAACTAACAACAATACATAATATCCAACAAAAGAGGGTCGTGCTACAGCGAGAATACATGGGTCAGTCTAGATATCACGAATCAAGTTGTGCATATTTGCTGTTGGCATGAACCACATCGCCGCATGTCGGGTTTGCAAAAGCCATCCATTGCATGGAAGCTTGATGCCTTTCACACACTGAAGATTATCTGGCAACAAGCTGTGTCGACGAATCTCTGGATACGGTGATTCATGAAACTCATGGTATGATGTGTAAACACAGCCCCCCTCGCGAATGGAAGTTGCATATACGGTAATCATCGCCATGATATGATCGTTGATTTGTTGGATGATCGGATAATTGAGCCCGAGGAACAAGGAGTGGTTGCCGAGGCTTTAAACCCGCCTCAATTGAATACGCCTGGCCCAACGGAGCTGGGATCTTTCTCGAACACGAAGCAGCCATAGCCATCAATGTCACGAATGCCCCACACCATTGTACTGCATGTGGTTTGATGTAATGGTTTGGTCAATTTGGTACGTGCGAATGAGCATCAAATGACCGCCGTCAGCTGAACGAGCGATAAACCACCACCCATCGGCTGGTATGATTCCAGGTCCTAGAATCATGAAGGCCAGCGCATTTGCGTCTGCTGCAACAATTCAAATTGGAGACCAAAAGGACAAAAATAAACAATCATGTTCAGAGTATGTGTGGAATTAAGATTATTATAACAGTGACACATATCATAGACAGAGAATTGCAATTCCGTGGTCATAATCATACCCCAAGTTAAAAAATAAGCCAATGGCTTTCATATTCTAGCAATATGTCATGGTTCAAACATCATGTAACAATGAGAGGAAAACAGCTATGACAGCGCCTACTCATATTCTACCATAGCACTTACTACTACTGTTCTCATATCAACTCTAAGCAATAACATGTGTTGTTATAAAAATCTTGTAAAAGATAGTAACATATAGCAATCATGATGTTATGCTCATAATATGTATTCTAACAATCATTAGATGCCAATTGTTCTCATATCAACTCTAGCAATAACATGTGTGGTCATAAAAATCTAGGAAATGAGAGGAACATATAGCAATGATGTGGTTATAGACATGTTATGCATTCTAAATTTGTAACAAATGAACAGGTAGTCGTATTCATAAGGTAAAGATGAGATGAGATAGAACAATTACACAACGATATATTCCACCAAAGATAGGCAGCCAACTACGTGCGTCGATCACAGAAGCGATGCCATCGTGCACTATAGCATCAGACAGAAATGTTGCCTCAACATGATTGATGATGAGCCATAACCATGTATGGCGACCGGATTCCAGATAGACTAACCCCATGTTGAACAAGGCAATGAGCTTGTAATCCATGTAGTCTTCTGATGGTGTGGGAACTTTGCAGATTACAGCTTTCTGCAAACAGAGGTCGAGCAAAAAGCTTGACGCGTCTCGTGCGTAGTAGGCAGGAGTGTCCGGCGGGCCGCGAGGCTCGATGGCGGCGGTATCCAACGATGGAAGGGTGATCTCTCGCTGGGTGTAGATATCCATGAGACGCCACGGACTACCGGTGTGGTGGATGAGGACGATCCAGTTGGCCTTCATGCCCGCCCAGTAGTGGCCGCGCATGAAGGACAGGTGGACGGGTAGTGGTAGCATGTCGAGGGGCACCACGACAACCTCCGTAGGATCGTCGAGTCGGTGTCTGGGCCACCTACGAGGATCGGACATCAGCAAGCAGGGTGTCTTGAAAAGAGTCAGCCGGTTGCAGACGAGTAGACGGTACAAAGACATCGAGCATGCGGCCAGACGGACGGTGCTGAGTAGGTTCATACGACTACAGATCTGCTCCAAGAGAACATCAGGGAGGGAATTCCAATCGCTGCTCTGCGTGTCAGTCGGTTCTGCCATTGGGGTTTTCGGTGCCTGCGAGCCGGGGAAGTGGATTCAAGGCGGCGAAGCGAAGAAGCTTCTCCTCGTGTGGCCGAGCAGTGAGCGGGGGAATATGGTACACGCGAGCTACTAAGGAAGATGGCGCGGGCGGGCGAGCAGTGAGCGGGTGTAAATGGTGTGCGGCCGACGATGGGGAAGAGAGGAGGAAGAAGAAGAGAGGAGGAAGAAGAGTGGAAGACGGGGAAGAAAGTGCATTCAATCTCAATTCTACTAGTACTACTACCAGGATATACCGTCCTTCGGAGTGTAAATAGTTACACCGATGACATGTGGGTCTACCACAATAGGGCCCATATGTCAGTTAATGGAGGACAGAGGTGCGTAGGCGTATTTGCGGAAGCGTGCTCTACTGGCAAACATGATGGCAGTACTGGGTAAGGCTGATTTAGTAACACCAACACGCTGGTTCAGCTTATTAATTACGTGTCCCATCTGCTGCAGCGTGTATTGTCACTTCACTGCGAATACTAGTTGAATAGTTCTCTCTGACCGAGATGGGGAATAATGGATCGCGAGGACTTCCTTTCTACAGTATCCCTATGCCTCTATGCTCACTTCACTCATTTTGCTCCGTACCTAGTCACTTGTTGAAATCTCTAGAAAGACAAATACTCCATATTTAGGAACAGAGGGAGGCTTTTACTCCGTACTATTTGGGAACAGAGGGAGTATCACCATATGGAGGGAACAGAGGAAGCTTGAAATATGAACATATCAATGGGAGGGAGTAAGCCCCATGCATGCATGCAACACTCACACGTACACATGGACGCACGCAACACTCACGCACCCTCCTCTTCCCTTCTGCAGCAGCTTCTTTGGGTTCAGATTCCAAAGATGCTTGAGTAGAGGCTCTGGCTTTAGACATGGGAATCCTTTTGGCAGGTACTTTGGTCTTCATACCAGGCTTAGTGGCAGCAGTTGTGCCATACTCCTTCTTGAGCACCTTTTTCTTGGAAATGGCCTCATCCTCAGCAGACACATAGTCTTCATCCTCAGATTCTGAGGTTCTCTTCTTTCTGGTCCTGGTGGCTGCCTTGGGTAAGTTGCTTGGAGTGCTCCTGCTACCCTCATCAGAGCTGCTAGAGGGACTAGTGCCCTCACTCATTTGAATCAGTTCCTCTTCCCTGTTCTGGCTATCACTCTGATAAGACATATTGCAAACACTGACTGCAGACCCTGTGAGTAGATATAGATGAGATAAAGTGGATGAGCATCACAAAATACAGAGGTTTTTGCAAAAGAATGAGTCAAAAACTTAGTTTTAGTTTTCGACAGAAAGCATTTTGGATCAACCGATTTGTAAACTCTGTGATACCGAAGCAGCTTTTGGTCAGACCGAGTCACAGTTCAGTGGCACCAAGACTGCTAGGGTTTCACAAAGTCCTGAACTCGGTCACACCGATTTGCAATTCTCGGTCAGACCGAGAATCACTTGTGCAATGGCCTTAGCCGAATCGGTGGAACCGAGTTCTACAACCCGGTGGGTCCGAGATGGTTTCGGCGGAAACCTAACCCTAAATTTTCAATTCATCTCTAATCTACGGAGTGTTTTGACTGGATAGAATAGTTTCAATCGTGGCAAGATTCATGACGAACACAATGTGCTAGGAATCAGACGGGGATAGCACAGTAATCGAGTCCATACCCTAGTTCGGCGATGAACTTGCTACGGCAGCAATGGTGGGGATGATTTCCGTTGACGGCGGCGGAGACCAGCGACAGGAGGCGGCTGGCGACAAGGAGGACGATCCGGAGACCCTGGAGGCAGAGCAGGCTACGCGCGGGTGAAAGAGTTTGGAGAAAGTTTCCAAATTTTTTCCCGTGGGTATATATAGCCCGACCCTGTCGGTGTGACCAAGTGGAACAACTTGGTGGCACCGAAATGCATAACTGCAAGCAGTTACAACAACTCGGTGTGACCGAAAATTTCAAATCGGTTGCACCGAGATTGAAAACCTAGATCGACTTAGTGATCTCGGTATGACCGAAATGGAAGAATCGGTTAGACTGAAGCGCACAAAGAAGTTTTGGAAGTTTAAGTCTATGGCGAATCGGGGACTCCGAGTGCTCCTCACACATAGTGGTTCGAATCTGACTTGATCAAATTTTGCGATGTAGCATGAATAGAGTTTGAAACGAGAAGAGCATAGATAGCTAGAGAAGGTTCTTAGGCATTCTTGTCCATCCACTTGGCAAAAGAAAAAGAAACCAATCAATCAAAACAACAAGTGGATGTCCTCGAATGAGTAAAATATGCAACCAACATGCTCACACAATAAAATGGCAAATGAAATATGTGGCAAAGCATGCACAACCAATTCTAGTATCTATCAAGCAATTGGCGATGACTAGGTCATCTATATATGAGTATATTGACTTAGGAGTCAAATGAGAGCATTTGATCATAGGTCATACTCATCGTTTAAGCTCAAGTGGGGTTACCACTTTTACATAATGCATTGATGTGTTCACACCATTAGAGTTGCTTTAGCTCAATTTTTAGAGTAAAGCTCCCCTAGATGTGAGATCCCCTTAGAAGGATGAACTAACCTTGGGTTTTGTCGATGATGACTTCATGTAGGTGTTGAAGATGTGGATGCTCAATGTTGATGAAGATCATTTGGAGCAATCCTTTTGGAGTGAGTTGCACTTTGAATACCTACACGGGTTAGTCCCACAAGGAACAAACAAGGATATCCATAGACATAGAGTGATGCACACATAAGATGATGTCTATGAAAGCATTAGGTTACCTTGTCCCCTGTCTTACCAACAAGAGGGTTTGTGACTCTTTGAACTAGTGCAAGATGTGAAAGTTGATTGCACTTATAGTTGCCAAAATGATATGAGTGAAATATGTTGGCGGAGTCACCCTCAAGAACTCTCTAGGTATTCTTCTTCGGGATCCACATCATCTTGATGGAAATCCTTGGAGTTGTAGTCGTACTTGATGAAGTAGAGCTTGACGTAGTCTTGGGAACCCACTTGACCAAGGCCTTTGGAGCTTCTTCAAATGCATCAATCTCCTCTTGAAGCTTATCCTTGCCTTTTTGCTTGTGGTCTTGTGGTGGAAGATCATCTTGAGCTTGTGTCCCCTTGAAGGAAGTAGGATCATACTTCTCTTGTTGAGGAACAAACTTCGTCTTGGGGTATTGATATTCTTCCCACTCAACTCCATTGGCATTGAACTTTCGTTCAAAACCAACACCTTGGTTCTTCCGGTGCCTTCCTTGCTTGCGTAAAATTTCCTCAAATTGCTTACTCCTGGCAAGGCTCTTGTAAACACCTTTCTCTATAATTCACTTCAATAAGCTATTTTCTTGCTCAAGTGTAACTTGGCTAAGAGAATCATTAGTGGAATCAAGAGAACTACTAGAAGCAATAACATTGGGTTTAGCATGATTATTGTTACTACTAGAGGAAGAATCCTTCTTGTTCTTGTTACTAGACTTGACTTGAGGCATGTAAGTAGATAAGAGTAAACGCTTGGCAATGTAAGAAGAACTTTTCTTACCGAGATCATCATTATTGCCTTTAAGAACTCATGCTCTTCCTCAAGGTTGAGATTTTCAAAGCGTAACTTCTCATGAGTCCTTAAAAGTTCTTGATGATATTCTAAGATAGTTTCATGAGCTAACTTAAGAGTGTTTAGTTCTTTAGTTAGCAGCTCAATCTTCTCCTTATCATTGTCATTCGTTTTATCTTGATTAGCATGATTAATTGACGTTTCATCATAGTATTCATCAATAGAGTTGTCAACAAGTAAATCATCATCACCTAACAAGTCATCTTCATCACTACTGAAATCAACATACTCGGGATGTGTTACCTTTGGACCTTTGGCCATGAAGCATCTTCCAATTCCTTCATTTGGTGAATCAAATATGTCGTAGGAGTTGGTTGACACAAGTGCTAGACCGGCAACACCTTCATCTTGAGTATATTTGGAGTCAGGGTGATAGCTTCTCTCGGAGTGATTGTCGGAGTCGGAGCCAGATACCCATTCACCAACATGAGCTTGATGTCTTCGTTTTGTGTAGCTCCTTGATGATTTGTCCTTCCTTCCGAATCTTTGCTTCTCCGGGATGTTCTTCATTCATAACGATCATCTCTACTCCTTCTCTCTCTTGGTCGTGATTCTTCTCTTCTACTTCTTCTCTTCTTTTGTAGGGTGCCGTACACTCATTGGAATAGTGTCCGGGTCTTCCACAAGCAATTGCGCTCTCGACTAGAAGATATTTTGTCATTGTAGGACCTTGACTTGGAGCTTCTCTCTTTGCTTCTATTCTTGTAGAACTTGTTGAAGTTCTTCACCATTAATCTCAATTCTTCATTGAAGGTTTGTTTCTCACTTGATGATGTGGGGGCTTCGCATGAGGCTTTGTAAGCACCACTTGACTTGTTGTGAAGTTCCTCCTTATCCTTGAGTGACATCTCATGAGCAAGAATTCTTCCAATGACTTCCGTTGGCTTGAGATCTTTGAAATTGGGCATCATTTGGATCAATGTGCACACGGTATCATATTTTCCATCCAAAGCTCTTAGGATCTTCTTGATGATGAATTTGTCGGTCATCTCTTCACTTCCTAAGCCGGCAATCTCATTTGTGATAAGAGCAAGCCTAGAGTACATTTCAGCGACACATTCACCATCCTTCATTTTGAACTTGTCAAGTTGAATTTGAAGCACGTCCAACTTGGATTCCTTGACGGAGTCGGTACCTTCATGCATATCAATCAATGTATCCCAAATTTCCTTTGCATTCTCAAGACGGCTGATTTTGTTGAATTCTTCGGGGCACAATCCATTGAAAAGGATATCACAAGCTTGAGCGTTGTATTGCAGCATCTTCAACTCTTCCGCGCTAGCTTCACGGTTCGGCTCTCTCCCATCAAAGAATTCACCTTGCAAGCCAATACACACAATAGCCCAAACGGCGGGGTTATGTCCAAGAATATGCATTTTCATCTTATGCTTCCAACTACAAAAATTAGTACCATCAAAGTAAGGACATCTACGGTGATAATTTCCCTCGCTAGACGCCATACTCTCCTAGGTTGTGAAACCAAGGCTAAGACCAACAAAAGCTATGGAAATCAAAGCAAATGGAGACCAAAGCTCTGATACCACTTGTAGGATTGAAAGTATGTCTAGAGGGGGGTGATTAGACAACTTGACCAAATAAAAACTTATCCTTTTCCCAATTTTAGTCTTTCGCAGATTTTAGCTATCTTAGCACAAGTCAAGCAATCTTAACACAATTCAAGCAAGCATGCAAAGAGTATATGAGAAGGGGAAAGTAAAGCATGCAACTTGCAAGAATGTAAAGGGAAGGGTTTGGAGAATTCAAACGCAATTGGAGACACGGATGTTTTTGTCGTGGTTCCGATAGGTGGTGCTATCATACATCCACGTTGGTGGAGACTTCAACCCACGAAGGGTAACGGTTGCACGAGTCCATGGAGGGCTCCACCCACGAAGGGTCCACGAAGAAGCAACCTTGTCTATCCCACCATGGCCGTCGCCCACAAAGGAGTTGCCTCACTAGCGGTAGATCTTCACGAAGTAGGCGATCTCCTTGCCCTTACAAACTCCTTGGTTCAACTCCACAATCTTGTCGGAGGCTCCCAAGTGACACCTAGCCAATCTAGGAGACACCACTCTCCAAGAAGTAACAAATGGTGTGTTGATGATAAACTCCTTGCTCTTGTGCTTCAAATGATAGTCTCCCCAACACTCAACTCTCTCTCACTTGATTTGGATTTGGCGAAAAGAAGATTTGAGTGGAAAGAAACTTGGGGAAGGCTAGAGATCAATATTCATATGGTAGGAATGGAATATCTTGGCCTCAATACAAGGGTAGGTGGTTCTCTCTCAGAAAATGTGTATTGGAAGTGTAGGTTCGTTCTGATGGCGCTCTCCATGAATGAAGAGTGGGTGGAGGGGTATATATAGCCTCCACACAAAAACTAACCGTTACACACAATTTACCAATCTTGGTGAGACCGAATTGAAAAAATCGGTCGGACCGATTCAGCAAACCTAGTGACCGTTAGGATTTTTGGTGGGACCGACATGCAACTCGATAGGACCGATATGGTTAGGGTTAGGGCATAACGTAATCTCGGTGAGACCGATTACACAAACTCGGTGAGACTGACTTTGGTAATAAATTAACCAGAGAGTTGGTCAGGTAAACTCGGTGGGACCGGTTCACTCTTTTCGGTGGGACCGAAATGTTACGAAAGGGAAACAGAGAGTTTACATTGCAATCTCGGTGGGACCGATCGCTCATCTCGGTGGGACCGAAACGTTACGAAGGGGAACAGAGAGATTACAATCCCATCTCGGTGAGACCGATATCCCTATCGGTGAGACCGATTTGCCTAGGGTTTGTGGCAGTGGCTATGACATCTGAACTCGGTGGCGCCGGATAGAAAGAATCGGTAGGGCCGAGTTTGACTTTTGGTTTAGGTCATATGTGGATGTGGGAAAGTAGTTGAGGGTTTTGGAGCATATCACTAAGCACTATGGAGCAAGAAACTCATTAAGCAACAACTCATCCCTCCTTCATAGTATTGGCTTTTCCTATAGACTCAATGTGATCTTGGATCACTAAAATATAAAATTTAGAGTCTTGAGCTTTTGATCTTGAGCCAATCCTTTTATCCTTACTATTTTGAGGGGTCCACTTTTCTCCTCCATGCCATGCCATTTATTGAGCTTTTCCTGAAATATTCATCTTGGAATAATGTTAGCTCAATGAGCTATATGTTGTTAGGAATTACCGAAACCACCCAGGGATAGTTGCACTTTCGATAACAAAACGTATAATTATCTGTGGATATTCGTAATCTAATACAAATTGGATTTGAATTTAGTTTGCCAGGTCTCAGGGCAAATGTGAATGCTAATTCTCCCAAGTTTTGAACGAAGCGGCTAAACACCCACTATAATTTGTGGGCTACCCGAAGCAAGTGTTTGCGAGATGGAAATTGCTGTCTACCCCTGACACTTGACATCCTTATCGACTGGATTTACACTGCTGTCGATAGGGGTAGACTAGTAACTTCAACCAGATGTGACACGACGGCCTCTGAGCCCATTTAGTCACGGTGGGCGCCAAACATGGGCGGCAAAACACATTTGATTCATGCTCATCCGAAAGACATGTGACTCTTCCTTCATTTCCCCATTCATACACGGTGGGCGGCAAAACAAACTCTCCTCGTCCAAAATCGATGTAGGCTAATATTTTAAATAGGGGCAGATGTGTAACTTCCATCAGACGTGACACAACCGCCCTACCTGTCATCCCCGTTCATACATCGTGGGCGCGAACCGTGGGCGGCAAAACACCCTCTCCTCGCCTGAAATAGTTACCGGCAAATATTTGGGAGATGCGAGATTACCGTCCTATCCCCAACCGACGCGATGTCCGAAATTTTAAACGGGGATAAGTTCGTAACTTTCCCCCATTTCGGAGAAGCGCGTCCCAAAGTTTGAGATCCCCCCTCCCCTCCATGGCCCCATTCATACACCGTCGTGATGCGACAACCTCTGCACTGCGGCCAGCCTCCTCCGTCCGCCACCCCATCCTCCACCTTGCCGGAGCCTCTACCCCTACCCCATCGTCCACTGCAACAGATGGACGTCTCTCATCCACGTCGCTGGACCAGGATCCTTTCATCACCTCCTCTAGTTTCATCGGCGCCGTCGTCCACCTTGCCGTTGCCGCTCCTACGACCGCCTCATCCACGGCAACAGGATATATCCCCCGACCCGGCCGTCTGCCATCTAAAGTCTTCTTCCCCGCTACCGACAGCCATCGCACCCGCAGCACCCTCAACGTATCAGCATAGGCCTACACGGTGTCGCAAGAGAGGTGGTACTCTTCCATATGTGCTTAAGTTATTGATCTCACCCGAAAAATAGATCGTAATTTGTTTACTGTACTTTTCTTGTCCGTACCAAATCGTAGTGGCTAGTTGAAAGCAAACATTGGTTGCGAAGTAGCTTTGTCCGGTTTGCACCTTCAGATCCGCCATGGCACGGGCACTATACTCGTAAATCTTATGGTTTCCCCCTTTATATTCACTACCATCATCGTAGGTGCTTCGTGTCGTGCTAGCACTGCTCCTCAAGACCTCAACCCAAAGCTTACGTGTTGAAATATGAATATGATGTGATGCTCATATCAGTAAAACAGAGAACGTTAAAGTGGTTACCTAATGTTCCTATATTCGTTTCGAAAAGCATGTGCGCCACCCACTGGTCCAGCTAGTTCCACTTTCCTGATTTTTCTCTTGATGCTTAGGGTTTCCCCCTTTTATCTAGTCTACTATGATCTGCATAGGTGCTTTCTGTCGTACTAGCATTACTCCACCCTTCAAGCTAAACAACACAACACTCAGAATTCAAAAGCTTAGTTGTTCAAATATGGTTGTGATATGATACTGATATTAGTTAACCGACACATTTAATTGGTTAGCTAAAGGTCCCACTTGAGTTTCCAAATGCATGTCGCGACATATAGAGAGAGACAAAGATAATTGTATTTCTTTGTCACTTGTTGACCGTACTTTCTTGTCCATACCAAATGTTAGTTGTTATTTCAAAGCAAACATCAGTTGCTGACTACCCTTTGCACGGTTTGCATTTTCAGATCTGCCATCCTTTGCCACACCAACACTGTACTCATCATGCTTATGTTTTCCCCATTTTATGATGACCACAATCAGCCTACGTGGTTAGGTGTCGTAATAGCACTGCTCCACCCATCGAGCTAAACAAGTTTAGCTGTACAAATTCATATCCGATATCATTCTTGATATTAGTAAAGCGAGAGATGTTTAATTGGTTAGCTAAATGTTCCTACTTTAGTTTTGAAATGCATGTGAGCCACATATGGAGAGACCGGAAAGAATAGTATTTCTCATGCGCTCTAGTTCATCATGGGTGGCCAACCGACATTGTATTGAAAGACTTGTAATATCTTCAATCTGCTTGCTCTTACGCTCTTCTTTAACACGATACTCTTCTCTTGCGGTCGATCGGTCAGGTCGAGTTGTTCTCCTTAGTATATTTTGAATCTGTGTCAGTCGACTTGTTCTTCTTTACTATATGTTGAAGCTATCATCTGCGAAGTGTCATCACTTACGGAGCTCTCATATTTTGAGTAGTAGGCCACATTATATTAATGCACACAACAAATTACAGCATGCATGGCATCTTTTAAAAGAATTGCAGAGATAGCACAAAGGGGTTTATGAGGAGGCGATTGGATTAGAATCACTTACGCATTACAAAGAAAATCTCACTTGTTTTTATGTTTTCATGCATGTCGGATATTGAACATTATCAAAATGAATATGAGAATGGGCGCACGAGAGGAATATTGCGGAACGATCCACGGGCTAACAAACTTGGCATGGTGGAGGATGGCCTATCTTATTCACCCATCAAGGTGCTTGCTCTAACTTTGCAAAGTTGTATTGGTCGCACATATTTTGCATCTGACCTCGTGCATTACTTCTACTTTGTTACACCATCTGCTTAGCTTAAGCATCATACATGAGTATATGCCATACCTATCCATTTTCTGTACCTATTCCATGTGTTGTCACACTATGTTTTTCCAGTCAAATGTTGTTCTTTCGTAATAGATGTCCAAAAGGAAGAGGGTGAGTGCAGATCCTCAAGGAGTACAAACTAGGTATTTGGAAAAGGTAGTGATACATGTTAAATAAGATAGATCAGCAGCCACAGAAAACACAGGCCCAACTGTTCCACACTTTACCCCTACTCCAGTGGCCAAACCCCTATTAGAACTGCTGGGAGCCCAGCGTCAGGTACTGTCTATGATATCAATTCAAAATTTGAACTCCTAAATTTCTGCTTGTGCCTTACCTTCTCTCTTGTATGAAAACTAATTTCAGATGAATCTCCTTGCTCAAAGGATCATACGATCTCAAAACAATAATGGGCTCTGCATTGCTCTTGTCAGTACCTCTCTCCCTTTTGCCTTGTAATGTACTTAATTAATTGCTATTTGATTATGTATCATCGATGCACCGAGCTTCATGATCCTCTGTTTCTTCCAATATTATTTGATCTATATTTACGCTTTGCAAAATGTAGAATAATGGCAACGCTTATAAAGAATTTTCTTTGGGGAATTTATTGAATTATCCTTCCATCAACATGGAGAAGGGCTTTGTCCAGCCTGTGTTAACATGTAATGTAAGTTCATCCTTCTCAAGCGTTCAAACTTTGTTCTAGTATAGATTTGGATAGGCATCATTTCTTCCACTGCTATTTGCTTTGCTGTTTACATTTGACTGGATGTTTGCAAAAACTACCAGTTTCAAATTGTAGTTGTAAAAACATGTTCCTTATGCAGAACAGATCCATTTATTTGCTTATATAATTGTGAAACCTGTTACGTGTCTCCTTGTTTCTCTTTCGGACTTCATTATCTCTTACGCCAGCAAAACTTTAGGGAAGATAGTGAGCCAAACCATCTTGAGGACAGCGAGATGACCCCAAGGTCCTGTCTTGGATGAAGATAGTGAGTTGAAGCTACTCACGGCGGTGTGAGACAACCTTTGTGCGATCGCTGCCTCAATCGATTCGACTTCTTGAGTCTCAACTTAAAGCGGAAAGGCTTGCTTCAGCTTCGACTTGAAGTCAAAGATGCAATGAAGATGTCAGAGGACTGCCGTGCGCACCATCATGCCTTAAATCTAGTGTTGATGCATCTATCGTTGACACAACTAAGGTCTACTCAGCTTCTTCAGCTGTTTGGGGGGCCCGACCTGGCCAGGCCTAGTGCCTTCTGAAGTGCTCTCAGTTTTGTATATTCTTTTGTCGACGCGTTTATTTGCACTGGTGGCGAACTTTGATGCCTAGTGGATGTAATATGTGTGATAGCCGTGATAGCCTAGCGTAAGTTGCTTGCTTATTTATTTCCTTGTTGTCTTGTTTATTTGTTTGCTTGTAGTCATTGCAGTTCTTTTTCCGTGGTTTGCTAGTGGCTGCAATAACCTATTTTTAAAATTAGGCCACAATAACCATGGGCTAATATTTACTGTAGTGACACTGGGCCTCCTACGGGCCGTAGAAACAGTGGGCCTTCTACGGGACGTAGAAACAGTGGGCCTTCTACGGGCCGTAGAAACAGTGGGCCTTCTACGGGCCGTAGAAACAATGGGCCTTCTACGGGCCGTATCATCAATGGGCCTTATACGGGCAGTATGATCGATTGGTCAAACATGGGCCAATAACAAGCCGCATTATGGCTGTAAACGGATTAGAGTTGGAATCGTCCGTTCATGGGCCGACCATAACGGCCCATCGTTAATAGGCCGTATTTGATGACGCCTTTAAAACGCCCAACGATTAACGGACCACAAACGGGCCGATCGTAACCACGGACTGAATTTGGCCCTGGCGAAAATGACAAGAACGGGCCGTAAGTAAACGAATCTTTGAAATGAGCCCAAGAATAAATGGGCTCGAGAAGGCCGAAAGATAACATGGGCTGGAAACGCGTCCCAACGGAATAACGGGCCGTTAATGGGTATAAAGTGATACACTTTGTTCATTACGGGCCGATTTCACCACGGGCCGTTAATGGGTGTAAAGTGATACCTTTGTTCATTACGGGCAGTTTCACCACGGGCCGTTAATAGGCCAAGAGTTACATAGGGCCTCATATGGGCGAAAGGCGTCATGGGCCATACATGGGCCGAGAAAATGAAAGCAGGTTGGAATCATATTGGGTGGCCCAGATGACGCCATCGGGCCTAATTCGGATAGGGCGAACGGGCCTTGGGTTAGCGGGCTGTAAATGGGCTATATGCGAACATGCCGTTAACGAGCTTTACATGGGCCGCCCGCCACCTTTGACCAAGTCAAACGGGCCGGCCTTTTCACGAGAATGGGCCTCTGTTGGGCCGTGCCACGTGTCGACGTATCATAGGCGCCTTCATCCAATGAGTGGATGACATCTGTCCCAACGATGAGCCGACACGTGTTTCCTCCAGCCAATGATGATTTTACACGTGGAAAATCCCCATTGGTTGGGGCTGTTAACGGGTAATCGGATCCAAAACCCGACCCGATAGTTTGACGGCGCTCCGTTACGGTGGATGCCACGTGACGGTCACCCTTGACGAAAGCACTTCTATGACGCGGGATTTATCGTCATGGAAGTGGACACTTCCGTGATGATAATTTTGGTAATGTCATGGAACACTTCTATGACAGCACAGGTATGACTATCTTGATTCTGTCATAAAATCGTCATGGATGTACATGCATGACAGAAAATGCGACCTACTGTGACAAACACGTATCATCATGGAAGTGTATTTTTTTGTAGTGTCTACGTGTAGCTGCAGGTCGGTCGCATCCAACGGTGCAGTTATCTCAAGCCGGGGTGGATTAGAACGAAGGCAGCGTCGAGAGGTGCAGCGGCCGGAGTTCGGGTGCAGACGGTGTCGATGCTACAGTGCACTAGAGGAGAAGCCGGAGAGTGCGACATGCTCCTGGGAGTGTGCTGAGCGTGCTGATGGGCTCGGATGCAAGCGGCAGCAGCTATAGCCGTGGCGGCGCCATTGATGATGGCAGCAAGCTCGACCATGGTTGAGAGACGGATCTACAGCACGCGCGCGAGTGAGAGGACAAGGGGAGGAGAAAGAGGGGCTCACAGCGGTTGCAGCAAGCATCGAAGCGGGCTCGGGGAAGGCCGGAGCTGAGAGGGGCGGCGAGGCGGATCTCCGGCGACCGAGGAGGGAAAAGGCGACGGGGGCGGCGCTTCGGGGCCCTTCCGTTCACGTGGCTCGGTGAGGAGCTCAGGAACGAGGTGGCGGAGCTCGGGGACATCTTTGGGGCAGACGGGAGCATGGACGCTACCGACAATGAGCGGCAAAGGATTTACGCTGCTCGGCTATGGCATCGGGAGGGCGAGGAAGAGACGAGGGGAGGAATGGAGCGGTCGGCGTGATCCAAATGTCATCGGGGCGGTTTCTCGCGATGTCTCGCTGGCAGGAGGATGCAAGAAGGCGCCCTGGTGGCGTGGCATGGCGTGCGTGCACACGCGTCGGCCACACGCCTAGCCGACTGGCGCCAGGAGGACGACAACGCCTGGTGGGCTGGGCCTCTGCTACGGGACCAGGCCAGGTGAGTTCCTCTCTCTCTCTCTCTCTCTTCTGTTTAAGTTTACTGTTTTTCTTTTTCTGTCTTTGTGTTTTGATTTAGTAGAAACACTAAACCATCTGGTAAAATGCTGAAAATAATTATGGGCACTTGTGAAATTATTTCCAACAACCCTCAAGTACTTTCAGAATTATTTGGACATGTAAAAATATTTATAGTATTTAAATGTCCAAATGCAAATACCTTTATGGATTAATTCAATAATCCAGAGTGTCCTAGAAAACTATGCACCATTTTTGCCAGAGGTTTTAGCCCAATCCAGAAATGATGAACATTTTGTAAGGGCATTTCGGGTTCATTGAAACCAATTTTGGTTGAACTGGTAATTGAAGGGGTGCTAGGGTTTGTTAAATCCCCATTTCAAGTTTTAAATAAATTTAAACATGATGCAACATGCAGATCTAACCCAAGTGCATTACTGAACTAGGGTTGTGACAACTCACCGCCACTAAACAAGAATCTCGTCCGGAGATTCAAGACATGAGGTAAGAAGACAGAGGGGACACGAAGCTAACACGATCTTCATGATCCAATTGCCCTTCTCGAAGATGTTGGTTCATTGCTACAAATTGATCTTGGTGTCTTTGCTTTTGAGATCTTCATCCAACATGATGACGACAGAAAGAAACTCTATAGGAATCGATCTCCTCGAAGTTCGAGCACTCAAGATCAACTCATGGAGTGAGACGAAAGAACGTCTCTTGAGCTGAGACATAAAACATACATCAAGTGGGATGGAAATAAATAAATGACGAAGGTTCAATTTGGTAGGCAACAATTCCACACTTAAAAGGATGCTGGATGCGTTTCAAAGTAGCGAGGAGTTAAATTGCCCTTAATACCATAGCGGGGCACCTTAGGGAAGGTGACTCATAGAATTATTCCCTTAAGTGGGAAAAAGAATTACTTTTGATATAGAGATCATTAAACTCTCTATACCAGCCTAAGGCAAATCACAATCAATCGTTTGAAGGAGTTCAAAAGAGTGGCATACACGGACTAGAATGAATGATGTGGACTACCTTGTTGAAGACAACACGATGGATGATTTCTGCTTATCATCGAGAAAGGATAGGGACTAGGGTAAGCCCACTCTTGAAGATGTTCCTGAATAGCAATTACTGAGTAGGGCAGCCCATGGTAAAATGGCACAAAGGCGGGTGCAAGCTGGGAACAAAATGCAAATGTTGGGAATGATTCTATTAACTGGGGAAAAGCCCAACAGTCGAGAGTGATTCCACTGTTTGAATGGTTATAGTATAATCGAAGAAACTAGGAGCTCAAGAATCCCTAAGGAACAACTTCTAGAATAAGTCGCACAAAATCCTCACGGAGAAGATGGACAAATTGCTCAATCAAGATACTAGAATGATAGATCTTGGAATAGTTTCAACCAACATACCTGCCTGAGATTCAGATCTGGTTGGTAACAAGATATTTCAGACAACATGTCTGGAAAAGAAGCTTGCAACACAAACCGATGAGATAATGTTGCGAGATTCTCGGAAATGAAATATGGTAGTAAGCTCCAAAACATGAGCTGGTTCTGCTACACACATGTGAACACGCTAATCCAGACAAGCATGACCACATAGTAGTCTTATTATAAAACACTACCGAGTTCTGGTTAGGATCCAACATCAAGGATTTTTTAAGTCTTTACGCAAGTCCATGGATTAGATCCCAAGCATAGACTTCTCTTCCTTGAACAAGCCAATTAGTGGCTTGGTGTGCTAGGGATACATATAGAATGAAGGTTGCAAGTCTCTAGACCACAGAATACTTCACACATATGCATGAATGACTTGGGATGACTCTAGAGGAAGCAACATTGACTTTCTTGAATTAACGAAGGCAACTTGCATCAAATGCACATGAATTAGAGGAAGTCACTTCTTTCATCCGAACATATATATGCTTCATGAACAGGACATGAAGATAATGCTTATAAAAGTTTCCAACACTAACTTAGATGTTCAACATGAATCATGGACAAGACGAAAATGTTGTCAATGGGCTCAACAACAATCCATCCAGGCTTCCATATAGATGGAATTCCACAATTAAGTGAACATGGTGATAGCACTTAACGCAAGGATAGAACATGGTGATAGACGAAAATGTTGTCAATGCTTATATTATCTTTCTTCATCAAACACACAACGCAAGGATATCCCTTTGAAAATGAACTAAGTCAGATAAAGCTTTTATCTTCCAACTCTCCAAGTTATTGTTTGGCTTATCCAACTAGTTCAGGAGTATCCAACATAGATTCTTGGAGAAAGGGTGATTTTCAAGAAACCAATTTTATCACGGGCTCAACATAATAGTCAGGGGACAACCTAGTGATACTTCCGAGAATATATCTGGAAAATGACGAACCACCGATATGTATTAAGCTCGGGAACAATCTTGCTTTTTAGGGCAAGACGACATTATTAGAAGAGCATGGGATTGACACAATCCTAAATCATTGATCGAAAAGTGCACCGGAAATAAGGACTAGGTGGCATGATCAACCTTGGAATATTGATTCAGTAACCAACACGCTAAGAATGATACTATTGTCCATTAACTACCAAGCAACAAGGTTGCTAGGAGTATTGATTTTACACATCACAGTTCCTTGTCGGCATTCCGATTACAACAACACGGGGACCAAGGAATAAATAATGATGGCAAGAAGTATCAGTGCATCAAGAATTCATAGAATAGTGTGCAATTCCTATGATATTCTTGACATAAAGGGGGTAATAATCCAGGGTGGAACAGACTAGAAGCTGGATTGGCATTCTTAATTTGTGAAATACAACTGCTTTAACCCATTCCTAGATATGGATGAGGTACCGGAGTTTGCCTCTCCTAGTCATTCTGAAATAGAACGTCTTAAAAGACCACAATAATAATAGGCATCGATGAACATGATTGCGCACATACTCTTGACTATCAATTGACAGACGAAGGTCAGAAAACAACTAGAGGGGGACATCTCAAAGGAACATGTGATTTTCTGAGTTGTGGATGCATAGATTAGCATGTCGAACAATGTTCCACATATTTCTTCTGAATAACCCATGCATAAGAGGAAGGACTGGCATAGTCACAATTATCGAATGGAGAACTCATCAGAGCACCCTTATTGTGATCTGGGTCAAGAGAACTTCTGCCATATTGGTTCATGGTATTGGAGGAACGATATACCATGGACCTCGAGGACTATCGCAAGGGTTACTAATATCCTAAAGGAATGAGAAAACTCTATCAACACGAGGTAAGTAGGGTGAATCTTGGGTTCAAGAACCCATGAATAGAATACCTACTAACTAATAATATCACGAGATGCTTTCGAGAATGATAGCCAGAATCATCACACTTGGAACCCAAAACATGGCTAGATTACTAGGTGGTTCTCTAAGATACCCTAGTGTCTTAATCATATCTTCAACACGCATGTCGAGGCAATGGAGTACCCCAACTCAGCAATTGGTGTGGTTAATCTGGCCTAAAAGGACATCGAAAACAGAGGGAAAGGATTTCGCAAATGCATCAGATTGTTTAGAGACATTGGATAACTTGGACATCATAACGATTGTAAATGCTCAAAAAGATTTGAGACATCCTGCAAAATGGTGGCATAACCACTCAACATCACAATATCAAGGTTCCAAGACTGACTGTTATCACACGGAAGTAGTAGAAACTGAACTAAGACTAGAATCCATCAATCTTATAAGTCTACAGATTAGTAACACGTGATCCTGATAGAAAGAAGAGAAGCCTAGTTCATAATCCCCATAAAAGAGAAGAGGATGACTCAGATCAGAAGGACATACGGTAAAGGAGTAAAAAGAGCCTTATGTTCCCTTCCACAATCAATTCCTTATATAACTAAAGCATTTCTAGACACGACTTCGACCAGTTTGGCTTGGTAATCCTACAGGCAGTCAGGCTCTGATACGAAAGCTGTTAGGACCCCGATCCTAAGTCACACCGATCTAGCATCTAACACATCATATCACTTTGGGGCATCACGTAAATATTCCCACAGGTGCCACCTTACCTGGCCCGGGACCGTTTGTGCCTTTTGGCTCACGTATATGATAGTGTCGCTAGCATCCATATGACAGAGAACCCGGGCCGACATGACTAGTCTTAAACCCAAGGTGGCACTAACTTACAGGGACATGCATACATGATCCATCAATCCGCGTGTCGGTCAGCAGCGAGTGAATCCAAGCTGTAGCAAGTTAACATGACTCCGGTAGACACCGCGTGACATTTCCCCGAAGGGACAGACACTTGAGCAAAGAAGGACACATGCCGATCATCCCGTGTGTTCCAAAGCAGTAGCAAGCTACCATGGCTTAGTGGAAGCACTTGGAGACATTCCCCATAAGAGAGGCTACCAAGAATAAACAACTAGGTGTCGGATCTCACACATAGCAATACACGTTACACGTATGCATAACATGCAAGTATGTGATGTACAACATGGCATCACAACATAACTCAACAACTCATATAGATAAAGGCCTAGAAGAGCCACTTAGAATTTATTACAAATAGGGGTCACATGACCCAACATACAGAGCATACAAGCAACGGAAGCATAACATGTATGAGTGCAGACAACTACAATTGAAAAAGGCAGAGAAGCCTGACTATCCACAAGACCCTCGTAAGGGTACAAGATCGTAGATTCGATAGCAAGCTAAACGTAGAAGTCCACGCAGAACTACTAGTAAGACTAAAGTCTCTCTGCAAAAACATAAATTAAGCAAACGTGAGTACAAATGTACCCAGCAAGACTTACATCAGAACTATCTACATATGCATCAGTATCAACAAAGGGGTGGTGGAGTTTAACAATAGCAAGATAGCTTTGACTCAGTGGTTATCCTGTAATACGAATGCTGGTAACTCTTTTGAGGTGGCGCACACAAGTCCACATATTCACCATATCAATACACCACTATGGATCCATTCCATCTCCCTACGAGCAGGCCATCCATAGCACTCACGCTTACCTTGCGCATTTTAGAGTATCCACTTCCACTTGTCTATGAACAATGTAAGCGTTCCAAGTAGTCCATATCCGCGGACGCGGCTATTCGAATAGATCATATATAACCCTGCAGGGGTGTACTTCCTCACACATGTTTCCACCACTTAGCGTCTGCACACGACATGTGCTCGGCAAACTTAAAGCGAAAGCCGAGGTGGGTGTAGACCATGACCTGACTAACCACACAAGTCTCTAGTCCAGGTTTATCGCCTATTCGGGTTCCATCCGTAAGGAAATCCTGCCGGGGTTTCCACTACAGCCCCAAACGATGTTTGCAGGGTTCCCGAGACACCAAACAGGCGACTTGGTACACCGGGCCACTTGCCTACCACATCATAGCCCACCCATCTGGTCAGCGCTACGCATGGCCTCTATCATACTACAAACACCAGAAACTACTTGCAACTCCTGGACAGAGTACAGGGGTGTTAATAAGTCGAGTGGGGTCATATTTCAGGATCCAACATGTGGTAGTAGCTATTCTTGGATCACAAACACGGAACTCGGTTCCTGAGGATGGTTTCAAAGAGACAACCCACCATGTACTCCTACATGGCCTCTCACCGCTACCTTTACCAAATCGTGTTCACACACTTAGCTCTCAACAGTAGGAAATGATGACCACATTCCAATTCGTCCCCGATGAATCAGACCTGACACAAATCTAAGCAATAGCAGGCATACCAAGCAAGCATAATTGAGTAGGCACATCATGGCTCAAACAACTCCTACTCATGATAGTGGGTTTCAACTATTTATTGTGGCAAGGATAGGTCATGCGGAGGAAAGGGGTTCAACAACCACAACATGTAACAGTTGAATCATTGTTGTCCTAATGCAGTAAAAGAGAGCAGGAGCGAGAGAGTGGGATTGTATCAGAGTGATCAAGGGGGTTTTGCTTGCCTGACACTTCTGAAGATAGTATAGCTCTTCATCGGTGTCGTCGAACTCATCGCCGGAACAACGTCTACTGAGGGGGAAAATTACCAGCAATAGAGAGCAAGCACAATCAATGCAATGCAACAATACGATGCTTGAATGTGACATGGAAATATGCTGTGATTTGAGCTAATGCAGCTAGCAACGATTTAAATGGAGTTGGTTTGAACACTAGATTCAAATTCAAACTCCACACAAGGCATTTCAAATGCCATTAATTCAAATTTTCTTATACAACAACTTAAGTTGTTCAAACATGCCTGAAAATGCTATAAACCGATTCTTTGGATTTTTTTGATAATTTTTCATATATAAATAATTTCATTTGGAGTTACGGTTTAATTTCTATGATATTTAGAAGTTTAGGATATTTTCTGAAATAAATAAATCATTTCTGATTTATCTAAAATCCAGAAACAATTATGACGTCAGCACTATGTCATGAGACCTCAGCAGGTCAACTGACCGCTCTAGGTCAAGCGTAACCAGTTGGGCCCACTGGTCAATGACACATCTAGTTAACAGGGTGTTTTACGGTTAAAACTAATCCTAATATGGAATTAATCGGGGCGGTCCCACATGTGAGTGTGTGTCTAATTAACATTGTTAATTAACGCTAATAAAACCCTAACCTCGGTTAGTCAGGGGCTGTGGGTGTACAAAAATAGGGGCACATTTTTCTACCCCTTTACCTGTGCACGGTCAATCAGAGCCGCGCCCACGACCGCACCAAGCAGAACAAGGGATGTGAGCCAAGGTAAGACCGAAGCCCAAGACAATCATAGCAACGCCAAGGCCAAGACGACAAAGAGCAAAGGGACGAAGCAGGTTCCCCTGGCAAGACCCTTGTCGGGCGGCCTCAGCGGCCCCAACAAGACCCTTGCCGGGACAGCTCGCCCCGCACCAACAGAGCGAGCCACCCTTGAGCCCACGGCCCCCAGCGCCATCATCAGCGTGGGGCGGGGCTCGGAAGGCACCTGTGTGGTGGTATGCAGATCTTTGTGAAGGCATATTCAAGACCATATGAGGATTAGTAGACGACGATTCTCGGCAAGATCCTTGCCGAGGAAGGCCACCAGACCCCCGGCAAGATCCTTGCCGGGGACGACAGCACGCCACGGCAAGACCCTTGCCGGGCCACCCGGCAAGGCCCTCGCCAAAGACGCCGGCGAGGCAACCGCCAAGCCCACGTCAACCAAGCTTCCACCGCCGCTCACATGCAGCTGCCAACCCAACCAGCTGGGCGGTCACTTGCGTGGCAACATGCAACTCCCAGGCCAACTCATCAAGTGCCTGTGTAGCGGCATGCAGATCTTCGTGAAGGCCTCACCACCGCACCAAATCAGCTGCGTACCTGCCTACATGGCACCGCACGCATCCCTGGCCGAGGCGCGTGTCGAAGCGAGGAGGAGCGGCGACGGACGGGACGGGCCTCACCCCCGTCCCCGATAAAGCAAGAGGACACCTTAGCGATGCATTAAATGCACCTTTTCCTGTCTGAGGGATAACCTCGTACATCAGAGACCTTTCCACCTCCTGTGCCCTTTGTTGCAACCCCTTTTTCCTATAAAAGGAGGCCCGAGGCGACCAGGAGAAGGATTCGGCTCTTTCGAACCACGCGCTGACCACAGCTAGTTCGAGAGCTCAAGAACTCTCAGAAATACACCCACCAAAGCAGGACTAGGATTTTACGCATCCTCGCGGCCCGAACCTGGGTAAATGATCCTTGTGCTATCTACTAGCCCTGCTCTCCTCGCAACCCTGTGCCCCGACAACCGTAGTAGGGATTCTTGTGATCCCATAGGTGTCGTTCCACACCGACATCTTTGGCGCGCCAGGTAGGGGGCGCAATTGTGAGAATCTGGTCTAGTAGTCAGCCTAGCAGTTCTTCGTCCCATGGCCCCTAAGAAGAAGACGGACACGCAGGTCGACTCGCTCACTGCATACCTCTCACTGCATACCTCTCACCGCCAGCTCAAGCAGTGGGCACGTGAGATTACAGCAGCAGAGCCGTCGTTCGACGCTCAGAAGCCGCTGAAGTGGTCCAGCACGCCCCTCATCTTTGACGCCGAGGACCACCCAGACCGCACTACCGCGGTCGGGTGTTTTCCATTGTTGGTCTCGCCAATGATACGCAACCTCAGGGTGAACAAGATGTTGGTTGACGGCGGGGCCGTCCTGAACCTGATCTCGCCCGTCGTGATCAAAAGGTTGCAAATCCCCGATGGAGACCTCGAGGAAACGGGCATGATTCAAGGGGTCAATCCGGGGAGGAGCCATCAGAAGGGAAAGGTCACACTGCCCGTGACATTTGGAGGAGAGTTGAACTACAGGACGGAGAGGATCTTCTTCGACGTGGCCGAGATCCCTTTGCCCTACAACGGGATCCTCGGCCTCCCAGCACTAGCCAAGTTCATGGCGGCATCACACTACGCCTACAACATGCTAAAGATGCCTGGGCCGTTGACCATCATCTCCGTCCCCTCCGACAAGAAGGACGCGCTGATCCGCGCCGACCAACTCTACCAAGAAGCGATTGCGGTGACGTCAAGGCACCGCCTCGCCACCAAGGCCCGGGGAAGAAGGAGCCTGGCAAGACCTCTCGCACCCACTCCGGCAAGTGCACCTCCTCGGAGTGTTGTGCTACCATTGAGGATGTGCCAGAGAGCTCTACCGACAAGAGCAAGAGATCCAGAGCCGAGACGCCGAAGACCAAGAAGGTGCCCGTCGGGGAGGATGGCACGGGAGGGGCCTTCATCATAGGCTCCACACTCGACAGCAAATAGGAAGGCGCGCTCGTCACCTTCCTGCGGGCAAATGCCGACGTGTTTGCATGGCAAGCGTCCGACATCCCCGGTGTTCCCAGGGAGGTGATTGAGCACCACCTAGTTGTCTGCCCCCACGCGCGGACCGTCAATCAGAAGGTCAGAAAGCAGGCTCTGGAACGGCAGGAGTTCATCATAGAGGAGATCAGGAAGTTGGAAGCGGCAAGTTTGGTGAGAGGGGTGCTCCACCCGACGTGGTTGGCCAATCCGGTAGTGGTGCGCAAGGCGAATGGGAAGTGGAGGCTGTGTATTGATTACACAGATATTAATAAGGCTTGTCCTAAGGACCCCTTCTCGTTGCCGCGCATCAACCAGATTGTTGACTCCACAGCCGGGTGTGATCTGTTATCATTCCACGACGCCTACTCAGGCTACCACCAAATCTTCAAGACAAGAGAGGATGAAGAGAAGACAGCATTCATCACCCCATGTGGTACATATTGCTTTTTACGGATGCCTTTCGGGTTGAAGAGTGCTGACTCAACGTTTGCAAGAGCAGTCCAAATTGGTTTTGAACCTCAGCTCCATACAAATATGGAGGCCTACATGGATGAAATAGTGGTCAAAACCAAGGATGGGCCAACTCTTGTGGAAGATCTGGAAGAGACATTTGCTAACCTGCGCAAGACCAACCTCAAGCTGAACCGTGAGAAGTGCGTCTTCGGCATTCCGTCCAGCAAGCTTCTCGGGTTCTTTGTGTCGCAGCGCGGGATCGAGGCAAACCCAGACAAGATCAAGGCTATTGAGTAGATCGAGGCACCCAAGCGGGTCAAGGATGTGCGTCGGCTCAACGGCTGCGTTGTCGCCATGAGCCGATTCATCTCCAAGTCCGCCGAGCGCGCCCTTCCCTTCTTCAAAATCTTGAAGAAGGCAGGCCCAATAGAGTGGACCCCAGAAGCCAAGGCAGCACTGCAGGATCTGAAGAAATACCTTTCCTCCATGCCAATACTGGTTGCGCCTAAACCACAAGAGTCGTTGCTGCTATATCTGGCAGCGACGAATCAAGTGGTCAGCGCCGCACTGGTGGCACAGAGGGAGGTCGAGGAGGAGGCAGCAATGGCGGCAGAACCAGCAGATGGCAAGCCAAAGATTCCCCCGGCAGGGCCTGGTGCCGACAAGGCACGACACCAAGGCAATGCCCGCGTAGTTGAGTGAAGTGGTGCCAAAGAAGAAGATGATGCAGCACCCGGTTTACTTTGTCAGCTCCCTCTTGCAGGGGGCTAGGTCGAGGTATTCCGGCGTGCAAAAATTGCTCTTCGGCCTCCTTATGGCCTCGAGGAAGCTGCATCACTACTTCCAGGCCCACGAGATCACTGTCGTCACCCGCCTCCCGTTGCAACGGATACTGCACAACCCGGATGCAACCGGAAGGATTGTGGAATGGGCCTTGGAGCTGTCAAGCTTCGGTTTAAAGTTTGAAAGTACCTCGACAATTTAGAGCATAGTCTTGGCGGAGTTCATCGCAGAATGGACCTCGACGCCTGACGAAGAAATTCAGGAGACCACTCTCCCCGGCAAGGAAACAGACCGCGACTGGATCATGTACTTTGATGGGGCTTTCTCGCTGCAAGGCGCCCGGTACAGTGTGCTCGTCGCGCCCACAAGAGAACACCTCAAGTACGTGATCCAGATGCACTTCCCTAGGGAGATGTCCACCAACAACACCGCTGAGTACGAGGGATTGCTTGCCGGTCTCAGGATCGCGGCAGACCTCGGGTTAAGAAGCTCATCGTCAGGGGTGACTCGCAGCTCGTTGTCAGACAGGTCAACAAGGATTATCAGAGCCCATTGATGGAAGCTTATGTAGATGAGGTGAGGAAGCTGGAGGAACGCTTTGACGGTATCCAGGTGGAGCACGTCCCCCGAGCGGAGAACGAAATCGCCGATTACCTGTCAAAGCGTGCCGCATTCAAGCTACTTGTGGAACCAGGTACCTTTTTGCTCCGGCTAACTCAACCATCCGTCGAACCATCAGTGGGGCAGAACAAGTGGAGGAAATCAGGTCCCGATAAGTACTTTCCTACCGAGCCCCCTGGGGCTGCCGGCAAGAAGGGTGCCGCCATGACGCCGAGCCTGCCTAAGAGCACAGCCCGACAGGGTGTCAAGCCACGTCAGAGACATCCGCTCCCATGGCGGAAGAAATGCCTTTGGTCCTTGCCGTCGAGCCCCAGGGCTCTGGCATGGGCACAGCATACCGTCCACTTCCTCCAAACAGGGGAGCTTCCTGAGGAGTAGGAAGAAGAAGAGAAAGTAGCCGCCGGTCCGCCCTATACCAGTTCATCGATGACGTCCTGTACCGGAGGAGGCCAAACGGTGTGAAACTCAAGTTCATCCCCCGGGAGGAACGACTGGAGCTGTTGGCGGAGATACATGGAGGCATATGTGGCTCCCACATAGAGTCTAGGGCCCTTGCCGGGAAGGCGTTCCGGCAAGGTTTCTTCTGGCCCACCGTCCTCCAGGATGCGACAGCACTAGTAACCAAGTGTGAAGCATGCCAGTTCCATTCAAAGAAGCTTCATCAGCCAGCTCAAGCCCTTCAAACAATCCCTCTCTCCTGGCCATTCTCGGTCTGGGGCTCGATATATTGGGCCCTTTCCCCCGGGCTGTCGGGGGCTTTGAGTACTTGTACGTTGCAATCGACAAGTTCACAAAGTGGCCAGAGGTGGAAGCAGTGAGAAAGGTGATTGCTCAGTCAGCAGTCAAATTTTTCAAAGGACTGGTCTGCCATTTTGGTGTGCCAAACAGAGTCATCACCAACAACGGCACGCAGTTCACAAGCCACACCTTCATGCAATACATTCAAGACCTCGGCAGCATGGTCTGTTTTGCTTCCGTGGCACACCCACGGAGCAATGACCAAGCAGAGAGGGCAAATGCTGAAGTGTTGTGAGGCCTGAGGACAAAGACTTTTGACAAGCTGCACAAGAGCGGAAGGCGCTAGATCGATGAGCTGCCGGCGGTTCTTTGGTCGATCAAGACGACGCCAAATTGAGCCACCGGCCAGACACCTTTTGCCCTGGTATACGGGGCAGAAGCAGTTCTCCACATGGAACTCATATACGGGTCACCTCGAGTGCTCGCGTATGATGAGCTTGAGCAAGAGCCATTGCGAAAGATGACGCGACGCTCCTTGAGGAAGATCGTCTTCGGGCGGCTGTGAGAGCGGCACGCTACCAGCAAGCCTTGCGCCGCTACCATAGCTGCAAGGTTCATGCCCGAAGCTTTGAGGAAGGCGACCTTGTTCTTCGGCGCGTTCAGTCGGCCAAGAATACCAACAAGTTGACGCCGAAGTGGGAAGGCCCTTATCGGGTAATACGAGTCACCAGGCCCGACACAGTCCGCCTGGAGACCGAAGATGCCATCCCAGTGAGCAACTCCTAGAACATCGAGCATCTTCACAAGTTTTACCCATAAGGCGCGGCTTGCCGGGCCTCCCGGCAAGCCACCCTTTTGTACAAGCTTTGCCGGCAAGGCATGTGATCCTTTGTACAAAGCCAGGCGCAGACCCTGAGCATAAATAAACAAAGCGCTGGCGCCCTAAGTTATAGCATGCATGCTAGGTCGAGTCTCTTCCATGGTTAGGGTTGATAGTGCTTAGCGGCGACTAACCCCTAGCCTAGAGGTCGAGTGCGCGTCTATCTGTTCCTTTTCTGTTCTCCTTTGGTTCACAGGGCACATGAGCACTTCTGCTGAGCTAGTCGAAAAGAAGGAAATGGACCGGCGCCCTGACCCCGGCAAACCAGAGTTGCCGGGGGCTGCAAGCACAAGGATCCAACCGCGGCAAGATGAGATTGCCGGGGGGCTGCAGATCCAGATAAGTCTTTAATCCTCTGTCATGCATTTTGGAACTGGAGTAGGGTATGTGAAACCTCGTTTTTATCTCTAGGCTGCCGTGCTCCCCTTTTCCCTATACCTAAGGATTATTTCCTGGGTCCGGATTTTGTCGTAGCCGCAGCGGCAAGGAGCTGGGACGAGGAGCCTGAAGCCCACTTCATCCCTGCCTCCGCCAAGAGCGCGAGAACGGTCGAGTGGAGTGGGGGGACGGCAAGGCCTGTTGCCGGGCGACAAACGGTTATCTTAACAAAGGCCAGCAAGCATCCCTTTTTCATTAAAACATCCCATACAGGTACAGTTAAATGCGAGATGAAAAACATGAGCAAGGGGATTACAAGTTTTAAATTTAACAAAGGCCCGCAGGCTTACAAACTAAAAAAGAGATAAGATGCCCGTAATCCCTTTCTTGTCCCTCTCCTCACGAGGTAGGTCAAGGAGGCGAAAGGGAAAAAGGGGCACCTAGGCGAGCTACAAGCAGCAGGAAGCACCAAGAGAACACCTCGGTGGCCGCCCACGGGTGGCCCGGTGATGCCGGTGCCGGGAAAGGAGCTGGAAGACGAGGCGACAGGACCGGCAATACGCGATGAAGGCGTCGGTGCCCGTGTACTCCGAGTTGACGGCCTTGCCGCCTGCCCTCTTCCTCTTCCGCAGCCTCCCGACGCCAGCCGCCCAAGGAGACGGCCCCGAGAAGTTCAAGGAGCTGGCCCCGCCCCCGACAAACCTCTGCCGGAGGAGCGGCCAGGTGCAGATGCTGCTGCTGCCGCACCAGCCTAGGCGCGGGCATCCGATGCCTAGTTGGACTCGTCCCCGCTATCCGCCCCGCTATCCTTCTCGTCACTTTCGCTCAAGGAAGAGTTTCCATCGTCGGAATCTCCATCGGAGGAGCTCTCTACGCAGCACTTCAAGCGAGTTCCAAACTCTCCGAAGACCTTGACGGAAAGCAGGCCGTCCTCCATTAACTTGAAGTAGAGGACGAGCCCCGCCGTCAGGCTGTGGATGCGGGCGAACGTCTTCCATCCACGGCGGAGATACATAACTCGAGGAGCCGGGAAGTCGACGTCGACCCGCGTGCCCCCGTTCCCGCAGCCCCTCATGTGCAACCTGAGGGTCTGGGGCGGGGCACGCTCCATCACCCGAGCGAACGGAGTAGGGAGACGAAGACGACGACGCGGGGGCCGGCGGAGCTTGATGAAGAACTCGCAAGGCTGGTCTTCAACGTGGCCCTCCATCGGGAAGGGCATCATTGGCGGGGGTGAGGCCGGCGTGCCACCCCGTCCTCCTCTTCCCCGAGCGCTACGGCCTCTGCCCTGGCCTCGCCCGCGGCCTCGCCCCCTCCCCCTTCTCCTCGCGGTCGGTTCCACCACCACGGGCTTAGGAGGAGGAGGGACGCGCTATTGAGCGACGATCCTCGCCGCCACCATCGAAGGACCAGGATTCCCTTTCTCCATGGCGAGTGAAAGGAAGAAGCAGAAGCAAGAGGAGATAGATGACAGAAGAGTGCGGGACGCCATCCCCCTTCCCCCTCTTTATAATGGAGCGGGGTCGGGGCTCAGCCGCCCCGTTCGGCCAATCCAGCCACCAGAGGCGCACGGAATCAGGACCGACCCGCTGCCCCAACCAGCGATGGCCCGGTTTCCCGCCCCCGCCGCCTGCTACCCCAAGTGCATGGGGGACGCGTGGCGGACGTGCAGAACCGAGGGGACGGGAGAAGCGACCTATCCCCACCCCGTGATTGTGGGGAGTGGATGCCTTGAAGACCGTGCCCTGGCCCCGTTCACTAAATGAGCTGCGCCTCCACGCCTCCCTCTTTTTACGGGGAAGGCGCGAGCCGCCTCTTTACTGCGATGTGACGCATGCGTGTAGAAACCGCCCCACGCATGCCGCCCACGTCACGCACACCCCTCCATGCCACGCTGCGCGCGAAGAATCTTACCACGGTAAAAACCGCCCCACCTGCCCGTGCACCGTTTTGGGCCTGGCCCAACAACGTGTCACACTTATGTGTGGCCCAGGCCAGGGGACTCCTGTTGGCCTACAAACCTAGGGGCACATTTTTGTACCCCTTTACCTGTGCACGGGCAGTCAGATCCGCGCCCACGACCGCACCAAGCAGAACAAGGGAGGTGAGCCAAGGTAAGACCGAAGCCCAAGACAATCAAAGCAACGCCAAGGCCAAGACCACAGAGAGCAGAGGGACGAAGAAGGTTCCCCAGCAAGACCCTTGCCGGGACAGCTCGCCCCGCACCAACAGAGCGAGCCACCCTTGAGCCCACGGCCCCCAGCGCCATCATCAGCGTGGGGGCAGGGCTCGGGAAGGCACCTCTGTGGTGGCATGCAGATCTTTGTGAAGACATATTCAAGATCAGATGGGGATTATAAGACGACGATTCTCGGCAAGATCCTTGCCGAGGAAGGCCACCAGACCCTCGACAAGATCCTTGCCGGGGACGACAGCATGCCACGGCAAGACCCTTGTCGGGCCACCCGGCAAGGCCCTCGCCAAAGACGCCGGCAAGGCCATCGCCAAGCTCATGTCAACCAAGCTTCCACCGCCGCTCACATCCTGCAGCCAGCACAACCAGCTGGGCGGGCACTTGCGTGGCAACATGCAGCTCCCAGGCCAACTCATCAAGCACCTGCATGGCGGCATGCAGATCTTCGTGAAGGCTCCACCACCGCGCCAACTCAGCTGCCTGCCTACCTACATGGCACCGCACACATCCCTGGCCGAGGCGCGTGTCGAAGCGAGGAGGAGCGGTGACGGACGGGACGGGCCTCGCCTGGCCCCCGAGCAAAGCAAGAGGACACCTAAGCGATGCATTAAATGCACCTTGTCCTGTAATACGAGGGATAACCTCGTACATCAGAGAACCTTTCCACCTCACATATGCCACTGTGGCAACCCCTTTTTCTGATAAAAGGAGGCCCGAGGCAACCAGGAGAAGGATTCGGCTCTTTCGAACCACACGCTGACCACAGCTAGTTCGAGAGCTCAAGAACTCTCAGAAATACACCCACCAAAGCAGGAATAGGGTTTTACGCATCCTCGCGGCCCGAACCTGGGTAAATGATCCTTATGCTGTCTACTAGCCCTGCTCTCCTCACAACCCTGCGCCCCGGCAACCGTAGTAGGGATTCTTGTGATGCCATAGGTGTCGTTCCACAACGACAGGGGCTGGCCCATACGTCAGTGGCCCAGGGGAGGTCAAGCCCCTGGTCAACAAGGCCTAACACGCCGGCTGCTTGTCGCCGGCGACAGCAGGCGCGACGGAGGGCTCGAATTTTTCCCTCCGGTGACCAAATGGACGGTGGAGGGGCTCTACGTGCAGTTGCGGCTCGACCGTGGCCAATGGTGCGGTTAGCTCGAGCCGGGGTGGATTAGAACGATGGAGGCGTCGGTTGGTGCGGCGGCCAGAGTTCGGGTGCAGACGATGTCGATGCTACGGTGCACTAGATGAGAAGCCGAAGAGTGCTACGTTCTCTCGGGAGTGTGCTGAGCGTGCTGATGGGCTCGGACGCTAGCGGCAGCAGCTGTTGCCACGGCGGCACCATGGACGACGGCGGCCAGCTCGGCCATTGTTGAGAGACGGAGTTACGTCATGCGTGCGAGTGAGTGGACAGGGGGAGGAGAAAGAGGGGCTCACGGCGGTTGCAGCAAGCGTCGAAGCGGGCTTGGGGAAGGCCGGAGCTGAGCTGGGCGGCGAGGCGGATCTCCGATGGCCGAGGAGGGAAAAGGCATCGGGGACGGCGCTTCGGGGTCCTTTCGGTCACGTGGCTCGGTGAGGTGGTTAGGAACGAGGTGGATGAGCTCGGGAACAGCTCGGGGTGGCACGAGGAGCACGGTGGACGCGGTGACAGCAAGCGGCGACGATGGCAGCATTTGGCTATGGCGTCGGGAGGGCGAGGAAGAGGTGAGGGTGAGGAATGGAGCGGTCCACGCGATCCAGACGTCTTCGGGGCGGTTTCTCGCGACATCTCACTGGCAGGAGGAGGCAGGCGCCCTGGTGGCGTGGCGTGCCATGCGTGCGCGCCCGTTGGCCATGCGCCTGGCCGACTAGCGCCAGGACGATGTCGGCGCCTGGTGGGCTGGGCCTCTGCTACAGGTGCAGGCCAAGTGAGTTCCTCTCTCTCTCTCTCTCTCTCTCTCTCTCTCTCTCTCTCTCTCTCTCTCTCTCTTCGGTTTAAGTTTTTTGTTTTTCTTTTCCTGTCTTTGTGTTTTGATTTAGTAGAAATACTAAACCATTGGGTAAAATGCTGAAAATAATTTTGGGCACTTGTGAAATTATTTCCAACAGCCCTCAAGTACTTTCATAATTATCTGGAGACGTAAAAATATTTATAGTATTTAAATTTCCAAATGCAAATACCTTTATGGATTAATTCAAGAATCCGGAGTGTCCTAGAGAAATGTGCACAATTTTTGCCAGAGGTTTTAGCCCAATCATGAAATGATGAACATTTTGTGAAGGGAATTTCGGGTTCATTGAAACCAATTTTGGTTGAACCTAGTAATTCAAAGGGGTGCTAGGGTTTGTTAAATCCCCATTTCAAGTTTTAAATAAAATTTGAACATGTTGCAACATGCAGATCTAACCCAAGTGCATTACTGAACTCGGGTTGTGACAGAAAGCAACAAGCGATCTAGTAATCAAGCAAACAAAGGGCAAATGAAAAGATGAACGAAATAAGGGCGAATAAAAAGGCAAATATTTTTGTGTTATTGTGAAAACATTTTAGAGGTGGGGGAGAGAAAAATGAGAGGCAAATGGCAAATAATGTAATGCAAGAGATGAGAGTTTATGATGGGTACTTGGTAGGCTTGATGTAGAACCTCCTCGGCAACGGTGCCAGAAATTCTTCCTGCTACTTCTTGAGCTTGCGTTGATTTTTCCCTTGAAGAGGAAAGGGTGATGCAGCAAAGTAGAGATAAGTATTTCCCTCAGTTAAGAACAAAGGTATCAATGCAGTAGGAGGTACAAGCAAGTCTCCAATCTATGCACCTGCACAAACTAACAAATATTTGCACACAATGCGAAAAAGGGGTTGTCAATCCCTTCACGGTCACGAACAAGGGTGAGATCTAATAGAGATAGGTATAAAAGAAAAATAAAAAGGCAAATTAAAGTAAATCTAAATAAATTGCAGCAAGTTATTTTTGGGTTTTTTTGGTTTATAGATCAGGAAATATATGATGGAAAATAGACCCATGGGCCATAGGTTTCACTAGCACTACTAGGAAAAGGGCTATAGATGATATGGTTACTAATGGCGCACCGTGTATGTGGTGTGCCACTGCTATATAGCAGTGGCGCACTAGATACAGGTGCGCCATTAGTAATATATTACTAATGGCGCACCTGGTGTGTGGTGCGCCATTACTAGTTTTGAAAAAAAAATATAGTAATGGCGCACTGTCCACTGGTGCGCCATTACTAACAATTTTTTTATTTTTTTTCAAAACTACTAATGGCGCACCACACATCAGGTGCGCCATTAGTAACCCTGGTGCTAAATGCACCCCCCCTGGACCGCCTTTTCAGTTTTAAAAAAAATAAAAGAAAATGTCAAGAAAATAATAGAAAATAAGTTTCCCATGTGATATGTGTTCTAGTTGTTGGGAAAATTTACAAATATGAATTTCGACTTTATTTGCAAAATCTCTGTGGAATTTAGTAAAATGGGCATAACTTTTGCATACGAACTCGCATTAAAAAGTTTTTTATATGAAAAATCATCTACTTGAAAAGTTACATCCGAATTGAACTGGGGAACCTCGTTCAACATCTTCAAAATCCCCAAAATCCTAACAAAACGAAAGATACGGGGCTTTTAAGATCTAGAGGGGGGGAAATGAAAAAAAAATCAAACTTACTAGTGGCGCACCATTTGCTAGGTGCGCCACTAGTAACAGAAAAAAATTGGTTTTAAATTTTTTTTGGAATTTTTTCAGAAATATGATATGTAATATGACCGGGAAGTTTGAAATAATTTTTCAAAATTTCATCACACTCATAAACATGAACAAAGTCCTAGACATCAACAAGGTTTAATAGGATTGATATGATAGATATATCAACAAGTGCGTGTGAAGTGAGCTGGTGTTGGGGTTGGATAGAACTACGAAGTTAAGCGTGCTCGTGTTGGAGTAGTGTCAGGAAGTTTGACCATAGAGTGCGATTTGACTTGAGATTAAGCATATTGACCCGAGATTAAGCCATAGTGACCCGAGATTAAGAAAAAAACGGAAAAAAAATTGAATTTTTTTTTTTGATTTTTTTAAAAAAAAATTGTTAGTAATGGCGCACTTCTATGTGGTGCGCCATTAGTATACCAGATACTAATGGCGCACCTGTGGGATATACTAATGGTGCACTGCGTGGTGCGCCATTAGTATACCAGATACTAACGGTGCACCTGTGGTGCGCCGTTAGTAAAAAATTCTAATGGCGTGATGCTAGTGGCGCACCTGTAGTGCGCCATTAGTAGCGAAAACAGGTGCGCCACTAGCAGGCCTTTTCCTAGTAGTGTATAGGCTTCTCTCTTGAAAGAAAACATACGGTGGGTAAACAAATTACTGTCGAGCATGATAGAAAAGCGCAAAGTTATGACAATATCCAAGGCAATGATCATGAATATAGGCATCACGCCCGTGTCAAGTAGACCGAAACGATTCTGCATCTACTACTACATCGACCGCTATCTAGCATGCATCTAGAGTATTAAGTTCATAAGAACGGAGTAACGCCTTAAGTAAGATGACATGATGTAGAGGGATAAACTCAAGCAATATGATGAAAACCCCATCTTTTTACCCTTGATGGCAACAATACAATACATGCCTCACTACCCCTACTATGTCACTGGGTGAGGACACCGCAAGGTTGAACCCAAAACTAAGCACCTCTCACATTGCAAGAAAAACCAATCTAGTTGGCCAAATCAAACTGATAATTTGTAGAGAAATACAAATGTATTTTATCATGCATAAAAGACTTCAGAAAAGACTCAAATAATATTCATAGATAATCTGATCATAAGTCCACAATTCATCTCGACAAACACATCGCAAAAGAATATTACATCGGATAGAACTCCAAGAACATCGAGGAGAACATGGTATTGAAGATCATAGAGAGAGAAGAAGCCATCTAGCTACTAGCTATGGACCCTTAGGTCCATGGTAAACTACTCACTCTTCATCGGAAGGGTAGCAAGTGAAGGAAATATTCCCTAGAGGCAATAATAAAGTTGCTATTTTCTATTTCCTTATATCATGATAAATGTTTATTATTCATGCTAGAATTGTATTAACCGGAAATTTGATACATGTGTGGATACATAGACAAAACACAGTGTCCCTAGTAAGCCTCTACTAGACTAGCTCGTTAATCAAAGATGGTTAAGTTTCCTAACCATAGACATGTGTTGCCATTTGATGAACGAGATCACATCATTAGGAGAATGATGTGATGGACAAGAACCATCCGTTAGCTTAGCATAATGATCGTTAAGTTTTATTGCTATTGGTTTCTTCATGTCATATACATATTCCTTTGACTATGAGATTATGCCACTCCCGGATACCGGAGGAACACCTTGTGTGCTATCAAACGTCACACCGTAACTGTGTGATTATAAAGATGCTCTACAGGTATCTCCGAAGGTGCTTGTTGGGTTGTCATAGATCAAGGTTAGGATTTGTCACTCCGAGTATCGGAGAGGTATCTCTGGGCCCTCTCGGTAATGCACATCTTAAGAAGCCTTGCAAGCAATGTGACTAATGATTTAGTTGCGGGATGATGTATTACGGAACGAGTAAAGAGACTTGTCAGTAACGAGATTGAACTAGGTATGAAGATGCCGATGATCGAATCTCGGGCAAGTAACATACCAATGACAAAGGGAATAACGTATGTGGTCATTGCGGTATGACCGATAAAGATCTTCATAGAATATGTAGGAACCAATATGAGCATCTAGGTTCCGCTATTGGTTATTGACTGGAGAGGTGTCTCGGTCATGTCTACATAGTTATCGAACCCGTAGGGTCCCCACGCTTAACGTTCGATGACGATTTTGAATTATATGAGTTATGTGATTTGGTGATCGAATGTTGTTCAGAGTTCTGGATGATATCATGGACATGACAAGGAGTCTCGAAATGGTCGAGAGGTAAAGATTCATATATAGGGCGATGATATTCGGACACCGGAAGTGTTCTGGGGGTACCAGGTACATATAGGGTCACCTAAGGGGTTTTGAGCATCCCCAAGAACTACATGGGCCTAATGTGCCAAGAAAGGGAAAGACCAGCCCCTAGGGGGCTGGTGCGCCCCATGTAGGCCAAAATAAGGGGAAAGGAAAGATGAGAAGATAGAAAGGAAGGGTAGGGATTCGGCCTCCCCCTTCCTTCCCTCCTCCCTCCTCCTTCCTTCCCCCTCCGGATGAATATGGAAGGGGGGAGGCCGAATTGGGAGGCGCCCAAGTAGGATTCCTCCTACTTGGGGCACCCCCTTGGCTGCCTGTCCTCCCCTCCAACATATATATATGAGGGGGGGGGGGCACCGCAAGAACATAACAACACTACTAGGGAAAATTCTAGCAGCAGTGCGGGTTTTAGGCCTATCAAGAGGCCAGGCGGTGAGCGCTTATCGATAAGGCGCTCTGACTAATGCTTAGCAATAGCGGCGCTGGACCCACGCCATCGATAAATTGACTTAGTAGTAGCGCTTCTTCAGAACCGCGCCACTGGTAATTAGTAGTAGCGCTTCTCCTTTCCCGCGCTACTACTATTATTTAGTATTTTGTTTCTTTTTTATTTCATGTTGTATTCATACACCTTTACACAAGTTTTCATGCAACAGGAGTTTAGAGATTGTTGTTTTTACATCATAATGAGTTATTACATCACGGTTCTTTCACCCAATGATATAATAATATCATCATCATCATCATATCATTAACAACTTATCATCATAATACATCATTGTCATATAACACCTCCTCAAGATCATCGTTTTCATCAATGACAACACATAGCAAATTGGTCACTAGTCGTAATCACAAGTACTCCTCATTATCAACTCTAACACATTACCACATAATAAAAATATTGTACCTCATAGGACCTACTACATTCGATTAAGACCTACTACATTTTCTAAGGTAAAATAGCAAAAAACAAGATAGCCCCTGACTCTCCATTATGGAGAATGGAGATTAGCCTGTCTCCAATTCTTGCCTTTCGCTGAATGTTACTTCCAAGAACCTCCTTGCGAATGTCCATACATTTCTTCCATTATTTGATGATCATGTGTTCACCGTTTTTAGAAATCCGATATGCACAGGTGAGCTCCCTAGATTTACTGGCGGTATGTTCAGAATCGAGAGGCGGCCATTCGGAGACATCGGATGAGGCACACAATCCATCGGGAGTTTCATTTGAAAAACATAATAATAACTTCGTAGTTAGCAATGATGTACTAATTTTAGAAGTATGCAAAAGATGCACGGATGTCGTAATAGTAAAAAATCTTACCAGGGTATCACCAGAGAAGTTATCGTGGTTCAACACATGCACTAGTGGCATGTATTCACCATAATTTGGAGGAGTTCGATAATAGTTATTGTAATTCTCAAGAAGAGTACAGAATGCGATCAGATGAATTTTCTCCTTATACGTTAATTCGGTGCCATCGGTGTAGTGGGTTTTATCTACCATCTTCCGCACAGTCTTTGAAGGATCAAAATAAACTGTCAATGGAAATAAGCTATCAACAATTTTGAAATAAACAATATAAATTAGTTAATAACTATGTTTGATAAACTCACATAGCGGTACAATCGGAAGCGTATCAACAAGGACCCAAATGTCCATATTGTCTTGCTTTCGATGTCGTGGTCACCAAGATCCATGGTGACAATCATACCCTCATAAAAAGCATACATTTTGCAAAGTGCTTCCCAATTTTGGCAACCAAAATGGGTTATGCTCTGAGCATTGCACAGATTTACTTCAAAATCCATATCATGATGGGTCCTTAGGTGTATTTTCTTTGTTTCGAAATTTTCATGGTCTTCAAAACCCATCCTCTCCAATACATAGCGTCTTGCATGGCATGGGATAAGCTAGTCGAATTGTAAAATATGAAAATTAGACGTTGAAATAGTTGAAGTCATGCTTAATTACAAAAAAAAACACTTGTCGTTGTTGCGTACCGTTTCACAATCGAAGGTCTCCTCGAGCTTAATGCTGAAGCGTCGATCTTAAATCGGTGAACGAACACATCGCACATACCTCGATCGTCGTGGCACCAGCTACACTCCCCGGAGACTGTAAATCGTCCGAGTACGACATTTCCTACGTTCATAATTCAAAGATTAAACTTGTACATATTCTAGCACAAGTCATGCCAGAATTCATGAAAAAAATCCGGCATGACCTTTGCTAAAAAAGGACATATCGAGCGCCTGAAATTTTCCAGAACGGAAATTAATCAACACTCTGGCAAAACATAGGCCACTCAGAGATGTAAACTGAACATGAACAGCCACTTGGGCAACCACATATCCTATTTGAGCAACAACACAAGATATACAAGGATATTTGGCTGGTCTCACCTCGATGTCGGAGGGGGTCGGTGACTGGGACAACGGCGGGGATGTCGGAGGGGGTCAGTGACGGGGACGACGGTGGTCACCTGAGAAACCATATAAGTTATCACTAATACATCCTGAATAATTTCTTAAACTAAAAAATAACAACAAATATGACATGTTCAACTAGTTTTATTAATTCAACTAATTCTTACTAAATATAAACTTACTATAAATAGAAAAAACTAGTTCTTTCTAAAAATAAAGTAGTTCAACTAGTTATATTAATTTACTTAGTAAACTAGTTCAACTACAACTAAAAATCTAGTACTAACTAAGCAACATCTAGTTAACTAGTACCATCACTACTAGTAATTAACATCTACTACTACTAAAAATCTAGTACTAACTAAGCAACATCTAGTACTAGCTATGAACCCTAGATTAACATCTACAACTACTAAATCTAGTACTAACTAGTGGCAGGGGTGGGGGGCGACGGAGAGGTATCTAGTGGCGCCGAGGTCGAGGGCGGTGGGAGGAGGGCTTCCGGCGGAGGAGGGAGGAGGGGCGGCCGCAGGCGGAGGGAGGAGGGCGGCGGCGGAGGTGGGAGGGGCGGCCGCAGGCGGAGGGAGGATGTGCGAGGAGGAGGGAGGAGGGACGGAAGGAGGGGAGTACCTCGGCGGCGGACGGACGAAGGCGGCGGCGGCGACGACGCATGACGACGGTTATTGGCACGGGGGGCGAGAGTGAGAGTGTGAGTGAGGGCCGATCGTGCGCGTGGGGATAAGGTAGGGATAGTTGTAGCGCATTTGCCAAAACGCGCTACAGCTTATCTGAATAGTAGTAGTGCCTTGCACATAAACCGCTACTGCTAAGTGTAACTATACAAAAAATACATCAATGCAAAAAATACATTGGCCATCAATGATCTTTTTGTGTACAATCTGAATTGTCAATATGAGTCCTATCCGGTAGGAACCGGAGAGGACTCATATTCTTGACCTAAATTTTACACATAGAGTTCAGTGAAGACCAATTGGTTGTGGTAGTTTCAGAAATAACATATTTAAGGTGGTAAACACCACATTCACGGAGCGAGGTGGGACTAAACTTGTGGGCTGATCTTAGCAAAGAGCGGTTTTTTCTATAAGCGCTTGCTAACTTCTATAGTAGTAGCGCCGGTTCAGTATAGTGCGCCATCTGCTATAACTAGCGGGGCCGAGGTCATGGCAACTATAGCGATAGCGCTGTTTGTGGTGGACGCCCTCTTGCTATTTTCTGTCGCCAGCGCTGCTTTCTCTAACACGCGCTGCTGCTAAGTAGCAGCAGCGTGGTATTTTGTGGAGCGCTGCTGGTAAGATTCTGTGTACAGGCTTTTCCCTAGTAGTGCAACATTGATTCCTAGCCGTGTGCGGCGCCCCCCTCCACAGTTTACGCCTCCGATCATATTGTCGTAGTGCTCAGGCGAAGCCCTGCACGGATCACTTCGCCATCACCGTCACCACGCCATCGTGCTGACGAAACTCTCCCTCGACACTTTGCTGGATCAAGAGTTCGAGGGACGTCATCTAGCTGAACGTGTGTAGAACTCGGAGGTGTTGTACGTTCGGTGCTTGATCGGTTGGAATGAGAAGAAGTTCAACTACATCAACCGCGTTGTCAAATGCTCTGCTTTTGGTCTACGAGGGTACGTGGACACACTCTGCGCTCTCGTTGCTATGCATATCCTAGATAGATCTTGCGTGAGCATAGGAATTTTTTTGAAATTGCATGCTACGTTTCCCAACAGTGGCATCCGAGCGAGATCTATGCGTAGATGATATGCACCAGTAGAACACAAAGAGTTGTGGGTGGTGATCGTCATACTGCTTACCACCAATGTCTTATTTTGATTCGGCGGATTGTTGGACGAAGCGGCCCGGACCAACCTTACATGACCACGTTCATGAGACCGGTTCCACCAACAGACATTGTTGCGACCCGACCCGAAATTGGTCAAGTCTCTGGGTAGCTGTACCATCCCAAGATCATGCTGGCACACAGTACATTGATGAAAAGATTCAAAGTTCAATCACACCTGAATTTATTACACGATTTTCATATCGAGTCTTTATTACATCATAATAAATTCAGTCGAAGGCCAACTCATGAGAAATAAACTAAATAAAGCTGCGGAAGCGTAGGCGAATAGCGAGTCCATCCGATTCCATAGGGCAATCACCAAACGTGGATCGTAGCCTCACTCCTGGTTGGAAAACTCCTCTGCAACATAAGACGTTGCAGCCGTGTAGGTCAGCATTTTGAATTTGCCGGCAAGTCATAGAGAGAACAACAATAATAATGCTAACACTATATGCAATTTGGCTGTGCGGCTCTAAGTTTTATGTTTTTGCGAAAAAGCCAATTTTTCCCTATAACAAAGGACTTGCTTGCAATCACTACAAAATGTTGGTTGTTATTGAGATGGTTCCGCCAACCAATGTCTCATTCCCAATTATTAAATAACCCCTCAATTTATTTATTAAGTTCGGTGTTGAGATTTCCGAAATACTCCAATTCCAGAGGCTCATTTGTCCGTTATCGGGGACACGACTAATCGATTAGGTTTCTACTCTGCAGAGTCTTGTGCACTTTACCCGCAAGATTTGTTCCCTCCTTTATGTCCTCGCACTACCTGTTGTTTGAAGACGGGACGAACGAAACAGGGTCTTCCGTAGAGTTTCTCTAGGCACTGCCGGTGCCCATCCATGTCCTACCGTTCTTCTACATATGCTGGCACCGTCCGTCCAGAGTCACGCCTAAGGTCAACCCAGCCAGAGCCCATAATGGCTTGCGGCTGCACAGGTAAGCTTCCGGTCAAGGTGTATCCATCCGTCTCTTCGTGGCTGGGTGAAGCTTTCCGGAAGATGCCATGGCGCTTCTCCATGCATCCCGGCCATCCGCTGGTTGCTCCAGGGTGCCCGTCAACCGTCCTCCACCCAGTAGTGAATTTTAAGTCCATCTTGAGCTTGAAGTCATGGGGTTGTCATCATCTTGACTCTCACATCTCCCATATGAATCACTCAACCAACCCCGTCTACGAGCATAGCAAAATAAACTACATCTTCCCGGGCAATGGTAACAAGGGGAATTGGGTTCTTCCTACCTCATGATACTACTCAAGAACAAAACTTAAAATTCTCCTACTACATGTATGGTGGGGAGGAATAATTCTAATGCAACAAAATCATAGGTATTGTAAAACATGATCAAATGACTTGCCTGGTTGACGGTCTTCGAAAGCTAACGACTCGTAATAGCAAGCTCCGCACTCCGGAAATTCTGTCGAAGCAAACAATAATCATATAAGCATACAAACATGCAATCATATTAACATAACAGCAAGCTAACATAAATCACACAAAAGCAATCAAACCAAAACCAAAGAAAACTCGAAGAACTCCAAACCAACAACTAGAAAGAAAATAAAATTAACATTTTCTTTTCTGTAAATAAAAGTTCACCCTCTGTAACTACAGAAACTAATCTGAAATAAATTATAACAGAGGTAAAATAAAATTTTAAAATAATTAGAACAACAGAAAACAGCAGCAAGCTAAAAAAACTAGAAAAGCTTGTTTTCGCATAAAAACTATTTTTTAATAAAGACTAAAAATCCCTAAATAAATTCCTACTGCTAGGCAATGTTTAAAAAAAAGCAGTGACAAAATGAATCACTAAAAAAGAACAATCCTAACTCAATTTATAGCAGAAATACTGATCTGACTAAAACTAATATAAAACTATATTTATAAACTTAAACATGGCCGAATATATTTTCTCCACAAACTATAGGAAATATGCAAACTAGAGCAAAAAGAATCAACTAAAAATAATAAATGACCTAAAAGTTATAGATTTTACAAAACTGAAACTTTTCTGTTTTAAAACAGATACGAAAAAAACTAAAAAACAGACGACGCTACTAGGCCCAGGGTGTTGGCGATCTGTAACTATTCTACGCTCGGCCGAAACTAGCTAAACAGCGCTCGAACAGAAGGAAACATACACGCGCGTTTTTGTTCTTTATAGAACAAAACTAACTACCGGTTTGATCTGAACCGTAATAGACCACAAATAAAAACCGTAATACAACCGTTCTAATGAAAATAAAACGATCTACTAAACCGATCTAATCTAACTTAACGACTCGATCAAAAAAACAAACAGAGGAGGTGCGCTCGTGCTTACAGAGAGGAAACGGGCGTGGCAGGGAAGAAGAGGCCGGTGGGCGGCAGGGCTCCGGTCGTCGGCGGCGTCGGCGAGGATGTCCAGGTGATGCGGGAGTTCGTGGGCGTCCGATTTTCTATGGGTGGTGAGCGAGGGACGTCAGGGACGGCGGAGACGACGAGGACGAGGTGGCGGAGCTCGGTGCTCCGGCGGAGCACGCGGGGTTGGGGGCGGCCTCTGTAGATGACAAAGGTTAACCAAAATATGTCAAAAAATTTGTGGGGTCGGGCTAGGCCGATAGCAGAGGTTAGAGAGGTTGGGGATGCTCACCGGTGAAACAAAACGGTGGTGAACTGCGGTGGCTGGGGCGAGATCCGGATGGCGAGGGCGCGAGCTATGGTGTGAGTTGGGGTAGGGTTTTTGGGGGGTTCGGAAGAGGAGGCCGAGGGGTTTATATAGGGCATAAGCGTGGGCGAGGGGTCGACTCGGGATCGTGATCCCGTGGAACTCGGACGCGGCGGTGGCGTCGAACGCGCTTTGGCGCCGTGTCGTGGGCGAGGGGTTAGGGATAGAGTGGGGCCGACGGGTCAGTGAGGGAGAGGAAGATCGAGAGAGAGGGAGAGCGATCAGGCGGCCGATCGGAACGGGGTCGGCGCGGTGCAGCGGGAGCAGCCCGGCTCGGCTCTGGTGGGCTGCGGCTTGGGCGTCGGCTGGGCTGGTTGGCCTAGCTCACGCCTGGGTCTTTTTCCTATTTATTTTTTGAATTACCACAGAGAGAGAAAACTAAATATAGAAAAACCTATAGTATTTTTATATAGGACATATATATATCAGTAAAATCAGAAAAATAAATCCTACAACGTGAACATTTTTCAAGAGGCAAAACAGAAACAAGAAAAAAAGATTTTCTGCAAATTCCAAATAAATTCAAATTTGAATTCAAACTTTTTGGAAATATTTTCTTCTGACATTTTTTTAGTGTCATGTTTGCTCCTCTCATACTTTTTAACAAGTATTTGTCAGGGATGTTTGAAATAAATTTCAATGCCAAATCAAGTTCAAATTCACATAAAACTCAAATGCCTGTGAAAATTTCCAAATGGCACACAATTCAAACAAAATGCATAGAAGCTTAACTAATAATTGTAAAACATTTCAAATTGAAAATTTGGGATGTTACAAACCTACCCACCTTAAGATGAATCTCGCCCTCGAGATTCGGGTTGGCTAGCAAATAGGTGTGGGTGGTTTCGGCGGAGATCTTCTTCTCGCTCCCAGGTGGCTTCCTCCTTGGAATGATGACTCCATAGAACCTTGCAAAACTTGATGATCTTGCTGCGGGTAACTCTGTTCATGATCCTCGAGAATTCTGACGGGTTTCTCCTCATAAGTCAGATCACTGTCGAGCTGTATGGCCTTTAGGGGCACTGTGTCTCTCAAAGGAATATCAGCCATCTCAGCATGGCATTTCTTTAGCTGGGGAACATGGAAGACATCATGAACTCCTCACAATCCTTCTGGCAATTCCAGCTTGTATGCAACTTCTCCTCTGCGTTTGAGGATTTTGTAGGGGCCAATGAATCGTGGTCCTAACTTTCCTTTAACACTGAACCTCTTGATTCCTCGAACTGGGGACACACGGAGATATGCTCGGTCTCCCGCTTCATACGTTACTTCCTTGCGTTTACTGTCGGCATAACTTTTCTGCCTCAACTGGGCTATCTTGAGTCTATCTCGAATCAGCTTGACATTCTCTTTGGAGTCTATGATAAGATCGTGACCAAAAAGTTTTCGGTCTCCAACACCATCCCACAGCAATGGTGTTCTACACCTCCTTCCGTATAGAGCTTCGAAAGGGGCCATCTTCAGACTGGTCTGATAGCTGTTGTTGTATGAGAACTCTGCTATGGCAGGTTGTCATCCCAGCTAGACCCATAGTCTAGCGGATGAAAAGTTGTACTGATCTCCAGCCTCGTACCCAAAGTTTCATGCAACCGATTCCAAAAGTTTGAGGTAAATTGTGTTCCTCTATTTGACATGATACTCTTCAGAACTCCATGCAGACATACGATCCAGGTCATGTATATCTTGGCTAACTTAGCGCTGGTATATGTGGTCGGGAATGAAATGAGCTACCTTGGTCAAGCGATCAACCACAACCCAGATAGAATCATAAGTTGAATGGGTCCTCGGTAATCCTGTGATAAAATCCATTCCAAGTTTTTCACATTTCCACTCAGGTATCGGCAAAGGTTGAAGTAACCCTGCCGGCTTCTGAAGTTCCGCCTTTACTCGCTGACAAACATCGCATACTGCTACGTACTCGGCAATATCCTTCTTCATACCTGTCCACCAGAAACTTTCCTTCAAATCCAGATACATCTTGGTGTTGCCTGGGTGAATCGAGTACGGTGAATCATGGGCCTCCTGAAGAATTAACTTCCTGACCTCTGGGTCATTGGGCACATAGATGCGATCCTCAAACCATAAAGTTCCGTGCTCGTCTTCATGAAAACCTTTAGCCTTTCCTTTACTCATATTTTCCTTTATCTCTGCAATCTCCTTGTCCGTCTTCTGGGCTTCACGGATCCTTTCGGTCAAAGTGGACTGAATATCCAGGGTGGCGACAAATCCTCTTGGTACTATCTCCAGTCGGAGCTCTCTGAGATCATCGGCTAATTCCCAAGGTAATCCTCCAGCTATGAGGGTGTTCACATAGCTTTTACGGCTCAAGGCATCTGCTACAAAATTTGCCTTCCCTGGGTGATAATGCAATCTCATGTCATAGTCCTTGATCAGTTCAAGCCATCTCCTCTTCCTGAGGTTCAACTCCTTCTGCGTGAAAATATAGTACAAGCTCTTATGATCCGTGTAAACATCACAACTATTTCCGACAAGAAAATGTCTCCAGGTCTTGAGTGCGTGCACTACGGCTGCTAACTCCAAATCGTGTGTGGCATAATTAATCTCGTGAGGTCATAGCTGTCTGGAGGTATAAGCTACAACTTTTCCTTCCTGCATGAGCACTCCTCCGAGTCCTTGACGAGAAGCATCACAATATACCTGGTAATCCTTGTGTATGTCCGACAAAATGAGCACTGGGGCTGTAACCAAACGTTTCTTCAGCTCCTGAAAATTGGCTTCACAATCCTCGGTCCAAATGTACTTGGCTTCCTTCTTCAACAGCTCAGTCATGGGCTTGGCAATCTTGGAGAAATTCTCGATAAACCTCTGACAATATCCTGCGAGTCCGAGAAAACTGCGGATCTCCTCGACTGAGGTGGGGGGCTGCCAGTTGGTGACCGATTCAACCTTGGTGGGGTCGACTGCTATTCCTTCTCCTGAAATAACATGTCCGAGGAATCCGACTTCCTTCAGCCAAAATTCACATTTGCTGAACTTGGCATATAACTGATGTTCTCGGAGTATCTCCAGAACTAGACGCAGATGTTCCTTATGCTCTTCCTCGCTCTTGGAGAAAACCAATATGTCATCGATGAATACCATGACAAACTTGTCCAGATATTCCTTAAATACCTTGTTCATCATGCTCATGAAATACGCAGGGGCATTAGTCAATCCAAATGACATGACGGGATACTCATATAAACCATACCTGGTGGTGAAAGCTGTTTTGGGTATATCTTGTTCACGAATCTTCAGCTGATGATACCCTGATCGAAGATCGATCTTGGAGAATACCTTGGCTCCAACTAGCTGATCAAATAAATCGTTAATCATCGGCAGAGGGTACTTGTTCTTGATGGTCACGTCATTCAATGAACGATAATCCACAACCATTCTCAGGGTTCCATCCTTCTTATCTACCAAAAGAACCGGGCCTCCCCAAGGTGACGAGCTTGGCCGAATATATCCCTTCTCCAATAGCTCCTTAATTTTCTTCTTGATCTCTTCCAAATCATTCGGGGGCATCCGATAGGGTCTCTTGGATATTAGGGCTGTGACGGGCAATAACTCAATCAGAAATTCAATGTCTCTGTCCGGTGGCATTCCTGGTAATTCCTCCGGAAATACATCAGGAAAATCTTGCACTATGGGCACTTCCTCCTGAACAACTCCCGTGAGGGAATTCACCTGATGCTTTGTCGGGGTGCGTCTGGATACCTACTTGATCCTCTTCTACTCCGGGGTGGTGAGAAAAATCGTCTTGCGGGCACAGTCGATGTTTCCTTCAAACTTCGTCAACCATTCCATGCCTAGGATTACATCCAAACTATGGGATTCCAATACTATGAGGTCTGCAGGAAAATCATGGTTTACGATGCTGAGGGTTGAATGACAGCCTAAGCCTGCCGTCATCTCTCCTCCCGGGGAAGTGACCTGAAGAGGGGTTCTAAGGGTTCTAGTGGGCAACCCATACTTTTCCACAACTACCCTTGATATGAATGCGTTGCACTAGAATCAAAGAGTACCAATACTGGATGTGAATTTAACAAAAACTTACCAACCACAGTGTCTGGCTGATCATAGACGTCCTCCACGTCAATGTGATTCACCTGAGCATGAGGAAAAGGGTTGGGCTTCTTTGCTGAGCTTCCATTGCCGTTGCCGTTTCCATTCCTCTGCTTGGCCTACGGACAATCGGTGGCATAGTGTCCTGTCTTCTGGCACTTGAAACAGGTGGTATGACTCAGATCCTTCTTAGCCGGAGCAGGACGGTGATGGTTGCCATTGCCCCCATTGCCTGACTTGGAGTTGCTGTCGTGGTTTCGATTGTTCCCATTCCCTCCATGGTTATGTCCTCCATGATTATGTCCTCCATGGGTGTGATGGGTATGTCCTCCCGAGTATGGGGCATAGCGGGGTTTTTGCTGAGCTCCGGAGTTGTACTTTCCCTGGCCATATTTCTGCTTGCGACTATCAATCTGATGCTGCTTGCCTTCAAGTATAGTGGCCTTGTCTACCAGCTCCTGGTAGTTGTTGAGGGTAGCCACCATTAGCTGCATTCCCAGTTCATCATTGAGTCCCTCGAGAAACTTCTCCTGCTTTGCGGCATCCGTGGCCACATCATCTGGGGCATAGCGAGATAATTTGCTGAACTCATCCACGTACTGCCCCACGGTACGGTTCCCCTGGCGTAAGTTGCGAAACTCACGCTCCTTCAGACTCATGGCTCCAGCTGAGACATGAGCGGTGCGGATTGTTGTTGTTGTTGTTGTTGTTGTTGTTGTTGTTGTTGTTGTTGTTGTTGTTGTTGTTGTTGTTGTTGTTGTTGTTGTTGTTGTTGTTGTTGTTGTTGTTGTTGTTGTTGTTGTTGTTGTTGTTGTTGTTGTTGTTGTTGTTGTTGTTGTTGTTGTTGTTGTTGTTGTTGTTGTTGTTGTTGTTGTTGTTGTTGTTGTTGTTGTTGTTGTTGTTGTTGTTGTTGTTGTTGTTGTTGTTGTTGTTGTTGTTGTTGTTGTTGTTGTTGTTGTTGTTGTTGTTGTTGTTGTTGTTGTTGTTGTTGTTGTTGTTGTTGTTGTTGTTGTTGTTGTTATTGTTGTTGTTGTTGTTGTTGTTGTAGTTGTTGTTGTTGTTGTTGTTGTTGTTGTTGTTGTTGTTGTTGTTGTTGTTGTTGTTGTTGTTGTTGTTGTTGTTGTTGTTGTTGTTGTTGTTGTTGTTGTTGTTGTTGTTGTTGTTGTTGTTGTTGTTGTTGTTGTTGTTGTTGTTGTTGTTGTTGTTGTTGTTGTTGTTGTTGTTGTTGTTGTTGTTGTTGTTGTTGTTGTTGTTGTTGTTGTTGTTGTTGTTGTTGTTGTCGTTGTTGTTGTAGTTGCTGTTGCTGTTACGGTTACGGATGAGCATCGCATCGGGGCATTACATTCTTTGGATCGGTGGGTGAGCTCCGTGGAAAGTTGAAACCGGGTCACGTCTCGGAGGCATCTGGTGTTTTGGAGTGGATGAGAAATTAGAATAGAACAAGGGTCTAATGAGAAAATAGAACTACCCATATGAATGCACAATCATAATCACACCAATCATTTATTCATTCATCTCAAACAAGGTTCCATATCGGATTACAAAATCTCGCGACTAATCGAAAATAACGACCTAACTGATCGACGAAAAATAATAATAACATGGCGGTCGACTAAATGTCTTCATCAATTATCCTTGCGTCCTCCGGTGCGGTGTCCTCTGGTGCGGCGCCTCCTCTAGCGGCTTCCTTCGGTGGAGCTTTCTTCATGATCCTGGTCATTGCTCATGAGGGGTCCATCATCTCCACTCGGAAAAAGGTCTTCTCCTAGGTGCATCTCCTCCAGTGTGGCAATATATTTATCCCAGTCCTCAATTCTATCCATAAAATCCTTGACTTCTTCTTCATGTTCAAGGAAGTCCGCGCGTGCTTTCTCCTCCAGTTCCAGTTCACGGAACAACAATTTCCTGTGTACCTTCGAGTTTCGGCGCGTCTGGATTTCCCGGTTCCTGATGAGTCTCTCCAAGTCTTGGAAATATGAAAGAATGGAGTCGTCCTCTACGGTACGGATGGTATCTCCATTCCTAGCTCTGCGGGAAATCATGGCGAGGTCAGATGGGTCGAGCCCGGCCCTGTACTCTTCTCGGAGATGTCCAAGTGCACGATAAATCGCCATGTCTCTTCCGAGGATCCAAGTGAAATCGGTAAACTCAAAATCAATGGGCTCTGAATGTCCTCCGAAGGTCCTCCCTGGAATGTGCACCTTGATCCTGTAGCGGGTATCTGTCGGAAGTGCATTGGTAGGCTTCCCGGTGATTGAGGGCAGAGCAATCTTCAGCTTCTTCACGAATCTGAACCAGCTTCTTGCCGAGAAGCATCGTCTCATCTGGCTGGCAAAGCTCCGGTAGCAGAACTGGGGTGAACTCGGTGGCCAACTAGAATGTTGAAAATCGGAGAGAAGTTAGAAATGAACATGGGGAGAATTACAGAATGATAAGGACATAAAATAAAATAATCTCTTCCTATGGCTTTCCGATCCTAGGGGTTACGTCCTATGGTCAGCGTGTGCTCTGATACCATCTCTGTTGCGACCCAACCTGAAATCGGTCAAGTCTCTGTGTAGCTGTACCATCCCAAGACCATGCTGGCACACACAGTACATTGATGAAAAGATTCAAATTTCAATCACACCTGAATTTATTACACGATTCTGATATCGAGTCTTTATTACATCATAATAAATTCGGCTGAAGGCCAACTCATGAGAAATAAACTAAATAAAGCTGCGAAAGCATAGACGAATAGCGAGTCCATCCGACTCCATAGGGCAATCGCCAAGCGTGGATCGTAGCGTCACTCCTGGTCGGAAAAATCCTCTGCAACATAAGACGTTGCAGCCGTGTAGGTCGGCATTTTGAATATGCCGGCAAGTCATAGAGAGAACAACAATAATAATGCTAACACTATATGCAATTTGGCCGTGGGGCTCTAAGTTTTATGTTTTTGCGAAAAAGCCAGTTTTTCCCTACAACAAAGGACTTGCTTGCAATTACTACAAAATGTTGGTTGTTATTGAGATGGTTCCGCCAACCAATGTCTCATTCCCAATTATTAAATAACCCCTCAATTAATTTATTAAGTTCGGTGTTGAGATTTCCTAAATACTCCAATTCCAGAGGCTCATTTGTCCGTAACCGGGGACATGGCTAATCGATTAGGTTTCTACTCTGCAGAGTCTTGTGCACTTTACCCGCAAGATTCGTTCCCTCCTTTATGTCCTCGCACTACCTGTTGTTTGTAGACGGGACGAACGAAACAGGGTCTTCCATAGAGTTTCTCTGGGCACTGCCGGTGCCCATCCATGTCCTATCGTTCTTCTACATCTGCTGGCACCGTCCGTCCAGAGTCACGCCTAAGGTCAACCCAGCCAGAGCCCATAATGGCTTACGGCTGCACATGTAAGCTTCCGAACGAGGTGATTCCGTCCGTCTCTACGTGGCTGGGTGAAGCTTTCCGCAAGATGTCATGGCGCTTCTCCATGCATCCCGGCCATCCGCTGGTTGCTCCAGGGTGCCCGTCAACCGTCCTCCACCCAGTAGTGAATTTGAAGTCCATCTTGAGCTTGAATTCATGGGGTTGTCATCATCTTGACTCTCACATCTCCCATATGAATCACTCAACCAACCCCGTCTACGAGCATAGCAAAATAAACTACATCATCCCGGGCAATGGTAACAAGGGGAATTGGGTTCTTCCTACCTCATGATACTACTCAAAAACAAAACTTAAAATTCTCCTACTGCATGTATGGTGAGGAGGTATAATTCTAATGCAACAAAATCATAGGTATTGTAAAACATGATCAAATGACTTGCCTGGTTGACGGTCTTCGAAAGCTATCGACTCGTAATAGCAAGTTTCACACTCCGGAAATTCTATCGAAGCAAACAATAATCATATAAGCATACAAACATGCAATCATATTAACATAACAGCAAGCTAACATAAATCACACAAATGCAATCAAACCAAAACCAAAGAAAACTCGAAGAACTCCAAACCAACAACTAGCAAGAAAATAAAATAAACATTTTCTTTTCTGTAAATAAAAGTTCACCCTCTGTAACTACAGAAACTAATCTAAAATAAATTGTAACAGAGGTAAAATAAATTTTAAAATAACTAGAACAACAGAAAACAGCAGCAAGCTAAAAAAACTAGAAAAGCTTGTTTCGCATAAAAACTATTTTTAATAAAGACTAAAAATCCCCAAATAAATTCCTACTGCTAGGCAAGGTTAAAACAAAGCAGTGACAAAAAGAATCACTAAAAAGGAATAATCCTAACTCAATTTATAGCAGAAACACTAATCTGACTAAAACTAATATAAAACTATATTTATAAACTTAAACATGGTCTAATATATTTTCTACAGAAACTATAGGAAATTTGCAAACTAGAGCAAAAAGAATCAACTAAAAATAATAAATGACCTAAAAGTTATAGATTTTACAAAACTGAAACTTTTCTGTTTTAAAACAGATACGAAAAAAACTAAAAAAAACAGACGACTCTACTGGGCCTAGGGTGTTGGCGATCTGTAACTATTCTACGCTCGGCCGAAACTAGCTAAACAGCGCTCGGGCGGAAGGAAACATACACGTGCGTTTTTTTCTTTTTAGAACAAAACCGATCTACCGGTTTGATCTGAACCGTAATAGACCACAAATAAAAACCATAACTACAACCATTCTAATGAAAATAAAATGATCTACTAAACCGATCTAATCTAACTTAACGATTCGATCAAAAAAAGAACAGAGGAGGTGCGCTCGTGCTTACAGAGAGGAAACGGGTGTGGCAGGGAAGAAGAGGCCGGTGGGCGGCAGGGCTCCGGTCGTCGGCGGTGTCGGCGAGGATGTCCAGGTGATGCGGGAGTTCGGGGGCGTCTGATTTTCTGTGGGTGGTGAGGCGAGGGGACGTAGGGGACGGCGGAGACGACGAGGACGAGGTGGCGGAGCTCGGTGCTCCGGCGGAGCACGCGGGGTTGGGGGCGGCCTCTGTAGATGACAAAGGTGAACAAAAATATGTCAAAAAAATTTGTGGGGTCGGGCTAGGCCGATAGCAGAGGTTAGAGAGGTTGGGGATGCTCACCGGTGAAACAAAACGGCAGTGAACTGCAGTGGCTGGGGCGATATCGGGACGGCGAGGGCGCGAGCTATGGTGGGAGTTGGGGTAGTGTTTTTCGGGGGTTCGGAAGAGGAGGCCGAGGGGTTTATATAGGGCATAAGCGTGGGCGAGGGGTCGACTCGGGATCGTGATCCCGTGGAACTCGGACGCGGCGGCGACATCGAACGCGCTTTGGCGCCGTGTCGTGGGTGAGGGGTTAGGGATAGAGTGGGGCCGACGGGTCAGTGAGGGAGAGGAAGATCGAGAGAGAGGGAGAGCGATCAGGCGGCCGATCGGAACGGGGTTGGCGCGGTTCAGCGGGAGCAGGACGGCTCGGCTCTGGTGGGCTGCGGCTTGGGCGTCGGCTGGGCTGGTTGGCCTGGCTCACGCCTGGGTCTTTTTCCTATTTATTTTTTTGAATTACCACAGAGAGAGAAAACTAAATATAGAAAAACCTATAGTATTTTTATATAGGATATATATATATATATATCAGTAAAATCAGAAAAATAAATCCTACAACGTGAACATTTTCGGCAAATTCCAAATAGATTCAAACTTGAATTCAAACTTTTTGGCAATATTTTCTTCTGACATTTTTTTGAGTGTCATGTTTGCTCCTCTCATACTTTTAAACAAGTATTTGTCAGGGATATTTGAAATAAATTTCAATGCCAAATGAAGTTCAAATTCACATAAAACTCAAATGCCTCTGAAAATTTCAAAATGCCACACAATTCAAACAAAATGCATAGATGCTTAACTAATAATTGTAAAACATTCCAAATTGAAAATTTTGGATGTTACAAACCTACCCACCTTAAGATGAATCTCGCCCTCGAGATTCGGGTTGGCTAGCAAATAGGTGTGGGTGGTCTCTGCGGAGATCTTCTTCTCGCTCCCAGTTGGCTTCCTCCTCGGAATGATGACTCCACAGAACCTTGCAAAACTTGATGATCTTGCGGCGGGTAACTCTGTTCGCAGTCCCGAGAATTCTGATGGGTTTCTCCTCATAAGTCAGATCACTGTCGACCTGTATGGCCTCTAGGGGCACTGTGTATCTCAAAGGAATTTCAGCCATCTCAGCATGGCATTTCTTCAGCTGGGAAACATGGAAGACATCGTGAACTCCTGACAATCCTTCTGGCAATTCCAGCTTGTATGCAACTTCTCCTCAGCATTCGAGGATTTTTTAGGGGCCAATGAATCGTGGTGCTAACTTTCCATTAGCACTGAACCTCTTGATTCCTCGCAGTGGGGACACACGGAGATATGCTCGGTCTCCCGCTTCATACGTTACTTCCTTGCGTTTACTGTCGGCATAACTTTTCTGCCTCGACTGGGCTATCTTGAGTCTATCTCAAATCAGCTTGACCTTCTCTTCGGAGTCTCTGATAAGATCGGGACCAAAAAGTTTTCGGTCTCCAATACCATCCCACAGCAATGGTGTTCTACACCTCCTTCCGTATAGAGCTTCGAAAGGGGCCATCTTCAGGTGATGCGATAGGCATTGTTGTTGTACGAGAACTCTGCGTATGCAGGTTGTCATCCCAGCTAGACCCATAGTCTAGCGCACAGGCTCTCAACATGTCCTCCAGAATCTGGTTGACTCTCTCGGTCTGTCCATCTGTCTGCGGATGGAAAGCTATACTGAACTCCAGCCTCGTACCCAAAGTTGTGTGCCTCTATCTGACACGATACTCCTTGGAACTCCATGCAGACATACGATCCTGGTCATGTATATCTTGGCTAACTTAGCGTTAGTATATGTGGTCTTCACGGGAATGAAATGAGCTACCTTGGTCAAGCGATCAACCACTACCCAGATAGAATCATACCCTGAATGGGTCCTCGATAATCCTGTGATAAAATCCATTCTAAGTTTTTCCCATTTCCACTCGGGTATCGGCAAAGGTTGAAGTTACCTTGCCGGCTTCTGATGTTCCGCCTTTACTCGCTGACAAACATCGTATACTGCTACGTACTCTACAATATCCTTCTTCATACCTGTCCACCAGAAACTTTCCTTCAAATCCAGATACATCTTGGTGTTGCCTGGGTGAATCGAGTACGATGAATCATGGGCCTCTTGAAAATTTAACTTCCTGACCTCTGGGTCAATGGGCACATAGATGCGATCCTCAAACCATAAAGTTCCATGCTCGTCTTCACGAAAACCTTTAGCCTTTCCGTTACTCATCTTTTCCTTTATCTCTGCAATCTCCTTGTCCGTCTTCTGGGCTTCACGGATCCTTTCGGTCAAAGTGGACTGAATATCCAGGGTGGCGACAAATCCTCTTGGTACTATCTCCAGTCGGAGCTCTCTGAGATCATCGGCTAATTCCTGAGGTAATCCTCCAGCTATGAGGGTGTTCACATAGGTTTTACGGCTCAAGGCATCTGCTACAACATTTGCCTTCCCTAGGTGATAAAGCAATCTCATGTCATAGTCCTTGATCAATTCAAGCCATCTCCCGCACGAGGTTCAACTCCTTCTGCGTGAAAATATACTACAAGCTCTTATGATCCGTGTAAACATCACAACTATTTCCGACAAGGAAATGTCTCCAGGTCTTGAGTGCGTGCACTACGGCTGCTAACTCCAAATTTTGTGTGGCATAATTCATCTCGTGAGGTCGTAGCTGTCTGGAGGTATAAGCTACAACTTTTCCTTCCTGCATGAGCACTCCTCCGAGTCCTTGACGAGAAGCATCACAATATACCTGGTAATCCTTGTGTATGTCCGGCAAAATGAGCACTGGGGCTATAACCAAACGTTTCTTCAGCTCCTGAAAACTGGCTTCACAATCCTCGGTCCAAATGTACTTGGCTTTCTTCTTCAACAGCTCTGTCATGGGCTTGGCAATCTTGGAGAAATTCTCGATAAACCTCCGATAATATCCTGCGAGTCCGAGAAAACTGCGGATCTCCTTGACTGAGGTGGGGGCTGCCGGTTGGTGACCGATTCAACCTTGGTGGGGTCGACTGCTATTCCTTCTCCTGAAATAACATGTCCGAGGAATCCGACTTCCTTCAGCCAAAATTCACATTTGCTGAACTTGGCATATAACTGATGTTCTCGGAGTTTCTCCAGAACTAGACGCAGATGTTCCTTATGCTCTTCCTCGCTCTTGGAGAAAACCAATATGTCATCGATGAACACCACGACAAACTTGTCCAGATATTCCATAAATACCTTGTTCATCATGCTCATGAAATACGCAGGGGCATTAGTCAATCCGAATGACATGACGGTATACTCATATAAACCATACATGGTGGTGAAAGCTGTTTTGGGTATATCCTGTTCACGAATCTTCAGCTGATGATACCCTGATCGAAGATCAATCTTGGAGAATACCTTGGCTCCAACTAGCTGATCAAAATCGTTAATCATAGGAAGAGGGTACTTGTTCTTGTAGATCAATAGCTCGCGTATAGCTCCCCTGTTTTATTTTTGATATGTTCCTAGAGAAAACTAAGTTGAACGATGATAGTACCAATGATGCGGACTGGGTCCTTGATTTGAGGATTATCCTCATTGCTGCATAGGAGAATTATGTCCTTGATGCACCGCTGGGTGATGTACCTGTTGCAGGAGCAGATGCAGACATTATGAACGTTTTGCAAGCTCGATATGATGACTACTTAATAGTTTAGTACGCCATGCTTTACGGCTTAGAATCAGGGCTTCAAAGACGCTTTGAACGCCGTGGAACATATGAGATGTTCCAAGAGCTGAAATTGGTATTTCAGACTCATGCCCGTGTCGAGAGGTATGAGACCTCTGACAAGTACTTTGTCTACAAGATGGAGGAGAATAGCTCAGCCAGTGAGGATGTGCTCAGAATGTCTGGGTACTACAATCGCTTGAATCAAGTGGGAGTTAAGCTTCCAGATAAGATAGTGATTGACAGAGTTCTCTAGTCACTATCACCAAGCTACTAGAACTTCTTGATGAACTATAATGTGCAAGGGATAACGGAAAAGATTCCCAAGCTCTTCGCGATGCTGAAATCGGCGAAGGTAGAATCAAGAAAGAGCATCAAGTGTTGATGGTTAACAAGACCACTAGTTTCAAGAAAAATGGCAAATAAAAAAGGGAACTTCAAGAATAATGACTAGGAAGTTGCCACTCCCGTGAAGAAGTCCAAAGCTAGACCTAAGCCTAAAACTGAGTGCTTCTACTGCAAAGGGAATGGTCACCGGAAGCGGAACTACCCCAAATACTTGGCGGATAAGAAGGATGGCAAAGTGAACAAAGGTATATTTGGTTACATGTTATTGATGTATACTTTACTAGTGTTCATAGTAACCCCAGTGTATTTGATACCGGTTGAGTTGCTATGATTAGTAACTCAAAAGAGGAGTTGCAAAATGAATAAAGACTAGTTAAGGGCGAGGTGACGATGTGTGTTGGAAGTGATTCCAAGGTTGATAATATCGCCATCGCACACTTCCTCTACCTTCGGGATTAGTGTTGGACCTAAGTAAATGTTATTTGGTGTTTGCATTGAGCATGAATATGATTGGATCATGTTTATTGCGATACGGTTATTCATTTAAGTCAGAGAATAATTGTTGTTCTGTTTACATGAGTAAAACCTTCTACGGTCATACACCCAATGTAAATGGTTTATTGAATCTCGATCGTAGTGATACACATATTCATAATGTTGATGCCAAAACATGCAAAGTTGATAATAATAGTGCAACATTTTTTGTGGCATTGTCGTTTAGGTCATAATGGTGTAAAGCGCATGAAGAAACTCCATACAGATGGATTTTTGGAATCACTTGATTATGAATCATTTGATACTTGCGAACCATGCCTCATGGGAAAGATGACTAAAACTCCGTTCTCTGGAACAATGGAGTGAGCCAATGACTTATTGGAAATAATAGATACCGATTTATACGGTCCACGCGGCCGATATCGTTATTTTCTGACCTTCACAGATGATTTGAGCAGATATGGGTGTATCTACTTAATGAAACACAAGTCTGAAACATTTGAAAAGTTCAAAGAATTTCAGAGTGAAGTGGAGAATCATCGTAACAAGAAAATAAAGTTTCTACGATCTAATCGCGGAGTAGAATATTTGAGTTACGAGTTTGGCCTTCATTAAAAACTATGTGGAATAGTTTCACAACTCACGCCACCTGGAACACCACAGCGTAATGGTCTATCCGAACATCGTAACCGTACTTTATTAGATATGGTGCGATCTATGATGTCTCTTACCAATTTACCACTATCATTTTGGGGTTATGCATTAGAGACAACTGCATTCACGTTAAATAGGGCACCATCTAAATCAGTTGATATGACACCGTATGAATTATGGTTTGGCAAAGAAACCTAATCTGTCGTTTCTTAAAATTTGGGGTTGCGATGCTTATGTTAAAAAGCTTCAGCCTGATAAGCTCGAACCCAAATCGGAGAAGTCTGTCTTCATAGGATACCCAAAAGAAACTGTTGGGTACACCTTCTATCACAGATCCGAATGCAAGATCTTTGTTGCTAAAAATGAATCCTTTCTAGAGAAGGAGTTTCTCTCGAAAGAAGTGAGTGAGAGGAAAGTAGAACTTGATGAGGTAATTGTACCTTCTCTCGAATTGGAATGTAGCTCATCACAAAAAACCGTTCCCATGATGCCTACACCAACTAGAGAGGAAGCTAATGATAAGGATCATGAAACTTCAGATCAAGTTACTACAAAACCTCGTAGGTCAACTAGAGCACGTTCCGCACCATAGTGGTACGGTAATCCTGTTTTGGAAGTCATGTTACTAGACCATGACGAACCTATGAACTATGAGGAAGCAATGATGAGCCCATATTCTGCAAAATGGCTTGAGGCCATGAAATCTGAGATAGGATCCATGTATGAGAACAAAGTATGGACTTTGGTTGACTTGCCCGATGATCGGCGAGCCCTAGAGAATAAATGGATCTTCAAGAAGAAGACTGACGCTGATGGTAATGTTACTATCTAAAAAGCTCGACTTGTTGCAAAAGGTTTTTGACAAGTTCAAGGAGTTGACTACGATGAGACTTTCTCACCCATAGCGATGCTTAAGTTTGTTCGAATCATGTTAGCAATTGCCGCATTTTATGAAATCTAGGAAATGAATGTCAAAACTGCATTCCTTAAATGGATTTATTAAAGAAGAGTTGTATATGATGCAACCAGAAGGTTTTGTCCATCCTAAAGGTGCTAACAGAGTGTGCAAGCTCTAGCGATCCATCTATGGATTAGTGCAAGCATCTCAGAGTTGGAATATACGCTTTGATGAGTTGATCAAAGCATATAGTTTTATACAGACTTGCGGTGAACCCTGTATTTACAAGAAAGTGAGTGGGAGCACTACAGCTTTTCTGATAAGTATATGTGAATGACATATTGTTGATCGGAAATGATGTAGAATTTTCTGGAAAGCATAAAGGAGTGTTTGAAAGGAGTTTTTCAAAGAAAGACCTCGGTGAAGCTGCTTACATATTGGGCATCAAGATCTATAGAGATAGATCAAGATGCTTGATAAGACTTTCGATGAGTACATACCTTGATAAGATTTTAAAGGAGTTCTAAATGGATCAGTCAAAGAAGGAGTTCTTGCTTGAGTTGTAAGGTATGAAGTTGAGTAAGACTCAAAACCCGACCACGGTAGAAGATAGAGAGAGAATGAAAATCATTCCCTATGCCTCAGCCATAGGTTCTATAAAATATGTCATGCTGTACACCAGACCTATTGTGTACCTTGCCATGAGTTTGGCAAAAGGGTACAATAGTGATCCAGGAGTAGATCACTGGACAGCGGCCAAAATTATCCTTTAAGAGGACTAAGGAAATATTTCTCGATTATGGAGGTGATAAAGAGTTCGTCGTAAAGAGTTATGTCGATGCAAGCTTTGACACTGATCTAGATGAATCTAAGTCTGAATGTAGATACGTATTGAACGTGGCAGCAATTAGCTACAGTAGCTCCATGCAGAGCATTGTAGACATAGAAATTTGCAAAATACATACGGATCTGAATGTGGTAGACCCGTTGACTCTCTCACAAGCTAAACATGATCACACCTTAGTACTCTTTGGGTGTTAATCACATAGCGATGTGAACTAGATTATTGAATCTAGTAAATCATTTGGGTGTTGGTTACATGGTGATGTGAACTATGGGTGTTAATCACATAAAGATGTGAACTATTGGTGTTAAATCACATGGCGATGTGAACTAGATTATTGACACTAGTGCAAGTGGGAGACTGACGGAAATATGCCCTAGAGGCAATAATAAAGTTGTTATTTTATATTTCCTTACATCATGATAAATGTTTATTATTCATGCTAGAATTGTATTAACCAGAAACTTGATACATGTGTGGATACATAAATAAAACATAGTGTCCCTAGTAAGCCTCTACTACACTAGCTCGTTAATCAAAGATGGTTAAGTTTCCTAACCATAGACATGTGTTGTCATTTGATGAACGGGATCACATCATTAGGAGAACTAGCGGGGCGACCCGCGCATTTGCGCGGCTAGATTTTTATATATTACCATATACAATGTAAATTCTCTCATGCCAATTTTTTATCTTCCACATACTTATTAATTGATTTTCTGTCTCTACAGAATTATATTTTCTGGTTTTCGATACCATAGCAAGATTTAAGTTTAACTGCTAAAAAGTAGCCAATATACGTAGCTTGTGAACTCACGTTTTATTGTCTAGAAGTTTTGGACAATTAGAATATTTAGTTTTTTCTTATGTGGTTTGTTTATTGTAGGATTATATCCTTGAACTTTTTCAAGGTTTCCTTCACACTATATTTCATATTTAGGTTTCCATCCACTTAGAACTCTTAATAATATATATTTTTGTCCAATGGAAACCAAACAACCTTTTGTGCAACCACATTTAATGAAAATACTAAATAACATGTTTCAATGTTCAAGGTAATATAGTGAAACTGAGGGATTGCCTTTATATCTCTTCCACTCATTCATTGGTTTCTTTTCATTGTCATTTCATTAGGAGATATTCAGTAAAAGTTAAATATTAATAATTTTCTTCTAAATCTTACTATTTTTAATATTTAAATAAACCTTTTGTCCTCTGCCCCCAACGGCATCCTTGTTGGTCATATTGTAGTCATGTTTTCTATTTAACTAGTTCATGGCCAGCATATTTTGTACTGTGTTCATATTCTTGTGATTAGCTTTGTTGGTTAGCTATCTAAGTCAAATGTGAATATCATCTCCGTATTTTTTAGAAAATGCTAAAATATAATATTTCGTTCAATTTTCCAGCATGCATGTATTGAACGGCGATATATATGCGGATGTGCATATGCGAGATAAACAGGAAGACATGAAATAACAAAGCACGAAAGTTGTTCATAAATATTTGGTCATAGATATGTAAGAGATAGAAGGAAAGTATATAATGTCATGTGTGTGACATCTGTCATTAAAATCTGCTTGGTTCCTCGTAATTATACCAACTTGCTTTGTTTGCTTCTAACCTTCTGTACTACATGTAAAACCGTTCTTTGTTGTCTTTGTGACATGCTCGTTCACAATCGTACATAGAGAAAATATAGTTTGGAACAATCTAAAAATTTATAATTCCTTGTTTTGGAGCTAGCTGTTTTTTCCATGAATCATGTTTTGAGAGTGATAAGAAAATGCATATACAAATGAAACATACCTTGTGAATGTGGCTCCATGCGGCTAGTGAGATGCTCATTGCTGGGCGGAGGAACTTGGTTCATATAGTCACATTTATAAGAGAAAGAGAAAAGCTAAATTGACAGAACAAATCAAGGGACCTTTCTTTAATTCTTTCTGTTTAGCAAATCTGATTGGAATTAAACTCCAGCTGTCGTATATTCCGAACATTCATAGCTCATCTCAGCCGATCTTTCTACATGTGTATGTCTATGTAGCGACCTGACCCAAATGGATCAAGTCTCTGTGATTAAGTGTCATCCCTGGATCGGTATGCTGACACACACAATACTCGAGGATTTATAATAGAGGTAAATCACATGTATAAAGTAACATAAATACTATTACCTCAATCCATATAGCAGAAGTAACAACAAGGTTGTGGAGTCCCAACAACACCAACGTCAAAGTTGAGTGTAGACATCGTAACCCTAACGTATCACTTACTCGTCGTATGATTCCTGCAACATGAGACATTGCAGCCATGTAGGTCAGTACATTGAATGTACTGGCAAATTCACCCATAGGATAATGATGAATAATAGCTATCACTACATGCATATTTGGCTGGTGGAGGCTCTAAGTTTATTTTTGCATAAAGCCAATTTTTCCCTACAACAAAGGAATACATTTTATTTACTACTAAGTTAAATTACCCACATTGAGAAGGTAACCTCAAATCAATCCCAAAAACCACCAGATCATTATTAACCCAACAATTTCATTAAATAGAGTGATGAGATCAACCAATAATTCAAATACCAGATACTCAAAGTTGTCCATAACCAGGGACACGACTAATGATGATTAGTTTGTACACTCTACAGAGGTTTGCGCACTTTTCCCCACAAGACTCGATCTCCTCCGTTGAATTTCTCGCACTACATGATGTTTGAGAAACGGATGATCGAGACATAGTCTTTTCGAAGAGGTGCCCTTAACCGATAGATAGGCCGGTACACCTACAATTCCCCTACATCTGCTAGCCCATCATGGAAAGGTTTCCCACAACTTACTCAACTATGCCAGAGCCCATAATGGCTTGTGGCTGCACATGGAAGTTTCTAGCATGAATAATCTTATGATCCCTTTGAGCCTGGGTGGCATTACATAGGATGATCACACGGGTCCCCCTGGATCTCCTTGGACAACACTGGATTCCTCAGGTGTCCGGGCAAGCCACTGGTATATCCCAAGGTGCCCCAACCAATCCACCCAGATGTGTATTAAAGTAGCCACCTTAAGTTTCCCTTAGTTATTATCTCTCACAACTTGCATGATTCTCACATACTAATCCACGTCTGCGAGCATGGCTAAGCAATATATAACATAACAAATATTCCTGGGGTTTTTCAAGGGTCATAGGTTCCTACCTCATAATCTACATAGCAATACCCACAAATTCCCAATCCTACTCATGCAATATTTGATGGTGAAACTAATGCAAGTAGAAATGGGTATAAAAGAGTATGATCAAAGTGTGAAGTTGCCCTGTACTGTTTATGAACATCCATCGCACTCATAATTCCTGATAGCTCTACTCGTCACACTCCGTTCAATCTATCATGAGCAAGCAATTGCATACATAAGCACTCAAGCATAAAATTCGAAGAAAAGATCTCGGAAAACTTCGAAAACAGGCAAATAACTCTTGCAAACAGAATTTTTTTTCAACAATATTAAAATTATGTGGATTAGTTCTTAACATAAAGTTTAGATCAAGAGCTTCAATTTGCAAAAAGAATCAACTAAATTGGAGTTACGAAACTCAAGTTATGACTAAAAGAAGTTTGAATTCAAATCTGTTTGAAATCAAAATTTAAACTATCAAAAATATGTTTAAGTTGGTTATCTGGACAGAGGGGATCATAACAAAGAAATTGGCGTTGGTTTCATTGGATTTGGACAAACGAGTAGATAGGTGCGATCGTCTGAAAACTAGGGGCTAAACTGTAAAAATAAAACCACAGATAGGTCCCTGGCAGAAAAATAAAATAAAAAGAAAAACCTAACGAACGAACATTCGCTACAGAACCTAATCCGACGAAAATTGTTCGCTACAGAACCTAAACTAGCGAACTACCACTAAATAACCTATAATAAACCGGCTTTAAAAGAAAAATCAAAGTTACAAAAAACGGATCGGGGTTCGGTTTATATCGGTTTGCGGCGGTTCGACACGGATCGGCGGACGGTGGCGGCAGCGAGCTCCGACGGCGGCAGCGGCGAGGCGGGGAGGTGCGGCGAGGCTACGACAGTGCGAGGCGGCGGTTGATGTGGAGAGGAGGGTCGGTGCCGTAGATTTAAAGGCCGGGGGCGTCCGACTTGGGGGTGGGGCGGTGGCGGAGGCGGCGGCGGCTCGGACTCCGGTGGAGTTCGGCTCGGGCACGACGCGAGGAAGGCGGCGGCGCGGTGCTGGGCCGGCCGGGCTTCGGCCCAGTCGGTCCGAAGTTTCTTTTAAAAAAACAATTTTATAGACAACCAAAAATAATAAAACCATACAAAATAAAAATATACTATAGGCATATAATATATCAAAATTTTCAGAAAATAATTTTCTACAACATGAACATTTTTCTAGGGTCAAATAAAATTCACAAAATTTAAATAAAGCAAACAGTTCTACTGGTTTAATTAAAAACCAAATAAAAATATTTTAAAATACCAAAATAATTTCAAATTTATTTCTCTCCAATTTTCTATAGGGAATCATTTTACCCTAATTTCCATATATTTTATTTTTGGAGAAGAATAATTTGAATATAAACCAAATAACTGGAAATTGAAAATAATTTCAAAGGGATTTTCAATTTGATTCTTTGAAACTTCCAGATCTCTCTCTTAGCATTTGAAGAAGTCATTTTATCTTCTCTCATGAAACTCATTGAGTTGCATAAAGTTTCCGAATTTAAAATATTTCCAAATGAAATTCAAATGTTTTCAAAAACCCTTTTCATTTTAAATGGAAGAAGTCATGTCATCTTCTCTCTAGGGTTTTGTATTTGAAAAGAATTTCAATTCATGGAGATCAGAATGCAAAGTGAAGGTTTTGGGAAAGTCCTTTTATTCCCCCTCATTTAACTTTCAAAAAGTTTCAAATTTCACTCAATTTCACACATCACAATCAAACAAACAATCAAAACTATTTATTTAATATAGCATTCTAAAATTTAGAATTTTGGGATCTTACAAACCTACCACCCTTAAAATGAATCTCGCCCTCGAGATTCAGAGAGGCTAGAAAGAAATAGGTTAGGTTCGGGGGTCTTCTAAAAAATCCATCGATCGTCACGAAGGTCCGAGGTGCTACCACCCTTAGAAGCAACATTACGGTTCCATCAAAACTCATATACTCCATCCTTTTTGTTGATAGTGTCGGTCTTCTGAGATTCTCGGAAAAATTCCTTCTATGGCTCTTCCGGTGGTGGCATAACCTTTTTCCTTGATTCTTGTGTCCTTTCATCTTGGTATAGTTCTTCTGTGACTGGGTTTTCTTAGCTGACGGGTCTAACGCCAATACAAAACAACTATTGATATCTCATGGCGGTGAACAATTTATGGTTTCTCCTGCAGGAAATGGATCTGGGCTTCATTCTCATCGTATGACCTACGGTTGGCAACAGCTGCCTTGTACAATGGGAAAAATTGTCATACCATTCTAAGGTACAAATAGGCTTAATATCACCGTCTCTCTACTATAGGTAAGTCACTCAAATTTACCATCCCATATAGCAAGGCGAATAATAAGAGTAAGTCGGTATGGTGATCAATCCAACCCGCACCCAAATCATTACCTTGTATATGGTTTAGCGACTCTCGCATTCTAACACTCTGTCATCCTCACAAGCATTGCAGAATTTCTCTGTCGACGAACCAAGTTCGGATAAATCCATTGATTCTGCAAGCCAAACGAACATCTATCGTTTCTTCACGTCTCTCAGGTTTTGTGTAAACTCCCATAAGATCGTCTGTTGATAAAGTCGTATCTTCTTCCAGGGTTTTTTCCTTCAGCAAGAGTGTGCTTGCTTCTTGGCAGGTCCTGGAGCCTGTGGGTTATGGCCCATCTCATCACTTGTAAACTTTGAACTCGTCCTCGCGCGGGGGGGGGGGGGGCCACTGATATTTATTCCAACATCCAACTTTCTAGCATTCTTAAATCCATCCAATTGTATAGTCTCTCTTCCTTCTATTGGTACCAAACTAAGACGTGATTACTTAGACTCATCATGGAGTTACAATTGCTCCATATTACTAACATTATACCTCCTTTATATCCAATAGTACTTCATCCCTTCATACTCTTGGGATACTGATAATCCCCAAGTGCAGGGAATCATCGTAGCATTTCCAAATGGTGGAAGTAATAAGTATGGAGTGTCAAACCCACAACGAGCGAAAGGTAAGATCAATATACTCTCAAGTCCTATCTGCCACTGATACGACTCTACGTACACCGAGCGTTTGCTTCCAACTAGAAATGAGAAATAGAACTATGTTGTGGGTATGAAGAGGATAACTTTGCATGATATCGGAGAGCTAAAACATAAAAGTAGGTGCTATTATCATAAAGTTAGAATATATTACTAAATATTATAAATTTCGAGTGTGGAATAATGATGGGTCAGTGTGCGGAATTATCCTAGGCAATTGTTAACAAGAGCGACAATCACTATTGCAATTTCATATGAGGGAGAAGCATAAGCTAACATACTTTCTGTTCTTGGATCATATGCACTTATGATTGGAACACTAGCAAGCACCCGCAACTACTAAAGATCATTAAGGTAAAACCCAACCATAGCATTAACATATCAAGTCCCCTTTATCCCATAGGCAACATCCCCCTTACTCGGGTTTATGCTTCTGTCACTCAAGCAACCCACTATAAGCGAATCATGAACATATTGCAACACCCTACAACGGGAATCCCTCACGCTTGCGCGACACAGAGGGCACAATAGGACAACACCAAAATAAAACATACAACTCATACCAATCTAGATCATCAATCAACCCAAAGACAAAGGATATCTACTCAAAACATCATAGGATGGCAACACATCATTGGATCATAATATGTGGCATGAAGCACCATGTTCAAGTAGGGATTACAGCGGGGTGCGGGAGAGTGGACCGCGTAAAAGAGATGAGGAAGGTGATGTTGATGAAGACGATCACCATGGCGATGATTCCCCTCCCGATGGCACTCCGGGGCCACCAAGAGGGAGGAGGAGAGGTTCTCCCCCTTGTTCTTCCTCCTCCATGGCCTCCCCCTGGATGGGGAGAGGTTCTCCCTATGGATCTTGGCCTTCATGGCGATGATGGCCCCTCCGGGATCCTCCTCCATGGCCTCCGGTGATGATGGCCCCCTCTGGCAGGGTGCCAGAGAGGGCCTAGATTGATTTCTCGTGGCTACAGAGGCTTGCGGCGGCGGAACTTCCGATCTAGGTTATTTTCTGGAGTTTTGGGTATTTATAGGAGAAGTTGGCGTCGAGAACAAGTCAGGGGGCCCCACTGCAAGTCCACGAGGCACAGGGGCGCGCCCTCTACACTTGTGGGGTCCACGGGCCTCCCCTCCGGTAACTCTTTGTTCCAGTATTTTTTATATTTTCCAGAAAAAATCTTCGTTGATTTTCATCGCATCCCGAGAACTTTTATTTCTGCACAAAAACAAAACCACTGTAGTTCTGCTGAAAAGAACATATGTCCGGGTTAGTTCTAATCAAATCACAAAATCATATAAAACTATTGTAAACATGGCATGAATACTTCATAAATTATAGATACGTTGGAGACGTATCAGCATCCCCAAGCTTAATTCCTGCTCGTCCTCGAGTAGGTAAATTATAAAAGAAATAATTTATGAAGTGTGAATGCTAGCAAGTGCATAAGTTTGATCAATGATAGTTCCAGTCACTTTTTCTAGCATAATTATATGTCATAATAGTAGCTCAACTCATAAAACTTCTCATGATCAAGTAACAAGCTATTCACATGTTAAAGTATAGATCATAAACTTTCTTGAAAACTAACAAACCGTGCTCTTAGTTATCAAACAATTGCAATTCATCTTATTTTCGGGAAGGGTCCATGTAAGAGCTTTGATTCAGAAAACTCCACATACTCAACTATCATTTAATCTTTCACAATTACTAACACTCATGTGATATTTATGGGTTCAAAGTTTTAATCGGACACAGAGAAAGTAGGGGCTTATAGTTTCGCCTCCCAACCTTTTATCTCAAGGGTAATGTCAACAATAATAATTTATGAAAACCTACATCCAAGTGGATATATATATACGGATCGCTCCAACACAAAGTGCTTGCCAAAGGAAAAAGTGTAAAAAGGAAAGGTGATGATCACCATGACTCTTGTATAAGGGTAGAAGATAAAAGTAAAAGATAGGCCCTTCGCAGAGGGAAGGAGAGGTTGTCATGCACTTTTATGGTTGGATGCACAAAATCTTAACGCAAAAGAACGTCACTTTATATTGCCGCTTGTGATAAAGCCCTTTATTATGCAGTCCATCGCTTCTATTTCTTCCCTATCACAAGTTCGTATAAAGCTTATTTTCTTCGCACTCATAGATCATACATATTTAAGGAGAAACTTTTTATTGCATGCACCAATGAAAACTTACTTGAAGGATCTTACTCAATCCATAGGTAGGTATGGTTGACTCTCATGGCAAAACTGGATTAAATGTGTGGAAGCACAAGTAGTATCTCTACTCGGTGCAAAGAATTTGGCTAGCATGAGAGGGAAAGGCAAGCTCAACATGTTGGATGATCCAAGACAATATAACGTTTCGGATATAGGAAAACATAACCCATTAAGTTGTTTTCCTTGTCCAACATCAAATTTTTAGCATGTCATATTTTAATGAGTGCTCACAATTACAAAAGATGTCCAAGATAGTATATTTATATGTGAAATCTCTCTTCCTTCAATATTCTTTCATGAATTGTTCAAGTTACCAATTCTGCGTTTGCTAACTTTCAATAAGTTTACTACCTATACTTATTACGTGTGAAGTCATTACTCCCCATGTTATAAGCATATGAAACATATATAAATTCAGACTTATGATATTCGATTCATTCAACCATTTACTCATAGGATATACGTGAGTAAATGACAAACTACTCCAAAAAGATATAAGTGAAGAACACTGAGTAGTCAAATAATTAACTAGCCATGGGAGGATTCTTTTTCATTCAAGATTTCAGATCCAATGATTTTATTCAAACAGCAAGTAAAATTGAAAATATGCTCCAAGCAAAACACATATCAGGTGATGAATAAAAATATAGCTCCGAGTAAGGTATACCGATAGTTTTGAAGACGAAAGAGGGGATGCCTTCCGGGGCATCCCCAAGCTTAGGCGCTTGAGTCTTCCTTGAATATTACCTTGGGGTGCCTTGGGCATCCCCAAGATTAGGGTATTTCCACTCCTTATTCTCCTTATATCGATATCTCACCCAAAGCTTGAAAACTTCAATCGCACAAAACTTAATGGAACTTCGTGAGATAGGTTAGTATGATAAAGAGTAAACTATTCACTTTGGTACTATCAAAGACAAGGTTCATAATTGTTCTCACACAATGCCTACTATACCATATCATCTCTACAGTTTATATTGAGAAATATAAGCCATAGAAACTAGAAAACAAGCAAACTATGCAATGAAAACAGAATCTGTCAGAAACAGAACAGTCTGTAATGATCTGAACAGCAACCATACTTCTGCTACTCCAAAAATTATGAAATAAATTTATGGACATGAGTAATTTGTCTATTAATCTTCTGCAAAAATAATCAACTCAAAAGCACTCTTCTGTAAAAAAAATGACAGTTAATCCTGTGAGCGCAAAGTTTCTGTTTGTTTTACAGCAAGATCACATTAACTTTCACCCAAGTCTTCCCAAAGGTCTTACTTGGCACTTTATTGAATTAAAAGATATAAAACATGATTACTAAAGTAGCTTAATCATGTAAACACACAAAAACAGTAACGATAAATATTGGGTTATCTCCCAACAAGCGCTTTTCTTTAATGCCTCTTTTAGCTAGGCATGATGATTTCAATGATGCTCACAGAAAAGATAAGAATTGAAACATAAAGAGAGCATCATGAAGAATATGACTAGAACATTTAAATCTAACCCATTTCCTATGCCTAGGGATTTTGTGAGCACATAATTTATAGGAACAAGAATCAACTAGCATAGGAAGGCAAAACAAGTATAACCTCGAAACTTTAAGCACATAGAGAGGAAACTTGATATTATTGCAACTCCTACAAGCATATATTCCTCCCTCATAATAATTTTCAGTAGAATCATGAATTAATTCAACAATATAACCATCACATAAAGCATTCTTTTCATGATCTACAAGCATAGAAATTTTTCTACTCTCCACATAAGCAAAATTATTGTCATTCGGAATAATGGGAGAAAACTCAACAGAATAACGGTCATGTGAGGCATAGTCCAATTGAAAATTAAAATCATGATGACAAGTTTCATGGTTAACATTATTCTTTATATCATACATGTCATCACAATAATCATCATAGATAGCAGCTTTGTTCTCATAATCAATTGTAACCTCTTTCAAAATAGTGGAATCATTACTAACTAAAGTTGACACTCTTCTAACCCCACTTTAGATTATAGTATTATTCATACTCCAAAAGATATAAGTGAACTTAATGGAGCATTCTACAATTAATATATACTAACCAATATCCAAGCTCAAAATATATAAGTGAAGCACAAGAAGCATTCTATAAAACCATACTCAAAAGATTTAAGTGAAGCACAAAGAGCAATTCTATAAGATCATACTTAAAAGATATAAGTGAAGCACATGAAGTATTCTATAAATCAATGAAGGGCTATGTCATACTAGCATGGTTCTTAAAGGAAAAACAAAAACACAAAGGACACAAATCATGTGAACAAAACAAAAACCGAGGTATACCAATAATTGTTGAAGAAGAAAGATAGGATGCCAACCGGGGCATCCCCAAGCATAGATGCTTGAGTATCCTTGAAATATTTACTTGGGGTGCCTTGGGCATCCCCAAGCTTGAACTCTTGCCTCTCTTTATTCTTCTCATATTGATAGCTCCTCGATCTTCGAACACTTCATCCACACAAAACTTTAACAAAAACTTTGTGAGATCTGTTAGTATAATAAAGCAAATCACTACCTTTAGGTATTGTTGAAAACTTATTCCAATTTCATATTAGAACTATATCTACTGTATTCCAACTTCACCATGGTTCATACCCCCCGATACTACCCATAGATTCATCAAAATAAGCGATCAACACATAGAAAACAGAATCTGTCAAAAACAGGACAGTCTATAGTAATCTGGAAGTTTAGTAAACTTCTTTAACTCCAAAAAATTCTAAAAAAATATGAAAATTAAAAAAATTTGTACAGAAGTAATGTGCAAAAAGTTTCAGACCCATTTGAATTTCCAGTAAAAATTTAAATTCACGCGCTACAGCCAAAGTTTCTGTTTTTGTACTGCACAAAGTAAACAAGAAATCTAGTCATCCTAAAACCAAAGCTTGGCACATTATTTTTATAATACAATGGATATATACAAGGGGATAATTATTTTCAGAGAAACTTCCATGAAATTTTTTACATTGTTCCCATGAGCATGAACACAAGTGTTCAAGGTCGACCCTCACTTCTCCAATGCATAACCTTCCAATCACTTCTCTTATTGAAAAACCTTTTAGGCATGAGAGGCAAGTAAATTTTTTTGTATTTTAATTCTTTTAATTTTTTTGTATGTTTCACCCGCAACTAAACAGAAACAAAATGGAAAAACAAAATCTACTTAGTGAAGAAAGCAAACAAGCACACACGAGAATATCAACCCCACGCTATTGCTCCCCGGCAACGGCGCCAGAAAAGAGCTTGATAATCCCCAAGTGCAGGGAATCATCGTAGCAATTCCCAATGGTGGAAGTGAAAAGTATGGAGTGTCGAACCCACAAGGATCTAAAGGTAAGATCAATATTCTCTCAAGTCCTATCTCACATCGATACGAGTCTACGTACACCGAACGTTTGCTTCCAACTAGAAACGAGAAATAAAACTACGTTGTGGGTATGAAGAGGATAACTTTGCATGATATCGGAGAGCTAAAACATAAAAGTAGGTGTTGTTATTATAAATTCAGAATATATTACTATATATTATAAATAGCGAGTGTGGAATAATGATGGGTCGGTGTGCGGAATTATCCTAGGCAATTGTTAACAAGACCAGTAATCACTATTGCAATTTCATATGAGGGAGAGGCATAAGCTAACATACTTTCTCTTCTTGGATCATATGCAGTTATGATTGGAACTCTAGCAAGCATCCGCAACAACTAAAGATCATTAAGGTAAAACCCAACCATAGCATTAACATATCAAGTCCCCTTTATCCCATACACAACAACCCCCTTACTCGGGGTTTATGCTTCTGTTACTCAAAGCAACCAACTATAAACGAATCATGAATGTATTGCAACACCCTACAACGGGAATCCCTCACGCTTGCGGGACACGGAGGGCACAGTAGGACAACACCAAAATAAAACATACAACGCATACCAATCTAGGTCATCAATCAACCCAAAGACAAAGGATATCTACTCAAAACATCATAAGATGGCAACACATCATTGGGTCATAATATGTGGCATGAAGCACCATGTTCATGTAGGGATTACAACGGTGTTCGGTAGAGTGGATGATGATGGTGATGTTGATGAAGACGATCACCATGGCGATGATTCCCCTCCCGATGGCACTCCGGCGCCACCGAGAGAGACAGAGGAGGGGAGGTTCTCCCCCTTGTGCTTAATCCTCCATGGCCTCCCCTGGATGCGGAGAGGTTCTCCCTCTAGATCTTGGCCTTCATGGCGATGATGGCCCCTCCGGGATTCTCCTTCATGGCCTCCGGTGATGATGGCCCCCTCCGGCAGGGTGCCTGAGAGGGTCTAGATTGATTTCTCGTGGCTACATAGGCTTGGGGCAGCGGAACTTCCGATCTAGGTTATTTTCTGGAGGTTTGGGTATTTATAGGAGAGGTGGGCGTCGGGAACAAGTCAGTGGGCCCCATGGGAAGTCCACGAGGCACAGGGGTGCGCCCTCCACCCTCATGGGGCCCATGGGCCTCCCCTCCGGTAACTCTTCATTCCAGTATTTTTTATATTTTCTAAAAAATTCTCCATTGATTTTCATCGCATTCCGAGAACTTTTATTTCCGCACAAAAACAACACCACCGTAGTTCTGCTGAAAACAGCGTCAGTCCAGGTTAGTTCTAACCAAATCATACCAAAATCATATAAAACTATTATAAACTGATACGTCTCCAACGTATCTATAATTTTTGATTGTTCTATCCTATTATATATTCTGTTTTGGATGATTAATGGGCTTTATTATACACTTTTATATTATTTTTGGGACTAACCTATTAACCGGAGGCCTAGCCCAAATTGCTGTTTTTTTGCCTATCTGACTGTTTCGAAGGAAAGGGATATCAAACGGAGTCCAAACAGAATGAAACCTTCGGGAACGTGATTTTCGGAACAAACGTGATCCAGAGGACTTGGAGTGGACGTCAAGTAATCAACAAGGAAGCCACTAGGCAAGGGGCGCGCGTACCCCCTGGGTGCGCCCTCCACCCTCGTGGGCCCCTTGTGGCTCTCCTGGCCGACCTCTTTCGCATATATATACTCATATACCCTGGAAACAACATATACGGAGCAAAAACCCTATTTCCACCACCGCAACCTTCTGTACCCTTGAGATCCCATCTTGGGGCCTTTTCCGGCGCTTCGCCGGAGGGGGCATCGATCATGGAGGGCTTCTACATCAACACCATAGCCTCTCCGAGGATGTGTGAGTAGTTTACCTCAGACCTTCGGGTCCATAGTTATTAGCTAGATGGCTTCTTCTCTCTCTTTGGATCTCAATACAAAGTTCTCCTTGTTTCTCTTGGATATCTATTTCATGTTACTCTTTTTGCGGTGTGTTTGTCGAGATCCGATGAATTGTGGGTTTATGATTAATATTATCTATGAACAATATTTGAATCTCCTCTGAATTCTTTTATGCATGATTGGTTATCTTTGCAAGTCTCTTCGAATTATCAGTTTGGTTTGGCCTACTAGATTGATCTTTCTTGCAATGGGAGAAGTGCTTAGCTTTGGGTTCAATCATGCGATGCTCGATCCCAATGACAGTAGGGGAAACGACAAGTATTGTATTGTTGCCATCGAGGATAAAAAGATGGGGTTTATATCATATTGCATGAGTTTATCCCTCTACATCATGTCATCTTGCTTAAAGCGTTACTCCGTTCATATGAACTTAATACTCTAGATGCATGCTGGATAGCGGTCGATGTGTGGAGTAATTGTAGTAGATGCGTGTGAGTCGGTCTACTTGTCACGACGTGATGCCTATATACATGATCATACCTAGATATTCTCATAACTATGCTCAATTCTATCAATTGCTCGATAGTAATTCGTTTACCCACCGTAATACTTATGCTATCCTGAGAGAAGCCACTAGTGAAACCTGTGGCCCCCAAGTCTATTCTCCATCATATTAATTTCCCGTCAACAAGTTATTTCTATCTTTGTTTACTTTGCAATCTTTACTTTTTATCTTTATCATATAAATACCAAAAATATTATCTTACCATCTCTATTAGATCTCACTTTTGCAAGTGGATGTGAAGGGATTGACAACCCCTTTATCCCGTTGGTTGGAAGGTTCTTATTTGTTCGTAGGCATGAGGGACTTGAGCGTGGCCTCCTACTGGATTGATACCTTGGTTCTCAAAAACTGAGGGAAATACTTACGCTACTTTGCTGCATCACCCTTTCCTCTTCAAGGGAAAACCAACGCAATGCTCAAGAGGTAGCAAGAAGGATTTCTGGCGCCGTTGCCGGGGAGGCCTACACCAAGTCAAGTCAAGATTTGTTTTTCCGTCAACGAGCCATTTCTGGCGCCGTTGCCGGGGAGTCTATGCACAAGTCAAGACATACCAAGTACCCATCACAAGCTCTTATCCCTCGCACTACATTATTTGCCATTTGCCTCTCCTTTTCGTCTCCCCCACTTCACCTTTGCCGTTTTATTCACCCTCTTTTTTGTTCGCCTCTTTCCGTTTGCTCCTTGTTTGCTTGTGTTACCATGTGCCTGCTATTTTCTTGCATCTTTGCTTGCCAAAAATCTATTGATATGGATCCACTTAAAGTGTTCTACTTGGATCATCTTCGATCCTTATGCGCTCGTGCCGAAACCCCAACTAGTCTAGTTGATGGGAAATCTTTAGATGAGCATGCTCATTTTGTGCGTGATCGTTTGTCTGAAAAGGGGAAGCTCTTATGGTATCACATAAATAGTTTGCTATGCTATGCTTGGAATCTTTGTGAAATTTATGATTTTACTGGTTGCTCTAAGAACCCTAAAAAACACCTTCCCTACCTATGTGAGTTTAATGATAATGAAATCTTATCTTCTTATGGAAAGGTGTTTATAGTTACTATGATATCGAACAAATTGAAGAATTTGTCATTTTTAAGGGTGCTCATGAAGTTGCTTCTTTGATTGAAAAGTATGATATTACTCTCTACAAATCTGAAAATTCCGACATACTTAAATATTGCATGAAAACTATGCTCATAATGCCTATGTCAAAGAATTTACTGAAAGAATGACTGTTGCTTATGTAGAAAATAATGATATGCATGAATCTATAGATAATTATGATTCCAATGATTTGATTAAAATTTCCCTTGATGAACATGATGCTCGTTATTCTTGTGGCCATGATGCCAATATTTATGAAGATGAATTTGCTATAGTTCCTTATGTTAAACATGAGATCGTTGCTATTGCGCCCATATAGTTCCTTTGATGAAAAGCATGATTGCAATGATGTTATTATAAATTCTATTTATGTCAATTTGTGTTAATGATATGCAAAACCTCAAGCTTGGGGATGCTAGTTTTGCTATGACTACTATTTGTTGCAATGATCATGATTGGGGTGATTCTTCTTTTGATCTTGAAAATTTATTTAAGCCCCATGATGAATATGAGATTGATAATAGTGTTTGCAATAATATTGAAAGTGGGTTTGGAAGAGTGTCAACTTTAGATCCCACATATTTGGAGAATGTTCAATCTTATGAAGTTTTTGATAAAAGTGGGTTTGAAAGGTCATGACTTTAGTTAATGTTAATCCCACTATTTTAGTTAATGTTATCGAAAGGACTACGATAGATCCCCTATACTTGTGGGTCATCATAGAGCTACCGAAAAGAAGCTGCAGCTTAGTTGCACTTTGGGTAAAAAAATGATTTCAATTGGGCTATAGATTCCTGTAGCACTTTTTGATGACATGAACAACCTCCTGTGTGATGCTAGCATCATTAGTGTAAAGAAATCTGTAAGATGAGTTGGGTAAAGAAATCACGGTGAAGTCTCAGACGACTTACACAATTCTCATTTGGACAAACGAAATTCAGTTACTCAAGTTTGAAAACTTAATGTTTAGATTTCTTGAGATATAGAAAACTGATGGGTCCAGATGAAAGGACCTGGCCAGCAGCATTGATGTTATTACATAGAAGTGCACTGCTAAGGTAAGTTGTTAGTGTGGACAGCTAACATATTGACAACTAGTGCATGCTTGCAGAGCGTAATCAGAGAATTACATATAAAAACCTTCATCGTAAAACATGAGAAATTCAAAATGAACATAAAAAGTCGAACATATACCTTGATATAATCCTTGAAATTTTCCATTGGGGTTTCAATTAGCTGTGCAAGCAATCAAAAAGGAAAATGCCCATCGGACATAGAATCAAATATACTATAAGAATAAAAAATAATAAGTTAAGTTTAGATGTGTAAGTTAAATTACATGGTCATAGGCAGCACATAAGTAATCACATTTGGTGGTGCTTGCCCATTAGGCCACAAGAGCTTCTATGGGATGAAAACAATATCAAGCAATTGCATATCCAAGCCATGTGAGTCTGGTTTACATACAAGAAAAGAAATGCATTGGAAAGCTCTGCTTACATCAAGAGGGAGAGAATAAATCATAAATCATAAATCTGCAGATTGATTTGATGTTTGTTTGGCGAATTGGATTAGGGAGATGCCAGACATTGCGGCACAGATTATGTGTGCCCTCACCTTTGGCAAGCTGCCTCGGGCTCGTTGCTCACCTGTTTTGCATGCGCCTCAGTGTCTACACATCCAACACGTACAATAGATCAGGGAATATCAAGCATGCTTGCGTGCTAGCTATTAGTTGACCACCGAGTCACTTCCTCCATCCTCTACAGGTTTGTGTATCTCTCCGCATTCTGCAAAGAGAAGATTGAGATATTACAAATGTCCTTAGTTGCTAGTAATATAGAAGCATCATCAAGAAACATAATCATTTGCCTGGTGTGCTGGCATGAGGTTCATCAATATCCAACTCTAGAACGAATAAACTCATAATACAAAGAAATATATCAAAAATTTAACAAAGCTTATTAATGATTAGAAGGATTGGGCATTACATTCAAGATTGTGACCACAACATCCCTTTTGTTCTATAGCAGATGGCATGGATCGGTCACACATGAACATCCCTTTTGTTCTATAGCAAATAGGAAAGGGGAGAAGGGCTAGGACGGGAGAAAGGGGGGCACGGTGGAGGGGGCTGGGCTATGGTGGCCGCGCCACCATGAATCCCGCTGAGCGCCACCATGGATCCCGCAGCAGTGGAGGTGCGTGGGACGCAGCAGACAAGGGTCGTACACAGAGGAGAAAGGATAGGAGAAGGAGGATGGGGAGGATACCTGTGCCACCGTGGATACTGCTGGGCGCGGCCGCCATAGGTATACCTGCTGCCAACCTCCATCTAGGGCGCCGCCGGGGATGGGATGAGGACCGACAATGGGATGCAGTATGGGAGGAGCATTACAGAAATAGCGGCAGAGCGACCTAGAGCGGCAGCGGTGGCGTGGAGAGAGGGAAGCAGCCTAGAGGCGGCGATGCCAGTGTGGACTTGATCAACATCCGTGAAGAACACCGGTGGCGGAGACACGGATGTGCAATAACCGGGAAGAGAACCGAGCAGAGAGAGGGAATGGGGAAGGCGTACGTTGATACTGCAGTCTCAAATCCAGTGAGACGATGGACCAGATTAGTATTAGTAGGAGGCGAAAGGGAGGGAGATGTCTATGGGTGAATCCTCGGGCACGGGGATACCATCACGGCGGTGAGCGGAGGCCGTCGAAGAGATCGTGAGAGAAGGGAGAAGTGGGGGGGCTGAAGCGGTGCCGCTTGCTTCACTCCGACACCTGGCAAAGCGTTCAAAGGCCCATGTTGGCCAAATTCACCAGAGAAGCCCAATTTTGTTACGGGAGCAGCAGCCCATGCCCACTCGCAAAAACTATGGCGATTTGTAAGTTGATCCAGTGACCAAAAACGATCGCAAATCTAGATCCAACGGCAGAAATCAATGATGGCCTGGGAGGGCTGGAAGAGTGCTCGGTTATAATATATCTAAATAGCTCTAGTGCATCTGTTGCATGGTGATACGTCCATTTTGCATCATGCTTTTATATCGATATTTATTGCCTTATGGGTTGTTATTACATGTTATGTCACAATACTTATGCCTATTCTCTCTTATTTCTGTGGTTTACATAAGGAGGAGAATGTCGGCTTTGGAATTCAGGCTCGAAAAGGAGCAAATATTAGAGACCTATTCTGCACAACTCCAAAAGCCCTTAAACTCCACGAAAGTCATTTTTGGAAATAATAAAAAATATTGAGCGAAAGAAGTTCACCAGAGGGGGACCCACCTGGCTACGAGGGTGGGGGCGCGCCCCCTGCCTCGTGGGCCCCCTGTTGGCTCTCCGATGGCCATCTTCTGCTATATGAGGTCTTTCGTCGAGGAAAAAACCATAAGCAACCTTTCGGGACGAAACTCTGCCGCCACGAGGCGGAACCTTGGCGGAACCAATCTAGGGCTCCGACAGAGCTGTTCTGCCGGGGACACTTCCCTCCGGGAGGGGGAAATCATCGCCATCGTCATCACAAACGCTTCTCTCATCGGGAGAGGGCAATCATCAACGTCTTCACCAGCACCATCTCATCTCAAAACCCTAGTTCATCTCTTGTATCCAATTCTTGTCTCCAAGTCCTGGATTGGTACTAGTAGGTTGCTAGTAGTGTTGATTACTCCTTGTAGTTGATGCTAGTTGGTTTATTTGGTGGAAGATCATATGTTCAGATCCTTTATGCATATTAATACCCCTATGATTATGAACATGAATATGCTTTGTGAGTAGTTACGTTTGTTCCTGAGGACATGGGAGAAGTCTTGCTATTAGTAGTCATGTGAATTTGGTATTCGCTTCGATATTTTGATGAGATGTATGTTGTCTAGCCTCTAGTGGTGTTATGTGAACGTCGACTACATAACACTTCACCATTATTTGGGCCTAGAGGAAGGCATTGGAAAGTAATAATATGGTTATGGGTTGCTAGAGTGACAGACGCTTAAACCCTAGTTTATGCGTTGTTTCGTAAGGGGCTGATTTGGATCCATATGTTTCATGCTATGGTTAGGTTTACCTTAATAATTTTGTTGTAGTTGCAGATGCTTGTAATAGAGGTTAATCATAAGCGGGATGCTTGTTCAAGTAAGAACAGCACCCAAGCACCGGTCCACCCACATATCAAATTATCAAAGTACCGAACGTGAATCATATGAACGTGATGAAAACTAGCTTGACGATATTTCCGTGTGTCCTCGGGAGCGCTTTTCTCTATATAAGAGTTTGTCCAGGCTTGTCCTTTGCTACAAAAAGGATTGGGACACCTTGCTGCACTTTATTTACTTTTGTTACTTGTTGCTCATTACAAATTATCTTATCAAAAAAGTATTTGTTACCACTTATTTCAGTACTTGCAGAGAATACCTTGCTGAAAACCGCTTATAAGTTCCTTCTGCTCGTCGTTGGGTTCGACACTCTTACTTATCGAAAGAACTACGATAGATCCCCTATACTTGTGGGTCATCAAGACTCTTTTCTGGCGCCGTTGCCGGGGAGTGAAGCGCCTTTGGTAGGTGGAATTTGGTAAGGAAATATTTATATAGCGTGCTGAAATTTCATCGTCACTTGTTACTATGGAAAGTAAACCTCACGAGGGGCTTGTTCGGGTATCTTCACCCGACCAAGAGAGCAAAGAATTGCTCCTCAACCTCTTGAACCTACTGAAAATGAAATTATTCCCTTTGAAGTTCCTTCGGGTATGTTAGAAAAACTGCTTGATAATCCTTTTACAGGAGATGGAACAAAGCATCTTGATGAACATCTACTCTATGTGGATGAAGTTTGTGGATTATTTAAGCTTGCAGGTATACCTGATGATGTTGTTAAGAAGAAGGTCTTCCCTTTATCTTTGAAGGGAGATGCATCGACATGCCATAGGCTATGTGATGATACGGGATCATGGAACTATAAACGAATGAAGTTGGAATTTCATCAGAAGTATTATCCTATGCATCTTGTTCATCGTGATCGCAATTATATATATAATTTTTGGCCTTGCGAAGGAGAAAGCATCGCTCAAGCTTGGGGGAGGCTTAAATCAATGTTATATTCATTCCCCACTCATGAGCTCTCAAGAGAAATAATTCTTCAAAAAATTTATGCTCGGCTTTCTGAAAACAATCGCATCATGCTCGATACTTCTTGTGCTGGCTCTTTTATGATGAAGACTATTGAATTCAAATGGAATTTATTGGATAGAATTAAATGCAACTCTGAAGATTGGGATCTCGATGAAACTAAGGAATCAGTTATGACACCTAAGTTTGATTGTGTTAAATCTTTTATGGATACCGATGTTTTCCAAAAATTTAGCACTAAATATGGACTTCACTCTGAGATAGTAGCTTCTTTCTGTGAATCTTTTGCTACTTATGTTGATCTCCCCAAGGAGAAGTGGTTTAAATATCATCCTCCCATAGAAGTAAAAGTAGTTGCACCTATTAAAGTTGAAGAAAATACTGTCACTTATAATGATCCTATTGTTCCTACTTCTTATGTTGAGAAACCACCTTTCCATGTTAGAATAAAGGATCATGCAAAAGCTTCAACTGTGGTTCGTAAAAGCAATATTAGAACTTATACACCTCCTGAGCAAGTTAAAGTTGAATCTAATATTACTACTATTAAAGATCTCTTGGCTGATAATATTGATGGGCATGTTATTCAATTCTGCGGTGAAACTGCTAGAATTGCTAAACCTTGTGCTAAAGATAAACATAGACCTGTGGTAGGCGTGCCTGTTATTTCTGTTAAAATAGGAGATCATTGTTATCATGGCTTGTGTGATATGGTGCTAGTGTTAGTGCGATACCTTATGACTTATAGAAAGAAATTATGCATGATATTGCACCTGCTAAGATAGAAGATATTGATGTCACAATTAGGCTTGCCAATAGAGATACTATTTCACGAGTGGGAATTGTTGGAGATGTTGAAGTCTTGTGTGGGAAAACTAAATATCCTGCTGATTTTCTTGTTCTTGGTTCCCCACAAGATAGCTTTTGTCCCATTATATTTGGTAGACCCTTCTTGAACACCGTTAATGCTAAGATAGACTGCGAAAAGAATGTTGTTACTATTGGTTTGGGTGATATGTCTCATGAGTTCAATTTCTCCATATTTAGTAGACAACACCGTGAAGAAGAATTGCCTAGGAAGGATGAAATTATTGGTCTTGCTTCTATTGCCGTACCTCCTAGCGATCCTTTAGAACAATATTTGCTAGACCATGAAAATGATATGTTTATGAATGAAAGAAGGGAAATAGATGAGGTATTCTTTAAACAGGAACCTATCCTGACACACAATTTGCCTGTTGAAATCTTAGGGGATCCTCCTCCACCCAAGGGTGATCCCGTGTTTGAGCTTAATCCGTTGCCTGATAATCTTAAATATGCTTATCTCGATGAAAAGAAGATATATCCTGTTATTATTAGTGCTAACCTTTCAGAGCATGAAGAAGAGAGATTATTGAAAACTCTGAAGAAGCACCGTGCTACTATTGGATATACTCTTGATGATCTTAAGGGCATTAGTCCCACTCTATGCCAACATAAAATAAATTTAGAAGAAGATGCCAAACCAGTCCGTGATCATCAACGAAGGCTTAATCCTAAGATGAAAGAAGAGGTAAGAAAAGAAATACTAAAGCTTCTGGAGGCAGGTATAATTTATCCCGTTGCTGATAGTTAGTGGGTAAGTCCTTTCCATTGTGTCCCTAAGAAGGGAGGTGTTACTGTTGTTCCTAATGATAAAGATGAATTGATCCCGCAAAGAATTATTACAGGTTATAGGATGGTAATTGATTTCTGTAAATTAAATAAGGCCACTAAAAAGGATCATTATCCCTTACCTTTTATCGATCCAATGCTAGAAATATTATGCAAACATACACATTATTGCTTTATAGATGGTTATTCTGGTTTCTCTCAAATACCTGTGTCAGCTAAAGATCAATCAAAGACCACTTTTACTTGCCCTTTTGGTACTTTTGCTTATAGACGTATGCCTTTTGGTTTATGTAATGCACCTGCTACCTTTCAAAGATGCATGATGGCTATATTCTCTGACTTTTGTGAAAAGATTTGTGAGGTTTTCATGGACGATTTTTCTGTATATGGATCTTCTTTTGATGATTGCTTGAGCAACCTTGATCGAGTTTTGCCTAGATGTGAAGAAACTAATCTTGTCTTGAATTGGGAAAAGTGTCACTTTATGGTTAATGAAGGTATTGTCTTGGGGCATAAAGTTTCTGAAAGAGGTATTGAAGTTGATAAAGCCAAGGTTGATGTTATTCAAAAGATGCCATGTCCCAAGGACATCAAAGGTATAAGAAGTTTCCTTGGTCACGCTGGATTTTATAGGAGGTTCATTAAGGACTTCTCTAAAATTTCTCGGCCTCTGACTAATTTATTATAAAAATATATACCATTTGTCTTTGATGATGATTGTGTAGAAGCATTTGAAATACTTAAGAAAGCATTGATCTCTGCACCCATTGTTCAGCCACCTGATTGGAATTTACCCTTTGAAATTATGTGTGATGCCAGTTGAGGGAGTCCTGGACTAGGGGGTGTCCGGATAGCCGAACTATCATCTTTGGCCAGACTCCTGGACTATGAAGATACAAGATTGAAGACTTCGTCCCTTGTCCGGATAGGAATTTCCTTGGCGTGGAAGGCAAGCTTGGCGATACGGATATGTAGATTTCCTACCATTGTAACCGACTCTGTGTAACCCTAACCCCATTCGGTGTCTATATAAACCGAAGGGTTTTAGTCTGAGACGAACAACAATCATACCATAGGCTAGCTTCTAGGGTTTAGCCTCTCGATCTCGTGGTAGATCTACTCTTGTACTGCCCATATTATCAATATTAATCAAGCAGGAGTAGGGTATTACCTCCATCGAGAGGGCCCGAACCTGGGTAAAAACATCGTGACCCTTGTCTCCTGTTACCATCCGCCTAGACGCACAGTTCGGGACCCCCTACCCGAGATCCGCCGGTTTTGACACCGACACTAGTGATTATGCTGTAGGTGCTGTTCTAGGGCAAAGAGTTGATAAGAAATTAAATGTTATCCATTATGCTAGTAAGACTCTAGACAATGCTCAAAGAAATTATGCTACTACTGAAAAAGAACTGTTAGCAGTTGTATTTGCTTGTGATAAGTTCAGACCTTATATCTTTGATTCTAAAGTAACTATTCACACTGATCATGCTGCTATTAAATACCTTATAGAAAAGAAAGATGCTAAGCCTAGACTTATTAGATGGATTCTCTTACTACAAGAATTTGATTTGCATATTGTTGATAGAAAGGGAGCTGAGAACCCCGTTGCAGACAACTTGTCTAGGTTAGAAAATGTTCTTGATGACCCACTACCTATTGATGATAGCTTTCCTCATGAGCAACTAAATGTCATAAATACTTCTCGTAGTACTCCATGGTATGCTGATTATGCTAATTACATTGTTGCTAAATTCGTACCACCTAGTTTCACATACCAGCAAAAGAAAAAGTTCTTCTATGATTTGAGACATTACTTTTGGGATGACCCACATCTTTATAAAGGAGTAGATGGTGTTATTAAACGTTGTGTACCTAAGCGTGAACAGGAACAGATCCTACGCAAGTGTCACTCCGAAGCTTATGGAGGACACCACGCTGGAGATAGAACTGCACATAAGGTATTGCAATCCGGTTTTTATTGGCCTACTCTCTTCAAGGATGCCCGTAAGTTTGTCTTGTCATGTGATGAATGCCAAAGAATTGGTAATATTAGTAGACATCAAGAAATGCCAATGAATTATTCACTTGTTATTGAACCATTTGATGTTTGGGGCTTTGATTATATGGGACCTTTTCCTGCCTCTAATGGTTATACACATATTTTAGTTCTTTGTTGATTACGTTACTAAGTGGGTAGAAGCTATTCCAACTAGTAGTGCTGATCATAACACTTCTATTAAGATGCTTAAAGAAGTTATTTTTCCGAGGTTAGGAGTCCCTAGATACTTAATGACTGATGGTGGTTCACATTTTATTCATGGTGCTTTCCGTAAAATGCTTGCTAAGTATGACATTAATCATAGAATTGCATCTCCTTATCACCCACAGTCTAGTGGTCAAGTAGAATTGAGCAATAGAGAGCTCAAATTAATTTTGCAAAAGACTGTCAATAGGTCTAGAAAGAATTGGTCCAAGAAACTTGATGAGGCATTATGGGCCTATAGAACTGCATATAAGAATCCTATGGGTATGTCTCCGTATAAAATGGTTTACGAAAAAGCATGTCACTTACCTCTCAAACTAGAACATAAGGCATATTGGGCTATTAAAGAGCTCAACTATGATTTCAAACTTGCCGGTGAGAAGAGGTTATTTGATATTAGCTCACTTGATGAAGGGATAACCCAAGCTTATGAAAATGCCAAGTTGTTTAAAGAAAAAGTTAAAAGATGGCATGACAAAAGGATACAAAAGCGTGAGTTTAACGTAGGTGATTATGTATTGCTATAAAACTCTCGTTTAAGATTTTTTGCAGGAAAACTTCTCTCTAAATGGGAAGGTCCCTACGTTATCGAGGAGGTCTATCGTTAGGTGCCATAAAATCAACAACTTCAAGGCACAAATCCAAGGTGGTGAACGGTCAAAGAATCAAACACTATATCTCAGGTAATCCTATAAATGTTGAAACCAATGTTATTGAAACTGTAACCCCGGAGGAATACATAAGGGACACTTTCCGGAACGTTTCAGACTCCGAAAGGGAGTAGGTATGTGGTACGGTAAGTAAACCGACTCCAAAACAATTTTTAAGGCAATATTTTCCGTTTTGGTATATTTAGCAATATAGAAAAATAAGTAGCAGTCTGGGAAGGACACGAGGGCTCCACGAGGGTGGAGGGCGCGCCCTACCCCCCTGGGCGCGCCCCCCTACCTCGTGGGCACCTCGTGTGCCTTCCGGACTCCGTTTTCTTGCACGATACGTATTTTGGTTGGTAAAAATCATTATATAATCTCCCGAAGGTTTTGACTCCTGTATCATGCAATTATCCTCTGTTCTTGTTTAGAGCTGTTTTTCTAACAGATCTAGATTATCATGACGTCCCCAAGTGCCTCCAAGGACAAGTTCTTCGAGAAGGTCATCAATCCTTACCTCGCGGAGGTGCTGCGACATCCTCAAACTATTGAGTTGCGTGATGGGTTGCTGCACATCCGCGATGAAGAGGGACCGAAGGGGACGGGAAGCATGGAGATGAGGCTCGAAGCAATGGAGCAACAAGTTTTCAAGTGCCAGGGGATGGTGGAACGTGGACTCAACTCCAACCACATGATGATCGCGGAGTTCACCAACAAACACAAGCTAGATGCCGAAAACATCGAGGAGGCCATCTTCAAGCTTCACGAGAAGATCGAGCACCTTCAAGCCCAAATCTATGACCTACAAAACCAAAACTACGAGTATGAATATAGATTCAAAAGGATGAGTTTGTGTCGGGGAGGCTGATCGGACCCACGAACACCTATGGGGCCGGCGGACCGGGCCCCTTGTGGTTCGGAGGGGGGCGGAGATTGCATGAAGAGCGGATCGAGGCGAAGCACACGAGCAGTTTACCCAGCTTCGGAGCTCTCCGGAGAGATAAAACTCCTACTGCTGCTTGTCTGGTTTGTATTGAGTTCTTGCTAGGGAGCGATGAGAGCTACAAAACCTAGCGTGAGTGTCTCTGGTCTCGAATGAGTCGAACTGGCCGAACCACCCTCTACGTTGCGCATGGGCCTCCTTTTATATGCACAAAGGGGCTCCGACAGGTGGCAACGTAGATGAGGGTACAAATGTAAAAACAGTAGTTGGTACACCTACTTGTACAGTGTACAGTGCAATATACCTAACTCTGACGGCAAGGGACAAAAGCATTAATTGCCCGTCTGTGTCGCCTAAACAGTGCAACAGAGACCGTCAAAGCGCCACCGCTCGCCACGATGGCAAGCTTGTCAGCGCCGCTTATCGCTGCTCTCCGCTGGCTGCACAGCCTCTTGACACGCGCGCATGGAATGGTCCCATGGTGACACGTTGATGGATGAGCTGGAGCGGAGATGAAAGAGAGGTGGCTTGCCGCGGCAAGTGCCTTGCCGCGGCTGAATCCTTGTCGCGTCCGGAGGCTTGTCGCACTCCGAGCCTTCCCGGCAAGCTCCTCTTGCCGGGGTCTTGTCTTCTGCGTGCCTTGTGTGGCCTTCCGGCAAGGTCCTCTTGCCGGGCCTTGTCTTCTTAGTCAAATACTTTGTTCTTGAATGGCTCCAAAGGAACCACGGAGGATCTTGGCAATGACTGTGCAAGCCCCGCCGCTGGTGTCAGAATCGCCTGTCTGCACGAAGTTCGGGATACTAGGGTACCCTACTCTAGTACACCGACAGAGCCTCGGCGTGGGTCAGACACGGTGCCGACGCTGTCGGGCCAGGCCCAAAACAAGCATCGGTCACACGCGGCCTCGATCACGCCGTAACTTCGCCCGGACCCACCACGCCCCCCACTAACGGCACGCACCGAACGTGGGCGTGGCGAGAGATCGTGGGCGTGGTCGTGGGGGTTTCTTTATTAGGAAAGCGAACGCCCGCCTCCCCTCCTTATAAACAGGGGAAACAGGGGCAGGTCGTCCACCTCGCCATTGCTGTTTTGTCAAGAAAACCACCGCCGCTCCCCCCTTCTTCTCCAGTGCGAAGAGAGCAGCGCCCCGCCCCCTTTCGCCACAAGCACACCAACGCCATCGACCTCCTCCGCCGCCTCCGCCATGGCTCCGAAAGCCGACAAGGGGAAGGGCATCAAGTCGGCCGAGGCGCAGCGGCTCGCGGCGCTGCGCAAGGAGCGGGCCATCTTCTCCCCTCAGCTCGACGCAAAGGAGCTGAGGGAGCTCTTCTACCTCTTCCGGTCGACGGAGACACGTGCGCATCCGCGCACGAAGGTACTCCCCGCCTCCGCTTCGGATTTAGCCCCAACTGGGTATCCTTTCTTTGCCCTTTTCTTCTATTGCGGGCTCTGCCCGCCCTTTTCTGAATTCTTTTGCGATATTATGAACACATACGGGTTCCGCCTCCTTGATTTCACCCCCAACGCCATTCTGACCATGGCAGTTTTCGCACACCTTTGCGAAAACTTTGTCGGAATCCATCCCAGCGTTGCCCTCTTCCGCCACTTCTTCATGCCCCGCGTTGAGAGAGGGGAGCCGCTTGCCGGAGGGATAGCTTGGGTCTCCAGGGTCGGCAAGAAAGAAGCGTATCTGGAAGGAGAGTTCCGTAGCAAGTGGGAGGAGTGGAGAGCCAACTGGTGTTGGATCGTAGAGGAGAACCCGCAGCCCTTTTCATCGCTGCGGCGCCAAACCCCAATAGTGCCGCAACGATTGGAGTAGCCGGGCGCCGGAGGATGCTAGGTTGAAGATAGCTGTGACCCGGATTTTGCGCCTCGGGCTTGCGGACTAACCAGTGAGCGCTTGGCGCAGATTTCCTTCGCCGCCGCATCGCTCCCTTGCAGGAGAGGAGGAGACCTGCTTGGGAGTTTCAAAATGCGGCAGACATCATGAGGCTGCGCCCGGGTCTCAATTGGAATTTCACCGTCTTGGAGCTGGATGCGATGCTGCTGGAGTTGTTCAAGAACGACCCCGATCACCCCGAGTGGTTTAGGTTGCCGAGGGGGGTCGTCCCATTGTGCAACAACTCTGCACTCGACCGCATCCGCGCCATGATGCCGCGCAGCGATTCCCATGGGATCGCTCCAACTGGCAGGAGCCTTCCGACGAGATCGCAGCAGCTTGTTCGACAGCCGGAAGAAGTGCCGATCCGCCCGACGAGCAGAAGAGGCTCACCCGCGACACCACCGACGAAGAGATGGCGCGCATCGCCACAAGGTTGGAGGAGGCGGCAGCAGCTGCCGCCGCTGGCGTCTTCGGGTACACCGTGGAGGAGGCGGACGCAGCCGAGGCGGCAAGCCTTGCCGAGTGAAGGGAGTTCGCCGGCGAGGAAGAGCTTGCCGCACCCGAGGCTGAGTCGAGCAGACCAGCCGAGGGCGCTTCTTCTCCACCACCCAACGACTTGCCGCCAACAGAGCCCCCGGCTCCGCCGAAGAGGCGTCTCCGCAAGGCCGGAGACGAGACAGGGCGGCAGACGGGCTCAGCCGCAGGCCACATGACGTTGCTCTACCGCTGCAAGCGATGTTGCCGCTGGAGCACCCCACATCGCGACAATCGGGCGGGATCCTCTCGAGCCACCGCCGACGCCCGCCAAGCGGCCAAGAGAGCCCACCTCCGCCTCGTCGCACCGGGAGGCGAGCCGGAGTTTGACTTCTCCGCACTCAGCTCAGAGGAGGAGGAAGAAGAGTAAGCTTCACTATTGTGCTTGTATTTCTTCAATTTTGTTGCTTTATCTTGAATCTGACTTGCTTCGTTCCGAACTTTTTCCTTTTCAGGATGCTAGCCCAGAGAGCGTCAAAGAGGGCCAAGACCCCGGTGGTCGTCGTTGAGGATGATCCACCCGTGGCAACAGGAGACGCTGCCTGAGGCCCCTTGCCGGACCCGCAACCCTTCTCAGAGCAGCCTCAAAGACAACCCCCAGAGTAAGTATGCAGTTTTCTCTCATCTTGTTAGGTGTGCGTGGGTGCTCCTTCTTGTTGATATCGACCCGTTGGTTTGTGTAGGAGCAGAGCAGCCTCATCGAGGGGCCCGAAAGCCGCCCCCGAAATTCTGTCTGCTTCGACTACGCCGCCAAGGGAGGATTCTCCGGCAAGGGAGCGTCCTCCGGCAAGGGAGGCTACTCCGGCAAGGGAGGCTACCCCGGCAAGGGACAGCACCAGTGATCCTCCAGTGGTCGAGACCACGGCTGCAGATCCCATTGCAGGTAATCCCTTTGCGCGAAAATTTCCCTTGGGCTTGTTTTCTTCTGTTCTTCTTTGAATATTTGCTTAACTTTCTTTCTTTGTCCGCCACAGAGCCGATGGAGGTCGAGGTCGTCGGCGAGGAGGAAGCGCGCGGCAACACTGACGAAGCCGCCGTCATGGAGGAAGAGGCCGTCGCTGACGAGCCTGTCGGCGAGGAGGCAACCGAGGCTGCCGACGCAGAAGCCGGGCGAGGGTGGGCGACGTGACCGACGGCCCCGAGGTCGAGGGAGCGCCAGCGCTACACCGACCGCCGACTCCCCGCCATCGCTGCAGCTGGCTCCAAGGAGCCCCACCCGCGCTTACTTGAAGTCCGCGACGGGCGTTTTCATCAAACTCCCTCGAGTCGAGCGCCGGTCGAAGGAGAGACCTTCGATGGCGAAGCTACTCGCCTCATTGGCCGACGCTGGTGGACGCCAAGCAGCAGCAGCGGCGAAGTCTGAGGAGGAGCTGCTGAAGAGGTTGTTGTCGCTCTACCGCGCCCGGCAAACCAAGTTGGAGTCCCGGGAAGTACTTGTCGCGAGGGCGGGAGCAGACATGGAGAAGCGCGCAGAAGAGCTCCGGAGCGCCAACCAAGAAACTCTCCAGAACATAGCAGAAGCGCGGGAGCAACTTGCAGAAGAGCGCACGGCCTTCATCCTCGAGAAGGCCGCAGCTGAGGAGGAGCAGCGGCTGGCCGCCGAGAAGCTCTCCGCGCAGAAGAGCGAGCTGGCGCAGCGGAAGGTCAACCTGGACAGCCATGAGGAAGATCTTGTCGCGCGCGAGGAGTCACTTGGCGGGGCGCTTAAGGAAGCGAAGGATGCTGCCGCTGCCGCCGAGGCCGCCAAGGAAGAGTTGAAGGCGAAGGTGGCGCAGCTGGAGGCCAGTCTCCAGAAGAGCGGCGAAGAGCTTGCCGCGCTCAAGCACGAGCGCGAGAAGGACGCTTACACCCTTGGCGAGCTGCAGGGCCGTCTCGCCGATAGAGGCAAGGAGCTCGACGCCGCCAAGGATTCCAAGGCGGATCTTGAGCTGAAGCTGACCACTCTGACGCAGACACTGGATGGCGCCAGAGAGCGGGAGGTGGGCCTGTTGGAGATGATCAAGGCCAAGGAGGAGCTGCTGGCGAATGCTGTTGATACCCAGAGCGCCTTGAGGGAGAGTGTGGAGCACTGGACCAAGGTATTGTGGATCTTGCTGCCGACATCCACAACGAAATGATGGAGCTGGGGATGGTGGATCTTGCATACTCCTCCGACGAGCATCTCCAACCCAGCGCCAAGCTCAGCTTATTCTTCAAGGGCGTGGTGACGGGCCTCCAGCGACTCCGGGAAGAGGTCCCAAAGCAGCTGGCCGAGGAATCACGCCAGATCTATGCAGGAGCCCTCGAGAAGGTGTTGATAAAGGTGGCCTTCCGCAACCTAGGCCTCAACCTCAACGGCGTCCTCAGATCCTTGCCGCCAGATGCCTACGTGGAGGCGCTCAAAGCCCTTGTCGCACCCATTGTGGACAAGGTGAACAAGATCAAGCGGATTGATGGCGACCGCGTGGACTAGGCCGCCAATTTTATCTTTCCCTTGTCGCTGTTGATCATGTTTAGAACACTTTGTTAGATCAGCGAGAAGTTATTTTGTAATATACTTTATCTTAGGCGATCAATGCAATGTTATTTCCTCTACTTGACTCCTTCCTTTATGCGTTTACGCCCCTACGCATTTAGGGAACTTGTCGGTGCAGCACCTTTGTCATGGCGCAAAACTTGTCGGGAGCGTCGCTTCAACGAAACAAACCACGGGCTTGTCGAGCAGACCGCCTCAGCTCTGTTGGCGTCGATCTTGGGGACCTTCGTGGCGGCGGCTTCGGGGAGCTCTGCCGGAAGTAGTCACCAGAGATCAACTTCCTCTTCTTGTTCTGTCCAGTTGATGGTGTTACGGTTGGTTGAGTCAGCTTGAGCACGAAAATCCCTGGTTCCACAGGCAACTTAAGTGCAGCAAGACTTTGACAAAGCCATCAGCAATATCATTTTGAGCTCTTGGAACATGTTCCATTTGTAGGCCGTCAAAGTGTTCTTCTAGCTTCCTCACTTCATCAACGTAGGCTTCCATCAATGGACTCTGATAATCTTTGTTCACTTGGCGGACTACAAGCTGTGAGTCACCCCTGACAATAAGCTTCTTGATCCCAAGGTCCACTGCGATCCTGAGACCGGCAAGCAAACCTTCATACTGCGGTAGATTGTTTGTTGCTTGCTCCTTGGGAAAGTGCATCCGGATCACAGACTTGAGGTGCTCCCGGTGGGTGCGACAAGCAAAGACGCCAAAGACCGGGCGCTTTGCAGCGAGAAAGCACCATCAAAGTACATCAGCCACTCTTTGCTTGCTTCCTTGACGGGATGCTCGCTCTCTGGAATTTCTTAAATGCGTGTTGGCGTCCCATTCTGCTATGAATTCTGCCAATGCTCGCTTTGGATAGTTGAAGTGCTTTCAAACTTGAGGCCAAAGCTTGACAGTTCCAAAGTGCCCACTCGACAATCCCGCCTGCCGCTTCGGATTCTGCAGTATCCTCTTCAGCCGGAAAGCGAGTGACAACTGTGGATCTCATGTGCTAGGAAGAAATGGCGCAGCTTTCTCGAGGCCATGAGGAGGCCGAAAAGCAATTTCAGAACACCAGAGTACCTTTTGACCTAGCCTCGCAGGAGGGAACCGACAAAGTAAATGGGCGCCGCACCATCCTTTTACGCATCTGCTCTTGCGTCACAAGCAGATCCGTCCTTGTCGGGACCAGAGCTCACGGCGAAGCCCCCGGTTGTCGCTGGATGTGTCCGCCGTGGTTGCTAGCTCGTCATCCGCCTCCCTCTCCGCTACTAACGCAGCACTAACCACTTGATTGGTTGCTGCTATGTATAGCAAAGAACTTCTCTTGTGGCTTAGGTGCGACAAGTGTTGGAGTGGAGGACAGTACCACTTCAAGTCTGCAGCTGCCTCCGCTTCGAGTCCATTTCATTGGACCTGCCTTCTTCAAAATTTTGAAAAATGGCAGGCGCATTCAGCAGACCTAGAGATAAACTCCGCTGAGAGCAGCTACGCAACCGCAAGTCTTCGTGACATTCTTGACGCGCTTTGGTGCTTCAATCTGCTCAATGGCCTTGATCTTGTCGGGATTGGCTTCAATCCCCATTGAGACACGAAGAACCCGAGAAGCTTGCGGAAGGGACTCCAAACACGCACTTCTCGGGGTTGAGCTTGAGGTTGATCTTGCGCAGATTTGCAAAGGTCTCGTCCAAATCTTGAACCAGAGTTGCTTTGTCCTTGCTCTTGACCACTATGTCATCCATGTAGGCTTCTACATTTCTGTGCATTTGCGGCTCAAAAGCGTCATGAACTACCCTTGCAAACGTTGAACCAGCATTCTTCAAACCGAAAGGCATCCGTATGAAACAGTATGTGCCACATGGAGTAATGAATGCGGTTTTCTCCTCATCCTCTTCTGCCATGAAGATCTGATGATATCTGAATATGCATCAAGAAATGAAAGCAAATCACATCCAGCCGTGGAGTCAACAATCTGTCGATGCGCGGCAAGGGAAATGGATCTTTGGGACAAGCTTTATTAACATCCGTGAAGTCAATACAAAGTCTCCATTTCCCATTTGCCTTTGGCGCACAACCAGGATTGGCCAACCACGTAGGATGGAGCACTCCTCGACAAGGCCCGCTGCTTCCAATTTCTTGATCTCTTCGCTATGAACTCTTGGCGCTCCATGCGCTTCGACTTTTTGCTTGACGGGTCACAAGATGAGGACAAACGGCCAGCGGTGCTCAATTGCTTTCACAGGGAACACCGAGGATGTCGACGGTTGCCATGCAAACACGCCGACATTCGCCCGCAGAAAGCAACGAGCGCCGCTTTCCTATTTAGGGTCGAGAGGCACTGATGGTGAAGGTACCACCAGTGCCGTCCTCCTTGGCGGACACCTTCTTGGTCTTTGGCGGAGCTGCCATCTTCTTCTTGCACTTGCCGGTGGAGCTCGATGGTGCGTCCTCGACGGTAGCGCAGCACTCCGAAGAGGTGCGCTTGCCGGAGTGGGCATCGAGCTCTTGCGGACTTGGACTTGGTCATCTTCCCCGGAGCTTCGGTGCAAGTGTTTTGCTTTCGTCATGCTGTTGCATCCCGGTAGATCTTGTCGGCACAGATAAGAGCATCTTTCTTGTCGCCATGGACAGAGATGACGCTTATCGGCCCGGCATCTTGAGTAAGTTGTAGGCGTAGTGAGAGGCTGCCATGAACTTGGCGAGTCTTTGGACGGCCAAGTATCCCATTGTAAGGCAATGGGAAATCAGCAACGTCGAATGTGACCCTCTCGGTCCTAAAGTTCAGCTCGCTGCCAAATGTTACCGCAACGTGATCTTCCCTTCGGCTTGCTCCTTCCCGGATTGATTCCTTGAAAGTGCCAGTCTCTTCGAGCTTCTTTGTCAGGATTTGAAGCTTCGGAGCACCGCGAGGAGATCAGATTCAAGCCGCCCCGCCATCAACTAGCATCTTGGTGACCTTGAGGTTGCGGATAGTTGGTGAGACCAACATCGGCAAGCACCCGACCGCAGTTATGCGATCAGGGTGGTCCTCAATATCAAAGATGATAGGCGTGCTGGACCACTTCAGAGGCTTGTGTGACTCTACGGATGGTTCCGCTGCATTGACCTCCCGCATCCATTGCTTGAGTTGGCGGTGGGAAGCATGCAGGGAAGCACCTCCATCAACGCAAAGAACCTCCGTGGCTTTCTGAAACTCCTGCTCATCGGCCTCGTCGTCTTCCATATCTTCGTCGTCGTCGCGGCCGCGGGGAGGCCTGTCTCCTTGCCGCTGCTTAGCCTTGCCGCGGCGTCCTCCCCAGCCGGGTCTCTTCTTGCTGGCTCCTCCAGCACCTTCCTGGGCCTTCTCCTTGTCACGCCGCTCGTACTCAGCCTTCTGCTGTTCAACAAGCTGCTCGACTTTCTTGCAGCTCTGGAGGTCGTGGCCCTTGGTGCGGTGGATCTTGCAGTACTGCTTGCCGGAGCCGTCCTGCTTGTCGGCGGCCGCCACAGTCGGTGGTTGGCGTCGGCAACCTCCTTGCCGAAGCCACCAGCCTTGGCGTTCTTGTCGCCACCTCCATTGCCGGACTGCTCAACAGCTAGCACTTCTCTGCCTTTCTTCTTCCTGTTGCCTCGCCGCCGGCTCTTCTTTGCCGGAGCGGTATCCTCACTGTCAGATCCTGCTCCTGCATTTTCTCCTGGGAGTCTCCTCCCCTCCTCAGCACGTGCGCACTTGTCGGCCAAGGCATACAGTTCGCTGACGTCCTTGACTTTGCACATCGCCATCTCCTCCCTCATCCTGCGGTTCCGCACGTTCTGATGAAACGCGCTGATCACCGCGGCAGGGTGGACATCTGGGATGTTGTAGTGCACACGGCTGAATCTCTGAATGAACTTGCGATGGACTCTCCTTCCTTCTGGGCGAGCAGATGAAGGTCACTCTTGGCCATGAGGCTTGTGGCCGCCTGTGAAGGCGCCAACAAACTGATGGCATAAATCTGCCCAAGAGGATATGGAGCTGTCCGGCAAGTGCATGAGCCAAGATCTGACGTTGGGCTTGAGTACCAACGGGAAGTAGTTGGCGAGGATCTTGTCGTTCTGCCCTCGCAGCTTGCACCGCGATGGTGTAGATGCCGAGGAACTCGACGGAGTGCGCCCCGCCATCGTACTTCTCTCGCACGCCCGCTTGAAGTTTTTCAGCTGGGCCATCGACTTGCCGCAGCTCGCGAAAGTGAACGCAGGGCAACCTACGCGTCTGACGGCAAGTCGCCTGGTTCCTCCGGCGCGCATGTCAACAGAGGGCCTGGCTTGTCGGACTGACGTCGCGCTTCCTTCCGGCGCTCGATGCGAGTTCGAGCGTCCTCTTGTTGTCGTTCGTGAAGAACTTGGCGCTGATCGCGGCGAGCTCGTGGATCCGACGACGCAGTGGAGTCGCTGTCGAGGTGGATCCGGCGAGTCGGCGATCTTGGCCTTTGGGGTGGAGAATGCATAGTGGTTGCCCCTCCACAAGTCTCATCGCCACCGGCTCGTGCCTTGTCGTCTCGCCGCGGCAGTGATGTAGTTGGTTGCCGCGGAGCGTCGCCGTTGGCAAAGCCGATGAGGCTCTGGATGGTAGCCCTCCACTCGTCGACCTTGTCGGCCATTGGAGGGTAATCCGAAGCAGCCGAGCTCTCGCTAGAGCTTCTTCCGAGTAGTGGGTGGCAATGGTGAACGGTGCGAGGAGCGGGATATGCTCGGACTTCTAACTATGTTAGAAGGAGAAGCATCCCGTCCAGGCGACCGTATCTCGCTTGTGCCAGCACGTTGGTCTTGAGGGTCTCGATCCAACGAGCGTATGGCATTGTGAACGCCATGACATCGCTGGTCCCGCGTCTCGAGATGGGCGCGGGGATGTGCGGACGCCGAGGTTTGGGCGGCCTTGTCCTTGACTTGGCAGCGTCACGAACTCCTTCGCCGGCGCCCGTTCTTCCGCGCCGGCGTCTACTCCACCACCCGCTTGCTCCAAAGGATGGTGGGTACGACGCGGACGGCTCCGCTGCCGCCGAAGCCTTCTTCTTCGGTGGCATGTTGATGACGATGTTGAAGATGCCAAAGATGTTGCTCGTGCAAACGCCGGATCAGGTTCACACAGCCTCGACGCCCCCTACCTGGCGCGCCAAAGATGTCGGGGAGGCTGATCGGACCCACGAACACCTATGGGGCCGGCGGACCGGGCCCCTTGTGGTTCAGAGGGGGGCGGAGATCGCACGAAGAGCGGATCGAGGCGAAGCACACGAGCAGTTTACCCAGCTTCGGAGCTCTCCGGAGAGATAAACTCCTACTACTGCTTGTCTGGTTTGTATTGAGTTCTTGCTAGGGAGCGATGAGAGCTACAAAACCTAGCATGAGTGTCTCTGGTCTCGAATGAGTCGAACTGGCCGAACCCCCCTCTACGTTGCGCATGGGCCTCCTTTTATATGCACAAAGGGGCTCCGACAGGTGGCAACGTAGATGAGGGTACAAATGTAAAAACAGTAGTTGGTACACCTACTTGAACAGTGTAAATTGAATATACCTAACTCTGACGGCAAGGGACAAAAGCATTAATTGCCCGTCTGTGTCGCCTAAACAGTGCAACAGAGACCATCAGGTGCGCCACCGCTCGCCACGATGGCAAGCTTGTCAGCGCCGCTTATCACTGCTCTTCGCTGGCTGCACAGCCTCTTGACACGCGCGCATGGAATGGTCCCATGGCGACACGTTGATGGATGAGCTGGAGCGGAGATGAAGAGAGGTGGCTTGCCGCGGCAAGTGCCTTGCGGCGGCTGAATCCTTGTCGCGCCCGGGGGGCTTGTCGCGCCCCGAGCCTTCCCGGCAAGCTCCTCTTGCCGGGGTCTTGTCTTCTGCGTGCCTTGAGTGGCCTTCCCGGCAAGCTCCTCTTGCCGGGGCCTTGTCTTCTTAGTCAAATACTTTGTTCTTGAATGGCTCCAAAGGAACCACGGAGGATCTTGGCAAAGGATTTGAGGCAAGCCTCGCCATGGAAGTGTCAGAATCGCCTGCGGCACGAGTTCGGGATACTAGGGTACCCCTACTCTAGTACACCGACAGTTTGGCTGCAGATTTGAGGATCCCGGAGACTCGAACATCCTTCTACGATGGTGATCCTATGCCTTGGAAGATGGACGATAAGCCCGCATCATCAACAACACCTCCACCTTCTTATCCAGCAAAGGAGATATAATCACCTGGGTATGGGCACTCCCCTTGGCAACTACCAAGCTTGGGGAGGTGCCCCGGTATCGTATCACCATCACACTCCTATCTTTACCCTTTTTCTTAGTTCGATCCTTTTAGTAGAATCTTGATCTAGTATAATAAAGTTTATGGCATGATCTAGTTTTGATTTTGCTTTATGATCTCTCTATGTAATCGAGTTCGTGAGCTATATATAATAAAGATTAGTGTTGAGTCAAGGGCTTGATTATTTTTCTATGATCTTGAGCGAATAAAAGAAAGAGAAAAAGAATAAAAAGAAACAAAAAAGTTCATATTGATCTTATTGAGAGTAATGACTTCACATAGAAAGAGTATGATGATTAAAAGTTGTTGGGAGTTGGAAAACATAGCTTTGGTCATCGTTGCAATTAATAGGAAGTAATAAGGAAAGAGAGGTTTCACATATAAATATATTATCATTGACATCTTTTATGATTGGGAGCACTCATTAAAATATGACATGCTAAAGAGTTGATGTTGGACAAGGAAGGCAACGTAATGGGTTATGTTTTCTTATATCTAAGATAAAGTATGTTGTCATGGATCATCCAACATGTTGAACTTGCCTTTCCCCCTCATGCTAGCCAAATTCTCAGCACCAAGTAGAGATACTACTTGTGCTTCCAAAAACCCTTAAACCAGTTTTGCCATGAGGGTCCACCATACCTACCTATGGATTGAGTAAGATCCTTCAAGTAAGTTGTCATCGGTGCAAAGCAATAAAAAATGCTCTCAAAATATGTATGACTTATTAGTGTGGGAGAAAATAAGCTTTATACGATCTTGTGATGTGGAAGAAATAAAAGCGACAGACTGCATAATAAAGGTTCATATCACAAGGGGCAATATAAAGTGACGTTCTTTCGCATTAAGATTTTGTGCATCCAACCATAAAAGCGCATGGCAACCTCTGCTTCCCTCTGTGAAGGGACTATCTTTTACTATTATCTTCTACCTTATGCAAGAGTCATGGTGATCTTCACCTTTCCTTTTTCATTTTATCCTTTGGCAAGCACAGTATGTTGGAAAGATCCTGATAGATATATCTAATTTGATGTAGGGGAGCATGAGTTATTATTGTTGACATTACCCTTGAGGTAAAAGGTTGGGAGGCGAAACTATAAGCCCCTATCTTTCTCTGTGTCCGATTAAAACTCCGTAACTACAAGTATCGCTTGAGTGTTAGCAATTATGAAAGACTAAATGATAGTTGAGTATGTGGACTTGCTATTAAGCTTTGACATAGACTCTTTATGATGTTATGATAAATTGCAATTGCTTCAATGACTGGGATTATAGTTTGTTGGTTCTCAATAAAGTTTATGATTCGTACCTTTGCATTGTGAATAGATTATTACTTGAGCATAAGAAATCATATTACAGTATCTATATATGTTGCTGTTATGAGAATAATCATGATGCCTTCATGTCCGTATTTTATTTTTATCGACACCTCTACCTCTAAACATGGGGACATATTTATCGTTATCGGCTTTCGCTTGAGGACAAGCGAGGTCTAAGCTTGGGGGAGTTGATACGTCCATTTTGCATCATGCTTTTATATTGATATTTATTGCATTATGGGCTGTTATTACATGTTATGTCACAATACTTATGCCTATTCTCTCTTATTTTTACAAGGTTTACATAATGAGGGAGAATGCCGGCAGCTGGAATTCTGGGCTGGAAAAGGAGAAAATATTAGAGAACTATTCTACACAACTCGAAAAGTCCTGAAACTCCACAAAAGTCATTTTTGGAAATAATAAAAAATATTGAGCGGAAGAAGTTCATCAGAGGGGGACCCACCTGGCCACGAGGGTGGGGGGCGCCCCCTGCCTCGTGGGGCCCCTGTTGGCTCTCCGATGGCCATCTTCTTCTATATGAGGTCTTTCGTTGAGGAAAAAACTCCGCCGCCACGAGGCGGAACCTTGGCGGAATCAATCTAGGGTTCCGGCAGAGCTGTTCTACCGGGGACACTTCCCTCCGGGAGGGGGAGATCATCGCCATCGTCATCACCAACACTCCTCTCATCGGGAGAGGGAAATCTCCATCAACATCTTCACCAGCACCATCTCATCTCAAAACCCTAGTTCATCCCTTGTATCCAATTCTTGTCTCCAAGTCCGGGATTGGTACTAGTAGGTTGCTAGTAGTGTTGATTACTCCTTGTAGTTGATGCTAGTTGGTTTATTTGGTGGAATATCATATGTTCAGATTCTTTATGCATATTAATACCCTCCGATTATGAACATGAATATGCTTTGTGAGTAGTTACGTTTGTTCCCGAGGACATGGGAGAAGTCTTGCTATTAGTAGTCATGTGAATTTGGTATTCGCTCGATATTTTGATGAGATGTATGTTGTCTAGCCTCTAGTGGTGTTATGTGAACGTCGACTACATAACACTTCACCATTATTTGGGCCTAGAGGAAGGCATTGAGAAGTAATAAGTAGATGATGGGTTGCTAGAGTGATGAAGCTTAAACCCTAGTTTATGCGTTGCTTCGTAAGGGGCTGATTTGGATCCATATGTTTCATGCTATGGTTAGGTTTACCTTAATACTTTCGCTAGAAGTTATGGACTCTTGCAATAGAGGTTAATCATAAGTGGGATGCTTGTTCAAGTAAGAACACCACCCAAGCACCGGTCCACCCACATATCAAATTATCAAAGTACCGAACACGAATCATATGAATGTGATGAAAACTAGCTTGACGATATTCCCATGTGTCCTCGGGAGCGCTTTTCTCTATATAAGAGTTTGTCCAGGCTTGTCCTTTGCTACAAAAAGGATTGGGCCACCTTGCTGCACTTTATATACTTTTTTTAGTTGTTGCTCGTTACAAATTATCTTAGCACAAAACTATCTGTTACCACTTATTTCAGTACTTGCAGAGAATACCTTGCTGAAAACCGCTTATCATTTCCTTCTGCTCCTCGTTGGGTTCGACACTCTTACTTATTGAAAGGACTACGATAGATCCCCTATACTTGTGGGTCATCACTTGGCAATCCCTACTCACTCACATTGATATCTATTGATGGGCATCTCCATAGCCCATTGATACGCCTAGTTGATGTGAGGTTATCTTCTTGTTTTTGTCTTCTCCACAACCACCATTCTATTCCACATATAGTGCTATGTCCATGGCTCACGCTCATGTATTGCATGAAGATTGAAAAAGTTTGAGAACATCAAAAGTATGAAACAATTGCCTGGCTTGTCATGGGGGTTGTGCATGATTAAATACTTTGTGTGATGAAGATGGAGACATGATTGCTTTCCCTTACAAAATCAAACAGAGTCCAAATGGAATGAAACCTTCGGGAACGTGATTTTTGGAACAAACGTGATCCAGAGGACTTGGAGTGGATGTCAAGCAATCAACAAGGAAGCCACGAGGCAGGGGGCGCGCCCTCCACCCCCGTGGGCCCCTAGTAGCTCTCCTGACCGACCTCTTTCGCCTATATATACTCATATACCCTGGAAAGATCATATATAGAGCAAAAACCTTATTTCCACCACCGCAACCTTCTGTACCCATGAGATCCCATCTTGGGGCCTTTTCCGGCGCTCCGTTGGAGGGGGCATCGATCACGGAGGGCTTCTACATCAACACCATAGCCTCTCCGATGATGTGTGAGTAGTTTACCTCAGACCTTCGGGTCCATAGTTATTAGCTAGATGGCTTCTTCTCCCTCTTTGGATCTCAATGCAAAGTTATCCTCGTTTCTCTTGGAGATCTATTTGATGTAACTCTTTTTGAGGTGTGTTGTCGAGATCCGATGAATTGTGGGTTTATGATCAAGATTATCTATGAACAATATTTGAATCTCCTCTGAATTCTTTTATGTATGATTGGTTACCTTTGCAAGTCTCTTCGAATTATCAGTTTGGTTTGGCCTACTAGATTGATCTTTCTTGCAATGGGAGAAGTGCTTAGCTTTGGGTTCAATCATGCGGTGCTCGATCCCAGTGACAGAAGGGGAAACGACACGTATTGTATTGTTGCCATTGAGGATAAAAAGATGGGGTTTATATCATATTGCATGAGTTTATCCCTCTACATCATGTCATCTTGCTTAAAGCGTTACTCTGTTCTTATGAACTTAATACTCTAGATGCATGCTGGATAGCGGTCGATGTGTAGAGTAATAGTAGTAGATGTAGGCAGGAGTCGGTCTAGTTGTCACGGACGTGGTGCCTATATACATGATCATACCTAGATATTCTCATAACTATGCTCAATTCTATCAATTGCTCGACAGTAATTCGTTTACCCACCGTAATAGTTATGCTATCTTGAGAGAAGCCACTAGTGAAACTTATGGCCCCCGGGTCTATTCTCCATCATATTAATTTCCCGTCAACAAGTTATTTCTATCTTTGTTTACTTTGCAATCTTTACTTTTTATCTTTATCATAAAAATACCAAAAATATTTTCTTATCATCTCTATCAGATCTCACTTTTGCAAGTGGCCTGAAGGGATTGACAACCCCTTTATCTCGTTGGTTGCAAGGTTCTTATTTGTTTGTGTAGGTACGAGGGACTTGAGCATGGCCTCCTACTAGATTGATACCTTGGTTCTCAAAAACTGAGGGAAATACTTACGCTACTTTGCTGCATCACCCTTTCCTCTTCAAGGGAAAACCAATGGAGTGCTCAAGAGGTAGCATAAACATGGCATGAGTACTTCATAAATTATAGATACGTTGGAGACGTATCAGATACCCCACATATCGAGTCAAAACTCATACTTATTTTTCCGAAGTCCACTCCGTGGAATATCATTATCCTTTCCAGGGGTTAAGTGTCCTCACAGGGTACTACCACCCTTGAAATGCACAAATTCTTCCATAGACCATATTTCTCGTATCCTAGAAAATGGTCAAAATCGTCCTTCATAGAGTCACTACTCATAAAATCCAAATCAGTACCAACGATGCTAACTTTATTGATTCTCAAATTATTACAATCTCCTGCATTTCCATTACATGCCTCAACTCAACACCTCAATATAAAAGAATTGTTTCCACTACTACTACTATATTTCTTTTGTTGTAAACTCAACTATTTAGCACAAGCCTCCTTCTCTTTGGGACAATTTCTGGCAAAGTGCCCTGCTTCATTACAGCAGAAACATATTACTTCCGATGAGTCTCGAGGTTTCCTTAAGATTACATAGCCTCCTTGGGTCCTCGGCTTCCTTTTTGGGCAACCGTTGAAGTAGTGCCCTGAATCTTTGCACCTAAAACATGTGATATGACTCAGGTCCTTCTTTATAGAAATTGGGTTGTTCTTGGAATCCAATCTATTTCTCTTCCTATCAGGGCTTCTATTTCCTGTGGGTCATACTCTACTTCCACTGTTGGGAATGCTACTAGATCTCCCTTAAGACAATTCTGGGAAATGTGTCCTTCTTCTCCACATGAATAGCAAGATTTGGTGCCGGGTTTAATTGGGTCTTCTTCGGGTGTGTCCTCCACCTCTTCCTTCATCACAGGTTCTTCTAAAATTTCCATGAGGGCTCCTTTCATTGCTTCTTTCTTCTGCTGGATGGTTCTTTGACCATGGGGTAAATGTGACACTGGGCATGGTAGTGGGTAGTCCCTTCACACAAGAAACAAGCAATCTGCCTAGTGGGGCATTCTTCAGCCGGGTGTCTTTCTTCACAATGAGGGCATTCATCCTTGTGTTCTTTATGTTTGTCTCCTATTTCTCCACAGAGCTTGCATGCACAAGGTTTCTTGATATCATTTCCATAAGGCTTCAAGTTCCGGGACTCAAGACGAGACCTTTGCAGAGTCAACTTAAATTCTTTCCAAGTGGTTGCTCCTTACCGTCCATTGATAGTTTGGTACATCCTCCACCAAGTAGCAGCACCTCTTTCAAAGCACTGAAGAGCATGCTGGGCCATATCCTTTACGGCCGTAGTGTCATTCTTCATGTGATCCTCCATGTTCTGTATCCATCGGTCCGTCTCAAATTGATTTATCGGTCTAGAAAATATGAGTTCATCTCCATTCATCCTCTATTGGGTCCAGGGGTCTTGGGGTGAGATAAGAGAGATAGAGAGGGATACACACAATACAAACAATAGTTTTTCTAACATAGGTATATAACAGGGGTTGGGTCTTCTAAAGGTCAATAAATCTTCAAAATCGCCAAACACTTCAAGTCTTGTTCATGTCTCCAATGGCTTCTTCTGATCGTGCTTGTCCTTCTCAAGTTCTTTTGCCAGATCATCTCTGTTGACGCGAAGTCTCTCGTGATGTCCTTTAATATTTCTGGAGTACCGTTCCAAACTTCTGGGTTTCAACATCCTTGGAATGAACCATCGTTCTACTGTCCTTCAGTTCCTGTCGAATCTTCGGTATCTCGAGGTTTTGCTCCTCCAGCTTGGCTACTTCCAACTTCTGGGTCCTGAGTTCTTCACGAAATGCTTCCTTGTCAAATACGGCTTCCTGCAGATCCATCTTAAAATTCTTGATGTAACACTCCAGATCCTGGCGATACATCAGCTAAGGTTAAAACTTCATCTTTTGCTGATATGTGCTCCATTAGCCCTTTTGTCATCCAATCCTTTCGATGAAATGCATGCTTAACTCAGCACGGTGACAATAGCATGAGTGGGCGATATCATCATGGATAGTCGTGTTTCTGCACTTGTCATTGCCATGAGCTATCATTCCATAGTTGATATCTCCTGCCTTAGGGTTTTCTTGACAAAAACTTTGAGTTTTAACGCTCCATGTTCCGGTCTTTCTCCGACACGCCTTGATCTCGGGTATTGACAACTTCAATAGTTTGACAAGTTCCATAAGGGTAGCCTTCCTAGGTCACACTAATCTGGAAATTCTTCAGAGCCTTCAAATTCTCCTAGTCTTTGGTGTCTTCAACCGTTGTAGTTTCCATTACTATAATGCACGGTAAAATCATCTTCATTCTGAAGTGGTCTTAGTTGTCTGATATCTTGCACTTCTTGGAGTGGTCTCATCAGTCGAATCTTCGTGTGGTCAAACGAGGAAAGCGGTATAGTCTAACTAAAAGGAAATATTTGATAAATCTCAAAAAAGAAGACAGGTAAAAGATCTGTTTGAAAAATAAAGTTTTAGAGAAAATCTTTCCGCGGTGGTGGCGTGAGGCGGCGGCTGATGTGGAGAGGGGGGGGGGTCGGGCGGCGGTATTTAAAGGGCCAGAGGGAGGGGCGTCTGACTTGGGGCAGGGGGCGGTGGCGGAGGCTGTGGCGGCTCGGAGTCTGGCGGAGTCCGGCTCGGGCACGGCGCGAGGAAGGCGGCGGCGCTGCTGGGCCGGCTGGGCTTCGGCCTAGTCGGTTCGAAGTTTTTTTAAAACAATTTTATAGAAAACAAAAAAATAAAACCATACAAAATAAAAATGTACTATAGGCATATAATATATCAAAGTTTTCAGCAAACGATTTTCTACAACATGAACATTTTTCTAGCGTCAAATAAAATTCACAAAAATTTAAATAAAACAAACCGTGCTACTAGATTAATTAAAAACCGAATAAAAATATTTTAAAATACCAAAATAATTTCAAATGTATTTCTCTCCAATTTTCTACTGTAGGGAATCATTTTACCCTCATTTCCATATATTTAATTTTTGGAGAAAAATAATTTGAATAAAAATCAAATAACTCCAAATTGAAAATAATTCTTAAGGGATTTTCAATTTGATTCTTTGAAACTTCCAACTCTCTTTCTTAGCATTTGAAGAAGTCATTTTATCTTCTCTCATGAAACTCATTGAGTTGCATAAAGTTTCTGAATTTAAAATATTTCCAAATGAAATTCAAATGTTTTCAAAAACCCTTTTCATTTTAAATGGAAGAAGTCATGTAATCTGCTCTCTAGGGTTTTGTATTTGAAAAGAATTTGAATTTATGGAGATCAGAATGCAAAGTGAAAGTTTTGGGAAAGTCCTTTTATTCCCCCTCATTTGACTTTCAAAAAGTTTCAAATTTCACTCAATTTCACACATCACAATCAAACAAACAATCAAAACTATTTATTTAATATAACATTCCAAAATTTAGAATTTGGGGATGTTACAGTCTATTAGGACAGTTTGTCTATTTCATTGTATAGTTTATCTTCTTCCGTATGTATACGCAATAGGCTCGGTCCTATGTATCAAACATGAGAATTATGCATATGTGACAGATGTTGTACGTAAAATATTCATATTTTAATCTCGACCATTCTAATTTTTGAGGGAATGCCATTTGGCACACTTTATTTCATCACGAAACTGTCACATCATTTACAAAGTCTGGAAGTAAAATAGTCGTACATTGCTAAATTTGATTCATACATTGACTTAGCTAAATTGTGGTTGGTCTCCAGCCCATCCGTTTTTTTGACAAAAGAAACATTGTAGCGGCCCGACCCAAATGGATCAAGTCTCTGTGCTTAAGTGTCATCCCTGGATCGGTATGCTGACACACACAGTACTCGAGGATTTATAGCAGAGTGCAATCACATGTAAAAGTAACTTAAATACTATTACCTCAATCCATATAGCAGAAGTAACATCAAAGTTGTGGAGTTCCCAACAACGCCAGCGGCAAAGTTGAGTGTAGACATCGTAACCCTAACGTATCACTTACTCGTTATAAGATTCCTGCAACATGAGACGGTGCAGCAGTGTAGGTCAGTACATTGAATGTACTGGCAAATTCACACCATAGGATAATGATGAACAATATCTATCACTACATGCATATTTGGCTGGTGGAGGCTCTAAGTTAAATTTTGCATAAAGCCAATTTTTCCCTACAACAAAGGAATACATTTTATTTTTCTACCAAATTGAATTACCCATATTGAGAAGGTATATCCCCAACTCAAATCCCCAAAACCACCAAATCATTAATAACCCAACAATTTCATTAAATAGAGTGATGAGATCAACCATTAATTCAAATACCAGATGCTCAAGATGTCCATACCCAGGGACACGGCTAATCATGATTAGTTTGTACACTCTGTAGATGTTTGCGCACTTTTCCCCACAAGACTCGATCTCCTCCGTTGAATTTCTCGGACTGCATGATGTTTGAGAAATGGATGATCGAGACACAGTCTTTCCGAAGAGGTCCCCTTAATCGATAGATAGGCCGGTACACCTACAGTTCCCCTACATCTTCTAGCCTATCATGGAAAGGTTTCCCACAACTTACTCAACTATGCCAGAGCACATACTGGCTTGTGGCTGCACACAAAAGTTTTGTGACGCCCCTGATTCAATCGTACACTAATCATGCACGCAAATGTGTACGATCAAGATTAGGGACTCATGGGAAGATATCACAACACAACTCTAAAACATAAATAAGTCATACAAGCATCATAATACAAGCCAGGGCCTCAAGGGCTCGAATACAAGTGCTCGATCATAGACTAGTCGTGAAAGCAACAATATCTGAGTACGTACATAAGTAAACAAGTCTCGCCTTAAGAAGGCTAGCACAAATCGGGATATAGATCGAGAGAGGCGCATGACTCCTTCACAGGATCCTCCTAAACTACTCCCCGGTCGCCGCCCATGGCTGCACGTAGTAGTAGGCACCTCTGGTGTAGTAGGAGTCATTGTCGACGGTGGCGTCTGGCTCCTGGGCTTCGACATCTGGTTGCGACAACCAGGTAGAAGGGAAGGGGGAAAAGGGGGAGAAAAGCAACCATGAGTACTCATCCAAAGTACTCTCAAGCAAGGAGCTACACTACATATGCATGGATATATGTGTAAAGGGCCATATCGGTGGACTGAACTGCAGAATGCCAGAATAAGAGGGGGATAGCTAATCCTGTCAAAGACTACGGTTCAGGCCACCTCCATCTTGCAGCATGTAGAAGACAGTGGATTGAAGTTCTCCAAGTAGCATCGCATAGCATAATCCTACCCGGTAATCCCCTCCTCGTCGCCCTGTTAGAGAGCGATCACCGGGTTGTATCTGGCACTTGAAAGGGTGTGTTTTATTAAGTATCCGGTCTAGTAGTCATAAGGTCAAGGTACAACTCCAAGTCGTCCTGTTGCGGAAGATAACTGCTATTCGAATAGATTAAATTCCCTGTAGGGGTGCACCACATAACCCAACACGCTTGATGCCATTTGGCCGGACACACTTTTCTGGGTCATGCCCGGCCGTGGAAGATCAACACGTCACGGCCCCACCTAGGCTAACAGAGAGGTCAGCACGCCGGTCTAAAATAAGCGCGACAGTGCCGGGCCGATCGCCTCTTAGCACACTCAAGACGTTATGCGTGACGCTGGCCGGAAGCGTAACTAGCCCCTTTATACAAGAGCAGGCTTACGTTCCAATCCGCGCGCCACACAAGACAAATACGACGTCACGAAGGCTTCGGTGATACCACGACGCCGAAAGTGCCCATATATTTCCCACGTACTTGGTTAGTGCGTATAGACCAAATGGCGGACTCGGATCAAATACCAAGATCTCGTTAAGCGTGTTGATGATGTAGCGGACACCGACCAGGGCCAGGCCCACCTCTCGCCTAGGTGGTCTCAACCTGCCCTGTCGCTCCGCCACAAAGATCCACTCGCGGGTGCTCCGACGAGCCGACCCGTCTTTAGTCACCACAGGTATCATGTAATAGTATATAAGTATATACCCGTGATCACCTCCCGAGTGATCATGGCCCGATAGTATAGCAAGGCAGATGGACAAGAATGTAGGGCCACAGATGGAATACTAGCATCCTATACTAAGCAGGTAGGATTGCAGGTAAAGGTAACAACAGTACTAGCAAGGACAGGTTATGCATCAGGATAGGATTAACGGAAAGCAGTAACATGCTACACTACTCTAATGCAAGCAGTATAGAGAAGAATAGGCAATATCTGGTGATCAAGGGGAGGGCTTGCCTGGTTGCTCTGGCAAGAAGGAGGGGTCGTGAACTCCGTAGTCAAACTGGGCAGCAGCAGCGTCGGTCTCGTAGTCTACCGGAGAGAAGAGGGGGAAGAAATAGTAAATACCATGCAAACATAAGCATGACGATGCATGACATGACAATGAGCGGGGTTAGGTGTGCCCTAACGTGGTAGTAGGTGATACTGGCGAAAGGGGGAAACATCCGGGAAAGTATCCTCAGTGTTTCGCGTATTCGGACAGGTGAACCGGAGGGGAAAGTCGCGAGTTCGATAGGTTAGGGATGCGTGGCGGACGAACGGGCTGTGTATCCGGATTCGTCTCGTCGTTCTGAGCAACTTTCATGTAGAAAGTATTTTCATCCGAGTTACGGATTAAAAGATATGATTTTCTAGATTTAAATCAATTTCTGGTTTTAATTATTTATTTGAAGCCAACATTATCCAGAACAGTGTTTGATGACGCAAGCATGACATCAGAGTGATGTCAGCAGATCAACTGGTCGGTTGACCAGTCAAACCAGACAGGTGGGTCCAGTGGGACCCACATGTCATTGTCAGGGGCATTAACAGTTTTAAAACTAACTAAATAGGTTAATTAGTGGGTGGGCCCTAGCAGTCAGTGTCTAATTAGGTTTTCATTAATTAACTTAATTAATTAGCAGTTTATATATTTGTTTTTATTTGTTTTATGGCATGGGGCCCGCATGTCAGTGGCAGTAGTTGCCACGTCAGGGAAGTTGACTTCGGTCAACGTGGCCAGTTGGGGCCCCAGGCCCATAGGCAGTGACCCAGGGGTGGGGCCCGCCTAGCCACATCGGCGGACGGCGCCGGAACGACTCCGGTGACCAAAACAATGGCGGCCCCTCGCCGGAGTTGGCCGGAACCGCACTACGGGGCTCGGGGAGGAGCGGGGTTAGGCTCATTCGAATGCCCGCGCCGTGGCGCATTGGAAGGGGGCGGTGGCTTGGCCGGAGGAGGGCCGCAGCGTCGCCGGCGACGAGCGGGGCGGATGTCGGGGCTCGGGCGAGTTCGACGACGGGGCTACGGGGTGTGGTTCTACGCGCGGTTGGGTGCGTTCAAATGCAGGGGCTCGGGCGCACCCATTCGTGGCCTCAGCTGAGGCTGGGACGGACGGTGACGCCGACGGCGTCAACCGCGGCGGACATCGGAGTTCGGTCCAGCTGGGGAAGGACGTTGCAGAGTGCAAAACGGCCGGTTGTTTGGCACCTACAGCACCTACGCGAGCTCACCAAGTGAATGGAGGCACGCACGGGACCACTGGTCCACCGGAGCCTCACTGGAGATGAGTGCGTGCGGTGGAGCATTTCGGCCGACGGCGGACACAGCGCGGGGAGCGAGCTACGAGGGAAGAGAGAGATGCGGATGCTCACCGAGCGACACACACAGAGGCCGGTGAATGGTTTCGTAGCAGCAGAGGGGCGTCGCCGGAGTTGGTGAAGAGCAGCCTCGAAGCTCGTCAGAGCAGAGGAGGAAGACGGGGGTGTCGGGGGCGTTGCGGTGACTCCGGTCTCCAACGGGTTGCACCAGTCGAAGCAGCGGACGACGGCGTCCCTTGGAGACACCGTGGGGCTGCGAGGTGGGCACGATGGCCGTGGCTAGGTTAGAGCCATGGCGGCGGTGGCGCTTAGATGCGGAGGGGAAGGAGAGGGCGAGGTGGATCTGGAGGGGAGTGGGAGAGGCGCAGGAACCGAGGCGAGAGTGGGGCGAGTGGGAGGTTGGATCGAGGAGGCGGGGCGTGGCGGCCTTATCCTCGCCTCGTCACCGACGAGAGGGTGAGGCGGGGACGCGCCCCTGTCCGACCCGGGTCGGGGGAACAGGGAAGGGAGGCGGCAGGGGGAGGCGGGCCGGGCCGGCTGGGCCAGTCGGCTGGGTTAGCTGGGCCGTCTGGTCCAAGATAGGGGGGTTCGTTTCCTTTTGTTTTATTTTCACCTTTTCTTTTTATTTATTTTCTTTTCTGTTTTATTTCATTTTAAAGTATTTAGGCGTTTTCTAAAAATGTGTTTACTTCACCATAATTACCTATGCAATATTTGGCACTGCCCGAACATTTTTGTTTCAACTTTTAAAACTTTTGTTGTTTGCCATTTTTTTTTGAATTGATTTCTGGATCGGTTTGAACTTACGAAAGTTTAGCAACAGTAATCAAAGATGACATGGCGTCATTGGGAGAGTTTACTGTCCCAAGATTTAGGAGGTAGAAGGAAACAGTGCGGGGTATTCATCACGCAGGCGATCCTCGCGTTCCCAAGTGGCTTCATCTTCAGAATGGTGCGACCACTGGACTTTGAGGAACTTGATCGCCTTCTGGCGTGTGCGGCGTTCAGCTTGGTCGAGAATGCGGACCGGATGCTCATTATAGGAGAGGTCCTGTTGCAATTCGAGCACTTCATGATCCACTGCTCGGATTGGGTCCTTGAAGCAGCGGCGGAGTTGTGACACGTGGAACACATCGTGAACCTGAGAAAGGTTCGGCGGAAGCTCCAGTTGATATGCCACTTTCCCACGCCTTTCGATAATAGTGAATGGGCCAATATAGCGAGGAGCTAGTTTTCCCTTGATCCCGAAGCGGTGAGCACCCTTCATTGGTGTAACTCAAAGATAAGCCTTCTCGCCAGGTGGATAGACCATGTCTTTATGATGACGGTCATACTGACTCTTCTGACGCGACTGAGCAGTCTTGAGATTCTCGCGAATAATGCGGACTTGTTCTTCGGCATGTTGGATAATATCTGGACCGAAGAGTGGACGTTCCCCAGTTTTCTGACCAGTTCAGAGGGGTTCGGCACTTTCGACCATATAACACTTCGAAGGGGGCCATCTTCAGACTAGCTTGATAGCTATTATTATAAGAGAACTCAGCATACAGGAGAGATTCCTCCCATTTCTTGCCGAAGGAAATAACACAAGCTCGAAGCATGTCTTCGAGAACTTGGTTGACACGTTCAACTTGCCCTTGCGACTGAGGATGAAACACAGTATTGAATGACAGATGAGTTCCCATAGCTTCTTGGAAACTTGCCCAGAATCTTGAAGTGAATAAGCTGCCACGGCCCGAACTGATAACCAGTGGAATACCGTGAAGTGAAACAATCCTGGACATATAAAGAGTTGCCAGCTGACTAGCAGTGATTGTTTCTTTGACTGCCAGAAAATGAGCAACTTTAGAAAGCCGGTCAATGACGACAAGAATAGCATCATTACCTTTCTGTGATTTGGGAAATCCAGTGACAAAGTCCATTTCAACATGGTCCCATTTCCATTCAGGAATAGAGATAGGTTGCAGCGTTCCGACAGGCCTTTGATGTTCTGCTTTGATACGACGGCAAACGTCACACTCAGCAACATAACGAGCAATGTCTTGCTTCATATTAGACCAGCAGAATCTCTGACGGATGTCTTGGTACATCTTTGTACTACCAGGATGAATACATAGAGGCGCATCATGAGCTTCTTCCATAACTTTCTGAGTCATATCCAGGTTTTCCCTCTTACTCGGAACCACTAGGCGACCTTTGAAGAACAAGGTGCCAGCGTCATAAATAGTGAAGAATGAGGGCTTTCCTTCTGCGAGATAACGTTTAATCCTCTCCACTTCATCGTCATATTTCTGTATCCATTTGATGGTGTCCACAAGATCTGGTTTAGCAACCAGCGTATTGAGAGAACCTTTGGGAACAACATGGAGGTTCATCTTGTGAAACTCCTTAGGAGGGGGAGCGAGTGCACCCGGAGGAACAATATGGAGGTTCAGCTTTATGAATTCTTCAACAAGCGAGGGATGAACTTTATGAACCTGGAGATGGTTGCAGTAAGACTTGCGGCTCAAGGCATCATCCATTACATTAGCCTTGCCTGGTGTATAGGAAATATCCAAGTCAAAGTCTGCAACAATTTCCATCCATCTCTACTGACGGAGGTTCAGGTCTGGCTGAGTAAACTGATACTTCAGACTTTGGTGGTCGGTGAAGATCTCGCAACGATTACCGAGAAGGTAATGTCGCCACTGCTTCAGTGCATGAATGACATCAGCAAGTTCGAGGTCATGAACTGGGTAGTTCTCTTCGTGAGGGCGCAATTGCCGAGAGGCATAAGCAATCACTTTGCAGTCTTGCATTAGGACACAGCCTAATCCTTGTCGGGAAGCGTCGCAGTAAATGACGAAGTCCTTCTTAGTATCAGGTGGAGCAAGCACTGGAGCAGAATTCAACTTGTCCTTGAGTGCCTGGAAACTTTCCTGACATTTGTCTGTCCATTGGAACTTGATGCCCTTATGCAACAGGTTAGTCAGAGGCCTGGCGATCTTGGAGAAGTTCTCGATGAAACGACGGCAATAGCTGGCGAGACCGAGAAAACTTCTGACTTGCTTAACGTTCTTGGGAGGAGTCCAATCAAGGATAGCCTGGACTCGTTCAGGGTTGACGGCAATACCATCCTTAGAGATGACATGCCCAAGATAGGTTACTTCGGTAGCCGAAATTCACATTTGGAGAACTTGGCATATACTTGATGCTCTCGTAGCTTTTCCAAAGACAAGACGGAGATGTTCAAAGATGTTCCTCTTCGTTCTTGGAAAATACCAGGATATCATCCAGATAAACCACGCATTTAACTTGTCTAGGTAATCCATGAATATATAGTTCATCAGACGAGAGAAGGTGGCTGGAGCATTGGTTAAGCCGAAAGACATGACGGTGTACTCGTATGAACCATATCGAGTCACGAAGGCGGTCTTTGGGATATCCTCTTCAAGAACACGGATCTGGTGGTAACCCAACCTCAAGTCGAGTTTAGAGAATACTGATGAACCCGCCAGCTGATCATACAGGTCATTGATCCGAGGAAGAGGATATTTATTCTGAATGGTAGCTTGGTTTATAAGACGGTAGTCTTGGACCAATCGGTTTATCCCATCCTTCTTCTTGACAAAGAGAGAAGGTGCTCCCCAAGGAGAGCAACTTGGGCGAATGAAACTACTTCGAAGAGATTTGTCGATTTCCTCCTTAAGCTCAAGGAGTTCATGCGGCGGCATATTGTAGGGTCGCTTGGCTATAGGAGTGGTGCCTGGTTTCAAGTCGATGATGAATTCGACAGCTCTAGCAGGGGGAATCCCAGGAAGTTCTTCAGGAAAGACGTCGAGGAATTCACGCACGACAGGAATGTTTTCAATGCCCTCGAGTGGTGCAGCGTTCAATGCATTCAACGCATAAAGCCTTGCCTCGGCATTTTGTACCAGATGAGCTTGGTAAGTAACTATTTCATCTGAAGGGTGTAGCAGATGGACGGCCTTAGTGGCACAAACTATAGAAGCAGTGTGCGCTTTCAACCAATCCATCCCCAAAATGAGGTCGATGTTAGACGACTTCAGGATAATGGTCGAGGCACGAAATTCCAACCCTTCGATTTCCACAGGGACGTCGATGCCAACCATGGAGGTCTGACATTGTCCCGCGGGGGTTTTTACCACTACCGAAGTGTTCATCTGCTCACATTTAACGTCGTGCTTGTATGCAAAATATTCTTACATGAATGAATGCGATGCACCTGTATCAAATAAAATGGATGTTGGTACTGAATTTACGAGGAGTGTACCCATCACAGTAGCAGGCTGGTCTTGAGCTTCATTGAGGTCAACGTGGTTGGCATGAACACGACCATAAGACTTGGCATTGTTGTTGCGGGTCTGGTTGTTTCCACGGCCAGCTGCGGGAAAGGCCAGTTGATTCTGATTCTGATTACAGTCCCTGGCACGGTGACCTGGTTGACCACACTTGTAGCACAGGCCATTATTGGGAGTGGGAATATGAGCTTGGGGTGGGGGAGCTAGAAGCCTTGGCTGCCTAGTTGGAGGAGTAGGCAGACGAGGTGCAGTATAGGTCTACCTTGGGGCAGGTGCAGTTGGTTGGTACATGCTGTTGGGAATCCATATCTTACGCTTTTGCGAGGGCGGGCCCGAAGATGAGCCCGTGTCACGGTTGCGCCTGTGAGAGCTCTGGTATTCCTGCAGACCAGTTTCGACATTGATGGCCTTGTTCACCAAGGTGGCGAAATCAGTAAAGTCATGCACTAGCAGTGCGAGCTTGATGTCAGCTTGAAGGCCATCACGAAACTTCTCCTGTCTGCGTGCATCAGTTGCGATGTCCTCTTCAGCTTAGCGAGACAAGTCCAGAAACTCTCACTGATAAGCTTCAACAGTTTTGTTGGCTTGGGTGAGGTTATGAACTCACGCTTCTTCCGTCCATGACTCCACGAGGAATGAAGCGGCACGAAGGCAGCTTGGAAGTCTAGCCAGTGATGATTGTTCCGGTGGCAACAGACGCCTGTGGCTGTCCCACCATTGAGCTGCGGGTCCCTTCAGAAAGAAGGAAGCAAAGGTGACATAGCTGGCAGGGGCTACATCAGCAGACTCAATCTCATAGGTGATGTCACGGAGCCTATCATCAGCCTCCAGAGGCTGGGTTGAGCTGCGGTACACAGTTGGGTTGAGGCGCATGAAATCCTGCAGAGTTACTGGGGCTGGCTGCTGGTTCATATTGGGGCGAGGAAACCGAGCCATCATATTCTCCATGAGCTGGCGATTCATCTCAAGCTGTTGGATCATACCACCCATGTACTCAGGCGGTGGTGGGGCGTTGCCACCACTACCACGACCACCTGGTCTAACCATCCTGCTAATATATAACAGGGGTAGTTCAATATTGAGAAATTTGCAAAGACAAGAATCATTCATGATGAAACATGCATAATGGAAGGAGCACGATAGCTACTACATAGTAGTCGGCATAACTTACCAAAGGGGTCATGCATAGAGTTCAAGACACGAGTTCAAGACATAGACTAAAAAACATCATAGGCGGCACAGGCTCATGGGCGAATGCACCTAACACTAACAAGCAAGCCTACATCAGTCCCACGCATGCCGTGGAGGTAGTAGCTGTAAAAGCTGGTAGTGTGGCATCGAACTCCACGCCGGCAACCTGGGGTCCGCGGATACTCTGGTGCAGAACCCGATGCTCAGGTGGTAGAAGAGGACCAAGTGCGGGAGAGTAGCCTCCCACATCTGGCCAACCGACACCCTGGGGCATCACGGTCCTGGCTGGGTAGATCGCAGAACGCGACAGCTCTCTAGATCGGACAAAGGGGTGCAACAGCGTCAGAGCACGGTAAAGGTGCTGACGGGTGGTGTACAACTCGTGGCGAAGAGCTCGGTTAGCTCGATCCAGCCCATCAGCATGCAGAACCAAGTTCTGATGGTAGAAGGGCTCTCGGGTGACAATGGAGTAGGCAGCAGTGTAGTAACCCTCCGCACCAACATCAGATGCGATAGCAATGTGCACGAAAGGGAGGTGTCCAACTCGATACTCTCCACGAAGACGTGTCGAGGAGCAGCATAGGCATCATCATGGACAGCCATATCGATGGTCACTCCAACACCATGAGCGGCGCGGCAAAGACAAGAGGTGGAGTCATACTCCCAAGAGTAGAGGTGGACGATGGCACGGTACTGCTCCTGGTTAAAGTCCTGGTACTCCTCGAAGACGGTGTACTCAGGGTGCCAGCAATAACCCAGATAGGTCATCATCTCAGCTAGCACGGCAGGTGATCCCGAGGCACCAATGGCCGTCGTGTGGCGCACGACCTGCCTCGTGGGTTCCATCTGAAAGCAAAGATGTTTCAAAGGAGTCAAATGACAGTGTGGAAATGGTTCAAAATACTATTCTAAGGAATAACTATGGCTTTATCCAACTTTGGGGTGAATGTCGTCACGGGATCCTAGTGTTAGAGTTAGTAAATCTGCTTAACCCGAGTAGAAGAGAGTTCAGAGTCCCAGAGTAAAGGTCGAGGAGTAAAAGATCCTAGTACCACCCGATGGGGACGTGGGCCCGTAAGACACACAACCATGTTAGTAAAAGTTTTTGCAATGTCTAGACTCGACTTCGACCAAGGAGTGTGGAAGGGGGATTCCTACAGGCAGTCGGCTCTGATACCGACTTGTGAAGCCGCCGGTTCAATCCTACACTAATCATGCATGCAAATGTGTACGATCAAGATCAGGGACTCACGGTAAGATATCACAACACAACTCTAAAACATAAATAAGTCATACAAGCATCATAATACAAGCCAGGGGCCTCGAGGGCTCGAATACAAGTGCTCGATCATAGACGAGTCGTGAAGCAACAATATCTCGAGTACGAGACATAAGTAAACAAGTCTCGCCTTAAGAAGGCTAGCACAAATCGGGATACTGAGATCAAGACAGCGCAGCCTCCTCGCTCGGGATCCTCCTAAACTACTCCTGGTCGTCGTCCGCGGGCTGTACGTAGTAGTAGGCACCTCCGGTGTAGTAGGAGTCGTCGTCGACGATGTCGTCTGACTCCTGGGCTCCGACATCTGGTTGCGACAACCAGGTAGAAGGGAAGGGGAAAAGGAGGAGAAAGCAACCGTGAGTACTCATCCAAAGTACTCTCAAGCAAGGAGCTACACTACATATGCATGGATATATGTGTAAAGGGCCATATCGGTGGACTGAACTGCAGAATGCCAGAATAAGAGGGGGATAGCTAATCCTGTCGAAGACTACGGTTCAGGCCACCTCCATCTTGCAGCATGTAGAAGAGAGTGGATTGAAGTTCTCCAAGTAGCATCGCATAGCATAATCCTACCCGGTAATCCCCTCCTCGTCGCCCTGTTAGAGAGCGATCACCGGGTTGTATCTGGCACTTGAAAGGGTGTGTTTTATTAAGTATCCGGTTCTAGTAGTCATAAGGTCAAGGTACAACTCCAAGTCGTCCTGTTGCGGAAGATAACTGCTATTCGAATAGATTAAATTCCCTGTAGGGGTGCACCACATAACCCAACACGCTTGATGCCATTTGGCCGGACACACTTTTCTGGGTCATGCCCGGCCGCGGAAGATCAACACGTCACGGCCCCACCTAGGCTAACAGAGAGGTCAGCACGCCGGTCTAAACCTAAGCGCACAGGGGTCTGGGCCGATCGCCCTTAGCACACTCAAGACGTTATGTGACGCTGCCGAAGCGTAACTAGCCCCTTTATACAAGAGCAGGCTTACGTTCCAATCCGGCGCAAGGCCAGACAAAGCCGACGTCACGAAGGCTTGGCCGATACCACGACGCCGAAAGTGCCCATATATTTCCCACGCACTTGGTTAGTGCGTATAGACCAAATGGCCGACTCAGATCAAATACCAAGATCTCGTTAAGCGTGTTAATGATGTAACCGCGGACACCGACCAGGCCAGGCCCACCTCTCGCCTAGGTGGTCTCAACCTGCCTGCCGCCTCCGCCACAAAGATCCACTCGCGGGTGCTCAGGCGAGCCGACCGTCTTTAGTCACCACAGTATCATGTAAAAGTATATAAGTATATACCCGTGATCACCTCCCGAGTGATCATGGCCCGATAGTATAGCAAGGCAGACGGACAAGAATGTAGGGCCACAGATGGAATACTAGCATCCTATACTAAGCAGTAGGATAGCAGGTAAGGGTAACAACAAGATTAGCAAGGACAGGTTATGCATCGTGATAGGATTAACGAAGCAAGAACATGCTACACTACTCTAATGCAAGCGGTATAGAGAAGAATAGGCAATATCTGGTGATCAAGGGGAGGGCTTGCCTGGTTGCTCACGGCAAGAAGGAGGGTCGTCAACTCCGTAGTTGAACTGGCAAAGCAGCAGCGTGCCGGTCTCGTAGTCTACCAAGAGAAGAGGGAAGAAGCAGTAAATATCATGCAAACATAAGCATGATGATGCATGACATGACAATGAGCGGGTTAGGTGTGCCCTAACGCGGTAGTAGGTGATATCTTGGCGAAGGGGAAACATCCGGGAAAGTATCCCCGGTGTTTCGCGTATTCGGACAGGTGAACCGGAGGGGGAAAGTCGCGAGTTCGATAGGTTAGGGAAGTGTGGCAGACGAACGGGCTGCTTATCCGGATTCGTCTCGTCGTTCTGAGAAACTTTCATGTAGAAATTATTTTCATACGAGTTACAGATTAAAAGATATGATTTTCTAAAGATTTAAATCATTTTCTGATTTTAATTATTTATTTAAAGCCAACATTATCCAGAACAGTGTTTGATGACGCAAGCATGACATTAGAGTGATGTCAGCAGATCAACTGGTCGGTTGACCAGTCAAACCAGACAGGTGGGTCCAGTGGGACCCACATGTCATTGTCAGGGGCATTAACAGTTTTAAAACTAACTAAATAGGTTAATTAGTGGGTGGGCCCCGGTGATGTTGTCTAATTAGGTTTTAATTAATTAACTAAATTAATTAGCAGTTTATATATTTGTTTTTATTTGTTTTATGGCATGGGGCCCGCATGTCAATGGCAGTAGTTGCCACGTCAGCGAAGTTGACTTCGGTCAACGTCGCCAGTTGGGGCCCCAGGCCCACAGGTAGTGACCCAGGGGTGGGGCCCGCCTAGCCACGTCGGCGGACGGCGCCGGAACGACTCCGGCGACCAAAACAATGGCGGCCCCTTGCCGGAGTTGGCCGGAACCGCACTACGGGGCTCGGGGAGGAGCGGGGTTAGGCTCATTCGAACGCCCGCGCCGTGGTGCATTGGAAGGGGGCGGTGGCTTGGCCGAAGGAGGGCCGCAGCATCACCGGCGACGAGCGGGGCGGACGTCGGGGCTCGGGCGAGTTCGACGACGGGGCTGCGGGGCGTGGTTCTACGCGCGGTTGGGTGCGTTCGAATGCAGGGGCTCGGGCGCACCCATTCGTGGCCTCAGCCGAGGCTGGGACGGACGGTGTCGCCGACGGCGTCAACCGCGGCGGACGCCGGAGTTCGGTCGAGCTCGGGAAGGACGTTGCAGAGGGCAAAACGGCCGGTTGTCTGGCACCTACAGGACCTACGCGAGCTCACCAAGCGAATGGAGGCACGCATGGGACCACTAGTCCACCGGAGCCTCGCCGGAGATGAGTGCGTGCGGCGAAGCATTTCGGCCGACAGCGGAAACAACGCGGGGAGTGAGCTATGGGGGAAGAGAGAGATGCGGATGCTCACCGAGCGGCACACACGGAGGCCGGTGAATGGTTTAGTTGCAGCAGAGGGGCGTCGCCGGAGTTGGTGAAGAGCGGCGGCGGAGCTTGTCGGGGCAGAGGAGGAAGACGGCGGCGTCGGGGGCGTTGCGGTGGCTCCGGTCTCCAACGGGTTGCACCAGTCGAAGCAGCGGACGACGGCGGCCCTTGGAGACACTGTGGGGCGGCGAGGTGGGCACTGGCTAGGCCGGAGCCATGGCGGCGGTGGCGCTCGGATGCGGAGGGGAAGGAGAGGACGAGGTGGATCTAGAGGGGAGTGGGAGAGGCGCAGGAACCGAGGCGAGAGTGGGGCGAGTGGGAGGTGGGATCGAGGAAGCGGGGCGTGGCGGCCTTATCCTCGCCTCGTCGCCAACGAGAGGGTGCGGCGAGGGACGCCTGTTCACCCGGTCGGGGAACAGGAAGGGAGGCGGCAGGGGAGGCGGGCTGGTCGGCTGGGCAGTTAATTTGGGTTAGCTGGGCCGTCTGGTCCAAGAGAGGGGGGTTCGTTTCCTTTTGTTTTATTTTCACCTTTTCTTTTTATTTATTTTCTTTTCTGTTTTATTTCATTTTAGCGTATTTAGGCATTTTCTAAAAATGTGTTTACTTCACCATAATTACATATGCAATATTTGGCACTGCCCGAACATTTGTTTCAACTTTTAAAAACTTTCGTTGTTTGCCATTTTTTTTGAATTGATTTCTGGATCGCTTTGAACTTACGAAAGTTTAGCAACAGTAATCGAAGATGCCATGGCATCATTGGGAGAGTTTATTGTAGCCTAATTATCCGGCGTTACAAGTTTCTAGCACGAATGATCTTATGATCCCTTTGAGCCTAGGTGGCATTCCATAGGATGATCACACAGATACCGGGATCCCATTTGGTATGAAAAATATGATCAAAGTGTGAACTTGCCTTGTATTGTTGATGAAGATTCATCGCACTCATAACTCCCCGGTAGTTCTACTCGTCACACTCCGTTCAATCTATCATAAGCAAGCAGTAGTAACCACACATAAGCAATCATGCAAAAGAATCGAAGAAAAGATCTCGGAAAACTTCGAAAACCATCAATTAACTCTTGCAACAGAAAACAATTTCTATCAGTACCAAAATTAGGTGGATTTGGTCTTATCCGAAAGTTTAGTTCAAGAGTTTCGATTTGCAAAAAGAATCAATTAAATCGGAGTTATAAAACTCTAGTTATAATCAAAAGAAGTTCAAATTTAAATATGTTTGAAACCAAATTTTTAACTTTCAAAAATATTTTTAAGTTGGTTATCTGGACAGAGGGGATCATAACGAAGAAGTGGGCGTCCGTTTCACTGGATTTGGACAAACGAGCAAAAAGTTTTGGTCGTTTGAAATCCAGAGGCTAATCTGTAAATAAAATATTCACGGATGGGTCCCTGGTCGTAAGTAAACATAAAAAGAAAAATCTATCGAGAGAACGCTCACTACCGAAACCTAACGAACGAAAACTGTTCGCTACCGAGGACTAACAGACAAACGTCCTCTTAAAATAACTAAACTAAATACTTACCGGGGTTTTAAAAGAAAAACCGACTACTAGACCGAAAACCAAATAATAAACCGGACCGGGGCGGTTTTATTACCGGTTCGGGGCGGTTTTCGACATCGGCGGCGACGGCGGCTTCCCGGCAAAGGGGGCAAGGCGGCGAGGCGGGCGACGCCGGCGAGGCGAGGCGGTTATTGGGGCAGGCGCTGGATGCGCAGCGGGTTTTACCGATACCACGACGCCGAAAGTGCCCATATATTTCCCACGTACTTGGTTAGTGCGTATAGACCAAATGGCCAGACTCAGATCAAATACCAAGATCTCGTTAAGCGTGTTAATGATGTAACCGCGGACACCGACCAGGGCCAGGCCCACCTCTCGCCTAGGTGGTCTCAACCTGCCCTGTCGCTCCGCCACAAAGATCCACTCGCGGGTGCTCCGACGAGCCGACCCGTCTTTAGTCACCACATGTATCATGTAATAGTATATAAGTATATACCCGTGATCACCTTCCGAGTGATCATGGCCCGATAGTATAGCAAGGCAGATGGACAAGAATGTAGGGCCACAGATGGAATACTAGCATCCTATACTAAGCAGGTAGGATTGCAGGTAACAACAAGATTAGCAAGGACAGGTTATGCATCAGGATAGGATTAACGGAAAGCAGTAACATGCTACACTACTCTAATGCAAGCAGTATAGAGAAGAATAGGCAATATCTGGTGATCAAGGGGAGGGCTTGCCTGGTTGCTCTGGCAAGAAGGAGGGGTCGTCAACTCCGTAGTTGAACTGGGCAGCAGCAGCGTCGGTCTCGTAGTCTACCGGAGAGAAGAGGGGAAGAAACAGTAAATATCATGCAAACATAAGCATGATGATGCATGACATGACAATGAGCGGGGTTAGGTGTGCCCTAACGCGGTAGTAGGTGATACTGGCGAAAGGGGGAAACATCCGGGAAAGTATCCCCGGTGTTTCGCGTATTCGGACAGGTGAACCGGAGGGGGAAAGTCGCGAGTTCGATAGGTTAGGGAAGTGTGGCGGATTTAACGGGCTGCGTATCCGGATTCGCCTCGCTGCGTCTCGAGAAACTTTCATGTAGAAATTATTTTCATACGAGTTACAGATTAAAAGATATGATTTTCTAAAGATTTAAATCATTTTCTGATTTTAATTATTTATTTAAAGCCAACATTATCCAGAACAGTGTTTGATGGCGCAAGCATGACATCAGAGTGATGTCAGCAGATCAACTGGTCGGTTGACCAGTCAAACTGCATGTGTGGGTCCAGTGGGACCCACATGTCATTGTCAGGGGCATTAACAGAGTTTTAAAACTAACTAAATAGGTTAATTAGTGGGTGGGCCCCAGCAGTCAGTGTCTAATTAGGTTTTAATTAATTAACTAAATTAATTAGCAGTTTATATATTTGTTTTTATTTGTTTTATGGCATGGGGCCCGCATGTCAATGGCGATGAAGTTGCCACGTCGTGAAGTTGACTTGATCAACGCCGCCATTAGCCCTGTGCCCCCGTGTAGTGACCCAGGGTGGGGCCCGCCTAGCCACGTCGGCGGACGGCGCCGGAACGACTCCGGCGACCAAAACAATGGCGGCCCCTTGCCGGAGTTGGCCGGAACCGCACTATGGGGCTCGGGGAGGAGCGGGGTTAGGCTCATTCGAACGCCCGCGCCGTGGTGCATTGGAAGGGGGCGGTGGCTTGGCCGAAGGAGGGCCGCAGCATCACCGGCGACGAGCGGGGCGGACGTCGGGGCTCGGGCGAGTTCGACGACGGGGGCTGGGCGTGGTTCTACGCTACCGTTGGGTGCATTCAAATGTGGGCTCGGGCGCACCCATTCGTGGCCTCAGCCGAGGCTGGGACGGACGGTGTCGCCGACGGCGTCAACCGTGGCGGACGCCGGAGTTCGGTTTAGCTCGGGAAGGACGTTGCAGAGGGCAAAACGGCCGGTTGTCTGGCACCTACAGGACCTACGCGAGCTCACCAAGCGAATGGAGGCATGCATGGGACCACTAGTCCACCGGAGCCTCGCCGGAGATGAGTGCGTGCGGCGAAGCATTTCGGCCGACAGCGGAAACAACGCGGGGAGTGAGCTATGGGGGAAGAGAGAGATGCGGATGCTCACCGAGCGGCACACACGGAGGCTGGTGAATGGTTTACTAGCAGCAGAGCGTCGCCGGAGTTGGTGAAGAGCGGCGTTGAAGCTCGTCGGAGCAGAGGAGGAAGACGGAGCGCTTGGGCGTGCAGGTGGCTCCGTCCCCAACGGGTTGCACCACCGAAGCAGCGGACGACGGCTGGCCCTTGGAGACATTAGGGCGGGCGAGGTGTGCATTTGCTAGGCCGGTTCCATGGCGGCGGTGGCGCTCGGATGCGGAGGGGAAGGAGAGGACGAGGTGGATCTAGAGGGGAGTGGGAGAGGCGCAGGAACCGAGGCGAGAGTGGGGCGAGTGGGAGGTGGGATCGAGGAGGCGGGGCGTGGCGGCCTTATCCTCGCCTCGTCGCCAACGAGAGGGTGCGGCGGGGACGCGCCCCTGTTCCGACCCGGGTCAGGGAACAGGGAAGGGAGGCGGCAGGGGAGGCGGGCCGGGTCGGCTGGGCCGGTTGGCTGGGTTAGCTGGGCCGTCTGGTCCAAGAGAGGGGGGTTCGCTTCCTTTGTTTTATTTTCACCTTTTCTTTTTATTTATTTTCTTTTCTGTTTTATTTCATTTTAGCGTATTTAGGCATTTTCTAAAAATGTGTTTACTTCACCATAATTACATATGCAATATTTGGCACTGCCCGAACATTTTTGTTTCAACTTTTAAAAACTTTTGTTGTTTGCCATTTTTTTTGAATTGATTTCTGGATCGGTTTGAACTTACGAAAGTTTAGCAACAGTAATCGAAGATGCCATGGCATCATTGGGAGAGTTTATTGTAGCCTAATTATCCGGGCGTTACAAGTTTCTAGCACGAATGATCTTATGATCCCTTTGAGCCTAGGTGGCATTCCATAGGATGATCACACAGATACCCCGGGATCCCATTTGGTATGAAAAATATGATCAAAGTGTGAACTTGCCTTGTATTGTTGATGAAGATTCATCGCACTCATAACTCCTGGTAGTTCTACTCGTCACACTCCGTTCAATCTATCATAAGCAAGCAGTAGTAACCACACATAAGCAATCATGCAAAAGAATCGAAGAAAAGATCTCGGAAAACTTCGAAAACCATCAATTAACTCTTGCAACAGAAAACAATTTCTATTAGTACCAAAATTAGGTGGATTTGGTCTTATCTGAAAGTTTAGTTCAAGAGTTTCGATTTGCAAAAAGAATCAATTAAATCGGAGTTATAAAACTCTAGTTATAATCAAAAGAAGTTCAAATTTAAATATGTTTGAAACCAAATTTTTAACTTTCAAAAATATTTTTAAGTTGGTTATCCGGACAGAGGGGATCATAACGAAGAAGTGGGCGTCCGTTTCCTTTGGATTTGGACAAACGAGCAAAAAGTTTTGGTCGCTTTGAAATCCAGAGGCTAATCAGTAAATAAAATATTCACGGATGGGTCCTCGGTCGTAAGTAAACATAAAAAGAAAAATCTATCGAGAGAACGCCACTATCAAACCTAACGAACGAAAACTGTTCGCCATCGAGGACTAACAGACAAACGTCCTCTTAAAATAACTAAACTAAATACTTACCGGGTTTTAAAAGAAAAACCGACTACTAGACCGAAAACCAAATAATAAACCGGACCGGGCGGTTTTATTACCGGTTCGGGGCGGTTTTCGACATCGGCGGCGACGGCGGCTTCCCGGCGGCAGTGGGGCAAGGCGGCGAGGCGGGCGACGTCGGCGAGGCGAGGCGGCTACGCGGGGCGAGGCGCGGATGCGCAGTGGCTTCGGCTGATACCACGACGCCGAGTGCCCATATATTTCCCACGTACTTGGTTAGTGCGTATAGACCAAATGGCCAGACTCAGATCAAATACCAAGATCTCGTTAAGCGTGTTAATGATGTAACCGCGGACACCGACCAGGGCCAGGCCCACCTCTCGCCTAGGTGGTCTCAACTCGCCTGCCGCCCGCCACAAAGATCCACTCGCGGGTGCTCCACGAGCCGAATCTGCCTTTTAGTCACCACATGTATCATGTAATAGTATATAAGTATATACCCGTGATCACCTTCCGAAAGTGATCATGGCCCGATAGTATAGCAAGGCAGATGGACAAGAATGTAGGGCCACAGATGGAATACTAGCATCCTATACTAAGGTGTAGGATTGCGGTAAAGGTAACAACAAGACTAGCAAGGACAGGTTATGCATCAGGATAGGATTAACGGAAAGCAGTAACATGCTACACTACTCTGATGCAAGCAGTAGAGAAGAATAGGCAATATCTGGTGATCAGGGGGGGGGTTGCCTGGTTGCTCTGGCAAGAAGGAGGGGTCGGCAACTCCGTAGTCGAACTGGGCAGCAGCAGCGTCGGTCTCGTAGTCTACCGAAGAGAAGAGGGGAAGAAACAGTAAATATCATGCAAACATAAGCATGATGATGCATGACATGACAATGAGCGGGGTTAGGTGTGCCCTAACGCGGTAGTAGGTGATACTGGCGAAAGGGGGAAACATCCGGGAAAGTATCCCCGGTGTTTCGCGTATTCGGACAGGTGAACCGGAGGGGGAAAGTCGCGAGTTCGATAGGTTAGGGATGTGTGGCGGACGAACGGGCTGCGTATCCGGATTTGTCTCGTCGTTCTGAGAAACTTTCATGTAGAAATTATTTTCATACGAGTTACAGATTAAAAGATATGATTTTCTAAAGATTTAAATCATTTTCTGATTTTAATTATTTATTTAAAGCCAACATTATCCGTAATGTTGTTTGATGACGCAAGCATGACATCGAGTGATGTCACAGATCAACTGGTCGGTTGACCAGTCCAAACTGCATGTGTGGGTCGATGGGACCCACATGTCATTGTCGAGGCATTAACGAGTTTTAAAACTAACTAAATAGGTTAATTAGTGGGTGGGCCCCAGCAGTCAGTGTCTAATTAGGTTTTAATTAATTAACTAAATTAATTAGCAGTTTATATATTTGTTTTTATTTGTTTTATGGCATGGGGCCCGCATGTCAATGGCAGTAGTTGTTACGCCAAGTTGACTTCTCGTCAACGTCGCCACTAGCCCTGTGCCCACGTGTAGTGACTCAGGGTGGGGCCCGCCTAGCCACGTCGGCGACGGGCGCCGAACGACTCGGCGACCAAAACAATGGCGGCCTTGCCGGAGTTGGCCGAACCGCACTATGGGGCTCGGGAGGAGCGGGTTAGGCTCATCTGAACGCCCGCCGTGGTGCATTGGAAGGGGCGGTGGCTTGGCGAAGGAGGCCGCAAAGATCACCGGCGACGAGCGGGGCGGACGTCGGGGCTCGGGCGAGTTCGACGACGGGGCTGCGGGGCGTGGTTCTACGCGCGGTTGGGTGCATTCAAATGCAGGGGCTCGGGCGCACCCATTCGTGGCCTCAGCCGAGGCTGGGACGGACGGTGTCGCCGACGGCGTCAACCGTGGCGGACGCCGGAGTTCGGTTTAGCTCGGGAAGGACGTTGCAGAGGGCAAAACGGCCGGTTGTCTGGCACCTACAGGACCTACGCGAGCTCACCAAGCGAATGGAGGCATGCATGGGACCACTAGTCCACCGGAGCCTCATGGGAGATGAGTGCGTGCGGCGAAGCATTTCGGCCGACAGCGGAAACAACGCGGGGAGTGAGCTATGGGGGAAGAGAGAGATGCGGATGCTCACCGAGCGGCACACACGGAGGCTGGTGAATGGTTTACTAGCAGCAGAGGGGCGTCGCCGGAGTTGGTGAAGAGCGGCGTTGAAGCTCGTCGGAGCAGAGGAGGAAGACGGGAGCGTCGGGGGCGTTGCGGTGGCTCCGGTCCCCAACGGGTTGCACCAGTCGAAGCAGCGGACGACGGCGGCCCTTGGAGACACTGTGGGGCGGCGAGGTGGGCACTGGCTAGGCCGGAGCCATGGCGGCGGTGGCGCTCGGATGCGGAGGGGAAGGAGAGGACGAGGTGGATCTAGAGGGGAGTGGGAGAGGCGCAGGAACCGAGGCGAGAGTGGGGCGAGTGGGAGGTGGGATCGAGGAGGCGGGCGTGGCGGCCTTATCTCGCCTGGTCGCCAACGAGAGGGTGCGGCGGGGACGCGCCCCTGTTCCGACCCGGGTCAGGGAACAGGGAAGGGAGGCGGCAGGGGAGGCGGGCCGGGTCGGCTGGGCCGGTTGGCTGGGTTAGCTGGGCCGTCTGGTCCAAGAGAGGGGGGGGGTTCGTTTCCTTTTGTTTTATTTTCACCTTTTCTTTTTATTTATTTTCTTTTCTGTTTTATTTCATTTTAGCGTATTTAGGCATTTTCTAAAAATGTGTTTACTTCACCATAATTACATATGCAATATTTGGCACTGCCCGAACATTTGTTTCAACTTTTAAAAACTTTTGTTGTTTGCCATTTTTTTTGAATTGATTTCTGGATCGCTTTGAACTTACGAAAGTTTAGCAACAGTAATCGAAGATGCCATGGCATCATTGGGAGAGTTTATTGTAGCCTAATTATCCGGGCGTTACAAGTTTCTAGCACGAATGATCTTATGATCCCTTTGAGCCTAGGTGGCATTCCATAGGATGATCACACAGATACCCCGGGATCCCATTTGGTATGAAAAATATGATCAAAGTGTGAACTTGCCTTGTATTGTTGATGAAGATTCATCGCACTCATAACTCCTGGTAGTTCTACTCGTCACACTCCGTTCAATCTATCATAAGCAAGCAGTAGTAACCACACATAAGCAATCATGCAAAAGAATGAAGAAATTATCTCGGAAAACTTCGAAAACCATCAATTAACTCTTGCAACAGAAAACAATTTCTATCAGTACCAAAATTAGGTGGATTTGGTCTTATCCGAAAGTTTAGTTCAAGAGTTTCGATTTGCAAAAAGAATCAATTAAATCGGAGTTATAAAACTCTAGTTATAATCAAAAGAAGTTCAAATTTAAATATGTTTGAAACCAAATTTTTAACTTTCAAAAATATTTTTAAGTTGGTTATCCGGACAGAGGGATCATAACGAAGAAGTGGGCGTCCGTTTCATCGATTTGGACAAACGAGCAAAAAGTTTTGGTCGTTTGAAATCCAGAGGCTAATCTGTAAATAAAATATTCACGGATGGGTCCTCGGTCGTAAGTAAACATAAAAAGAAAAATCTATCGAGAGAACGCGCTCATCATCAAAACCTAACGAATCTAAAAATCGCTTCGCTACCGAGGACCAATGCATAAACGCCCTCTTAAAATAACTAAACTAAATACTTACCGGGGTTTTAAAAGAAAAACCGACTACTAGACCGAAAACCAAATAATAAACCGGACCGGGGCGGTTTTATTACCGGTTCGGGGCGGTTTTCGACATCGGCGGCGACGGCGGCTTCCCGGCGGCAGTGGGGCAAGGCGGCGAGGCGGGCGACGTCGGCGAGGCGAGGCGGCTACGCGGGGCGAGGCGCGGATGTGATGCAGCGCTGGCGAGGTCGCGGTGACATCGAGGCCGAGGGCGGCCGCGGCGAGTGATGCGGGGCTGTGGGCTTCGGGCGGTGCAATAAATAGGGGGAGCGAGCGCCCTCGGGAGGCGTGGAGGAGGGGCAAATCGAGGCGGCGGCGGAGTCAGGCCTTGTCACGGCGGCGGCGTGGGATCGCTCGTGACTCTGTCTCGAGCTCGGAGACGGCGGCGGTGCGGCTTGGGCCGGCTGGGCTGGGCGCGGCCCAGTTCGGTCAGCCCGAGTTTTTTATATAAAAACAATATTATAGACAACAAAATAAAATAAACCATACAAAATAAAAATATATTATAGGCATATAATATATCAAAATTTTCAAAAAAATATTTTCTAAAACATGAACATTTTTCTAGCGTCAAATAAATTCCACAAAAATTCAAATAAAGCAAAGAGTTGTACTGGTTCATCTAAAAACCAAATAAAATTATTTTAAAATACCAAAATAATTTCAAATTTGTTTCTCTCCATTTTTCTATTGTAGGGAATCATTTTACCCTAATTTCCATATATTTTATTTTTGGAGAAAATTAATTTCAATAAAAACCAAATAACTCCAAATTGAAAATATTTTCAAGGGACTAAAAAATTAATTCTTCAAAACTTCCAACTCATATTTCATACGATTTGAAGAAGTCATTTTATCTTGTGTCATAAAAATCATTGAGTTGCATTAAGTTTCTGAATTTGAAATATTTCCAGATGAAATTCAAATATTTTCAAAAATCCTTTTCATTTTAAATGGAAGAAGTCATGTCATATTCTCTCTAGGGTTTGGTATTTGAAAAGAATTTGAATTCATGGAGATCATAAATGCAAGGTGAAAGTTTGAGAAATTCCTTTTATTCCCTCTCATTTAACTTTCAAAAAGTTTCAAATTACACTCAATTTCACACAAGCAACCACACCACAATCAAACAAACAATCAAAACTATTTATTTAACATAACATTCCAAAATTTAGAATTTTGGGATGTTACAAACCTACCACCCTTAAAATGAATCTCGCCCTCGAGATTTGGAGAGGCTAGAAAGAAATAGGTTAGGTTCGGGGGTCTTCTCAAAATCCATCGATTGTCACAGGGGGTCCGGGGTGCTACCACCCATAGAAGCATTGTTACGGTTCCATCAAAACACATATACTTCGTCCTTATTGTTGGCAGTGTCGATCTTCTCAGATCTTCGGGATAATTCCTTCTCTGGGCTCTTCCGTTAGTCGCATAACCCTTTTCCTCAATTCTTGTGGCCATTAATCTTGGTACGGTTCTTCTGTGACCGGGTCTTCTTAGCTGACAGGTCTGGCGCCAATACTAAACAACTATCGATATCTCATGGTGTAACATCCCAAATTTTCAATTTGGAATGTTATATATTAAGTCATCATGCATATCATATTTTCTTGCATTTTCCGATCTTAGAAAATTTCACGCAACTCAAGGACCCTCGGAGAGAGTTGGAGATTTCATTATTTTCATATTTGAGTTCTCTCAAAACTATGAAAAGAGGATCGTTGGATTTATTTATTTTATCTTCAAATATTTTTCCAATAAAAATATGAGAGGGAATAATATGACTTTCCCAAAATTTAGGAAAAATGAAGACTTAATAAATAAATCAAATTTTGGATTTTTCGGAGTTTATTTGCTCTAGGAAAAAACTTCATATTTTCAAAAAAGAATTGCATTTCGCCCCGAGTAAAAGTTCATTTTGTTCGACTCATTTTTATGAGCCGGGTAAAATTAACTTTTTAACTTTTTGAGTACTTTTTGATTTTATTTTATTCGTTTTTTCATGCGAGATTTAAAAAATGCCGCTACTTTGGGCCAAGGCCCAAATGGCCACTGCCCAAAGAGTCTCCTCATACCACACAAGAGCTGGCCACGCCGGCGAGTAGTCCGAGGAGGACTCCTCCTCCTCCCGCTTGCCCCCTCCCCAAGCAACCCCCTCTTTATATACTCCCCACCCCCTCTCCTCCCCAACCTGCGCCGCCCCCAACCCCGCCGCCGCCATATAGCCGCCGCCCGGTGCCCGCCGCCCGGTGCCCGCTGCCCCTAGTCGCCGACCCCGCCGAAGCCCGGTGCCCCGCCGCGACCTCGCCGGAGGTAGCCACCGCGCCACCCCCCCGGTTCGGTTTTGTTTTAAAAACCGTTCCGGTTTTATTTTGTTGTTCGATTTTTTTAAAAAACCCTAGATCGGTTTTTTTCTCGGTTTAGTTATTTAGTGAACGTTCACCGATCCGTTCGTTTTAACGAACGCGTTCACCGGTTAGTTTCTGTTAACGAACATCCGTTTGTTTAACCGTTCGTCGTTTTTCTTTTAACCGGATTTAATCCGTTATTTTTCGATCTCGATTTCAGATCCAATCTTCGATCTAGTTTGTTTTCTCGCTCGTTTATCGGAATCAGATGATTCAAGCGCCTGGAGTTTCGTTTCGAAACCGCCGTTCCGACTAATCAACCTAAACAAAGTTTTGCTACTGTAAAATTTGACCTAGTTTCAAATTGCTAGAACCGAGTCGTTTTAGTTCGACGGTTGTCGTTTGTTGGTTTATTTGTTTCGATTCTTTTTGCAACCAGTGGTTCTTAAGTTGAACTTTCTGGTCGATCTTCTATTCGAGATTTACCTGCATTAGATGAGTACTTATTGTATGCTTGTTGTTTGTCTGCGATAGATCACCCGGAGCGCCGCTTGTTACTTCGAGTCTCTAGGTTTCATGGATCGTCAAGAAGGCAAGTAACACTTGATCATATTTTTTTCTACTACCCAGTTTTTATGCATTAGATCAATCCTCAAGCACTTGCATGATTAGGATCTAATTAAATTGTGGGATGGGAAGTAGATTGAGGTAGTACCTATTACCTGTTTTACTTATGAAACCTTGGGAGTTACTTCTAAGTTTGCTTATTATGCCATGCTATGCTAGTAGACGTGGATTGGGTGAGTGAATATCCATGACAGATGTGAGATTGTTAATTAATGGTTTATTTAAGATGGCAACTTAAACACACATCTGGGTGGATTGAGGCACCTGGTTTCTATCAGGACTTGCCTGTTTTTCTTCGGACCGCCACCAAGGCTCAAAGGGATCATAAGATTATTCAAACTAGAAACTTCCGTGTGCAGCCACAAGCCATTATGGGCTCTGGCATAGTTGAGAAAATCGGGCGAACTCTTATAGTGGTGGACTAGCAGATGTAGGGGATGTAGGTGTACCGGTCCACCCATCGTAAGGTGCTAGCGCTTCTGAAAGACTGTGTCTCGGTCATCCGTCTCCCAAACACCATGTAGTGTGAGAACTAAACGGAGGCGATCGAGTCTTGTGGGGGAAAGTGCGCAAACCTCTACAGAGTGTACAAACTAATCATGATTAGCCGTGTCCCCGGTTATGGACATCTTGAGTATCTAGTACTTGAATATCATGTGAATCTCAACATGTTACTCTAATTAATGTTATTGGGTTTTTAATGAGTACTTTTAATTGGGATTGAGGATGCTGTCAACCATTCTCAAAGTTTAACAACCACCATGAAAGTTAAACAAATTTATTCCTTTGCAGTAGGGAAAAAAACTAGATTTATGCAAAATCAGAATCAGAGAGCTTTACCACCAGCCATATATGCATGTAGTATAGGCTTATTCCTTCATTACTCTCTATGTGTTATATTGCCAAGCATATTCCATGTGTTGACCCGTTTCGGGCTGCAACGCTCATGTTGCAGACTTTTCGAACGATTTAGTAAGGTGTTTTAGGTCGTGGTTCTATACTCATGATGCCGATGGAGTTGATGGACTCACTTATCTTCCAAGTCTTCCGCTGTTATCGTTATTAGATGGCCTTAAGCCATATTTATTGTAATAAGTCCTCTTTTGGACAACGCCGTAATAAGTGTGTGATTGCTACTCGCTATAAATCCTTCGGCATCTTGTGTGGTGTCAAGACATCGATCCGTGGATGACACACGAGCACGAGACTTGATCCATTCGGTCGGGTCGCTACAGAGATGGTATCGAGCACACCGATCGTAGGGACACGAACACTAAGTTAAAGCCATAGATCACTACTCTCTTCTCAATTTCTAACTCCTCATCTTTTCCACTCTTTTTAGGATGAAGGACGCCAAGATCAAGTACACCCAACCGGATGAAGGCACACCTTTTGGATTTCACTTGAAGGAAGTCACCAAGTACCGAACATTGGACTACCAAGTTTCACCGGACGCTCAACGCCACTCTGCTCAAGAGGAGTATTTGGAAGATTCAAGCTCATGTACCAGGAAGGACGTTCGCCCCAATCACCAAGCCTATAGATAGTGTTTTCTGCACCAACTCGAGTCTCGGAAAGAGCATGGCAGCTCATATCACCATGGGACGCATTGGAGAAGTTTATCAAGAAGACCTCAAGGACACCATCTATCAGATTTGCGGACGCCGAGATGAACAATGGGAGATAGTCAGCACCAAGAAGGACCGATCCATTGCAGCTTTCATCCACGAGTTAAACCAGCACATTCGACGCCAGGAGAACCAGATGTGCAATGATATGCTCGAGTTGAAGAATGCGAAGGGAAGGATCATCGAACTTGAAGGAGAACTAAAGTCAACACGTAAGGACTACATGGACGAGATCGTAGCGTTAGCAAGACACAATAACAATCTTAAGTATGAGATTGAAGAAATCAAGAAGAAATTGGCACTCAAGAATGAAGACCAGTACGTCGGTTGTCCAAGCGACTACATCAACATCGACGACACCGATTCGGATCCAAGTGAACCCGACTTTGAAGATGAAGTTGGAGCAGACATCATGGAGTCTTCCACCGGTTCTAATTAATAGATGACCCCCACATATTAGTAGTATTTCCTCCATGTAACCTTTTTAGTTCACGCACTTTTGCGATAGCTAGACCGTTGTAAGCCCTTTTGTTTGAATTGAATGAAGTGATTTTGTGTGCATTTTCTCATATACATTTGGGTAGTGTTTCTCCTTAGACCCCACTCTATTCTTAATTTCTCGTCTTTTCTAAACCCATCGATGCCTCCGAGACGCGACCCGGATTTGTTTTCCGCCAGAGATCACCCAGCTTGATTCAGCAGCAGAACACTTTGATCCAAACATTGGTGCAGAATCAAGGCAACAACAACAACAACCCACCGCCACCACCACCACTGCGGATCACTTGACATGTTTCTTAAGGCTGAATCCGCCAAGATTTTCCAAAGAGTAATCGAGCCGATAGTAGCAGTATGATTGGCTCCGTAAGGTAGGAAGGGAGTTGATCACCGCAGGATGTACAGATGGAGAGAAGGTGAAGTTTGCTGCACACCAACTTGAAGGACCAGCAAGAAGCATGGTGGGAGAATTTACAGCCACTTACCCTGAGACACCATCACATGGGACTGGTTTGACAAGCTTTCAGACCGCCCATGTCTCGGCAGGAGCTATGGCCATGAAGAAGCGTGAGTTTCGCAACTTACGCCAAGGAGGAAGGACTGTTGGCGGTATGTGGATGATTTTAGTAAGTTAGCACGTTATGCCCCGGATGACGTTGCTACAGATGCGACTAAGCGGTGAGAAGTTTCGGAAGGACTGAATGATGAGTTAAGCATGCAGTTGATGGTAGCAAGTTTCAATAACTACCAGGAGTTGGTAGACCGTGCCCTCATGATTGAAGGAAAGCAACAAGAAATTGAGAATCGCAAGAGGAAGTATGGACAGGGAAGTATAACTCGAACCCCGCAGAAGCCTCGTTATACCCCTAAACAAGGAGTTCGGCCAAAGATACCCACGGAGGAAGTAATTCGCACAACCATAATGGCACCAAGAATGGGAACGGGAATGGAGGAAGCAATGGACGTAACCGCACCACACCATCAACCCCAACCAAGAAAGACCTAAGCCATGTCACCTGTTTCAAGTGTTCCAAGACCGGACATTATGCAAATGATCGTCCGTAAGGCCAAGGTGGAAATGGAAGCTCTGGAAAGAAGCCAAACCCTTTCAACAGGGGGCAGGTGAACCACATTGATGTGGAGGAGGTTGAAGATCAGCCCGATGCAGTAATCGGTAAGTTTTTGGTTAAGTCATTTACTGCACTAGTTCTTTTCGATACCGGTGCATCGCATTCATACATATCGAGGGGATTTATAGAGAAGTATAGTCTACCTACTCGGATTCTTAAAACCCCTTTGCGAGTAAGCTCACCAGGAGCGGAGTATATGGCCAGACAAGGATGTTTTCAAGTGCCATTAAGTATAGGAAGGCATGTGTTCCCAACGGATTTGATCATTCTGGAATCCCAAGGATTTGATGTGATATTAGGCATGGATTGGCTGTCGATGTATGGAGGAACATCGATTGCGCAAGTAAGACGATTTTGCTCACAACACCAGAAGGAAGAAGGATTAAGTATGTATCACGGCATCAGCCGAGGAGAGCTCATGTAAATTTCTTATCAGGAGTTGTGCAGGAAGAAGTACCAGTAGTGAAGGATTACCCTGATGTATTTCCTGAGGAATTGCCAGGAATGCCACCGGATAGAGACATTGAGTTTTTAATTGAACTTTTGCCAGGAACAGGCCCAATATCGAAGCGACCATACAGGATGCCCGCACAGGATTTGGCGGAAATCAAGAAGCAGATTAAGGAGCTATTGGATAAAGGTTTTATATGCCCAAGTTCTTTGCCTTGGGGATCACCCGTACTGTTAGTGGAGAAGAAGGATGGATCGTTAAGGATGGTTGTAGATTATCGTGGATTGAATGCAGTAACAATCAAGAACAAGTACCCTCTACCTATGATAAATGATCTGTTTGATCGTTTGCAAGGAGCTAAAGTATTTTCCAAGATCGATTTGCGATCAAGGTACCATCAGTTGAAGATTCGAGAGCAGGACATACCTAAGACAACATTTACCACGAGATATGGACTATATGAGTACACCGTTATGTCATTTGGACTGACTAACGCTACCGCCTATTTCATGAACCTGATGAACAAAGTGTTTATGGAGTTTTTGGATAAGTTCGTCGTGGTGTTCATAGATGATATTTTGATTTTCTCGAAGAATGAAGAGGAACATAAGGAACATTTGCGATTGGTTTTCGAGAAACTAAGGGAACATCGATTATATATGCCAAGTTCAGCAAATGTGAGTTTTGGCTAAAGGAAGTTGGATTTCTTGGACATGTTATATCCGGAGAAGGGATAGCAGTTGACCCCACAAAGGTTGAGACCGTAATCAAATGGGAAGCACCAACGACAGTTGGAGAGATTCGGAGTTTCCTTGGACTCGCAGGATACTACCAAGATTCATCGAGAATTTCTCAAGGATTGCAAAGCCTATGACAGAATTGTTGAAGAAGGATACCAAGTTCATATGGACCGAGGATTGTGAGGCAAGTTTTCAGGAGTTGAAGAAAAGATTGGTTACCTCACCAAAGGTTAATTTTGCCGAGATCGGACCAAGGATTATGATGTGTATTATGCACGCTTCACGTCGAGGACTTGGAGCAGTGCTTATGCAAGAAGGAAGAGTTGTTTCGTATGCTTCACGACAGCTTAAGCCTCATGAGTTGAATTATGCCACACATGATTTGGAGTTAGCAGGTGTTGTGCATGCATTGAAGACCTGGAGACATTTTCTCATTGGAAATCATTGTGAGGTGTAGACGGATCACAAGAGTTTGAAGTACATCTTCACGCAGAAGGAATTAAATCTCAGACAGAGGAGATGGTTGGAGCTAATAAAGGATTTTGATATGAGATTGCATTATCACCCCGGAAAGGCTAACGTTGTAGCAGACGCATTGAGCCGTAAGAGCCACGTCAATACCCTAATGATGGGAGGAATACCCAAGGAGTTAGCCGAGGATCTTCGAGAGCTATGTTTAGAAATAGTTCCGAGAGGCTTTGTGGCAGCATTGGAGATTCAGTCTACGTTGATGGACAAAAAGGAAGACAAGGAAGTTGCCTCTATAAAGGAGAAAATGAGCGAAGGAAAAGCTAAGGGATTTCATGAGGATGAGCACGATACCCTATGGTTTGAGGACCGTGTTTATGTGCCAAATAACCCGGAGATCAGGAAGTTGATTTTGCAAGAAGCACATGATTCACCATATTCGATTCACCCAGGAAATACCAAGATGTATTCGGATTTGAAGGAAACGTTATGGTGGACCGGAATGAAGAAGGATATTGCGGAGTATGTAGCAGTTTGCGATGTATGTCAGAGAGTGAAGGCAGAACATCAGAAGCCAGCAGGATTGTTGCAGCCATTGCCGATACCCGAATGGAAGTGGGATAAACTAGGCATGGATTTCATCACAGGTTTGCCAAAGACTCGCTCGGATATGACTCAATTTGGGTTATAGTCGATCGCTTGTGAAGGTAGCTCATTTCATTCGGTCAAGACTACCTATAGCAGCGCTAAGTTGGCAAAGATATACATGACCAGAATTGTGTGTTTACACGGAGTTCCGAGGAGTATCGTATCAGATAGAGGAACTCAATTTACTTCAAAGTTTTGGAGTCAATTGCACGAAACATTAGGAACCAGGCTGGAATTCAGTACAGCTTTTCACCCACAGACCGATGGACAGACTGAGAGAGTCAATCAGATTTTGGAGGATATGCTGAGAGCTTGTGCACTAGCTTATGGATCTAGTTGGGATGATAATTTGCCGTATGTAGAATTTTCTTATAACAACAGTTACCAAACCAGCTTGAAGATGGCACCTTTCGAGGCTTTGTACGGAAGGAGGTGCAGGACACCGTTATCATGGGACGAAGCTGGAGACCGTCGATTGTTTGGACCAGATTTGATTAAGGAGTCCGAGCGAAGGTTAAGTTGATTCGCGATAGGCTCAAGGTAGCCCAGTCCTGCATGTAAAAGCTATACGGATTCAAAACGCAAGGCGATGGAATATGAAGTTGGAGACAGAGTATATCTTAGAGTATCCCCGCTTCGAGGAGTTAAGCGTTTTGGAGTTAAAGGAAAATCAGCACCCCGTTTCGTCGGACCGTATAAGATTTTGCAACGCATGGGAGAAGTTGCTTATAAGCTGGAATTGCTAGAGGGACTGTCAGGAGTTCATGATGTATTCCATGTTTCTCAGCTGAAGAAATGCCACGCCGAGATGGCAGAGGTACCATTAAGAGATACAGTGCCACTTGAAGCGATTCAGTTGAAGGATGATTTGACATATGAGGAGAATCCAGTCAAGATTCTCGATTATGCCAGCAGAGTTACTCGCAGCAAGGTTATCAAGTTTTGCAAAGTTCGGTGGAGCCAAGACACCGAGGATGAAGCCACAGGGAAAGAGAAGAAGATTTGCTCAAGGATCACCTCACCTATTTTCTAGTTAACCCGAATCTCGAGGGCGAGATTCATCTTAAGGGGGGTAGGTTTGTAACATCCCAAATTTTCAATTTGGAATGTCATATATTAAGTCATCATGCATATCATATTTTCTTGCATTTTCCGATCTTAGAAAATTTCACGCAACTCAAGGACCCTCGGAGAGTTGAGATTTCATTATTTTCATATTTGAGTTCTCTCAAAACTATGAAAAGAGGATCGTTGGATTTATTTATTTTATCTTCAAATATTTTTCCAATAAAAATATGAGAGGGAATAATATGACTTTCCCAAAATTTAGTATAATTGTAGACTTAATAAATAAATCAAATTTTGGATTTTTCGGAGTTTATTTGCTCTAGGAAAAAAACTTCGTATTTTCAAAAAAATTGCATTTGGCCCCGAGTAAAAGTTCATTTTGTTCGATTCATTTTTATGAGTCGGGGAAAATTAACTTTGTCAATTTTGGAGTTCGTTTAGATTTTATTTTATTCATTTTTCTACGCGAGATTTAAAAAAATGTCATACCGCTAAGGGCCTGCCCACCGGCCAAATTGCCCAATGGCCACTGCCCAGCCGCCCACTCGCCACACCAGCCACCCGCCGCCGCGAGGCGAGTCCGAGGAGGACTCCTCCTCCTCCCTCGCTAGCCCTCCCCAAGCAACCCCCTCTTTATATACTCCCCACCCCCTCTCTCCTCTAACCCGCGCCGCCCGCCGCCCCAACCTGCCCCGCCGCCGCCCATAGGCCGCCGGGTGCCCGCTCACGGAGCCCCGCCGCCTAGTCACCGACCCGCCGAGTGCCCCGTTCACGGCGACCTCACGGAGGTAGCCACCGCGCCACCCCCCGGTTCGGTTTTGTTTTAAAAACCGTTCCGATTTTCTTTTGTTGTTCGGTTTTTTTAAACCCTAGATCGGTTTTTTTTTCTCGGTTTAGTTATTTAGTGAACGTTCACCGATCCGTTCGTTTTAACGAACGCGTTCACCGGTTAGTTTCTATTAACGAACGTCCGTTCGTTTAACCGTTCGTCATTTTTCTTTTAACCGGATTTAATCCGTTATTTTCCGATCTCGATTTCAGATCCAATTTTCGATCTAGTTTGTTTTCTCGCTCGTTTATCGGAATCAGGTGATTCAAGCGCTGGAGTTTCGCTTTCAAACCGCCGTTCCGACTAATCAACTTAAACAAAGTTTTGCTACTGTAAAATTTGACCTAGTTTCAAATTGCTAGAACCGAGTCGCTTTTCTTTCGACGCTTGACTTTCGTTGCTTTATTTGATTCGATTCTTTTGCAACCAGGGTTCTTAAGTTGAACTTTCTGGTCGATCTTCTATTCTAGATTTACCTGTGCATTAGATGAGTACTTATTGTATGCTTTTTGTTTGTCTGCGATAGATCACCCTGAGTGCGCCGCTTGTTACTTCGAGTCTCTAGGTTTCGCGGATCGTCAGCAAGGCAAGTAACACTTGATCATATTTTTTCTACTACCCAGTTTTTATGCATTAGATCAATCCTCAAACACTTGCATGATTAGGATCTAATTAAATTGTGGATGGGAAGTAGATTGAGGTAGTACCTATTACCTGTTTTACTTATGAAACCTTGGGAGTTACTTCTACGTTTGCTTATTATGCCATGCTATGCTAGTAGACGTGGATTGGGTGAGTGAATATCCATGACAGATGTGAGATTGTTAATTAATGGTTTATTTAAGGTGGCAACTTAAACACACATCCGGGTGGATTGAGGCACTGGTTTCTATCAGGACTTGCCTGTTTTTCTTCGGACCGCCACCCAGGCTCAAAGGGATCATATGATTATTCAAACTAGAAACTTCCGTGTGCAGCCACAAGCCATTATGGGCTCTGGCATAGTTGAGTAAGTCGTGCGAACTCTTATAGTGGTGGACTAGCAGATGTAGGGGATGTAGGTGTACCGGTCCACCCATCGTAAGGTGCTAGCGCTTCTGAAAGACTGTGTCTCGGTCATCCGTCTCTCAAACACCATGTAGTGTGAGAACTAAACGGAGGCGATCGAGTCTTGTGGGGAAAAGTGCGCAAACCTCTGCAGAGTGTACAAACTAATCATGATTAGCCGTGTCCTCGGTTATGGACATCTTGAGTATCTAGTACTTGAATATCATGTGAATCTCAACATGTTACTCTAATTATTGTTATTGGGTTTTTAATGAGTACTTTTAATTGGGATTGAGGATGCTGTCAACCATTCGGAATGTTTAACAACCACCACGAAAGTTAAACAAATTTATTCCTTTGCAGTAGGGAAAAACTAGCTTTATGCAAAAGCTGTAATCAGAGAGCTTTACCACCAGCCATATATGCATGTAGTATAGGCTTATTCCTTCATTACTCTCTATGTGTTATATTGCCAAAGATATTCCATGTGTGACCCGTTCGGGCTGCAACGTTCATGTTGCGAGACTTTTCATTTACGACAGTAAGGTGTTTTAGGTCGTGGTTCTATACTCAGTGATGCCGATGGAGTTGATGGACTCACTTATCTTCCAAGTCTTCCCCTGTTATCGTTATTATATGGCCTTAAGCCATATTTATTGTAATAAGTCCTCTTTTGGACAACGCTGTAATAAGTGTGTGATTGCTACTCTGCTATAAATCCTTCGAAGTACTGTGTGGTGTCAGCATTACTGATCCAGGGATGACACCTAAGCACAGAGACTTGATCCATTCGGGTCGGGTCGCTACACATGGTGGTCAACAACTTATGGTTTCTCCTGCAGGAATTTGGTCTAGGCTTCATTCTCACCGTATGACCTACGATTGGCAACAGCTGCCTTGTACAAGGGGAAATATTGCCATACCATTCTAAGGTTTAAACAAGGTTTTGATCATCGTCGCTCTACTATGGGTAAGTCACTCAGATTTACCATCCCATATAGCAAGGCAAATAATAAGCGTAAGTCGGTATGGTGATCAATCCATCCCACACCCAAATCATTACCTTGTATATGGTTTAGCGAATCTCGTGTTCTAACACTCGGTCATCCTCACAAACATTGCATAATTTCTCTTGCCGACGAATTAAGCTCGGATAAATCCATTGATTCCGCAAGCCATACAAACATCTATCGTTTCTTCACAACTCTCAGGTTTTGCGTAAACTCCTATGAGATCGTCAGTGGATAAAGTCGTAATCTTCTTCCAGGATTTTTTTCCTTCACCCAGAGTGCGCCTGCTTCTTGGCAGGTCCTGGAGCATGTGGGTTATGGCCCATCTCGTCACTTGTAAACCTTGAACTCATCATCGGGGCAACTGATCATTATTCCAACATCCAGCTTCCCAGCATTCTTAGATCCATCCAACTATACTGTCTTCCTTCCTTCTATTGGTACCAAACTAAGACGTGATTACTCAGACTCATCATGGAGTTAAAATTGCTCCATATTCCCAACATTATACCTTCTTTATATCAAGTAGTACTTCATCCCTTCATATTCTTGGGTTATCCCACATATCAAGTTAAAAACTCATACTTATTTTGTCCGTAGTCCACTCTGTGGAATATCATTATCTTTCCCAGGGGTGAAGTGTCCTCACAGGGTACTACCACCCTTCAAATGCACAAATTCATCCATAGACCATATTTCTCATATCCTCGAAAATGCTCAAGATCTTTCTTCATAGAGTAACTACTCATAAAATCCAAATCAGTACCAACGATGCTAACTTCATTGATCTCAAAATATTACACTCTCCTGCCTTTCCCTTGCATGCCTCAACTCAACACCTTAGTATAAAATAATTGTTCCCACTACTACTACTGTATTTATTTTGTTGCAAAATCGACTATTTAGCACAAGCCTCCTTCTCTTTGGGACAATCTCTGACAAAGTGCCCTGCTTCATTACTGCAGAAACATATTCTGATAAGTCTCGAGGTTTCCTTGTGATTACATAGCCTCCTTGGGTCCTCGGCTTCCTTTTTGGGCAACCGCTGAAGTAGTGTCCTGACTCTTTGCACCTGAAACATATGATATGACTTAGGTCCATCTTTGTAGAAATTAGGTTGTTCCTGGAATCCAATCTATTTCTCTTCCTGGACTTTTCCATACCAATCAGGGCTTCTATTTCCTGTGGGTCATACTCTTCTTCCACTGTCAGAAATGCTACTAGATCCCTATTCAGACAATTCTGGGAGATGTGTCCTTCTTCTCCACATGAATAGCATGACTTGGTGCAGGATTTAATTGGGTCTTCTTTGGGTGTGTCCTCCACCTCTTCCTTCATCACCGGTTCTTCTAAAATCTCCATGAGGTCTCCTTTCATTTCTTCTTTCTTCCGCTGGATGGTTCTTTGTACCATAGGGTAAATGTGACACTGAGCAGGGTAGTGGGTAGTCCCTTCACACAAGAAACGAGTAATCTGCCTGGTTGGGCATTCTTCAGCTGGATGACTTTCTTCAAAATGAGGGCATTCATCCTTGTGTTCTTTATGGTGTGTCCTATTTTTCCATAGAGCTTGTATGCACAAGGTTTCTTCATATCATTTCCATAAGCCTTCAACTTCTAGAACACAAGCCGAGGCTTTAGCAGAGTCAACTTAAATTCTTCCCAAGTGGTTACTCTTTGCCATCCATTGATGGTTTGGTACATCCTCCACCAAGTAGCAGCACCTCTTTCAAACCACTGAAGAGCATGTTAGGCCATATCCTTTCCGGCTAAAGAGGTATTCTCCATATGATCTTCCATGTTCTGAATCCATAGGTTCGTCTCCAATTGAGTCATCGGTCCAGAAAATATGAGTTCATCTTCATTCATCCTCTATTGGGTCCAGGGGTTTTGGGGTGAGATAAGAGAGATAGAGAGGGATACACACAATACAAACAATGGTTTTGAAGAGACAGATTTTATTTTGTGGCTGTCAGAAAAACATCAAACAAATGACAGCTCACAAACGTCGCATCTTACGTTGGTATATAATATGGGTTTGGTCTTCTAAAGGTCAATAAATCTTCAAAGTCGCCAAACTCTTCAAGTCTTGTTCATGTCTCTGATGGCTTCTTCCGATCGTGCTTGTCCTTCTCAAGTTCTTTTGCCAGATCATTTCTGTTGACGCGAAGTTTCTTGTGACGTCCTTTAATATTCTGGTGTTGCATTCCAAACTTCTGGGTTTCAACATCCTTGGCATGAACCATGGTCCTACTGTCCTTCAGTTATTGTCGAATCTCCGGTGTCTCGAGGTTTTGCTCCTCCAGCTTGGCTACTTTCAGCTTCTGGGTCCTCAGTTCTTCACGAAATGCTTTCTTGTTAAATATGGCTTCCTACAGGTCCATCAAAAAATTCTTGATGTAATACTCCAGATCCTGGCGATACACTAGCTAAGGTTAAATTTCATCTTTTGCTGATAGGTGCTCCATTAGCCCTTTTGTCATCCAAATCCTTCCGAAGAAATGCATGCTTAACTCAGCACGGTGACAATAGCATGATCGAGCGATAACATCAAGGATAGCCGTGTTTATGCCCATGTCTCTGCCATGAGCTATCATTCCATAGTTGATATCCTGCCATAGGGTTTTATTGACAAAAAATTTGAGTTCTAATGCTCCATGTTCCGGTCTTTTCCGACACACCTTGATCTCGGTTATTGACATCTTCAATAGTCTGAAAAATTCCATCAGTGTAGCCTTCCTAGGTCATACCAATCTGGAAACTTTACAGAGCCTTCAAATTCTCCTAGTCTTCGGAGTCTTCAACCGTTGTAGTTTCCATTATTTACAATGCACGGTAAAATCCTATTCATTCCAAAGTGGTCTTAGTTGTCCGATATCTTGTACTTCTTAGAGAGGTCTCATCAGTCGAATCTTCCTTGCGGTCAAAAAGGGGAAAGGGTATAGTCTAACTAAAAGGGAATATTGGATAAAGCTCAAAAAATAAGAGAGGTAAGAGATCCTTTTGAAAACAAAGTTTAGCGAAAAACTCTCCTATGGGCTTGCCAGTTTCTAGGGGTCACGTCCTACAGTAAACATGTGCTCTAATACCATCTTGTAGCGACCCGACCCGAATGGATCAAGTCTCTGTGCTTAAGTGTCATCCTTGGATCGGTATGCTGACACACACAGTACTCGAGGATTTATAGCAGAGTGCAATCACATGTAAAAGTAACGTAAATACTATTACCTCAATCCATAGAGCGGAAGTAACATCAAAGTTGTGGAGTTCCGAACAACGCCAACGACAAAGTTGAGTGTAGACATCGTAACCCTAACGTATCACTTACTCATCGTAAGATTCCTGCAACATGAGACGTTGCAGCCGTGTAGGTCAGTACATTCAATGTACTGGTAAATTCACACCATAGGATAATGATGAACAATATCTATCACTACATGCATATTTGGCTGGTGGAGGCTCTAAGTTTAATTTTGCCTAAAGCCAATTTTCCCCTACAACAAAGGAATACATTTTATTTTTCTACCAAATTGAATTACCCATATTGACAAGGTATATCCCCAACTCAAATCCCAAAAACCACCAAATCATTAATAACCCAACAATTTCATTAAATAGAGTGATGAGATCAACCAACAATTCAAATACCAGATACTCAAGATGTCCATAACCGGGGACAAGGCTAATCATGATTAGTTTGTACACTCTGTAGAGGTTTGCGCACTTTTCCTCACAAGACTCGATCTCCTCCGTTGAATTTCTCGCACTACATGATGTTTGAGAAACTGATGATTGAGACACAGTCTTTCCGAAGAGGTCCCCTTAACTGATAGATTGGCCGGTACACCTACAATTCCCCTACATCTGTTACCCTATCACGAAAAGGTTTTCCACAACTTACTCAACTATGCCAGAGCCCATAATGGCTTGTGGCTACACACGGAAGTTTCTAGCATGAATGATCTTATGATCCCTTGGAGCCTATGTGGCATTCCATAGGATGATCACACGGAAACCCCGGGATCCCCTTGGGCAAGCACTGGTATATCCCAAGGTGCCCGGGCAAGCCACTGGTATATCCCCAGGGTGCCCCAAACAATCCACCCAGATGTGTATTAAAGTAGCCACCTTAAGTTTCCCTTAGTTAAGATTACTCTCGCAACTTGCATGAATCTCACATACCAATCCACATCTATGAGCATAGCAAAGCAGTATGAGCATAACGTATAATCCCAGGGTTGATAAACGACAATAGGTTCCTACCTCAACAACTACTTCCCACACCCACAAGTTACCAAAATCCTACTCATGCAATGTTTGAGGGTAAAACTAATGCATAAGAACTGGGTATGCAAAATATGATCAAAGTGTGAACTTGCCTTGTACTGTTGATGAAGATTCGTCACACTCATAACTCCTGATAGTTCTACTCGTCACACTCCATTCAATTTATCGTAAGCAAGCAATAGTAACCACATATAAGCAATCGTGCAAAAGAATCGAAGAAAAGATCTCAGAAAACTTTTAAAACCAGCAATTAAGTCATGCAACAGAAAACAATTTCTAACAGTACCAAAATTAGGTGGATTTGGTCTTATCAAAAAGTTTAGGTCAAGAGTTTCGATTTGCAAAAAGAATCAATTAAATTGGAGTAATAAAACTCTAGTTATGATCAAAAGAAGTTCAAATTAAATCTGTTTGAAACCAAATTTTAAACTTTCCAAAATATTTTTAAGTTGATTATCTGGACAGAGGGGATCATAACGAAGAAGTGGGCGTTGGTTTCACTGGATTTGGACAAACGAGCAAAAAGTTGTGGTCGTTTGAAAACCAGGGGCTAATCTGTAAATAAATATTCACGGATGGGTCCCTGGCCGTAAATAAACAGAAAAGGAAAAATATATCGAGCAAACGCTCACTACCGAAACCTAATGAACAAAAACTATTCATTGCCGAGTACTAACGAACGAACGTCCGCTTAAAATAACTAAACTAATTACTAAACAGGGTTTTAAAAGAAAAACCGACTACTAGACCGAAAACCAAAAAAAATAAACCGGACCGGGGCAGTTTTATTACTGGTTCGGCGGTTTTCAAGTCGGCGGCGATGGCGGCTTCAAGGCAGCGATGGGCGAGGCGGGCGACGTCGGCGTGGCGAGGCGACTATGCGGGCGAGGCGCTGGTCACAAGGGCGGTGACAACGAGCAGCGAGATGTAGTAGCGGCGGCGGCGGCGAGCGATGCGAGGCGGCGGGCTTAAATAGGGTGGGGGGCAAGTGGCCTCGGCAGGCGTGGAGGAGGGGCAAATCGAGGCGGCGGCGGAGTCCGGCCTCGTCATGGCGGCGGCGCGGGATCGCTCGGGACTCTGTCGCGAGCTCGGGGGACGGCGGCGGTGTGGCTTGGGCCGGCTGGGCTGGGCGCGGCCCAGTTCGGTCGGCCCGATTTTTTTATATAAAAATACAATTTTTATAGGCAACAAAATAAAATAAACCGGACAAAATAAAAATATACTATAGGCATATAATATATCAAAATTTTCATAAAATTATTTTCTAAAACATGAACATTTTTCTAGAGTCAAATAAATTCCACAAAAAGTTAAATAAAGCAGAGAGTGCTACTGGTTCATCTAAAACCAAAAAAATATATTTTAAAATACCAAAATAATTTCAAATTTATTTCTCTCCATTTTTCTACTGCAGGGAATAATTTTACCCTAATTAACATATATTTTATTTTTGGAGAAAAATAATTTGAATAAAAACCAAATAACTCCAAATTGAAAATAATTTCAAAGGGACTTTAAAATTAATCATTTGTAACTTCCAACTCATATTTCATACGATTTGAAGATGCCCTTTTATCTTCTCTTATGAAAATCATTGAGTTGCATAAAGTTTTTGAATTTGAAATATTTCCAGATGAAATTCAAATATTTTCAAAAACCCTTTTCATTTTAAATGTAAGAAGTCATGTCATCTTCTCTCTAGGGTTTGGTATTTGAAAAGAATTTGAATTCATGGAGATCATAAATGCAAGATGAAAGTTTGGGAAAGTCCTTTTATTCCCTCTCATTTAACTTTCAAAAAGTTTCAAATTACACTCAATTTCACACAAGCAAGCACACCACAATCAAACAAACAATCAAAACTATTTATTTAATATAACATTCCAAAATTTAGAATTTTGGGATGTTGCAAACATGTACATGTAACTATTGGTCTCCAGTCCAGCCGGTTTTTTTTCTACATTTTTCTAGGTTAGTCTGGCCAATATATTTGTAGAACAGTCCGATTGGTATCTACTGGGCCGTGTGTTTTGTCTTTCTTAGATCAATGTTGCGATGTATGCCTGCCTTTAGACTCTAACTTTGAATTGACCGAGAAGAATTGTCCAATCTGTTTGAGAAGAAAATTAATGCTTTTGATTAGCATGTACTGTACATGCATTGGTTTTTTCCCTTAAAAACACGTACGTGCAGCGTAGTCCTTTTAAAAGGTATGTACAGTAGCGCCTCAAGGAAGGTATCAAGATGGAAAAACCACGTACGTGCATCAGACTACCTTTTTTCTTAAACTTGGCGGACTCCTTTTCTAAAAGGCATGTACAGTAGCGCCTCAAGGAAACACATCAAGTTGGTGCATCTTGTACATGTGCCTGTGTCCAAAACACACATATTTTGCATACATATAGTTTTAAATTTCGGTAGTAAATTTTATTGGCAAAGGAGATTTAACGGGTTAGATAATTTAGCCCGTGTGCGGTTTAGTTTCGATGTGTTCGCTAGTAAATCACATAGGCGTATATATGTTGACTCTATGGTTCGGCCTTTAGTTTTTTTTTATTTTGCTTTGTTGAGTGTATTCTTTTGTTTGGTCTTCAACGACTTTTATTCTTAAAACAGATTCCTTTCATTTTATATTTTGTTTTTACTTTATTTTTATTTTGTTTTTCTCTTGGTTTTTCCTTTTGGTTTACCTTTTCATTATTTGTTTTATTTACTTTCTCTAAATTTAATAAAATATTTTTAAAAATATATAATGAATAGTTTATAAATGCACGTTGAATAATTTTTTTAAAAATACACTGCTAATTTTTAAAGTACGCGGTGAACATTTTACAATATACACTGAGTTTCAAGACATATACATGACGAACATTTTTTTATCATAAACCCTATAACATCATTCATGGTACCGAAATTTATTTTATCAATGTTTCTTTTACATAAATATATATCTCCGGAATTTAAACATATTAATTATAAATTTATGATTAATAGGGTATCATTTTTTTGCCTCTTACAGCTTCTTGTATAATGTATTCCCTGTGTTTTGGTCATGTAGTCCATTATAGGCTTTGCTTTGGTCGTACGGTCTAGGCGACATATGAAAAACCGTTGAGAAAATTATCACGTATTTATACATATATCTCCTCCAATTATGTTTTATTTTTTGTTTTAGGCGATTTCCTACCTGGGCTTCTTATGCGAGTCCCACAATGGCACCTGGCTTGGTATGAAATGGTTTCATGGGTCGTGTACGTGTCCCAAAAGCATGGAGTGTTTTTTATTTAAAAGGAAAGCATACCTGGTAGATACCCCTAAAAAAACTTGGTAGATTTACATCATGGATTCTGTTTTGAACTTGCTACGTGATGGATTGTGGCACATCTACACGGACTCCTGTGTTTCCTTTTTCTTCACGGAGAGCCACTAAAACAAATCCTTTTAGGGCCTTTTCTATTTTATTATGTGACCACTTGTACGTGCCAGATAAAAATATGTGTACATGATATTGTTGCACGTAACTCTTTTAGACTTTTAATCTCTAAATCTAGATCAATGAAGTATATTTTTTAAACCTATGTGGATCAACGTGGCGTCTTATTTGTCTTCTGTTTTATGTATATAATAGATAGATGATGTGATGGACAAGATCCATTCGTTAGCTTAGCATAATGATTGTTAAGTTTTATTGCTATTTATTTCTTCATGTCATATACATATTCCTTTGACTATGAGATTATGCAACTCCCGGATACCGGAGGAATACCTTATATGCTATCAAACGTCACAACGTAACTGGGTGATTATAAAGATGCTCTACAAGTATCTCCGAAGGTTCTTGTTGGGTTGGCATAGATCAAGATTAGGATTTGTCACTGAGTATCGGAGAGGTATCTTTGGGCCCTCTCGGTAATGCACATCATCAGAAGCCTTGCAAGCAATGTGACTAATGAGTTAGTTGCGGGATGATGTATTACGAAGAGACTTGCCGGTAACGAGATTGAACTATGTATGAAGATACCAACGATCGAATATCGGGCAAGTAACATACCGATGACAAAGGGAACAACGCATGTTGTCATTGCGGTAAGACCGATAAAGATCTTCGTAGAATATGTAGGAACCAATATGAGCATCTACGTTCCGCTGTAGGTTATTGAGCAGAGAGGTGTCTCGGTCATGTCTACATAGTTCTCGAACCCGTAGGGTACGCACACTTAACGTTCGATGACGATTTTGTATTATATGAGTTATGTGATTTGGTGACCGAATGTTGTTCGGAGTCCCGGATGAAATCGCGGACATGATGAGGAGTCTCGAAGTGGTCGAGAGGTAAAGATTCATATATAGGATGATGATATTCGGACACCGGAAGTGTTCTGGGGGTACCGGGTACATATAGGGTCACTGGAAGGGGTTCCGGGCATCCCCCCGGCAACTACATGGGCCTAATGGGCCAAGAAGGGGACAGACCAGCCCCTAGGGGGCTGGTGCGCCCCATGTAGGCCAAAAAAAGGGGGAGGGAAAGAGGAGAAGAGAGAAAGGAAGTGGAGGGATTCGGCCTCCCCCTTCCTTCTCTCCTCCCTCTTCCTTCCTTCCCCCTCTGGATGAATATGGAAGGGGGGGAGGCCGAATTGGGAGGTGCCCAAGTAGGATTCCTCCTACTTGGGGCGCCCCCTTGGATGCCTCTCCTCTCCTCCAACCTATATATATGAGGGGGGGGGGGCACCGCTAGAACATAACAACATTGATTCCTAGCCGTGTGCGGCGCCCCCCCTCCACAGTTTACGCCTCCAGCCATATTATCGTAGTGCTTAGGCGAAGCCCTGCGCAGATCACTTCACCATCACCGTCACCATGCCGTCGTGATGACGAAACTCTCCCTCGAAACTTTGCTAGATCAAGAGTTCGAGGGACATCATCGGGCTGAACGTGTGCAAAACTTAGAGGTACCGTACGTTCGGTGCTTGATTGATCGGAACGAGAATAAGTTTGCCTACATCAACTGCATTGTCAAACGCTTCCGCTTTCGGTCTACGAGGGTACGTGGACACACTCTCCCATCTCGTTGCTATGCATATCCTAGATAGATCTTGCGTGAGCGTAGGATTTTTTTTGAAATTGCATGCTACGTTTCCCAAAAACAAGCACTATTGCAGGATGCTGCTAACGCGACACTACGATCAGAGGCCCTTTGACGAAACTGTGTGCGATGCAATAATTGCAACGTTGGTGTAAAAAAACCATAAAAAAAGACGCAAAATGTTTGCGTTGACTGATGCATCAAACACTGTTCAGAATTCAGTTGCGTGTGCGATGAGGGGCATATGATTCAGTTCAATGAACTGTTTGCGATGAGGCGGAACAAAAGAAACGGGCAGCCAGATGAAGGTGTGTGCGATATATAGCATACGGTTCACTCGGATGAACTGTTTGTGATTAGGCAGCACAAAAGAAATGGTCAGCCAGATCAAGGTGTGTGCGATATACGACATACAGTTCACTCGGATGAACTGTTTGCGTTGAACCAAGAGAACAAAAATGGTTCAACTTAACAAGATGTGTGTGATACACGGCAAACAGGTCTGTGATCGGAAACGTGTGGGAAGACCGATAACAATACAAACGATTCCTGTTAACATGTCGTGTGTGTTGTGAGAAAACGAGTGCTGGTATACAATTTTCAGTGATTGATGAAATCATCACCGACGGGTTCCATTGTTTAGTCCGTGTGCGATGTGGTTTGCCCTCTCTACAGAGCGTCAACGTATATACTTAAAAAGACAGCATTGCAAAACCAAATTAAGCATACAACTACACAAGTGACTACACACATAAATTTCCACACACCAAAGTAAGCAAATACATGCATACTAAACTAGGAGAAACGAGGATCTAATCATCTACTTATTATTGCGACGCCGCTTGCCATTGCTCTGCTTACGCCTGGATCCCTTGCCGTTTTGGAGAAGGAGGCACTTCCTCATGTCAACGATGTGACTATACATGTCGTAGCTCATGTACGCCTCCTTGGCCATGTACACAACGTGAGCTCTGTCGAGTTTCTCCACCCAGGCCGAGTGCCAGGCACGCTTGTCCTTGTTGCAGGAATCCTTCATGTCTCTGTAGTAGGGGTCGATGATGGCCTCGGCGAGGTGAACCAGTGAGTCCTTCTCATGCTCCTATTGGGGAACGTTGCATGGGAAACAAAAAAATTCCTATGCTCACCAAGATCCAATCTAGGAGATGACCATCTACGAGAGGAGAGATTGGACCTACATACCCTTGTAGGTCACTAAGCGGAAGCGTTAAGAAACACGGTTGATGTAGTCGAACGTCTTCCCGATCCAATCATGATCCGTCCTGCGAACTCCCGATCCAAGTGCCGAAAGGAAGGCACCTCCACGTTCAACACACGCACGGCTTGATGACGCCTTCACCTCCTCGATCCAGCAAGCTATGGTGAAGTAGTAGCTCGAGTCCTCTGGCAGGAAAATGGCGTGGTGGCGGTGGTGGTGGGGAATCCCAGCAGAGCTTCGCTAAGCACTATGGAGAGGAAGAGGGATGCGAGGGAGAGGAGAGGCAGCGCCGTGGCGTGGAGATGTGCTCAAGGGGGTGCGGCTTCCCTCTCTCTACCTCTCTATATATAGGGGAAGGGAGGAGGGGTGGCGCCCCTAGGGTTCCCCCTAGGGGGGCGGCGGCCAGGGCAGATGGGATCTCCCCCTAGGGTGACTTGCCTCCCAAGCCGGGAGGTGGGAAGCCCTAGGGGGGCACCCCCAATCCTCCTGGTTACGTGAGATGGGGTGAGGGGGGCGCTCAGCCCCTTAGTGGGCTGGTTTTCCCCCTCCCCTTGGCCCATGGCCCCCCAACACTTGCCGGGCCCCCCGAAACCCCTTTCGGTGACGCTAGTCATCACCTGGTACCCCCGGAACAATTCCGGACTCCAATACCCTTCGTCCAATATATCAATCTTCACCTCCAGACCATTCCGGAGTTCCTCATCACATCTGGGATCTTATACGGGACTCCAAACAACCTTCAGTAACCACGATAATGGCTCAAGTATACTTATATCGCCACCAAACGTTAAGTGTGTAGACCCTGCGGGTTCAAGAATTATGTAGACATGACCGAGACACCTCTACGGTCAATAACCAATAGCGGGACCTTGATGCCCATATTGGTTCCTACATATTCTACAAAGATCTTATCGGTCGAACCTCGATGTCCAGGATTCAGCTAATCCCGTATGCAGTTCCTTTTGTCTATTGGTATGTTACTTGCCCGAGATTTGATCGTCGGTATCTCCATACCTAGTTCAATCTCGTTACTGGCAAGTCTCTTAACTCGTTTCGTAATACGAGATCCCATGACGAACTCATTGGTCACATTTTTTGCAAGCTTACGGTGACGTTGTATTACCGAGTGGGCCCTGAGATACCTCTCTGTCATACGGAGTGACAAATCCCAGTCTTGATTCATGCCAACTCAACAGACACCCTCAAAGATACTAGTAGAGCACCTTTATAGTCACCCAGTTACGTTGAGACGTTTGGTACACACAAGGCACTCCTCCAGTGTCAGTGAGTTGCATGATCTCATGGTCATAGGAACATATACTTGACATGCAAAAAATGATAGCAATAAACTTAACATGATCATATGCTATGTTCATAGTTTGGGTCTTGTCCATCACATCATTCTCCTAATGATGTGATCCCATTATCAAATGACAACTCATGTCCATGGCTAGGAAACCATAGCCATCTTTGATCAACGAGCTAGTCTGGTAGAGGCTCACTAGGGACATGTTATTGTCTATGTATCCACTCATGTATTTGAGTTTCCGGTCAACGCAATTATAGAATGGATAATAAACGATTATCATGAACAAGGAAATATAATTATAACCACTTTATTATTGCCTCTAGGGCATATTTCCAACAATCTCCCACTTGCACTAGAGTCAATAATCTAGCATTACATGGTAATGAATCTAACGCCCATAGGGTGTTGATCGTTCTTTGCCCGTGGAAGAGGTTTATTCAACGGATCTGCAACATTCAGGTTCGTATGCACTTTGTAAATGTTCATGTCTTCCTCCTTGATGTAATCGCGGATGGAATTCAATTGTCGCTTTATGTGTCTGGTCCGTCGCTTTATGTGTCTGGTCCTCTTGTGAAACCTTTGTTCCTTGGCTAGAGCAATGGCACTAGTGCTATCACAGAACATCCAAGATCTGTCATGAGTTGCTTCATCCAGACACCTTCCTTTGCTGCCTCTGAGGCAGCTATGTACTCTACTTTCCATGTAGAATCAGCTACCACGCTTTGCTTGGAACTGCACCAGCTTACTGCTCCCCCATTTAGAATAACGTATCCGGTTTGAGACTTAGAGTCATCCAAATCGGTGTCAAAGCTTGCATCGACGTAACCCTTTACGACGAGCTCTTTATCACCTCCATAAACGAGAAACATTTCCTTAGTCCTTTTCAGGTACTTAAGGATATTCTTCACCGCTGTCTAGTGACCCACTCCTAGATTACTTTGAAACCTTCCGGCCATACTTATGGCAAGGTGACATCCGGTCTTGTGCGCAACATCGCATACATGATAGAGCCTATGGCAGAGGCATAGGGGATGACACTCATCTTTTCTCTATCCTCTATAGTCGTTGGGCATTGAGTCTGAATCAACTTCACACCTTGCAAAACAGGCAAGAACCCTTCTTGGACTGATCCATTTTGAACTTCTTCAAAATCTTATCAAGGTATGTGCTTTGTGAATGTCTTATCAAGCATCTTGATCTATCTCTATAGATCTTGATGTCTAATATGAAATCAGCTTCTCCTAGGTCCTTCATTGAAAAACTCTTGTTCAAATATTCCTTATGTTTTCCAAAAGTTCTATATTGTTTCCAATCAGCAATATGTTATCCAAATATAATACTAGAAACGCTATAGAGATCCCACTCACTTTCTTGTAAATACAAGCTTCTCCATAAACTTGTATAAACCCAAACGCCTTGATCACCTCATCAAAGAGAATATTCCAACTCCGAGATGCTTGCACCAGCCCATAAATGGATCGCTGGAGCTTGCACATTTTGTCAGTATTCTCTGGATCGACAAAACCTTCCGGTTGCATCATATACAACTCTTCCTTAAGGAAACCATTAAGGAACGCTGTTTTCACATCCATCTACCAGATTTCATAATCGAAAAATGTAGTTATTGCCAACATGATTCTGACGGACTTAAGCATCGCTACGGGTGAGAAAGTCTCATCATAGTCAACTCCTTGAACTTGTGAAAACCCCTTTGCCACAAGTCGAGCTTTATATATGGTGATATTACTGTCTGCGTCTGTCTTCTTCTTGAAGACCCATTTATTCTGAATGGCCTTTCGCCCTTCAGGTAATACTTCCAAAGTCCATACTTTGTTTTCATATATGGATCCCATCTAGGATTTCATGGCCTCTAACCATTTGTCAGAATCCAGGCCCACCATCGCTTCTCCATAGCTCGTAGGTTCGTTGTTGTTGTTGTCCAATAACATGACCTCCAAGACAGGGTTACCGTACCACTCGGGAGCGGTACGTATCCTTGTTGACCTACGAGGTTCGATAGTAACTTGATCTGAAGCTTCATGATCATCATCATTTGCTTCCTCTTTAACTGACGTAGGTGCCACAGAAACATCTTTCTGTGCAATGCTACTTTCTGGTTGAAGTAAAGGTTCAACAACCTCATCAAGTTCTATCTTCCTCCCACTCAATTCTTTCGAGAGAAACTCTTTCTCAAGAAAGGACTCGTTCTTAGTGACAAACACTTTGCCTTCAGATCTAAGATTGAAGGTATACCCAACTATCTTTTCTAGGTATCCTATGAAGACGCATTTGTCCGCTTTGGGTTCGAGCTTTTCTGGCTGAAGCCTTTTGACATAAGCATCGCAACCCCAAACTTTAAGAAACGACAACTTAGGTTTCTTGCCAAACCACAGTTCATATGGTGTCGTCTCTATGGACTTAGATGTTGCCCTATTTAAAGTGAATGCAGCTGTCTCTAATGCATAAACCCAACACGAGAGTGGTAGATCGGAAAGGGACATCAAGAACGCACCATATCCAATAAGGTAGGATTACAACGTTCGGACACACCATTACGCTGTGGTGTTATAGGTGGCGTCAATTATGAAACGATTCCACATTGTCTTAAGTGATTGCCAAACTCATAACTCAGATATTCTCCCCCTCTATCGGATCATAGGAATTTAATCTTGTTGTTATGATGATTCTCAACTTTACTCAGAAATTGCTTAAACTTTTCAAGCATTTCAGACTTTTGCTTCATCAAGTAGACATACCCATATCTATTCAAATCATCTGTGGAAGTGAGAAAGTAATGATATCCATTGCGCACTGCAACGCTCATCGGACCACACACATCAGTATGTATGATTTCCAACAAGTCACTTGCCCGTTCCATTGTTCTGGAAAATGGGGTTTTAGTCATCTTGCCCATGAGGCATGGTTTGCATGTGTCAAGTGATTCAAAATCAAATGACTCCAAAAGTCCATCAGCATGGAGTTTCTTCATGCACTTTACACCAATATGACCTAAGCGGCTATGCCAGAAGAAAGTGGTACTATCATTATCGACTCTACATCTTTTGGCATCAATGTTATGAACATGTGTATCATCACTATCGAGATTCAATAAGTATAAACCCCTCACAATGGGTGCATGACCATAAAAGATATTACCCATATAAATAGAACAACCATTATTCTTTGATTTAAATGAGTAACCATCTCGCATTAAACAAGATCCAGATATAATGTTCATGCTCAACGCAGGCACTAAATAACAATTATTTAGGTTCATCACTAATCCCGATGGTAATCAAAGAGCGAGCGTGCCGAAGGTGATCACATCAACCTTGGAACCATTTCCCACGCGCATCGTCACTTCGTCCTTCGCCAACCTCCATTTATTCCGTAGTTCCTGCTTTGAGTTGCAAATGTGAGCAACCGAACCAGTATCAAATACCCAGGCAGTACAACGAGAGTTGGTAAGTTACACATCAATAACATGTATATCATATATACCTTTGTTGTCATTGGCCCCCTTCTTGTCGACCAGATACTTGGGGCAGTTCCGCTTCCAGTGGCCAATTCCCTTGCAATAGAAGCACTCAGTCTCCGGCTTGGGTCCAGCCTTGGGTTTCTTCATGGGAGGAGCAACTGCTTTGCCACCTTTCTTGAAGTTTCCCTTCTTTCCCTTGCCTTTCTTGAAACTAGTGGTTTTATTCACCATCAACACTTGATGCTCCTTCTGGATGTTTGACTCAGCGACTTTCAGCATCGCGAACAGCTCGAAGACTGACTTGTTCATCCCTTGCATGTTATAGTTCAACACAAAGCTCTTGTATCTAGGTGGTAGCGGTTGAAGAACTCTGTCAGTGACAACCTATGGTGGGAGCTCAATTCCCAACTTGGCCAGACGATCGTAGTACCCAGACATTCTGAGTATGTGCTCACTGACAGACCCGTTCTCCTCCATCTTGCAGGCATAGAACTTATCAGAGGTCTTGTCGTGGTTTTGTCACGGCAGATGTCCTCGTGAAAGGACTTAGTCGTGGAGCCATCGCTACGGTTTAACTTGAAGGGGTTAAAGCGGACGCAAAGACATAAGAGTTTATATTAGTTCGGCCCCTTCGATGAAGGTAAAAGCCTACGTCTAGTTGTGATGGGATTGATGTGGTTTCGATGACTAGGGAGCGAATAAGCTTCGCCTAGGCCTCGATTTGTTGTTGTCTGTCTTCAACCGCCGCCGGGTCGTCCCTTTATATACACAGGTTGACGCCCGGCCGGTCTACAGAGTCCCGAGCCGACCTATACAAAGTGTCCGGCTCAGTCTCTCTCCTTTCTAACTTATATTACAAGTTTACATAATCATGGCGGTTTACCACTACGGGCCCTAATCCGCCTTTGGGCCGTGGGCTTCCAAGCTTTACTAGTTGAACGCCATCTTCAAGACCTTCATGGGCTTCAAAGACCTGATCTAAGGTGAACCGGGCCCTCCTGGCCGGTTTATACTTAGTAGCTATATCCTCAACATTAGGCCCCGGATTGATTTGAATTTATTCATGTCAATCTTCAACACTAAAAATATCTTGTAAACATCCTCTTGTATTTTCGTAAAACGCCATATTGACTTCTCCTGTGAATTTTTGTAAACCGCCGTGACGTCATCTTCAGAGCACCGCAACAGTCCGTCATGACATCATCTCTGCATAAAAGGATTAAAAAGATTCCCTTCTCATTAATGATTATCTCGAAAATCGAGGCGACAGGCGCACCCACTCGGCCGCTTCGGACGCCTTGATTCTCGCGCCTGCTATTTACTCTTTCCCTTATAAATAAAGCCCGAGGGCTCCTTTTTCTCTTTCTCTTCTGCATCTTCTTCTTCCTCGCGACACCCTTAGCTCTGAAGCTCTGCCGCCGTCCGCGACCTTCGAGAATTGCACCAACCAAGGCCGCTGCATCAACCTGAGTTAGATCAGAGGATCATCGCCCCCCTCCGCCGTAATCTGCAGCGGTAAGCTTCTTCTGTTCCCCGTCCTTAGATCTGCATTAGGTTTTACAAGCTCATCCGCACAGCTCTCCATTTTCCTCTTCATCCTACCTTACGCCATGTAGTTTTGATCCAAAAACGATATAGATCTCCTGCGGTAGTCTTTCCGCATCTGTTTTTAATACTAGCAGCCCTTCCTTTTCTTCTGGTAGAGTATGCATCCTTCTCTGTTTTACTTGAACGCCTTTTAAAGAATGCAGTAAAAACTGCTTTATAGATGTGCGGTAGATCCAAATAGATTTGAACATTGTGTGAAACATGTTTCTGTCAACACTTAGCAGAAATTTTGAATCTGGGCCTTTCTGCCTATGGGCGGTTTAATCCTTGATGGCCAATCCGCCATATGTCATTAGCCCTCTCTTAAACCGCCAACTTGACCTTGCATTGTATTTGCACCGGTTTAACACTGAATTTTTCACTTACAAACCATGGACGATAAACCGCACTGTTTGATTTTCTTTCAGCTCCCCCTTAGGAATGGCGAAACAATTTACTGCTTGCAATTGGGTTCCGTCCGGATCACGGAAACACAACTCAACGGCTACGTCACCACCGGGCGCTTTTAGCCTCAAAAAATGTTCTCCACTGGCAAGTTCCGGAATCGGAATGTCCACCTGAACCTCAAGAAGGAGAAGTGATTGTTTTTATGCAACACCTAGACCGGGGTTTCAGCCCGCCCGGATCAAAAAATTTCCGGGATGTCCTCGCAAGCATCCAACTCCATCCACAAGATATTGGTCCGAACTCCGTGTCCAATATATGCAACTTTCAAGTATTCTGCGAAGTCTATCTTCAAGAAGAACCAACCGTGGAGTTATTTCGAGATTTCTTTCATTTGAACCGCCGTACAGAATTCTCGGACGGTCCTAACACAGAACTTGGCGGCATTTCAATCCAGAAAAGGAAGGAAGTGGACTTCCCTCACGCCAAACATCATAGCCATCCTAAAGATTGAAATCAAACCTGGTTCTACTGCCGGAACACTGCTCCTAACGGAGAAAATCCCTTGCAGGGTTATCGCCCTCACCGGCTTAGCAACAGCCACCCATTGCCTTCGCGCTTGACCGCCGCAGAAAGGAAGAACTTTGCACCTAAAATTACCAAGCTCCGGGCTCTGATGGCCAACGGTTTAACTGGTATTGACCTTGTCCGCTGCTGGGTTTCTTGGGGAATCTTGCCATTAAGCCGCCGCCCCGGATTGATGCACGAATATACTGGTGACGTCCAAGATCCTCAACGACATCACGAACTATCAACAACTGAGCTTGAAGTTACCGAAACAGTGAAGAAAATGCTCGATGAACCGATCTCCGCATGCAGCCAAACCGGGTTGGCTCCGTTCTGCGTCTCCAACAAACCACCCGCGGTAAGGTTCCTCTCATTACTCTACTGACTTTGATTCCATATTGATTGTATTAATCCCTCTGTATTAATTTTCAGGCGAACAACTCCTTTTGGAAACGAACTAAACCGGCCCGGGTTCCTCGTGCAAAGACCAAGACCACCAAGAAAAGCGGCAAGAGGAAAACGCCGAGTCTTACGAACCGCCAGAAGATGAAGAATCGAGATCTTGAGGTAGAGCTTGACTCACTTGGTTCTTTTTCATTCATTTTATTGACAGTTACAATTCAGGGATGACGCCGAGGTCAGCCATGCGTAACCTGTTGAGGTAATCCTTCTTTCTTCCGATTACGATCTTGTATCGGTTAAAAGAATTCGCCGCCTGATCCGGAAAGTGAAACAATCTCACTCCTATGCTCATTTGGATCCAAAATTTTCTTTGAAGACACAACAAACTGAAGAACGCCGTACGACCCGGCATAGCGGTCAACAAATTACATCGTCCGGTATAGCTGACACACCAACCCGGAAATGTCGTCCAGAGGTGACTTGTTCTCCTGAAAAGCGTTATCCTTTGAAAGGTTTCTTCCGATGCCCTCTCAATCCGTCTGACCCAAATTACCAGGCTTCTTCCAACTCGTCTGGCGGTTCATCAACCACTCAGCTGCCTCCTCTCAATGTTGCTGCTGGGTAAGTATATCACTCCTTAATTTGTTCCTTGTATTTGTCGGTTTATCATATTCTAACCCTTGATGTTTTAGCACCAAGGCTCGACTTAGTAAAAAGGCCAAGACCCTCGACCCTACTGTGGATGTTGATCCGAAGAAGACTCCAGAGCATCATGGTGAAAATCCCGAAGTTGCTAAAGACAACTCTGCTGGGAAAAATCAAGATGCCAATGCTAACCCGCCAGAGGTTGAACCGGATGTCCAAGTTGATACTTCACATCCTCCTGCTCCTCTGAGTCCTACAATAGAACAACGGGACTCAACTGCTGATCCGCCAAGCCCGGGTATGAAAGCGCCAAGCCTTGTTGAAAATGCTAATCCGGCCAGTCCGACCAAAGATGATGATGTCGTAGTTACGGGCACCGCATATACCGCCCCTGGCAATCCGGTTGCTCTATCAAAGTACACTGCCAAGGAAGAAATTACTGCCATGAGCAAAGGGAAGGAGAAAACTGATCATCGACTTATAACAATCTCTCGCCCAAGACCTTCACTGCTTCTGAACCGGCTCTACACAAGCCGTGATTATGAAGCCGGTTTAGTAAATCTTATGAAGGAGCGCTATGAGGTAAATAGTTGTGCCCTTCTCTTGTACCTTCATTGCATAGTAGCCCCCAAGGGCGGTTTGTCCCTAGAAAGTCAAACCGGGACTTTGCATAGTCCATAGTACTTTGTCTTATATATTTACGATCAAACACGCATTAGCCCCCAAGTGCCATGATAAACACTTGTATTAATCCATGGGACTTCAATAATCGATATAAAAATGATCCGCATTAGCCCCAAGTGCCAAGTGTATGACTGGTTATGCGCTTGGGACTTCTAATGAAGATATTAACATGCTCCCTTTTTTTGCAGAGTGAGATACGCCAACAAGTCTCACAAATCAATGATCTTCAAGAAAATCTGAAATCTCAGCAAGCAGAAACCTCCAAGGCCAAGGATGAGCTGAAAACCGCCTTGACTACCATGGAGCAGCTCAAGGAATGGTTTAAGTCTGAGTGGGCCAGCTGGGATACTGAAAAGGTGGGCTTGGTAAAACGGGCGGAAGATGCTAAAGCAGCTCTTAAACCGGCGACGGAAGAGCTCACTGGATTAAAGCGCCAAATCAATGCCATGACCTCTGCAATATTTGGTAAGCAACGTTTCACCAAGGTTGTGATGAATATTCCGTTTTGAAATTTCCTCCGGTTTAACTCGAACTCTCTTAAACCGGTATAGGTAGGCGCATTGCTCATCCGGGCTCGACATGCGGAAGAAACTCAAGGTCAGCGTATCGTTAATTGAACAGCTGTATACCGGCACCCAAAGAAGTTATTTGCGCCACTTCTTATGATAATGCAGCTCCGACAGCGATTAAGGACACCTTTGGACCGACTATCTATGATACCAAAGAGATAGAAGAATTGAAACGATCCGCTGCCGGGCTGGCACCTTATTGGCACTAACTTCGCGCCAAAGCATGGATAGTCGACCTTGATCCGGCTGACATAGCCAAAGGCTTCCCCAGTGCTCAAGAAAATGGCGAAGTATTTGATAATGATGCTCTCAAACGGGTAACAAGGGAGACGCGTCCTCTGGCGAGTCAACTGGCAGAAGAGGCCAACATGACGGTTCACCGCTCCTTCTACGACGCGGACAACAGACGGGTTGAAGTTGTTATTCCGGAAGTGCAGAACCTTGTTCCACCAACCCGTAAGCACACTTACGCCCCTGACGTTGATCCGGCTGAGCTTATAAGTGAAGAGGCTATCTTTCAGGCTTTAACCCGGATTGACTGGACCACCAATGACTTCCGGCCATTGGATGGTGAGGAGGAACAAGTTGAACCGACGCCAGATGACCCATCTACCTCACGTCAACCCGGCAATGAAGCTTAATCCGTCAAGTCGGTTGATACATCAAAAACTGCTCGTTATGAAGCAACTCCAAATTTTGGGCCTCCGAATGCCTTGTAATAAAACTAGCTGCCACCTTTGGCGTGTATATGCCTTTGTGCATACGTTTTGTAACTTATGCCTCCTTTTGATTTGCCAATGATAAACTATCACCTGCAGTGAAAATCTTAAACTGCATCGGCGGTTTGTGCCGCCAGCTGGCTTGTGACGTTCATATATATATATATATATATATATATATATATATATATATATATATATATATATATATATATATATATATATATGCAATGAAATATTGAGGTATATGATCAAAATTTGTGATACAAAATACCTGCCATCATTTGGGCATGAAGTTGGCTTAGCCAATCTTGAAGCGTAGGTTGTATGAACCATTACCGTCAAAGGAGAAAACAGCTCCTGTGTTTATAATGCCGGTTTACCATGTAAACCGTGCCGGGTCATGACAAGCCCCATGTTACTCCATAATGGGATGTTAACAGAAAAAGTCAAACCGGAAAAATTATCTCCGGATTAAAAATGGACCGAATTCCGTCAATTGACAGTTTGAACCGGTTTAAGAATGTTATCGGTTTAAAAAACGCAACAAAAATCAAATAACAGTTATGAAAAAATATGGAAGCAAAGGCAAAAACCGTTTGCAAAAAGAGGCTTTACTGAGCCGATCAGATGGTGTTACCATGGTCGGACACGACCAAGCTCCCAATAAGGTGTAGCCATGGTTCAAGTCAGCTAGGTCCCCAACTGAAACCGTGGCATTATGCCGATCAAGTGGCGTGGCAATGGTTCGGGTTCGACCAAGCCCCAAGTGACTCTATGGCCTTAGGCCGATCAAGAGGCGTGGATCGGTTCAGACTTGACCATGTCCCCAAGTGATTTGGTGGCTTTCGCCTATCAAAAGGTGTTGCATTGGTTCGGACACGACCAAGCCCCCAAGTGATATCATAAAGCTTTTGAAAAGCAAACTCAGGGGGTAAACCGGAGGCCACTTTAAGGCAGAACAACTCCATGTAACCACGCATGATGTAACAGAACAGATACCCGCTTTAGCCGAGGCTCCGGTTTATTACTTTATTCATAATATATACACTTTGTCATAATATGTACATGAGTAGAGCCGATGGCTCGGTATAATAAGGCGAAGATGAGCTATGTTCCACGGCTGTTGGTCTCCTCCTCGGCGTGCGTGAGTCTTTATGCTCTCGAATATCGATCGAGAGTAAATGCGACCCGTTGTGCAGATTCTTGCTGACCACAAAAGGTCCTTCCCAAGGTGGGGATAACTTGTGCATATCAGTCTGGTCTTGGATGAGTCGAAGCACCAAATCTCCTTCTTGAAAAGTTCTGGTTCTGACTCGGCGATTGTGATAACGACGAAGATCTTGTTGGTAAATCGCCGAACGGACAGCTGCTATGTCACGTTCTTCATCCAATATGTCCAAAGCATCTTGTCATGTCGTCTCGTTGTCCGCTTCAACATAAGCCGCCACACGACGTGAGTGATGACGGATATCGCTAGGGAGAACCGCCTCCGCTCCGTAGACCATGAAGAACGGTGTGTATCCTGTGGATCTGTTTGGCGTAGTATTGATACTCCATAACACAGACGGTAGCTCTTCTACCCAACAACCCGGTGTTCTCTGCAAAGGAACCATAAGCCGGGGTTTGATGCCTCGCAAGATCTCTTGATTAGCCTGCTCGCTTGTCCATTGGACTGGGGTGAGCCAACGACGAAGCGTCAAGCGGATGTGCTCACGCTCACGTAACTCCTTCATAGCGCCCTTGGACAAGTTGGTACCATTGTCGTTAATGATCTTTGTGTGGAAAGCCAAACCGGAAAATCACCTTTTTAATGAACTTAACCGCTGCAAATGCATCACACTTGGCCGACGGGCTCCGCTTCAACCCACTTGGTAAACTTGTCAACCGCCACCAAGAGGTGGGTCTTTTTGTCCTTGGACCTTTTGAAAGGTCCGACCATATCCAGCCCCAAGTCGCAAAGCGGCCAAGTAATTGGAATCATCCTCAATTCTTGAGCGGCACATGAGCACGCCGTGAAAATTTCTGACAGCCTTCACATCGTCTAACTAGGTCCTCCGCATCAGCATGAGCCGTCAACCAGTAGAACCCGTGACGAAACGCCTTAGCCACCAGAGACTTTGAACCGGTGTGGTGACCACAATCCCCTTCATGGATTTCGCATAAAATTTCACAACCTTCCTCAGAGGACACACAACGTTGGAACGCGCCTGACACACTGCAATGATGCAATTCGCCATTGACAATGGTCATGGACTTGGATCGCCGGACTATCTGCCTGGCCAGAGTCTCATCCTCTGGCAACTCGCCCCGGTCCATGTAATGCAAGATAAGGAACTGTCCAATCCGGTATAACATGCGGGGCTGCCACCAATCGCGCCTCCGGATCGAGAATAGCCAAATCCGCTTCACACAGGGAGCTTGACGGACGGGTTATGCAAAACATCTAAAAAAGACATTAGGGGGACGGTTTACGCTGAGAGCCCGGTGGCTTAAAGCGTCCGCTTCTTCATTATTCCGTCTATCAACATGATCCACAAGATAACCCTTAAAGTTACATGCAACTATGTCCACCTCACGTCGATAGGATGCCAAGAGGGGAACCTTGGAATCCCAAGTGCCGACACTGTTGAGCCACCAGGTCCGAGTCATCAAGCACTTAACCCAAGAGATTCATCTCCTTCGCCATCCGAAGACCATGGAGTAAAGCTTCATAGTCAGCTGCATTGTTAGTACAAGGGAACATCAAACGGAGAACGCATAGCGGAATTTGTCACCTCGTGGGAAGTTAATACGACTCGACCCCGAGCCCTCCAATTGCTGGATCCATCAAAATGAATCGTCTAATAGGTGTGATCCGGCTTCTCTTCAGTGCCTGTAACTCCGTCCAATCATTGATGAAATCCTGGCGCTTGAGATTTGATCGCTGTTCGAGGCACATACTTTAATCCGTGCGGCCCAAGCTCTATAGCCCACTTAGCAATCCGGCCAGTCGCTTCCCTATTCTGAATTATATCGCCCAAAGGAGCAGAGCTGACCACTGTGATCGGATGGCCCTGGAAGTATTGCTTAAGCTTCCGGCTCGCCACATAAACTCCGTATACTAGCTTTTGCCAATGCGGGTACCATTGCTTGGATTCAATAAGCACCTCGCTAATATAGTAAACCGGCCGCTGAACCGGATATTCCTTGCCTGCCTCTTTGCGCTCTACCACAATAGCCACGCTGACTGCGCGAGCATTAGCCGCTACGTATAGTAATAACGGTTCTTTGTCGATTTGAGCTGCAAGAACGGGCGGATTGGCTAACTGCCGCTTTAAGTCCTCCAACGCTTCATCGGCGGTTGGACTCCAGACAAACGGATCAGTCTTTTTCAGCATCTGGTACAAAGGGATGGCCTTCTCTCCGAGGCGGCTGATAAACCGGCTCGGTAGCGGCAATCCGGCCTGCCAAACGCTGGACATCGTTAATACACTTCGGTTTAGCCAGGAGGTAATAGCCGTAATCTTCTCCGGATTAGCTTCAATTCCTGTTGGACACGAGAAAACCCAATAACTTACCTGCCGGAACACCAAAAACACATTTGGCCGGGTTGAGCATCATCTTGTAAACCCGCAGGTTGTGAAAGGTTTCCTTCAAATCGTCAATCAGTGTCTCCTTCTCCCTTGACTTGACCACAATATCATCAACGTAGGCGTGCACATTACGGCCGATCTGTTTATGCAGGCAATTCTGTACACAGTGTTGATAAGTTGCTTGGGCGCTCTTGAGCCCAAAAGGCATAGATACATAGCAGAAGGCTCCAAAGGGAGTGATAAACTCTGTTTTCTCCTGGTCCTTAACTGCCATCTTGATCTGATGATACCAGAATATGCATCCAAAAAGCTCAAACGCCACAACGCTGGCAGCGGGCATCAATAATCTGGTCAATGGGGGGGAGGGCAAAAGGATCTGCTGGACAAGCATTGTTAAGATCTGTGTAATCCACACACATGCGCCAAGTGTCTTTTTTCTTAAGAACCAGCACCGGATTAGCAAGCCACTCTGGATGGAAGACTTCAACGATAAAACCAGCTGCTAAGAGCTCGGCCACCTCCTCTCCAATGGCCTTGCGCCTTTGTTCGTTAAACCGCGGAGAAACCGCTTCACCGGTTTGTACTTGGGATCAACATTAAGAGTGTGCTCGGCGAGTTGCCTCGGTACACGGCATGTCGAAGGCTTCCATGCAAAAATGTCCCGATTCTCACGGATGAACTCGATGAGCGCTTTCCTATTTCAGATCCAAGTTGGCGCGATCTTTGAACTGCTTGGATGAATCGCCAGGCACGAAGTCAACAAGCTTAGTCTCAGCTGCCGATTTGAATTTCAGGTCCGGATCATGTTCTGTAGTCGGCTTCTTCAAAGGGGCCATGTCCGCCGGATCAACGTTGTCCTTGTAATATTTCAACTCCTCCGTGGCGCAAACCGACTCTGCATAGGCGAATCACCTTCCTCACATTCCAAAGCGATCTTGCGGCTCCCATGAACCGTTATTGTCCCCTTGTGACCCGGCATCTTGAGCTGCAAATAGATATAACAAGGTCGTGCCATGAACTTGGCATAAGCCGGTCGCCCGAACAGGGCATGATATGGACTTTGGATTTTTACCACTTCAAACGTCAATGTTTCCGATCTGGAGTCATAATCATCACCAAAGGCCACTTCCAGAGCTATTTTACCAACATGATATGTTGACTTGCTAGGTACCACACCATGGAACAGTGTATTGGACGGTTTGAGATGTTTATCCGTTAGCCCCATACGACGGAATGTCTCATAGTACAATATGTTAATGCTGCTCCCTCCATCCATGAGCACCTTGGTGAACTTATAACCTCCCACCTGAGGTGCCACCACCAGGGCTAGCTGACCCGGATTGTCGACCCGGGGAGGATGATCCTCTCTACTCCATATAATGGGCTGCTCCGACCAGCGTAGGTAATGGGGCATAGCCGGTTCAACAGCGTTGACTGCCCGCTTCTGAACCTTCCGATCTCGCTTGTCTAAGCTAGTGGTGAAGACATGGTACTGCCCACTATTCAACTGCTTTGGGTTGCTCTGATAACCCGACTATTACTGCTGCTGGTTGTAACCACCTTGGTTACTCTGATTGTTCTGATTGTTATGTCCGCCTGATTTCCAATCAAGCTGAACCGGAAGCTCCTCCATCGTGACCCGCCCATGGAAACCGGATCTGAGCCACCACCGGACCCATGATCATAACGGAAAGCATTAGAGTTTTTGAACTCCTGCATAATGTAACAGTCCTTCCAAAGGTGGTTGGCCGGCATCTCCTTCGTCCCGTGCTTTGGACAGGCTGATTCAATAAATAATTTAAGCGATCCGGGTTAGGATTCGGAGCCCCACCACGATTTGCCACTTTACCTCTGCGTCGCTGACCCTTGTCCTGCGCATTAGTATTAGCCACAAAGTCCATGCTGCCATCCGCTTTACGTTTGCCTCCATTCCCATGGCCTGCCGGTTTGTGTTGATGCCCCACAGTTGCTGTTCTTCTTTCCTTCCTCGCTTCATCATCCTCGATTCGGGTCCTTCGTACTATCAGAATCAGCATACTTCACTAAAGCACCCATGAGAGTTCCTATGTCGTTACAAAATCGCTTCATACGCCCCAACTTCAACTTTAAAGGCTTAAACCGGCAGTTGCCCTCCAGGGTTAAGATCGCGATCGGCGTTGATCCGGTCTCGACGAGTGTAAGATTTCGAGACGGTGTACCCAATGGGTTGTTGACCCCCCTTCCCCCTGGACACAAGCCGCCAAGTCCACTACGGACATGGGCTGCTTACAGGTATCTTTGAAATTCTGGATAAACCGGGTTCGCAACTGGGCCCATGAACTGATAGAATTGGGCGGCAAGCTCTTTAACCAAGTACGGGCCGTCCCTTCAAGCATCATGGTAAAATACTTTGCACACGCAGCCTCATCCACATCTAGCATCTCCATGGCCATCTCATAGCTCTCTATCCATGCTTCTGGAGGTAAATCAACAGTGTAACTTGGCACTTTGCGCGGACCATTGAAGTCTTTGGGCAAGCACACGCTATGCGAAAGCGGGGATCAAACAGGCACCCCCAAGCTAGAAGCGACCCCTGGCTCGACTGAGGTGGTGGGGCGAACCGGCGTAAGCTGACGCGCCTCGTTCTGCGTTGCTAACTCGGCCTCCCTGCGCGCTCGGGCCCGGTCCACCACCTCCTGGGCGTTATCGACACCACCTGCCGGGTTGTTGCCACGGAGCGCACCACGCCGTGCATTAATTGATACGACCGGTTCATCCATGTGCCTGCTATAGCTCCGGCTTGGGCGGGGGGTAGAGTGGATCCGGTCGTGGCTGTACGAATATGCTTCCTGTTGGACCAAAGCTGTCCTAAGGAGCTCCTTGACCCGACGCGTCTCTATCGCCTGTGGTGAGTCACCTTCAATTGGAATAGCCTCCAGCCGTGCCGGAGCTGCAACAAGGTTATCCATCGGGTTGGAGTAGTGACCCGGAGGTGTTTGCACGGCCTGAGGCACACTGGCATTATGGCAAGGTAGATCTATTAAGCGGGGCTGGACCGGCGCGCCCGTCCCGGGTGCTTCCGCCCGGTTTACCACCGACGGATTACTGGTTCCCGCTCCGGGGGTGTTGAAGAGGTCTCTGGCTTCGAAAACTGAAGGCAAACGGGATCTGTATTTCCTCTTCATGACTTCATGTGACGCGTTCTGATCCAACATGAGCCTATAAGCCTGCGCATCTAAAGCGGCCCGCTCTGCCATCATCCTCGCGTCTGCAGCTGCTAGATCCACTTTAGCCTGAGTGATTTGCTCCTTCACATTCGCAATCTCTGCGTTATGATCCGCCGGGTTAGCCTCTGCCATGAGCGCAGCCAACGCATCGAACAGATCTGATAAAACTTGAGCCGGCGGGCGCACAGGGCCTCCTGCCCCGGCAGCTGTCGCCGCTATTGAACCGGAGATCATTGCCGCAGCAGTCGAAGAGTGAATCGCTGCATGTGTACCGGCCATGAATATTCCAACCCGGTTGGGTAGATCGGAGGGGTCCGGAATACTGTCACCATCAGAACAGCCCCCAATCCGGCCATCTTGTAACTGATATAGAGATTCAGTTTCTCCGGTTGACGACTCGTCGTCAGAGTAAACGACGGTCTCGCTACCAGATTCTGATCCGTCCTCATAACTTCCTCCGTGGATGACTCCCACAAAGGCACGCTTCACGGCCGGTTTGACCTGGGCAGATCGCGCTGCTGAGCTGTCTCGACGAGGTCGGTGCAGGTGTCCAACTCAGGGCCTGGTTCACCGATCTTGCCAATGAAGACATGTATGCCATCAAAGGGGACCCGGTACCCGTACTCAATCGAGCCGGCCTCGGGGCCCCAGCCTGCATCGTCGATGTAGAGCTTGCCGCGACGACTCTTGGTCATCCGGCCACAAAGATAGCCTTCGAGTCCTTGAACTTGCCCTCCAAGATCATCAAACCATCGTGCGATAGCCCCACGGTGGGCGCCAAGCGTCGTGGTTTTGTCACAGCAGATGTCCTCGTGAAAGGACTTAGTCGTGGAGGCATCGCTACGGGTTAACTTGAAGGGGTTAAAGCGGACGCAAAGACACAAGAGTTTATACTAGTTCGGCCCCTTCGATGAAGGTAAAAGCCTACGTCTAGTTGTGATGGGATTGATGTGGTTTCGATGACTAGGGGGCGAATAAGCTTCGCCTAGGCCTCGATTTGTTGTTGTCTGTCTTGAACCGCCGCCGGGTCGTCCCTTTATATACGAGTTGGCCTTGCGGCGGTCTCTGAGTCCCGAGCCGACCTATACAAAGTGTCCGGCTCGGTCTCTCTCCTCTCTAACTTATATTGCAAGTTTACATAATCATGGCGGTTTACCACTACGGGCCCTAATCCGCCTTTGGGCTGTGGGCTTCCAAGCTTTACTAGTTGAACGCCATCTTCAAGACCTTCATGGGCTTCAGCACAGTCTAAGGTGAACCGGGCCCTCCTGGCCGGTTTATACTTAGTAGCTATATCCTCAACAGGTCTCATACCTCTCGATCCGGGCATTCTTCTCAAAGATAAACTTCAACTCCTGGAACATCTCATATGCTCCATGACGTTCAAAACGCCTTTGAAGTCCTGGCTCTAAGCGATACATCATGGCGCACTGAACTATTGAGTAGTCATCGACACGCGATTGCCAGGTGTTCACAATGTCCATAGTCGCTGGAGGGGGTGGCGCACCAAGCGGTGCATCAAGGACATAAGACTTATGGGAAGCCGTGAGGATAATCCTCAGATTATGGGCCCAGACCACAAAGTTACTTCCATAATCTTTCAGCTTAGCTTTCTCTAGGAACATATTGAAATTCAAGGGAGCTAATGCGTGAGCCATTGATCTACAACATAAATTTGCAAAGGCAACTTCAGACTATTGTTCATGATAATGAGTTCAATCAATCATATTACCTAAGAACTCCCACTCAAATCAACATCCCTCCGGTTGTCCGAGTGTAACACGATCCAAATTCACCAACCCAAGTCCGATCATCACATGAGATGAGGTGGTTTCAATGGTGAACATCTCCATTTTGATCATATCTACTATATGACTCGTGTTCGACCTTTCAGTCTCTTGTGTTCCGAGGCCATGTCTGTACATGCTAGGCTTGTCAAGTTTAACCCAAGTGTTTCGCATGTGCAACACTGGCTTGCACCCGTTGTATGCGAACATAGAGTCTATCACAACCGATCATCACATGGTGCTTTGAAATGACGAACTTTCACAATGGTGCACACTTGGGGAGAACACAATTTTATCTTGAAATTTTAGTGAGGGATCACTTTATAATGCTAATGTCGCCCTAAGCAAAATAAGATGCATAAAAGGATTAACATCACATGCAAATCATAAGTGACATGATATGGCCATCAACTCGTGGTTTTGATCTCCATCTCCAAAGCACTGGCATGATCTCCATCGTCACCGGCATTACACCATGATCTCCATCATCATGATCTCCGTCATCATGTTGCCATTGGGGTTGTCACGCCAACCATGCTTCTACTACTAAAAGCATTACATTGCGCTTAATGATTGACACGCAGGTCATATTATAATAAAAGACAACCGTATGGCTCCTGCCGATTGCCGTATGCATCGACATGCAAGTCGATATAAACTATTACAAACATGATCATCTCATACATCAAATATATTTCATCATGTCTTTGGCCATATCATATCACAACATACCCTGCAAAAACAAGTTAGACGTCCTCTAATTGTTGTTGCATGTTTTACGTGCCTGCTATGGGTATCTAGAAAGAACGATTCTTACCTACTCAAAGCCACAACGATAGTATGCAAGTTGCTATTTAATCTTCTACAAGGACCTCCTTTTTTGAATCCGATTCAACTAAGGTGGGAGAAACAGACACCCGCCAGCCATCTTTATGCAACAAAGTCACATGTCTCTCGATGGAACCGGTCTCATGTACGTGGACATGCAAAGTTGGTCCGTGCCACTTCATCCCACAATACCTCCGAATCAAGAAAAGACCAAGGAAGGAAGCAATATGAATATCAACACCCACAAACTCCTTTATGTTCTACTCGTGATGTCATCTATGCATAGACCTAGCTCATGATGCCACTGTTGGGGAGCGTTGCATGGGAAACAAAAATTTTCCTACGCTCACCAAGATCCAATCTAGGAGATGACCATCTACGAGAGGAGAGATTGGATCTACATACCCTTGTAGATTGCTAAGACGAAGCGTTAAGAAACGCGGTTGATGTAGTCGAACGTCTTTGCGGTCCAATCACGATCCGTCCTGCGAACTCCCGATCCAAGTGCCAAACGGACGACACCTCTGCGTTCAACACATGTACCTCTTGATGACGCCTTCACCTCCTCGATCCAGCAAGCAATGGTGAAGTAGTAGCTAGAGTCCTTCGGCAGCACGATGACGTGGTGGCTGTCACTACAGGAATCAGCTACTTTGCAGTCTGCCATGGCGGACGGCAAAGGTCTTTGCCGTCTGCCGCGGACGGCAAAAGGCTCCGGCAAAGTAAGGATCGGCAAAGAGCTACTTTGTAAATACGCTTTACGAGGTCGACGGCAAAGGGTCCTTTGCCGTCAGCAGCTGACTGCAAAGAAAGCAGACGGCAATAATTACGCTGTTAGTCTGTTTGGTGGCTAACGACAGCCTTTGCCGTCTGCTGCGCTAGGCAAAGCCTTTGCCGTCCGCTGCTGTAGGCAAAGCCTTTGTCGTCCGCCGCTGTAGGCAAACTGAACAAATGGGTCAGCCCACCAGGAAGCACAGGTGGCCGCCGCGTGGCTTCTTTGCCGTCATTCATGTCTGTCAAGAAGGTGGCTTTGCCATCAGTGGCTGACGACAAAGATCCTGCATTGCCTCTTTTTTTGTTTTTTTTGAATCCAACAATTTTCACAGCAAATATATATGACATTATATATATATATATATATATATATATATTTCACAGGGCTATTTAACAGCAAACATATGACATATCTAACACATAAGTTTCATCGTACATACATATATAGTTCCATTCATACATACCAAGTTGCGCATACACATTGTTCCATCCATACATATTACAATGCAAAGTTTCATCAAGAAAGCAAGCTAGAAGAATACTTGAAGAGAATGAAAGAAAAAACAAGCACTCCATCATAGCAAGCTAGCTTAGTGAAGTGAATGAAATCTGCAAAATGGCAAATAAGAAAGTTAGAAAAAGGTGACTACAAGAAGAAGAGTAGAACAAGAAGTATATGTCATTTATGAGCTAACTTAGTTGAAATGGATCATTTATGAGCTAATTTAGGTGAAATGGATCGTTTTTTAGCTAACTTCGGTGAAATGGATCGTTTATGAGCTAACTTAGTTGAAAAGGATTGTTTATGAGCTAACTTAGTAAAAAGCATCATTTTAGAGCTAACCTAGGTGTGATGGGTCATTTTGGAGCTAACCTAGGTAAGATGGGTCATTTTGGAGCTAACCTAGGTGAAATGGATTGTTTATGAGCTAATCTAGGTAAAATGGGTCATTTTAGAGCCAACTTGGGTAAAATGCATCATTTTAGAGCTTACCTAGGTAAGATGGGTCATTTTGGAGCTAACCTAGGTAAAATGGGTCATTTTAGAGCTAACGTAGGTAAAATGGATCATTTAGGAGCTAATCTAATTAAAATAGGTCATTTTAGAGCTAACTTGGGTAAAATGGATCATTTATAAGCTAAGTAAGGTAAAATGGGTCATTTTAGAGCTAACTTAGGTAAAATGGGATCATTCATGAGCTAACTAAGCTAATTATGCCATTTTTTACATAAGTAAGTTAAGTACATATCGTTTCAGAGCTAACATAGGTAAAATGGATGGTTTTGGAGGTCAGTAAGCTTATTAAGTCATTTTGGAGGAAAAGAAGCTAACTCTAAGTCATTATGGTAAGCATATTGGAGGAAATAAAGCTAAGTCTAGGTCTTTATGCATTTGTTAAGCAAAACACTAGAGACACTTACCGTGATCATGGAGGTGTAGTAGCGGGGTGGCTCGTGCCAGTAGCTGGAGAAGGATCATGCGATGCTTGTCTGGAGTTACGCTGCACCAAAGATCGTTTCCAATGTCTCGTTAGCATGATGACACTCAAATGTTAAGACCAGCAAGTAATGTCCATTCAAATTAAACTCACCGTGGTCCCAGGAGAAATCACTGGCATCGGCGGAGCGGTCTGACCGGACTTCTCGCACACAGACTGCACATTTGGTTTTGACAACTCAGTCATACTAGTTAGTAATGAGACAAACACTACATGAATGTTTTGGCTAATGTGTAGAAAAAACATACCACAAGGAGCTCGTACATGGCCCTTGCCTGCATGTCATTCCGTGCCCTCTCCTCCTCCAACATCTTTGTCGTCCTCTCCTCCAACTCCCGCTGCCTCTCCGCCGCCTCCATGAAGTTTCTCCATTCTATCTCTCTCACTTTGTATAGCAGCCTGCAACACCACTCCTCATTACCATTTGTAATCATTGATGGAAGCGCACACAATGTAATGGAGAAAGATAGCTGAGTACGATATAACTAATCTTGAAGGCGAGTTGGGTGGCCGTTCACGAGGCCTTATCTCGAGAGCGGATCTCTTGGTCCGCCTTGATCTCGGGAGAGTCCTAGGACAACGGATAAGTCCATCTCCCATGGCTATGGAGCCATGCGACCTCCGCCACCAGATATCATCGCCAGCTGACTCTGTATCAATGGGACCACAGCTCGGGTTAAAGTCCTCCCTTTCCTCGCCTTCCCCGATCTCTATATTTCACGAGCTTGTCGTGGGAGGAGATGTTGGTGAAGTTTTTTGAATCATCGAGGTCAGACGCAGAGAATGCCTTGACTTTCTTGTAAGAGCCAGTGTGGGCCATGGCATACAGGTCGTACACCTATGGCACCTTATCCGCCTTATTGTACCGTGTATGAAAGAGAGAAACAAAGTAAATTAGTAATTAAAGGGATGAAGCTAGCATGACGAACGAATTGCATGAATCATGAAGCAAACCACATACCCAGTTCCGCCCGTACTGATATAAGTTGGAGCTGCCTTGATGGTGTGGCACACCTTCCATTTGGGAACGTTTGTCCTTGGCCTCATTGTGGAGGTCTAGCCATTCTTTTGAGCACCACTCACTGACCAACACCTCCCAACAATCCATCCGATCCGCACACCATCTCGGAGCGGCCTAAGTTAGGAAATAGAAACTTGAGCGCTACGGCTATGAATTACTAAATGAAGGAAGTAAAGTACAAGGCCTTAAGAATTACCTTCATGTACTCCTCCTTACTCAAGAACATCTCGCGGCACGCGCGGCTTGGTCTTCTTGATACCACACGAGGCGTAGTAGTCTCGAACAGCCTGCACCCGAGCCTCGTGCCGTAAGTTATGTAGTAGGCGCTTGTAGACGTTATCGATAACATTTACCGCCTCCTCCTCGTATCCCTCCTCACACATGTAGAATGTCTGCAATCAAATGAGACAATATTGATTAGTACAATTAATAACTAGCTAGTTGAAGATTTTTAATTGTGCAAAGGAGAAATTACCCAGAACTTTCTAATCACCACGTCTGCCCTCGTCTTGCACAAGACACCATCGATAATCTCGCCCGACGGGGCTGAGGCAGCCAAGTAGTGCTCCCAACTCAATCCAAGCTCTGGAAGCCGACCCTCACCGTGCAACGTGACAAACCCGGGAAGTTTTGCCGACAAAGAACTCCAAGGACGGAGTTGGGCGGCGGACACTATGATGGTGGTCCCAACCCCTGCAGCATGACAAGGCCAACGCATTAGATATCTGAAGAAACGTGAATGCAGAAGGGTACAAAAAGATTAAATGCACTTACCTCTCCCAATCAGGGAAAATCAACCACCTCTGCTCGCGGTCGCTGGCACGTCCGGGAGCCGTGTACAACCACGGTGGTAGACGGTGCCCCCCTCCTCAATATCAGTCGGCTCCCCGCCATCATCAGCATGGCCACTCGGCCCCTCAGGCTGATCCGTCCAGGTACCCCATCCAGACGTGTGTTCCTCCGGGGTCTCGTGGGCCAAACTCTCGTGGCCCGAAGGCCCGTCAACCCGAGGCTCATGGACTGGAGTCCGTGTAGCCTCCTCCTCGGACGAGTCCACCCTAGCAGTCACGTGCTCGGGTGAAACAGCTGGGGGTGGCGGCGAGGAAGGCGCCCTGGCAGTCACCCTACCTCCTCTCCCGCGACCACGTGCTCCATCTCCTCTCTTCTTCTTACCTCGTCCCCTACTCGGCACCGCGGTCGATGAAGAAGGGCCCGGAAGTGTCGCCATACTTTCCAGCAACGCTCGGCGGAGAGGTGCGTGTGGAATGGAAGACCTCGCACCACGTGCCGTCGAAGAAGGGTCCTCGGAGCGCTCCCGACCAGCGCCCACCATCTTTCAAAACCTGCCATGACAAAGAGTAAACGAAATTAGTACAATATAAACAAATACCGACATGAATAATAATATGTATATCACTTAAGTGTATCATCATCAAGTACAACATAAAAAAATTGAATACCTGACACTACGTACTAATAATCTTGATCAGTATCATCAATAAATGCATAATCATCATCATCACTATAATCAATGACGGGCTCAGGGGGTCAGGGGGTCGGGGTGTCAGGGTGTGGTGTCGGGGTCGGGGTGTCGGGGTGTGGTGTTGGGGTCGGGGTGTCGGGTTGTGGTGTCTGGGTCGAGGTGTTGGGGTGTGGTGTCGGGGTCAGGGTGTGATGTCGGGGTCGGAGTGTCGGGGTCAGGGGGTCAGGGGGTCGGGGTGTCGTGTCAGGGTCGTGGTGTGGTGTCGGGGTCGGGGTGTCTGGGTCAGGGGGTCTGGGTGTCGTGTCGGGGTCGGGGTGTCGGGGTGTGGTGTCGGGGTCGAGGTGTCGGGGTGTGGTCTCGGGGTCGGGGTGTCGGGGTCAGGGGGTCGGGGTGTCGGGGTCGGGGTGTGGTGTCGGGGTGTGGTGGCGGGGTCGGAGTGTCTAGGTCAGGGGGTCAGGTGGTCGGGGTGTCGGGGTGTGGTGTCGGGGTGTCGGGGTGTCTTTTTCTAGTTTTTTTACTTCTTTTCTTTTCTTCTTTTCTTCTTCTTCTACTTCTTCTACTTCTTTTCTTCTTCTTCTTCTTTCATCTTTTTTCTACTTCTTTTACTTCTTTTCTTTTCTTGTTTTCTTCTTCTTCTACTTCTTCTACTTCTTTTCTTCTTCTTCTTTTTCATCTTTTTTCTACTTCTTTTCTTTTCTTCTTTTCTTCTTCTTCTTCTTCTGCTTCTACTTCTTTTCTTCTTCTTCTTTTCTTCTACATATTCTTTTTTCTAACACTAGCACTAAATCTTCTTCTTTTCTAACACTAAATCTAACACTAACAATTAAACAGCAATTAAACAGCAAAAAGAAAGAAAGAACAAAAAATACTCACGGGAGGCGGCGTATTTGGCGCCAGGCGGTGGGCGGATGGGGGCGGCGGGGCTCGGGCGATGGGACAACCGGGAAGTGGGGGCGGGGCGGTGGCGGGGCGAGGCGTCGAGGCGGAGGATGGTGGGGCATCGGCGTGTGGGGAGGCGGTGGCGGGGTGGGGCGGTGGCGAGGTGGCGCCCGGCAGCGGTGGCGGGCGGGCGTCGGGATGGTGGGGCATCGGCGGGTGGGGAGGCGGTGGCGGGCGGCAGCGGCGGGAGGCGGCAAGGCGGTGGGTGGATGTGGGCGTCGGGGAGGAGAGAGGAGAACAGAGAGTAGCAGGCGGGGGGCTCGGGCGTTAGTTAGGTTAGACTTTGCCGTCCGCTTTTTTGTATCTTTGTCGTCCGCTGCAGACGGCAAAGAGGGGGGACGTTAAGTTTTTTGGTTAGTGGGTGCCACCTCCGTCTTTGCCGTCAGCCAGCGACGGCAGAGATTCTTTGCCGTCAGCGAGCGGACGGCAAAGAAATGGCCGATGGCAAAGCCCTTCTTTGCCGTCTGCCAGTTGTTTGCCGTCTGCTTCTTGGTAGCTGATGGCAAAGACCTTCTTTGCCGTCCGCTAGCTGATGGCAAAGAGAAGGCAGACGGCAAATTCCCTGATTCCAGTAGTGTGTGGTGGTGGCGGAATCTCAACAGAGCTTCGCTAAGCACTACAGAGAGGAAGAGGGATGTGAGGGAGAGGAGAGGCAGCGCCGTGGCGTGGAGATTTGCTCAAGGGGGTGCGGCTGCCCTCTCTCTACCTCCATATATATAGGGGAAGGGAGGAGGGGGTGGCTCCCCTAGGGTTCCCCCTAAGGGGGGGGGGCGATGGCCAGGGCAGATGGGATCTGTCCTAGGGTGACTTGCCCCCCAAGCCGGGAGGTGGGAAGCCCTAGGGGGCGCCCCTAACCCTCCTGGTTCCGTGAGATGGGGTGAGGGGGCGCTCAACCCCTTTGTGGGCTGGTTTTGCCCCTCCCCTTGGCCCATGCCCCCCAACACTTGCCCCCCCCCCCCCCCGAAACCCCTTTCGGTGACGCTGGTCATCACCCGGTACCCCTGGAACAATTGCGGACTCCAATACCCTTCGTCCAATATATCAATCTTCACCTCCGGACCATTCCGGAGTACCTCGTAACGTCTGGGAACTCATCCGGGACTCTGAACAACCTTCAATAACCACCATAATGACTCAACTATACTATATCGTCACCAAACGTTAAGTGTGTAGACCCTGCGGGTCCGAGAATTATGCAGACATGACCGAGACACATCTACGGTTAATAACCAATAGCGGGAGCTGGATGCCCATATTGGTTCCCACATATTCTACGAAGATCTTATCGGTCGAACCTCGATGTCCAGGATTTAGCTAATGCCGTATGTAGTTCCCTTTGTCTATCGGTATGTTACTTGCCTGATATTCGATCATCGGTATGTTTAATCTCGTTACCAGCAAGTCTCTTTACTCGTTCCGTAATACAACATCCCATGACTAACTCATTGGCCACATTGCTTGCAAGCTTATTGTGATGTTGTATTACCGAGTGGGCGCTAAGATACCTCTCCATCATATGGAGTGACAAATCCCAGTCTTGATCCATGCCAACTCAACAGACACCCTCAGAGATACCTATAGAGCACCTTTATAGTAACCCAGTTATGTTGCAACGTTTGGTACACACAAGGCACTCCTCCGGTGTCAGTGAGTTGCATGATCTCATGGTCATGGGAACATATACTTGACAAGCAGAAAACAATAGCAATACACTTAACACGATCATATGCTACGTTCATAGTTTGGGTCTTGTCATCACATCATTATCCTAATGATGTGATCCCATTATCAAATGACAACTCATGTCCATGGCTAGGAAACCATAGCCATCTTTGATCAACGAGCTAGTCTGGTAGAGGCTCACTAGGTACATGTTGTTGTCTACGTATCCACACATGTATTTGAGTTTCCGGCCAATACAATTATAGCGTGGATAAGAAACGATTATCATGAACCAGGAAATACAATAATAACCACTTTATTATTGCCTCTAGGGCATATTTCCAACAGCTCGTTGCTGCCCCAGATCTTGTATTGGCCCTGGATCTCGACAAGATTCTGGCAGGAGAAGCCCGAATTCTCGAGCGCCTTTACATCGTTGGTGATGTCCACCGTAGCGAACATGCAGTGGGGGTTGTTGACAAACCTAGCGAAACGCTCGCAAGGCCTTGTGGCCGGCAACCTTGGGACGAGACCCGACATGAGCGCGGGTGTACTCGAGGTCAAACCCGACCACCTTGTACTTCTCCTCGACAAGCAACAACTCCATGATGTGGATGGAATGCTCCACCCAGACCGGTTCATTGGTGTACACCACTGAGATGTTCGTGAACCTTCTATGGGTGTCCACCATGGCATGCATGGTGAACTGCTGCTCGTCGTTGGCAGTCGCTCGGAGCGCCATTGGAGCCACGTAGGATACCCTCTAAGAATTTGTCATGGTGGGTGTGCTTCTTGCAATGGTGGGGCGCGATCAAAAGGTTGAAGAGACACAAGGGTTAAATGGCCGCTGTAATAAATGGCGGCCGGCCGGCCTGTAATCGTCACGTCTTGTCATGGTGTTCATAGCGGAGGATTCCAGTGCACGCTTGACAACACCGCACCGCACGCGTGCATCATCGGTGAGCTTGTTCCCGTGCTACCGCGCAAGCTTCCCGCTCGGCTAGTTTGGCCACGCGTCGGCTAGAAGAGGTACAAATCATGGGCGTTTATTGGCAAAAAGCTTTGTAAAAACAAAGTGTGTGGAATGACTTGGTGATGAGGTTAAAGTTACATAGAAGGGTGATGATGGACACTCGAGTGCAATAATTAGTTCTGCGCTCTACATGGCACACAGTTGAAGAAACCAACTGTGTGCAATAATGTCGAAGATCGAAATCGAGTTAGCTATACAGATCGTGTGCTGTGAGATCGACAAGGTTAACAGATTTGAGAATGGTTAATAAAATCTAAGACCATTGCATATTAAGGTCAAAATAGTGCTACCAATATATGAGTCTCATACGATGCCATTTCAACGATTCTACCACAAAAGCTCAAAATATTACAAGGTTCAAATTCCAGAGTTATATGGCTCAAATTCAAAGATTACAAGGTTTCAAACTGATATTAGAAATGAAATTCAGCTCATCAGCTGCAAATGCTCACGCTGATCCGCTGAACATGTTTATCAGAGAGGTTCAAACTAATATTACCACTTCTATGTCTGGTTTCGAAACCTCATAATTTTTGCAAAGGGGTCAGCCACTGAGAAGTCATGTATGGGGTTGACATGATGACTTTCGATTACTCTGTCTTCTAAAGTTCCAAAATGAAATTCAGCATTTTTGGAGCCTATTCCATTCTGCTACAGGTGCGGGCGCTGATCAACAAACCATTCATTTTTGTGAAATAAATGTAGGTCAAACCTCATTACTTTCAGCACCCTTGCTGTGACAACAATGAACCTGGCGAATATAATCTCCAGTAACGTCCCTCGGTAGGAGTTCAAAGTAATTTCTGAGAGATGCAGATCTCGGCACTCGACGTGATTGTTATATTGTATCACATTATCCACCACTGGGCCTAATCTTATGTGCAAAAGAAGAAAACGTGTTAGTGCCTACATGCAGTTTTGAACACTACTATAGGCCTATTTGGTTTGCAGGATTTGTAAAATGCACTAACATGCCATCTTCGATCTGACATGATTAACATGGGCATTTGATTACATTCTATAAAAATGTAGCCTTATTCACAAGAGGTTGGAGTGGATGAAAAGTTCCCTAAGAAAACTAGTACAGATGAATCCAAAAGAGAAATGCTTATGGATTGTATCCATATGGATCAAGCAACCAATATGGGGGGGGGGGCATGTATGTACTGAAATCCTCCAAAAGGATCCTTCAGAAATCGTAGTACATTGTCATTGTAAACTTGGAAAAAGGTGTCACAAATTGAACTCCTTATGGTTAACATTTAACAGGAAAGGAACATCACCTCGATATATAGCTTGTCCAGGCACGGAAAGCATCTCAGGAAACTGACAACTTGCTCAAGGTTGGGGCCGATAGATTCTAGTGCCAAGACCTTCACTGTGCGTAGTTTCGGGGTCAAGCTTGTCGGAATCATTTTCTGGATGACAGACAAAAAAACATCTTCAAAATTAGAAATAATGTTAATTTGTAGAAGGAGAGGTAGAAGGCGGCTATTGTGCCTGAACGGGTGTGGATCCAATAACAAGTTCGGAGTATTTGTCAGACGAGTAGCCCACCACTGTCAATTTCGGCGCAGAAATGACATTGATTCTTGTTGGACCTTCTTGATCAACTACAAGTAATCTCTCAAGTGCAGGTGTGTCCTCAATGACCATACCGTGGTACACATCTTGTGATGTCTTCCTGCTACACCAGCAACACACATAAATAGTCCGGAGAGTCATGGAGGTCAGTGGAAGCTGCTCAACCCATTGATTGCCTGAAGACGAAGGTACTTGAGTGCAGTACAACCATGGAGTAGGCACTCCATGTCACCGTTTGGGAGGCAGACGTCGGAGAGCTCGAGGTGCTTCAGTCGTGGTAGAATAAGAGCGGGCGCGTCATTAAGGGGGATGGCAGTTCCTGAACTTGGCGACGCATAGCATGGGCGCGAGGCAGAGTGCGTACGTTGGCAGTGAGCGCATATGCCCATCATCAAAAGTGAGCTCCTTGAGCTGATCTAGGGAGGGGGATCAGAATCAGTCATCAAGCTTGGCTCGGTCCTTGCCGTTGGAACGGAACTTGCCCATTCTAAGGCCTCTGGTTGGGCCAAGGTGACTTCCGAGGATCTTGGAGAACGCATCCAAGCTTTTGCGATAGCCATGGCAAAGCTCGTGGGTGTCAATGAGGTCGAGAGGGATGGAGTTCCATAGGGGGCGCCACCGCCGGGAAAGGACAGTTGTCCGCGCCCCATATTTGATTGGGAGGAGGGAGATGATGACTATCAACATATCATCGGGGAGGTTGCCAATGAAGTCTAGGCCTGCTGGAATCGCTTGCAGTTCTTGCTCGCCCCGCCTCCGCTTGCTGGCGGCCCCATTCTCCACCTCTGGAGTCCCCTTGTCAGCGGCGCTTTCTGATAGAAGTGGGAGTACAGGGAATATTTAGTTAAAACAGGGCAATAGAAAAGTGTATTGGTAACTAGAAGTTATTAGGTAGGAATATAGTAAGAAAATGGAATAACAATGGGTTGCTTAAATACTACACAATTCATTTGATATTGCTGGGTAAGTCAACATGCAGGTACTTGAAAAGAAAACTTACTTGGAACAAAGTCTGGATGGATGATATCGTCGGGGAAGTTAGCATATATCTCAGGACCAGACCCTTTTATGTGTAGTGCAATTATAGTGCCAGCTTTCAGTACATAAAACTTAGAAATTTCTTTCCAAAGGCCAGTGCCAAAATAGGAGTCACCATTTTCATCAAGTCTTATAGTAGCAACGATTGTAAATCCATGGATTGTGTTCAGTATGACATCCCTACAGTCTTGATTTATGTCAAGGGAAAGATTGTGCACTCTGATTACATTGCATAGCAAGGGGCCTTCTGAGTAAAATGGTAGGATTGTTAAAAAAAATATGGTATCATGCAAATATGGGCCCAAATTGGAAGAACTCTACAGTAGTTGAAATCGAAGGACAAAAATCTATAATTAAACAGATAGGGTAAACATGATGTCATGGAAATATGAGAGTAATCAAAAGAACAATACATCATTAATTTGCCTAATATAGAAAGAAGAGGGAAAAAATCCCCTTTGACGTATATGGTGCATATGGCACCTTTTATCCAAATGTAGCAATATTTAGAATATGTTCAAGAAAGTAGGCCATGCCACCCGATTTAGGGTGAGATTGAACATACCGTGCGCATCCTCAAGTCATCTGGTACGGTGAGATGGAATGTCTGGCGGAGGCCGAAAAGTCCTGATGTGTCCGCGCACTGTACACTCTATGAATGGAAGAAAACCCTCAAATCAGCTCGAATAAAAATGAATTCATGGTGATTTCGGCCGAGTGATTAAAGGAGGCAGATGAACTGGCATAAGAGATGAGATAATATCTCATTAAACTAGTTACCTTGCTGTCCATGAGAAAGAACCCTCAGTACGGCAGATTCCCCAACCGAGCGGAGCTGGGTCGACCGTGAGCAACATCGAGAAAGTCGATGGTGATAGGCGACGGCAAGCGCAAGTGGCGAAATGCGATGGGGTTTGCCGACAGCCTGGCGGCGGCGGCAGGCGTCGAGCTAAGTGGTTACCGCTGCGATAGGCGGTGCTATGCATAGACGCGGACGAGCTTGTGCAGGTGTGAATGAGGACCGGAGGGGGTGGCGGGCATGGTGAGAGTTTTTGTGACATGGGGATGGTGAAGGTTTTCTTTTTTCTTTTTTCAATTGGGTGGTGAGTGTTTTCTGTCCCACAAAGAATATCGGAGGCAACGGTTTGCTAGAGCCAACCGTGTGTGATTGACGCAACAGGAAATATGAAAGTCATTGCACACGGTTCCAATTTTGGGAACCGTGTGTGATTGGCATACTACCTCCGTCCTGGTTTATTGGTCCCCTTTGTAATTTGTACCAAATTTTGACCAAATATTTAACTAAGAAATGTTTATGCATGTCACCAAAAATTATATCATTGAACGCTATGCTCAAATACCCATCCAACGATATAATTTTTGCTAACCTGTACTAACATTTTGTCAGTTAAATCTTTGGTCAAAATTTAACACAAATTACAAAGGGGACAAATAAACTAGGACGGAGGTAGATTCCATCAATCGAACTGATTGCGTCCATATCCAACGGTTAGACATAAGTAAACATAGATTAAACATACCCATACATATATGATAAGCGTACACATACACAAGCATAGTTCAACCATAAGTACATAGTTCAACCGTCATTAAGCATAATCATGCATATATAGTTTGACCCCACATCTCATCTCACATTCCGGCACGATCCTGAAGCTTCTCCAGGTACTCGGCGTACGCGACGTGTGCCACCCTGCGAGAATACTTCTGCTTGAAGGAGCCAACGGCCCGTCCTCTTGCATGCGTCAGGACACTTTTGATACGCGTCATGAAGCTTGTGGTTGCAAAATGGGCATCAATAGCTGCCGTTCCAGGTCCTAATACGCCTGTTATGCATTCCCGCATAAAGCTCCCTCATGATTTGCCTCTTGTGCCTCCTCTAGCCATATTCATCCTCGCTGTCCACATCGTCGGACATCGCCTATACAAATGGTAAAACAAATTTGGCATCAAATATATGTTTACATGCCGTGAAGTAGGATTAGGAATTTATGGCAATTTTTTATACATATCTAGAGGTTATAGTTCGATTCTTAGGCACCGTCATCTATGTACAGACCAATCTTGAAGAAAATAATGGCACAAACTTATATGTCGGTCATTCAAAATCAATTGTGAAGTCCTGGCTAGGAATTATTAGCACGAACACTAACCCTAGTCGGATTACTACCAGAAATCATTTGCACAGATGAAACAACTAATCACTTATCACTTGTACCGTTCAAACAATCAATACACTACACGGATCTAACAAAACTTACTCAGATTTCATGGATTGGGAGAACATAACCATAGGATTTCTATTCCAAAAAGGGGGACGCGGGAGTAACCAGAGAAACCATAGGATCTATTTGACACATAAATGGGTATAGATGACTAACCAGTTGCCCGTCGTCATCGGAGTGGTCACCGGGGTCGTTGCCCGAGTCGTCACCAGATTCGTTGTGGAACTCCGCCTCCGGCTGTGGAAGCTCGACGCGTCGACGACGTCAGGTTACATCGATAACTCGATGGCGATGACGGAAACCTCTGTCTCCATCTCCACGCTGTGCTCCGGTGCTTCAGCAGCCCCGACGTCGCCACTCCCTCTGATGGGGCTCTTCGACGGCATCCTCATACACTGACGGCTTTGAGTACTGAGAGCGGCGTCCAAGATGCAAGCGGAGAGAGAGAGAGGATTGTGTTGTGGCGAGGATGGGGGGTGCGGCCGGTCGGGCGCACCATTAATATGGAGTAGTGGGAGAGAGGCGGACCGCTGCCTCGCCTCCCAGTGAGCCTACGCACTAGATTGCTGGCATGCCTACCGTTGTTTCACACAGCTACTCGCACGCCTCCCGATGACACTACACAGTGAGCACGCCTCTGTCAATTCACACACCTGTATGCACGCCTCCGGTCTGCCTGCGCGGCGGACTGCTCGCATGCGTCTCATAACTCACGCCTGCTCGCATGGCACACAGGTTGCGTGGCGGCACGTATATTGTTTTTCTATTTGGATGATCAATGCTGCCGCTTTATTGCTTAACCGAAGCATGTCACGTATCCATTGTTGGTCTAACGCTCATGGTTCGAATAAATAATCTGTTTGGGATATTGGTTCCCAATTATTAACAATCTCCCAGTTGTAATTAGATAAAGATTACATCAAAACTGGTCTCAAATTTGACAAAGAAAGTACAATGCCACTTTGTATTGGTGTCCATATGACAACACGATAAGTTTCATGAACTTCAAATAAGTTTTGGATGTACTAGAATTTAAAAATCAAGATTCTCAATGTTTCAAATTTCTTGCACGGGGATTAAACATGCACCCAATGAGACACATGTGTTTTCGCAATCCATTTAGGTGCACTGTCACGTGTCATGGAGCTCAAATTTGATTTTTGCACATTATACCCATAGAAAATCAACCAATTAATGTACTAAAACGTCTTAATGATCTCTGCTTTTTTTAAATTAAAACGTCCCTCCTTTGGTAACATATGTTCACCACGGGATAATTTAACATGCATCGTAGTTGCGGTGGATTCGCGGTGTGTGTGTGGGTGTGTGCAACTGGGGGGTGGCGGGTGGCTCGCAGTTCACTACGAGTTGTGAGCCACCGTGTCGGTTGGCCGTTTTGTTAGGCAGGTGCCACATCAGAGTCTTGAATTCATTATTTAAAACATTACACAACCCTTTCATACATACATGTTTTGGCCACATGCAGTCGATGGTTGTCCTACACGACACTCGATACTCGCGTGTGACGCTTTCTGTGGGCCCTCGAGGTCGTCGTCCATCACTTTGATGAACAGCCAGTAGTGAGGTTAATTTGACCAGCAAGGTAGAATCTTTTTTGTTGTGTTATGGTGGTATATAGTATGCGTCGAAGAGGTGGGAGGGGACTAGTATATATACCATACGTACGCGTCCGTGAACAAGTAAACCTCACTCAGTGTCGGGACTTTCCGGTTTTTGACGTATGTGCCACATCAAAGTTGTGTAATTGGCTATTCAAACAGCACACAACACCTCTTTGGGCCACATGCATGCAGGCGGTGGTTATCCTAGCTAGGACACTCACGTGTGACGCTTCCATCTGTGGGCCCATGAGGCCATCATCGATGCATGCATCACTTTGACCTACATCGGGAGAGGTTAATTAATTTCACCATCGAGGAGGATTCTTTTTGGGTTGCATTACGGTAGGAGCATATAGCATCAAAGAGGGGGAAGGGGACCATCATATGTAGTATGCTTCATGGACCTCACTCTGTGTGGGGGGTTTACGGTTTTTGAGGCATGTGGCACATCAAAGTTGTGCATTTTGGGTATTCAACATATGTTTGGCCCACATGCAAAGCGATGGTAGTTGTCCTCTCGCACCCACTTAAGCGGTTATTAGCGATATCGAGGCTTTCCATCTATGGGCCCACTTGGTCCATCACTACTTTTTGCCTGACAACAAGAGAGGTTAATTTGACTTAGGAGGGGATTATTAATATGATATATATATATATAGGTCATGCTCTGGGATGACATGATACAGTTTGAGCACGCACATATGCATGTGTATGCATGAATCCCTCCCATCGAGTCGAAGTGGCTAGTACAACGACACGTCATGAACCGATCTCGCTCTATGTGGGGACTGTACGATTTTTGACGCACGCGCCACATCAATGTTGTGCAATGGTATTCAAACATGCATGCACGCATCACCTCCATACATATGCATGTAGTGGTTGTCTTTGAATGGTACACTCCCTCGCGTGGTTATCGGCGACAAGCCTATATATTCATGGGCCCGCGTGGACATCCATGATCACCTTGACTGACAACAAGATAGGTTATCATGGCGGATTCTTCCTTTGGTTCGTGTTATCATAGTATAGGTCATGGTGAGATTCAGACCGAATTAAGATTGAGCGCATATACTATGCATGCATGAATCCCCGTCGTCGGCTTGAAGTGTGGTGTAACATGCATATGCATCGTCAACCTAACCCTCACTTAGTGTGGGGATTTCTAGTCCGAAATCACAGCGCCACATCAAAGTTGTTCCATTGTGTATTAAAAAACACACATCTCCATACACATGTTTGGGCCACACGCATGCAGTGGTTGTCTTCAGGGACTAGCTACTTGCGTGATTATTGGCGAGCTAGTCCATCTCCAGGGTCGCATGCATGGCCATCACTTTGACCAACAACAAGAGAGAGGTTGTATGACCAAGGAGGATTATTCTTGGTCCATTTTACGATCCATCTTGGTGAGATGCCTCTCTAGCCTGCCGATTGAAAGTGTGTGTGTGTGGGGGGGGGGGGGGGCAGATACTTCACACTTTGCTAGGTGAACCACGGTTGGCGGGACATGCATTCATAGCTTAGGATTCCCTTCTTGCCGACACGAGGGGGGGCTGCTAGCAACTTTGCACTTTGCTTGGTGAACCTCGGTTGGTGGGGGCATGCATTCATAACTTAGGATTCCCTTCGTGCCGACACGAGGGGGGCAAGCAATATCGTTCGCTTTGCAAGATAGGTGCGACATCGAAGTTGCATTTGGTATTTGAACATCAAACCACCCTTTTCATACATAAATTTGGTCCACATGCAAGCGTGTTCGTGTTCTGACCCTCTCCCGCGTCATTTTTTGCCAAATTTATGAACATTAGACAAGTTGGATGACACAGCAGACACGGTTCACTCAAACTAACCGTGTGCCATGCCGGTGCCCCTGTCACGCAGACATCCACAAAGTACATTGGGCTCCACGTGGCTTCCCCTCTAAAAAATATCTACCCGCCTCCAGCTTTTTTCTATTTGATAACACATAGTTATTGTGTTTTGACAGTGTGTGATGTTTCTTGTTCCCAATCCCGCCTGCATCCCTCGAAAATATCTGCCCGCCTCGAGGGTTTTTCTGTTTCGTAACACACGGTTGTTACCTCCGGATCGTGTGCGATGCATCATCATCAACATTTTCAATAGCCCCGGCATTTCGCTCACGCGTAGTAAAATTTTCAGTACCCGTGTCATTTCCTCAAACACATCCCCCGCCCTCCTCCACACACACACACACACACACACACACACACACACACCAAAACCTCCTCGGGCGCGGGCACACACACAGAACCCCTCCCTTGCTTTAAACCCTAGCAAGGTCCCCGCCGCCGCCGCCGCAAGGCCTCCATTGTCCACATCTACCGGTTTGCCCGTGTAGCTTACACACCGATCTCCATACCCAGGCCACCTTGAGTTTCTTAGACGACGCCTGCCAAACGCCCCCTTTCCCAAAGATCCCCATCCCCCACTCCAGAGCGTCGCCGCCTAAGCCCGGCTACGCTTCCCGTGGAGCTCGAGGAGCGACTAGCCCAAAAGAGGTGTATTGCGGTCTCTTCGCCTGACGTCGTCGAGGAAGCTGGCGACCATTACTGGCCACAGGCACTCAATTAGTGGGCTAGAGTATGCAGGTATGTCGCGGACACCGGCTACGACATCGAGGTCGTCGACAACGACGACCTGAGGCGGGCTATATCACATGTTAAGTGGCCCACCCCAACCCCTCGGGTTCAACCGTTGTTGATCTCATCCATGACCCCGCCGCTGATCTCCTCAGGCTCGCTCTCAAGAATTTTCCATCCTACATCGCCATCGAGCCCCTTTTGTCATTTCTGAAGGACACATTCTGCGACGCTGGCTTGGGATCCGCAGCTTCCAAGTCAGACCTCATCGACGGCAACCACGAGGAGGGCACCCTCTCCGGCTCTTCCAAGGGGAAAGAGCCTGTCTGCGACATCAGTGAGGGCACCCTACAGCCGTGTTCTGCGACAACATGGAGCGCATCCAGGGTCCGTGCTCTTCCCACGGGAACGAGCCCATCTGTGACAAGTGAGGAAACCCATGATTTGTTTTGCCGTGTCTCTTCACAGGGGGAAACCCATGATTTGTTTTGTCGAGTCCCTTTTGTAGTGTAGTGAGAATATGTCCAGTTTTAATTGCTATATTCGGTTGTTTGCAGTATGCCTTGTTTATTTCAGTTGTTCACAATGTGATGCTCTATATGTGTATTTATTTATTGTGCAATACATTTCATCAATCTAGTTTTAAACATACCGATAGGAATGCATATATTTGCTTGCTGTTAACCCTGTTATAGCTAGAATATGCCTCTCTTAAAGTTTTTTGATTGTTCGGTTGTTTGTAGTTAACATATGTCCAATTTCAAATGCTATCTTTGGTTGTTCGTAGTATGCCTTGTTTATTCTAGTTATTCAAAATGTGATGTTCTATATGTGCAAGTATGAACTGTGCAGTTCAATTTCATCAGTACCAGTTTCAACAATACCACTATGAATGACGACATTTGGTTGCTGCATCTTGTAGTTAACACGCATTTCCATTTTTATTTAAGAATAACCAGTGTACTTAGACCGGCACAAATACCAGTTTGAATGACTATGTTTGCTTGTCGTTAATGTTAGGTCTGTTGCAGTTAACACACCTTTCCACTTGTTTTGCTTTACTATTGTGCTTAAACCTGCACACTGAAGCTATCTTTTGGAGATTATTTTGTCTGCCATGGATAAATTGGGTTGATGTTTAGCCTGTTGTGCTTAACATGCCTCTCGATGTACCTACACAGGACAATTTTGGGAACAACTGTTGTTTTCCATCGAGGTTAGTTTCATCCCATGGCTTATATATACTCACTGTTCAGGATATTGGTAGCTGGTACCATATAGGCCGGGGGCTGATAAGGGACTAATCGGTGAATCAGAATTTTAACTTAATATATCTGTAACCCATTTATCGTTAGTTTAATTAGGGCCATATGTAATATATCTGAGGCTACATAGCAACATGCACTGTACTTAATGTCTAAATATGCAATCCTAGGCTACATAGCAACAAGGAAGAGTGTTACCTTAATGTTCTGATGATGTCTAGATATACGTAGAAGAGCAGCAGCAACAACAACAACACAACCCAGTTTGGATACTCAACTTAGCTAGAGGTTAGATTTAGTTTCTAGCTCATGACTTACCCTGAACTAACTCCATACAAAGAGGTGTTTGGATGACAGGGTTAGATTGACAATAAATGCACTAGGAGAACTAGGTCCAATTAGCACCTCCTGGGTTGGATAGTTTTTTTTGGGTGGGTTACATGCAACTAGCTCAAACTAGCCCTCATGTTTGGATACACTTTAGGGCTATTTGAGCCTGAACTAGCTCAAACTAACTCTAACCCATGGATACAACAGCTGTTAATCAACCGATAATTTGTAAGAATGCAATGAACTCCTTCTGGCCCATAGTATAAGATGTTAATTCATCTAATATGTGAGTATATTGGATGTTATAAGATATTATAAAGAGTGTTGTACTACATCATTGTGCAATTGTTGTTTAGCTTTGAATATTAACTTGGTGCTTTTAGGTACATATGTCAATGGTAAAGATCCGCGCTTCGACTCTTTCTGCATATGGGGCAATGAGATATCGATGAACCAGCATCAAGTGAGGAAGCGGATAAAGATTGTTAGTAAAATGGGTCAAAAGATGGCAATTAAACTATTTGTTTACACTTTATCCAAGACAACAGCGAACTGCAGGATGGTAACTAAGAACTCTGCAGCCTTTTTTACTGCCCATAATGAGTTGTGTTAGATTACTTTGTCTGAATCTTTTTCCTTTGCAATGGTTGCCAAAGCAGTTTACTCAAGATTACCTCTCAAACTACATGATTGGTGGGCATGCAAAGGTTAAGTATTTCTACCAGAACACGATGATTATCTAGATGTTTTCATGAAGACCGTGAAGGATGGGCGGTCGGCCATCACAAGGGGTTGGACTAGAGTCGTGCGTGCCTTCTGCATGGACGAGGGCACAATATGGGCATTCCGCTTCACCTTGTTCAGCAACTAGAATGTATTTCGCCTCTTTCTTTACTGTCTTTAATAGTACAAGTAAACAACTGTGGTTCATCATTCTTTATTTGGTTCTTATGTAATTCTTGAACATATGTACCTATGAATCGAATAATGCATTAGTTGTTTGAACCTGATGGATATGAATAAATCTATAGCATACATTCAAATTCAAATTCAAATCCGGTACAATTTGAAATAGAAGCAATTAAATTACGGTGAAATTACGCTCTCCAGGTCGTTACCGCACACACGTTTGGTAAAACACAAATGTTTGCGATATACACCATAAACCGTCACGGTTCACAAAGAGGAAATGTGTGCAAGCATGTACATAGTTGCCGTTTGCAAAGCATGTGCGATGTCAGAGAATATCACAAACGGTGCGGGCAAGCTAAATGTTTGTGATAGTTGCCTTATCATACATGATTCGCAACCATGAACTGTTTCTGAAGAAGTATGCATCGTAAACGTTGCACCACAGAATAGCGTGTGCGATAGTTGTCGTGTACGACAATGTTACGATGGTCCGATGGTTCGTAAGCCTGTCCGACACTCATATGATGATTAGCTAATCTTCTTAATTAGTTATCGCATACGGTTTGGGAAAAGCGAATGTGTGTGATTGTATGCTTATCATACACGTTCTATTTGTGATGGGCCGCGCATCATAAACATAGCACTGATACGTCTCCAATGTATCTATAATTTTTTATTGTTCCATGTTGTTATATTATCAATCTGGATGTTTTATAATCATTTTATAGTCATTTTATATCATTTTTTGGTATTAACCTATTGACAAGTGCCAAGTGCCAGTTGCGGTTTTCTGCATGGTTTTTACATCGCAGGAAATCAATACCAAACGGAGTTCAAATGCAACGAAACTTCACAGAGATTTTTTATGGACCAGAAGACACCCAATGGGCCAAGGCAGCTCCTGGGGGGTGCTCTGAGGCGAGCACAACCCACCAGGGCGCGCCAGGAGGCCCAGACGCGCCCTAGTGGGTTGTGCCCACCTCGGGTGCCACCCGGAGCACCTCTTTGCTCTATAAATACCCCAATATTCCAAAAAACCTAGGGGAGTCAACGAAAATCAATTCTAGCCGCCGCAAAGTCCAGAACCACTAGATCCAATCTAGACATCATCACGGAGGGGTTCACCACTTCCATTGGTGCCTCTCCGATGATGTGTGAGTAGTTCTTTGTAGACCTTCAGGTCCGTAGTTAGAAGCTAGATGGCTTCCTCTCTGTCATTTGATTCTCAATACAATGGTCTCTTGGAGATCCATATGATGTAACTCTTTTTGTGGTGTGTTTGTTGGGATCGGATGAACTTTGAGTTTATGACTAGATCTATCTTTGTATATACATGAAAGTTATTTGAGTTTCTTTGATCTCTTATATGCATGATTGCTTATAGCCTCGTATTTCTTCTCCGATATTTGGGTTTTGTTTGGCCAACTTGATCTATTTATCTTGCAATGGGAAGAGGTGCTTTGTAGTGGGTTCGATCTTACGGTGCTTGATCCCAGTGACAGAAGGGGAACCGACACGTATGTATCATTGCTACTAAGAATAAAATGATGGGGTCTATATCTACATAGAGAGATCTTGTCTAAATCATATCATCGTTCTTATTGCATTACTCTGTTTCCCCATGAACTTAATACACTAGATGCATGCTGGATAGCGGTCGATGTGTGGAGTAATAGTAGTAGATGCGGTGAGTCGGTCTACTAATCTTGGACGTGATGCCTATGTAATGATCATTGCCTAGATATCATCATGATTATTTGAAGTTCTATCAATTGCCCAACAGTAATTTGTTTACCCACCATTTGCTATTTTTCTCGAGAGAAGCCACTAGTGAAACCTACGGCCCCCGGATCTCTTTCTCATATCATTTGCCTTTGCGATCTACTTTTCCTTTGCTTTTTATTTTCAGATTTATTAAACCAAAAATACAAAAATACCTTGCTGCATTTTATTCATATTTATTTTATTTGGCATTCGATCTATCAATCTACTACAATTTATTTCACGTCTGTTTGCCTATCTTGGGGCGCCGCTACCCGAAAGGGATTTACAACCCCTTTTACACGTCGGGTTGCGAGTATTTGTTATTTGTGTGCAGGGGCTGTTTACGTTGTGTTGCTTGGTTCTCCTACTGGTTTGATAACCTTGGTCTCATAACTGAGGGAAATACCTACCGCTGATGTGCTGCATCATCCCTTCCTCTTTGGGGAAATACCGACGTAGCTCAAGCCACATCAAGCGCCACAGAATACCGACTGTGATGGCAATGCAAGCACAAACGAGTAGGAGTACTGTATATGCATCTTGGCTCCCTATCCCCGACGGTTTCTGGGTCGTGTGGGATGGACCCCCCCACACTCACTTGGCGATGGTTCCAAATGCCGTCGCGGAAAGGGGTTAAAAACTAATTGTATAGCACAGACGTGTACCAGTGAAGGTTGATGTAGATTCCCTCTGTGATTGAATCGCCCTCCGATAGGGTGCCGGAAAAGGCCCCAAGATGGGATCTCACGGGAATAGAGGCTTGCAGCAGCGGAAAAATATTTCTGTGGATACCTCTGATGGTTTGGGAATATTTGGGAATTTATAGTGCAAGAATTAGGGTTAGGGGACCTCTGAGGGGCCCACAAGCCCTCAGGGCGCGCCCCCCTGGGCCACGCCTAGCAGGCTTGTGGCCTCCTTGGGACTCCTCTGGCCCCCTCTCCAAGTCTTATAGTCTAAGAAAAATCATTGCGAAAGTTTTATGCCGTTTGGACTCCGCTTGATATTCCTTTTCTGTAAAATTCACAAATAAGGAAAAAACAGAAACTGGCACTGGGCTCTAGGTTGATACGTTAGTCCCAAAAATATTATAAAATATCATAGTAATGCATATTAAACATCCAAAACAGATAATATAATAGCATGGAACAATAAAAAATTATAGATACGCTGGAGACGTATCAAGCATCCCCATATTCAATCATGTTGTCTTCTTTATTGTGGCATGGATATTCAGAACCATAAGATTCAAAACAAAAGTTTAATATTGACATAGAAACAATAATACTTCAAGCATAATAATAAAGCAATCATGTCTTCTCAAAATAACATGGCCAAAGAAAGGTATCCCTACAAAATCATATAGTCTGGCTATGCTCCATATTCATCACACAAAGTATTTCGTCATGCACAACCCTGATGACAAGCCAATTTTTGTTTTCATACTTTTAATGTTCTCAAACTTTTTCAACTTTCACGCAATACATGAGCGTGAGCCATGGATATAGCACTGTAGGTGGAATAGAATATGGTGGTTGTGGATAAGAAAAAAAGAAGGAGAACGTCTCACATCAACTAGGCAAATTAATGGGCTATGGAGATGCCCATCAATAGATATCAATGTGAGTGAGTAGGGATTTCCATGCAACAGATGCACTAGAGCTATAAGTGTATAAAAGCTCAAAAAGAAACTAAGTGGGTGTGCATCCAACTTGCTTGCTCACGAAGACCTAGGGCAATTTGAGGAAGCCCATCATTGGAATATACAAGCCAAGTTCGATAATGAAAAATTGCCACTAGTATATGAAAGTGACAAAATAGGAGACTCTCTATCATGAAGAACAAGGTGCTACTTTGAAGCACAAGTGTGGAAAAAGGATAGCAACATTGTCCCTCCTCTCTTTTCTCTCATTTTTTGTTTGGGCTTCTTTGGCCTCTTTTCTTTTATTTGGGCTTCTTTGGCCTCTTTTATTTTCTTTCGTAAAGTCCGGAGACTCATCCCAACTTGTGATGGAATCATAGCCTCCATGAACCTTTCGTCACATGGGACAATGCTCTAATAATGATGATCATCACACTTATATTTACTTACAACTCAAGAATTACAACTCGATACTAGAACAAAATATGACTCTGTATGAATGCCTCCGGCGGTGTACCGGGATGTGAAATAATCTAGCGTAGAAAATGACATCAAAAAATAGACAAGCCATGAAAACATCATGCTAGCTATCTTACGATCATGCAAAGCAGTATGACAATGATGGTGCGTGTCATACTAAACTGAACGGTGGAAGTTGCATGGCAATATATCTCGGAATGGCTATGGAAATTCCATAATAGGTAGGTATGGTGGCTGTTTTGAGGAAGGGTATATGGTGGCTTTATTGCACCGACGAAAGTTGCGCAGTACTAGAGAGGCTAGCAATGGTGGAAGGGTGAGAGTGCGTATAACCCATGGACTCAACATTAGTCATAAAGAACTCACATAATTATTGCAAAAATTAATTAGTCATCAAAACAAAGTACTACATGCATGCTCCTAGGGGATAGATTGGTAGGAAAAGACCATCACCCGTCCCTGACCGCCACTCATAAGGAAGACAATCAAAAAATAAACCATGCTCCGAATTCATCACATAACGGTTCACCATACGTGCATGCTATGGGAATAACAAATTTTAATACAAGTATTTCTACCAATCCACAATTACTCACTACCATGACTCTAATATCACCATCTTTATATCTCAAAACAATATGCAAGGAATTAAACTTCTCATAGTATTCAATGCTCTTTATATGAAAGTTTTTATTATATCCCTCTTGGATGCCCATCATATTAGGACTCGATCCATAACCTAAGAAAATTACCATGCTGTTTAAGGCTCTCAAAATTATATAAGTGAACCATGATAATTTAACAATTTATATAAAATAAAACCACCGCCGTGCTCTAAAAAGATATAAGTGAAGCACTAGAGCAAACTTCCTAGCTCAAAAGATATAAGTGAAGCACATAGAGATTGTAATAAATTCACGATTATTGCGTGTCCCTTTCAAAAGGTGTGTACATCAAGGATGATTGTTGCAAACTAGAAAGCAAAGAATCATATCATATAATACGCTCCAAGCAAAACACATATCATGTGGTGAATGAAAATATAGCCTCAAGTAAATTTACCGATGGATTGAAGACGAAAGAGGGGATGCCATCTGGGGCATCCCCAAGCTTAGATGATTGGTTGTCCTTGAATATTACCTTGGGGTGCCTTGGGCATCCCCAAGATTAGGCTTTTGCCACTCCTTACCCAAACTTGAAAACTTCACAACACAAAACTCAACAGAAAACTCATGAGATCCATTAGTATAATAAATTAAATCACCACTTTAGGTACTTTTGTGAACTCATTCTAAATTTATATTTGTGTAATATCTACTGTATCCCAACTTATCCATGGTTCATACCCCCCGATACTACACATAGATTCATCAAAATAAGCAAACAACACATAGAAAACAGAATCTGTCAAAAATAGAACTGTTTGTAGTAATCTAAAAACTTCGTATGCTTTTGTAACTACAAAAATTCTGAACAATTTGGAGAACCTAGGAAATTTGTATATCAATCTTGTGTAAAAAATTCAGAATTTTATCACACTTCTATAAATTTAAACAATTCTGTTACTGGACGCAAAAGTTTCTGTTTTTCAGCAAGATCAAATGCACTATCACCATAGACCATCCCAAAGGTCTTACTTGGCTCAAACACTAATTAAAACACCAAAACACAATTACTACAGAATTAATAATGTGTATTTATTCAAGAACAGTAGCAAAAACAAAAAAAAAACAAAAAAAATCGGTTGCCTCTCAACAAGTGCTATTGTTTAACGACCCTAGCTAGGCATAAAACATAGATCTAGGCATTGTCATATTTGGTATTAAATCCATAAGTAGCCCTCATAATAGATTCATATGACAACTTAATTTTATTTCTTGTAAAGTTTTCCATGCCCTTCCTTAACGGAAATTGAAATCTAATGTTTGCTTCTTTCATATCAATAATTGCACCAATCGTCCTAAGGAAAGGTCTACCAAGAATAATAGAACATGTAGGATTGCAATCTATATCAAGCACAATAAAATCTATGGGCACATAATTCTTATTTTCAACAATAAGAACATCATTAATCCTTCCCATAGGTTTCTTATTAGTTGAATCCACTAGATGCAAACTCAAAGAACAATCATCTAATTTATGGAAACCTAGCACATCACATAAAGTTTTTTGGAATAGTGGAAACACTAGCACCCAAAACACACAAAGCATTGCACTCATAATCTTTAATTTTAATCTTAATAGTAGGTCCCCACTCATCATAAAGCTTTCGAGGGATTGAAACTTCCAACACAAGATTTTCTTCAAAAGATTTCATCATAGCATCAATGATATGTTTAGTAAAAGCTTAATTTTGATTATAAGCATGAGGTGAATTCAACATGGCTTGCAACAAGAAATACAATCTATCAAAGACCCATTATAATAATTAAAATCCTTGAAATCCAAAATAGTGGGTTCATCGCTACTAAAAGTTTTGACCTCTCCAATCCCACTTTTATCAATTTTTTCATTAAGATCTTTAAACCCCAAATTATTGGGACGCCTTCTAGCTAAAGTTGACTCATCTCCAATCCCATATTTATCAATATTTATATTACAAAAAAAAGATTCAATAGGATTCACATCAATTACTTTAAGATTCTCATCATTATTTTCACAAGAAATAGAAGAACACGCTTTTACAAACCAATCTCTCTTAGCACGCATCCTAGCAGTTCTTTCTTTACATTCATCCATAGAAATTTTAATAGCTTTTAGAGATTCATTAATATCATGATTGGGTGGAATAGATCTAATATTCAAAGAATCAATCTCAAGAGATATTCTATCAATGTTCCTAGCCAAATCATCAATCTTAAGCAATTTTGCTTCGACCATAGGATTAAAATTCTTTTGAGAACTAATGAAATCTTTAATATTGTTCTCAAGATCAGTAGGTATTTTACTATAATTTCCATAAGAATTGTTGTAGGAATTATCATAATTATTAGAGGAATTACTAGGAAATGACCTAGCGTTGAAATTACCTCTATATGCAGTATTACCAAAATTGTTCCTACCAACAAAATTCACATCCATAGATTCATTATTATTCTCAATAAAAGTGGACAAAGGCATATCATTAGGATCAGTGGGAGCACTCTTACTAGCAATAAATTTCATAAGTTCATCCATCTTTCCACTCAAAGTATTAATTTCTTCAATCGCTGCACTTTTTTACTAGTAGAAGATCTTTCGGTATGCCATTGAGAGTAATTAGCCATGAAAGCAAAACAAGCAATCTAGTACTCAAGCAAACAAAAGGCAAATGAAAAGACGAACGAAAGAAGGGCGAATAAAAAGGTAATTATTTTTGTGTTTTTATGAAAACGTTTTAGAAGTGGGGGAGAGGAAAACGAAAGGCAAATGGCAAATAATGTAATGCAAGAGATGAGAGTTTATGATGGGTACTTGGTAGGGTTGATTGTAACATCCCAAAATTCTAAATTTTTGAATGTTATAAACAAATAGATAGTTTTGATTAATTGTTCGATTGATTGACTGAAAGTGAGTGAATTCGAAATTTTCGAAAGTTAAATGAGAGGGAAAAAAAGGACTTTCCCAAACTTTCACCATTGCTTTCAGATCTTCGTGAATTCAAATACTCTTCATCACAAAACCCTGGAGAGAAGATGACATGACTTCTTCCATTTATTTAAATGACAAGGGGTGTTCAAAATATTTGAATTTCATTTGAGAATATTTCCAATCCTGAAACTTTATGCAACTCAATGATTTTCACGAGCGAAGATAAAATGACTTCTTCAAAACATATGAAATATGAGTTGGGAGTTTCCAAGAATTAAATTCAAAGTTCTTTTGAATATTATTTTCAATTTGGAGTTATTTGAGTTTTATTCAAATTATTTTTCTCCAAAAATAAAATATATGGAAAATAGGGTAACATGATTCCCAACATCAGAAAAATGGAGAGACATAAATTTGAATTCATTTTGGTATTTTTTAAAAAGATTTTCATTGGATTTTTCTAGAGCAGAAGCACTCTTTGTTTTATTGGAATTTGTGAGTATTTTAGTTGAAGCTAGAATAATGTTCATGTTGTAGAAAATATTTTTCTGAAAATTTTGATATATTATATGCCTATATAATATTTTTATTTCTTTGATTTTATTATTTTTTGTCTCTGTTTAAAAAAAAAGAAGACTTCCACCGAACTGGGCCGGCCCCAGGCCCAGCCGACCCCGCCGGCCCATGACCGCCGCAGCCTACCTCGCGTGTGCGCGTGGGACACCGCCTCCGTTCGCGACGCGGACTCCGCCGGCCGCCGCCTCCCCTTGCCCCCTCCTCCACGCCGCGCCGCCCCGGTCTCCTATAAAACCGGAGCCCCGGATCCCGCCGCCCTCTCTCTCCTCGCCCCCACCGCTGCATCTCGCCGCCGCCCCTTCACCGCACCCCACCGCTGCATCTCGCCGCTGCCGTTGCCGCTCCGTTGCTGCCCCTTCACCGCACCACACCGCCTCCCGGCCGCTTGGCGCCCAGACCCGCCGCCTGCGCCCTCTCCCGTGCACCTCGCCGTCTCCTCCGACGCATCGAGCCGCCCGGAGCCCGCCTCGCTGGAGCTCGCCGGTCCGATCCGTCCGTGAACCACCGGTTTTCCCCGAACCGCCGCAAACCGGTATAAAACCGACCCCGGTTCGCTGTTTTTTTAGATTTTCTTTGGTTTTTTTTAAAGACCGGTTTCATTTATTAGTTAGGTTAATTAGTGGACGTTTGCTGGTTTAGGATTTGTAGTGAACGGTTTTCGTCTTATAGGTTTCTGCAGCGAACGTTCGCTATTTAGTCTTTTTCTTTTATTTTTATTTTTCTGCCAGGGACCTAGTTGTAGTTGTTTTATTTTACAGATTAGTCCCCAATTTTCAAACGTTCATAACTTTTTATCCGTTTATCCAAATCCAACGAAACCAACGCCCACTTCTTCGTTACAATCCCCTCTTTCCAGTAATCCAACTCAAACATGTTTTTGAAAGTTTAAAATTTGAATTAGATCAGATTTGAATTTGAACTTCGTTTGATCACAACTTGAGTTTCGTAACTCCGATTTAGTTGATTCTTTTTGCAAATCGAAGCTCTTGACATAAACTTTCTGATAAGGCCAAATTCACATAATTTTGGTACTGTTAGAAATTGTTTTATGTTGCAAGAGTTATTTGCTTGGTTTTGATGTTTTCTGATTTGTTTTCTTTGTTCTTTCCAATGTTTTGAGTGATTGCTTATGTGTGGTTACTATTGCTTGCTTACGATAGATTGACCGGAGTGTGACGAGTAGAACTATCAAGAGTTTCGAGTGTGACTCATCTTCATCAACATTGCAGGCAAGTAACACTTTGATCATATCTTTTCTCATACCCAGTTTTTATGCATTAGATCTATCCTCAAACATTGCATGATTAGGATCTAATTAAATTGTGTGATGGGAAGTAGATGAGGTAGTACCTATTACCTGCTTTATTATCAAACCCTTGGGAGTTATTTCTACGTTTGCTTATTATGCCATGCTATGCTAGTAGACGTGGATTGGGTGAGTGTAGTCCATGACAGATGTGAGAGTGTTAATTAATGGTTTATTTAAGGTGGCAACTTAAACACACATCTGGGTGGATTGAGGCACCTGGTTTCTATTAGGACTTGCCTGTATTTCTTCGGACCGCCACCCAGGCTCAAAGGGATCATGAGATTATTCAAACTAGAAACTTCCGTGTGCAGCCACAAGCCATTATGGGCTCTGGCATAGTTGATTAAGTTGTGCGAACTCTTACGGGTAGACTAGCAGATGTAGGGGAAAGTAGGTGTACCGGTCTACCCACAAGTAAGGTGCTAGTGCTTTTGAAAGACTATGTCTCGGTCATCCGTTTCTCAAACATCATGTAGTGCGAGAAATCCAACGGAGGCGATCGAGTCTTGTTGGGAAAAGTGCGCAAACCTCTGCAGAGTGTATAAACTAATCATGGTTAGCCGTGTCCCCAGTTATGGACATCTTGAGTATCTAGTATTTGGATATCATGTGAATCTCATCATGTTACTTCTAAATTAATATTGTTCATTTTGTTAATGAGTACTTTTAATTGGGATTGAGGATGCTGTCAACCACTCTCAATGTTTCACAACCACCATGATAGTTAAATAAATTTATTCCTTTGCACGAGGGAAAAATTGGCTTTTCGCAAAACCTTATAACCATAGAGCTTTTCCACCAGCCATATATGCATGTAGTATAGCTTATTCTTTCATTACTCTCTATGTGTTACATTGCGGCATATTCCATGTCTTTAATTGTTTTAGGGCTGCAACGTTTCATGTTGCGAGACTTTTCGAGCAACAGTAAGTGATACGTTAGGGTTACGATTTCTACACTCAACTTTGTCACATGCGTTGATGGGAATCCACAACCTTGTTACTTCCGCTATTTGGATTGAGGTAATAGTATTTTATGCTTTATACATGTGATTTACCTCTGTTATAAATCCTCGAGTACTGTGTGTGTCAGCATACCGATCCAGGGATGACACTTAAGCACAGAGACTTGATCCATTCGGGTCGGGTCGCTACAAGATGGTATCAGAGCACATGTTGACTGTAGGACGTGACCCTAGAAACTGGCAAGCCCATAGGAAAAGATTTTCTCTACAACTTCATTTTTCAAAAAGATCATTTACCTCTCCTCTCTTCTGAGCTTATTCAAATATTTCCTTTTAGTGAGACCATACCCCTTTTCCCCTTTTGACCGCTCGAAGATTCGACCGATGAGACCACTCCATGGAGACAAGATATCAGACAACTAAGACCATTTGGAATGAAGAGGATTTTACCGTGTAAATGGAAACTACAACTGTTGAAGACTCCGTAGACTAGGAGATTTTGAAGGCTCTAAAGAATTCCCAGATTTTTATGACCTAGGAAGGTTACGCTTATGGAATTTGACAGACTATGGAAGTTATCAATACCCGAGATCAAGGTGTATCAGAGAAAGACCGGAACATGGAGCATAGAACTCAAAGTTTTTGGTCAAGGAAACCCTAAGGCAGGAGATATCAACTATGGAATGGTAGCTCATGGAAATGACAAAGAGCAGAAAGACGGCTATCCATGATGTTATCTCCCACTTATGCTATTGTCGCCGTGCTGAGTTAAGCATGCATATGCATGGAAGGATTGGATGGTAGAAGGCTGATGGAGCACCTATCAGAAAGATGAAGATTTAACCTTAGCCGGTGTATCACCAGGATCTGGAGTGTTACATCAGGAAGTTAAGATGGACCTACAAGAAGCAGTATTTGATAAGGAAGCATTTGGTGAAGAACTCGGAACCCAGAAGCTGAAAGTAGCCAAGCTGGAGGAGCAAAACCTCGTGATACAGGAGATTTGTCAGGAATTGAAGGACAATAGGACCATGGTTCATGCCAGTGATGTGAAACCCAGAAGTTTGGAATGCAATTCTAGAAATATTAAAGGATGTCACTAAGAGACTTCGCGACAACAGAGATTTGGCATAACAACTTGAGAAGGACAAGCATGATCGGAAGAAGCCATCGGAGACATGAACACGACTTGAAGAGTTTGACGACTTTGAAGATTTATTGACCTTCAGAAGACCAAACCCCTGTTACAAACTTGCGTTAGATGCGACGTTTGTGAGCTGTCATTTTGTTTGATGTTTTTTCCGACAGCCACAATAAAATCTTTCTTTTCAAAACTTTTGTTTGTATTGTGTGTATCCCTCTCTATCTCTCTTATCCCACCCCAAACCCATGGACCCCATAGAGGATGAATGGAGAAGAGCTTGTATTTTCTGGACCGATAAGTCAATTGGAGACGGACCGATGGATTCAGAACATGGAGGATCATATGGAGAATAACACTATAGCTGGAAAGTATATGACCCAGCATGCTCTTCCGTTCTTTGAAAGAGGTGCTGCTACCTGGTGGAGGATGTACCAAACCATCAAACGGATGGCAAGGAGTGACCACTTGGAAAGGATTTAAGTTGAATCTGCTAAAGTCTCAACTTGTGTCCCAGAAATTGAGGCCTTATGGAAAGGATGTGAAGAAACCTTGTGCATACAAGCTTTGTGGAGAAATAGGACACAACCATAAAGAAAACAAGGACGAATACCCTCATAATTGGAGGATTACCAAAGGATTTAGCCGAGGATCTTAGGGAACTTCGGTTGGAGATTGTTCCCAAAGGTTTTGTTGCAGCTATGGAAGTTCAGTCTACATTGTTGAGAAAGATCCGTGAAGCTCAGAAGGATGACAAAGAGATTGCTGAGTTAAAAGAGAGGATGAGCAAAGGAAAGGCCAAAGGTTTTCGTAAAGATGAGCACGGCACCTTATGGTTTGAGGATAGTGTACATATACCCAATAATGCAGAGATTAGGAAGTTAATACCTCAGGAGGCCCATGATTGGCTATACTCGATTCACCCCGGAAACACCAAGATGTATTTGGATTTGAAGGATCATTTCTGGTGGACTGGTATGAACAAGGATATTGCCGAGTATGTAGCTGTATGTGATGTATGTCAGAGAGTAAAAGCAAAACATCAGAAGCCAGCATGATTATTGCAGCCTATGCCGATACCCGAATGGAAGTAGGATAAGCTTGGCATGGATTTCATTACCGGATTTCCCAGAACCCGATTGGGATATGATTCTATCTGGGTAGTAGTTGACTCGCTTGACCAAAGTGGCTCACTTTATCGGTGAAAACCACCTATACAAGTGCGAAGTTGGCCAAGATATATTTGACAAGGATCGTATGTCCGCATGGAGTTTCGAGGACCATCGAGAGGAACACGGTTTACCTCAAAGTTTTGGAATCACCGCACTGACTTGGGTACTAGGCTAGAGTTGATCTGACCTTTCATCCGCAGACAGATGGATAAATCAAGAGAGTCAATCAGATTCTGGAGGACATGTTGAGAGCGTGTGCGCTAGATTATGGACCTAGTAGTGATGATAATCTACCTTACGCGGAGTTCTCATTCAACAACAGCTACCAAGTCAGTTTGAAGATGGCCCCTTTTGAAGCTTTGTATGAGAAAAGGAGCCAGACACCGTTGATGTGGAACGAAGTTGGAGACCGTCAGTTGTTTGGATTAAATGTGATCAAGGAGTCAGAAGAGAATGTTAAGATGATTCGAGATAGACTGAAGGTAGCTCGATCCGAGTGTAAGAGTTATGCAGACTAAAAAACGCAAGGAGGTAGTCTATGAAATTGGAGACAGAGCATGTCTTTGTGTGCCACCTCTGCGAGGAGTTGAACGATTTGGAGTTAAGGAAAACTTAGCCCCGATGACTTGTAGGACCATACCGAGTTTTGGAGCATATGGGAGAAGTGGCCAACAAGTTGGAGTCACCCGAAGGACTGTCAGGAGTTCATGATGTGTTTCACGTTTCCCAGTTGAAGAAGTGCCATGCAGAGATGGCCAATATTCCCCTGTAAGGACGCTTGACCCTGGAAAGGATAACGATGTTCCATGAAGTGGAGTATGGACATCATAAGTATAAGTTTTTATCACGGCATGTGGGAATATCCCGCGAGGATGAAGAGATGAACTACTATTGGATATAAAGGAGGAATGATGTTGGAAATATGGATCAAGGTAAATTCCATGATGAGTCTAAGTAATCATGTCCTAGTTTCGTGCCAATAGAAGGAAGGGAGACTTTACAATTGTATGGATTTTAAGTATGCCAGGAAGTTGGATGTTGGGATAATGATCAGTTGCCCAGATGATGTGTTCAAGGATTTTAAGTGATGAGATGGGCCATAACCCACAGGCCCCAGGACCTGCCAAGAAGCAAGCACATTTTTGCTGAAGGAAAAACCCTGGAAGAAGTTAGGATTTTATCGACAGACGATCTTATAGGAGTATAGGCAAAACCTGAGAGTTGTGAAGAAACGATAGATATTTGTTGGCTTGCAGAATCAATGGATTTTTCCGAACTTAGTTCGTTGACAAGAGAAATTCTGCAATGCTTGTGAGGATGACCGAGTGTTATAATGCGAGATTCGCTAAACCATGTACAAGGTAATGATTTGGGTGCGCGATGGATTGATCACCATACCGACTTACTCTTATTATTCGCCTTGCTATATGGGATGGTACATCTGAGTGACCTACCTATAGTAGAGTGACGACGATATAAAACCTTGTTGAACCTTAGAATGGTATAAGCATTTTTCCCCTGCATAAGCGATTGTTGCCAACCGTAGGATATACGGTGAGGTTCAACCCAGACCCATTTCCTGCAGGACAAACCATAAATTGTTGACCACCATGAGATAACGATAGTTGTTTAGAATTGGCGCCAGACCAGTCAGCTAAGAAGACCCAGTCTCGGAATAACCTTACGAAGAGGAAAGGACATAAGTATTGAGGAAAAGGTTATGCCACTACCGGAAGAGCCCAGAGAAGGAATTATCCTTACGATCTGAGAAGACCGACACTGTCAACGATAAGGATGGAGTATATGAGCTTCTAAGGGTGGTAGCACCCGAGACCCCCCTGATGATCGATGGATTTGAGAAGACCCCAAACCTAACCTATTTCTTGCTAGCCTCTTCGAATTTCGAGGACGAGAGTCATTTTAAGGGTGGTAGTTTGTAACATCCCAAAATTCTAAATTTTGGAATGTTATAAACAAATAGATAGTTTTGATTGATTGTTTGATTGATTGACTGAAAGTGAGTGAATTCGAAATTTTTGAAAGTTAAATGAGAGGAAAAAAGGACTTTCCCAAACTTTCACCATTGTTTTCAGATCTTCGTGAATTCAAATACTCTTCATCACAAAACCCTGGAGAGAAGATGACATGACTTCTTCCATTTATTTAAATGACAAGGGGTGTTGAAAATATTTGAATTTCATTTGAGAATATTTCCAATCCTAAAACTTTATGTAACTCAATGATTTTCACGAGCGAAGATAAAATGACTTCTTCAAAACATATGAAATATTAGTTGGGAGTTTCAAAGAATTAAATTCAAAGTTCTTTTGAATATTATTTTCAATTTGGAGTTATTTGAGTTTTATTCAAATTATTTTTCTCCAAAAATAAAATATATGGAAAATACGGTAACATGATTCCCTACATCAGAAAAATGGAGAGAAATAAATTTGAATTCATTTTTGTATTTTTTAAAAAGATTTTCATTGGATTTTTCTAGAGCAGAAGCACTCTTTGTTTTATTGGAATTTGTGAGTATTTTATTTGAAGCTAGAATAATGTTCATGTTGTAGAAAATATTTTTCTGAAAATTTTGATATATTATATGCCTATATAATATTTTTATTTCTTTGGTTTTATTATTTTTTGTCTCTGTTTAAAAAAAAGAAGACTTCCATGAACTGGGCGGCCCAGTGCCCAGCCGACCCCTTGACCCATGACCGCCGCCGCCTACCTCACGTGTCTTGTGGGACACCGCCGCCGTTGCAGCCTGGACTCACGGCTACCGCCTCCCCTTTCCCCCTCCTCCACGCCGCGCCGCCCCAGTCTCCTATAAAACCGGAGCCCCGGATCCCGCCGCCCTCTCTCCTCGCCCCCACCGCTGCATCTCGCCGCCGCCGTTGCCGCTCCGCTGCCGCCCCTTCACCGCACATTGCATCTCGCCGCCCCTTCACCGCACCCCACGCCGCCTCCGGCCGCTGGCCAATGCCACCCGCCACCCTGCGCCGCCTCTCCCCGTGCGCCTCGCTGTCTCCCCCAACGACCGGAGCCGCCCGCCGGAGCCCCGTGCCGCCTCGCCGGAGCTCGCGGTCCGATCCTTCCACGAACCACCGGTTTTCCCCGAACCGCCAAGAACCGGTATAAAATGCAGACCCGGTTATTGCTTTTTTTAGATTTTCTTTGGTCTTTTTAAAGACCGGTTTTATTTATTAGTTAGGTTAATTAGTGGACGTTTGCTAGTTTAGGATTTGTAGCGAACGGTTTTCGTCTTATAGGTTTCTGCAGCGAACGTTCGCTATTCAGTCTTTTTCTTTTATTTATATTTTTATGCCAGGGACCTAGTTGTAGTTGTTTTATTTTATAGATTAGTCCCCAATTTTCAAAGTTCATAACTTTTTATCCGTTTATCCAAATCCAACGAAACGAATGCCCACTTCTTCGTTACGATCCCCTCTTTCCAGTAATCCAACTCAAACATGTTTTTGAAAGTTTAAAATTTGAATAAGATCATATTTGAATTTGAACTTCGTTTGATCATAACTTGAGTTTCGTAACTCCGATTTAGTTGATTCTTTTTGCAAATCGAAGCTCTTGACATGAACTTTATGATAAGGCCAAATTAACATAAATTTTGGTACTGTTAGAAATTGTTTTATGTTGCAATAGTTATTTGCTTGGTTTTGATGTTCTTTGATTTGTTTTCTTTGTTCTTTCCAATCTTTTGAGTGATTGCTTATGTGTGGTTACTATTGCTTGCTTACGATAGATTGACCGGAGTGTGACGAGTAGAACTATCAAGAGTTTCGAGTGCGACTCATCTTCATCAACATTGCAGGCAAGTAACACTTTGATCATATCTTTTCTCATACCCAGTTTTTATGCATTAGATCTATCCTCAAACATTGCATGATTAGGATCTAATTAAATTGTGTGATGGGAAGTAGATGAGGTAGTACCTATTACGTGCTTTATTATCAAACCCTTGGGAGTTACTTCTACGTTTGCTTATTATGCCATGCTATGCTAGTAGACGTGGATTGGGTGAGTGTATTTCATGACAGATGTGAGAGTGTTAATTAATGGTTTATTTAAGGTGGCAACATAAACACACATCTGGGTGGATTGAGGCACCTGCTTTCTATCAGGACTTGCCTGTATTTCTTCGGACCGCCACCCAGGCTCAAAGGGATCATGAGATTATTCAAACTAGAAACTTCCGTGTGCAGCCACAAGCCATTATGGGCTCTGGCATAGTCGATTAAGTTGTGCAAACTCTTACGGGTAGACTAGCAGATGTAGGGGAAAGTAGGTGTACCGGTCTACCCACAAGTAAGGTGCTAGTGCTTCTGAATGACTATGTCTCGGTCATCCGTTTCTCAAACATCATGTAGTGCGAGAAATCCAACGGAGTCGATCGAGTCTTGTGGGGAAAAGTGCGCAAACCTCTGCAGAGTGTATAAAGTAATCATGGTTAGCTGTGTCCCCGGTTATGGACATCTTGAGTATCTAGTATTTGGATATCATGTGAATCTCATCATGTTACTTCTAAATTAATTTTGTTGGGTTTGTTAATGAGTACTTTTAATTGGGATTGAGGATGTCAACCATTCTCAATGTTTCACAACCACCATGATAGTTAAATAAATTTATTCCTTTGCAAGAGGGAAAATTGGCTTTTCGCAAAACCTTATAACCATAGAGCTTTTCCACCAGCCATATATGCATGTAGTATAGCTTATTCTTTCATTACTCTCTATGTGTTACATTGCCAGCATATTCCATGTGCTGACCCGTTTTAGGGCTGCAACGTTTCATGTTGCAGACTTTTCGACGCATTTAGTAAGTGATACGTTAGGGTTACGATTTCTACACTCAACTTTGCCGTTGGTGTTGATGGGAATCCACAACCTTGTTACTTCCGCTATTTGGATTGAGGTAATAGTATTTTAAGCTTTATACATGTGATTTACCTCTGTTATAAATCCTCGAGTACTGTGTGTGTCAGCATACCGATCCATGGATGACACTTAAGCACATAGACTTGATCCATTCAGGTCGGGTCGCTACATTGATGTAGAACCTCCCCCGCAACGACGCCAGAAATTCTTCCTGCTACTTCTTGAGCTTGCGTTGATTTTTCCCTTGAAGAGGAAAAGGTGATGCAACAAAGTAGAGATAAGTATTTCCCTTAGTTAAGAACCAAGGTACCAATCCAGTAGGAAGCACAAGCAAGTCTCATATCTATGCACCTGCACAAACTAACAAATACTTGCACACAACATGAAAAAGGGGTTGTCAATCCCTTCACTGTCACGAACAAGCACTATTGCAGTATGCTGCTAACGTGACACTACGATCAGAGACCCTTCGATGAAACTGTGTGCGATGCAATAATCGCAAACAGTGATGTAAAAAAACTGTCAAAAAAGGTGCAAAATGTTTGCGACGACGGATGCATCAAACACGATTCAGATTTTAGTTGCATGTGCGATGAAGGGCATACGGTTAAGTTCAATGAACTGTTTGCGATGAGGAAGAAGAACAGAAACGGGCAACTAGATGAAGGTGTGTGCGATATACATCATATGGTTCACTCGGATGAACTGTTAGTGATTAGGCAACACAAAAGAAACGGCCAGCCAGATCAAGGTGTGTGCGATATACGACATATGGTTCACTTGGATGAACTGTTTGCTTTGAGCCAAGAGAACAGAAATGGTTCAATTTAATAGGATGTGTGCGATACGTGGCAAACAGGTCTGTAAACAGAATTGTTTGTGAAGACCGATAATAACACAGATGATTGCTTCTAATAAGACATATGTGATATGCTCTGTCTACACAACATCTATTGGCCATTGGGCGACCGGTGGTCATCCGGGTACGCCATAAGGATGCGAAGAGGCATCCTATATCAGCATGGGCTAGTTGTTCCACTAATAGCTCATCTAAGAGAACTCTCAAGTTAACTATGCTCAGGCTAGAGCAGCCATGAGATGGGTGACCGGATGGGAAGTTGTCAAAATTTCAAAACCCACTGATGGGATGGATCATAAAAAATGGACCTTTGAGATACATCCCATCAGTGGGTTTTGAAATTTTGACAACTTCACATCCGGTCACCCTTCTCTTAATACATGTTAAAGAAGGTCTACCGCATTACTTTTTAACAATGTGCGATACGTGGCATACAGTTGATCCATCCGACTTGTTTGTGATGGACTAAGCCGTGTGTGTTGTGGGGTGAATTAACCTCAAGGTCCTTGTTTTGAAATTTTTTGTTTTTCTTAACACATGTTAAAGAAGGTCTACCGCATTACTTTTTGACTATGTGCAATACGTAGCATAAAGTTGATCCATCAGACCTGTTTGTGATGGAATAAGTCGTGTGTGTTGTGGGCAAACACTTGCTAGTATACAACTGTTTGCGATTGATGAATTCATCACCGACGGGTTCCATAGTGTGGTCCATGTTTATCTGATCATCATCTACTTCTTGTGCTAGCTCAAAGTTCCTTATATGCTAAGTTTCCATTAATTGATGGCATTTTATGAACACGCCACCGTTTCCCGCCATTTCCTCACCTATTTCCCGCTACCAGCGATATTGCGCATAAACCTAGGTGGCGCACGATGCACGGAGGCAACAAGCGCAATCTGTAGCACATCCACATTTCCCCAAGCATGCCAACCCACCAAAGTGCCGCCTCTACCATCAACCTCATCGATGAGGAAAACGAGAAGGCGCCACGGCCCATCGAGGCCGAGGCCCTCCCCGGCAAGGCGATGGACGAGGCCGTGATGCGCGTCATCGCCAGGGTTGAGCAGACCCTTGGCGCATGGCGCTTGAGCGTCGCGGATCAAGATAGGCATGTCAGTGCCGAGAGGCTGCAGCTCGTCGCAAAACATGATCGATGGCGCGCCGCAGAGCAAGCTAGGCGCGTCCGCGCCGATAGGGTGTGGCTTGCCGCACGGTGAGACCATTGGAGCACCACAGAGCGAGAGGCGCGGCGCGTCGCACAGCAAGATCGGATCCATCGACGCTTTCCTGCTGTCAACATCGCGTCGCAGCTGGGTACACGGCCCGTCAGTACCCCCATTCCTCGCCAGGAGTGGGCAGAGGACCTCTGCGCCATACTTACACCAGAGGCCAGCCGCACCGTACTTGCACCGGATGCCCGGTGCGCCGTTTGCATGGGTCGCACCATTCGCCTTGTCTCCGGCCCGCTCGATGCCAACACACTGGTCGGTAGGCTCGACCTCCTCCTTGGCCCAGGTGTCCACCTGGGCATAGTAGGGGAACATGGCTGTTGCATCCTCGAGCTGGTGATCTCCGATGAAATAGCCAACTGGAGCTCGAGATCGCGCTCCGGATGTAACGCTAGCATGTAGACTGCTTGGACGAACGCCTGCACGAGTTCAGGCAGAGCCAAGAGCTATCGTAGGCAAGGGCTGCTGGTCATGGTCTCATGGACGCGTTTTATCTTGTTGAGTCGTTTCGACGTGGATAGCTATGTATTAACAAAAATCATAGTATTGCTCTGTTAATTGCTTTGTTTCAATTTGTATACTCTATTTTCCGTTCTTATATGTTCTGTTTCAATGTCTGTGTATCCGCTTTCCATTCTGTATATGTGGATGATAATAGCTAGATTCAAATAAGTATACAAAAACAGAAAGAAAATGGAATTCATAATATATATACATATTAATTGTTCATTAGTTCATCACAGAATATAAATAATATCTCACATATACATGATGATACTTAACTACTAGGTACAATACATAAAATTGAAAATGAACAATACTAAAACTAATAATCCCTCCTGATGGGCGGCGTCTACCCATCGCAGAGGCAGTACTCCGCCTCCTCCGCCTCGTAGCACTTGATGTACCGATATGCCTCTTGGTGGCGGACGAGCACGGATGATCTTGCCATTTCGTTGTACGCCCAACAGAGCTCCTCGTTGGTGGCACGCTGGAGCTTATCGGCCCACCTCCACGCAGCGATGAGGCGCCTAGCGCCTTTAAACTTCCTCGCGAAGTACCCATCTTCGTACACCTCTTTCGCACGACGACGTGCCCGCCCCCAAAGCTCCACCTTCTCCTTTTCCCATGCGACATCACGGGCTTCACAGGCCGCCTAGTACCTGGCTTCCTCCTCCGCCATCCCCTTCTTGAACGCCACTTGGCTGGCTTTCTCAGCCGGCAGTAGTGACTTCCACAGACAAAGATTGTACTGGCCCCAAAACCAATCCAAAGTTGGGGGGGGGGGGGTGTCCGGCGCAACCTCGTGCGGTGGCGCGTAAGGGTCCTCCTCGCCGTTGCTCTTCGACTGAGCATCCACGGGGGGCGGTGACTCCTCGTCAGTGCATGGGCAGATCGACGGCGCCATGGCAGAGCTTTGAGAGAGAGAGAGAGGGCGAGCGAGGGGAGAATGTAGATGAGAATGCAGGCGGACGACATGAGCAAGGTAGTATTTATTGGCGGCCGGAATCTAGATTGACGGGAACAGTACACACACCGGTAGCCTGAATTTACAAGTACTGTAGTTTGAATTACACACGATTCCCGCATTAGAATCCGTGTGTGAACATAATAGCTGACGGTTTCCAATACAGAACCGTGTGTGATTAATAACCCCCGCCATTCACCTTCAAACCTCGAGGCGCGAAATAGAGTGCCAATCATGTGGTGGCCGGTTGTCTTGCCAGATCTTTACATTTTCTTTTTTGAACACCACATATTTACATCGTCTGAAGATTTTTTAACTCGCACACAAGTACACAAAAATATGATTTTTCAAACCGTTATGGTTAGCCGTTGCATGTAGATGTAGTTAAAATTTGAATTACGGTCATTAAAAGGCTAGAAAATCACTTAAATGTATTTAAAAGGTCAAATGACCCCTGAAATTTTCCAAATTTTCACATGACAGTTTTATTAGTGCACGTTAAATGTAGAAACAATTTGAAGGCCGTAAGGGGAAGCTATCTCCCGTTCGTCATCAAACATGCATTGTTCCCTCTCGGAACCACTAGCCTTCTAGTGAGTTGCTCCGGTTTGTGAGGGGTGTGTGTGTCCAAACTTCTGTCAAAAAGGCCAATTTTTAATCACATCATTTTGGTGGCATGACATTACATCAAGCAAGGTTTCATCTTTTTCTGATCATTTTTTAATTTTTTGGAATTTAAATGTCATGGAACTCCATGCATGTACATGTGTCCATGCCGTGAGACCAATATGTTTAAAAATTCCTTCTAATTTACTACACATGGAATTAACTCGCACACAAGTACGCGAATATGATTTTTCAAACCGTTATGGTTAGCCGTTGCATGTAGATGTAGTTCGAATTTGAATTACAGTCAATAAATGGCTAGACAATCACTTAAATGTATTTAAAAGGTCAAATGACCCCTGAAATTTTCCAAATTTTCACATGACAGTTGTATTGGTGCATGTTAAACGTAGAAAAAATTTGAAGGCCGTAAAGGGAAGCTATCACCCGTTCATCATCAAACATGGATTGTTCCCTCTCGGAACCACTAGCCTTCCAGTGAGTTGGTCCGGTTTGTGAGGGGTCTGTGTCCAAACTTTTCTCAAACAAGCCGATTTTTTACCACATCATCTTGGTGGCATGACATTACATCAAGCAAGGTTTCATGTTTTCTGATAATTTTTTAATTTTTTGGAATTAAAATGCCGTGGCACTCCATGCATACATATGCATGTGTCCATGTCGTGAGACCAACATGTTTGAAAATTCCTTCTAATTTACTGCACATGGAATTAACTCGCACACAAGTACACAAATATGATTTTTCAAACCATTATGGTTAGTCGTTGCATGTAGAAGTAGTTCAAATTTGAATTATGGTCATTAAATGGCTAGAAGAAGTCACTTAAATGTCTTCAAAAGGTCAAATGACCCCTGAAATTTCCAAATTTTCACATGACAGTTGTATTAGTGCATGTTACACGTAAAGATAATTTGAAGGCCGTAAGAGGAAGCTATCTCCCGTTCGTCATCAAACATGCATTGTTCCCTCTCGGAACCACGAGCCTTCTAGTGAGTTGCTCCGGTTTGTGAGGGGTGTGTGTCCAAACTTTCGTCAAACAGGCCAATTTTTTTACCACATCATCTTGGTGGCATGACATTACATCAACCAAGGTTTCATGTGTTTCTGATCTTCATTGTTTTTTGGAATTTAAATGCCATGTCACTCCATGCTTAATTGTGTCATAGCCCTTAGACCAATATGTTTGAAAATTCCTTCCAATTTACTGCACCTGGAATTAAATCGCACATAAGTACTCCCTCCGTTCCAAAATAGATGACTCAACTTTGTATGGAAGTGAGTACAAAGTTGAGTCATCTATTTTGGAACGGAGGGAGTACAGAAATATGTTTTTTCAAACCTTTATGGTGAGCCGTTGCATGTACATCTAGTTCTAATTTGAATTACAGTTATTAAATGGCTAGAAAATCACTTAAATGTCTTCAAAAGGTCAAATGACCCCTGGAGTTTTCCAAAATTTGACATGACAGTTGTATTAGTGCACATTACAGTAGAAAAAATTTGAATGCCGTAAGAGGAAGCTATCTCCCGCTCGTCATCAAACATGCATTGTTCCCTCTCGGAACCACGAGCCTTCTAGTGAGTTGCTCCGGTTTGTGAGAGGTGTGTGTCCAAACTTTTGTCAAACATGCCAATTTTTTACCACATCATCTTGGTGGCATGACATTACATCAACCAAGGTTTCATGTCTTTCTGATATATTTTTTAATAATTTGTAATTTAAATGCCATGGCACTCCATGCTTAATTGTGTCATAGCCATTAGACCAATATTTTTGAAAATTCCTTTGAATTTACTGCACATGGAATTAAATCGAACGCAAGTACACAAATATGATTTTCAAAACCGTTATGGTTAGCCATTGCATGCACATCTAGTTCTAATTTGAATTACGGTCATTAAATGGCTAGAAAATCACTTAAATGTCTTCAAAAGGTCAAATGACTCCTGAAATTTTCCAAAATTTGACATGACAGTTGTATTAGTGCACGTTACACGTAGAAAGAATTTGTAGGCCGTAAGAGGAAGCTATCTCCTGCTCGTCATCAAACATGCATTGTTCCCACTCGGAACCACGAGCCTTCTAGTGAGTTGCTCTGGTTTGTGAGGGGTGTGTGTCCAAACTTTCGTCATACATGCCAATTTTTTTACCACATCATCTTAGTGGCATGACATTACATCAACCAAGGTTTCATGTGTTTCTGATTTTTTTTTATTTTTTGGAATTTAAATGCCATGGCACTCCATGCTTAATTGTGTCATAGCCGTTAGACCAATATGTTTGAAAATTCCTTCCAATATACTGCACATGGAATTAAATCGCACACAAGTACACAAAATATGACTTTTCAAACCGTTATGGTTAGTTGTTGCGTGTACATGTAGTTCAAATATCAATTATGGTCATTAAATGGCTATAAAATCACTTAAATGTATTAAAAGGTCAAATGACCCTTGAAATTTTCCAAAATTTGACATGATAGTTGTATTAGTACTACAAATTTTCTCATACATTTAAAACACCAACTGGAGATTGAAGATGATCATGGAGAACTCCCGGCGCCCAGGGCTATACGATATCATGCTATTATGAACTATCTGAGATGTTTATCCCTTTGTTATTTGCACTCTTTTGATTGGGCAGTAGTCAATTATTAGGGTGATCTCTCATAGTAAATATCAAGTTAAAAGGTGCTCTTCCTAGTGTAGCAACCGTCTAGAACATGTAGCGTTCCGAAGTGCATCATGTCCACATGAGTACAAACGGGAAGTGAGGTGTAAGACGGGGATCATCAGACCATGTATGCAGATATCACTCAGTTGTCTTGAAGTTCTAGTAGAATCATTATGACCTCGGAGCACGAATCATAGAAAGATGAACAAGAGTCATATGGTGATATGATCAACAATAGGTTGCCCACCGGTCAAAATTCTCGTCATCAGTGATGTCCACACGAACGACTAAGAACTAGCCTTGGATCTTGAATCACTTAAAATCAATTATGGGAGATATTCATTTGAGTGGGATAACCTTTATATATTAATTTAGTTTAATCACTAGTGTAAATTAATTATGAACAATTTCTATGTGTAGTTTGCATTATAATTGTAGAATTATGGCTCACAGTTCCACCTATGTTGTTGAAATTGATTGACTGTTACTTATCTGATTGAATCTTTGTGATTGAGAGGATCGTCCTCTAAGAGTGACAAGAAGGATTTTTTTCCTACTGCATGCTTGCAATGCTCTCTTACTAATGCTATGGATGGCGAGACTCCCATCCTTCGATCCAAAGGTTAGAATTGCATTACAGTTTTTTACTTCCGAGAGAACGAAACTTCAAAAATGATTGGGATAGTTATGTGATACTCTTGGAACTGAAAATTGTTTTAAAAAAGAAACAAAGATTAAAACATATGTGATATTTAAAGAAGTGTTTTGTTTGCAAGATCTTGTGAAGTGTTCAACTATGTTTAAGACTGAAATATGTAAGATCCTGAAGAACACCAATCATGAGTTGATGGCGAGAACTTAAAGAGAAAGAACAATACCGAATGATGTAATGAGACTTACGTTCCTAGGGAAGTTCAGGCCTCATGTCACTCTTAAAATTTAGACGATTCTTCTGTTGAGTAGGAGAAATGTTGAAAGTAAAACTATAAGTTTAGAGGCGGGAGGAAAAGAAGACATGAATGTACAGCTCTTGTATGAATGTCATACAAGTTATATGATGTAGTGAAAGTCGGTCAAGTAAAGTGCGATTCTTGAGAATTGTGATTAAATTGTTAAACACAAAATTCTTCGGGAATTTTGGTTAAAAGTTGATCACAAGGATACCGTCCCGATTCCATGTTGTTACGAATCGATACAAGAATTACTATGACCTAATGACCAACAAATTAATGAAGTTAAAATATGTGTTGAATTTTTTTTAATAGTTATTATACTTTTCATCGATATATTACCTCTGAATTTATTGTCATAATTCATTTTAGAGTTTTTACACTCTAGCCCATTGCATAGAAGTTGCAAGGAGCTTGTTCATAAGAGAACAATAGTTTTTCGATGTTATGAACAAAAGGGCCATAGTCTTATTGTGAATAGGATGTCAGTTATGAATATTGATGATAGGATTGAACATCCATAACACTGATGCTAAATGTTGCAAGATTAAAAATACCACATATGTGTGTGGCACTGCATTTAGTCACATTGGAGAAACTTGCATGGAGAAATTCCATAGTGATGGATTTTGGAGTCATATGATTATGAATCATCTGACAGTTGCAACTTTCGTCCAAATAGTGAGGTAAACTAAAATACCGTTCACGGGCCATAAAGAACGAGCAACAAAGTATGCATATTGATGAATGGAGTCCAATAAGTATTGTTGCAAGTAGTGACTTTATCTATCTTCAAGGCTGACTCAAGTAGATATTTATATTTACTAATTGAGACATAAATCTGGATCTTTTGAAATATTTCAAAAAGGTTTTCAGAATGACGTAGAAAAATTCCGTTTCTACAATTGGATTGCAGAAAAGAATATTTGAGTTACAAATTTAGCGAATTTTAGCTTGCACCTCATAGAAAGACCACTAAGAGTAGAGTGTTTTGAGTAGATGTAATCAAGCTATGAACTACATGGTGAGATCATAGATGGCATTGATTGTTCCACCAATATACTTTTAATGTGATGCTTTAGAGACTATGGCTTCTACACTGAAAAGAGCACCATCAAATTTCTTGAAATAAGCGCTACTTTGAAGGTTATCCCAAATAGTTGGGTATTCCTCTATCACTACGCCAAGGCAAAGTGTTTTGCTAGAGAGCGCAGAAATTTTGAAGAAAATGTTTTCTGCAAAAGAGTAGGTGGGAGGACAAAGTGCAATTCGACGAGATAACAGAATCTTCATGATCAAGTCAAAGAAAAGAAACACTAGAAGTGGTTCTAAGATTTCTTACCGCAACTAATACAAAGGCCTCTACATAGGATATAGAGACTTTGGTCGAACATGCAACTGAACTATATAGGTTGGAAAATTCGTACAAACCTTTAGGGTGTGAAGACGAAATATTGTTGAAACAAACAATGAACCTATAATTCCCAGAGAAGCATTAATGTGACCTGACTCCGTAATTGGCTATATGCCAAAATAATATGAGATAGTATCCATACACATAATTCAAGTTTAGAACTTGATAGACCTTCTGAAAGACTTAAAGTCTAAAGTGTAGTGATGGATCTATAAATTGGCAAAGATAAAAATGTTTTAAAATGCTTGACTTGTTGCAAATAGTTTATGACAAGATCAAGGAGTTGATTATGACGAGATTGTCTGGAGATTTTGGTGTCACACATCGTGTATGCCTTCACATGACCAAATTGTCTCATGATGGTACCACCTCGTGAATGTACAAAACAAAAGAACTCGACAAACACTCGGAAAAACAAATGAGTTAGCGGAAATGCAAAACCTATCATTCGTGTGTGAGATACCCAACAAGTGTCGTCATCATTCTTACCATAAGGAGGAACAAGGGTGTATGGCATGGCATGTAGGCATAAGATGCTAGCACAATCAAAGACATTACGCTCAATCAAACAAGAATGCATCACAAGTAATATGTCCAAGTCTCCAAGATCAATAAGCATAGCATGGTTGCACTCACTACAAGTGAATGTGACATAGGCAACTAATGGAGACAAGGTACAATGACCTCGACAAATCATGCGAGAGACATGAACATATATGCCATCAACCCAATGAAACGAGCAAGAATGGATCATTGGTGATGCAACAAAACAAGCAATCGTAGTGATCAAGTTATGTAAGCTAGTAGTGCAAAGATGCAACATACTAGAAGTAATCATGGCAATTAATAGTCGGCATACATAATGCACATGACATATCACAAGCACGAAAACAAGATAGGAGCAAAGTAGGACCATTGCATTGGAAATAAGTCCTATGTAAATAGCAATGGAACGTGGCCTCCGGGAGAGCAACTACGCGCGTGCAAGTGTGCCATGGTCCGAATGTTTTGCTAGGTTGCTTTGGACCTCCTTTTATAGCTTAAGGGGTGACCACAGTGACCAAACAGTCTTTATCTGATGATTAGATAGCTAACAGTGCTATCATACCTAACTCTGGCAGTTAGGACAAAGTGCATTAAATGCATTGCTAGGTGTCATGCTGAAGAGGCAGCCCAGCAAGCCTGCCGTGCCGCTTAATCATCTTCTGCTTATATGCTTGACATGCCTCTGGATGGGTGTCATATGAAGGTAATCTGTCTTCCAAATGGCTGCCATGTGCCTAGTGGAAGCCACTTAATCACTTGGGGGCTCGACACTGCACTGATAACTGATTTGCGTTGCGGTGCAGTGGAGCGGTGGTGCCTTGGCGGGTAAATTTGCCCTTGGCGGATTCGGCAAGCCTTTCGGGGAAATCTTGGACTTGTCCTTGGGGCGGCCTCAACCCGTCTAGGCTCCCCTGCCCGGAAGGGGAGGCCTTCCCAAGGTGATGCTCTGCTGTTTTGTTTTGTCTTGGTCTTCTTGATCCGCTCTTCGATCTCAAATAGAGTTGCTTCTCTAGCTTGGCCTTGCTTTGGATGTTGGTGTAGTTATTCCTTTGCCGACATGCCTGTGTATAAGTCTGGGCAACAAATGTAAATGTTTCTTGTACCGACAGGAGCCCCCAGGCCTGGCCCAATTGTGCTGCCAGGCATCGTTGAGGTAGGCCCCAACAAGTACACATGCGAACATTTAGGCCGAACCGTGGTGGGATTCTCCTCTTCCTTGATATCTTCCTTGCTTCTTCATTAACCTGTGATTGAACCAATTTCTAGTTTTTCCGTGCGTCGTGCAGGACGACGTGGGGTTACCCACGTAGTAGCCCGTGGGTTTTCCCACGTTCACGAGGAGGTAACTGCCATTCTATTCATCCCACTACCCATGCCGTTTCCGCCATGTACGCTGAATGCATTGCGCAGGGTTGGTGGCGGGTGCGTAGGGCGCGGGAATGAGTGCCATGACAGAAAACCAAGCACCATGGATAGGCGCAGAAGGGCGATTGTGGATTCTGGATGTTGTCAGTGGCGCAGAGGGGTTGGATTGACGTAGCGGGGCGGTTGCCTCTTGGGTGAGGAGTCAGCGCCGGCCACGTTCCCCTATAAAAAGGGGGCATGGGCGAGGTGTTCACTCACATACATCTCCTCCTTCTTCTTCTTCTTATCACACCCTTCTTCCACCATGGTGAGGGGAACCGGATGTGGTAGTACTCCAGTAGCGGTGACGAGGGATTCTACTCGATAGTGCCTCCCACTACTGGAATTAGAGAATTTGTTGTCTGTCAGTTCTTTGCAGTCCGCTAGCTGACAACAAAGAAGGTCTTTGTCGTCCATGTTCCAAAAGCAGACGACAAAGAATAGGCTGATGGCCAAGATGCAATTTGCCGTCTGCTAGCGGACGTCAAAGAGTTTGGGTGGGGTCCATTTTAGGGCAACGCTGTAGCGGCCCACCCCCAACTCTTTGCCTTCGGCTAGCGGATGACAAAGATTCTTTGCCGTTTGCTAGTCGACAGCAAAGACCGTGGCCCATCCAAACTAACGGCCTCTCTCTCTCCCCGGACCCACCCCTATCTCTCTCCCCTCTCTCCCAGGCCTCTGCCAAGGCCAGCACCACCCCACCTCCCGCCAGACCACCCACCACCCTGCAGCCCCGCCGCACCACCCCACCACCCCGTCCTTACCGCCCCCGACCACCACCCCACCCTGCCGTCACCGCCCCCTAACCCCCCGCTGCACCACCCCACCACCTCGCGCAATCGCGACCCCCGACCACCACCCCACCCTGTCGTTGCCGCCCCCTGAACCTCACCGCGCCACCCCACCACCCCGCCGTCACCGCCCCAAGCACCCGCCGGCCCACCACCCGCCTGTGGTTCGACGCCAGCGCCTGGCTGCCCGGCGCCTCGCCGCCCTAACGACCAGGCGCCTCACCGCCCCGACGACCAGGCGCCCCACCGCCCACGCCGTCCCGACGACCCGGTGACTCGCTGCCCTGCCGCCTTGCCGCCCCACTCCAGTGAGTCTCTCCCCCCTATTTTTTTATTTTTTCTACTGTTAGTTAGGTTAGTTACTAGTGTTAGTTAGGTTAGTTAGATTAGTTCTAACAAGAAGAAGAATAAGAAGAAGAGGAGGAGGAGGAGGAGGAGAAAAGAAAAGGGGGAGGAGAGAAGAAAATAAGAAGAAGAAGAGGAGGAGGAGGAGAAGAAGAAGAAAAAAAATAAGAAGAAGAAAAAGAAGATGATGATGAAAAAAATAAGGAAAAGAAGGTCGAGGGGTCGAGGGTCGAGGTGTTGAGGGTCGAGGGTCGCGGAGGGGTCGAGGGTCGAGGTGTCGAGGGTCGCTGAGGGGTCGAGGGTCGAGGATCGCCGAGGGGTCAAAGTTTTTTCGTAGTTTGAAGTGTCGATGCTTTATGTGATGTGATGTACTAATTTTTCTTGACTCGATCGGTAAAATTTGCAGGCATTGTGCTATTTCATCTTCTTGGAGTCATCATTGGTCGAAGTTTTTGGTCCGTGATCCCGCCGTTGTTCGACTACTTCCTCTACAGCCAAGAGTGAGCTACGAATCCACCTTCACCTCCTACGCTCTTTTAATCATGTCAGTAGATTTCATTTTCATGTTAAGTCGTGTAACCACTATGTGTCTCCTGTCCGGAAGGGTTGCATTGATAAATATGCATTCAATTGCATATTTATCACCGTAACTCATTCGGATTGTCCAGCGATTTTCACAGACAGCCCGACTATGTGTAGATTGGGTACGTACATGCTCTACCCCATCCCGAGACAAAATTTTGTCAGCGCCTCCATGTTGTTCTCTGGATGCACATTCTCTCGGCTTTTTGCCGAGACGTGTATCAGGAGAACATCGGGGAGGTGCTACCGAAATTTTATCTTGGAATGGGGTAGATCATGGAGAACATACTCAATCTACACATACCCGGGTGGGATTAGGACCTATCTTTACCTATTAGAGTGTAGGTTTCATGGACTTAATAAAATTGACAAACTAGATTAACTAATGAATATACATGCTGAATTATATATATTTCTTGTTTGTCCAGTAGCTAAGCAAGATGAGTGATCGTGCGTGGATGTACACCGGTCACACTAGTCTGAAAGAGATTACCAATGAATGGTTCACAAAAACCAAGGGGTTTGTGAAATCCGCATTTGCAAATGGCCAGAGGAAAAACTGGTGCCCCTATGTCCAGTGCAACAATTGGGGAAAGAGGACAAAGGATGAAATGGGCAAACACCTGCAGAAGAGTGGTTTTACGCCCGTTTATACGGTGTGGACATTTCATGATGAGTCTGCCCAACGTGCCAGAGCTGAGGTGGTTCGTCGTCGCACCGACGAGCATGGTATCGGGATGGAAGACATGGTGCGAAACTTTGATGATGCTCGGGATTCGGACGATGAGATGGAGGAATCTGCAAAGGCCTTCAATGAAGTGTTGGACTCTTCAAAACGTCCTCTCCGTGAGCACACTGAGCTTTGTCAGATGGATGCCATGTCACAAATAATGGCTCTAAAGGCTCAATTCAACTTGGGCAGAGAATGCTACGACACGATGATGACAGTATTTGGACGCTTTCTACCCAAAGGCCATGTAATGTCTGCAAACCTGTACCAGTAAGAGAAAATCCTCTGTGCTCTTAAGATGCCCTATGAGAAGATACATGCCTTTGAAAAAGGATGTGCCTTATTTAGGCTTGAGTATGCGGACTTGAACTATTGTCCCATTTGCAAGTCTTCCAGGTACGTTGTGGTAGACAACGATATGGGTGAGAAGACGCACACCAGAATACCCGTTAATGTTCTTCAGTATATGCCAATCATACCAAGACTGCAACGTCTTATCATGGTCGAAGAGACGGCTAGACAGATGACATGGCACAAAACGGGCAAAAGAACCAAACTAGAAGCATATGGGAATCTGATGTTGGTACACACATCAGATGATGAAGCGTGGAAGCGCTTCGATGCATTACATGCGCAAAAAGCGGCAGATCCAAGGCATCCTCGAGTCGCCATCATGTAACACCCTGGTTTTTGGCCCTTTCTTTTTCTTTTCGATTTATTTGATTTTTTCTCTGTTTTTCTTTTGGAGTGGTTCTGTGGCCTTGAAACTTGGGAGATCATCATCATTTCTACTCCCAAGTTGCTCATCATTCTCAAAACTATCCCAAGATCATGTCATCTACATTCAAGCTCAACCTCACAATTCTTTTTCTCAGGAATATTCCTTTTTCTATTAAAGGAATAAACCTATTTGTCCTAGGTTGTGAAGCAACCTATATTTCTGTCACTCCCAAAATTCCCAAATAATTCTCATAATTTCTTTGGGTCACATGTTGCTCAAATATGCCCAAACATTCCTGTCCTAGCCCAAAAATAATTCCCCAATATTTATTCTTCATTTATGTCTAGTGTGGTTTTCTGTGAAGGAAGTGCCACCTATCCTTTCTTGATTGCTCCAAACTTTTTGGGCATGCTATCTCATCCAAAACATTGCTCCATGCCAAAATTCAGCTCCATTTGCCTAGTGAATCGTCCTCAGCAATTTTTCGAAGTTTTTGTCAAACAAAAGCCATTGTGAAGGAAGTACTAGCTAGGAGTACCCAAATGAGTTGAAATTTTGCACACTCCTTCATGTGCTCATATTATCACACACCTCCAATTTTCAGCTCCATCCAATCATCTATGTGAGCACAGGATCAAATCATTGATTCTGGCAATATTTTCAGGTTGTGAAGCAAGTATATTTTATATTGCTTCATTAATTCTGAAAAATTACCAGATGATGCTCCTACCAATATCACTTCTCTCCACGAAATTTGGGATCATTTAAGCAATCCATTTACTCACCAATATTATTCCAAGTTTCTGGATAGAGAGGATAACTGTGAAGGAAGTACCATTTTGGCAAGTCGATTTGGTATGAAATTTTTACAACATATTCATATGTTCATATCCTTAGGCCTTGCCAAATTTCAGCTCAGGTGGCTACTCCATGTGAGTGCAACATACAAATCCCTTTTCAGGACCAATTTTGTTGTTTCAAAGAAACGATGATTTATATTGGTCCATTTCTCCTCAAACTTAACGGGATCATAGTCATTCCTAACCTAATCACCCAAATATCATATTTGGTCTATAGCCCCACTCTGTTGAGCACAACATTGTAGACAAATTTGATACAAAAAACTTCAGGTGATCACTCCCATCTAACCACAGTACCCCAGATCAAGCCATAACCTCGTAAATTATCTATCTTGGAAGGACTACCAGCTAGACAACGTTTTGGGTGCCAGAGAGGACGAGATGCCCCGGTTCACACGGTGACTGCGCTATTGGTGCGACGGTGCACGCGCTCTGCAGCATTTGGCAGCGTCCAGGACATGGCCTAGCTCCGGCCCCTCCCCCTCCTGTCGTTCTTTCGCACCCGTCCATGTCTAGGAGGATCCCCTCGTCGTCGCCTTCACCCTGGACCCCTCTCCCCCTCCGGCATCTTCCTCATGGGTGCTCGCTCCAGCGTGCCCACGGGCGAACAGTGGCCGACATGGCTTTAATTGCGCTCATACCTTCTTCCCGTGTCCCTGGCGTCGTCTACTGCTCCGTGACCCTCATGTTCCCTCTCCAGTCGTCCCTGTCCTCCCCGTGCAGCTAAACGCCATCGTCGGAGCTGGCTGGCGCGCCCTTGGCGGTACCCGAGCCCGTGACCCTCCCCCTCGCCTATTTAAGCTGCCCCGGCCTCGGTTCTCCTTGCCAGTCGGCCTCCCGCACTCCTCTACACCTCCCTGGCTACTTTCCCGAGCACCGGAGCCCCTCCTCGACCTCCATCGCCCCCATGGCCGCCGTTCCCGCCATCAGCCTCGGCCTAAATTCCAGCGACCCTGAGCTCCTCTCTCTGTTCCACCACCACTGGTAGACCACCCGGGCACCGGTGCATCTCCCCCACCTTGCCATTCGTCGTCGGATCCACCATAGCCCCGACTCCATTCTCGCCGGGAGCTCCTGTCTGCCGGCGTCGAGCCCATCCTCACCTCGGTCCACTCCACCAGCCGTGGATGGGACGGATGGACGCGGCTCGTCCCCTGGTCACTCCGGTGGCCGGAGCGTCGCTGGAGGTGGCCGGTGGCGTCGGGACAGCCGCCAGCGCCGAGCCCTCTGGTCTGCTGATACGTCTCCAACGTATCTATAATTTTTGATTGCTCCATGCTATATTATCTACTGTTTTGGGCAATATTGGGCTTTATTTTCCACTTTTATATTATTTTTGGGACTAACCTATTAACCGGAGGCCCAGCCCAGAATTGTTGTTTTATTCCTATTTCAGTGTTTCGAGGAAAAGGAATATCTGACGGAGTCAAAATGGAACGAAATCAACTGGAGAAGTTATTTTTGGAAGGAAAGCCACCGGATAGACTTGGACTCTACGTCAGAAGATACGGGAGCTGGCCACGAGGGTGGGGGGCGCGCCCCCTGCCTCATGGGGCCCCCAAAGCTCCACCGACGTACCCCTTGCACCCATATATACCTACGTATCGTAAAACTTCCAGAACAGAAGATAGATCAGGAGTTCCGCCGCCGCAAACCTCCAGAGCCACCAAAAACCAATCGGGACCCTGTTCCGGCACTCTGTCGGAGGGGGGAAACCTCACCAGTGTCCATCTTCATCATCCCGACGCTCTCCATGACGAGGAGGGAGTGGTTCACCCTCGGGGCTGAGGGTATGTACCAGTAGCTATGTGTTTGATCTCTCTCTCTCTCGTGTTCTTGATTTGGCACGATCTTGATGTATCGCGAGCTTTGCTATTATAGTTGGATCTTATGTTTCTTCTCCCCTCTACTCTCTTGTAATGAATTGAGTTTTCCCTTGAAGTAATCTTATCGGATTGAGTCTTTAAAGATTTGAGAACACTTGATGTATGTCTTGCCGTGCGTATCTGTGGTGACAATGGGATATCACGTGATTCACTTGATGTATGTTTAGGTGATCAACTTGCGGGTTCCGCCCATGAACCTATGCATAGGGGTAGGCACATGTTTTCGTCGTGATTCTCCGGTAGAAACTTTGGGGCACTCTTTGAGGTTCTATGTGTTGATTTGAATAGATGAATTGAGATTGTGTGATGCATATCGTATAATCATACCCACGGATACTTGAGGTGACATTGGAGTATCTAGGTGACATTAGGGTTTTGGTTGATTTGTATCTTAAGGTGTTATTCTAGTACGAACTCTAGGGCTTTTTGTGACACTTATAGGAATAGCCCAACGGATTGATTGGAAAGAATAACTTTGAGGAGGTTTCGTACCCTCCATAATCTCTTTGTTTGTTCTCCACTATTAGTGACTTTGAGTGACTCTTTGTTGCATGTTGAGGGATAGTTATGTGATCCAATTATGTTACTATTGTTGAGAGAACTTGCACTAGTGAAAGTATGAACCCTAGGTCTTGTTTCCTAGCATTGCAATACCATTTACGCTCACTTTTACCACTTGTGACCTTGCTGTTTTTATATTTTCAGATTACAAAAACTTATATCTACCATCCATATTGCACTTGTTTCACCATCTCTTTGCCGAACTAGTGCACCTATACAATTTACCATTGTATTGGGTGTGTTGGGGACACAAGAGACTCTTTGTTATTTGGTTGCAGGGTTGCTTGAGATTGACCATCTTCATCCTACGCCTCCCACGGATTGATAAACCTTAGGTCATCCACTTGAGGAAATTTGCATCTGTCCTACAAACCTGTGCACTTGCAGGCCCAACAACGTCTACAAGAAGAAGGTTGCGTAGTAGACATCAAGCTCTTTTCTGGCGCCGTTGCCGGGGAGGTGAGTGCTTGAAGGTATATCTTTAGATCTTGCAATTGAATCTTTTTCTTTCTTGTTTTATCACTAGTTTATATTATAAAAGAAAACTAAAAATGGAATTGATTTTGTCTCATACACTTCATCTTTTTAATATCTTCCGTGAGTATGATGGAAAGGATAATTGTGCTCAAGTGCTAGAAGAAGAAATCTCTAAAATGTTTGGCACTAAATATTTGAATGATGAGCATGATTGCAATGTTGTTAGTACGAATTCTTTGAATATCCATGATGCTAATATGATTGCACTAGTTATGATGAAAATGTCTCATATAAACATGTCAATTTTTGTGGAGTGCATTGGGTTTGTAAGTACACACCAAACAGGGAAGATAGATATTGCAAGAGGCATAAGTACTTAGAAACCAAATTGTTGCAAGAAGAGCTAGATGAATGTGCTGAAAATTTATCTTTTCTTAGCCCTACTTGTGAACTTTGCAATGAACGTGATCATTTTAGTACCCAATGCAAATTGTTTCATGATCATATCGTGTCCAAGAATTGTGATGACTTGATTTCCCTTGCACATCATAATGAACTTAGTTTGCTTTTGGGTTATGAAGAAATTAAACGTAGAATTAAGGATATTCCAAAATTTGTCCTTGATAAAGTTCTTCATTTTGATCTAGAAGAAATTCATATGTATTGTGCGGTGAATTGCATTGAAAATCCTTATATTGCCAATTACATAAAGAAAAGAAAACAAATAGAAGATGAAGAGAATACTAACGAAAGGGAAGAGACTTCCCCATATCCTCCTATTATTTCTTATGATGAATCAGGTAACAAGGAGGAGCCTTCTATTCAACCAATCTCATCAATAAGGAGCTCTAAAAAGAGGATTGAACCCACACATGATGTGGTGACGGAGAAGAAAAGAAAAAGGAAGAGAGGTAAAAAGGTATCTCTCCCAAATAAAGTTGCTCCTATTATTGCCGTGCCTCATGAAAATGAAGATGATACACTTGATGATGATCTTGTTATGCCTTTTGCTTGTTGTGATGATTATGATCGGGAAGATAATGATACTTCTTATGATCTTGAAAATCTTTTTGGCACTTGCTTGGAAGAATATAATAATTGATATACTATTGGTGCTATCCATACTATTAATGATGAGAGTGATTATGCTTATGATATGAAAAGGCCCAAGCTTGGGGAAGCTATGTTTGATGAGGATGGCATATTTGAGAATATATTTGCTGCGATTAATGTTTGTCCCAATCTTGGGGATGCTATGTTTAATAATGAAGATATTTTTAGCCTCTCAAGTTTTGATATGCAAATTTGTTATGATGATAGCAAGCCTTCTACCTATGATGAAAGTGGATTTGGATAGGTCATGACTTTATTTAGTGATGTATCCCCTACTTCGGAAGAGGTTTCAATCGATTATGATGAGAACAAAGTTGCTACTTATGATGATTATTGTGATAAAACTTATGCTATAAAGAGTAGTGATGATTATATTTATAAAACTTGTCATGATTATGATTACCCTTTTTCTGAACATTAATCTTTTATTGTGGAAACAATTTATAGTATTCAAGTATCTTATGATACTCACACTATTCCGAATGAGAAGAATTTTGCTTATGTGGTGAGTAATAAAATTTCTATGCTAGTAGATCATGAAAAGAATGCTTTAGGTGCTGGTTATATTGTTGAATTCATTCATGATGCTACTGAAAATTATTATGAGGGAGGAATATATGCTTGTAGGAATTGCAATAATATCAAGTTTCCTCTCTATGTGCTTAACATCTTAAAGTTATGCTTGTTTTACCTTCCTATGCAAGTTGATTATTGTTCCCATAAGTTGTTTGCTCACAAAATCCCTATGAATAGGAAGTGGGTTAGACTTAAATGTGCTAGTCATATTCTTCATGATGCTCTATTTATGTTTCAATTCTTATCTTTTATGTGAGCATCATTGAAATCATCATGCCTAGCTAGAGGCTTTAAATGATAACGCTTGTTGGGAGGCAACCCAACTTTATTTTGGTTTCTTGCTTTTTGGTTCTGTTTAGGAATAAATAATCCATCTAGCTTCGGTTTAGATGTGTTTTTATGTTTTAATTAGTGTTTGTGCCAAGTAGAACCTTTGGGAAGACTTGGGTGAAGTCTTTATGATCATGCTGTAAAAAATAGAAACTTTAGCGCTCACGAGATTTGGTTCAACTTTTTACAGGAGAGCGCTATTTAGTTGATTCTTTTGCAGATGATTACTAGACAAATTCCTCAGGTCCACCAATGTATTTTAGAATTTTTGGAGTTCCAGAATTTTGCGTTAGTTACAGATTACTACAGACTGTTCTGTTTTTGGCAGATTCTGTTTTCATTGTGTTTGTCGCTTATTTTGATGAATCTATGGCTAGTAAAATAGTTTATAAACCATAGAGAAGTTGGAATACAGTAGGTTTAACACCAATATAAATAAATAATGAGTTCATTACAGTACTTTGAAGTGGTGTTTTGTTTTCTTTCGCTAACGGAGCTTACGAGTTTTCTGTTAACTTTTGTGTTGTGAAGTTTTCAAGTTTTGGGTAAAGATTCGATGGACTATGGAATAAGGAGTGGCAAGAGCCTAAGCTTGGGGATGCCCAAGGCACCCCAAGGTAATATTCAAGGATAACCAAGAGCCTAAGCTTGGGGATGCCGGGCAAGGCATCCCCTCTTTCGTCTTCGTTCATCGGTAACTTTACTTGGAGCTATATTTTTATTCACCACATGATATGTGTTTTTCTTGGAGCGTCATTTTATTTTCTTTAGCTTTGCTTGCTGTTTGGATAAAGTATAAAGATCTGAAATTATTAAATGGGAGAGTCTTCACATAGTTGTATAATTATTTAACTACTCATTGATCTTCACTTATATCTTTCGGAGTAGTTTGTCATCTGCTCTAGTACTTCACTTAAATCTTTTAGAGCATATTGGTGGTTTCATTTTAAAGAAATAGATGAACTCTCATGCTTCACTTAGATTATTTTGAGAGATTTAAATAGCATGGTAATCCGCTTTTATGCTAAGCATACAAGATTTGTAAGAATTCTTATGAGTGTGTTGAATACTATGAGAAGTTTGATGCTTGATAATTGTTTTGAGATATGGACATGGTGATATTAGATTCATGCTAGTTGAGTAGTTGTGAATTTGAGAGATACTTGTGTTAAAGTTTGTGATTCTCATAGCATGCACGTATGGTGAACCGTTATGTGATGAAGTCGGAGCATGATTTATTTATTGATTGTCTTCCTTATGAGTGGCGGTCGGGGACGAGCGATGGTATTTTCCTACCAATCTATCCCCCTAGGAGCATGCGCGTAATACTTTGCTTTGATAACTTGTAGATTTTTTCAATAAGTATATGAGTTCTTCATGACTAATGTTGAGTCCATGGATTATACGCACTCTCACCCTTCCACCATTGCTAGCCTCTCTAATACCGCGCACTTTTCGCCGGTATCATACACCCACCATATACCTTCCTCAAAACAGCCACCATGCCTACCTATCATGGAATTTCCATAGCCATTCCGCGATATATTGCCATGCAACTTTCCACCATTCCGTTTATTATGGCACGCTCCATCATTGTCATATTGCTTTGCATGATCATGTAGTTGGCATCGTATTTGTGGCAAAGCCACTGTTCATAATTCTTTCATACATGTCACTCATGAGTCATTGCACATCCCGGTACACCGCCGGAGGCATTCACATAGAGTCATATCTTGTTCTAAGTATTGAGTTGTAATTCTTGAGTTGTAAGTAAATAAAAGTGTGATGATCATCATTTTTAGAGCATTGTCCCAAGTGAGGAAAGGATGATGGAGACTATGATTCCCCCATAAGTCGGGATGAGATTCCGGACGAAAAAAATAAAAAATAAAAAAAGAGGCCATAAAAAAAGATAAAAGGCCCAAATAAAAAAATAAAAAAAATAAAAAAATGAGATAAAAAAAGAGAAGGGGCAATGCTACTATCCTCTTACCACACTTGTGCTTCAAAGTAGCACCATGATCTTTATGATAGAGAGTCTCCTATGTTGTCACTTTCATTTACTAGTGGGAATTTTGCATTATAGAACTTGGCTTGTATATTCCAATGATAGGCTTCCTCAAAAGTGCCCTAGGTCTTCGTGAGCAAGCAAGTTGGATGCACACCCACTTAGTTTCTTTTGTTGAGCTTTCATACACTTATAGCTCTAGTGCATCTGTTGCATGGCAATCCCTACTCACTCACATTGATATCTATTAATGGGCATCTCCATAGCCCGTTGATACGCCTAGTTGATGTGAGACTATCTTCCCCTCCTTTTTGTCTTCTCCACAACCACCATTCTATTCCACATATAGTGCTATGTCCATGGCTCATGCTCATGTATTGCGTGAAGATTGAAAAAGTTTTGAAAATGTTAAAGTATGAAACAATTGCTTGGCTTGTCATCGGGGTTGTGCATGATTTAAATATTTTGTGTGGTGAAGATAGAGCATAGCCAGACTATATGATTTTGTAGGAATAAGTTTCTTTGGCCATATTATTTTGACAAGACATAATTGCTTTGTTAGTATGCTTGAAGTATTATTGTTCTCATGTCAATATTAAACTTTTGTCTTGAATCTTTCGGATCTGAATATTCATATCACAATTAAGAAGAATTACAATGAAATTATGCCAACTAGCATTTCACATCAAAAATTATCTTTTTTATCATTTACCTACTCGAGGACGAGCAGGAATTAAGCTTGGGGATGCTTGATACGTCTCCAACGTATCTAACATTTTTGATTGCTCCATGCTATATTATCTACTGTTTTGGGCAATATTGGGCTTTATTTTCCACTTTTATATTATTTTTGCGACTAACTATTAACCGGAGGCCCGGCCCAGAATTGCTGTTTTATGCCTATTTCAGTGTTTCGAGGAAAAGGAATATCAGACGGAGTCAAAACGGAACGAAATCAACTGGAGAAGTTATTTTTGGAAGGAAAGCCACCGGATAGACTTGGACTCTATGTCAGAAGATACAGGAGCTGGCCACGAGGGTGGGGGGCGCGCCCCCCTGCCTCGTGGGGCCCCCGAAGCTCCACCGACGTACCCCTTGCACCCATATATACCTACATATCGTAAAACTTCCAGAACAGAAGATAGATCGGGAGTTCCGCCGCCGCAAACCTCCAGAGCCACCAAAAACCAATCGGGACCCTTTTCCGGCACCCTGCCGGAGGGGGGAACCCTCACCGGTGGCCATCTTCATCATCCCGGCTCTCTCCATGACGAGGAGGGAGTAGTTCACGTTCGGGGCTGAGGGTATGTACCAGTAGCTATGTGTTTGATCTCTCTCTCTCTCGTGTTCTTGATTTGGCACGATCTTGATGTATCACGAGCTTTGTTATTATAGTTGGATCTTATGTTTCTTCTCCACCTCTAATATCTTGTAATGAATTGAGTTTTCCCCTTGAAGTAATCTTATCGGATTGAGTTTTTAAAGATTTGAGAACACTTGATGTATGTCTTGCCGTGCGTATCTGTGGTGACAATGGGATATCACGTGATTCACTTTATGTATGTTTTGGTGATCAACTTGCGGGTTCCGCCCATGAACCTATGCTTAGGGGTTGGCACATGTTTTCGTCATGATTCTCCGGTAGAAACTTTGGGGCACTCTTTGAGGTTCTATGTGTTGATTTGAATAGATGAATTGAGATTGTGTGATGCATATCATATAATCATACCCACGGATACTTGAGGTGACATTGGCGTATCTAGGTGACATTAGGATTTTGGTTGATTTGTATCTTAAGGTGTTATTCTAGTACAAACTCTAGGGCTGTTTGTGACACTTATAGGAATAGCCCAACGGATTGATTGGAAAGAATAACTTTGAGGTGGTTTCACTGTACCATAATCTCTTCGTTTGTTCTCTGCTATTAGTGACTTTGGAGTGACTCTTTGTTGCATGTTGAGGATAGTTATGTGATCCAATTATGTTATTATTGTTGAGAGAACTTGCACTAGTGAAAGTATGAACCCTAGGCCTTGTTTCCTATCATTGGAATACCGTTTACGCTCACTTTTACCACTTGTTACCTTGCTGTTTTTATATTTTCAGATTACAAAAACCTATATCTACCATCCATATTGCACTTGGATCACCATCTCTTCGCTGATCTAGTGCACCTATACAATTTACCATTGTATTGGGTGTGTTGGGGACACAAGAGACTCTTTGTTATTTGGTTGCAGGGTTGCTTGAGAGAGACCATCTTCATCCTACGCCTCCCACGGATTGATAAACCTTAGGTCATCCACTTGAGGGAAATTTGCTACTGTCCTACAAACATGTGCACTTGCAGGCCCAACAACGTCTACAAGAAGAAGGTTGCATAGTAGACATCATCTGCCCTGCCGGGCGCGAGAAGAAGAAGACCCCCTTGACAGTGGGTCCCGCTCGTCGGCCTCTACGCGTTGACCCGGCCGGCCCGCTGACGTGGATTAGTGGAAGCGTATTCCCAAGAATATGTTTTCCCAAAATGAAAGCGTAAACTGGTGCGGCTGTAGGCAGAAATGCACTTTCTTTTCTGGAAGACGTATTTTTAGAAATGGTGCGTTCTGTTTTTCCTGCTGAGGGCCTGTTTGTGATAATTTTGTTACAGATAGGCCCTGGCAGAAAAACAATCATATCTTTTTGCTCACAACTCCAAATGAGGTGATTCCAAAGCCCAATTCTTCGTATCGTCGAGCCCGTTCTGTTGGTGTCATTTTCATGATGTTGTAAAATTCTGAAAATGACCATTATGCCCTTGCCCTTATTCAGCCCCTCCGAGAGAGAACATTTTCTGACGATTCTTTCTGCGAGCTTCTCATACTTCTTCCTGGTGAACCCATCCATCCCAGACAAGCCACACCCTCCATTTGCATGATTTCAATGCAATGACATGGTTTTAATTATTTAAACTTTCTTAAAATTTGCTTTCGCTACATGTGACTTGTTCATGGCATTTCTTGGAGTGATATTTTGATCTTGTTATTACCATGATGTTGTTTGGAGTTCTAGGACCAATATTTTGTAGATTGAGGATGACATGTTGCCATTGGATTATTAGTGGCTATGATGATTATTTTCATGATAGTAATTGATATTATGCTTTGGAGTATTACTTTGGATATGATGTCATCATGTTGATCTATGGTTAGCTAGCTTGCTCTTGTTATTGGAGTAGTAGTATATTGGTACTTGGATTCATCATGATAGTAGTGATATGTTGCCCTCGGAGTATTTTGATATGATGATAGTATGCTCTGAATTATTTGTTGATATTGCTATAACTTGGATTACAGGTTGATATGATATCGGAGTATCAGTTATCATAGATCTATCTTGGGGATAAATTCCGTCATTTCGTTGGTCAAGTGCCACCGAACAGGGCTTTTCCAGTGCAACCACATTTGCCTTTATGGGGAGGCCCTAATGCAGTCTATTGTTATGCCTCTCGCCGGTGCCTCCAACTAGGGAAGTTTATACGTGTGCGCTACCCTAATCAGGTAGGCCGGTATAAGCCTTGTGTGCCCATAGTTGTTTTGGTACCATGTCCCCATTTGGGACGATTGTTTTGCCATGACAGCGGCCGTTGGATGTCTGGAGTGGCATCGGGGCCACCCATGACTTAGCCCAAAGGGGAGTTGGTCGGAGTGGCCGGGAGAGTGTCATGGCAATAGACTGGTTTTGTCAGAACGTCGTTGGTCCACCCGAATGGGAGCAAGAGGCCATGGGTTCGGTGATGTGGGTACAGTGTGCTCACCTCTGCAGAGTGTATTTAACCTATTGATAGACGCGTCTCGGTCATGAGCACAAGTTCCTACTAGGTCACACCATTCGATCAACACTCACATGACGAAATAACTTATAGTTGATTTATATGTTGATATATTTGAGCAGTACAGTTTGGCAGGATGTTGATGATGATGTTGGGATGATCGTGAGGATGATCATTTAGTTTGTGATGTGGTCACGCGGTGCTTGTCGTGGGAACGATTCCGACAATAAGAGAGGGGTAGGATAATGGAGCATGATCTATCGAGATGCAAATGGGTGACACGGTGGTTTTAGCGAGTTCGGGCCTCTCACGGTGGAGATAACAACCCTACGTCTCGTGCTCCGGAGAGGCTTTGTTTTATCTGTATATGTATCCGGAGATTACAATGTATGAGAGAAGGGAACGGATCCCGTGCCTGATCTAAGTCCTGAGACTAATGGCGAAAAGAGAGAGAGAGGTGGAAGAAAAGAGCCCCCAAGTCTAGTGATGGGGGTGGCTTATATAGAGTGCGCCACCCCCTCACCTCCTATGTTACAAAGTGGGGCATGAATGCCATAATGTCAGCCCACTACCAAGCCTTCACCATGATAATGATGCCGACTGCTTTGTTGCCTGCTGGTCTTCGTATATCCGAGTGAGTTGTGCAGTCGAGTGGTGAACTGTCATCCAAGTGGATGGTATACTGCTTGGTCGAGTGGATAGTATGCTGCTCGTCCGAGTGGATAGTATGTCTGTATGAAATTTATCTGGACCCACGTGTTGTGTGGACCCCATGCTTTATGATATTTTGACCCTTCGTGGGCCTACCTGTTATGTGTATCCTCAACATTAGCCCCCGAATCGATTGCGATTTTGTAGAACGAGTTTTTGGAATACACAACTTGGCCCTAGTGATTACGGTCATACTCGGTACCTGTCATCATATTTTCAGACAACCAAGGTTTGAACAAAATCTCAATGGATTCCGGAACTGCGCTTCCGACTGATCTGGGGTAAGTGCCCGCGAGGAGCAACTTGGTGACATTCGATCATCTCTCGAAAGAGGTTAACTCGTGATCAGAGTATGGATGTGTCATTAAATCCAGGCAACAAGATCGACGCATGGACTGCTCTGTCAGTGAGATGCCATTCTTATCCCGGAGGAACGTCAATACAAGTCGGCTCTAGATCCAAACTTATGAGTTTAACGCTTTGAGTCTTAGAAGAAGGCTCAAAACAGGTCCACGGAGGAGGCTTAAACTCGCCTTATAGCAATTTTTTTGAGTAATTTGGAGCTGGTCCTGCATTGAGTAACTGATTACTCAGAATTTCTTCACGCCTGGAACGTGTCCTTTTTTGTTGTTTGGCCGTCACTCGGGCCGGGCGGACCATTCCGAGTGGATACCATTCCAGTGGGGGCACGCTGAGTGTACCCACTGGGTGTAGTCCTTGAGATCGCTGCCGTCATTGCGGCGGTCGACGGAGTCTTAGAGCCTGTCTTTTTGTTGTTTGTTCATCACTCGGACTGGTCGGGCCGTGCAAGTGGAGATTACTCGATGGGGCACGCTGTGTGCACTCACCGGGTGTAGTCTCGAGATCGCGCCGTCATCGTGGGCAGTCGGCGGGGTATGAGAAAACTAAAACTCTTCTTAGCTGGTCTTGATCGAACTTGTTCTTCTCGACTCGGAGGTCGAGTAATTACGAGCTGGGTTTGCATCGAGTAAAATGTTTCTTTACGAGTTCTCTTCCGGTGGGGGCACGCCGAAAGTGCACCCACCGGGTGTAGTCCCGAGCCTCCGGGACTAGATGAGTCCGGTAGAGGGTTTAAGTCTCTCGGTAAACCTCCAAGCAGTTGGCACGGTAAATATCTTTGTCTGGAATTGAATCAGTTGGATGGATGCGTAGTGAGGTGGTTGTACGAACAACATTCGACGAGTAAGGTCGCATGTACGATTCAGCGATGGCGCTTCATTTTTACCCTTTTGCATGAAAGGGGTATTTATCCAAGTGGACGTGCTTCCCGACTGATCGGGGCATGTTGACTGCAAGAAAAAACTTGGTGGCACTTGTATGTTTCCAGGAGGAGATAGACTAGTGGTCAGACATGGATGTGCCATGAAACCCGAGTGACGAGGCTAGTGTGTGGACTGACTCTCCAAAGAGAGGCCACTCATTATCCTGGGGGAAAACCAGCACATGCCATCTCTGAGTCCAAGTTTGTGAAACTAACGTCTTGGAGCCTAGGATAGGGCCAAGTGTATCCGTGAAGGCGTTGTTTTCACCCTTTGCGATCTGAAGATGACTTTAGGTATTGATTTGGGCGATCGTCTGAGTGGACAGTACTACCCTTATAGATTTTCGGCAGACCGAGCAAGTATGGTCAGAAAGATATTCCTGATGTGATCAATGGGTTGATTGAATGGGCATAACCCTTGAGGGCAGCATGGCCAACGGGTGTGCGTAGCCCTCGAGTGATGCTCGAAATAGGTAAGCTTGCTATAGAGCGTGATATGAGGCTTGATCATATGAGTAACTTAGTCGTTCCCGTGCTAGGGGTGTAGAGGTGAAGACATGTCCAACTGATGGTGACGCGCGATGCGGCCGTGGGGCAATGATGTGTACAACCGAGTGACGACGCGCGGGGCGGCCGAGTGGTGAAGACGTGCACAACAAAGTGGCGACGCGCGGAGTGGCCGAGTGGTGAAGACATGCCCAACTGAGTGGTGACGCATGGGGCGACCGAGTCATGATGTGCGAGGTGGCCGAATGATGAAGACGTGCATAACTGAGTGGAAATGCGTGGGGCGACCGAGTGGTGAAGACGTGCCCAACCGAGTGGCGGCAGCAGGCGACCGAGTCATGATGTGCTGGCCCGAGTGGCGGTCTTGAAGTGGCCGAGTGAAGGACTACGTGTCCAGCCAAGTGGTGATGCGCGGGGTGGTTGAGTGACAGATTGCGTGTCCAGCCAAGTGGCCGAAATGGTGTTCGAAGGAGTTAGCCTGATGCTTTCGAAAATGCTGTAGCGATGAGTTTGGTGTAGTGTGGTTGCGACGCAACAAGACCGGCGTGACAACTGAGTCTGAGTAGGAATGAAGATGGCGTGCAGAGCGTCTGGGTGATTATAAAACTTGTCAAAGTGGCGGATCGAATGCACTTGTTGAAGTGAAGGATCTGACTGGTGATGAAGTACTCGACCACTCAGGAGAGTGTCATTCCAAATGAGATGCAGCCCTCGAGTGCGGCGTAGCCCCCCGAGCATACTACAGGCTTCGACAACGGACATGTCGGAATATGAGAAATATAGTTTTGAATGGATGATTTGCAATTCATAGAGTCGGACTTGGGTAAAGATGAGGAGAAGCTTCCGAGTGATGCTCGAAAGAGGCAAACTCGCAAAAGAGTGAAGTGTGAAGTTTAATTATGAAAGGGACTTATCTGTCTCATGCTCGTGAGGTCTATATCATTGATACGATGAAGAGAATTCCACAGAGGGGTTGGCCGGATGTGTTTGAAGTCAACAAAGCGACAAGGTCGGTGTTGTGGTGCGCTGGGACCGGTATGGTGACCGAGTCTGAGCAGCAATGAAGTTGGCGCAAAGGGTCGTCGAGTGACCGCGTAATTTGTGTAAAAAAGGGCACAAGCCAACGAAATAATTTCTCGAGGAAATTTGATGTGTGCTAAATGATTTGTGTGAATAACACCCATAGACACCCATTTGGGAGTGCAAGGGGCTTGCTGGTTAACCAGCAAGAGTCTGAAAGACCGAAGGATCCGTTCGAACTTGTCGAAGCGACGGATCCGACTGAACTCATTGGAATACTAGCTCCAATAAAATGGAAGTGTAGTGTTTCAACTGAGTTGCAGCCCTGGAGGACCGATGCAAACTTGAAATGAAGAACGACACCTGGTGTTCGTGAATGATGTATGCGAAAAAATGGAAGTTGGACTTGGGAGTCACATAACCAGTACTAAGCAAGTATGTGAAAATAAGCAACCGAGCGTAGAGGTACACTTGGTGGCGTGGCCTCCGAGTGAACGTGATGCGTGACTTACGGAATACTCGGGAAGACGAAAATAACATAATGTAAAATGACTTAGCTGTCTGAAGGCGCGCGGGGCGGTCGAGTGAAGTAGACGCATCCCGTGGCGTGGCGACGCGCGGGGCGGCTGAGTGGTGATGAGGTAACCAACCGAGTGGCGACGCACGAGGCGGCCGAGTGGTGATGAGGTGACCAACCGATGGCGATGCGCGGGGCGGCCGAGTGGTGATGAGGTGACCAACCGATGCCAACGCGCGAGGCGGCCCAGTGGTTATGAGGTGACCAACCGAGTGGCGACACGCGGGGAGGCCAGTGGTTATGAGGTGACCAACCTATGGCGACGCGCGGTGCGCCTGATTGGTTATGAGGTGACCAACCTGTGGCGACGCGCGGTGCGGCCGAGTGGTTATGAGGTGACCAACCTGATGGCAACGCGCGGGGCGGCCAAGTGGTTATGAGATGACCAACCTGTATCGACGCGCGGGGCGGCCGAGTGGTTATGAGGTGACCAACCGAGTGGCGACGCACGGGGCGGCCGAGTGGTTATGAGGTGACCAACCTGTGGCGACGCGCGGGACGACCGAGTGGTTATGAGGTGACCAACCCGATGGCGACGCGCGGGGTGGCCGAGTGGTTATGAGGTGACCAACCTATGCCGACGCGCGGGGCGGCCTAGTGGTTATGAGGTGACCAACCAATGGCAACGCGCAGGGTGGCCAAGTGGTTATGAGGTGACCAACCTGTATCGACGCGCGGGGTGGCTGAGTGGTTATGAGATGACCAACCGAGTGGCGACGCATGGGGCGGCCGAGTGGTTATGAGGTGACCAACCTGTGGCGACGCACGGGGCGGCCGAGTGGTTATGAGGTGACTAACCTGATGGCGACGCGCGGGGCGGCCGAGTGGTTATGAGGTGACCAACCTGTGGCGACGAGCAAGGCGGCCGAGTGGTTATGAGGTGACCAACCTGTGGCGACGCGTAGGGCGGCCGAGTGGTTATGAGGTGACCAACCGAGTGGCGATGCGTGGGGCGACCAGTGGTGTTTTAAAACTTAGGCGAGTACTGGACTGCATCTAAGCCCCCGAGTGGGAGGGTTGCTCTCCACTCGGTAGGATTTTTTTTGAAACTTAGGTAGCATCTTGGACTGCAGCTTAAGCCCCCGAGTGGGAGGATTGCTCTCCACTCTGTAGGATTTTTTGAAACTTAGTAGTCTTGGACTGCAGCTAAGCCCTCGAGTGGGAGGGTTGCTCTCCACTCGGTAGGATTTTTGAAACTTAGGCGTAGTCTTGGACTGCAGCTATGCCCCCGAGTGGGAGGGTTGCTCTCCACGCGGTAGGATTTTTTTTGAAACTTAGGCGAGTACGGGACTGCAGCTAAGCCCCCGAGTGGGAGGGTTGCTCTCCACTCTGCAGGATTTTTTAAACTTAGGCGAGACGGGTTCGCAACTAAGTCACCCACTGGGGGATTTAGAGCATATAAAAAAGAATAACAATCATTTATGAGATTGTAAAAACTATGTCGCGGGTGACCGAGTGGTGATGAGGTGACCAACCGGTTGACGAGGCCCGGCCGAGTGGTTATGAGGTGATCAACCAAATGGCAACGCGCGGGGTGGCCGAGTGAAGTAGACGCATCCTGCGGCGTGGCAACGCATGGGGCGGCCGAGTGATGAAGATGCTTGCCGCGGAGTGACGATGCGCCGGTTGTCCGAGTGATGTAGACGCGTCCCGCAGAGTGGCGACACACGGAGCATCCGAGTGAAGTAGACGCGTCCCACGGAGTGATGATGAGCGGGGCGTCCGAGTGATGTAGACGCGTGCCGTGGAGGGACGATGCGCGGGGCGTCCAACTGACGAGAACGCGCGGGAGGTCAAGTGTCTCATCGAGTGGCGACGCACGGAGCGGTCGAGTCAGATAAGTTTATGAAGATATGTCCAGCAGAGTGACGGCGCAGGCGTGCGAGTCACTGCACATTAGTCGCCCGACGCAAATTTCATCTGAGTTAACCTGCATGTAGTGTTAAATCGCTCGAAACAAAACGTCCGTCTAAGTGAACTGCTGACCGAGGACCATGACGGACGAGTGGCCCTGCAGGTTAGTAGCCACGAATATTGTTTTGCTGGACTAAAGAGTCCCTGCATGGATGCTATTTTGCAAGGATTGAAGACCAGGGATGGTTATGCATGCATGCACAATTAACTGGCGTAGGAACCGCAGAAGTTTTGGCTGCAATAATTAATTGCTTAATGAGCTGCAGTAGTTAACCGCTTATTGAGCCGCTTAATTTGCTGCAGTAATCAACCGCTTAACAAGCCGTTTAATGATCTGCGGTAATTGACCGCTTAATTAGGTGATTATATTAACGAAGGATTATGAGGCGCTCGTTATGCGCTCGGGATAGTGGGCTACGTACCCTTTGATGTAGATGACGCAGACGAAGGAGATGCAGGTGACCGGTTAGCGTGCCAAGCCAGGGCCGGCGAGCGCAACGTTGGGCCAGCGTGCGCGTCACGGGGTGGCAAGCGTGCACGATGCTGGGTGCGGTAGAGCATTTCACCGCTCCGGGAGTCGTACGGGCTGATCTCCTCGCCCCTTCATCCTCACATGCGGCGACCATGCGAGGAATAGCGGACACAGTGTTCGCATAGAAGCCAAAGACGATCCTGTTCTTGGCAAAGGCAAGAGGCAACACAAGTGAAATAGGGAATATATGTAAGAATTGAAACAAACCATTCGCATCATGGTTCAGTAGACGCCATGCCCCATGGTGGGTGCCAACTATCATGGGAACGATTCCGACAATAAGAGAGGGGTAGGATAACGGAGCATGATCTATCGAGATGCAAATGGGTGACATGGTGGTTTTAGCGAGTCCGGGCCTCTCACGGTGGAGATAACAACCCTACGTCTCGTGCTCCGGAGAGGCTTTGTTTTATCTGTATATGTATCCGGAGATTACAATGTATGAGAGAAGGGAACGGATCCCGTGCCTGAGCTAAGTCCTGAGACTAATGGTGAAAAGAGAGAGAGGTGGAAGAAAAGAGCCCCCAAGTCTAGTGGTGGGGGGTGGCTTATATAGAGTGCACCACCCCCTCACCTCCTATGTTACAAAGTGGGGCATGAATGCCATAATGTCAGCCCACTATCAAGCCTTCACCATGATAATGATGCCGACTGCTTTGTTGCCTGGTGGTCTTCGTATATCCGAGTGAGTCGTGCGGTCGAGTGGTGAACTGGCATCCGAGTGGATGGTATACTCCTTGGTCGAGTGGATAGTATGCTGCTCGTCCGAGTGGATAGTATGTCTGTATGAAATTTATCTGGACCCACGTGTTGTGTGGACCCCATGCTTTATGATATTTTGACCCTTCGTGGGCCTATCTGTTATGTGTATCCCCAACAATGATCACGAGGAGGTTTTGATCACGAGGTGATCGAGGTGATATATTGCTTGGCCGGATAGCCAAGAGTGAGATGGTTCTTGAGATGGTGACTCAGCAGTACTTTTAGTAGTGCTAGATTATGATTAGTTATTGTTTCCACATCATAGTAGTTATTGATTAGTTAACCTATTAAATGCTATGTTATTGTCTTGCCTTGATGCTTTTGGTTGTTGTGAGCTTGCAAGTACATCAATGTACTGACCTGACGTGTCATACCAGATTACAGGTGATGCTGTGATTGATTTATTGCTTGTCGAGGTTAGCGTGCGTGCGAGCTAGATCATGTCCCAGCCAAAGTCCTTGCGGAGTGGAGTTCACCACGGTCGTTGTTGTTCTGCTGCTAGAAGTTATTCCGCTGCTACGAGTTATTCTGCTGCTAGCATAGAGCTACCTTAGCAGGCGTAGTGTCGACGTGCCGATGTGATCCTTTGTAACATCAGACCTTTGTATCCCTTATCCTTTGTAATAAGAGCTGATTTGTTCTATGCCGAGCAGTGATGTATTCCTGAAGACCTGTTGGGAAACGTAGTAATTTCAAAAAATTTCCTACGATCACGCAAGATCATGGTGATGCATAGCAACGAGATGAGAGTGTTGTCTACGTACCCTCGTAGACCCGAGAGCGAAGCGTTGACGCAACGTAGAGGAAGTAGTCGTACTTCTTCACGATCCAACCGATCCAAGTACCGAGCGTACAGCACCTCCGAGTTCTGCACACGTTCAGCTCGATGGCGTCCCTCGAACTCCGATCCAGCCGAGTGTTGAGGGAGAGTTTCGTCGACACGACGGCGTGGTAGCGATGATGATGTTCCACCGACGCAGAGCTTCGCCTAAGCTCCGTGAACGGTATAATCGAGGTGTAATTTGGTGGAAGGGGCACCGCACGGCTAAGGAAAGATCTCAAGGATCAACTTGTGTGTCATGGGGTGCCCTGCCCTGTATATAAAGGAGGGAAGGGAGGGGCTGGCCGGCCGAGAGAGGAGGCGCAGGGGTTTCCTACTCCTACTAGGAGTAGGATTCCCCCAATCCTAGTCCAACTAGGTTTCCCCAAGTGGGAAGGGAGAGAGAGGCGCCCTTCTCCTAGTCCTAATAGGACTAGGGAAGGGAAAGGTGCGACCAGCACTTGGGCCCCTTTTCTCCTTTCCACTAAGGCCCATGTTGGCTCATTAGCATTCCGGGGTTCGGTAACCTCCGTGCATTTGGTAAAATTCCCAATTTCACCGGAACACTTCCGATGTCCAAACATAGACTTCCAATATATGAATCTTTATGTCTCGACCATTTCGAGACTCCTCGTTACGTCCGTGATCTCATCCGGGACTCCGAACAACCTTGGTACAGAAACATCATAAAAACTCATAGTAGCATCGCCGAAGCGTTAAGCGTGCGGACCCTACGGGTTCGAGAACTATGTAGACATGACCGAGACACCTCTGGGTCAATAACCAATAGCGGGACCTGGATGCCCATATTGGCTCCTACATATTCTACGAAGATCTTTATCGGTCGGACCGCATAACAACATACGTTGTTCCCTTTGTCATCGGTATGTTACTTGCAGAGATTCGATCGTCGGTATCCAATACCTAGTTCAATCTCGTTACCGCAAGTCTCTTTACTCGTTCCGTAATACATCATCTCACAACTAACACATTAGTTGCAATGCTTGCAAGGCTTATGTGATGTGCATTACCGAGAGGGCCCAGAGATACCTCTCCGAGCAATCGGAGTGACAAATCCTAATCTCGAAATATGCCAACCCAACATGTACCTTCGAGACACCTGTAATGTACCTTTATAATCACCCGATTACGTTGTGGACGTTTGGTAGCACCAAAAGTGTTCCTCGAGCAAACGGGAGTTGCATAATCTCATAGTCATACGAACATGTATAAGTCATGAAGAAAGGCACTAGCAACAAACTATACGATCGGGTGCTATGCTAATGGAATGGGTCATGTCAATCAGATCATTCAACCAATGATGTGATCCGTTAATCAAATAACAACTCCTTGTTCATGGTTAGGAAACATAACCATCTTTTGATTAACGAGCTAGTCAAGTAGAGGCATACTAGTGACACTCTGTAGGTTTATGTATTCACACATGTATTATGTTTCCGGTTAATACAATTCTAGCATGAATAATAAACATTTATCATGATATAAGGAAATAAATAATAACATTATTATTGCCTCTAGGGCATATTTCCTTGAGTCTCCCACTTGCACTAGAGTCAATAATCTAGATTATACGATAATGATTCTAACACCCATGGAGTCTTGGTGCTGATCATGTTTTGCTCGTGGAAGAGGCTTAGTCAACGGGTCTCGCAACATTCAGATCCGTATGTATCTTGCATATCTCTATGTCTCCCACCTGGACCAAATCCGGATGGAGTTGAAGGCGTCTTTTGATGTGCTTGGTTCTCTTGTGAAATCTGGATTCCTTTGCCAAGGCAATTGCACGATATTGTCACGAGAAGATTTTCATTGGACCCGATATACTAGGTACAACACCTAGATCGGTTAAGAACTCATTCATCCAGACTCCTTCATTAGCTGCTTCCGAAGCAGCTATGTACTCAACTTCACATGTAGATCCCGCCACGACGCTTTGTTTGGAACTGCACCAACCGACAGCTCCACCGTTTAATGTAAATACGTATCCGGTTTGCGATTTAGAATCGTCCGGATCGATTGTCAAAGCTATGCGTCGACGTAACCCGTTCTGACGAGTTCTTTGTCACCGCCATAAATGAGAAACATATCCTTAGTCCTTCTCAAGTACTTAAGGATGTTCTTGACCGCTGTCCAAAGGATCCACTCTGGATTACTTTGGTACCGCCGCCAAACTTCTGACAAGGCACACATCAGGTCTGGTACACAGCATTGCATACATGATAGAGCCTATGGCTGAAGCATAGGAACATCTTTCATTTTCTCTCTATCTTCTGCGGTGGTGGGGCATTGAGTCTTACTCAACTTCACACCTTGTAACACCGGCAAGAACCCTTTCTTTGCACGATCCATTTTGAACTTTTTCAAAACTTTATCAAGGTATGTGCTTTGTGAAAGTCCTATTAAGCGTCTTGATCTATCTCTATAGATCTTAATGCCCAATATGTAAGCAGCTTCACCGAGGTCTTTCATCGAAAAACTCTTATTCAAGTATCCCTTTATGCTATCCAGAATTCTATATCATTTCCGATCGGTAATATGTCATCCACATATAATATCGTAAATGCTTCTGAGCTCCCACTCACTTTCTTGTAAATACAGGCTTCTCCAAAAGTCTGTATAAAACCAAATGCTTTGATCACACTATCAAAGCGTTTATTCCAACTCCGAGAGGCTTGCACCAGTCCATAAATGGATCACTGGAGCTTGCACACTTTGTTAGCTCCCTTGGATCGACAAAACCTTACGGTTGCATCATATACAACTCTTCTTCCGTAAATCCATTCAGAATGCAGTTTTAACATCCATTTGCCAAATTTCATAATCATAAAATGCGGCAATTGCTAACATGATTCGGACGGACTTAAGCATCGCCACGGGTGAGAAGGTCTCATCGTAGTCAATCCCTTGAACTTGTCGAAAACCTTTTGCAACAAGTCGAGCTTTATAGACGATAACATTACCATCGGCGTCGGTCTTCTTCTTGAAGATCCATTTATTCTCAATTGCTTGCCGATCATCGGGCAAGTCAACCAAAGTCCACACTTTGTTCTCATACATGGATCCCATCTCAGATTTCATGGCCTCAAGCCATTTTGTGGAATCTGGGCTCACCATCGCTTCTTCATAGTTCGTAGGTTCTTCATGTTCCAAAGAACATGACTTCCGAATAGGATTACCGTACCACTGCAGTGCGGATCTTGCTCTGGTTGATCTACGAAGTTACAGAGAAACTTCGATCTGAAGTTTCATGATCATCATCATTAGCTTCCTCCCTATTTGGTGTAGGTGTCACGGAAACTGATTTACGTGATGTACTACTTCTCAATAAGGGAGTAGATACGATTATCTCATCAAGTTCTACTTTCCTCCCACTCACTTCTTTCGAGAGAAACTCCTTCTCCAAAAAGTTTCCGAATTTAGCAACAAAAATCTTGCCTTCGGATCTGTGATAGAAGGTGTACCCAACAGTCTCCTTTGGGTATCCTATGAAGACACATTTCTCCGATTTGGGTTCGAGCTTATCAGGTTGAAGCTTTTTCACATAAGCATCGCAGCCCCAAACTTTCGAAGCGACAACTTTGGTTTCTTGCCAAACCACAGTTCATAAGGCGTCGTCTCAACGGATTTAGATGGTGCCCTATTTAAAGTGAATGTAGCCGTCTCTAAAGCATAACCCCAAAGCGATAGCGGTAAATCAGTAAGAGACATCATAGATCGCACCATATCTAATAAAGTACGATTCTGACGTTCGGACACACCATTACGTTGTGGTGTTCGGTGGGCGTAAGTTGCGAAACTATTCCGCATTGTTTCAAATGTAGGCCAAACTCGTAACTCAAATATTCTCCTCCACGATCGGATCGTAGAAACTTTATTTTCTTGTTACGATGATTTTCCACTTCACTCTGAAATTCTTTGAACTTTTCAAATGTTTCAGACTTGTGTTTCATTAAGTAGATATACCCATATCTGCTCAAATCATCTGTGAAGGTGAGAAAATAACGATATCCGCCACGAGCCTCAACATTCATTGGACCACATACATCAGTATGTATGATTTCCAATAAATCTGTTGCTCTCTCCATAGTTCCGGAGAACGGTGTTTTAGTCATCTTGCCCATAAGGCACGGTTCGCAAGTGCCAAGTGATTCATAATCAAGTGACTCCAAAAGTCCATCAGTATGGAGTTTCTTCATGCGCTTTACACCGATATGACCTAAACGGCAGTGCCACAAATAAGTTGCACCATCATTATCAACTCTGCATCTTTTGGTTTCAACATTATGAATATGTGTATCACTACTATCAAGATTAAGTAAAAACAAACCATTCTTCAATGGTGCATGACCATAAAAGATATTATTCATATAAATAGAACAACCATTATTCTACGATTTAAATGAATAACCGTCTCGCATCAAACAAGATCCAGATATAATGTTCATGCTCAACGCTGGTACTAAATAACAATTATTTAGGTCTAATACTAATCCGAAGGTAGATGTAGAGGTAGCGTGCCATTGCGATCACATCGACTTTGGAACCATTTCCCACGCCGCATCGTCACCTCGTCCTTAGCCAATCTTCGCAATCCGTAGCCCCTGTTTCGAGTTGCAAATATTAGCAGTAACCGGTATCAAATACCAGTGCTCTGCGAGTATTAGTAAGGTACACATCAATAACATGTATATCACATATACCTTTGTTAACCTTGCCATCCTTCTTATCCGCCAAATACTTGGGGCAGTTCCGCTTCGGTGACCAGCCTGCTTGCAATAGAAGCACTCGGTTTGAGCTTAGGACCAGACTTGGGTTTCTTCTCTTGATTAGCAACTTGCTTGCCGTTCTTTTGAAGTTTCCCTTTTCTTTCCTTTGCCCTTTTTCTTGAAACTAGTGGTTTTGTTAACCATCAACACTTGATGCTCCTTTTTGATTTCTACCTCCATGACTTTCAAAGATCGCGAAGAGCTCGGGCATTGTTTTGGTCATCCCTTGCATATTATAGTTCATCACGAAGCTCTTGTAGCTTGGTGGCGATGATTGGAGAATTACATCAATGACGCAATCATCCGGAAGATTAACTCCAGTTGAATCAAGTGATTGTTATATCCGGACATTACGAGTATATGCTCAGCAGCAGAACCGTTCTCCTCCATCTTACAGCTATAGAACTTATTGGAGACTTCATATCTCTCAATCCGGGCATTCGCTTGGAATATTAACTTCAACTCTGGAACATCTCATATGCTCCATGGTGTTCAAAACGACGTTGAAGTCCCGGTTCTAAGCCGTAAAGCATGGCACCTCGAACTATAGAGTAGTCATCAGCTTTGCTTTGCCAGACGTTCACAACTTCGGCGCAGCCCTTGCACCAGGCCCGGCACCTAACGGTGCTTCGGGGACGTAATTCTTCTGTGGCAGCAATAAGGATAATCCTTAAATTACGGACCCAGTCCGTGTAATTGCTGCCATCATCTTTCAACTTTGCTTTCTCAAGGAACGCATTAAAATTCAACGGAACAACAAAGACGAGCCATCTATCTACACATCATAGACAAGCAAGATACTATCGGTACTAAGTTCATGATAAATCTAAGTTCAATTAATCATATTACTTTAAGAACTCCCACTTAGAAAAATATCCTCCAATTCTCTAAGTGATTGCGTGATCCATATCAACTACACCATGACCGATCATCACGTGTGATGGAGTAGTTTCAATGGTGAACATCAATATGTTGATCATATCTACTATATGATTCACGCCGACCTTCGGTCTCCGTGTTCGAGGTCATATCTTATATGCATAGCTCGTCAAGTATAACCTGAGTATTCTGCGTGTGCAACTGTTTTGCACCCGTTGTATTTGAACGTAGAGCCTATCACACCCGATCATCACGTGGTGTCTCAAAGCACGAAGAACTTTCATAGCGGTGCATACTCGGGAGAACACTTCTTGATAATTTAGTAAGGGATCATCTTATAATGCTACCGTCAATCAAAGCAAGATAAGATGCATAAAGGATTAACATCACATGCAATCAATATAAGTGATATGATATGGCCATCATCATCTTGTGCTTGTGATCTCCATCTCCGGCACCGTCATGATCACCATCGTCACCGGTAGCGACACCTTGATCTCCATCGTAGCATCGTTGTCGTCTCGCCAAACTTATGCTTCTCGACTATCGCTACCGCTTAGTGATAAAGTAAAGCATTACAGGCGATTGCATTGCATACAATAAGCGACAACCATATGGCTCCCGCCGATTGCCGATAACCGGTTACAAAACATGATCATCTCATACAATAAAATTTAGCATCATGTCTAGACCATATCACATCACAACATGCCTGCAAAAACACGGCAGACGTCCTCTACTTTGTTGTTGCAAAGTGTACGTGGCTGCTATGGGCTTCAGTAAGAACCCACCTCACCTACGCATCACCACCACAACGATACTTCGTCAAATAGCCTCCGTTTTAACCGTCTCCAGGACCGGGTGTAGCCACACTCGGTTCAACTAAAGTTGGAGAGACAGTCTTCCACAAGCCATCTATGTGCAAAGCACGTCGAGGAACCGGTCTCGCGTGGAAATGCACGCGTAAGGTTGGTCTGGATCGTCATCCCAACAATACCGCTGAACCAAAGTATGACATCTTTGGTAGGCGGTATGACTTGTATCGTCCACAACTCACTTGTGTTCTACTCGTGCATATCATCAAACCATAAAAACCTAGGCTCTGATACCACTGTTGGGAAACGTAGTAATTTCAAAAAATTTCCTACGATCACGCAAGATCATGGTGATGCATAGCAACGAGATGAGAGTGTTGTCTACGTACCCTCGTAGACCAGCAACGGAAGCGTTGACGCAACGTAGAGGAAGTAGTCGTACTTCTTCACGATCCAACCGATCCAAGTACGAACGACAGCACCTCCGAGTTACGCACACGTTCAGCTCGATGGCGTCCCCTCGAACTCCGATCCAGCCGAGTGTTGAGGGAGAGTTTCACAAGACCTGACGGCGTGGTGGCGATGATGATGTTCCACCGACGCAGAGCTTCGCCTAAGCTCCGTGAACGGTATAATCGAGGTGTAATTTGGTGGAAGGGGCACCGCTGCGGCTAAGGAAAGATCTCAAGGATCAACTTGTGTGTCATGGGGTGCCCCCTGCCCTGTATATAAAGGAGGGAAGGGAGGGGCTGGCCGGCCGAGAGAGGAGGCGCACAGGGTTTCCTACTCCTACTAGGAGTAGGATTCCCCCCAATCCTAGTCCAACTAGGTTTCCCCAAGTGGGAAGGGAGAGAGAGGGGCGCCCCTTCTCCTAGTCCTAATAGGACTAGGGAAGGGGAAAGGTCTTGACCAGCACTTGGGCCCCTTTTCTCCTTTCCACTAAGGCCCATGTTGGCTCATTAGCATTCCGGGGTTCGGTAACCTCCGGTACTTCTGGTAAAATTCCCAATTTCACCGGAACACTTCCGATGTCCAAACATAGACTTCCAATATATGAATCTTTATGTCTCGACCATTTCGAGACTCCTCGTTACGTCCGTGATCTCATCCGGGACTCGAACAACCTTGGTACAGAAACATCATAAAAACTCATAGTAAGCATCGCCATCGAAGCGTTAAGCGTGCGGACCCTACGGGTTCGAGAACTATGTAGACATGACCGAGACACCTCTCCGGTCAATAACCAATAGCGGGACCTGGATGCCCATATTGGCTCCTACATATTCTACGAAGATCTTTATCGGTCGAGACCGCATAACAACATACGTTGTTCCCTTTGTCATCGGTATGTTACTTGCCCGAGATTCGATCGTCGGTATCCAATACCTAGTTCAATCTCGTTACGGCAAGTCTCTTTACTCGTTCCGTAATACATCATCTCACAACTAACACATTAGTTGCAATGCTTGCAAGGCTTATGTGATGTGCATTACCGAGAGGGCCCAGATACCTCTCCAGACAATCGGAGTGACAAATCCTAATCTCGAAATATGCCAACCCAACATGTACCTTCGGAGACACCTGTAATGTACCTTTATAATCACCCGATTACGTTGTGACGTTTGGTAGCACCAAAGTGTTCCTCGTGCAAACGGGAGTTGCATAATCTCATAGTCATAGGAACATGTATAAGTCATGAAGAAAGGCACTAGCAACAAACTATACGATCGGTGCTATGCTAATGGAATGGGTCATGTCAATCAGATCATTCAACCAGTGATGTGATCCCGTTAATCAAATAACAACTCCTTGTTCATGGTTAGGAAACATAACCATCTTTTGATTAACGAGCTAGTCAAGTAGAGGCATACTAGTGACACTCAGAGGTTTATGTATTCACACATGTATTATGTTTCCGGTTAATACAATTCTAGCATGAATAATAAACATTTATCATGATATAAGGAAATAAATAATAACATTATTATTGCCTCTAGGGCATATTTCCTTCAAGACCTACCTCGATCTCTGGGATGGAACACGGGGCATTCCAGTTTCTCTGAGCCGGGGTGCCACTTAGCTTGGTATCAGAGCAGGTCTGACTATAGGACGCCCTAGTAAGCGCGAGTGGTAGAAATCGGTAGAATAGAGTCTGGCTTGTTTGTTACAATGATTGCTCTATTTGTTTGACACATATAGCATGCATATAGCCTTATTATTTGTTACTAACGGTTTATCTTGTGAGTGTAGCTGGCATCGGTTCAGATCCACTACAGCTCAGTCCCTGCATCCCTCTAGTTTCCTTTGAGCATGTTCTTCGGTGTTTGGCGTCATTTCTGTGCCAGTGGAGTGATGCCAAGTGTTCTTGACACCGTTCGTAGGATGGTGTCGAGGTATCACACCAGTTTCCTTTCTTCATTCCCCGCCTATCATTTCAATGGTAGACATGTTGCTACCCTGGATCATGCCTTTTTCTTGTCATATGGGAAACCCTTAATGATCTTAATCATAAAAAAGGGCAATGCCAGCAGACTCAGTTTTTGCCCGCTATCCTATTCCTTGGACGAGTACAGATCCTTTCCGCCCGCTTGATAATAATGTGGTCGCGACATTCGTGTCCTGCTACATGGTTACTAAGTACGTCCTCACTTCCGAGCTAGTCAAGGTTGCTACCTGGCTAGGCCCACACTTGGTGTAGCGATGTTTACACCAACTCTTCCACAGATTGATTCATCTTCGTGCACACCGTCACAGCATGCTAGATTGTAGTACCGGAGATCCCACGAAATTTGTGTGTTTAAGCAGGCATGCATATTGTGTGACTAGCAGTAATATGTGACTTTGTTTGTGTGCTTTTGTTTAGTTGAGTTGTTTCTTTTGCTTTTTTCTTTTGAGCCCTCGGTGTTACCTTATTTCCCCTTATGGAAGTTTCTCATGAACCGCATCAGACTTGAAGAAGCAATAAGGATTTCAAATATCTGGAAGAAGCTTAGCTAAACACATCAAATCTACACCAGTACTTAATCCTCAGATCAGTTATGATCCAGCCAGCAAGAAGGCAAGTCAGGTGCAAGATCAACGGAATATTTTCAGTCAAAGGTATGGATCATATACAACGTTTTGGCTCGGCAATGAATGATACTTGAAATATGTTATACTCCAAAAGAAAGCCAAATGTGCTATGATCAAGAAAGACAGTCAAACAATTTTTCTCATGCAAGTAACCAGCCGCGAAATATTATGGGTGTGTATGGCTTCCAGTTTGCATATCACAGTATGAAGCTTTGGATATGAGAAACTCAATCTTCCTCCACACGCTATCGAAGAAGCTTATGATGCAAGGCTCCCCAATTTTTTTTCTCAGTACAATATATGGACAGATCCCGATCCAAGAGACCCAGTCTTTCACCGAAAGATACCTCAGTAAAGGCTTCAGACATAAGAAATTGAGTCTTTCTCAACAAGCAACCTTAGGAGAAGTTTCTCACGTACGGAACCCAGCCTTCTCCAGCGCGCCATCGCGACAAAAGCTTCGAGCGTAAGATATCAAGTCTTCTTCGGCAAGCTACTCGGATGACTTCCCACATAAGACACCCAGACTGCGTCAGTACAACACTATGCACCATCGTCAGATATACCACTATTGAGTTGGCAGTATGTGATAGTGTAGCTCAAGAATCAGACCAGCAACATTGTTGTCAGAAGAGTATTTCAGTCAAGACCTATGCCTACGACAAAGATTGAGTGTTCGGTTGCATATTCTTCTTATATGTACGGTGAGCATGCATTCTCGGTCATCCTAGTCCCTCATGCAATATGCGATAGTGATGAAGCAGATATACCTAAGAAAGTAAGGATTCAACAACCTTGCGCGTCATGCAAATGAAGATAAGCAGAGATACGTCTCATGTAATGCAAGGATCAACAAGTTCTGGAGCTGACGACGCAGAATCCACTGTCCTGTCAATGGTCACCATGGTCAATATTCCCGCACTCGACAAGGAGATCTCATGAACTCTTGTCACCCTCTTGTATGATTGGCCTCAACAACAAGTTCGGTACAGCTACAAGCCCCGAATATATGTCATATGTGTGTGTACCTAGGTCAGAAAGCAAGCACAAGGAATGATGCCAAAATATTTCCCTAACCATATCCATGGTCATACGAAGAATCAAGAACATATGTGGCCAAGCTATTTCTGTAAGGTATAATGACAAAGAAAATCATGACCGTCAAAGGGTGAGACTGACAGCAAAAGTATGATGATTTTTGCGTGACCATCAGGGTCCGGATACCCAAGTCAGTTGGAGGCCATGATGCCATATGGATCCACAAAGACATACTCTCGGTGCCCACTGTTTCTACAAGGACTTCATATCCCGCTAACCCGCTTAAAAAGGTTAGTGTGGAATATTCAAGTCCGTTCTGTCAGGCCCCAAGATTCCTTTGCAACCTGAGAAGTTTGACTTCAGCGACATTGTTAAAGCATCTCACAGCCTATTACCACAGATGGGTATACCGACCACATGGGTAAGTTCAAAACCGAACAATCTGCTCAGACCAGCTATACTTACTGGCGGAACCAAGTACATGGACAACCTGTCATGAATTTTTTTTCGCCAGCACCCCTGTCAGGCCAGTCTCAAGATGCTAATGTTTGAGGTATGATACACCTATAAGTCTATACCCCTTTATATTGCTCACGACAGAAGGCAGTCAAATCTTTGGTGCATATCTCATGTTCGAGACAAAGAAACAAATCAAGATAAGTTAGTACCACTTACGAGCAATCAGATCCCGTCAGGAGAATGGCCATGATTCTCAGCATTTATTGAACCCGGATCACATGCATTTGTTTGAGCAAACCCATGGTAGAAGTAAAAAGGTTTTCATGACCAAAGGAAAATTTATGCTCAGATCCATTGGACATCACTGCAGATATGAGAAAATCAACGTCAGCAAAAGGATTTGGTATCTGAGCAAAAATCCGTCAGAATTTGGGAAAGGTGAAGCAAACCACCCCAGAGCAAGGTAAGCAAATCATATGAAATTCTTGAGTGAACAACATATAAAGGAACTGGATACCCGAGTTGGAAACGGTGTCCTCAAGTCATACTTGTTGCCTGAGCAACCAAATCTCGAGGACGAGATTTCTTTAAGGGAGGGGGGAGGTTTGTAACACCCTGGTTTTTGGCCCTTTCTTCTTCTTTTTGATTTATTTGGTTTTTGCTCTGTTTTTCTTTTGGGGTGGTTCTATGGCCTTGAAACCTAGGAGATCATCATCATTTCTTCTCCCAAATGGCTCATCATTCTCAAAACTATCCCAAGATCATGTCATCTCCATTCTAGCTCAACCTCAAAATTCTTTTTCTCAGGAATATTCCTTTTTCTATTACAGGATAACCTTATTTGTCCTAGGTTGTGAAGCAACCTATATTTCTGTCACTCCCAAAATTCCCAAATAATTCTCATAATTTCTTTGGGTCAGATGTTGCTCGAATATGCCCAAACCTTCCTGTCCTAGCCCAAAAATAATTCCCCAATATTTATTCCTCATTCATGTCTAGTGTGGTTTTCTGTGATGGAAGTGCCACATATCGTTGCTTGATTGCTCCCAAACTTTTTGGGAATGCTATCTCATCCAAATCATTGCTCCATGCCAGAATTCAGCTCCATTTGCCTAGTGAATCTTCCTCAACAATTTTTTGAAGTTTCTGTCAAACATAAGCCATTCTGAAGGAAGTACTAGCTAGGAGTACCCAAATGAGTTGAAATTTTGCACAGTCCTTCGTGTCCTCATATTATCACACTCCTACAATTTTCAGCTCCATCCAATCATCTATGTGAGCACAGGATCAAATCTTTGATTCTGGCAATACTTTCAGGTTGTGAAGCAAGTATATTTTATATTGCTTCATTAATTCTGAAAAATTACCAAATCATGCTCCTACTAATATCACTTCACTACACCAAATTTGGGATCATTTAAGCAATCCATTTTCTCACCAATATTATTTCAAGTTTTTGGACAGAGAGGATAGCTCTGAAGGAAGTACCATTTTGGGAAGTCCATTTGATATGAAATTGTTACAGCATATTCATATGTCCATATCCTTAGGCCTTGCCAAATTTCAATTCAAGTGGCTACTCCATGTGAGTGCATCATCCAAATCCCTTTTCTGGACCAATTCTGCTGTTTCAAAGCAACCATGATTTATATTGGTTAACAGAATCATAGTCCTTCCTAAGCTAATCACCCCAGACATCATATTTGGCCTATGGCCCCTCTCTATTGAGCACAACATTGCAGACAAGTTTGATACAACAAACGTCAGGTGATCACCCCCATCTAACCACAGTACCCTAGATCAAGCCATAACCTCGTAAATGATCTATCTTGGAAGGACTACCAGCTAGACAACGTTTTGGGTGCCAGAGAGCATGGGATGCCCCGGTTCACGCGGTGATCGCGCTGTTGGCGCGACGGTGCAGGCGCTCTACAGCGTTTGGCCGCATCCATGATGTCGCCTAGCTCCTGCCCCTCCCCATCTTGTCGTTCTTTCGCGCCCGTGCATGTCTAGGAGGAGCACCTCGTCGTTGCCTTCACCTTGGACCCCTCTCCCCCTCCGGCAGCTTCCTCCTCGGCGCTCGCCGTCGTGTGCCCATGGGCGAACAGTGGCTGACATGGCTTTAATTGTGATCGTCCCTTCTTCCCCGTGTCCCTGGCATTATCTACTGCTCCATGACCCTCCTGTGGCCTCTCCAGTCGTCCCCGTCCTCCCCGTGCAGCTAAACGCCATCACCGGAGCTGGCTGGCACGCCTTTGGCCGCACCCGAGCCCGTGACCCTCCCCCTCGCCTATTTAAGCTGCCCTGACCTCGGTTCTCCTCGCCACTCGGCCTCCCGCACTCCTCTACACCTCCCTGGCTACTTCCCCGAGCATCGGAGCCCCTCCTCGACCTCCATCGCCCCATGGGCGCCATGCCCGCCATTGACCCGGTCTAAATTCCAGCGACCCGGAGCTCCTCTCTCTGTTCCACCAGCACCAGTAGACCACCCGGGCACCGGCGCATCTCCCCACCTCTCCGTTCGTTGCCGGATCCACCATAGGCCCGACTCCATCCTCGCCCAAAGCTCCTGTACGCCAGCGCCGAGCCCGTCGTCGTCTCGGTCCACTCCACCAGCCGTGGATGGGACGGATGGACGCAGCTCGTCCCCCTGGTCACTCCGCTGGCCGGAGCATCGCTGGAGGTGGCCGGTGGCACCTGGACGACAACCAGTGCTGATCCCTCTACTCTGCCCTGTCGGGCGCGAGAAGAAGATGACCCCCCTGCCAGTGGGTCCCGCTAGACGGCCTCTACGCGTTAACCCGGCCGGCCCACTAATGTGGATTAGTGGAAGCGTATTCCCTAAACGAAAGCCTAAACAGGTGCGGCTGTGGGCAGAAATGCGCTTTGTTTTCTGGAAGACGTATTTTCAGAAAAGGCGCGTTCTGTTTTTCCCGCTGAGGGCCTGTTTGTGATGATTTTATTATAGATAGGTCCCTGGCAGAAAAACAATCATATCTTTTTGCTCACAACTCCAAATGAGGTGATTCCAAAGCCCACTTCTTTGTATAGTTGAGCCCGTTCTGTTGGTATCAATTTATTGATGTTGTCACATTCTGAAAATGACCATTATGCCCTTGCCCTTATTCAGCCCCTCCGAGAGAGAACATTTTTCGGTGATTCTTTTCGCGAGCGTCTCACACTTCTTCTTGGTGAATCCATCCATCCCAGGAAGCAATTACATGGTTTTTATTTATTTAAACTACATGTGACTTGTTCGCGGCATTTCTTGGAGAGATACTTTGATCTTGCTATTGCCATGATGTTGTTTGGAGTTATAGGACCAATATTTTGTAGATTGAGGATGACATGTTGCCATTGGATTATTAGTGGCTATGATGATTATTTCCAGGATAGTAGTTGATATTATGCTTTGGAATATTACTTGGGATATGATGTCATCATGTTGATCTATGGTTAGCTAGCTTGCTCTTGTTATTGGAGTAGTAGTATCTTGGTACTTGGATTCATCATGATAGTAGTGATATGTTGCCCTCAGAGTATTTTGATATCATGATAGTATGTCCTGGATTATTTGTTGGATATTGCTATAACTTGTATTACAGGTTGATATGATATCGGAGTATCAGTTATCATAGATCTATCTTAGGGATAAATTTCATCATTTCGTTGGTCAGGTGCCACCGAACCGAGATTTTCCAGTGCAACCACATTTGCCCTTATGGGGAGGCCCTAATGCGATCTACTGTTATGCCTCTCGCCGGTGCCTCCAAATAGGGAAGTTTATACCTGCGCGCTACCCTGATCAGGTATGCCGGTATAAGCCTTGTGTGCCCGTAGTTGTTTTGGTACCATGTCACCATTTGGGACGATTGTTTTCCCACAATGGTGGCCATTGGATGTCTGGATTGGCATCGTGGCCACCCATGACTTAGCCCAAAGGGGAGTTAGTCGGAGTGGCCGGGAGAGTGTCATGGCAGTAGACTGGTTTTGTTGGAACGCCATTGATCCACCCGAATGGGAGCAAGAGGCCATGGGTTCTGTGATGTGGGTAAAGTGTGCTAATCTCTGCAGAGTGTATTTAATCTATCAATAGTCGTGTCCTCAGTCATGGGCACAAGTTCGTACTAGGTCACACCATTCGATCAACACTGACATGACAGAATAACTTATATGTGATTTATATGTTGATATATTTGAGCAGTACAGTTTTGCAGGATGTTGATGATGATGTTGGGATGATCGTGAGCATGATCATTCAGCTTGCGATGTGGTCACGTTGTGATCATGAGGAGGTTTTGATCATGAGGTGGTATATTGCTTGGCCGGATAGCCAAGAGTGAGATGGTTCTTGAGATGGTGATTCAGCAGTACTTTTAGTAGTGCTAGATTATGCTTAGTTATTGTTTTCAGATCATAGTAGTTATTTATTAGTTAACCTATTAAATTCTATGTTATTGTCTTGCCTTGATGCTTTTGGGTGTTGTGAGCTTGCAAGTACATTCAATGTACTGACCTGGCGTGTGATGCCAGATTGTAGGCGATGTCGTGATTGATTGATTGCTTATAGAGGTTACCATGCGTGCGAGCTAGATTGTGTCCCAGCCAGAGTCCATGCGGAGCGGAGTTCACATTGTCATCGTTGTTCCGCTGGTAGAAGTTATTCCACTGCTACAAATTATTCCACTGCTAGCATAGAGCTACCTTAGCAGGCGTAGTGTCGCTGTGCTGATGTGATCCTTTGTAACATCAGACCTTTGTATCCCTTATCCTTTATAATAAGAGTTGATTTGTTCTATGCTGAGCAGTGTCGTATTCCAGAAGACCTACCTTGAGCTCTGGGATGGAATACATGGCGTTCTGGTTTCTCTGAGTCAGGGTGCCACACATCAGCATAGATGGGTATAGTGTGTTTGGTCTGATGGCAACCCAATACAGTTGTTGGCCTGTATTTTCCATTCCACTCAATCTCCCCCCCCCCCGGACAGATTATGCAAAGAAAGAACAATTTCCTGACGTTGATAATTCTAGGGCCGAACTATCCGGGGAAGAGTACGAATGTGTACATGTAGCCGCTTAAGGACGAATTGCAAGAAGCTTGGGATAATGGGTTCAACACATACGACGCCTTTAGCAAACATAACTTCATAATGCGCGTCTGGTACATGTACTCGAAGCATGACTTCCCGGCGTATGCGCTATTCGTTGGTTGGTTTGTGCATGGAAGGTTCTCATGCCCCACATGCAAGGCAGCTCTTGAGTTTCGTTGGCTACAGGTGGGTCACAAGTTTTCTTGCTTCGACTTGCATAGACGGTTCCTGGATCCTCACCATAAGTTCAGGAAAGACAAGAAGAACTTCACCAAACCTAGAGTTTTCAAAAACTCTGCACCACCTCCGTTGGCAGGCCAAGAGACACTGGATCAATTAAACGCTCTCGAGCCATATCCAAAGCGTGCAGGGTATTTCAAGGGGTATAATTCGGAACACGCATGGACTCACAAGACATGCTTGTGGGATCTGCCGTACTTCAAAGACATCCTTCTTGCCGTGTTCCGCTGGTCTTGGCGGTGGTGAGCAGGGCATCGCCTAGCCACTCTCTCCATCCATCGCCTTCATCTGCGCCCTCCTGATCTTGTCAGCCTGCATCCCGCAGGCCATGATGGGGTCAGGTTAGGCTTCTGCCCAGGATCTCCTTTTTCCCTCTTCACCTCCCATTGTAGCCCCTAGGAGGAGAGGGACAAGAAAGGGATTACGGGACACTTATCTCTTTTTACAATATAAAACATGTAGGCACTTGCCAAACTTTAGTCTTAAATATGCAATCTTTTCTATCCATAGCTGCACTTTATATGGTTTGTACTTGTTTATCCACGTATTAATGAAAAAAGACATGCCTGTCGGGTACTTGTGCATGTATGATATCCATGCAGAGGAGAAACTCCTCAATACTTTCAAGTAAATATTGTCCTTCGGCAAGCTATCTTGCCTGTCCCTTCCATCGCTGTCGTGAGCCTTGGCCTGGCGGGCTTAGCAGTGTGGAAGGAACTAGTCCCTTGTCAAACCCTCTTTTTTAAATGCCAAGGCGACTAGCCCGATCGAAGTAACCTTCGAATCAAAGGATGGGAACGCAAATGTTTCGAAGTCGACAAGGTTTTTCTAAGCACAAGTTTTTCCCTTATAGAGGCACACAATGGATGTCTTTAATGGGAGCTTATCTGTTTGGCGTTGTCTGGGGTCGATACGCAAGCTTGTTTTTCACTTCTCCTAGGAATTTCATCCACGGCAGGGGCCCTGTAGTTAGTATAGGGGAAAAATAGCAGCATATGACTCTCTCTAAATGATCATGGAAAATTCATGCTAAACTAGACATGCATGCACGTTTTTAGGTGCCAGCGCTTTGTTTTATTATCTTTGCACAGGGTCTACGCCTGGCTTTGTACAAAGCGTTACTTGCACATCGTCAAGGATTGTACAAAAGGGTGGCTATCGGGGCTGAGCCTGGGAGCCGGGCCTCACGGGTAGAACTTGTGAAGATGCTCAATGTTCCATTAGTGTTGCACCTTAATGTCATCTTTGGTCTCCAGACAGACTGCACCAGGTCTGATGAGTCGTACTACCCGGTAAGGGCCTTCCCACTTTGGCGTCAACTTTTTGGAACCTTTGGTGGATTGAACATGCCTAAGGACAAGGTCGCCTCCCTCAAGGCTCCGGGCATGGATCCTGCAGCTATGATAGCGGCGCAAGGCTTGCTGGTAGCGTGCATGTCGGTGTACAAAACTAGGGGCACATTTTTGTACCCCTTTACCTATGCACGGGCAGTCAGAGCCACGCCCGCGACCACACCAAGCATAGCGAGGGAGGTGAGCCGAGGTAAGACCGAAGCCCAAGACGAAGAAAAGCAACAACAAGGACCAAGGCCACAAAGATAAGATGGGCGAAGCAGGTTTCCCCGGCAAGGATCCTTGCCGGGGTGGCCCCAGCAGCCCCGGGAAGACCCTTGCCGGGGCAGCTCGCCCACGCCAGTCGAGCGAGCCACCCTCGAGCCCACCAACACTCAACACATGTGTTAGGACAGGGCTCGGGAGGCACCTCTGTGGTGGCATGCAGATCTTTGTGAAGACAAAGAATAGTCAAGATCAAGTGAGGATGGGAAAGCAGCCATCCTCGCCGAAAGAACCCACAAGACCCCCGGCAAGGCCTGCGCGCCACGGCAAGACCCTTGCCGGGCCACCCGGCAAGACCCTTGCCGGGCCACCCGGCAAGGCCCTCGCCAAGCACGCCAGCGTGGCCACCATCAGGCCCGCACCAGCCAAGTCTCCACCGCCATTCGCATGCAGCTGCCGACCCAACCAACTGGTCAGGCACGTGTGTGGCCACATGCAGCCCTTCGTCGAGGCTCCACCACCGCGCCACCTCAGCTACCTGCCTGCCTACATGGCACCGCATGCACCGCTGGCTGTGGCGCTGTGGTCGAAGCTTTGGAGGAGCGGCGACGGACGGGACGGGCCTCGCCCCGAGGACACCTAAGCGACTCATTAAATGCACCTTGTCCTGTAATACGAGGGATAACCTCATGCCACTATAGACCTTTCCACCTCCTGTGTGCCACCGTGGCAGCCCCTTTCACCAATAAAAGGAGGCCCGAGGCGACCAGGAGAAGGATTCGGCTTTTTGGAGCTCGTTACACCCCGTAGCTAGCTCAAGAACACATAATACATCCGCCAAAGCAGGAGTAGGGTTTTACGCATCCTCGCGGCACGAACCTGGATAAACGAACCACGTGCTTCTCTGTCAGACCCGCTCTTCTCTCAACCCCGCGCCCCGCAATCGTATTTGGGATTCTTGTGATCCCATAGGTGTCGTTTTCCACCGACATCTTTGGTGCGCCAGGGTAGGGGGCGCGTTTGTGAGAATCTGGTCTGGTAGTTAGCCTAGCGATTCTTCGTCGCCATGGCCCCTAAGAAGAAGACGACCATGGAGATCGGCTTGTTGGGGGCCGAACAGCCCGTGCCGATGCGGACGAGTAGCGGACCGGTCGCGGACAGGACTCGGGCCGCAGCCCGCAAGCACCGGCACCACCCCGCCAGTCGGAGACTGGCGAGCGGCGTCGTTCGTGCACCAGACGACCGGCTGCACGCCGCCGGACCCAAGGACGACGGGGCCCCGCGCAGCGGCGGGGCCCTCCGGGGGTGTCGTTGCGCCAACTCCGGGCGGCGCGGCGACCTCCAGGATGCATACACCGGCGACCACCGCGCGTTCTTCCCATGGTGTGCGCGCCGAGCAGCGTCACCACGTTGGGGACCCTGGGCACCGCCGTGGGAAGAGCCCTGTGCGTCATCGGCAAGACGAAGAGTTCAACACGCTCGCCGAAGCGCTGGTAAAAATGGCACGCAGCCGCTGGGTCGTGACGGAGCTCCTTCTAACATGGTTAGAAGTCGAAGCGCGCCGCGATCCACTCAGCTGTCACTGCCACCCACGCCAGCGGAAGCCTTATCGCGCGCGGAGCTGCTCCTCGACTTCCCTCCTGCTGCGGAGAAGCTCGATGAGTGGAGGGCCACTATCCGGAGCCTCGTCGCCGTCGCGAACAAAGGCGATCCGCGACCGGTGGGGCCCTCGGCTCGGCACTCCACCGAACCACCACATGCTGGCGATGGGAGGACAGGGGGAGCTGCGGCCACGGTGCACTCTCCTCCTCCTCGCTAGCCGCCGCGGGCGTCGGCCCGTCGCGACGACGCTGGTGATAACATCTCCATAGCGTCGTGCGATCCATGAACCCTCCGCGACCAGCGCCAGGTTCTTCGGGAGCGAGCTCACGAAGACGCTCGAACCACCGTCGAGCGCCGGTAAACGCAGCCGCTACCGGACAAGCGGGCGGGACATGCTACGGACCTCCGGCATCGGGGAGCCCGGCAGCCTACCCACGAGGTGGGCTGCCCGGCTTTTACCCGTGAGCTGAGGCAGTTCCAGTGGCCGTCCCACCGCACGTTCAAGCCCGACGTCGGCGAGAAGTACACCGGCAAGACCCATCCGTCCGAGTTCCTCAGCATCTACACCATCGCGATGCAGGCTGCTGGGGCTCGCGACGACAAGGTGGTTGCCAACTACTTCCCGCTGGCGCTCAAGCCCAATGTAATGTCTTGGTTGATGCACTTGCGGACGGACTCCATCTCTTCCTGGTCAGATCTATGCCATGAGTTCGTTGGCGCCTTCACAGGAGGCCACCAAGCTCATGGCCAGGCCAGTGATCTGCATATCATTCCCCAGAAGGAAGGGGAGACCCTGCGCAAGTACATCCAGAGATTCAGCCGGGTGGAGTACAACATCCCCGACGTTCATCCCGCCGCTGTGATTAGCGCGTTCCATCAGAACGTGCGCAACCGCATGATGCGCGAGGATTTGGCAATGACCAAGGTTAAGGATGTGGCCGAGCTCTACGTTCTGGCCGATTGGTGCGCTCGAGCTGAAGAGGGAAGGAAGTACCCCGGCGAAGACGCCGGCGCAGAAACCGACTCTACCGATGAGGTCGCCGCCGCCCCGACGAAGAAGGGCCGGCGTCGCAACAAGAAACAAAAAGGCAAGGGTGTGCTTTCCGTTGAGGGATCTGACGACACCGGTGCCGGCAAGAAGGTCAAGGCAGACACTCCCGGCAAGGAGATTGTCGGGTACGCCGCCTGCCGGGCCTTGGCGGCCACCGACAGGCCAGGAAGCTCCGGCAAGCAATACTGCAAGATCCACCGCACCAAGGGCCACGATCTCCAGAACTGCCGACAAGTCGAGGTGCTTGCTGAGAAGCAAAAGGCTGAGTACGAAAGGAGGGACAAGGAGAAGGACCAAGATGGTGCTGAGGGGTCCAGCAAGAAGCGTGGCGGCCAAGGAGGCCGCCCCGGCAAAGACAATCAACAAGAGAGGCCCGCCCGGGCCGCGACAAGAAACAAGAAGACTACGATCACGACAAGGACGACGAGTCCGATGAGCAAGGGTTCCAGAAGGCTACGGAGGCCATGTGCGTCGATGGCGGCGCCTCGCTGCATACCTCTCGCTGCCAGCTCAAGCAATGGGCGCGAGGGGTCATGGAAACGGAGCCGTCGTTTGGCACCCAGAAGCCCCTAAAGTGGTCCAGCACGCCCCTCATCTTTGACGCCGAGGACCACCCTGATCGCACTACCGCGGTCGGGTGTTTGCCATTGTTGGTTTCCCCAACAATACGCAACCTCAGGGTGAACAACATGTTGGTTGACGGCGGGGACGGCCTGAACCTGATCTCGCCTGTCGTGATCAAAAGGTTGCACATCCCTGACGGAGACCTCGAGGAAACGGGCACGTTCCAAGGGGTCAATCCGGGGAGGAGCCAGCCAAAGGGAAAGGTCACGCTGCCCTTGACCTTTGGAGGAGAATTGAACTACAGAACGGAGAAGATTGTCTTCAACATAGCCGAGATCCCCTTGCCCTACAACGGGATCCTCAGCCGCCCGGCACTGGCCATGTTCATGGCGGTGTCACACTACGCCTACAACATGCTGAAGATGCCCGAGCCGTTGACCATCATCTCCGTCCCCTCCGACAAGAAGGACGCGCTGATCTGCACCGACCAACTCTACCGGGAAGCAGTTGTAGCAGCTACCATAAAGGCACCTGCTCCTGCCGTCGAAGGCCCGGGAGGAAAGAAGGAACCCAGCAAGATCTCTTGCACCCACTCCGACGAGCGCACCTCTTCGGGGTGTTGTGCTACCGTTGAGGACGTGCCAGAGAGCTCTGTAGACAAGAGAAAGAGATCCAGAGCCGAGCCGCCGCAGACCAAAAAGGTGCCCGTCGCGGAGGACGGCACGGGAGGGACCTTTATCATAGGCTCCACCCTCGACAACAAATAGGAAGGCGAGCTCGTCACCTTCATGCGGGCGAATGTCGATGTGTTTGCATGGCAAGCGTCTGACATCCCCGGTGTTCCCAGGGAGGTGATTGAGCACCACCTAGCTGTCTGCCCCACGCCGTCGGCCAAGCGGAAGGTCGAGCAGGCTACGAGAGGCAGGAGTTCATCACAATGGAGATCAGGGAGCTAGAAGCGGCAGGTTTGGTGAGAGGGGTGCTCCATCCGATGTGGTTGGCCAATCCGGTAGTGGTGCGCAAGGCGAATGGGAAGTGGAGGCTGTGTATTGATTACACAGATATCAATAAGGCTTGTCCTAAGGACCCCTTCCCATTGCCGCACATCGACCAGATTGTTGACTCCACGGCCGGGTGTGATCTGTTATCATTCCTCGATGCCTACTCAGGCTACCACCAGATCTTCATGACAAGAGAAGATGAAGAGAAGACAACATTTTTTCACCCCATGTGGTACGTATTGATTTTTACGGATGCCTTTCGGGTTGAAGAGTGCTGGCTCAACGTTTGCAAGAGCGGTCCAAATTGGTTTTGAACCTCAGCTCCATAGAAATATGGAAGCCTACATGGATGACATAGTGGTCAAAACCAGGGACGGGCCGACTCTTGTGCAAGATCTAGAAGAGACGTTTGCCAACCTGCGCAAGATCAACCTCAAGTTGAACCCTGAGAAGTGCGTCTTCGGCGTCCCGTCCGGCAAGCGTCTCGGGTTCTTCGTGTCACAGCGCGGGATCAAGGCAAACCCAGAGAAGATCAAGGCTATTGAGTAGATCGAGGCGCCCAGGCGGATCAAGGATGTGCCTCGGCTCACTGGCTGCGTTGCCGCCATGAGCCGGTTCATCTCCAAATCCGCCGAGCGCGCCCTTCCCTTCTTCAAGGTCTTGAAAAAGGCGGGCCCAATGGAGTGGACCCCAGAAGCCGAGGCCGCACTGCAAGATCTGAAGAAATACCTTTCCTCCATGCCAATGCTAGTTGCGCCTAAACCACAAGAGCCATTGCTGCTGTATCTAGCGGCGACGAATCAAGTGGTCAGCGCCGCACTAGTGGCACAGAGGGAGGTCGACGAGGAGGCAGCAATGGCGGCAGGACCACCGGAGGGCGAGCCAAAGATTCCCCCGGCAGGGCCCGGTGCCGACGTGGCGCGGCCCCCGGCAGAGTCTGGTGCCACCAAGGCGATGCCCGCACGGTCAAGTGAAGTGGTGCCCAAGAAGAAGATGATGCAGCACCCGGTTTACTTTGTCAGCTCCCTCTTGCAGGGGGCTAGGTCAAGGTATTCCGGTGTGCAGAAATTGCTCTTCAGCCTCCTTATGGCCTCGAGGAAGCTGCGTCACTACTTCCAGGCCCACGAGATCATTGTCGTCACCCGCCTCCCGTTGCAACAGATACTGCACAACCCAGACGCAACCGGAAGGATTGTGGAATGGGCCTTGGAGCTGTCAAGCTTCGGCTTAAAGTTCGAGAGTACCTCGACAATTCAGAGCAGAGTCTTGGCGGAGTTCATCACGGAATGGACCTCTACGCCTGACGAAGAAATCCAGGAGACGACTCTCCTCGGCAAGGAGGCAGACTGCAACTGGGTCATGTACTTTGATGGAGCCTTCTCGCTGCAAGGCGCCGATGCCGGTGTGCTACTCGTCGCACCCACCGGAGAGCACCTCAAGTACGTGATCCAGATGCACTTCCCCAGGGAGATGTTCACCAACAACACCGCCGAGTACGAGGGATTGCTTGCCGGTCTCCGGATCGCGGCAGACCTCGGGGTCAAGGAGCTCATCGTCAGGGGTGACTCGCAGCTCATTGTCAGGCTAGTCAACAAAAATTATCAGAGCCCATTGATGGAAGCATATGTAGATGAGGTGAGGAAACTGGAGGAACGCTTTGACGGTATCCAGGCGGAGCACGTCCCCGAAAGCGAGAACGACGCCGCCGACACTGTCAAAGCGTGATGCATTCAAGCTACTTGTGGAACCGGTACCTTTTGCTCCGGTTAACTCAACCATCCGTCGATCTATCGCCAGGCGAGCAAGCGGAGAAAATCAGGTCCCGGCAAGTACTTTCCTACCGAGCCCCCCGGGGCTGCCGGCAAGGGTACTGCCGCGGACGCTGAGCCTGCCCAAGAGCAATTGACTCCGGCGGAGTGTCAGGCCCTGGCTGTAGAGACAGTCGCTCCCATGGTGGAAGAGATGCCTTTAGTCCTTGCCGTCGAGCCTCAGGCTCCAGCATGGGCGCAGCATACCGTCCAATTCCTCCAGACAGGGGAGCTTCCTGAGGAGCAGGAAGAAGCGGAGAAAGTAGCCCGTCGGTCCGCCTGCATTAGTTCGTCGATGGCGTCCCTGCAGGAGAAGGCCGAGCAGTGTGAAACTCAAGTGCATCCCCGGGAGGAAGGACTGGAGCTGTTGGCAGAGATACATGGAGGCATATGTGGCTCCCACATAGGGTCAAGGGCCCTTGCCGGGAAGGCGTTCCGGCAAGGTTTCTTCTGGCCCACCGCCCTCCAGGATGCGAGGGTGCTAGTCACCAAGTGTGAAGCATGCCAGTTCCATTCAAAGAAGCTTCATCAACCAGCTCAAGCCCTTCAAACAATCCCTCTCTCCTTGCCATTCTCGGTCTGGCGGCTCGATATACTAGGCCCCTTCCCCCGCGTCGTCGGGGGCTTTGAGTACTTGTACGTTGCAATCGACAAGTTCACAAAGTGGCCAGAGGTGGAAGCAGTGAGAAAGGTGACTGCTCAGTCAACTGTCAAGTTTTTGAAAGGAGTGGTCTGCCGTTTTGGTGTGCCAAACAGAGTCATCACCGACAACGGCACGCAGTTCACAAATCGCACCTTCATGCAATACATTCAAGACCTCGGCAGCAAGGTATGTTTTGCTTCCGTGGCACACCCACGGAGCAACGGCCAAGCGGACAGGGCAAATTTTGAAGTGTTGCGAGGCCTGAGGACAAAGACTTTTGACAAGCTGCACAAGAGCGGAAGGTGTTGGATTGATGAACTGCCGGCGGTTCTTTGGTCGATCAGGACGACGCCAAATCGAGCCACCGGCCAGACACCTTTTGCCCTGGTATACGGGGCAGAAGCGGTTCTCCCCACGGAACTCATATACGGGTCACCTCGAGTGCTCGCTTATGATGAGCTTGAGAAAGAGTCGTTGCGCCAAGATGACGCGACGCTCCTGGAGGAAGATCGTCTTCGGGTGGCTGTGAGAGAGGCACACTACCAGCAAGCCTTGCGCCGCTACCATAGCCGCAAGGTTCATGCCCGAAGCTTTGAGGAAGGCGACCTTGCTCTTCGGCGCGTTAAGTCGGCCAAGAATTTCAACCAGTTGACACCGAAGTGGGAAGGCCCTTATCGGGTAATACGAGTCACCAGTCCTGGCTTAGTCCGCCTAGAGATCGAGGATGCCGTACCAGTGAGCAATTCCTGGAACATCGAGCATCTTCGCAAGTTTTACCCATAAGGCGTGGCTTGCCGGGCCTCCCGGCAAGCCACCTTTTGTACGAGCTTTGCCGCAAGGCATGTGACCCTTTGTACAAAGCCAGGCGGGGACCCTGAGCAAGAATAAATGAAGCACTGGCGCCCTAAGTTATAGCATGCATGCTAGGTCGAGTCTCATCCTTGGTTAGGGTTGATAGTGCTTAGCGGCGGCTAACCCCTAGCTTAGAGGTCGAGTGCGCATCTTTCTGTTCTTCTATGTTTTCTTTGGTTCGAAGGACACATGAATATCCTTGCCGAGCTGCTTTGGAAGAAAGGGGACGGACCGGCGCCCGGGCACCGGCAAGCCAGTATTGCCAGGGGCTACAAGAGCAAAGATCCACCCGCGGCAAGCCAAGGTTGCCGGGGGCTGCAGATTCAGATAAGTTCTTTATCCCTTATCATGCGTTTCGTTATGGACTGAGGTATGTGAAACCTCGTTTTATCCCTATGCTACCGTGCTCCCCTCACTCCGGACCCCAGGACTCGTTTCCTGGGACCGAGTTTGGTTGTAGTCGCGGCAGCAAGGAAATGAAACGAGGAGCCTAAGCCCACCTCATCCCTGCCTCTGCCGAGCGCGTGAGATAGATCGAGCTAAGTGGGCGGACGACAAGGCCTGTTGCCGGGCGAGAAAACATTTATCCTAAAGGTAACAAGGATTTACTCCTTGTCGTGGGTTTTACCTACGAACGAAAAGCCTCGCAAACATCCCTTTTTCATTAAAAAAACATTCCGTACTGGTACAGTTCATACGAAATGAAAAACATGAGCAAGGGGAGTACAAGTTCTAAAGTTAACAAAGGCCCGAAGGCTTACAAGACTAAAAAGAGATAAGATGCCCGTAATCCCTTTCTTGTCCCTCTCCTCAGGATGCAGGTAAAGGAGGCGAAAAGGGTAAAAGGGGCGCCTAGGCGAGCTACGAGTGGCAGAAGACACCAAGAGAACATCTTGGTGGCCGTCCAAGGGCTGGATGGTGATGGCGGCGCCGAAGCGAGCTTCGAAGACGAGGCGGCAGGACGTCAAGATGCTGACAAAGGCGTCGGTGCACAGCTCCGACTTGACGGCCTTGCCGCCCGCCCTCTTCCTCTTCCACAACCTCCCAATGCCAGCCGCCCAATGAGACGACCCCGAGAAGTTCAAGGAGTCGGCAACACAGATGATGGGGTCGCCGGTGCCGCCCGGAGCAGCGCCCGACGCCTAGTCGGACCCGTCATCCTGCCGCCCGTTGGCCTCGTCGTCGCTGCCGCTGTCCTCCTTGCCACTCTCACTCGAGGAAGGATCTTCGTCATCAGAATAGCTATCCACTCTCACGCGAGTCCCGAAGTGCCCGAAGATCTTGACGGAGAGGAGGCCACCCTCCATTAGTTTGAAATGGAGAGTGAGCCCATCCGTCAAGCTGTGGAGGGGAGCGAAGGTCTTCCACCCTCGGTGGAGATACATGACGTGAGGGGCAGGGAACTCGACGTCGGACCATGTACCGCTGTTCCCGCAGCCCCTCATATGCAGCCGCAACGATTGCGGCGGATCCATCTCCATCTCCCACGTAAATGGAGTCAGGAGGCGAAGGCGACGGCGCGGTGGCCGGCGCAGCCTGACGAAGAATTCACAGGGGTTGTCCCCAGCGTGGCCCTCCATCGGAGGAGGAGCTGCCGGCGGGGGCGAGGCCAGCGCGCCACCCCGTCCTCCTCTTCCCCGAACGCTGCGACCTCTGCCCCGGCCTCGCCCACGGCCTCGCCCCCTCACCCTTCCCCTCGTGGCTGGCTCTGCCACCGCGGGCGCAGGAGGAGGAGGGACGCGTTGTCGAGCGGCGACCCTCGCCGCCACCGTCGAAGGACCGGGATTCCCTTTCTCCATGACGAATGGAAGGAAGGAGCAGAAGCAGAAGGAGGGAGAAGATGGAAGAATGCGGATGCCATCTCCCCTTCCCGCTCTTTATAAAGGAACGGGGTTGGGGCTCGGCCGCCCCGCTCGGCCAATCACGACACGGGAGGCGCAGGGAACAAGGACCGACCCGCTGCCCCAACCAGCGACGGCCCGGTTTCCCGCCTCCATCGTTTGCCACCCCAAGCGCATGGAAGACGCGTGGCAGGCGCGCAGAACTGAGGGGACAAGTGAGGCGACCTCTCCCCACCCCGTGATCGTGGGGAGTGGATGCCTTGAAGACCGCGCCTCGGCCCCATTCAGTAAATGAGTCGTGCCTCCACGCCTCCCTCCCATTACGGGGAAGGCGCAAGCCGCCTCTTTACTAAGATATGACGCATGCTTGCGGAAACCGCCCCAAGCATGCTGCCCATGTCACACACGCCCCTCCATGCCGCGCCGCGCGCGCGGGTCGTGGGAAGCGCAGCGCGCGAAAAATCTTACTGCGGTAAAAACCGCCCCGCCTGCCCGCGCACCGTTTTGGGCCTGACCCAACGTGTCGCGCGTATGTGTGGCCCAGGCCTGGGGGCTCCTGTCGGTGTACAAAACTAGGGGCACATTTTTGTACCCCTTTACCTCTGCACGGGCAGTCAGAGCCACGCCCGCGACTACACCAAGAAGAGCGAGGGAGGTGAGCCGAGGTAATGCCGAAGCCCAAGACGAAGCAAAGCAACGACAAGGACCAAGGCCACAAAGATCAGATGGGCGAAGAAGGTTTCCCCGGCAAGGATCCTTGCCGGGGCGGCCCCAGCAGCCCCGGCAAGACCCTTACTGGGGCAGCTCGCCCACGCCAGCCGAGCGAGCCACCCTCAAGCCCACCAAGACTCAACACATGTGTTGGGACAGGGCTGGGGAGGCACCTCTGTGGTGGCATGCAGATCTTTGTGAAGACAAAGAATAGTCAAGATCAAGTGAGGATGGGAAAGCAGCCATCCTCGCCGAAGGAACCCACAAGACCCCCGGCAAGATCCTTGCCGGGGACGCCTGCGCGCCACGGCAAGGCCCTCGCCAAGCACGCCAGCGGGGCCACCATCAGGCCCGCACCAGCCAAGTCTCCACCGCCGTTCGCATGCAGTTGCCGACCCAACCAGCTGGGCAGGCACCTGCGTGGCCACATGCAGCCCTTCGTTGAGGCTCCACCACCGCACCACCTCAGCTGTCTGCCTGCCGACATGGCACCGCATGCATCGCTGGCCAGGGCGCGTGTTGAAGCCTAGAGGAGCGGCGACGGACGAGACGGGCCTTGCCCCCAAGGACACCTAAGCGACGCATTAAATGCACCTTGTCTTGTAATACGAGGGATAACCTCGTGCCACTGTAGACCTTTCCACCTCCTGTGTGCCACTGTGGTAGCCCCTTTCACCTATAAAAGGAGGCCAGAGGCGACCATGAGAAGGATTCGGCTTTTTGGAGCTCGTTACACCCCGTAGCTAGCTCAAGAACACAAAATACATCCACCAAAGCAGGAGTAGGGTTTTACGCATCCTCGCGGCCCTAACCTGGATAAATGAACCGCGTGCTTCTCTGTCAGACCCGCTCTTCTCTCAACCCCGCGCCCCGCAACCGCAGTAGGGATTCTTGTGATCCCATAGGTGTCGTTTTCCACTGACAGTGCAGCACGCACAGCGGTCTGGAGATGATCTTCCTCGAGGAGCATGGCTTCGTCGTGCCGGAGCTGCTCTTGCTCTACTTCATCGTAGGAAAGTACTCGAGGTGACCCGTATATGAGTTCTGTGGGGAGTGCTGCTTCTGCCCCATATACTAGGGAGAATGGAGTCTGGCTGGTGACTCGATTCAGTGTCATACAGAGGGACCGAAGAACCACCGGCTGCTCGTCGATCTAGCGCCTGCCGCACTTTTGCAACTTATTAAAAGTTCTTGTCTTGAGTCCAGGTAGCACTTCAACGTTCATCATCTCAGCTTGCCCATTGCTCCGGGGATGAGCAACAAAGGCAAAGGAGACCTTGCTTCCGAGGGTTTGGACATATTGCATGAAGGCGCGGCTTGTAAATTGGGTGCCGTTATCAGTGATCACTCTGGCGGGTACTCCAAAACGGCACACCAATCCCTTCAAGAATCTGATAGCTGACTGTGCGGTTACCTTCCTCACTGGCTCCACTTCTGGCCACTTTGTAAACTTGTCGATTGCATCATACAAGAATTCAAAGCCCCTGGTAGCACGGGGGAAGGGCCCCAAGATGTCGAGCCCCCAGACCAAAAATGGCCAGGATAAAGGAATTGTCTGAAGAGCTTGAGTTGGTTGATGAATGTTCTTGGAGTGGAACTGCTAGGCTTCACATCTAGTGACTAGCTCAGTTGCATCTTGGAGGGTCGTGGGCTAGTAAAAACCTTGCCGAAAAGCTTTTCCAACCAAGGCTCTTGATCCAATGTGGGAGCTGCACACACCCCTAAGTATTTCTGCTAGCAGCCTCTGTCCATCTTCCCGGCAAATGCACTTCAATTTCACACCATTAGGCCTTTTTTCTGTATAGTGTGTCATCGACAAAGTGATACATACTGGACTGACTGGCTACTCTTTCGACTTCTTCTTGTTCTCCGGGAAGTTCTCCTGTTTGAAGGTAGTGGACTATGTGCTGCACCCAAGTTGGAGCCTGAGGCTCAACAACAAGGACTAACGGCACCTCTTCGTTTGTGGGAGCGCTTACATCGACTGCAAGAACTTGTAGTTCCGCGGGAGGGTGCTGCTCAACCGAATTAGAGTCGTTCCCGGCAGTATCTCTACCAGCGGCTTCGGGAATCTCTGTCGGGAGATACTTGCCGAAGTCCAATTTCCTCTTTTTTCTAGCCATCACTGAAGAGGACACTAATGGTTGAATCAAGTGGAGGACAAAAGTTCCTGGTTCCACAAGGAGCTTTTGTGCAGCGCAATTTAATAAATGATCATCAATGTTTTTTTCTGCATGTGGCACATGCTCTGTTTGTAATCCATCAAAGTGTTCCTCCAACTTTCTCACTTCCTCCACATACACCTCCATCAATGGGCTGAAGTAATCCTTATTGACTTCTCTAACAACGAGATGTGAGTCTCCACGGATGATTAGCTTCTTGATTCCCAACTCTACTATGATTCTAAGCCGACAAGGAGCCCTTCATACTCATCAGTGTTGTTGGTGGCCTTCTCTCGGGGAAAGTGCATTTGAACCACGTACTTGAGATGCTCTCCGGTGGGTGCAACAAGGAGCACACCAGCTCCGGCGCCTTGCAACGAGGAAGCACCATCAAAATACATGATCCACTCCTGAGGCGCTTCCTTACCGGGAATAACCGTCTCTTGTACTTCTTCATCTGGAGTGGGTGTCCATTCCTCAATGAACTCCACTAATGCTCTGCTTTGAATCGCTGAGGTACTCTCATACTTCAGGCCAAAGCTTGACAACTCTAGGGCCCATTCAACTATCCTGCCAATGGCTTCGGGGTTCCTCAGTATGCGTTGTAGTGGGAAATGGGTGACAACCGTGATCTCATGGGCTTGGAAGTAGTGGCATAGCTTCCTCGAGGCCATGATGAGGTTGAAGATCAAAATTTGCACTCTAGAGTACCTTGACCTAGCCCTCTGTAACAGAGAGCTGACAAAGTACACTGGCTGTTGCACCACTTTCTTCCTTGCCGCGGTTTTGGAACTGGCTTTGCTAACTTGCTCTACTTTTTCCTGATCTATGTCTGATCCTACCACGACTGGTTCAGTTTCACCTCCAGAGGGGACAGCTACTGCAGCTGCTTCTTCATCCGTTTCTCGCTGCGCCACCAGCGCTGCACTAACCACTTGGTTCGTTGCCGCTAAATATTGCAGCAACGGCTCTTGCGGTTTAGGAGCGACTAAGGTGGGAGCAGAGGAAAGTTATGCTTTCAGGTCTCGTAGTGTTGCTTCTGCCTCCGGGGTCCACTTCATAGGTCATGCCTTCTTCAAAATTTTGAAGAAAGGCAAGGCACACTCGGCAGACTTGGAAATGAACCCGCTCAACGCAGCAACGCATCCAGTTAGGCGCCTCACATCCTTAACAGTCCTGGGTTCTTAAATATGCTCAATTGCTCTGATCTTGTCGGGGTTGGCTTCTATCACTCGGTGAGACACAAAGAAACCAAGTAGCTTGCCGGAGGGTACGCCGGACACACATTTCTCAGGGTTTAACTTCAGGTTGATCTTGTGTAAGTTCGCAAAGGTCTCTTCCAAATCTATAATGAGTGTTGATCTATCCTTGGTTTTGACCACTATGTCATCCATGTAAGCTTCTACATTTTTGTGCAAGTGAAGCTCAAAGCCAATTTGTACTGCTCTCGCAAAGGTGGATCCAGCGCTCTTCAACCCAAAAGGCATCCGTACAAAGCAGCACGTGCCACATGGAGTTATGAACACGGTCTTCTCTTCGTCTTCCTTGGACATGAATATCTGGTGGTACCCAGAGTACACATCCAAAAAGGAAAGCAGATCACACTCGGAAGTCGAATCCATAATCTGATCGATGCACGACAGGGAAAAAGGGTCCTTCGGGCATGCCTTGTTCAAATCTATGAAATCTATGCAGAGCCTCCATTTCCAATTTGCCTTGTGCACTACCACCGGTTTGCTAACCATGTTGGATGCAACACTCCTCTGACCAAACCAGCTGCTTCAAGCTTCTAATTTCTTCGGCAATGAACTGTTGCCGTTCCAAAGCTTGGTTCCTGACCTTCTGCTTGTCAGGCCGGGCATGAGGAAGACATCAACGTGGTGCTCGATTACCTCCCTGGGAACGTCGGGGTTGTCAGACGGTTGCCAAGAAAATACATCGACATTCACCCATAGGAAGGCAACTAGCGCGCTTTCCTATTTGTCCTCAAGGGCGGCACTGATGGTGAACGTACCGCCAGTGCCATCCTGCCTTGTCGGGACCATCTTCGTAGCAGGTGAGGCAACTTTGGACCTGTTACTAGTGGAACTCTCCGGCAGGTCATCAACAAGAGCAGCGCACTCCGGGAAGGCGCGCTTCCCGGATTCCTTGCCGGCATCTCTATTAGGCTTCTTTACATTCTTTGTTTCCTTGGCAGGAACTGCGGCTTCTGCAGCCTCAGCTGCTACCGTGTCTTGACACATCTTGTCCACACATATGATTGCATCTTTCTTGTCTGATGGGATGGAAATGACGCCCATCGGCCCCGACATCTTCAAAGTGTTGTAGGCATAGTGAGATGCCACCATGAATTTTGCTAGGGCTGGGCGGCCAAGAATCCCGTAGAAAGGTAAGGGAAGTTCAATAACGTCAAACACAACCCTCTCGGTCCGGTAGTTCAGTTCTTCACCAAACATTACCGTCAGCGTAATCTTTCCCTTAGGCCGACCTCTACCAGGGTCAATTCCTTGGAACGTGCCAGTAACCTTGAGCTCTTCATCAGATATCTGTAGCTTGCTGACTACCTTGGGGGAGATCAGATTCAGTCTAGCCCCGCCGTCAACTAGCATCTTCGTGACTTTGAGGTTGCGGATTGTTGGTGAGACCAACAACGGCAAACATCCTACCGCAGTAGTGCGGTCAGGGTGATCCTCTTCATCAAAGATGATAGGCGTGCGGAACCATTTGAGCGGCTTCCTGGAGTCTGCAGCTGGCTCCACGGCATTGACCTCACGTGCCCACTACTTGAGCTGGCGGTGATAGGAGTGCAAGGATGCACCTCCGTCAATGCACATGGCTTTACTTGCAATCTGGAATTCTTGCTCGCTGGTTTCTTCCTCATCTCCTTCATCACTTTCACCATCACTTAATTCTTCTCACGACCTCTGGCAGGTTTCTCTTTTTGCTGAGGGGTCTTTCCGCGGCAGCCCCCTCTGCCACCACGACCCTTTCCGCCAGCACCTTCCTGGTCTCCTTCTTTCTCGCGCTTCTCATACTCAGCCATATGCTTCTTGACAAGTTGCTCAACTTGATGACACTCTTGGAGATCATGGCCCTTAGTGCGGTGGATTTTGCAGTATGGCCCATCAGACTTCCCAGCTTTCTCTGCCGCCGCAGCCTCCCGGCAATCAGCGCACGCGGTAGCTTCCTTGTCGGGGGCTTCAGTTTTGGCCTTCTTGCCGGTACTAAGGTTGCCAGAACCCTCAACAGATAGCACTGACTTCTCCTTGCGCTTCTCGTTGCGCTTCCAGCTCCTCCACTTCGGGTTAGTGGCCTCGTCCGTCTTCCTCTGAATCAACCTGGACGCGATCCTCCTCCCCAGGCAGTCGCCTTCCTTCCTCTGCACAGGAACATTTATCTCCCAAGGTGTATAATTCATTTATTGTCTTGGGAAATCGGACGTTCATTTTGGACTGTATCCTTCTGTTGCGCACGTTCGAATGGAACGCGGCAATCACAGCTAGCGGGAGGATCTCTGGAATGTTCCTGTGCACTCGGCTAAACCTCTGCATATACTTTCGCAAACTCTCCCCTTCCTTCTTTGGAAGGACTTGCAAATCACTGGGCAATCCTGGTTCTTGATGGCTGGCCGTGAAGGCGCCAACAAATTCATTGCACAAGTTAGCCCATGATGAAATGGAATTCTCTGGCAGGTCCATCAGCCACGATCTCACATTTGGCTTAAGTGCCAAAGGGAAGTAGTTGGAAAATACCTTCTCATCCCTACCTCGAGTGGCTTGAACAACAATTGTGTAAATCCTCAAGAACTCTACCGGGTTCAGCTTTCCATCGTACTTTTTTGGTAGCTCAGGCTTGAAGACGCGGGCAGATGGCCAGCGGACTTGCCGCAGCTTGCGAGTGAAAGAAGGGCACCCAACGTCTAAAGGTAAGTGTCCGCCATCACTAGGAGCGAGTTCATCGACGTCTGGGCCATTGCGCCTATGAGATTGATGGCGGGTCTCCCGACACCGTTCTATAGTAGCGCACGCATCTTCCAGCCCTCGATCCTCTATGACCTGCCGCTGATCTCGATGGGCTTGTGGATCAGACGAGGCCATTGATGCTTCGTCGGGCTCGTGCTCGTGTTGCTCTTGTTGTTGCCTCTGGGTTTGCTGCCACTGAGGGGACTGCACCGTTAGTGTGGCCCCTCAACACGGTCAGCAGTCCAGGCTGTAGTAAATAATGGAAAGCACTGATCAATTGTTGTCGGTACAATTTTGTATTGTTATGCATGTGAGGAATAAATCGAATCTGGCTATATTAAATACATGAGAAACATATACGACTGCTATATTTCCTAGTCTTAATCATGCTTGGTTTGGATAAATGGCTTTTCCATGTGGCTCGAATTAATCTGCTAAATCTGCAATGTGTTTATTTTTCATCAACATATTTTACTAATAGAAAGCCAACCCTCACTTAACCTGATCAATAACTACCGTATATGTGTTGCGAGAAATAATGGGAAGCACTGAGGTTTACAATCGAGGTTTGCACATGCATGGTCCTTTTTCTAATAGCACATTATTGAGCAATTGCAGGAACCATTCTAATATTTACGTTTTTAACAATTTGGTCTTGCACATGTAGGTCCTGCTGTCAGAGGTTTTGACCCACTATTCGACCCTTTTTGCATATCGGGAAATGAGTTGTCCATGGATATCAGTCAAGTCAAGAAACTCAGAAAGATTGTTAGGATAAAGAAACTAGCAATGAAAAACAACAAGATCTTTGTCTGCACAATGAAGAAGGCATCAGTGCACTACAAGTTGGTACTAACTATTATACCTTGTATTTTTTATTCCTTTGCACCATTTCCAAATTTATAGAAGATATTTATGCATATCCTTGTTTCTAGCCCTTTCCAAAGTAGTTTACTGATGATTACCTCTCAAACCACCTGTATAGTCAGGAGGCGGCAAAGGTATTCAAACAACACCCACTGTACAATATTAAAGTCTTCCTGAAGAGGATGCAGGATGGATAGTCAATCATCCACAGGCACTGGCCTAAAGTTGCAAGGAGTTTCAACATCAATGAAGGCTCATTATTCTCCTTCCGCTTCAGAAGTTTTCCAGATGAGATTCATCTGCCTATCTACCGTCTATGATGCTAATCCCCAAAGGTTATAGATGTTGCATGTGAAACTTGGTGCTGGTGCAGTTGTGTAATGGGGTAGCTAGCTATATGCATATATGGTGTAACTGAGTGCTGAAGCTATATGATGTTGTACTCTGATGTATTTCAATTATGAAATCCTGGCTCCATAATACGAAAATGAAATATATTGTGTGCTTAATATGAAATGTAAATTTGATTAATAAATGAATTATTAATAATAGGCCAATTATCCTGCTTATGGGTTTTTCTATTGCAAACGGTTATTAGAAAATACCATGGGCGATGACCTCAGATAATCCACACCGTTTCTAGGAAGAAAATGTGTTGGGTCAATGAACAATCACACATGACTTCCTCTTGAAAATTGTTTGCATTAGGCTACCTTGCGCAAATGTTTTCGACATAAAAAGTGTGTGTGATGGACAACCTATGCCACACTGTTCCTTCTACGCATCGTGCGTGATGCATTCAATAATGCAGACAATAAAATTATTAATATCCTCTGCAATGGCAACGCTATCACAGACGATTTGATGGGAAAATTGTGTGTGATGTACGTGCGAACAGATACATTTGTATGGGATTCATCGTGTGGGATGTACATACGAATGGGAACATTCTTCTTGGATTGAATGTGTGGGATGTACATACAAGCAGAAACGTATTACTTGGATTGACTGTGTGGGATGTACATATGAAGGGAAACTGTAGTGATCCGACCTCAAATGGTCAAATATCTATGCATAAGTGTCATCCCTGGATCGGTAATGCTAACACACACAGTACTTGAAGGATTTATAACAGAGTGCAATCACACACTTATTACATCGAATGTCTCAAAAGAGAAAAATTACAATAATATGGCTTAAGGCCATCTAAATAAGATAACTGCAGAAGCATCGAAGGTAAATGAGTCCATCAACTCCAACGGCATAGCTGAGTGCACGACAATGACCTAGTGCACCTTACTCTTCGTCTGAAAAGTCTGCATTATAATACATTGCAGCCCAAAATGGGTCAGCACATGGAATATGCTGGCAAAATAACACTGTAGAGCAATGTACAAGATAAATGCTAACACTACATGCATATATGGCTGGTGGAGGCTCTATGGTTACCATGTTTTGCGTAGAGCCAATTTTTTCCTACTACAAAGGAATATATTTTATTTAACTATCGTGGTGGTTGACAAAAATATATTGAGAAGGTTCCTCCAACTCAATCCCACTTAATCAGTATTATTAACCCAACAAATTAATTAAGAGTGATGAGATCGAATCAATAATTCAAGAACCAGATACTCAAGATGTCCATAACCGGGGACGCGACTAACCATGATTAGTTTGTACACTCTGTAGAGGTTTGCGCACTTTTCCCCACAAGACTCGATCCCCTCCGTTGGATTTCTCGCACTACATGGTGTTTGAGAAACGGATGACCGAGACATAGTCTTTCCGAAGCATTAACTCTTTACTCTGGGTAGACAGTACCACCTACTTTCCCCTACATCTGCTAGCCTACCACTGAAAGAGGTCACACAACATACTCAACTATGCCAGAGCCCATAATGGCTTGTGGCTGCACACGGAAGTTTCTAGCATGAATAATCTTATGATCCCTTTGAGCCTGGGTGGCATTCCATAGGATGATCACACGGGTACTCCGGAATATCCTTGGACAACACTAGATTCTCCAGGTGCCCGCAACCAATCCACCCAGATGTGTATTAAAGTAGCCACCTTAAGTTAACCAATTAATTAACAACTCCCACATCTGTCATAGATACGCTCAACCAATGCACGTCTACAAGCATAGCATAGAAATATAAGCATAACGTAGAAGTAACTCCCAAGGTTTGAAAGAAAGGACAATAGGTTCTACCTCATCAACTACTTCCCAGACCCACATGTTAATCAGATCCTACTCATGCAGTTTGAGGGTTGAAACTAATGCATAAAAACTGGGTAATAAAGTATGATCAAAGTGTTACTTGCCTTGCTGACGATCCACAAACCCTACAGACTCGTAGTAGCACACTTCGCACTCCGGAAACTCCATTGCAAACAAACAATAGCATACATAAGAACTCAAGCATAGATGCAGGGGTAAAATTCAGATGAGAAAGTCCTAACTTAAAGTTCAACTGAAGTGCTTCGACTTGCAAAAAGAATCAATCAAATCGGAGCTAAGAAGCTCAAACTACGATCAAAAGAAATTCGAATTCAAATCTACTTGAAACCAAATTTTAAGTTGTCAAAACCATGTTCAAGTTGATTATCTGGAAAGAGGGGTTCAAGACAAAGATTATGGCATTGGTTTCACTGGATTTGGACGAACGGCTAAAAAGTTGCGAGGGTCTGAAGATGAGGGGCTGATTTGCGATAAAAATCGTGGATAGGTCCCTGGACGAAAATAAAAAGGAAAAGAAAAGACTAACGAACGAACGTTTATTATCAGAGACAAACAAACGAACATGTTTGCGAACAGAGGCGTTCGGGCGAACATTCGCTAAATAGATTAGATCAGAGAAAACCGAGAAAAACCCTAACCCTAAAAATAACCGATCTAGATCTAAACCGAAAAAATGAACGAACCGGCGAGCAGGATCCGGTGCGGGCGGCAACGTTGGTGCGGGGCGGCGGTGGCTGCGGTGGCGGGGTGGGAAGTGGCGGCGGGGCGGGGTGGCTTATAAAGGCCGAGGGGAGGGGGTGGCGGCTGCGCGAGGGGGCACGGACGTCGAGGCTGACCTGGACTCCGGTGGGAGTCTAGCGCTCCCACGGCTAGAGGGAGGCGGCGGCGCTGGCGGGCTTCGGCCCGGCTCGGCTGGGCCTTTGGCCCAGTCGGGCGAAAAACTTTTTATTTTTAAAAATAAATTCCGCCAAGGAAAATCCTAATAAAATAAAAAAATTCTAAAAAAATGTCAAAAACAATTTTCACCGTCTAAATAAAATATTTAGAACAAAGTGAACATTTTTCTGGCCTAAAAATGCAATTTTAAAAAATAAAAATGTAATTTTTAAAAAATGCATATTTTTCTAATTCAAATAAAATAGCAATAAAAGTCCAAATACAATATTTATTTGATTTTAACATTTTCCTCCAATATTCCCCTCTTATTTTGGAGAAGTCATTTTATCTCCTCTCATTTATTTTAATATCAGAAATATTTTGGAGAGAAAAATTATTAAAACCAAAATGATCCTCTTTTCAAATTTGAGCTATGAAAATTATGAAATCCCCAACTCTCTCCGTGGGTCCTTGAGTTGCTTAAGATTTCTAGGATCACAACCAAAATGCAAATGGAATATGATATGCATATGATGACCTATGTATAACATCCAAATTTAAAATTGGGATGTTACAGAAATGTTTCTCTGGGATTCACTATGTGATGTACTTACAAACGGAAACGATTGGGCCTGTATAATTGTATGCGATGGCTAGCCTGATCGCACACGAGCTCATTTTGCGCAGCGTGTGTGACCGAAGGGCCTATCCCCGATGGTATCTAGGTCGGGTGGGAAGGACCCCCTTATCGGCCACACTAGCAAGGCGGCGGTTCAAAATGTCGTCGCAGAAAGGGGTTGAAAACCGTTTTAATAGCAGCTCGCTATACTAGTGTAGTGAACCCTATTTATCCGCTCACCCCCCCCCCCTCTAGTCGATTGTATCGATCCTTTCAAAAGCGTTCGCGAGGATACATGGGAATTCTCGTCTAGTCACGTTCATTATGTTTAGTTGATTCACGTTCACTGCTTAGATAACTTGATATGTGGGTGGACCCGTGCTAGGGTGTTGTTCTTACTTGAATAAGAAACCCTTATGATTACCCCCTCTCGCAAGCATCCGCAACTATGAAAGCAGAATTAAGATAAATCTAAACATAGCATGAAACATATGGATCCGAATCAGCCCCTTACAGAATAACTCATAAACTAGGATTTAAGGTTCTGTCACTCTCGCAACCCATCATCTAATTATTACTCCCCAATGACTTCCCCTAGGTCCAAGAATGCTGATCTGTCATGTGGTCAATGTTCACACAACACCACTAGAGGGAAAACAACATACACATCATCAAAATATTGAACAAATACCAACTTCACATAATTACTTATAACAAGACTTGTCCCATGTCATCAAGAACAATAGTAACTACTCACAAATCAAATTCATGTCCAAGATTAGAGGGGTATTGTATATGATTGAGGATATGAACATATGATTTTCCACCAAATAAACCAACTAGCATCAACTACAAGATGTAATCAACACTACTAGTAACCCAGTTTGAGGTTTTGAGACAAAGATTGAATGCAAGAGATGAACTAGGGTTTAACAAGAGATGGTGCTGGTGAATATGTTGATGAATATTGGTCCCCCAATGATGAGAGGATCATTGGTGAAGTCGATGGGTTCGATATCCCCCTCCTGAAAGGAGTTATCCCTAGCAGAATCTCTCTGCTGGAGAGCAAAAGTGCTCCTGCCCAGGTTCCACCTCAAGACTGCGGCCCTTTGTCCCGAAAGTATTCTCTAAAAATTTTCTAGGGAAAATGGCATCATATAGGAGAAGGAGGGCCACAGAGGCCTGCTGATGGGCCCATGAGCTCACATGGCGCGCCCCACAGGGGGGCACCACCTGAGCTTGTGCCCCCCTAGTGGGTCACCTCCAGGTGTTTCTTCTTCCAATATTTTTGATTAATTACAAAAAAATCAACGTAAATTTTTTGGTCACTTGGAGCCCCGTAGAATAGCTATCTATGTTGTAGCTTTTTCAAGTCCAGAATTGCAGCTGCCGGTAATTTCCCTCTTCATATATATCTTGGATAAACAGAGTGAAAAGTCATTAAAATTGTCTCATGGAGTGAAATATTGACCCAATACATTATAAGTAACAGTAGGAAAACATGGCACAAAATGGACGTATCACATACTCACCTGTGTCTGGCGAGACAATGATGGATGTTGTCACACTTAGAGGGCCCTAAGAATATTTATCCATTGTCAGAGGAAAGAATCCCACTCTCGAGCTATCTAGTCCCTTGTCAATCTTTTCGATGAACTTATAAGTCATCGTTATGATCACCTAGTTACATATGACATTTTTGATGGGGTCCAAAACCCGGGGTGTCTGATGAAAGGGAGCCCACCCTCATCTTGGCCAGGGCCCACCAGGCCCAAAGGGAATCATGGAACCCTACGGAGGCGAAGGTGATGAGCTTGCTCCCCAAAATAGAGGGTGGCGGCCGAATTGATCTGATCTCCCCCTATGTAAACCCTAGGCCTCTCCTATCTATATAAAGGGAGGCCTATGTCCTCTTTTGCAATCCAATATGAAATTCAACTCTCGGTAGACATCTCAAACACCATTGTAACCCTCTGCACGAGGTATACCACCACCATGAATAACAAGACAAAGTAGGATGTAGAGTTTACTCTTCGAAGGCCCGAACCTAGGTAAATCATGTGTGCCAACCCTGTCTCGGTACTTCTGGTCTCATCATGAACCCTACCAAGGGATCTGACAAGAATTTGCTCCATTAGTTGGCGCGCCAAGTAGAGGCAACGTTGACTAGAGAACGAACCCGTCACGGGGAGTTGTAGCGGCCGTCAATCTCTCGCCAGGCCGTCACCTCACGATCGGCTGTTTCGAGCTGATCGCTGACGGATCAGGACAACTCCTTGACATCTCGCCTTCACTCTACATCAAGCGCGTGTATGATAGGAAAGGGCAAGCCTAAAGGGTGTACGATCGCCCCGATCACCTCACATGGAGACGTATCGTACGACCTCCACAGTACTACGAGGTTTCTTGCGAGACCTCTGTGAACATGATATTCACGATGGCTGACACGCGCCGAAACCAGAAGCTCGCCAGATGTATGATGTACTCTATGGAGAATGTAACTAGCGAACGGGTGGCATGGTCCAGAGAGACGACCACCTTCGACGCCGGGGATCACCCTGAAGACGTCGTACAGCCAGGCAAGCATGCCCTAGTGCTGGATTCCATCGTGTGGGTTGCCGCCTCTCACGCGTCCTGATGGACAGAGGCAGAAGACTCAACATTTTCTTTGTTGTCACCCTCAAACAGATGAAGATATCCTTGTCAGGACTACGGAGATCAGACATGGGTTTCCACGGGGTGCTACCAGGCCGCCTGGGCTGTTCCTTGGTGCGGATCGAACTTGAGGTCGTTTTCCGAGACGAGTCAAACTACCAAAGCAAAACCGTCCAGTTCGAGGTTGCCCCCTTCCAGAGCGGCTACCAAGCGATCTTGGGCAGACTCGCATACATAAAATTTATGGCAGTTCTGTCCTATGCCTGTCTACATCTGAAGATGCCTGGCCCGAATGGCATGATCACCGTACGGGGAAGGACAAAGAAAGCCTACAAGGCCAAAGTGGCAAACGTGAAGCTCACTTAGGCCACCCTGGCGTCTGCCAAGATAACAAAGCGCATAGGGCCGTCAGAAGACTAGCTACCCCAGAAACCAGGGCCTGGACCCGTCTTCCAGCCGGCCAGATAGACCAAAAAGTCCAGGTTCACCCAGAAGATCATGAAAAAACAGTGACTATCGACAGAGACCTCTAGGAGAGCTAGGAAGTAGAGGTCCTCGCCTTTCTTTGATCCAATTGGAGCATATTCGTGTGGAAGTCCGCTAACATGCCAGGAGTACCCGCAGAGAAGATTGAACATTGCCTCAACGTCCTCGAGGATGCGAGGCCGGTAAAGAAGGCCCTACGACGCTTTCCCACAGAAAAGCGAATGGCAATAGGAGAGGAGATAGCATGCCTACTTGCAACTAAATTCATAAGGGAGGCCGCGTACCCGGAGTGGCTGGCGAACCCAGTAATTTTGCTAAAGAAAAACAACACACTGCGCATGTGCGTGGACTACACTGACCTTAACAAGGCATGCCCTAAAGACCCATTCCTGCTACATAGGATCTATCCGATAATTGATTCCACGGCGGGGTGCGAATGCCTACGCTTCCTGAATGCATACTCCAGATACCATCAGATACATATGAAAGAGTCCGACCGGGAGACGGCCTCCTTCATCATGCCATATGGACCTTTCTGCTATATCATGATGCCCTTTGGCCACAAATCGTAGGGGCTATCTACCAGCCCTGGGTTACTGGATAAACCCCTCGTGCGACCTCTAATCCATGACTTCCAGCTGCACTTGGACACCTATCGAGGGATCAGACGAAATTCTCTCCGTCATTGGTGCGCAAGGCATGGGTAGCGCCGGCTAGAGACCGATCATGGATCTGATCTTTTTATGCTTCCGGCGGCCTACCGCTGGGAGAAAGCCTAATATTTGTCTCTCTGACGTCCACAGCGAACGATGCGGGCCGAGTCCATGTGAACCCACCGGTTTGCCCCACGTGCATCATCTACATCGCCAACGTCGCCTTTGTCATCAACACAAGTGGCGACTTTCGATTATGCCTACCACCCGTCCAACCCAAAGGACGCGGCAGGCTCCCGATCCCGGCGGCCTTGGTGACCGATCCCACCGGTCGCTTCCCGTTTGGATTAAGGAACACGGAGGCTGCGTACTAGCACAAGATCCGCCAACTCCCCGCGTATAGGATCCATCAAGCACTGGGCTGCTTCCGGCATGCGCGCAATGTGTTGGGAAAGGTCAGCGGCTTCGGCCTCTCCTGGCCACAAAACCCCCATGGTCTGCACCTACTTGTGAGCTACGTTGGGATTTCCCTGAAGATGAGGGAATGATGCAGTACAGTAGGGATAAGTCAGTTAAGAACCAAGGTTATCAATCTAGTAAGAGAATCACCCAACACCTTGTTAGAAGTACCTGCAAAAACGTGAAAAGGGGTTGTCAATCCCTTGACGATTATTTGCAAGATTGATTTTTTAGTGATAGATAGATAAATAAAACACAAAACAAAATAAGTAGAAAAAATGCAGCAAGGTATATTTGGATTTTAATATATGATAAAAGTAGACCCAGGGGCCATAGTTTTCACAAGGTAGTATACGGTGGGTAAACAAATTACTGTTGGGGAATTGATAGAAAAGTGAATAATCATGTATATAGGCATCACTTCTGAGACAAGTAGACCGACTCCTGTCTGCATCTACTAATATTACTCCACACATCGACCGCAATCCAGCATGCATCTAGAGTGTTAAGTTCATAAAGAACGGAGTAATGCCTTAAGCAAGATGACATGATGTAGACAAAGCAAACTCATGCATGAATAGACGCCATCTTTTTATCCTTAATAGCAATGATACAAATACGTGTCATGTCCCTTTTTGTCACTGGGATTGAGCACCACAAGATCAAACCCATCACAAAGCACCTCTCCCATTGCAAGAAATATCAATCTAGTTGGCCAAACCAAATCAATATATCGGAGAGAAATACAAAGCTATAACAATCATGCATAAAAGAGTTCAGTGAAGACTCAAACAATATTCATGGATAATCTGATCATACACTCACAATTCATCGGATCCCAACGAACACACCCAAAAAGTGATTACATCGAGTAGAACTCCAAGAACATCTGGGAGGAAATTGTATTGAAGATCAGAGAGAGAGAAAGAGAGAGGGAGAGAGAGAGAGAGAAAGCCATCTAGCTACTAACTATGGACTCGTAGGTGTGTGTTAAACTACTCACACATCATCAGAAGGGCAACAAGGTTGATGTAGAGCCCCTCCGTGGTTGATTCCCCGTCCGGCAGAGTGCCGAAAAAGGCCTCCACATGGGATGTCACGAGAATAGGAACTTGCGGCGACAGAAAAAGTATTTCGGGTGGCTCTCTGTTCGTTTCCCAATTTTAGAGAACTTATAGAGGCGGAATTAGGTCAAATGGAGCAAAGGTGGGCCCAGGAGGCACCAAGGCGTGCCTAACCCCCTGGCCGCGCCCTGGTGGCTCGTGGCCACCTCCTTCATCTCCTGGCCCTCTCCCAAAGCTTCTAGGGTCTCTTTTGTCTAGAAAAAAATCTCCAAAAAGTTTCGTGGCATTTGGACTTCGTTTGGTAATGATATTTTGAAAAACAAAAACAGGAAAAAAAAAACAACTGGCACTGGGCACTAAGTTAACAGGTTAGTCCCAAAAAATGATATATAATAGATTGTAATTGCATATAAAACATCCAAGATTGATACTATAATAGCATGGAACAATAAAAAATTATAGAAACGTTGGAGACATATCAAGCATCCCAAAGCTTAATTCATGCTCATCGTCAAGTAGGTAAATGATAAAATAGAATTTTTGGTGTCGAATGCTACCTATCATATTTATCATATAATCTTTTGTGTCATGGATATTTGGATTCGAGTGATTCAAAGAAATAATCTATAATTTGACATCAAGATATAAATACTCAATCGTACTAACAAGCAACCATGTCTTCCAAAATATCAACGCTAAAGAAACTTATCCCTAGCCCATTATGCTCAATCATTGATCCATTCATGAAACACACTCAATATTAACTACACCCAATGCACAAGTATGAAAATAGTGCTCTCTAGTTCGTGCTTTATAAGAGAAGATGGAGACCAAAAAAATGAATAAAATAAAACAGATAGGCCCTTCGTAGAGGGAAGTAGAGATTTGCAGTGGTGAAAGCCTCAAAGATTAAAACAGCGATAAAATTATTTTTGAGAGGCATGCTTTTCCTGTCAATGTCATGACTGAAATTTTCCAATATCTCCCATGCTAGACACATGATCGGCGGTTCCCAAATAGAAAATAAATTTCATTTTTTTCACCATTATTTCACAATTCATGGCTAGCCGTATCCACAGGTGCCTTCCAAACTTTCAACTTTCCAAGGAATTTACTATTAGTATTTACATTTTAGGACAGGGTATCCCTATTACCTGACATTTTCTCATGCAATGACAAGTGAATAAACACTCATCTTGAGAATAACCCATCTAGCATGAAAGATATTGACCACCCCCTGTCGCTTCATGAGTGGTACAAGCATACAAAATGGAAAAGGTTTTGAATGATTAGAGTCGGCACATGCAAATTTACTTGGACGACATGTACATACCGCATATAGGTAGATATAGTGGACTCATTTGGCAAAACTTTGGATTTAAAGAATTGGATGCACAGGCAATATTCCCGCTTAGTACAAATGAAGGCTATCAAAGAGATTGAGAATCAACCAACCAAAAACAAAAACGGTCATAAACACGCATTGAGAATAAATAAAACTAAATGATGCACCATAAGTAGGATATAACTTCGTTGCATAACTATTGAATTTACGTGCATGCATAGGGAATCACAAACCTTAACACTAATATTCTTACTAAATCACAATTACTCACTAGCATAACTCACATATTATCATATCCACATCACAAAACTATTGCAAGGAATCAAACTTATCATATTCAATGATCTACATGAAGTTTTTATTATATCCCTCTTGAATATCCATCACATTGGGACCAAATTCATATCTTGTGCAAATTACTATTACTAATATCAACTCTCAAAAAGATATAAGTTAAGCATGAGAGTGCAAATATTTCTTGAAAATATAATCACCGTCATGCTCACTAAGATATAAGTGAAGGACTAGAGCAACTACCTAGCTCAAAAGATATAATTGTAGCACATAGAGTATTCTAACAAATTACGAAAAAATGTGTGTCCCTCTCAAATGGGTGTGTCCAGCAAGTATGACTGTGACAAACTAAAAACCAAACAAAGAAAATAATCATAAAATACACGACGCTCCAAGCAAAACTCATATCATGTGATGAATAAAAATATAGATCCAAGTAATATTACCGGTGGTCGGTAGAAGAAAGTGAGGATGCCTTCCGGGGCATCCCCGAGCTTAGTTGTTAGGAGTCCTTGAATATTACCTTGAGATTCCTCGGGCATCCCCAAGCTTAGGCTCTTGCCACTCCTTATTCCTTCATCCATTACGATCTCCCTCAAAACATAAAAACTTCATCACACAAAACTCAACAAAACCTTCGTGAGATCCGTTAGTATAATAAAGCAAATCACTACTTTAGGTACTATTGTAAACCCATTCATATTTTATTATTGCATTATACCTATTGTATTCTAACTTCACCATCACTGGTATAGCAAGTGCTATACAAACACTTTTTAACCCCTTCCTGTGACGGCATTCTGAACCGTCATCGAGTGAGTGCGTGCGATAGGGGGGTGGTCCTTCCCACACAACACAGAAACCGTCGGGGATAGGCCCTCTTGGCACACACACTTGGAAAATGAGGTCGTGTGCGACGAGTGAGCGATGAAATACGATTATACGTAAAGTTGTGCTAAAAATACAATTATAGAGGACAAATCATTTCCGATCGTAAGTACATCCCACACAGTCAGTCCTGGCTAAACGTTTCCGTTCGTATGTACATTCCACACAGTCAATCCAAGGAATACGGTTCCATTAGTATGTACATTCCACACATTTAATCCAAGATGTATGTTTCTGTTCGTATATACATCGCACACAGTCACTACAAGGAGAACGTTTCCGTTCGCAGGTACATCACACACAATTTTCCCCATTAAATTGTTTGTGAGCGTTGCCATTGCAGACGATATTAACAATTTTATCATTTGCGTTATTGAATGCATCACACACGGTGCATAGAAGAAACTGTGTGGCATAGGCTGTCCATCACACACACTTTTTATGTGGTAAAGGTTTGCGCAAGGTGGCCTAACGCAAACAGTTTTCAAGAGGAAGTCGTGTGTGATTGTTCATTGATCCAACATAGTTTATTGCTAGAAACTATGTGCATTGCCTGAGGTCATCGCCCATGGTATTTTCTCAATAACCGTTTGCAATAGAAAACCCCAATTAGGGGGCTAATTGGCCATTAGCAGGCTAATTGTCCTATTATTAATAATCCATTTATTAATCTAATTGACATTTCATATTAAGCATAGAATATATTTTATTTTTGTATTAAGGAAGCAGAATTTCATAATTGAAATACATCAGAGTACAACATCATATGGCTTAAGCACTCAACTACCCCATTGCACAACTACACCAGCACCAAGTTTCACATGCAACATCTATAACCTTTTGAAATTAACATCATAGACGGTACATAGACAGATGAACCTCATCTGGAAAACTACTGAAGCAGAAGACGAATATTGAGCCTTCATTGATGTTCAAGGTCTTTGCAACTTTAGGCTAGTGCCTGTGGATTATTGATCGTCCATCCTTCGTCCTCTTTAGGAACACTTCAATATTGAACCGTGGGTGTTGTATGAATACCTTCCTCGCCTCCCGACCATACAGGTGGTTTGAGAGGTAATCGTTGGTGAACTTCTTTGCAAAGGCCGGAAAACAACGATGTGCATAAATATCTTCTCTAGATTGGAAATGGGGAAAAGAAATAGAAAAGCCAAGGTGATGTAGTGAACTGATGTCTTCTGCATTGTGCAGACATAGATCTTGTTGTTTTTTGTCGCTAATTTATTTATCCTAACAATCTTTCCAAGTTTCTTGACTTGACTGATATTCATGGACAACTCATTTCCCCATATGCAAAAAGCGTCGAACGGTGGGTCAAAACCTCTGTTAGCAGGACCTACATGTGCAAGACCAAATTGTTACAGTCTACTTCATTTAGTCCTTCTTCTTCTTGTTGTTGTTGTTGGATGGCCCCGCGACATCGTCTTGGCGAGGACACTTCTCGTCGATGACGGTTGGATTTTCATCGCCACCGTTGTTGTCATCGTTGTTGCTGTCGTCGTCGTCCTCCTCCTTGTTTGACCATTCCTCCTCCTCATCATCGTCGTCCTTTTCTCTATCCTCCGATGGCTCCTCGTCCATCTGGTTGTCGTCTGACGACTCCGGAGGCGGTGTTCCTTCCATGATCCGGATATAATTGAGGTCTGGGCTCGACGTCGGACTCATGGAAGACGAGCAGGATGATTCCGATGTTGACCTATCATCGGGCGCCAGACTGCTGGCCGAACTATCGTCCTCGCTGTCGCTCGACATGGTTGCAGAGTGTGTGCCAGTGTGTAGCGCGGCCTGCCGGGGACGATGAAGATGGTGGACACTTAAGCGGGGTATGCAGAGAAGAGGAAATGCCAATTGAAGCGGGGGTTGACGTATTATCTAACCGCTAATATAATCAACCGCAATTATTTGTACCAAGTCGCTCGAAATTCCCGAGGTTGCGCAGTACTCCTATTGGCTTGTTTATTTTTTTAGGACAAAAAGAAGGAACGAGTTCTGGGATTATGCACCGGTACCGATACGAACGGAGTAGGACAGTTGGCAAGCAATACATTGAGCTCTACTTATTGATAAAGCCAGTAATAATCAAACTATAAAGGAAGAGAAAAAAGACAAAGGAAAATATCTGCACGAATCTTCGAGTAACATCAATGGCATAGGACCTAGATGTGCATTACTTAGAGCACATCTAGATGTGCTTTAGCAATACTGTCAAACAAAACTCCTAATCACCATTGCAAACAGCGCATAGAACATGGCTAATGCGACAACCAGAACTACACATGCTAGTTCCTTCTTGTCTCTTGCTTTCATCATTTGCTGTGATTGATTCTTTCTTGCTTCATCGTCTTGATTGTACATTCCAGATCAGCCAGTTTCTTCTTCAGCTTTACATTATCTTCTGCGAGCTTGGTGATAACACTCCGAGCCCTACCATGCCATTCTTCATCTAGCCAGTTAACAAAGGCACAAGCCTCATATACCTGTCAATGTTAAATAGTATTCAGGATGAGCGGTGGCATTAACTGAAGTAAAATGATGAACTTAGCACTAACCCCTAAGGGGCAACTGAGAAACCGCCTGCCAATGTCGAATCCCTCCGTGCATACACGTCGAGCGGGAGTGTGCCCATGCACACAACTCAGCTTATGGTACTTCTCAGTGGCGCAAAACTCAGAGTCGAACTCGTGTTGTGGGAGTCTGAAGTCATGCTCCGGATCCGGCGATAGATTGCTTTCCTGTGGGGGAGGGGTTTCATTCAGGATGGATTCAGCAAGGAGCTATACTTTGGACATGCTAAAAAGATCGGGATAGATTGGAACCTAACAGGAGGATTCAGATCCGTAGTACACCTACCTTCTGATGACCTTAGGCAAGTGCTCAGCGGCAACCGCCCTCGTGGCGGCGATACGAGCAGGAGTAGACACACCGAACCATCAACACCACTCGTCCGCATTCCCACAATGTCAGCTCCACGCGAGGGAATTTGGAGGCTATGTAGGGATTTGGGGGAAATGGGGAAACTGTGGGGATAAGCTAACGGCCAGGAACTACTTATGGCACTATATGTTGTATAGGGCGCACTGTTTATACATGTTGTTTGTGTTAGGTATTACAACGTCACACACGATTTCTGCACCAAACCGTGTGACAAGACAACGTAGGTTAGACACGATTGCCGTTACATAACCATATGTGATGTACTGCCCTATCCATATAATTGAGCTACAGTGATACCGTGTAAACAGCTGCTCTGCGATATCCGTAAAAAAAGCCACTATGCATATAGAGATGGTGGCGGCGGCCTAGGCAGCGGCTACCAGAGAAGAGGTCAATATTCGGTCGGTGGGCGGTGGCGGTGTCATAGGAGGTCAATCCTTGGTCTGCGGCGGGAGATAGGAGGAGCTCAACCATCGAGGTCGGCGGCGGCGTGATTCGAGCACATCCATCACAGTCGATGGCGGCATAGTGGAGGTTGAACTTCAGGCGGCAACCGCACTAAGCTTTGCTCCTTGACCCTGCTGTCTCGGCGCACCGCCGCATCGCGCTTCTCTGTCTGCTGGGTGGAGGTCGTAGCGCGGCTAATTAATTAAGGTATTCTTTTCGTGAGTGGCTTAATTAAGGTATTCAGTTCCTAAGGGTAGTGTTGTACTAGTACTCTGCGTGTAAATTGACTGGCCGTTAATTTTTGTCATTGCACGTCTGGATGACAACATGGAGCGCCCTCAGTAATTATGAAAATAAAACCTTGTGATTTATGCACACGTCTTTGGGCAGCAGTTAATCCGTGAATTAATGTTGTTGTTTTGTTTTTAATACCATTCGTGTGGTGCAGATGGAACGATCTCGATGGATGAAGAATCGAAAAACCGCAGATTTTATCAGTGGCGTGACAGAGTTCATGAATTTGGCTAAAACTACAAAGAGGAGAATTGGTGATGCGGATTACATCATGTGTCCATGTACTGATTGTGCCAATACAGGGTCACATGAAGTTGCAGATGTCCAGTTGCACTTAGTCTCTAGGGGATTCATGGATGGATATACACGTTGGACCAGACATGGTGAAGAGGAGGTCATGGATGAAGATACCCAGGGTATCGATATGCCAAACCCCGATCAGTGTCACATGGATGTTGAATCTAACATCGGGGCAGAGGCATCAAGCTACCAATGGAACATCGGAAAGCTGAAACACCCACTGGAAAACCAAAACGTCGACGCAGATGACGATGATCTTGATATGCCAGATTTTGCTGCTATGATTGCAGAGTTTGAGGGCCCAAAAAAGGATATGATTGGGTACAAGGATCTGCCAACCATTGATGCATACTCTAAGAAAGAATTGTATCCAGGTTGCAAAAATAAATATTCCAGGTTGAGTGCCACCCTGGCACTTCTCAGATTTAAAGCAGGAAATGGTCTATCAAACAAGGGCTTCAAAGAGATGTTAGGTCTTTTCAAAGAAATTCTTCCGGAAGATAATGTGCTCCCTAGAAGCACGAATGAAGCGAAGAAAATTGTTTGCCTATTGGAACTTGAAGTACATAGGATACACACTTGTGTGAATGATTGTATATTGTACCGTGGTGAGTACAAAGATTTGTGTGCATGTCCCACATGCAAGCATGCACGATACAAGCGCAGAAGAGCAGAGGACAAGTACAAATTGGATGACGAGATCAAGACAGGAATCCCGTTCAAGGTTGTTTGGTACTTTCTTTTAATTCCAAGGTTGGGGCATTTGTTAGCAAACCCTAGAGAGGCAAAGAGGTTGCGGTGGCATCATGATGAGCGAATTGCGGATAAGTTTATGAGGCACCCAAAAGATGAGGCTCAGTGGGAATTAATCGACAACAAGTTTGAAACTTTTGCCAAGGATCCTAGAAGTATAAGGCTCGGGGAGTGTACTGATGAGATGAATCATTTTGGCGATATGAGCACCAATCACAGCACATGGTCGGTGCTTCTGTGCATATATAACCTAGTGATACGTCTCCATCATATACTTTTCCAAACACTTTTGCCCTTGTTTTGGACTCTAAATTGCATGGTTTGAACGGATCTAACCCGGATTGACGCTGTTTTCAGCAGAATTGCCATGGTGTTATTTTTGTGCAGAAATAAAAGTTCTCGGAATGACCTGAAACTTCACGGAGAATATTTTTGGAATTAATAAAAAATACTAGCAAAAGAGTCAAGACCGGGGGACCCACACCCTGTCCACGAGGGTGGGGGCGCGCCCCCCTGCCTCGTGTGCGCCCTGGAGCTCCCCCGACCTCAACTCCAACTCCATATATTCACGTCTGGGGAGAAAAAAATCAGAGAGAAGGATTCATCGCGTTTTACGATACGGAGCCGCCGCCAAGCCCTAATCTCCCTCAGGAGGGCTGATCTGGAGTCCGTTCGGGGCTCCGGAGTGGGGAATCCGTCACCGTCGTCATCATCAACCTTCCTCCATCACCAATTTCATGATGCTCACCGCCGTGCATGAGTAATTCCATCGTAGGCTTGCTGGACGGTGATGGGTTGGATGAGATTTATCATGTAATCGAGTTAGTTTTGTTAGGGTTTGATCCCTAGTATCCATTATGTTCTGAGATTGATGTTTCTATGACTTTGTTATGCTTAATGCTTGTCACTAGGGCCTGAGTGTCATGATTTCAGATCTGAACCTATTATGTTTTCATGAATATATGTGCCTTCTTGATCCTATCTTGCAAGTCTATAGTCACCTATTATGTGTTATGATCCGTTAACCCCGAAGTGACAATAATTGGGATACTTACCGGTGATGACCGTTGTTTGAGGAGTTCATGTATTAACTAAGTGTTAATGCTTTGGTCCGGTACTCTATTAAAAGGAGGCCTTAATATCCCTTAGTTTCCAATAGGACCCCGCTGCCACGGGAGGGTAGGACAAAAGATGTCATGCAAGTTCTTTTCCATAAGCACGTATGACTATATTCGGAATACATGCCTACATTACATTGATGAACTGGAGCTAGTTCTGTGTCACCCTATGTTATAACTGTTACATGAGGAATGGTGCCAGGCATAATTCTCCATCACCGATCCAATGCCTACGAGCTTTTCCCATATTGCTCTTTGCTTAGTTACTTTTTCGTTTCCATTGTTACAATTACTACAAAACTATTACTGTTACTTTTTCCACCGTTACCGTTACTTCCATACTACTTTGCTACTAAATACTTTGCTGCAGATATTAAGTTATCCAGGTGTGGTTGATTAACAACTCAACTGCTAATACTTGAGTATATTCTTTGGCTCCCCTTGTGTCGAATCAATAAATTTGGGTTGAATACTTTACCCTCGAAAATTGTTGTGATCCCCTATACTTGTGGGTTATCAAGACTATTTTCTGGCGCCGTTGCCGGGGACCATAGCTCTATTCTTTGAGTCACTTGGGATTTATATCTGCTGATTACTATGAGGAACTTGAAAGACGAGAAAACCAAAATTTATCCCTCAACTACGAGGGGAGGTAAGGAATTGCCATCTAGCTCTGCACTTGATTGACCTTCTGTTTTTAGTAAACTTGCGACACCTAAACCTGCTTCTGCTATTAATTCTGATATGTCGCATGTTATTGATGATGCCACTTCTGCTATGCATGATACTTATGATGAAACTACTTCTATGCTTGATACTAGTGTCCCACTAGGTGAATTTATTGATGAACAACTTGCTAGGGCTAGAGAGAATGAAATTATTGAAACTGATAATATTGATGAACGTGATGATGAAGATTCTACCCCTAGATATGAATTGCCTGTTGTGCCTGAGGGTTATGTTATGGATGAAGAAACTACTAGAGATTTTTTTGATTGCAATGATAGATATGATCTTAAGAAATTATTAGCTAAGCTGAAAGAAAAATCTTTGAATACTAGAATGAAATATGACCCTGCTTTTGCTACTTCACCTATCTATGTTTCTGATAAGGATTATGATTTCTTTGTCGATCCTGAGAAATTACTTTGGTTGAATCTGATCCTTTCTATGGCTATGAATCTGAAACTGTTGTGGCACATCTTACTAAATTAAATGATATAGCCACCCTGTTCACTAATGATGAGAAAACTCGCTACTACTATATCCGTAAATTATTTCCATTCTCATTAAAGGGTGATGCTAATGTATGGTTTAATTCTCTTGATCCTGGTTGTGTGTGTAGTCCCCAGGATATGATTTATTACTTCTCTGCTAAATATTTGCCCGCTCATAAGAAAGAAGCTGCTTTAAGGGAAATATATAATTTTGTGCAAATTGAAGAAGAGAGTATCCCACAAGCTTGGGGGAGGCTTCTCCGATTACTTAATGCTTTGCCTGATCATCCTCTCAAGAAAAATGAAATACTTGATATCTTTTATAATGGACTAACCGATGCTTCCATAGACCACCTGGATAGTTGTGCTGGTTGTGTTTTCAGGGAAAGAATAGTTGATCAAGATGAATTGCTATTGAATAATATGTTGACTAATGAAAATAATTGGACACTTCATGAACCAACTCCTAAGCCAACTCCGAAGAAAAGGGGTATTCTATTTCTCAGTCCTGAAGATATGCAAGAGGCAAAGAAATCTATGAAAGAAAAGGGTATTGAAGCTGAAGATGTTAAGAATTTACCACCTATTGAAGAAATACATGGTCTTGATAACCCGACACAGGTAGTGAAGGTAAATTCTCTCTATAGATTTGATGAAGGTGATATTCCTCGTTATAAGTCTGCTAGCCAATGCTTAGATGAGTTTGATAATTTTATTGTTAAACAAGAAATCTTCAATGCCTATGTTGGTAGAAAATTGAAACATAATGCTTATATGATTGAACACTTGAGTTATTATATGTCTAGAGTTAAAGGTGAACTTAAACTCATCGGGAAACATGCTTCTATGGTTACCACTCAAGTAGAACAAGTGCTTAAAGCTCAGAATGATTTGCTTAATGAATTAAATAATAAGAAAAATGATAATGTTGTTAGAGTTATGACTAGAGGGGGTAAAATGACTCAGGAACCTTTGTATCCTAAGGGACACCCTAAGAGAATTGAGCAAGATTCTCAGAGAACTAATGTTGATGCACCTAGTCCTTCTAAGAGGAAGAGAAGGAAAAACGATAGGACTTTGCATGCTTCTAGTGAACCTGTTGTTGACACACCTAAGAATCCCAATGATATTTCTATTTATGATGCTGAAACACAATTTGATAATGAACATGAACCTAGTGATAATATTAATGATACTATTCATGTTGATGCTCAACCAAGTAATGACAATGATGTAGAGATTGAACCTGTTGTTGATCTTGATAACCCACAATCAAAGAATCAACGTTATGATAAGAGAGACTTCATTGCTAGGAAGCACGGTAAAGAATAGAACCATGGGTTCAGAAACCCATGCCTTTTCCTCCTAAACCATCCAAGAAAAAGGATGATGAGGATTTTGAGCGCTTTGCGGAAATGATTAGACCTATCTTCTTGCGTATGCGTTTGATCGATATGCTTAAAATGAATCCTTATGCTAAGTATATGAAAGATATTGTTACTAATAAAAGAAAGATACGAAGCTGAAATTTCCACCATGCTTGCTAATTATACTTTTAAGGGTGGAATACCAAAGAAACTTGGAGATCCAGAGTACCAACTATACCATGCTCTATTAAAAGAAACTATGTTAGAACCGCTTTATGTGATCTTGGAGCCGGTGTTAGTGTTATGCCTCTCTCTTTATATCGTAGACTTGATTTGAATAAGTTGACACCTACTGAAATATCTTTGCAAATGGTCGATAAATCAACTGCTATACCTGCCAAGATTTGTGAGGATGTGCCTGTTGTGGTTGCAAACGTTACTATTTTAACGGACTTTGTTATTCTTGATATTCCCGAGGACGATAGTATGTTGATTATCCTTGGTAACCCTTTTTGAATACTGCAGGGCTGTTATTGATTGCAACAAAGGCAGTGTCACTTTTCATGTTAATGGTAATGAGCATGCGGTACACTTTCTGAGGAAACAACCTCAAGTCCACAGTATCAATTCTATTGGAAAATTCCAACAATTACTACTGGAGGTTTTGAATTTCCTCTTCCTACTGTCAAGAGAAAAAATGATATTCTTATTGTTGGGGATGTGCATATCCCCGTTGAGGTAACTTAGTGTTATTCGAAATTTCTCCGGTTCCATGTTATTCGAAAAGAGTCTGTTAACAAGACTTGATCAACCTTGTTAGTAGATCCCTTTTGATGAGCATGAGATGGATGAAGTTAGAAAGCACAACCTTCTGTACCCTCCTTTTACTTTCTGTTATTTAGATTAAATAAAGCAAAAATAGTATTTTATGTCTGTTTTCTAAATTATCGGTGCAATAAAAAATACCCCGAAAATAAAAGTTCTCCAATTGCCCCAAAATTGAAATATGATTTTTTCTAGAATATTTAAGAATATTTTGCACTGAGAACACACCAGGGGGAGCCAGCACCTGGCCATGAGGGTCTAGGGCGTGCCCACCCGACTGGGCGCGCCCCATGCCTCGTGGGCCCCTGGTGGCCCCCTCCACTTATTCCTACACCCACAAACTTCGTCTTCCTCCAAAAAAAATCACCACATAGCTCAAACCCGTGTTCTTGCTCGTTTTGCTGCAATTTTCGATCTCCTTGCTCAAAGCTCCACTCACAAAACTGCTTTGGAGGATTGTTCTTCGGTATGTGAGTCCTCCAATGGTCCAATTAGTTTTTGTTCTAGAGCTTTATTCATTGCAATTTTTTGCTTCCTAGGTGACCCTGTTCTTGAGCTTGCATGTCAAATTTATTTGGTCCCAAGTAGTTCTAATGCATGATATAGTCTCTAGGCAGTTGTGGGAGTAGTTGCTATCAATTTTTTTGAGTTTGGTTCACTTTTATTTGGAGTTACTAAAATTTTCAGAAAATTTTCAGAGGAAGAAATAAGTTTAGGAAAATGTACCAAGGTGGTTCTTCAAGGAAGCAAGGACCGAGGCCCGCAATATGTGAGCCGGACCATGAACTACCAAGAGAAGCTCAAGTGCGGTCTGGTGAATGGCCGTCAGAAGATTTCATGGTCCAATCAAGAATTAAGGAGGAATTTGATGCATATGTGTGTAATGCTGAACTCGAGGGCTTCATGCTAGATAAGTGCCCTCAGTATTACTACCTAACTGATTCCTTTGTGATAAGGTCCAAATTTACATCTTCACGCAATACTCACAATGTCCTATTTGATCTCTATGATAAATCTTGTACCATGGACTTAGAGGATTTTAATACTGCTTGTAAACTCCCGCAATGGGGTAGTGCTATTGAACCTCGCAAATCTGAGTTTAAAGATTTTCTTGCTAGTATCACTGTGGGGGAATCTAGAGAAATAACACAAGCTACCTTAGGGAGCATTCAGTTTCCTGCTATACATTATTTTCCTCTCTTTATAGGTAGATGCATAAACGGTAAGGATGAGGCATGTCACATGTGTGTTCCAGATCTTAGTGTCCTCAAGAGTGATGTGTTAGGAGATAAACAATATAACTTGGGGGCCATTATTGCACGTAGATTGCATAATAACAGTTTAAGTGGAGACTTGTTTGGTGGAATTTATGCAACCCGTGTGGCTAATTTTCTTGAGATACCCATACATGAAAATGATATGGAATTTCCTCCCGCTTATCTAGATTTTAATGCTATGGTTCGCCATCAGTTTATTGAGAGGAATGAACAATCCCTCCAGTACCGACTAATGTTTGACAGACATCGCGCTATCCATATTACTCTCCCTGCTCCTACTTTCTTTGACTTTCAGGCAAAAAGGAGATATGTTATAACCAGGGAGGAGGTTAATGAGTATAAGAGGAGTACAGAGGCAGCTCACCTCCAAGCTGCAACTCATGAGGCAATAGCTGCTGCATCTCAGTATGACCCCAGCTACAACTTTGATCCTTGGGCATAGACCAACTTAGGCCAGCCTAAGCTTGGGGGAGTACGTATTTCCCACCGACATTACATTCATGTTCACACACTCATTCTAGTTGTCGGTGCTCATACTTTTCATTGTACTATCCATGCTAGTTTATTTTCCTTTTTATCGCTTTCTTCTTGTGTGTTTGAAAAACCTTAAGAAAAACCAAAAAAAGTTAGTCGTAGCTTTTAGTTAGTTTACTTGCCATGCCTGTAGTTGTACTAATTAAAAGAAAATCCAAAAAGATTTCTTGTTCTTCTTTTACTTGTTGGGAGCTTTCCCGTGTAAATAGTTTTATTTCTTTTCTTGTTCTTTGGGGGTCGAGAGGAGAAGACCATGATGAAAATGTTGAAGTGGCTCTTAAATGCATTATTGTTAATTTAACCAAGAGCCTATATTTCTTTGTCTTCTCCCTTGTATTAAAATGCTTGCAGATTCCAGCTTAGTCTAATGCACGTGCACTATTATTATTATCCACACCGTTCGCTCGTGCAAGTGAAGGGCAATAATGACGATATATGATGGACTGATTGGGATGAGAAAAGCTGGTATGAACTCGACCTCTCTTGTTTTTGTAAATATGATTAGTTCATCATTCCTGATTCAGCCTATTATGAATGAAACATGTTTGCAATGACAATTAGAGATTATAGTTGCTTATGCCATGCTTAATTAGCTAGGATTTTATAATGGTTTACCTTGTGTGCCAACATGCTATTAAAATGGTTGTGATGTGGTATGATAGGGTGGTATCCTCCTTTGAATGATTCAGGTGGCTCGACTTGGCACATGTTCACACATTAGTTGAAACAAAATCAAGAGAGCCTCCACGATATTTATGTTCATGGTAGATTATATCCTACTCATGCTTGCGCTCAATGTTTATTAATTTTAATGCATGTTCGTGATTGTTGTCGCTCTCTAGCTGGTCGCTTCCTAGTCTTTTTCTAGCCTTCACTTGTACTAAGCGGGAATACTGATTGTGCATCCACTTCCATAAACCCCCAAGTTATTCCATATGAGTCCACCATACCTTCCTATATGCGGTATCTACCAACCATTCCAAGTAAATTTGTATGTGCCAAACTCTAAACTATCAAATGAAATTCTGTTTTGTATGCTCGAATAGCTCATGTATCAACTAGGGCTGTCTGTATCTTCCATGCTAGGCGGTTATTCTCAAGAGGAGTGGACTCCGCTCCTCCCTCACGAGAAAATGGCTGGTTACCGGGATGCCCAGTCCGATGCTCAAACCAAATCAAAATAATTGCAAACAAAACTCCCCCAGGATTGTTGTTAGTTGGAGGCACCCGTTGTTTCGGGCAAGCCATGGATTGATGTTTGTTGGTGGTGGGGGAGTATAAACTTTACCATTCTGCTTGGGAACCGCCTATAATGTGTGTAGCATGGAAGATATCGAGATCTCTCGGTTGTTATGTTGACAATGAAAGTATGCCGCTCAAAATATTATTTATCTCTATCAAAACCGAGCTCTGGCACCTCTACAAATCCCTGCTTCCCTCTACAAAGGGCCTATCTATTTACTTTTATGTTGAGTCATCACCCTCTTATTAAAAAGCACCAGTTGGAGAGCACCGTTGTCATTTGCATCCATTACTATTAATTTACATTGAGTATGACTATGATTGGATCTCTTTTACGATGAATTACAACGTTTAGTCAGTCCTTGATCTTCAGAGGTGCTCTGCATTTATGTTTTGCGGTCTCAGAAAGGGCTAGCGAGATACCATCTTGTTATATCATATTATGATTGTTTTAAGAAAGTGTTGTCCTCCGAGATTTATTATTATTGCTCGCTAGTTGATTATGCCATTGATATGAGTAAATATGAGACCTAAATGTTATTGTGAATATGGTTAGTTCATAATCTTTGCTGAAAACTTGAATGCTGGCTTTACATATTTACAACAACAAGAGCAAACAGAGTTTGTAAAGTTTTTCTTTATCACTTTCAGTTTGTCAACTGAATTGCTTGAGGACAAGCAAAGGTTTAAGCTTGGGGGAGTTGATACGTCTCCATCGTATCTACTTTTCCAAACACTTTTGCCCTTGTTTTGGACTCTAACTTGCATGATTTGAATGGAACTAACCCGAACTGACGCTGTTTTCAGCAGAATTGCCATGGTGTTATTTTTGTGCAGAAATAAAAGTTCTCGGAATGGCCTGAAACTTCATGGAGAATACTTTTGGCATTAATAAAAAATACTGGCGAAAGAATCAAGACCAGGGGGCCCACACCCTCTCCATGAGGGTGGGAGGCGCGCCTACCCCCTGGGCACGCCCCTGCCTCGTGGGCCCCCTGGAGCTCCACCGACCTCAACTCCAACTCCATATATTCACGTTCGGGGAGAAATAAATCAGAGAGAAGGATTCATCGCGTTTTATGATATGGAGCCGCCGCCAAGCCCGAATCTCTCTCGGGAGGGCTGATCTGAAGTCCGTTCGGGGCTCCGGAGAGGGTAAACCGTCGCCGTCATCATCATCAACCTTCCTCCATCACCAATTTGATGATGTTCACCGCCGTGCATGAGTAACTCCAACGTAGGCTTGCTGGACGGTGATGGGTTGGATGAGATTTATCATGTAATCGAGTTAGTTTTGTTAGGGTTTGATCCCTAGTATCCATTATGTTCTGAGATTGATGTTGCTATGACTTTGCTATGCTTAATGCTTGTCACTAGGTCCCGAGTGCCATGATTTCAGATCTTAACCTATTATGTTTTGATGAATATATGTGAGTTCTTGATCCTATCTTGCAAGTCTATAGTCACCCGTTATGTGTTATGATCTGTTAACCCCGAAGTGACAATAATCGGGATACTTACCGGTGATGACCGTAGTTTGAGGAGTTCATGTATTCATTAAGTGTTAATGCTTTGGTCCGGTACTCTATTAAAAGGAGGCCTTAATATCCATTAGTTTCCAATAGGACCCCGCTGCCACGGGAGGGTAGCACAAAAGATGTCATGCAAGTTCTTTTCCATAAGCACGTATGACTATATTCAGAATACATGCCTACATTACATTGATGAACTGGAGCTAGTTCTGTGTCACCCTATGTTATAACTATTGCATGAGGAATCGCATCCGACATAATTCTCCATCACCGATCCAATGCCTACGAGCTTTTCACATATTGCTCTTTGCTTAGTTACTTTTCCGTTGCCATTGTTACAATTACTACAAAACTATTACTGTTACTTTTGCCACCGTTATCGTTACTTCCATACTACTTTGCTACTAAATACTTTGCTGCAGATATTAAGTTATCCAGGTGTGGTTGAATCGACAACTCAACTGGTAATACTTGAGAATATTCTTTGGCTCCCCTTGTGTCGAATCAATAAATTTGGGTTGAATACTTTACCCTCGAAAACTGTTGCGATCCCCTATACTTGTGGGTAATCACCTAGGTCCTTGGTTTTGTATGAAGAAAAAATACATTATGATGTCAATGATTATTCAAGGCCCGAAGCAACCTCGAAATGACATCGACATTTACTTTCAGCTACTGGTAGAAGAACTGCTGATAGTGTGGATAGATGCGCCTGCTGTAAAATGTTATGATGCTTACAGAAAGGAGATTTTCGATCTACATGCGATGCTGGTGCATACCATTCAAGATATGACGGCATTAGGTAACACATCAGGGCAGAAAACAAAGGGAGATGTAGGGTGTGTCACATGCATGGATAGGACAGCTAGTAGAAGACTTCCCAACTCATTCAAAACCGTGGATTTGCGTCATCATAGGTTCTTACGGAAAACTCACCCATACCGAAAGATCAAAGCCGAATTTGATGGTACGGTAGAGGCAGGTGTGGGTCAAAGACCCTATGAAGGGGAGGTGGTCCACAACATGGCTACAAAATTTAATGTTGTGCTTGGCAAGAACCACCCTTTGACGCTGAAACAAACACCCAAGGGTCAAGTGTTTAAGAAGAAATCAGTGTTCTGGAAATTACCTTACTGGGAGATTCTACGTGTACGTCACTGCATCGATGTCATGCACGAAAGGAAGAACGTATGTGAAAGCATCCTTGGTACTCTGCTCAAGATTAAAGGTAAAAGAAAGGATGGTGATGGTTCACGGCTCGATATGCTTGTTGATCAGTCAAAACGCAAGAGTGAAGCAGAAGATGATGACAAATTCATCAAAGCTCGCCAGAGTTACAATTTTAGTACAAAAGAAGCAACACAGTTCTTCACCTATTTGTTGTCAAAGATATAAGAAACACACTCATTGACCTCTGTGATTTCTTCAACCAACTATGGCAGAAAGTTGTAGATCCTGAAGAGTTGGATCATATGCAAGATGATATTGCAAGAATATTGTCCAACCTAGAGCTGTTTTTCCCAATCGTCATTCTTTGATGTCATGGTCCATATCACTATGCACCTTGTCGATTTAGATAAAGTATTGTGGTCCTGTGTTTCTTCGCAACATGTATCCCTTCGAGCGGTTCATGGGAATACCGAAGCGCTTTTGTCGGAACCAAAACCATTCAGAGGCAAGTATCCTACAACATTATACCGTGGAGGAGGTGGTTGAGTTTTGCACCGAATACATAAAACAAAGACCTATAGGTTTGCTCCTCTCTCACCATGAGGGAAGGCTGAAAGGTAAGCCGGTCCTTGCTGGCGCGCAAATGGCTGCACTCGGAGAATTGGCGGAGAAAGCCCATTTGACGGTACTACTTAACAACCCAGTTCTCATCACTTATGCCGAAGAACAATTGGCGGAGATATGCCAAAGCTTCTTACCAATGGTGCCTTCATCAGATGTGGATATAAAGGAGCACACTAAGAACTACGCCAAATGGCTGAAGAATCGTTTGGCACAAGGATCCATCGATGACATTGCTACATGGTTGGCATAAAAGCCATCACCTACGGTGTTGACGTACCAAGCATATGACATAAATGGATACACGTTCTACACTGAGGAACATGATCAGAAGACCTCATATCAGAAAAGTTGTGTTTGAATAGAATGCATGACTGTAAATGAAGTTGATAAAAGGGTATACTATGGAACCATCAAAGAGATTTGGGAGCTTGACTATGTGAAAGTTAAGGTGTCATTATTCAGGTGCACATGGATCCCTCTTGGTCAAGTAAGGACTGATGAGTACAGGAAGACCTGTTTTAACAGGACAACGATGGCATATCACGCGGACCCATTCATTCTTGCCAGCGATGCTACCCAGATTTTCTTTGTGGAAGCACTACAAAAAAAGACACATCCGTGACATTTTGCGCCGAACGAAATTTTTTTCTGTCATACATATGACACTTCTATGACGATAATTGTGACAAAACCAAGTATCATCATAGATGCGGTGGGCTCCTACTTCTATGACAAAAAATCATGACAGAAAATAGGCTTTTCGTCCTGGGCGGGCCGGAGACGCAGCTGCATGACATTCTTTGGGCCGTCCATGATGTAAAAACCGTGGTAGAAGCGAGGGGAGGAAAATTTCGGGAGTTCCGGTTACGATGGGAGGTCGGGCCGAAGCGATGTGCGTTTCTCTCGTACACATACTGGCGCATGTGTGCGGCGTTGGCTCTAATCGAACCCGAAGCGAGGCGTTGGGCTCTAATCGAACCCGGCGATTGCAGACTGCAGGCTACACGTTACTGAACCCAAGCGATCAATCAATGCTCCCTCTGGGATGACCAGTGAGCGTTGCGGGGGGTTGGATGAGCGAGCGGTGGCGTTGCCTTTGGATGAACAGGACCCTGTGGTGTGGTGGAGGGTTGGATGAACAGTAGATGGTGGAGGGGTGGTTAAACAGGACCCCGTGGTGTGGAGGGCTGGATGAGCAGATGAAGCGGTGGAGGGGTGCCCGTGGAGGGTGGTTGAACAGGACCCGTGGTGCGGAGGGCTCGATGAGCGATGAGACGGTGGAGGGGTGGTTGAACAAGAGTCGGTGGAGAAGCGCGGCGGTGGAGGCTGCATGAACAGGAGCCCGTGGAGGCTGGAGGAGGTCGACGGTGGACATGAACGATATCCCGTGGAGTCCTGCTTTTGTGGTACGCCACACCCTCCCGATCAACAGGACCCCCGTTTCTGACCGTAGGAGGTCCGTTGGTCTGCTTTGGCGGCACGCCACACCTCCCGATCAACAGGACCCCGTTTCACCATAGCGCCCAACACAAGTCCGCTTTCTCCGCTTTTGCGGTACGCAACACGCCTCCCGATCAACAGGACCCCTGTTGACCGTAGGAGGTGCATTCGTCCGTTTGCTTGATGCGCGGACCCCTCCCGGCGAACAGGATCCCGTTTCAAATGTGGCCGGTCCGAACACAAGGCCGCTTCTCCGCCAGCAGACGCTGCACTCGCTTCCATTGCCTGTTCCGTCCAAGCCCTCCCGATGAATACGACAACGCATTCCGTTCCGACCCAGCCGGTTAGCTCCCACGCGTTCCGTTGCCTCCCGATGAACACGACGCATTCCGTTGCCTCCCCATGAACACGACGCATTCCGTTGCCTCCCCATAAACACGACGACGATGTTGTTTCTCCGTTCCGACCTAGCCATGTACACGAGCCCTGGCCGTACGTATGCGCGAGTAGGCGTTCGAGACCCCGCCCGTATGTACACATACGTGGCGTCAGATTTTCTTTCTTGCACCACGGCCGATGTATGTATCGTGTACATGCTACGCGGCGCGCCTCTACGACGCGGCGCCGCTTCTACATCCACCAAGATGTACGCACACATTCGCGACGAATGACAACGCTACGTACACTTCGACCAGGTGGGTCCCGACTGTCAGGCACTTCCTTGCGTGCGAAGATGTAGCTGGTGGGTCCCAGCAGTCAGGGGGCGAATCGTTTTGTTTTTTTTTTGCCCGGACGCATTTCCTTGCGTGCGAAGGTGTAGCTGGTGGGTCCCAGCAGTCAGGGGGCGAATCGTTTTGTTTTTTTGCCCGAACGCACTTCCTTGCGTGCGAAGGTGTAGCTGCTGGGTCCTAGCAGTCAGGGGGAAACATTTTTTTCGCGAAATATGGTGGCCCGTCCGGTGGGTCCCCGCTGTCAGGTGGAGGAATAATTATTTTACACGTAATAAGGAGGCACTTCCTTGCTGCGGCCGTGGACCTAGCTGTCAGCGTCTCCACGCACAGTAATCTTCCGATGGAAGTCGGTCGTTGACCACATTGACCACGCCGCGCCAAGAGCACCACGGTGGTGGACGATGGTGAGGCCTAGGAAGGGGACGACACGGAAGCAGGGAAGACTCGGTAATTGTTTCCCACGCGGAGGGGAGTACGACTGTACGAGGGTTTACTGGTTCGCCTGCCATTGCCGGAGAATAATAGCAGGTGTGGGTGAGTAGAGGGATGGCTAGGCCAGCGATGGGAGTACGGTGGGGCGGTGAGGCCTGCACGGCAAAGCCCCGCTGGGAGGAGGGAGCAGGCAGTCCCGCGGCGCTTGTTTGAGCGGGCCGGAGCAGGAAGAGCAGAGATTGAAGAAGACGACGGCCGTTGGATGGACATCCAACAACAAGTGCTTAAAGGCCAACCTTTTTTAGGAAAGCCCCAAATCATGGAAAACAAAGATCTGACCCATCCGCCATTATTTCTAATAATTTACAGCCCATTTGCTAATTCTTAAGGTTTTTTGGAGCCCATATTCTTTTGTTAGCATTACAGCCCATATTGTGGCCACAGTTAAAAATTATACGAAATTTTGCATATTTCAAAAGCGGTCCGAACCGCTTTTAATCCCGAAATTTTTATTCACATTCAAACTGATTTTAAAAATAAATGTATATCAATATAAAATCCAACAAATTCTCCACGCATGAAAATTAATGTAATTTAAAATCTTGAATTGAAAAAAAAGATATTTGAAACTAATTGTCGGTTTGATGTGTTTTAAAAATGTACAACCCATTTCTCATTACTGATGGGCCATTTTTTCGGCCAGCCGAATGAAAGCTCTCCTCGTCTTGAAAGATTTGCAGCCCAACAGGCCTGACAAAGCGACTTACTTGGCAAATCACAAAAAAATTGGGTTGTGGCCATGGACCCAGCTGTCAGCCTCTCCACGTACAGTACTTTTCCGATGGAAGTCGTTCCTTGACCACGTTGACCACGCCGCGCGGAGTGCACCATAGTGGTGGACGACGGCGAGGCCTGGGAAGGGGACAACGCGGAGCCGGGGAAGACGCGGCAGTGGAAGCCCGCGCGGAGAGGAGTATGAGGGTTCACTGGTTCGGCTGCGGTGTGAGGCTGCCGTCACACCGCAGCTGGCCGGCCGTGGGCATAGTAGGGGCGGTGAGGCTTCATGGCGGCCTGATCGGCCACGGGAGGCAGGAGCATGCGGCACGACCGGCGCTGCTTTGGGCGGCTAGAGCAAGAAGACCCGAGGTTGAAGAAGCACTACGGCCGTGGGATGGACATCGTACGGTCACTGGAGCTAGAATCATTCATATTGACTAAGTTGACAAAGCCCTCCGTCCCCGTCAACTTAGTTGGCCCACAAGTCATCCTCCCACTATGGGGCGTCCGGCTAGCGTGGGGTATTCATTTTTTGTGCGTAATAAGGAGGCACTTCCTTGCGTGTTAAGATATAGTTGGTGGGTCCGGCATGTCGGCCGGGGAACGCTTTTTTCATGAAATATGAGGCCCTTCCGGTGGGTCCCAAATTGCCGTGGAGGAATCATTTTTTTGCGTCTGATCCCACGGCCGATGGATGTCGTTCGTTGACCAAGTTGACCAGGCCGCGCCGAGAGCACCATGGTGGTGGACGACGACGAGGCCTAGGAAGGGAACAACACGGAGCCAGGGAAGACTCGGCAATGGTTGCCCACGCGGTGGGGAGTACGAGGGTTTATCGGTCCGCCGTCACGCCGAAAATAACAGGAGGTGTGGGTGAGTAGAGGAATGGCCTGCCAGCAATGAAGTAGGGTGGGCGGTGCGGCTCAGGCGGCAAAGACAGCCGGCCACGGGAGGCGGAGGTGCAGTCCCACCGGAGCTGGTTTGGGCGGCTGGAGCAAGAAGATCGATATTGAAGAAGAAGACGGCCGTTGGATTAACATCCAACGGTCACTACTGCTAGAATCATTTGTTGACTAAGTTGACAAAGCCAAAGTACACGTCAACCTAGTAGACCCACAAGTCAGCCTCCAAATCTGTCCCAAACAGCAAACAGCCCGAAATTTCTAGCCATATTCAAATTAATTTTAAATCTAAATATATCTTAATTTAAATTCAATGAAATTTTACCCGCACAAAAACAATGAAATTTAAAATATCAAAATCTGAAAGAAAACAGTATTTTGGAACTAATTGCTTGTTTGCTGTATTTTTTCATTTTACAACCCATTTATTATTACTTATAGCCCATTTTCTGGGCAAAATGCATCCCTCCTCATCTTGAAAGATTTCTGGCCCTGTAGGGCTTAGAAAAGCAAGTAGGTCTACGTTGGTTATTCTACAAAAAACAAAATAGCTGGCTAGCCATTTTCAGAAAGGAAAAAACAAACTGGGCTGGTCATGTGCTAAACATATCAAATAAAAGCATGGGCTAGACGGGCCACGGGTCCCGCACAACCCAGTTGATACCCTTCTCCGTCCCGAAAAAACAAAATTACTGCGCGCGCTGCTGGGTCCCTACTGTCATCCTCACCATGTACAGTCATCTCTTTATTCCTCTCGGTTGTTGACCATGTTAACAACACCGGAGGGCGGCGCCGCAGCGAGCAAACCAAGGCGGAGGACGATGGTGAGGCCTCGGACGGGAACGAACAGGAGCCAGGGAAGATCACAGCCAGCCGTGGGAGGCAGGAGTAGGCGGTCCTGCCGGCGCTGGTTTGGCTTTTGTGGCTCGAGGAAGAAGAGACTGAAGAAACGCGACAGACGTTGAATGTCAATCCAACGGTCAAGGTTGGCACAATCGTTTGTTGACTAAGCGGACACCAAGTAGCCAACTTTTTATATATAGGAAGAAAACTGCGAGGAAAATGCGTTCGTCTGTCGTCCTCCTCACAGGGAACGTTCGCCACATAAGTGACTAGCACCCTTGGTTTTCAACCGAGAGGTCTAGGGTTCGAGTCGAGTGAACTCTCAATTTTTCCTCCTTCCTTCCTCGCATAAAAAAGGAAAGAAAATCAAAGACTTGGGAAGGCGTCTGAGAACAAGCTAGTGTACCAAGTAAAGAGACGTTGCGAAGTTTTAGAAAAAGAAAGACGCGCTCTGTAGCTGGTTCGAATCCAAACCTAGACTATGACTATATATGGTGCTATGCTACTACGCAAGTAATGAAACAGACATATCCGACGCTCGCTTCTCCTCTTCTCTACTTACTCGCCTAGCATCGAAGCTCGGCGCAGCAACCATGTCCGCTGGCTGCTAGTCCACCGCTTCTTCACGAGCAACAACCAGATATGCGCCAAGTCACCACCGTACCATCGCCTGTGGGTCTCATCACACCTCGCCAAGACGCCAAGATCGCAGCCAATTGCTCATCGCAACCCGCTGTCGTTGGTGTGGTGCCACTGCTGCAAATCACGCAGAGTCATCCGTCGCGTCTCAACCACAATCTGCAACCCTAGCCGAGTCTTCTACAAATTCCTGAATCATGGGGTAATAATATGTTTAAGTGTTGTTCTGCTGCTTTCAGTTGCTGATTCTTTTAATAGTTTGGTTGATGATCTTCCAATTTGATTCGTGCAGAAAAGGGAAGATTCGTGTGATTTGTATTTCTGGGAAGTTGTTGATGTGGGGGAATGCAACTACGCTGATTATTTGGTTAGCCGAGGAATCCCAATACCAGCAGGTTGGGGTGTTGGACAAGTAACTGAAGGAACGGCAGAAGAGGAAGATGCAGCGGAAGGTTAAAGATGCAGTTCCTCGATCATGGCCAAGCAACAAATACCGAACGGCCTTGACAAAGAATGAGGAGATGAAAGAGCTTGTGAAGATAATGGGCAAAATCGATGTGCTCAGAGGGATGATTGTCTCTTTATTTGCAATGCATGTAGCACTCGTGATGTATTCAATGGCTACGACATGAGCACTTTCTTTGAAACTAGTAATGGATGAAACACATGTAGCGAAATTTGGGCGTAGTGTTGTGAACATCTAATGATTTCTATTAACGGAAATCAGGGGTATCCCTTTGCTCATATAAATAAATAAATAGCAGAGGCCCTATCGGGTCAGCTTTGTTCTCATTCAAGACGTCGAGCAAATTGCAGTCCAACAGCAAACTATGTCATCAAATTCAAGTTTCACAGCCAAATATGAGTACCACTAAACAACAATGTCATCATGTTTTAGTTGTCATACAATCACCAAACATAAATCAGCATACATAACAAGTGATGTTCTCACAACAAAATACTAAACAACATGTTCATCAGGTTTTAGTTGTCATAGCAAACACAATTTCACATAGTAGATAAAAAACGTCTTCTGACAGGCAAATACGACAAAAGCAATGTAATCATCATCCGCAGCAGCGTCAACATCTTCGCCATGTGTATCGGTCTAAATCGTAATTCCCCATGGTGTCATCTTCTTCTTCGTCCTCAACGCCCTCGAACGTTGGCTTCTTCTTGATCAACTCTTGTATGTCCACAAGACGAGGCAATCTTTTTCGCCAAGGCGTCATTGACGTGATGGTTCTCAAAGATATTAGGAACATTTGTGTTATCTTGTACATCGGGAGCAGTGTAAGCATCATCTTGTTGTGCAACTTTATTAAACGAATTCCTCTGCTCAAACCTTTGCAATACTCTCCGATCATCGCTACGTGCAAATGTGTCTTCCAAGAAAAATATCTGTTGCTTGATTTGCCAAAATAAAAGGCTCGTTGGTCAGGTACGCCGCCTTGACATTGTTGGATTTGAAATAATCATCAGCTCTGGGTTTTGCGATCCTGGAAAACAGGTTATACCAACAACAGCACAACAAAACCACACACCGATGATCCTCGAAACTGGAGATATACTGCAACTGAATAATGTCTGTTATGTTAGCATACATTTCAGTTGTCTCTTTGTCATACGTATCCGTGCTCATGATGGCACTGTTTTGTGTCTTCCTGCCTTCGTCTCGTGCCAGGGTGTTGTAGCGCACATCTCCAACAACGCAAGATTCATAATGTCTTACCCGAGTATCAGGACCCATTGCTAGTGAGTAAAGGGCATCATCAAGCTGATCATCTTATGCACTCAATGTACTAAAAAAACTGACAGTGCACTTCAAAAACTTACATGTTTCTTGAACCATTTCGCAAATCCTGCCATAACCAGTTTGTCAATGTTTCTTGGATTTTGCAGCAGTAACTCCTCTTTGTAGATGCTGCACAACATAGTGATCGCGTCAAACATCTAAATATATAAGAATGTGCAGCAAGTTTAGTAGATTACGATGTATAAGCTGCAAGATCGCACTTACTTGATATAAGGTAGTATCTTAGGACAGTTATTCAACACATACCAAACCATTTTGTCCAAATCTTTAGGTTTGTCCTCTTGTCGACTCTTCCACGTAACTTTCGAGCAGAATAATCGAAAACATTGAGCCCGGATTGTCTTCACCCACCTCTTTGCTAAGCTGATCAAATTTGTTTCAATGTGTTTTGAGCAGAATGTCAACGCTTCAGTAGCAATGTAGGCCTCTCGCAATGGAACCCTCGGGTCTAGCTCTATTCCTAACATAGCCCTTGAAAGTGCCTAGCCGCCTTTCAATAGGGTACATCCAGCCATCTTGTCTTGGACCTCTAAGTAGTGCCTCATCGTAGATGAACAGCCAAATGCACCATCACATCAAAGAAGGCTGGAGGATATATCTTCTCAAGGTCGCATAGGATAGTTGGCATCTTGTCTCTAAGACGCTCCAAAGCATCTATCCTGATATTCCTACTGCAGTGTTCCCTGAAAAATTGTCCCAACTCTGCAACTGCTCTGTATAAGTAAGGGTGGCACAATCCTCTAAGGATAACAGGTAAAACCCTTTAAAGTAGGACGTGGCAGTCATGAGTTTTCATCCCTTGTACCTTGTTTCCATCCGCACTGACTCTCCTTTCAGGGTTGGAAGCAAATCCATGTGGGAATCTCACACGTGACAGGACCTCGCAGAATTCTTTTCTTTTTACCTTGTCCAAGACGCATTACAACTAGTGCCATATCCTGTGGTTTACCTTCATCTTGCACCGCAAATCCTTTCTCGATACCTGTGTGTCAAATCAATCCTAGATTTTAAGGTATCTTTCTTCTTGCCTTCAATATTAAGAAGTGTGCCGATAATGCTGTCACATATATTTTTCTCGATGTGCATCATATCAAGATTATGCCGCAGATCCAAGTCTTTCCAATACTCCAAGTCCCACAAAGTGGACTTGCGGGTAAACAATAATCTCTCTTCTACCCTGCCACGCTTCCTTTTCCCGCTACCATTACCAGGATGGTTTCCTGGTGTAATATGCCCCGACCTTCTCTAATTCCACTTGCAACTCATCGGCGGTGAGCCTCTTTGGCGCATCACGGTTTTCATGCTTTGCATTGAACACATGTCTTCGGTATTTTCTAGGATGCGGCTTGTCCTTGGCAAGGAAAGCACGGTGTCCAATGTAACAAATCTTGCTAAGTATTGCGATGATGGTGAATTCTGTCAACGAACACATGCATTGTAACCATGTGTCGCTCGCCACGACATAGTGCCCAAAGCCGGATAATCATGGATGCACCAAATTATAACAAAGACACGTAAAGAAATCACCGGTGGGCTGCTATATAGGTCTCGAGTTAGAACACCCTTCCATAGTTGTTGAAGTTCCTCCACAAGAGGCTCCATGAACAAATCAAAATCCTTTCCGTAACTTTTTGGACACAGGATGAGCAAGGCCATCATGTAGTTTGATTCTTTGGTGCGAGACATTTGGAGGCATGTTGTAAGGATAACAAGCAATCGCCACATGCTATATGTGGCGCCTGGTGGCCAAATGGGTTAAATCCATCCGAAGCTAAGCCAAGTCTAATGTTTCACGGGTTGATGACAAACTCTTTGTGTTTATCATTGAAGATTTTCCACTCACTACCATGGGATGGATGGCTCATTACATTACTGATCTCTGTACTCTGGTTCCTAGAATGCCACAGTACATCCTCTCTTGTTTCAAAGCATCATGAAACAACCTCTGCAATCTTGGTGTAATTGGAAAATGTCTCGAGAACATTATGAGGAATCCTCTTCACAAAGCATCACCATCTTTCCATATTGATGATTTGCATTTCGGGCATTCACTTAAGTTGGCATAATCCTTAGGAATGTAACACAATTATTCTTACAAACATGGATCATATCATATCCAATTCCAAGCGCACGAAGGAAATTCTTCATTTCTTTGTAGGTGTGTGGCAGCTCAGACGCATCTGGGAAAGATTCGTGGAAAGCAGCCAACATCGCATCAAATGATTTGTTGGTCATCCGCTCAGATGTCTTCACCTGAAGAAAGGTGACCATAGCTGAGAATACTAACAGCTTATTTCCTGGGGTGATAGCAACGTTGCATTTTTCCAACATGCGGAACCACCGTTTTTCTTCTGCAGGTGAAAGTTCATGGAATGCACGAGCATTTCGTAGCATTCTTTCAATGTTGGTCAAACTCACTGGCTCCGCCACCACCACCTCCTCCTCTTCCACCTGAGAATCAGGCAGATCAAGATGGTGATCTGCTGCTTCCACGTAGTCAATAACATTGACGTTCACAGCTCCACCATGATGAACCCACCTAGTATATGTGACCGACATCCCATACAAGTGTAGATGATCTTGCACCGTTGACTGGGGTCTTGTAACTGAATTCATACAACTGCTACACGGGCAGAGCACATCTGATTTCGGACCACCGTACTCAGCTCTGATAAAGTTCATGAAGTTTTCAACCCCCTCGACATATGCATCGGAGAATCTTCGAGCAGAAGTTATCCAAGTCTTGTCCATCATTAGACATACAAATTAGTTCTTCCACTAGATATTACAGAAAACCATATATGCTTTTTTATGAAGTCCGAGAAAAAATACCTAGGTCGATGTCTAAAGCTATGGCAAGATATTTGGACGAAAGCAGATCTAAGTAACGAAATATATGTAAAGCTAATTCAGCAAAAAGATTTGAGTGCCAAATTATGGCAGCTGTTTCAAAGATCAATGAGGTCGAGCACACAGCCATCAAACTATCGAAGGCCATCGCAGCAACAAAGATCGAGTATAAAACGGTGTAGAGCTATTTCACCTAACAGATTGGCTAATAGACCATGGCAATCTACGTCACAATAAATATATGGCAGGATATTTTAGCAACTAATCGGCCTTGGCATGCCATCTCAGCTAAGCATTGAGTGCGTATCAGGCAAGGAAGCTTCTTAAGCAGAGCATATTGACAGTAAACTACTTCGGCAAACAGTGAGATTAACAGCATCTATCAGCTAACATTCAACGCTACACCGACATTAATGGGGCCTCAGTCTAGAATGTGCGTACCATGGAAGAAGCTGACCGCCGTGCGTCTACACACGAACGTCGCCAGTGGTGGCGGCGCTGACCGACGTGCACCTCCACAAGAACGTAGCCAGAGGTGGCGGCATGGCTAGAGGACGGCAGTCAATGAGAGCATACTGTGGGAGCGAGAGGATCGCCGAACCGCGGCGCTGACGTATCGGCACGGCGGGGAGGGCGGCTTTGGCGGAGCGAATGGAGTGGAGGGGACAGGGGAGGGTTTGGGGAATATTATTGGCTAGTTGGCCGAAGGGCGGTTGAATCGGATTTGGGGGGAATTTTTGGGTGTGGGGGGGGAGGATTTTGGCACGATGGGCGGGGGGGGGGGGGGCGGGGGGGGTGGTGCATGGTCGGTTTCTCCAAGTGCAGTCCCACGTGTCAGTGAAGAGGCAAGCCGAAGCGCGTTCCGTTTGCGTGAGCCGTGTGCAGGACTGAACGTGTGTGGGGTGCAATGCGACCGCGGCAGGAGTGTTGTGAGTGTACCGCCTTTTTCCTTTTAAACTAGGTGCTTCTCCCCCTAAAAAAACGGTTGCTTCGCGCGATCCATTGATACTACTACTAGTAATCCAGTAATCCCGACTAAAACGGTGCGGCCGGGTCTTTTCCCGCGCGATATGCTGGGAGGTTGGCTTAGTTGGGTTTTTTAGGACGAGTAATGCTACACCTACGTAATCCCAGTTACGTATGTGAAACGTGTGAGCTTTTGATTGTAGATTGGGGGGAGGGAGGGGACCACCACCACGAAAATCAGGGGAGGAGAGAGAGAGGCAATTTACATTAACCCTTTTGTAGGTTCCTGTAGATGTAGAAAGATATGAAATTCGTAAATGTGTAGTGGACGTACTATTGGAGTGCCTAAGATAATTTGTATATGTATAGACCCTATGTGTTTATTTTACTTCGCATGTTAGATTTGTCTCGGTTCAATAAAAAGCAGAGTTGGTGATCTTTGGTGTGCTGTCATCCTGCAATATAGGCCGTCCGATCTATATCTAACGGATAGGAAGGAAACTATGATAATTTACCCGTACTCCTCTCCACATTTGCAGATAAGGCTTTCCTCGTTCTTCCTTTTCTCCCACAAGATCTTGATCTTCCGTACAGCATACGGGCATCTTGCTAGTACTCCTACAATATGTATACTATTGTGAAAGTTCATATACACCGGCCGAGATTAATGCAAACTCGGCAGATTTTCATTACATTTCGAACTTTTATAGGACAAAAAATAAAACAAACCCGACCCTAAACTTATTCTACGACGGCGACCGACGTCCTCCATTTGTGATCTCCATGTACGGGGGCGGGGTTCAAGACCCGTGAAGTGAAGGTGCGGTCTCCGGCGAGTAAAAGTAGAACACGGGAGACGGACCGGCCAGTTGGCACACCATGCCCTGCCGCCTCCCATGCCCTACTCATCCTCGGAGGAGTCCCCGTCCTCGGCGGTGCCGGACGTTGGACGGCGGCAAGTAGGACGCATGGCTGACAGTGCTCCCGTCGTCCGCCGCCAGCGTAGCCACCGCTTGTGCGGCGACTTGAGCGAGGGCAGCGACCTCGAGCTCCATCCCCGAAGACAGGTTCTCCCGCAGAGTGTTCACGCTTGCGGTCATGGCGGATGTGGTTCCAGGTAGGAGGACGATGCGCTATGGTGTGGAGGTTAGCTAGGCGTTGCCGCTTTAAGTAGCGCATTCCGGTGAGGCCAAGCGTCCTGGTGCGTCATTATGTCGCCGGAGTTGGTTCCTCGGGCACCGAGCCTCTTAACGACGGCATGAATGCGGGCAGCTGGCGCCGGCTGGGAATGCACCTTGCGACGGCGCGAGGGACGAAGGTTTTTGGTGTGCCAGGGTAGTCAGCTGCGGTCGTGGCAACGTTGGAGATGCCCTTTGCTCACATGCGATCGACGCAAGTCATTGAAAAAGCAAGACGACCCGGCATGGTCTCGAGTCCAGAAGGATGCAGTTGGCCGCGCTACACCACTCCGCGGACGCGTCGCGGCGCCCCGTGCATCCTCGACGAGCCGGGTGTTGGGGTGTGTTTGGATTGTGGCCAAAGTGCACCTTACCATGACTTTGGTCATGACCCAAAGATTGGTCTTTGTTTGGATGGTTGCCATTTTTTTGGCATGCCAATGAACTCTAACCAACTCTAGTTCATTTTTCTTGCCAATGTCGGCCAAATCATGGGCAACCAATACCTCAACCAAAACTTTGGTCATGACCCAAAGATTGGTCTTTGTTTGGATGGTTGCCATTTCTTTGGCATGCCAATGAACTCTAGCCAACTCTAGTTCATTTTTCTTGCCAATGTCGGCCAAATCATGAACTCTAGCCAACTCTAGCCAACACGTAAAAGACTGCTCTACACATTGATTAAAGATATAAATTGTATCCAAATATTAGGATGGGCTCATGATATTTGCAATTCGCGTAAGGAGCAGTCATTGATCCATCAAACATCTAGATTCTATCAAATTTGAGCATGTCTATGTTATTATTCAACACAATTGATCCACATAGTTACTATTTTGAACTCCAGACAATGCATCGCTTTAGCAATCGAATATAAACGTGAGTATAGTTCATGTTGTGTGTGTAAAGCACATTATACATAAGAAAGTTACACAATGGACATTATAAATAGCTACCTATGAACTAGCATACATTTGAATTCAACTTAAGGTGGTTTAAAAAATCGAATTCAACATGAAGTCCATTCAATTATTTGAATTTGATATCATGGCATTTGTAAACCATACCTAAATTATGGGGGCACCAATCTTTGCTCTGATTTTGTACATAATAGCATATATAGTCCTGTACAAAATAGATTCAAATTTAGCTCCTCCATTCCAAAATAATCATAGTTATAGGATTTTCAGTGTCAAAATTTCAAAAAGAAGCGGATAATTTAATGAGGTTTTCAAACATACAAGGTCAAATATAACGTTGTCTATTTAGGTCAATCCTCATAGTTCAAGAGTACTCTAAACGTGAATGCTTGTGTTTCAAAATTTCGAACGAAGCGCCAAAAGAGCCTCTACTCTCTTGAAACCGCGTGAGACCAATGTTTGGTAGTACAAGGAAATTACTTTTCTAATAACTCCGACCCGTGAAACCTACCGGCCCGACGTCCAAATGTCTAAACCGGGGTAGGTTTGTAGCTTCATCTAGACGCCACGCAACCGCATCCGAAAAACATTCATACACAATGGCCGCCTAAGCACACATGTGCGCGGTCGAAATCGCTCCTTCCCACTATTTGGGACACCTGGTATTACCATTCTACTCCCGACCCGTAGTAGGTCCAAAATTTAAGAGGGGGTCAAAGTTTGTACTTTCCCCAAATTTCAAACAAGCGCGTCCCATCTTCAGTTCAATAAAGCCAAAAACAAGCGTGTCCCAGACCGAAACATGGTTCCCCCCACCCGTCCGATTCCCCATTCATACTCCGTGGGCGCCAAAACTACCTCTACACCAGCCGCGAAACCCCGGCGTCCTCCGTCTGCCACCCCATCCCACCCATCAACCGCCGCCCTCCTCCATCACGCCGGAGCCGATACCCCGACATCGTCGTCCACCACAACCTCAACCGCAACACCCTCCACGGCCAGTAGTTGAAGCCGAGGCCGAGCCGTTCGTACCCGAGCCAGTTCAACCACGCCGTCCTGCGCCTCACCGCTGCCGCTCCAACTTCGCCACCCTCCACCGCACCGGAGCTATTCACCTTTCGCCGTCGCCGCCGCCTCGGATCTTCTTCCCCCCCGCCTACATACGGCCACGGCAACACAGTCTATAATTTGGCCATGGGTTCGTCCAAGCCTACACCCTCCAGAACATCGGTTTCCCCGGTAAAAAGAAGAAAATCGGCGCGACATGTGGAGAGAACATCGGTTTCCCCGGTAAAAATAAGAAGATCGTCGCGACATGTGGAGGTGACCACACCGGCAACCGAAAAAGGTACTCCTCTTCCCTTATTCGTGCAAATCTTACATCTCTGCTTGCACGGTATTCATCCCACAGAAGACACTAGTTGACCACTTCTTCTTGATACTAGATGTTCCTAGTAACTCGCAATGCACAGGGTTTCTCCTCATATACTATTTCACCTTAGCTAGAAGTCCGTCGCCCCCCCTGAATTTCAATTTCTAGCCAATTGATTCCCAATTAACGGAAGCATTCCTCGGCGTAACAGGCGCTAGTACGCATATTACGCCGGGGAAGCAGCGCCTTGGTGTTTATCTTAGGGCCGTGTGCGGCCTAGAGCTACTGGCGCCCGATCCGGAGGTCGGCCGGGATTAAAGGGATTGCCTGGGGGCGCTGCCAAGCACGGCGGTGGTGTGAGGTCGATGGGAGGGCGGGGCGGCGGAGGCAGGGGTCTAGGCCGGTGGTCCCTGGCGGTTCTAGAAAGATCGTCAACCGTGACTGGTGGGAGGTAGACAAAGGCCATCTGCCCGTTCCTTATAGATCGGACGGTTCATTAAAAATCGATCGACCTATTTATTTTCATTCATTTATTATCTTAGATATGACCACATGTGGTGGTGTCTTTGGAGGAGTACCTGCATTTCATGTGCTCATATATTACAAAATCATACGAGTAGAATCTAATTTTTTTGCCATGCAATGTTGTAGAGCTATCATATGTCTCCTGTCATTTATTTTTCAGCCACCTGCTATCTGCTACTTTTACGATTGCACTAGTTACGCACACTTCACCCTTACTCTCACTATTGTGTTTTTATAGCAAGGGTATTTCAGACTCTGCTGCCATGAGAGAAGCCAAAAGAAAAGAGAGAAGTCGCTCCAGCCAGATGTCTTTGGTAGGCAAGACACGTTACAACGCTTATAAAGGGTGCGATGTCGTGAGATGGAGATGGTAAACGTAGATCTGGAGTTGATGACCTCGCTCGCAATGAACCACCATCCCAGGTGTTTGCTTTAACTTCGCCGTGTCATATGTGGTTGCATGTTCCATATGGTGTCTAGCTTGTATTCGAAAGGCCGAAGTCGGTAAGATAAGGAAAGATATATTTTTTACATGAACCACCATCCCGTGAGCACCAGAAGATAAATAGCTAGTCGAGAGCCTTTGGCCGAGCGATGACAAGCCCAAAGAAAGATAGGCATCACACGAAGCCAACTAAAAAGCTGCGATGGTGGAGAAGCAGCCCGCCTCCCACCAGACTCTCGGGTCCTAGATGATCATGCTCACCACTCCAAATTAATGTCTAGCTTGTATTGCTTCCAATTTGGTTAAATTGCATCCGCTTAGCTTACACATTATACCTTTGAATATGACATGCCTTTACATTTTTTTTGGTACATACTAGTACATCTGTGTATTAACCATATTCTTACATCAAACTGATGTTCTTGTGTATCCCTCATCAATCACTTATGACGAGGCAGATAGGCAAGGGGACTACTCCTCATTTAAAGAATGAAGCGTCAGCCTCCCGACATGATTCTCAAGAAACAGAAATGCTAGATGAAGATAGTGAAGTAGCTCTGTAGTTGATTATGACATTTCCCTACACTAGCATCGCAGTGCTTGCTCTAACTTGGCGGTGTGATATGTGGTTGCATGTTGCATATGGTGTCTAGATTGTAATTCTTCCAATCTGGTTAAACTGCATGTGCTAGTCTGCTTAGCTTATACATTATACCTGTTAATGTGACATGCCTTCCTGTATTTCATACATAGTACATCTGTCTATTAAGCATGTCCTTACATAAAACTATTGTTTTTTTCGTATCGCGCATCAATCAACATGACGAGACACCTTTAGTATATGCAGTGCGATATTAGTTGCATCTTTCATATGATTTATAGCATGCGCTGCTTCTAATTTGTTGAAATTCCATTTATGATGGGACGCTTTTAACTTGGCAGAGTCATATTGGTTGCATCTTTCATGTGGTGTCTAGCTTGCATTGCTTCTTATTTGCTGGAATGGTTTCGCTTAGTTTACACAAGCAGGTTGTGAACATGCCATGCCGTCTGTTTTTCGTACATATTCCATCCCGGTATCATGTGTTTGCCTTACATCAAAGTAGTGATTGTCATTATCATGCATGAATGAGTTACGAAGAGAGAATTTTATTGCTTTTTCTTGTCGATTTTACTTGACAATTCAAAATCAATAAAGCGGAAGGAAGTTAGCAAGGCAGCGGATAAAGGTGCTCCTTCCCAACGTGGGGCCTCTGATTTCTAATCCTCCACACCCCCAAGATGATTTCCAAGACAACACATGCATAGACACTCAACAAAGTTGTGTTTATGATGAGCATCGTCTCCCCTAGTGCAAGCATCACCGGTGCTCCCTCTAACTTGGCAACATTATATGTGGTTGCATGTTATGTGTGATGTCTAGCTTTTATTGCTTCTAATTTTGTTGAATTCCATCTGCTTACTTTACACATTATACTTGAATAAGACATGTGTTCCTGTTTCTAGAACATACAATATCATCTATCACACCATGTTCTTACATCAAATTACTCTTGTTGTGTAACCTGCAACAATCAATTATCATAAGACACGTTTGACTTCGGAGTGTGATATAGGTTACACCTCACATTCTTTTCTAGCTTGTACTACTAATTTGTTGAATGGCACTTATGACGAGACAGTTTTAACTTGGTAGAGTGATATTCATTGCATCTTTCATGTGGTGTCTAGCTTTCATTGCTTCTAATTTGTTGAAATGCCTTCTCCTTAGTTTACACATCATAAGCTGTGAATATGCAATGGCACTAATGACGAGATACCTCTAACATGTTAGTGTGATGTTGTTTGCATCTTGCATTTGATTTATTTCTTGTACTGCTTCACATTTGTTTAAACGCCATTTACGATGAGACACTGTTAACTTGGCAGAGCGATATTTGTAGCATCTTTAATATGATGTCTACCTTCCATTGCATTGCTTCTAATTTGGTGAATGTCTTCTTCTTAGTTTACACATCATAGTTCTGGTTATCTCTTCCGTCCTGTTTTTCATACATATTACATCCTCCTATCATGTGGTTGTCTAACATCAAAGTTCAGTTAAATGCGCATCACGCATCAATTTGTTACGAAGAACTAAATTGTTATTCGTTTTTCTTGTCGGCTTGACTTAACATGGCACAGAGAAAGAGGAAGAAACACAGAATGGCAGGGAATGATAAGCGGATGAATCCTGCAGATTCTGCTGGTACTAATGGTGCAATAGAAGGTCAAAGTCCAGCGAAAAATTCTACAAACACGGCATCCCATGCTACATGAGTTGCAAAAAAAGCCAAACAAAAACAAATAGCTGCCACCAAACAAGCAGAGACAGCCCTAGTTCTTGCAACACCTACCACAAGATTACTACCGGTGCACGACTTACTCGTGCGTCAACCGAGCTAGCAAAGACGTTCCCAAGCTCCCTTGCCACCGACACTACTTCCCAAGCACTCTTGACACAAGACGAGTTGGCAATATCAGATGAACCTTGTGAGCTTCAACACAAGAAGGTAGTTCTTTGGAGTCAAGTTCTGATTGCATGCTTCTTTATATGTAGTCTCACTGTTTGATGTGCACTAACACTTCCTATGTTCGTTGTTGGACTACACCTAGGCCCAAGAGGAAACAAACATCAGGGATAATGCTCAATAGGTTAACTAAATCTAGAGGAGGAAGAATGGAGATCCGTTATGAGGCAGGTTTAAAAAGGCCACGTGATGCTACAGAGTCAGCCAAGTTAGTATCAGAGGCAGCGGTTGCCGTTAGGTGTCGTGTACGTATCCTCCCAACATGGATTCAAGACAGAATGACAAAGACGAAACCTAGTTCAACACCTTCCTTGACCATTTATCTGTAAGTATGGTTATGTATGGAAACTAGTAATATCGTCTTGCTCTGTCCCATACTTTCTAGGTTGCTGATAATAAGACTCCCATAATTTTCAACAAATGAGGTTCAAGTTGGATAGCCAAGATAATGCAACCAGACAAGCTTGCACCCATGTTTTCAAGTCTGCTCTCCGACAGTATCGGTATAACTTGAGGAAAACTCACTTTGAAGGCAAGGCTAACAGTGTACTTTCCCAAACATCTCCAGTGGAAAATATATTGGATGAAGACTGGAGGGGCCTTGTTAAACACTGGTCTGATCCGAAGTATCAGGTACATTATATATGTGATCAGATCACATGTTGAAGTCCTATTTACGCATGTGCCACACAAATCTATCTTCTTGTAGGTGAACTGTTCAAAGAGCAAGGCCAACCGTACGAAAGTGAAATTCCAATGCAGACGTGATCTCGTAGCTATATTGCACATCGCGAGGCTCTTGTAATTAGTTGTTTCACTCTTTTCATTGTACCATATTATCAGATCTATATTGACTTGTTCGAAATGCAGAGGAAAGCCATAAGGACCAAAAAGTACCTGAACCAAATGCTGTGGAAATCTTCAAGGACTGTCACACCAGCAAGAAGAGGGCATGACTACACCAGTCAAAGCCGATGTTGTAAGTCCTTAATCCTCATGCCTTTTAACTACTACTTACTCTGTCTTATGCCTTGAACTGCATGGTTTGCAGCCAATGTCTATTACTCTTTTCAATTTTATACACAATTATCTTAGCGTATCATTGCACCTTACAAGGTTTAAAAGAGAGGAGTGATGTTCCTTTGATCTTGACCCGTAATCTAGTTCCGTGCTGGACTTGCCCACACAATGTTACAATTGCATGTTTGTCTGTTCTCAGTTGTTTTTTGATATGAATGATGTCATACTATGCTTACCGTATTATATACTTCGTCTCTTTATCCTTAGCCCTCAATACAATGTGAAGAAATAGACAATACATTAGCGATGGTACATGGTCATATGTTTGGAACCTGGTCTTATTAGGTACTTTGCAATAAAATACAACTAATATTTTACATGGGTTCACCAGAATAAGTTCTGCATATAGACCAAAGCTATTTTGTTTGGTTTTTCTGCCTCCTTAATATCTTCTGTTCTGGTACTACTAATGTAAAACCTCAACTTTTCGTCGAGCTATGGAAAAAATGGTGGAACCGCCACCTTACGAAGGTGGCGAGGCAACAATAACTGCAATGTCGACTCTTGCTGCAGGTGGGTCGATACACTGTCCACTAACAGTGCCAAAAGCACGTTCCTGCGTAATACTGGGTTGGTTGTTAAGGCAATATTATCCAACTGCCTCATGATCAAGATATGCAAGCTCAAATCAATGTTGTATCTGCGCTCCAGACACAAGTCCATTCCCTAACAGAGACCCTTGGTGAAACAAGGAGAAACATTGCTCAATGTCGTCAAGATATGCATGGTTTTGAAACCAGACTATCAGACATTTGCTATGTTGTTCAGGAGCCTAGGGGAAATGAAGGCGAGGGTTATGGTGCTCCATCGGACAATACAACATGAAATCGTAACAGTCGGTCAAATGAACTGAGCTTGAACTTCACGGTGGTGCATTTATCTGCTAGACTGTTAAGTTTTATGCCAACCTTCCTTTTGTTATATAGTTGTAATTTGTTTTGGTGCGATAAAATTTATTCTTAACATGCAACCACCGGCTGAAGAAAACAGCAAGCCATTTTTGTATAGTCTAGGGTGTTCCCTATATTTGCACTGGTGGTGATCTTTGATGCCGAGTGGATGTAATCTGTGCAATCGCCTTAATAACCTAGCATTAGTTTCGGCCTTATTTATTTCCTAGTATTCTTTATCCCTGGTTTGCTAGTGGACGCCACTACCATGGGCCATATACAGGCCGTAGGATCCATGGGTCTCCTACGGGCCGTCGATAAATGGGCTCAGAATCGGTGGGCCTCGGCCGTCGGATAAATGGGTCTACATATGTAATGTCAGGCGTAATTGGTATCGGCCAAAGACGGTAACAGCCATAGGAAAGCAAAGGCTTAATTACATCACCGGGCATAACGGGTCGTTAATGGGCGAGAATATAGGGCCGAAGTGGAAAGCAGTATAGCGGGTTAACGAGGCGAAATGGGCCGACTCTTGCCATGGGCGAATTTGGCCCATTACGATGCCAAGAACGATGTGGGCGACTCTTGCCATGGGCTGAATTTGGCCCATTAGGGAACAGGCGATGTGGGCCGACTCTTGCCATGGGCGAATTTGGCCCATTAGAGGAACGAGCGATGTGGCCTAAGTAATCGAGGGCCGAAAAGGAGCCCAAGAACGTATGTGTCGTCAATAGGTCAAAAGCTCACACGGGCTGGAAACGGCCCATGTAAATCACGGGCCGTTAACGGATATAAAGAAAATTACTGTTCATTATGGGCTAGAGTCACCGTGGGCTGTAAAGAAATTTGAAAGATCTGAAAGGCCTCATATGGGCCGAAAAGGCGATAAATGGGCCATACATGGGCCGAAAGTGAAATGAAATTTGGTGTTATATTCGACGGCCCACATGACGTTGTTGGGCCGATTTCCTTTAGGGCCTAACGGGCCATGAGTTAACGGGTCGTAAAATGGGCTATTTGTGAAGAGACCATTAACAGGCTTTTCATGGGCCAGCCCATTAACTTTTGACCAAGTCAAACGGGCCGACTTTGTAAGCTAAATGGGCGATGGTGGGCGTGGCGTGTCGACATATCATAGGCGCCTATCGACCCACTAACGGTGACACGTGTTTCGTCCGGCCAATAAGAATTTTACACGTGGAAATTTCCCATTGGTCGGGGCTGTTAACGGGTTATTGGATCCAAAACCCGACCCGATAGCTTAACGGCGTTCCGTTATGGTGGATGCCACGTGTCGGTCACCCTTGACGAAAGCACTTTTGTGACGCGGGATTTATCGTCATGGAAGTGGACACTTTCGTGATGATAATTTTGGTAATGTCATGGAACACTTCTACGACAGCACAGGTATGACTATCTTGATTCTGTCATAAATTTGTCATTTTTGTACATGCATGACAAAAAGCGCGACCTACTGCGACAAACACGTATCATCACGGAAGTGTATTTTTTTGTAGTGAAGACCCCTTGCCTAAGAACTCCCATTTAGTGATGCATGGGAAGAGAAGGGTATTGGGTGTCGACGATGTTGCCGATGAGGACGAGTATGACGAATTTGATAGTTGCCAGCCAAGGGATCACGCACCGGTGTAACAGAGAAGCGTAAAATCATCAAAAAAACCCAAGTTCATTCGGGGTCAACGTAATGATCCCAGTTCCCCCATGTACATGGGAATTAAGCTGTAAGACTAGTCTTTATGCCTACCCTGCAACTTAATTCGTTCAATTTAGAACTGTCGTGTGTACTGAATTTGTGAGTTATGCCCAGTTTCTATTGATGTAAGAACCGTTAATATGTTGACCTTGATATGCTGTCAGCTCAGGCAATGAATATGAACTGTTTTTTTTTGTTGTTGTTGTTATTATTATTATTATTATTATTATTATTATATCATAGAGGTAGCACACTCAATTGATTTCACTACAGTATGCGTGAACAAAAATATGCAATCTGGTTTGTGAATAGCACACGGTTCGTGGATGAAAGTCGTGTGCCGACCAACCCCCCCCCCCCCTCCACAATCTGAGTCGTGCTTTCTGATTGGCCAGAACCCAAACCCCACGTATTGTACGTCTGCACCATTGGATGCTCCCAGATCGAACGGCGATCCTCATCCCTTTCGACAGCCCATGCAGTTTCGGTTGTAATTTTATTTTTATGCACAAAATGTACGTTAATCTAAAAAAATGTCTTAAATATAGCTAACGGTACCTGAAATGCGCCAGAAAATCAAACCCGTGGTATAATGGTGATTGCGTACCGTTGCAATTTTTATGAGGCCCAACCAAGGTTGGAAAAAGCGGTAGGCGTAAGCGAGGCGGTTGGCCTTCGCCTAGTGCCTAGGCGGTGCCTAAGAGCCCTAGGCGCGGCCTAGGTGTATTTGTGATTATTATATGGTTGTTGATATTAGTTTAGGGCATATAAATAAGTTAATTACCATCTACTACCATTGGAATATAACCCGTTTGGCATATCAGTGAAGTATGTGGCATGATTTCTTGCTTGGGTAGGCAATTCCTTGCTTGCCCTTCCTAGACATCCATTTATGCCCTAGGCGAGGCGTTTGGCCATTGCCTAGCGCCTAGGCATGCCTAAGCGCCTCCTAGGCACTGCCTTTTCCAACAGAGGGCCCAACAATGAAGTCACCGGCCACAGGAGTTTGAATTGACACGTCTCCTTTTGGAAACCATGATCCTTCATGTGAGATGCTCCGGTTTGGAAGGAGCGGTCATCAAAACTTGTGCCAAACTTTACCAATTTTTCTTCCACGGGGTCGTGAGAGCACGCCACGGGCACACATCGATTTTGATGATGTTCGAACTACATCTGAATTTCCTGTAATTGAAATACCAACTAGGCCTACGCCAGTGGGCGCACCTCGCGGCCGAAATGTTTGAAATTTCTCCCCGCTTCTCAAACAAATGGATGAAAACTCACAAAGCGACGCACAAATGATTCGTACACCTTCTTTGCTAGGCTGATAGTAAGGGGGTATCATAGCTAGTATCATGCATGCCAACTAGGCAATTTTAATGAGCTGTCATAGAATTAAATGAAGAAAGAGAGGGTTAAGTATCATATCATGAAACGGTATCATAATAAATGATATGCTACTATGTGTCATGCATGACAATAAATAAAGTACTACATATGATACTACTCTATGATATATGCATTGGACTAGCCATAGTGTGAGTAACTTTAGCAGTAACATCGAGTCCACCTCAACAAATTTGCTTATGTGGCAATGAGTTAATGAGGAGGTAGTTTGAGTAACTTTGCTAGTTAATGTATGACATCACATGTCCCAATGCAATATGAGTCTATAACCAAATAAATGAGGCTTTGCATGTTGCCATACTTATGTTACTACCCACTATGAAAGGTAGTAACATAGTCTAGGGATATGTGTATGTTACTAGTGTATGTTGCTCTCCATTGTGGCTAGTCTTAGAGAAAGTACAATAGAGTGACATAAGCAGGCTATAAGGAATAGAATAATATATGTGTGCTTATTAGTTGGAGGAAAATAAGAGAAGAGGAGAGAGAAGAGAAGCGGGCTCTTGGAGCCAGCTGCAACACGAGACCCAAGACACTTTGTGAGCATGTAAGGTGGGCCAACTATTGATAAACTAGTACATATTTAAAACTTATTATTGTACATGCCGGCTAAGAGGTTGGTTGTATATGACATGGCAACTTCTTATAGCCGACCGTTGGATGTATTATTAACCATGCTCTTAGTGAGGTAGGTAGTATATCATAGACTAGCTAGTATCATACTCCCTCCTTTCCGGTTTATAGGGCTCAATTCAAAAATCTCACCAACCAAGGTATATGGTGAGTGGTGAAATACTTTTTGTAGTTTGCAAAAACACTCAATTAATGTTTTTGTTTTCCTCAAAAAATTATGTTTACCAATGTATTAATTGCGATACATGCATGCATAAAGTACATGCATTGGTCAATTTTCTCTTAATACTTGCATGCAATGATTTAATGCACCTTGGAATCTGAACATGTGATGGGGAACAACCAATTTGAGCCTTATAAAATGGAAAAACTAAAATTTTGAGATAAGCCTATAAACCGAAAAGGAGGGAGTATATATGCATGATACTAGTATATGATCGGTAATACCTCCGTAATGCGCGCATGCATAGTATCATAAGTTAGTATTTTAGGTTGCCTTATTAATTGCCATGCATGACACAAAGTAGTACACCATTTAATATAATACGGTATCATGATATGATACCACACCCTCTCTTTCCTCATTTAACTGTGTGCCACACCATCCAAAAAGTCTAGTTGGCATGCATGATACCGCTTGATACTCCCATATTACGACCAGCCATAGGGCTGGACTATTCTGTTACCATAACAAAATATTATTCTGTTACCCGTGGCCACTATAAGGGCGTGATCTGTAGTTTCCACTAAACCCACCAACCCTGTCGATGCCCCACCTCCACCTCATCTCTCTGGCTCCCGTCGGCGCCCAACTCCCACCTTCTCCCCCGTCTCCAGCCGCCGCCCAACCTCCACCTTGTCCACCATCTTCGGCCACCCCGCCCCACCTCCTCACCGGCCCCCGGCGCCGCCACCCTGCCACACGTCCTCCCCGGCTCCCGGCACCGCCCGCCCCACCTCCTCCCGGGTCAGTGCCGCCCCACCTCCTCCCGGCTCCGTGCCAGCCCGCCTGACCTCTTCCCAGTGTCGCGCCGACCCCTCCCACCTCCTCCCGCCGCCCGGCCCACCCCATCACTTGGAGCCGCTCGCCCCGCCATACCCTGCACGGCCTCCTCCCTCCCAAGGCGCTCCGGCCAACTTCCTCCTCGCAGACCGACCTCCCCCAACTGCGCTCGGCCGCCTCCCTCCTCAGCGCTCGGCCTCCTCCCTTTCCGCCTCCAGTCTCCTTCCTCCCGCCTCCGGTCTCCTACCTCCCTCCGGTCACCTTCCTCCCTGCGCCCGGCCGACTTCCTCCCCGAGATTCGTCCACCTTCACCCCCCCCCCCCCGAGATCCCAGCACCGCACGACCGGCCCCGAACCCCTCCGTCTGCGAGCTAGGGTACTGTGACGCCCTCCTTGCCGTGGTGTCCCTGCTGGCCGTCAGCGACGGAAGCGTGGTGGCGGGAGTGCCCTGCTTGCCGTGGTGTCCCTGCGAGCCGACATCTTGAACAGCACACCCCTCTGCCACGCTTCCTGCTATGGGGAAATCTGAGCGGGAGTGCTCGATTTCCTCCACCTCCTTGCCGACAACCAGGAGTAGCCATGCGACCTTCCATCTCCGTTACCATTCCTCATCCGTCAAGGTAATGTCCCCGCCTCCGGCAGATGGACTGAGCTCTGGGCCACCCATGTCAACCATCTCCTTCCTCGCTATGTGTGTGAGGATTGGTGAAGATGACCTGTTTGATTCAGTTTTGGTGCTGCAAAACATGCTTCGATGCTTTTATTTGTGGAAATAATTATCAAGCTGTATTTCATACATGTAGCTCACAAACATATACTCGTAACAACAAAGTTTGATTTGGGGGTGAGCGAGGTGCAACATCTATTTTTAAATCAGTTCATAAAAAATAAATGTTTGATTTGGGGGACTGAACGAGTGCAATTAAATCGAGGCATTTTGATGTTCTGGCCGCTTAATATACATGGTTGGCAAGATGACTAGTATTTATGTTCTCAATATATGAGAGAGTGGGATGTTCGTATGACTATGGCTGGTTGGAGTGTATGGTATTGTGGAGATCATGAATGTTATTTGCTTATGACACAATGTATATATATCTTTGCTAGAAGTTCTAGTACCTATAGTACTATAATTCGCTAATAAAAATGTATCGATTCATTATGTGTAGCACATGTTTAACACATATAATTACAAAATAGTTACTTCAACTATATAAGAGTTCAGCTTTTACTTGATTTTCAGTTCAAATTTTGCGTTATTTTCAATACATCAACTTTAATGTGCAGAACATCGAGGAAAGTCCTGAAAAAATTATATGTGCACTCTATGTATTTTCTTATGTTTACAAGAATTCTGTTGACATGTATTCTGTTTTTTTGGGGGCGCCAACAAGCCTGCCGATAGCGATGTCACTCCCAAAGTTCCAGTGGCTGTAGCAGCCAAGAAGGAACTGCCTATTGCCGGCGGGGCTCAAGCGGTGTCACTTTCAGTGGCTATAGCAGCCAAAAAAACCAAAAACCCTCTATATTCCGATGGCAAATCTGTAAGCATCTCACTAATGAAAGAGCTTATCACCATGACGTGTACGTGTGCGTTTTAAAAATGTGAGGCTAAGGTCAATCATTAACCCAAAATGTTTCTCTGTCACTAATCACCTGAAATTTATGTACAACTTTTCAGTTTTTATTGATTGATTGATGGCTTTGTTCTTGACAATCCTTTATGAATCTACTCTGCTTATGTGGATAGGCGAAAACGATAGTTTTTTAGTATTTCTTGCTTCAGTAGATTATTGAACGAGGTTTCAGAGCAGATTGAGAGAAAAAGAGAAATGTTAGTTCATGCTTCAGTGCATTATTTTTCTTTATTACTCTTTTCAAAGATTTCTTGCTTCAAAGACATTATTTTTCTCTTACCACATTTCTTTGTTCTTTTCATTACGAAAAAGGCTACCTTAAGCGGCACAACTATGTTTTTTTTCTTTTCAGCTCTCAAACTGCAGCCTAATTTTGTTGTCAGTTCTTTGTTTTTGATGGATCTAATATGGTTAGCCCTATCTATTTTTTACGTATGTTACTACGCCTAGTTATAACTACCATCTTTTAACAGCTGTCCTAGTTTTGTTGCTCACGGTGACCTTCGTAGCCTTTGTCGATCCACGGAGTAGGGGCAGGTGCCCATCAACAAAAAGGAACAAACTGTATATGCTTGGAAACTTAAAATTCTGTACACATTTGGGAAAGCAGATGTTATAGCTTCTTTCAAAGTTCAAAACAGATGGTACAGGAAGTACATGTATTCATGTGGGTGCTTGAAAGTTCTGTATAGGAATAGGCCGATGATTTTTGTGCTATGGATAATATGATTTATGTACATGTATTATATGTGTGGAAACAATTTCTGTGAGATGATGAAAGGAAAAATGTTTTGAATTAAAAATATTGATCAGTACGAGTTAAAAACGGTGGTCTGTTCGGAATAAAAACTTAAAATATGTCGTAGTTTGTGGGGAGGTTCTGCTCACCGCCGGGTGGCATCATCTCTAGCAGTTCGACAGGGACGTGTCCCTCAGTACTACGATGTCGAGGCAGACAGCCGCCCTCTTTGTGACCTGCTGCTATTCCTCATCTTACCTTTGGCGGATCGATGATGCGGAGCCGCCCTCTTCGCTACAACCCCACGTGGATCTCTTTCTTTCTTCTCTCTCAAATTCATTGAAAAACTTGGTTGCTTGTTCTTGTTAAAAAACACGCCGAGACACGCGACAACCACCCCAGTTCGGGCGTAGTAAGTATCTCAGTACGAGTTAAAAAGGATGGTCCGTTCGGAATAAAAGAAATGACAGAAATTCAAATTGTAAAGTTCAAGCAAAAAAAGAAACCCCATGAAAATCCTGCTTAGTAAGTACCTCAGTACAAGTCGTAAAATGAGAGAAGTTCAGAACATCGTTGTCAAAAAAATGTTGAGTTAAAAAAAAACACATTTTCTTTTTGAATAAAAAATCATTCAGTTAGATGATACAAACCATACAAGTGCAGGGGCGACGATACAGTAAACCGTTGAAAACTTACGAGAAAAATATTACCCAAAAACAGAGCAAAGTCTAGTTAGTGAAAACATGCTTAGTACAAACCCATGCAATCATCAGTACAAGTACCCTTTTTTCGGAACCATTCAAAATTACTCTACAAAAAATAGCTCAGTACAAACATACACATATATCAGTACGACTACTCTGTTTTTCCGACGAGAAAACAGCAGGATCCGTCATGCCGTATTCTAAATTACTCTTAAACGTTGCGAAGTAGAGAAAACGTTCAACATGACTAAGTTTTGTATTTTTGATAGCTAACCAACAGTATATTATTTGCCATATTTCGACAAACTTTTTAAAAAAATCGCGTTCAAAATCAAATTTGACCGTATTCAAATTCGTTTTTAAACCATAAGGAATTAGAAAAACATTTCTATACGAAAACGTTGCACATTTTCCATAGCTTTCCAACGCCATATCATTTGTGTCAATCGGACAAACCGTTTGCAAAAAATCACGAAAATACGTTTCGCCCAGAATTTCACCGTTTTTCAAATTACTTTTAAATCATATAGAATTAGAAAAAACAATACATATATGGAAGATGCAGATTTTCACCAGCTTTCCAACGCCATCTTATTTGCTCAATTGCGACAAACGTTTTAAAAACTGAGTCCAAAATACGATTCACGTTTTCGGTTTTGAAAAAAACGGTTTTTTCAAAACTGCTCTTAAACTATAATGATTTTGCAAAAACGTTCAATATACTTGAAATATGGTTGTCAAGAGCTTTCCAACGATATATTACACGCCCCGCGACAAAAAAATTACAAAAAAAATTTAAACTAAAGAAGGCGATGCATTAAACACAACCGAAAAGATCGATTCAACCGCTTCGAAAACATCAGTACAACCACCTGAACCCGCAAGTTCAAAAAGGATAACGGAATAATATTCTGTTACGCGTAACAGAATAGCCCAGATGTATATATATAGAGTAACACTATTCTAATCCCAGGATTAGAATAGTTATTCTGATCACGCCGCCCTATATAGACCGAGCAGATGTTTTGGAACCGGCCCGACGAGGAAAAAAAACGCCGCGCCGCACCTTATCCCCAACTTCCCCGATCTCTCTGCCGGCCCGCCCTGCCCAACACGCCACCCGCCTGCCTTCCCCGACGCGCCGCCGCCCGTGCACCTTCCCCAGCGCGCCGCCGGCCCGCCTTCGCCAGCTTGCCGCCGCCCCTGCCTTCCACAGGGGCCGCCGACCTGCCTTCCTCAGCCTGCTTCCTCCTGCCTTGCTCGGCTCCCGGCGACAGGCCCAATGCTTCCGCCCAGCGCCGCCAAGCACCGGTGAGTGGCGTCGCGGTGGACGCATCCTCCAGCTTCACCTCGTCGGCGCAGTCCAACGACTCCAGTTGCTGCCGTTCGCCAGCGCCGCGCGAGGTAAGCTGGATCCCAACTTGTTGCTCATGCCCGTCGCAGCCATCGCTCCCCTACAAAACAGTCGTTGTAGCTCAACCCTGCCCTATGATGCTGCCGGCGGCCTCCTACCGCGACGAGCTGGCTCTGATCCCACGGCCATGGCGGGCTCCCTTGCAGAGAGTTGCCTCCGGTCGTGCTCGAGCCGCTGTCGCTTATGGCCGCTGTACACAACTTCAAAGATGTTTTGTGAAAGTTCTAGTATAGCTATACGGCGGCCGCCCTGATTTCTACTATGGATGTATGCCAGGTTCTACGACGGCTATACGTCGGCTGTCACGCTAGTTTGCATGACTTGCTGTGCTGGTTACTTTCAACTTTTTAGCTTGCTGTTTTGAACTCTCCCTGGAACGTTCTTCTGAACTTGTGATATGAAGCTGCTACTTTTATGATCGATTGGATATATACATAAGCCTGCTTTTGATTTCTCTTCTCCCAGGCGTGTGTAGCTGGTGGCTTGTGCGGACACAACTCACATAGTCTCCCAAATCTCCAAAAGAATTAAAGTTCAGTTTCTATCAAGTTACAAGTTTCAGAGTTTATTTCTGTAATATCTGAAGAAGACTTGTAAACGATTATACTGTTCACTGCACAAAAAGAAGACTTGTACTTCTCTCTGCTCGTCTCTCCCCGTGAACCATGATGTCTAGTAGTTTGTGAAGAATGATGTTAACTACAAATGTATAGTAGTTTATGAACCATGATGTTAACTGAATTTTTTTGCAGCTCGGCGTATTGCTGCTGGAGCTGGTGTCCATGCAACAGCATGCGTCAGGGACTCCTTCCTCGTTAACACAGACGGAGGCGCTCACAACGTTGGCGCTGCAGAGCATTATACGTTGTTGTTAAGTTGGCTCCCTTATATTTGGAATAAGGAAAAACGGCTGAAGGTCAAATTATGTTAAAGTATATTTTCTAGAACACCAACACTCTTTCGACATCAATGCTGGCAAGTTTTTGCACTTGCATTCTGCAGAACAAAAGAAAGTTGTGGCCTTGTTGTTCCATGCTGAATTATTAAGCGAATTGATGGACGCCATGTGCCGAGAACAAAATTTGAAGAAATTAACTGAAGATTGCGTTGACTCTTGATGGATCCATGTATGTGTGTGCGCCACTGAAGTTCAACTATGGACCAAAGAGCCGGAGCAGATGGCGAGCGTCAGCACGATGGAGGATTGTGGGCCAACTCAAATGCCATGCACGGTCTTGCGTTAGTGTGCCTTGGTGTGTGCGTTCTTGGTGTGGAGTGACTGCTTGAGTGTGTGTTTGTGTGTGTATTATAGCAAGCGTACTTGCTGTGTGGTATCCCTTGTGTCTTTGCTGGGTGTGTGATCCCACGTGTGTGATTTTAAATAGAAACTTTGTCCTTGAAAAAAAGCAGAAATTTTAAAACACAGTATGCTTTTAACATGTACAATTTCAATTTGAAAAAAAAGCCACACCTAACAAAGTCCATGATTCAAAATTTTGGAAGTTCATATATAACAATTAGGTCGGTGTATATATAATATAACATAAGAAAGTGTGGAAATCAGAATAAAAAACACTATTATTTCACGAATAAAGAACAAAGAAGAGAATTAAGAACAAAGAAGAGAAGGAAGTTCGATGTTTACGACAAATTATTGAGATTTTTTTCATTACTAAAAGGAAAATAAAGCCTAAAAAGGTGACTTTCTCGTTAAAAAAACTAGAAGTTCAAATACAAATAGCGGAGCGGTTCAATGCTTACTACTACATTAGGATTTTTTCCGTTACTAACGAATAACCCAAGAAGGCCAAATTAAAAAATAGAGTAACTCAAAATTTATAGAGAAAATGTAATTTTCCCGTTCTACAAAAAACCCTAGAGGTTAAAATTTAAATAATGGGTAATTTCAATGTTTGATATAATATCAAGAAGGTCAAATTGAAAAAACCAAGCAGTTAAAAAAGTTTATAGAAAAAGATTTTCCTTCTTTTAAAAATAAGACCTAGAAGTTCAACTTTAAATAATTGAGGAGTTCGATATTTATTACATAACTAGGACTTTTCCCATTACTAATGAATAACATCAAGAAGTCCAAAACTTAAAAAATGTGAAGGTGTAATGTTTATAAAAACTGAGATTTTCCCCAATGCTAGAAGATTAAAACCAAGAAGTTCAATTTCAAAAAACGGAGTAGTTCAATGTATATAAAAAAACTTATGTTTTCACGTTACTAGAGAATAAAACCAAGAAGTTCAATTGGAAAAAGCGGAGCAGTTCGATATTTATTTGAAAAAATGGTTTTTTCCAGTTACTAAAGAATAAAACCAATAAGTTCAATTTGAAAAACGATGAAGTTCGATGTTTCTAAAAACCTTCAATTTTCACATTTCTAAAAATACACAATGAAGTTCAAATAAAAAAAAGATAGAGCGGTTCAATGTCTTTAAAAAAACCCAGATATTTTCACATAACCAAGAGAAGTTCAAATTGATAACTGCCAGAAGTTCATGTACTACACGGTGTGCATTTGTATGAAAAAAAGGGTATGAAAAAGCAAAGGCTAAAAGTTTTTTTATGCTAGAACTTCAAGTGCTCGGTCCGAGAAAAGTTCAAAAATTCTTGTGAGAGAGGTTGAACAAAAATATGTGACAGAAGTTCAAGGAGAAAACAGCGGGACGTTCAACTACTACACGGGATGCGTTTCAGATAAGAATATAAGAATATAAAACCAAAAGCTTAAAAGGTTTGTTGCAAGAAGTTCACGTGGTCCTCCGTGCACGGTGCGAAATTAATATTGCGGGACATCCGACCTCCAATTACATGTTTGAAAATAGCAAAAAAATGACGTCCGACCTTCAATTGCATGTAATTCGATTTATGCACAAAAAATGTGACAGAAGTTCATAGTGAAACAATTAAGAAGTTCAAGTACCGCAAGGAATGCATTTCAGGTCAGAATAAAATGTATAGAAAAATAAAAGCTTAAACAGTTTGTTGCTAGAAGTTCAAGTGCTCTGTCAGGGGAAGTTTAAAAATTCTTGCGAGAGAGGTTCACCTTCTATTTCCATGTTCGATTTTTTCCGTGTAAAAATCGAATACAATTCTTAACTCAAAATATAAAAAGGTAAAGTACAAATTGAAATAACAGGGAAGTTCAGAGTTTATTAAAACCTAGGATTTACTTGTTTAAAAAATCAAAAAACAAGGCACCATTTTTTGCACTTTTAAAAACAACTCATAAATGAAAAGAATGGTTGATAGAAGTTCAATTGCTCAGCGAGGAAAAGTTCAAAAAATTCTTGTGAGAGAGGTTCACCATGTATTTAGATGTCCAAAATACATGAAAAATATGTTTTTTTTGTTTTAAAATAATTCTCTCAAACCAGAGAGAAGTTCAAAAGTGACAACAACCGGAAGTTCACGTACTACATGGTGTGTATTTCATACAAAGAAAAATACAAATAAAGTGAAACAGAGTGAAGTTCAAACAGACATGCCCCAGAACTTCAACTACTTCACGCAGCGAAAAACGACATGTCAAAAATAGCACGTCAAAAGCAGTGAAGTTCAAGCAGACATGCCTGAGAAGTTCAACTACTTCACGCAGTGCATTTCCATTCGAGATGAAGGCAGAAATCATGATCTTGTCATTTTCTAGTTTACTTCAAAACGACAGGAATATCATTTGTGTAAGTTCAAGCCCTCGGTCGGAGAAAGTTAAAAAAATATTGTGAGAGAGGGTTGTATAAAAAGAATATCATTTGTGTAACACTGACGAAAATGGATGGGAAACTTACAAACAAAAAATATGTCACAGAAGTCCAACGTGAAAACAGCAGGGAGTTCAACTACTACACTGAATGAATTTCACAAGAAAAACTTTTAAAACCGTCGCGAGTATGAAAAAATGATCAACACGGAAAAGTTGCGTGTTTATAGTAGCTTTCCATCGGTACATCACTTGCTTAATTCCGGTGAGTGAATGAAGAGCTACGATAAAAAAAAGCACGTGAAAAACAGAGTGAAGTTCAGCAGAATCGCCACGTAAGTTCAAGTACTTCACGCAATGCATTTTCGACGAATCTGTTTCGCGATAAAGGCAGAACGAGTGATCTCGTCGTTTCTGAAATTACTTGAAAATGGTTGGGATTCAGAGAAAACCATCAACATGAAAAAGTTTCGCATTTTTCGTAACTTTTCAACAGTATATTATTTGCCCCGTTCCGATGAAGTTTGTAGAAATTACGGCAAGAATACGTTTTTAGCCATTTTCAAAATCAACGTAAAACCGGAATTTGGAAAAACAATATATACCAAAAAGTTTCGCATTTGTTCAGGCTTTACAACGCCATGTCATTTGCTATGTTCCGACGTGTGATTAAAAAAATATATCGAAAATACAAACTTGGTAGAACTTGTACCGTTTTCTAAATTACTCTTAAACCATTCAAAATTAGAAAAAACTTTCAACATGAGAAAAAAGAGCATTTTCATAAGCTTTCCAACGCGATATCATTTGTCTCAATTGGATTAGGCGTTTAGAAATGGCAACGGAAATACGAACTCGGTTGTTCGGTTTGCAAAATTTACGATTTTCCACATTACTCTTTAACCATAAGGAATTAGAAAAAACTTTCAGCATGTGGAAGGAGTGGTTTTACAGCAGCTTTCCAACGTCATATTATTTGCCTCATTCCGATAAACGATTTAGAAATGCGATCGAAAATACGATTCATGTTTTTTGTATGAAGAAAAAAAGGTTTTCAAAACTGCTGTTAAACCACTTACATTTTGCCAAAATTTTAAGTTGGGTCATGATACTGGTGTCCATAGCTTTCCAATGGTATATCGCAAGCCCCATTTGGGCAATGTTGACGGAAGTTCAACCTAACACTAGGGGAAGTTCAGGTCGAACAAATCAGACAGTAAAATTGCAAAAAACGCAATTTCATCACGACCCGAGAGAAAAATGCGCTAGCAAGCGAGATTTATATTTAAAACCGGTATTTAGTTGCTAAAAAATCTTTCTAGATTACACTAACATCATATAGAACACTACTAACCAGAATAATTCGCGGGGGAAGCCACGGTTGCAAAGATAGCCCGAAGGTTGGGTTCGTACAGAGGGAAGTTCAGGGGCGTGTACACACAAAAATACATCACAGAAGTTCAACGTGAAAATAACATGAAGTTCAACTACTACACTGAATGAATTTCAGATGAAAAACTTTTAAAATCGTTGCGAGTATGAAAAAACGATCAACACGGGAAAGTTGCGTGTTTACAGTAGCTTTCCATCGGTATATCACTTGCTCAATTTCGGTGAGTGGATGTAGAGCTAGGAGCAGTGGATAGAGATATACGAGGAAAAAAGCACGTGAAAAACTGAGTGAAGTTCAAGGTTTCATACTGAGAAGTTCGGTTACTTCACGCGATGCAATTTTGGCGAATCTGTTTCGCGATAAAGGCAGAACAAACGATCTCGCCATTTTTGAAATTACTTGAAAACGGCTAGGAATCATAGAAAACTGTCTACATGAAAAAATTTCGCATTTTCCGTAGCTTTTCAACAGTATATTATTTGTGCCATTCCGATAAAGTTTGTACAAAATACGGCGAAAATACATTTTTTGCCATTTTTGAAACTGACTTAAAACCATAAAGAATTGGGAGAAATAATATATACCAAAAAGTTTTGCATTTCTCCAAAATTTCCAACACCATATCATTTGCTGCATTCGGACGTACGGTTGAAAAATTAGCTCGAAAATACGAACTCGGTAGGACCTGTAACGTTTTTTAAATTAATTTTAAACCATTCGATATTAGAAAAAACTTTCAAAATGAAAGAGTAGTGCATTTTCATAAGCTTTCAAACGCCGTATCATATGCCTCAATTGGATTAGACGTTTAGAAATGACGTTGAAAATACGAACTCGGCTGTTTGGTTTGCGAAATTTTACGTTTTTTCAAATTACTCTTTAACCATAGAGAATTAGAGAAAACTTTGAACAGGTGGAAGTAGCGGTTTTGCAGCAGTTTTCCAACGCCATGTTATATGCCTCATTCCAATAAACGGTTTAGAAATGCGATCGAAAATACGATTCACGTTTTTTGTGTGAAGAAAAAACGATTTTCAAAACTGCTCTCAAACCACTTACATTTTGGCAAAAATTTAAGTTGGGTCATGATACTGGTGTCCATAGCTTTCCAACGGTATATCGCAAGCCCCATTTGGGCAATTGACGGAAGTTCAACCTAGTTCACACGGAAGTTCAACGTACTACTAGCGGGGCAGGTCAGATTGTGATCAGAATATTATTCTCATCCCGTGATCAGAATAGTGTTTATGTGTGTGTGTGTGTGTGTGTGTGTGTGTGTGTGTGTATACCTATATATATATATGGTGGGTCTATTCTAATAACACCCCTTAAGACCTTATTCTAATAACACTTCCGCTTATTTTGCTAACACCCGCCGAAATGAAAAACACGTCGCGAACTCCACCGAATTGCTACCAAAAAAATCCCCACCCGAACACCCCACCCCTGACCACCTCCCACCACTCCGCGGCGCAGCTCCCTCGTGGCCACCGCTCACCTCGCGCACGATTCCCCTCCCCTCCCGACCTTCTTCTTCGTGGCCTCGTGGGCGCTACCCCCACCACCCACCAACCTCCAAATCCCCGAGGAGTCACCTCCACCAACTTCCCGCCCGGAGCCCACCTCCTCTCCCTCCCTTGAAGCGACTCCAGCCGGAAACCTCCCCGCAGGTCACTCGCCACCGCGCCTCCCACCCGTGGCGCCCCTCTTCCTTCTCATGCGCCTTCGTTCAACGCGATGACTAGCTCCCCGCGCCACCATGCCCTACACCACCGGATCCAGGCCCTCCACCACCGGATCGGCCATCTTCCCGACCCGCAAGCCCGTGTCCATTCTCCGATGAGCCCGGCCACCCGTGCAACCCCACCTCCACCACCATCGTCTGGAGCCAGCAGGTGCCGGGATCCGACGAGATCTGACGAGCCCTTCCTCCCATTGGTCGCCCTCCCCGTGGACACCCCTCCCGGCAACGAGTTGCACCTCCGTGGCGACCGGCGGCGAGTGGCACACCATCCATCACCACTCCCCTGCAGTGTGCAAACTGCTGCACTACAGTCCACACCTCTGCCCCCGTCGCTGGGAGGTCGATGGCTCAAGCTCCACCTTTGCGCGAGGATCTCGGCGACCATCCAGCCACCACCCGAGGCGCTCGTCTTGTCAAAAAACCAGAGTCGATGATGCCCAGACGCGGGCTGCTGCCGGCGTGCGTGCAGTCCAGCATTTGATTTTTTTCTTTGTGTTTTTGAGGTGGTCGCGGTTCCTAGGGCATGGGCGTGCAGCGCCCATGTGCGTGCAATCCGCGGAGATGGGGGTGCAGAACGACGACGTTTGTTTGGTGTCTATTTTGCTCACAGTTGACTTTTTTGTGTATTTCAGATTTTGGTTGCAGTCCTATGGGCGCACAAGTGTAGTGCTGTGGGGGTAGTGCGCCGGCGACCGTCTTGCATTTCACGGACAAAATTGTGGATTTCTTTTTGAAGTCCCTCGTCATTGTAATTTGTATGTGTTTATACTATGGCTTATAAAGAGCAGCATTCCAGCCCCGTCTCGTAGCCCATAGACGCACCAATCACAACTCTCCCAAAAACATGCATTGAAGAAAACAAACAATACTTTTTTTGAAATGCAGCTCACTTGCTTGATCGCCACGGTGATCTTCTTTCTCCCAGAGGTTCACTATGTTGTCAAAGTGCAATTTATGTTGGAAAAAGGTTGATTTTTATGCAGCTCACTCTGTTGTTGTGTACAGCAGAAAAAAAGTTGGAAGAAATATTAATGCATTACACTTGCAGGTTGATTTTTTTATGCAGCTCACTCTGTTGTTGTGTGCAGTAGAAAAAAAGTTGGAAGAAATATTAATGCAGTACACTTGCAGGTTGATTTTTTTATGCAGCTCACTCTGTTGTTGTCTGCAGCAGAAAAAAAGTTGGAAGAAATATTAATGCACTACACTTGCAGGTTGCTTTTCATTATATCTAGTTCTATCATTCAGTCCCTGCGGTCCACTCGCTCGGTCTACGCACGTAAAAAAAATTGAGTTTGGAAAAAACTCAAGCGGTTCACTTTCGGTAGTGTTGCGGCCCATTTACGGTAGTCTTGAGGTTCACTTTTCGTAGTATTCTGGTTCACCAACGCTTGACATGAAGTGCACTCCACCTCGTTTGGGAAAATTTACGTCCCACAAAAAAGAAATCATGCAGTGCACTTGTTTGTCCAATGAAGTGCAGCTTTTAGTCTAAATAAGTGTGTTTTTCTGTCTGATGGAGTACATAAGACGATTTTGGTGTCGCGAAAAAACAGTGTCCGCATTTCGTTAAAATCAAAATTGCTCCTAAACCATAAGGAATCGAAGAGAGTGTTCTACACGAAAAAGTTGCGCCTCATCGATATCTTTCCAATGGCATATAATTTGAATCATTTTGACCAACAGTTTGTAAAAATTTCGCAAAAGACGGCCGTTGTCTCTAATCTTAAGCCGCATGATTTTCAAAATTAACTAAAAACCATAAGGAATCTCAAAAACATTTCAAAATATGAAAGTTGCGCCTCATCCGTAGATTTTAAACGACGTATCATATGCCTCATTTAGACAAACGGTTGGAAAACTGGAGCAAAAATAGTATTGAAAAATTCAAAAAAATGGAAAAACAGAATTTCGCGATTTAGTAAATTTGAAACTGCTCTTAAACCGTAACAAATTAGAGAAAATAATAAATATGTAAAAGATGCACCTCGACGATATCTTTCCAATGGTGTATCATTTGCTTCATTCCGACGAGTGGTTTAGAAAAAAACATGAAAAAACGCTCGCTGCCACTCATCGTCTGCCACACCGTTTTCAAAACTGCTCTTAAACTGTAGGGAATCTCGAAAAACGTTCAACATGGGGAAGTTGCGCCTAATCCATAGCTTTCCAACGGTTTATTATACGCCTCGTTTCGATAAACGTTTAAAAAATTAGAGCAAAAACAGTATCGGAAAAACACTGCATGCAATTTTTTCCGACACGATGTTCACTAGTTTGTATTGCAGTGCCCTTGCTACAGAAAGTGCAGTGCTCTTGCGTTGAGCGTGCAGTGCGGAAGTGTTATCAGAATAACTATTCTGCTAATATTAGCAGAATAGACCGGCTATAGTATTCTGATAATATTAGCAGAATATTAGTGATGCATGTATATGCATGATACTAGTATATGACACTCTCCACTATGAGTAGCCTAAGTATATATAGCCTAACTAAAACACCCACATGTAGTTGTAGTAGGGGTTTTGACTTTAATTAATTATATGCACTAAAATGCAATGCAAGGTAAGTGCAAAGAATGACTTAAACATAGCAGACAACCTGGAATGGGTCGGACCGATGTAGCTAGTAACTGACGATTTGTAGTCCAAAGTGCCGCATCTCCTTTTGGAAACTATGATCCTTCTTGTGAGATGCTCCGGTATGTAAGGTGCGAGCGCCAAAACTTGTGCCAAACTTTACCAATTTTTTTCCATGAGATCGTGAGAGCACGCGACAGTGACACAATGATTTTTGTTATATTCCAGACTCTATATGCATTTCCTGAAATTAAAATACCAACAAGGCCTACGCCTCTGGCCGCACCCTGCGGCTGAAATGTTTGAAGTTTTTTCCCGTTTCTCGCACAATAAATGAAAAACTTGCAAAGCGACACACAAATGATCTTGCTAACACACACATGTAGTTGCGACTATATATATACGTACAAACGGTATCTTTTTTTGCATATTCAAAGTTTGAGATTGCTAGCAAGGCCTGCCGCCTGGTTAAATGTACCAGAAAATCAAACCATAGGGTACCATCGTGATTTCTTACCATGGAAAAAAAATTGGAGGCGAAACAATGAACTCATGTTTTCATTTGAACAAAAATATGATGTTAGGTAATGTAAATGTTTTCAAGTAGCACACGGTTCACTCATGAAAGCCGTGTGTCCACTAAACCGTGGCCGATGCCCCCCCCTCTGCCACGCGCGATCTGAGTCGTGCATTCTGATTGGCCAGAACCCAAACCCCACGGATCATACGTCTGCACCGTTGGATGCTCCAACATCAAACGGCAATCCTCATCCCTTTCGACATGAAATGCGGTCCGGCTAGGAATTGATTTATATGCAAAAATGCATGGTGAATGCCAAAAAATGTCTTACATATAGCACACGAGAGCTAAAATGCGCCAGCAAATCAAACCCGTTGTATAATTGTGATTGCTTTACGTGGGAAAAATTTAGATGCGAAACAATGAACTCACGTCTTCGTTTCAAAATTAGTACGTCTTCATTTCAAACGAAATTATTCTGTTTGTGCACACGAGCGCTTAGAGGCAACCGTTTGCATAGGCCTTTCCGCGCGCGCGGCGACCGGGGATATTTTTCACCCTTTTCACCTAGGCCGCCAACACCCCCACCGTCCGCCCGCGTTTCACTCAACTAGTCCACCCAATCTCCATCTCCAGCTCTCCCTCCCCCAGATCCACAGCAGAACCCTCTTTGGCGCCGCCGTGCTCAATCCGGTCGTGTGCCCGCTCTTCGGCGTCAAGCCTACCTCCATTACCGTACCGAACACGCGGCGGCCTGCGCCTCGCCGGCTTCGTTTTCTCGCCAGCCACCCTCGAGCATATCGATGCAGTTACCCTCGCCTCTCTTGTGGTCCAGCCGGGTTTGCATTAAGAAGCCTGCTAGTTACTGCTCTCCATCGCGGTGACGCATATTTCCTTGCAATCCATCTTCCAATTTCGTTCTGTATGTTCCCAAATTGGCTATAAAATAACGGAGAGCGTATATATGTTCATTATCTACCATCCTTACTACATATAAGTTGTATTTGTTCCAATAATTTACTGCCTATTTACAGATCGTGGGCGCCCGAGTCACACAAACTTAACAAATTAGCTGTACATTTTCTAAGTTATTGCATGTCATGTTTAGAAAGCTTGATACCAAGTTGTTAGTTTTATGCTTATCCTCGTTTTCTAAGTTTCGCATGTGTTCTCTGTAGATGCCGAGTAGCAGCGACAACACTCATGCTTCAGGCGATGTATCTTCATCTGATTCGGACAACCCTAGGTCTTCAGCAGATTGTGAGGGATCAAGTAATCTTGAACGGGATAGAGCTGCAGCAATTACCCTTCCGGTCATGGCATGGAGGAACGCTCCAAGGAAGCCCACACACCAGCCTAAAGGTGTATATGAAGTAACCGGGATTGATTTAAAGTCTTGGGCTCCAACTAAACTAGATAAAGCACACACGAGGTTCAGGAGTGTGTGTGGATTTGTTGGCGAGGCAAGGCTCAACGATTAATCTGCCGGGGTTTGGAAGGTGACACGTAAACACGACGAAGGATAGTCGAGAGATCATGGATCACGTCAACGTTCGAGCGATGGGGAATGCAGGTGGAACACGCTGCACTGAAGAAGGCTAGGGATGCTTGGAGAAACTGGAAGCACGTGTTGTACAAGAAGTACTTGAGTGAAGGCAATGACCCAATCCCCGCATACCCCCAAATTACAATGGCAGACTAGGCAGAATTGAAAATGGTCAGGGCAACTAAAGAGTTTGCTGAGAAGAGTTTCAAGCAATCGAAACTTCAGAAGAAGAACATAAACCCCCACCGTATGGGTGTGGCAAGATACTAAGGCATGAAACTGATATGGGACCAGGAGGACAAAGAAGCAGTAGTGGCAGGTGGGAATCTGGCCTTTATTGAAATCAGGGGCGAACTCGCTAGAGACTACTTGCGAGCACGTGCAAAGAGGCGTGGTGATGGAACTTATTACTTTAAAAACTCATATGACGCCAAACTGTATCAAGTGATGTTAGAGGCTTCCAAGATCCCTGGAAGGTTCTACAGGAACTCAGGGCCATGTGACAATCTGTCTGTTGCTCTAGAAACAAAAGAGCCCCCAGGCCGTGCAAGGGGTATAGGTGTTAATGTCCCGCACAAGAGGGCTTTCACACTCAGCAAAGAAGAGAGGCTCAGCATGAAAAAAGTGAGGAGTGAAATGAAGCAGAATGCATTGTATGAGAGGTTGAGGAAGGATATTTATTCGGCTGTTTGAAAGGATGTTGAGGAGTCAATGATGATGCAGAAGACTCTAACACTGACAAATAACCAGCAGATGGGAGGGGAGGCGGGCATGGAGGATGCTTCTTATTGCGCGACAACACTGCACAAGAGTAGTTGTGCATCAGCTAACCCCAGCGACACTGAGACTGCAGCTACTCGTGATGATGCTATATCTGATCTATCTGGAATGAAAGACAGACTGAAGGGCGTGCTTACACATCATGAAGGTACATTAAAATATGCAATGCCTGGGTTTGCCCACCCTTTTTGGAAGATGGCCTCTTGTTGGACAATTTGCCATTGAAGCCGGGCTGTGTGAAGTGCTACGTGATTGAAGTAAAGCCTGGATTCAATGAATTTGCCCTGAAGAATGTCCTACTTCGATGAGCAAAGGACCTTGGGAGAAACACTGTTACATCACATCTAGTGGCCACTAAAGGAAATAGAGTTCATCGATGAGATCCCTGAAGCCCCGCCAAGAGCAACCATTATCGCCCCTCACCCGGTGACGCTCTCCTTGCCACAGCAGCTCTCGCGGGCTGATGCATCAACCTGTGATCAGTCGGCCTGACTTTGTGGTGTACAGGCCATGTCATCCTCCGCCCCAAAGCAGCTAGTGGCAAGGCCTACAACTGCTGAAGATACACCACCGGTTCAGATGCCGGCCGCTGAAGCAGCGGGGGGAGACCCAGCTGCAGCACATGCTCAGCAGACCAACCTGGTGGAATGGACTGCTAAGCAGACTGATGCTTCGGAACCACATGCTAAGCAGTCTCTAGGTCCAGAACCAACTGCTCATCAGTCCGTCAGTCCGCAGTCGTGTGATCAGCATACCAATGCGTCAGCACCTCCTCCTTAGCAAACCAACGTGTTGGCACAGCCTCCTCAGCACACCGACAAGTTGGCACCACCTGCGCAGAAACCCGACATAGCTTCAACGCATGGTCAGCGGTCCGATGCCTCTGCTCCTACAGCCCAAGAAATTCATTACAAAGAAGCCACCAAGATCCAAGATATATAGACCGTCACGCTAAGCAGACCATCCAAGCTTCATGCGCTCGGCGATCTACCTTGTAGGCAACAGGGCGTTACGCGAGAAATGCTTCAAGTACCAAGAAGGAAGTGGCCAAAAATGCTACACCCCCAAGGAAGCGTGGCGGGAAAGTGAAGAGGAAAGAGAACGATTGCCTCTTACTTAAAGCACTCATCGCCCAGAACCAAATTAATAGCAGCTTGTTCGAATCGGGGAGTAATATTATTTCTGACGCCATAAATGATGAAGAACTACGTTTGTTGCTTGCTAAAAGTAAAGCAGACGTACTTCAAGCACACTATTACGTCCATGGCCAGCCATTTCTTATTAGCGAATACTTTGATGAGTGCAGCTCCAGTTGCGGCGAGTTACATGAATATTTCATGGATCTAATGGCAGCAGGTTAGCATGGTTTGCTAGTCCACTACAACAAACATCATTTCTGATGCGATGCTGGTTCCATCGATGTGAGTTTCGAGGACTTACATCTCTTCTTCAACTTCAACGTGCTCGAGATTGCTGATTTTGTAAGTACTTAACAAACTCTGATCAACTTCTCCATACAGGCTGTAAATGATAAACAACTAACTGCATTTTATTCCTATCAGGGGATTGAACGCGCAGAGAAGAAAAAGGGAGTGTGTGTATTTCATAGATCCTGAATTAGCAAATGGTACAACAATACATGGTAAGGACCTATGGGACTGGGCCGTTAACACGGTCGTACGTCTCTTCGAAAACACGTCCCATGCAGAATAATTTCTCTGTCCATATCATGAATAGTAAGTCAAGTAAACAACCAAGCTTACACTTATTGTCTTTCAGATTTCGACATAATTCGTAAGTTCATGGCTTTCTTAATATGTAGCAATCACTGGATATTGGTATTCATTGTTCCAAACAAGAACACAGTTTACTACATCGATTCTCCTAGAGAGTCAACAAACGCTCAGGATCTGACGCATTGCTACCTCTTCGGCATGCGTTGGTTTTCCCTTGAAGAGGAAAGGGTGATGCAGCAAAGTAGCGTAAGTATTTCCCTCCGTTTTTTAGAACCAAGGTATCAATCCAGTAGGAGGTTACACGCAAGTCGCCTCGTACCTACACAAACAAATAAGAACCTTGCAACCAACGTGATAAAGGGGTTGTCAATCCCTTCACGGCCACTTGCAAAACTGAGATCTGATAGAGATAATAAGATAAATATTTTTGGTATTTTATGATATTGATTGGAATGTAAAGATTGCGAAATAAATAATGGAAGAAATAGTAAATTGGTAGGAAAATAATATGATGGAAGATAGACCCGGTGGCCATATGTTTCACTAGTGGCTTCTCCCAAGATAGCATAATTTACGGTGGGTGAATAAATTATTGTCGAGCAATTGATAGAAAAGTGCATAATTATGAGAATATCTAGGCATGATCATGTATATAGGAATCACGTCTGCGACAAGTAGACCGAAACGATTATGTATCTACTACTATTACTCCACACATCGACCGCTATCCAGCATGCATCTAGAGTATTAAGTTCGTAAGAACAGAGTAACACATTAGGCAAGATGACATGATGTAGAGGGATAAACTCAAGCAATATGATATAAACCCCATCTTTTTATCCTTGATGGCAACAATACAATACGTGCCTTGCTGCCCTAACATCCTTTGGGAAAGAACACTGCAATATTGAACCCAAAGCTAACCACTTCTCCCATGGCAAGAAAGATCAATCTAGTAGGACAAACCAAACTGATAATTCAAAGAGACTTGCAAAGATAACAAATCATACATATAAGAATTCAGAGAAGAACCAAATATTGTTCATAGATAATCTTGATCATAAACCCACAATTCATCGAATCTCGGCAAACACACCGCAAAAAGAATTACATCGAATAGATCTCCAAGAGAATCGAGGAGAACTTTTAATTGAGATCCAAAGAGAGAGAAGAAGCCATCTAGCTACTAACTATGGACCCGAAGGTCTGTGGTAATCTACTCACACATCATCGGAGAGGCTATGGTGTTGATGTAGAAGCCCTCCGTGACCGATTCCCCCCCTGGCGGAGCGCCGGAAAAGGCCCCAAGATGGGATATCACGGGTACAGAAGGTTGCGGCGATGGAACTAGGGTTTTGTGGTGCTCTCGAATGTTTTCGGGGTACATGAGTATATAGGCGAAAGAAGTAGGTCGGATGAGCCACGAGGGGCCCACGAGGGTGGGGGGCATGCCTCCATGCCTCGTGGCTTCCTCGTTGCTTGCTTGAGGTCCACTCCAAGTCTCCTGGATTGTGTTTGTTCCAAAAATAACTCTCCCGAATGTTTCATTCCGTTTGGATTCCGTTTGATATTCCTTTTCTGCGAAACACTGAAATAGGCAAAAAAACATCAATTTGCACTGGGCCTTCGGTTAGTAGGTTAGTCCCAAAAATAATATAGAAGTGTATAATAAAGCCCATTAAACATCCAAAATAGATAATATAATAGCATGGAACAATAAAAAATTATAGATACATTGGAGACGTATCAAGCATCCCCAAGCTTAATTCCTGCTCGTCCTCGAGTAGGTAAATGATAAAAACAGAATTTTTGATGTGGAATGCTACCTAACATAATTTTCTAAGTAATTCTCTTTATTGTGGCATGAATGTTCAGATCCGAAAGATTCAAGACTAAAGTTTAATATTGACATAAAAATAATAATACTTCAAGCATACTAACTAAGCAATTATGTCATCTCAAAATAACATGGCCATAGAAAGCTTATCCCTACAAAATCGTATAGTTTGGCTATGCTTCATTTTCGTCACAAAAAATGCTCTCATCATGCACAACCCTGATGACGAGCCAAGCAATTGTTTCATACTTTAGTAATCTCAAATGTTTTTCAACTTTCACGCAATACATGTGCGTGAGCCATGGACATAGCACTATGGGTGGAATAGAGTATAATGATGGGGGTTGTGTGGAGAAGACAAAAAAGGAGAAAGTATCACATTGACGTGGCTAATCAACGGGCTAGGGAGATGCCCATCAATTGATGTCAATGCAAGGAGTAGGGATTGCCATGCAACGGATGCACTAGAGCTATAAATGTATGAAAGCTCAACAAAAGAAACTAAGTGGGTGTGCATCCAACTTGCTTGCTCACGAAGACCTAGGGCATTTGAGGAAGCCCATTGTTGGAATATACAAGCCAAGTTCTATAATGAAAAATTCCCACTAGTATAAAGTGTCAAAACAGGAGACTCTCTATCATAAAGATGATGGTGCTACTTTGAAGCACAAGTGTGGAAAAAGGATAGTAGCATTGTCCCTTTTATTTCTTTTTTTGGGGCCTTCCTTTTTTTATTTGGTCTTTCTTCTTTTTTTTATTTGGGACAATGCTCTATTAATGTTGATCATCACACTTCTATTTATTTACAACTCAATGATTACAACTCGATACTAGAACAAAATATGACTCTATATGAATGCCTCCGGCGGTGTACCGGGATGAGCAATGAATCAAGAGTGACATGTATGAAAAATTATGCATGGTGGCTTTGCCACAAATACGATGTCAATTACATGATCATGCAAAGCAATATGACAATGATGAAGCGTGTCATAATAAATGAAACGATGGAAAGTTGCATGGCAAAATATATCGGAATGGCTATGGAAATGCCATAATAGGTAGGTATGGTTGCTGTTTTGAGGAAGATATAAGGAGATTTATGTGTGATAGAGTGTATCGTATCATGGGGTTTGGATGCACCGGCGAAGTTTGCACCAACTCTCAAGGTGAGAAAGGGCAATTCACGGTACCGAAGAGGCTAGCAATGATGGAAAGGTGAGAGTGCGTATAATCCATGGACTTAACATTAGTCATAAAGAACTCACATAATTTTGCAAAAATCTACAAGTCATCTAAAACTAAGCATTACACGCATGCTCCTAGGGGGATAATTGGTAGGAAAAGACCATCGCTCGTCCCCGACCGCCACTCATAAGGATGACAGTTAAAGAACACCTCATGTTTCAAATTTGTCACACAACGTTTACCATACGTGCATGCTGCGGGACTTGCAAACTTCAACACAAGTATTTATCAAATTCACAACTACTCAACTAGCATGACTCTAATATTACCATCTTCATATCTCAAAACAATCATCAAGTATCAAACTTCTCATAGTATTCAATGCACTTTTTATGAAAGTTTTTATTATACCCATCTTGGATGCCTATCATATTAGGACTAATTTTATAGCCAAAGCAAAATACCATGCTGCTCTAAAAGACTCACAAAATAATATAAGTGAAGCATGAGAGATCAATAATTTCTACAAAATAAAACCACCACCGTTCTCTAAAAGATATAAGTGAAACACTAGAGCAAAATTATCTAGCTCAAAAGATATAAGTGAAGCACATAGAGTATTCTAATAAATTACGATTCATGTGTGTCCCTCCAAAAGGTGTGTACAGCAAGGATGATTGTGGTAAACTAAAAAGCAAAGACTCAAGTAATACAAGACGCTCCAAGCAAAACACATATCATGTGGTGAATAAAAATATAGCATCAAGTAAAGTTGCCGATAGATAAAGACGAAAGAGGGGATGCCTTGTGGGGCATCCCCAAGCTTAGTCTTTTGTTTGTCCTTGAATTTTACCTTGGGGTGCCTTGGGAATCCCCAAGCTTAGGATCTTGCCACTCCTTATTCCATAATCCATCAAATCTTTACCCAAAACTTGAAAACTTCACAACACAAAACTCTACAGAAAATCACATGAGCTCCGTTAGTATAAAAAAACAAATAACCACTTTAAGGTACTGTAATGAACTCATTATTTATTTATATTGGTGTTAAACCTACTGTATTCCAACTTCTCTATGGTTCATACCCCCCGATACTAGCCATAGATTCATCAAAATAAGCAAACAACACACGAAAAACAGAATCTGTCAAAAACAGAACAGTCTGTAGTAATCTGTATCAAACATATACTTCTGTAACTCCAAAAATTCTGAAATAAATTGGTGGACGTGAGGAATTTATCTATTAATCATGTTAAAAAATAATTAACCTAAAATCACTCTCCAGTAAAAAATGGCAGCTAATCTTGTGAGCGCTAAAGTTTCTGTTTTTTTACAGCAAGATCATAAAGAGTTCACCCAAGTCTTCCCAAAGGTTCTACTTGGCACAAACACTAATTTAAAACATAAAACCACATCTAAATAGAAGCTAGATGAATTATTTATTAATAAAAAGAAACAAAAAAAAGAAAAAAAAATAAAATTGGGTTGCCTCGCAACAAGCGCTATTGTTTAACGCCCCTAGCTAGGCATAAAGGCAAGAATAGATCTAGGTATTATCATCTTTGGTATGCAATCCATAAGTGGCTCTCATAATAGATTCATAAGGTAATTTTATTTTATTTCTAGGAAATATTTCCATGCCTTTCCTTAACGGAAATTGGAATCTAATATTTCCTTCTTTCATATCAATAATTGCACCAATCGTTCTAAGGAAAGGTCTACCAAGAATAATAGGACATGTAGGATTGCAATCTATATCAAGAATAATAAAATCTACGGGCACATAATTCCTATTTGCAACAATAAGAACATCATTAATCCTTCCCATAGGTTTCTTACTGGTGGAATCCGCAAGGTGCAAGTTTAAAGAACAATCATCAAATTCACGGAAACCTAACACATCACACAAAGTTTTTGGAATCGTGGAAACACTAGCACCCAAATCACACAAAGCATAGCATTCGTGATCTTTAATCTTAATTTTAATAGTAGGTTCCCACTCGTCATAAAGTTTTCTAGGGATAGAGACTTCCAATTCAAGCTTTTCTTCATAATATTGCATTAAAGCATCAATGATATGTTTAGTAAAAGCTTTATTTTGATTATAAGCATGAGGAGAATTTAACACGGATTACAACAAGGAAATACAATCTATTAAATAACAATTATCATAATTAAATTCCTTGAAATCCAAAATAGTGGGTTCATTGCTATAAAGTTTTGACCTCTTCAATCCCTTTTACCAATTTTTGCATCAAGATCTAAAAACTCTGAATCATTGGGATGCCTTTTAACTAAAGTTGACTCATCTCCAGTCCCATCATTATCAAGATTCCTATTGCAAAACAAAGATTTAATAGGAGACACATCAATCACTTTTAGATCTTCATCCATATTACCCTCTAGCTCTTTCGGTTTGGCGACCATCTTATTAACTAAGGTGGCCTGCTTATCCAAAATTTGGGCTATTAATTTTTCAAGATGAGTAAACTGAGATTTCAAACCATAAAATTCCTTAGACATATCATCAAGCTCTTTATTCATGTACTCCATAAAGATTTTTTTTCTTTAAGCTCGTTTCTAAAGAAATTATTATGCTCTAATTGCAAAGCCATAAAGCTTCTAACATTTTTTTCAATTTCTTCCAACCTTCTAAGGTGAGGATCAACGTTTTTAGGCAAGGCCATCAGGGCAAACAGGAACACGGGAAGCAAGAGAAAAAGAGGCGATCGGAAAAAGAGGGCGAATAAAACGGCAAAGGTGAAGTGGGGGAGAGGGAAATGAGAGGCAAATGGAAAATAATGTAATACGAGGGATAAGAGTTTGTGATGGGTACTTGGTATGTCTTGACTTGACTTGACTTGGCGTAAGCCTCCCCGGCAACGGAGCCAGAAATCCTTCTTGCTACCTCTTGAGCATGCGTTGGTTTTCCCTTGAAGAGGAAAGGGTGATGTAGCAAAGTAGCGTAAGTACTTCCCTCAGTTTTTGAGAACCAAGGTATCAGTCCAGTAGGAGGTTACACGCAAGTCGCCTCGTACCTACACAAACAAATAAGAACCTTGCAACCAATGCGATAAAGGGGTTGTCAATCCCGTCACGGCCACTTGCAAAAGTGAGATCTGATAGAGATAATAAGATAAATATTTTTGGTATTTTTATGATCTAGATTGGAATGTAAAGATTGCAAAATAAATAACGGAAGAAATAGTAAATTGGTAGGAAAATAATATGATGGAAGATAGACCAGGGGGCCATAGGTTTCACTAGTGGCTTCTCTCAAGATAGCATAATTTACGGTGGGTGAACAAATTACTGTCGAGCAATTGATAGAAAAGCGCATAATTATGAGAATATCTAGGCATGATCATGTATATAGGCGTCACGTCTGCGGCAAGTAGACTGAAACGATTATGTATCTACTACTATTACTCCACACATCGACCGCTATCCAGCATGCATCTAGAGTATTAAGTTCATAAGAACAGAGTAACACATTAGGCAAGATGACATGATGTAGAGGGATAAACTCAAGCAATATGATATAAACCCCATCTTTTTATCCTTGATGGCAACAATACAATACGTGCCTTGTTGCCCCTGCTATCACTGGGAAAGGACACCACAAGATTGAACCAAAAGCTAAGCACTTCTCCCATGGCAAGAAAGATCAATCTAGTAGGCCAAACCAAAGTGATAATTCGAAGAGACTTGCAAAGATAACAAATCATACATATAAGAATTCAGAGAAGAACCAAATATTGTTCATAGATAATCTTGATCATAAACCCACGATTCATCGGATCTCGACAAACACACCGCAAAAAGAATTACATCGAATAGATCTCCAAGAGAATCGAGGAGAACTTTTAATTGAGATCCAAAGAGAGAGAAGAAGCCATCTAGCTAATAACTATGGACCCGAAGGTCTGTGGTAAACTACTCACACATCATCGGAGAGGCTATGGTGGTAATGTAGAAGCTCTCCGTGATCGATTGCCCCTCCGGCGGAGCGCCGGAAAAGGCCCCAAGATGGGATATCATAGGTAAAGATGGTTGCGGCGGTGGAAATAGGGTTTCGTGGTGCTCTCAGATGTTTTCGGGTTACATGAGTATGTATAGGCGAAAGAAGTAGGTCGGTTGAGCCATGAGGGGCCCACGAGGGTGGGGGCGCGCCTACTTCCCTGGGCGTGCCTCCCTGCCTCGTGGCTTCCTCGTTTCTTGATTGACGCCCACTCCAAGTCTCCTGGATTGCGTTTGTTCCAAAACTAACTCTCTTGAAGGTTTCATTCCGTTTGGATTCTGTTTGATATTCCTTCTTTGCGAAACACTGAAATAGGCAAAAAAAACAGCAATTTGCACTGGGCCTTCGGTTAGTAGGTTAGTACCAAAAATAATATAAAAGTGTATAACAAAGCCCATTAAACACCCAAAATAGATAATATAATAGCTAGAAACAATCAAAAATTATAGATACGTTGGAGACGTATCACTCATCTTCAGTAATTCATGGATAGGTATTGAATTCTATGATGTTGATATTAATTTGCATTCATATCTGGTTCAAAAATTGATGTTGTCAAAATTCATCATCATTTGCAGTGTGCTCGCATTGTGGAAAACTAAACCAGGGAACCTGTTCATGAGGGGACTACCTCTGCAGCACGAGATCGTTTCTCCAGTAACACACCAAAATCCGTTTTTTGGGAAAATTTATCCAACAGTCTGCAAATACCTTTCCTTACGCTAGCCAAATGTTCAAGCTCCTAAATAAACCTATTTCTATTTTGTCCAAAGAAAAAATATACATCTAACACCAGTTAGGTTGTTCCTAACAAGACAAATACATGACTAATTTTGTACAAAATTCCGGTGTCCTCGGAAGAAGCGAGGACCAACCTTTGTGGATACTATGTTTGCAGACACATGAGATCTCCATCTGCAAATCTACTGATAGTTGTGACGATCCTCGTGAATTAGTACTAGTAAGTCCATCTTAATTAATATCTTTTACTCCACTCATATGGCACATTCTGATCTTAAAAATACCGCAACTCATCTTAAAACCGAGGACCCCTGAACCACTCCCGGCTGGTGAATTGCTGATGGTTCGGAGATTTATCAATGACTTCTTCCTGGATCACTACATCAATCCGACTGGTGATAATGAAGATTTCAGCATGCCTTCTCCTGAAACATTGAGTAAAAGTTAGCCGCTAAACATATACGCATGGATCCATTGTTTTCCATCTAATGAGGTCTTCATATTTTGTACAATATGATTAATTATGTAATGCACATATGTGTGGACAAATCATTGGAATTTAGCTACCATATGTTCAATTGCAATTGTTGCGAAATCTGATGAATGTTCTTCCTGTGGACACTATTTGTTCAACTGAATATTGTGGCAAATTTTCTTTTTGCGTGCCGATTCAGAATGTGATATTTTTGTTTATTTGTTCAATTGAATATTGTGGCGAATTTGCTTTTTGCATGCCGATTCAAAATGGGATATTTTTATTTTAACCTGGCAATTGCTCCGCACACGGTTCAACTAACTGAGTGTGTGCAATCCACATCAGAAAGCATACGTCAATCGTAGCGGAACCGTCGGTGATACATAGCAGATCGCAAACGATTTGCAGCGCTACTACGTGTGCGTAGGGTCTTAGGAACCGTTTGTGATATCATGTAATCGCACACGAGAACTCGGAGTAAACCGTACCCAATGTAAAATACAACCCCAGTCGTAATTTTTTCAGGAAACGTGTGGGATCCCAAACGAAAAGAACACGTCACTCTTGCGGCAACCATCGGTGATACCCAACAAATCATAAACAGTCTACATCACTTGTATGTGTGCGAAGGGGCTCCTGAACCGTTTGTGATAAAACATTATTGCAGATGGTAATTGTTGGGAAACGTGTGCGATGGAGTCTTGCATGGCAGACGGGTTACGTAGAAAACTTGTGTGTGATGGGGCACAAATCGCACGTAGTTCATATGTTGGCCCATGTGCCTTACATACTATTTCCCAATGGTTCATTACGACAGACCGTATGGTTTCACTATGTCATTAGAAACGTTTAATCACCGACAGCACACGTGCGAAAGAATTTAGTGTGTGCTGCATGGCACACGATTACATTTTGGAAGGCCTCTAGATCACTGCTCCATATCCCCGACGGTTTCTGGGTCGTGTGGGAAGGACACCCTATCACCCAACTCACTTGGCGACGGTCCCAAATACCGTCGCGGAAAGGGGTTAAAAACCGTTTGTAGCACCGACGTGCACCAGTGATATTGCCATTTGTCAAACTAGAAAGATTGACATTTGTTGATCTATTAACATTTCCCTTTATCAACCTTGTAACACTGCCATTTGTCAAAATATGCAGCTAAAAATCACTAGCACTATCTAATTTGTGCAACTAAAATTCAGTAATTAAGAATAGATTTCATTCATAGATTAAGTAGCCGTTCTATATACAAACAGTTCAACTCGAAAACTGAACCGACCAAACTTTTTCCCAATTGTTGCCAACCACGTACTGAAATAGCTAGTTCAACTATATATACTAGCTAATTTTAAGCATGTTCTATAGTTCCACCACATCTATAGTCAGATGAACTGAACAAAATAGCCCCTAAATACTAGTACTACTATGGAGGGGCTTTGTACTTCTTCCAGCAGCATCTCCTTTGCCGAGCGCACTCAGTAAGAGGTAGAGGAGGAGGAGCCTAGCTATAAGCTGGACAACTGCAATACGGTGCCTGCCGCTGCTGCACCTTTAGCGACGCTCACCTCGAACACCCTCTACCCCTCCAGACGACCCCTCTCAAAGCGGCGGGACTCCTCGTAGATCTCTTGATTGCTCGCCTCTATGGCGGCATGTGCTGCGGCCACAGCGGCGGTAAGGCTCTTTGTGTGCTCGACGAGGCGCTCCTCCTCCTCCTCTCGTAGGAACTCGATGTACGCGCAAGGTTGCTGGCGCACGTGCGGGCCTCCACCTCCGCATCCCGCCTTTGGGCGGCGGTGGCGGAGCGGGTGATGACCCCGGCGGTCGACGGTGGGCTGGCGGCCACGATGGCCGACAATGGGGTGGCGTCCATGACCACCACCTCCCGCCTTCGGGCCGCGGTGGCGGAAGAGGTGATGGCCACGGTGGCCAGCAGTGTGGTGGCGGTCACGACGGCCACCTCCCGCCTTCGGGCCGCGGCGGCGGAGCGAGCGATGGCCTTGGCTTTCGACGGTGGTGTGGCGGCCACGGCTGCAGACGGTGGGGTGGCGGCAATGGCGGTCGGCAACAGTTGCCGACGGGCAGCAGCGACGGAGCGTGTGGTGGGTGTTCCGTGCACACCCAACAGGGACGCCACACGCACTACACTACGCCGGGGACCGCGCTGCCACCGCGGTGTAGCCTCCCAACTGGAGTTGTCCTCTCATGACGGCGGAGTGGCTCAACGACGACGACAGACCGGTGCCATTGGCGATTATGGGAGAAGCAGACGAGATATGATAAAGGGAGGGAGGGGAAAATGCCACGCAGGACTCGCTGCCCGTGAGGGTTTATATAGCAGGCCAGTAAGCATTGGGATTTTGGGGGATTTCACCCAGTCGGGCCGGAATCTTGCGCGGGAACCTGCGCGGTTGCGTGGGAACGGGCTCACCGATGATTCATTTCTGCCACTTTGAGCCACCGTTTGACCAAAAGAACACTCCCGCGCGCTGCTCAAGCTTGCGCTCAAAGTCGTCTGCGGCAACGGGGTGACAAGACATGCGACAGGAGGACGAAAGGACACGTACACATACGGTTAATAAAAAACAACCATTTGCGATTTAATTACCTAGTACCCCCATCCTGGTTTATAAGCCGTCTTTGTATTTTTGTGCCAAATTTTGACAAGAGATTTAACTAATAAAATATGTCGTGGAATTGTCACGGCAGATGTCCTCGTTGAAAGGACTTAGTCATGAGGCAAACGCATCTATGTGGTAGCTTGAGAGGGGTTGAGCGGAATCGAGAGACGCAACACAAGACAAGGGTTTAGACAGCTTCTGTAACATCCCAAAATTCTGAATTTTGGAATTTTATATTAAATAGATAGATTTGATTGATTGTTTGATTGATTGACTGAAAGTGAGTGAATTTGAAACTTTTTCAAAGTTAAATGAGAGGGAATAAAAGGACTTTCCCAAACTTTCATTTGTGCTTTTATGATCTTCGGGAATTCAAATTCTCTTCATCACAAAACCCTGGAGAGGAGATGAAATGACTTCTTCCATTTATTTAAATGACAAGGGGTGTTGAAAATATTTGAATTTCATTTGGAAAATATTTCCAATTCTGGAACTTTATGCAACTCAATGATTTTCACGAGCAAAGATAAAATGACTTCTTCAAAACATATGAAATATGAGTTGGGAGTTTCAAGGAATTAAATTCAAAGTTCTTTTGAATTTATTTTCAATTTGGAGTTATTTGAGTTTTATTCAAATTATTTTTCTCCAAAAATAAAATATATGGAAAATAGGGTAACATGATTCCCTACATCGTAAAAAATGGAGAGAAATAAATTTGAATTAATTTTGGTATTTTTAAAATGACTTTTATGAGGTTTTATTGTAGCAGAAGCACTCTTTGTTTTATTTGAAATTGTGTGTATTTTATTTGAAGCTAGAATAATGTTCATCTTGTAGAAAATCTTTTTCTGAAAATTTTGATATATATTATGCCTATATTATATTTTGTATTTATCTCTTTTGTTTTAATTCTTTATGCATTTTAAAAAATCCTCACATGTTGGCCGGCCCAGCCAACCCGGCCAGCCAAGGCCCAACCTGGCCCTCGCCACCCAGGCGGAGTCTCACTTGAAACACGCCAGTCACCGCCGCCAGGACCGACCCGCAACCCCGCCTTGCCCTCCTCCATGCCACCACCTCGCCTGACGCCCTTAAAGGGCCGCCTACTGCCTCTCCTCTCGCCTATCTCTCCGCATCTCGCCGAAGCCGAGGCTGCCGTCGCCATCGCCAAGAACTCCGCCGCCTGCCTCAAGACTCCACCGCCACCGCCGATGGCCGAGCCACCATCGACCCGCCGCCTTGTAGCCGCCTCCCGACCACTGCCCGGCCTCGACGATCACGGAGCTGCCGTCCCTGCCTCGCCGAGTCCGTCGCCTCAGGAACCGCCAGATCCGCCGCCCGACCACGGTTTTCCGGTAATAAACCGCCCGGTTCACTGGTTTTTCTTTTTAGGGTTTCGGTTTTATTTAAAACCCGGTTTTCTGTTTTAGTCCAGTTATTTAGAGAGCGTTCGCTGGTTAGAGTTAGAAAACGAACGTTCGTTCTGTAGAGTTATTCTTTTTTTTTCTTTTTAATTTTCGGTCAGGGACCTATTTGTGAATACTTTTTCTGCAGATTAGCCCCTGGTTTTCAAACGGCTATAACTTTTTACTCGTTAGTCCAAATACAACGAAACCAACGCCCACTTCTTCATTATGATCTCCTCTATCCAGTAATCCAACTCAAACACGTTTTTGAAAGTTTAAAATTTGAATTAGATCAGATTTGAATTTTAACTTCGTTTGATCATAACTTGAGTTTCGTAACTCCGATTTAGTTGATTCTTTTTGCAAATCGAAGCTCTTGACCTAAACTTTCTGATAAGGCCCAATTAACATAATTTTGATACTGTTAGAAATTGTTTTATGTTGCAAGAGTTATTTGCTTGGTTTTGATGTTTTCCGAATTGTTTCTTCGTTCTTTCCGATCTTTTGAGTGATTGCTTATGTGTGGCTACTATTGCTTGATTACGATAGATTGATCGGAGTGTGACGAGTAGAACTATCAAAAGTTTTGAGTGCAAACCATCTTCGTCAACATTGCAGGCAAGTAACACTTTGATCATATACTTTTCATACCTAGTTTTTATGCATTAGAGCTATCCTCAAACATTGCATGATTAGGATCTAATTAAATTGTGGGTTTTGGGAAGTAGTTGAGGTAGTACCTATTACCTGATTTATATTCAAATCCTTGGGAGTTACTTCTACGTAGCTTATTATGCCATGCTATGCTAGTAGACGTGGATTGGGTGAGTGTATTCCATGACAGATGTGAGATTGTTAAATTAATGGTTTATTTAAGGTGGCAACTTAAACACACATCCGGGTGGATTGAGGCACTGGTTTCTATTAGGACTTGCTGTATTTCTTGGACCGCCACCCAGGCTCAAAGGGATCATAAGATTATTCATGCTAGAAACTTACGTGTGCATCCACAAGCCATTATGGGCTCTGGCATAGTTGATTAAGTTGTGCGAACTCTTACGGGTAGACTAGCAGATGTAGGGGAAAGTACGTGTACTGGTCTACCCTAAGTAAGGTGCTAGCGCTTCCGAAAGACTATGTCTCGGTCATCCGTTTCTCAAACATCATGTAGTGCGAGAAATCCAACGGAGGCAATCGAGTCTTGTGGGGAAAAGTGCGCAAACCTCTGCAGAGTGTATAAACTAATCATGATTAGCCGTGTCCCCGGTTATGGACATTTTGAGTATCTAGTTCTTGGATTATCCTGTTGATCTCATCATGTTACTCTAATTAATACTGTTGGGTTGTTAATGAGTACTTTTAATTGGGATTGAGGATGCTGTCAACCATTCTCAATGTTCAACAACCACCATGATACTTAAATAAATTTATTCCTTTGCAGTATGGAAAAATTGGCTTTTCGCAAAGACATTATAACCATAGAGCTTTCCACCAGCCATATATGCATATAGTATAGGCTTATTCTTTCATTACTCTCTATGTGTTACATTGCCAAAGATATTCCATGTCTTGACCCGTTTCGGCTGCAACGCTTTCATGTTGCGAGACTTTTCGAACGACAGTAAGTGATACGTTAGGGTTACAATTTCTACACTCAACTTTGCCGTTGGTGTTGATGGGAATCCACAACCTTGTTACTTCCGCTATTTGGATTGAGGTAATAGTACTTACGTTACTTTATACATGTGATTTACCTCTGTTATAAATCCTCGAGTATTGTGTGTGTCAGCATACCGATCCAGGGACGACACTTAAGCACAAAGACTTGACCCATTCAGGTCGGGTCGCTACAAGATGGTATCAGAGCACATGTTGACTGTAGGATTTGACCCTAGAAACTGACAAGCCCAAAGGAAAGATTTTTCTCTACAACTTCATTTTCAAAAAGATCTTTTACCTCTCTTCTCTTCTGAGCTTATTCATATATTCCCTTTTAGTGAGACCATACCCATTTTCCCTTTTGACCACTCAAAGGTTCGACCGATGAGACCACTCCAAGTACAAGATATCGGGCAACAAAGACCATTCGGAATGAAGAGGATTTTACCATACAATATGATAATGGAAACTACAACTGTTGAAGACTCCGAAGACTTGGAGAATTTGAAGGCTCTGAAGAATTCCCAGATTTTATGACCTAGGAAGGTTACGCTTATGGAATTTGACAGACTATGGAAGTTATCAATACCCGAGATCAAGGTGTATTGGAGTAAGACTGGAACATGGAGCATTAGAATTCAAAGTTTTATCAAGAAAACCCGAAGACAAGAGATATCAACTATGGAATGATAGCTCATGAAAATGACAAGAGCAGAAACACGCTATCCATGATGTTATCGCCCACTTACTCTATTGTCACCGTACTGAGTTAAGCATGCATATGCATGGAAGGATTGGATGATAGAAGTCTAATGGAGCATCTGTCAGCGAAGGATGAAGTTTAATTTGATTACATGAAGAAGTTTAAGGTGGATCTGCAGGAAGCAGTATTTGATAAGGAAGCGTTTCCTGAAGAACTCAGGATCCAGAAGCTGAAAGTAGACAAACCGGAGGAGCTAAACCTCGAGATACCGGAGATTCGTCAGGAATTGGAGGACAGTAGGACCATGGTTCATGTCAAGGAAGTTGAAAACAGAAGTTTGGAATGCAACTCCAAAAATATTAAAGGACGTCGCGAGAGATTTCACGTCAACGGAGATGATCTGGCAAAAGGACAAACACGATTGGAAGAAGCCATCGGAGACATGAACAAGAATCGAAGAGTTTGATGACTTTGAAGATTTATTGACCATTAGAAGCCCAAACCCCTATTATATACCTGCGTTAGATGCGACAATTGTGAGCTGTCATTTGTTTAATGTTTTTTCGATAGCCACAATAAAATCTGCCTTTTCAAAACTTTTGTTTGTATTGTGTGCATCCCTCTCGATCTCTCTTATCTCACCCCATAACCCATGGACCCAATAGATGATGAATGGAGATGAGCTCGTATTTTCTGGACCGATGAGTCAATTGGAGACGGACCGATGGATTCAGAACATGGAGGATCACATGGAGAATAACCCTATAGCCGGAAAGGATATGGCCCAACATGCTCTTCAATGTTTTGAAAGAGGTGCTGCTACTTGGTGGAGGATGTACCAAACCATCAATGGATGGCAAGGGGTAACCAGTTGGAAAGAATTTAAGTTGACTTTGTCAAAGTCTAGGTTCGTGTCCCAGAAATTGGAGCCTTATGGAAATGATATGAAGAAACCTTACGCATGCAAGCTTTGTGGAGAAATAGGACACAACCATATAGAACACAAAGATGAATGCTCTAATTGTGAAGGAAGTCACCCGGTGAAGAATGCCCAACTAGGCAGATCACTTGTTTCTTGTGTGAAGGGACTACCCACTACCCTGCACATTGTCACATTTACCCCATGGTACAAAGAATCATCCAGCTGAAGAAAGAAGAAATGAAAGGAGCCCTCACGGAAGTTCTAGAAGAAGCTGTGATGAAGGAAGAGATGGAGGACACACCCAAATAGGAACCAATTAAACCCTGCACCAAGTCTTGCTATTCATGTGGAGAAGAAGGACACATCTCCCAGAATTGTATGAATGGGGATCTAGTAGAATTCTGACGGAGGAAGTAGAGTATAACCCACAGGAAATAGAAGCCACGATTGGAATGGAAAAGTCCAGAAGAGAAGTAGATTGGATTCCAGGAAGGATCTGAGTCATATCACCTGTTATAGGTGCAAGGAGTCAGGGCACTACCTCAGCAATTGCCCAAAAAGGAAGCCAAGGACCCCAGGAGGCTATATAATCACAAGGAAACCTCGTAAAATGTTTCCGTTGTGATGAAGCAGGGCACTTTGTCAGGGATTGTCCCAAAGAGAAGGAGGCTGGTGATAAATAGTTGAGTTTGCAAGAAAGGAATATAGTAGTAGTTGTAGTAGAAGTGAGAGCTTTTGCTTTTATATTGAGGTGTTGAGTTGAGACATGTAATGGAAAAGCGAGAGATTGTAATAATTTAAGAATCAATAAAGTTAGCAGTGTTGGTACTGATTTGGATTTTATGAGTTACCCTATGAGGAAAGATGTTGACCAATTTCGAGGATATGAGAAATATGGTCTATGGAATATTGGAACATTCTAAGGGTGGTAGTACCCTGTAAGAACCGTTGACCCCTGGAAAAGATAAGGATACTCCACTGATTGGATTTCAGACAAAATGAATACGAGTTTTGTCTCGATATGTTTGGTACCCCAAGAGTGTGTGGGATGACGTTGGAGACCGTCAGTTGTTTGGACCAAATGTGATCAAGGAGTCAGAAGAGAATGTTAAGTTAATTCGAGATAGACTGAAGGTAGCTCAGTCCAGGCAGAAGAGTTATGTAGACAAAAAAACACAAGGAGGTAGTCTATGAAATTGGAGACAGAGCATGTCTTCATGTGTCCCCTCTGCGAGGAGTTAAACTATTTGGAGTTAAGGGAAAGTTAGCCCCGAGATTAGTAGGACCATACCGAGTTTTGGAGCGTATGGGAGAAGTGGCCAACAAGTTGGAGTCACCCGAAGGACTGTCAGGAGTTCATGATGTGTTTCACGTTTCGCCATGCAGAGATGGCCAATATTCCCCTGTAAGGACGCTTGACCCTGGAAAGGATAATGATGTTCCCCGAAGTGGAGTATGGACTTCATAAGTATAAGTTTTTATCTCGGTAGGTGGGATATCCCACGAGGATGAAGAGATGAATTACTATTGGACATAAAGGAGGTGTGATGTTGGAAATATGGATTAATGGAAATTCCATGATGATTCTGAGTAATCATGTCCTAGTTTGGTGCAAATAGAAGGAAGAAAGACATTACAATTGGATGGATTTTAAGTATGCTAGGAAGCTGGAAGTTGGACGTTGAAATAATGATCAGAAGCCCGAGGATAAGTTCAAGGACTACAAGTGATGAGATGGGCTATAACCCACATGCCCCAGGACCTGCCAAGAAGCAAGCACACTCTTGCTGAAGGAAAAACCCTGGAAGAAGTTACGATTTTATCGGTAGACGATTTTATAGGAGTTTACGCAAAACCTGAGAGTTGTTAAGGAACGATAGATGGTTGTTTGCCTTGCAAAATCAATGGATTTTCCAAACTTGGTTCGTCGACAAGAGAAATTCTGCAATGCTTGTGAGGATGACCGAGTGTTAAAATGCGATATTCGCTAAACCATGTACAAGGTAATGATTTGGGTGCGGGATGGATTGATCAGCATACCGACTTACTCTTATTATTCACGTTGCTATATGGGATGGTAAATCTGAGTGACTCACCTACAGTAGAGAGACGACGATCAAAACCCTGTTTAAACCTTAGGATGGTATAAGAATTTTTTCCCTTGTATAAGGCAGCTTTTGCCAACCGTAGGTTATACGGTGAGGTGCAACCCAAACCCGTTTTCTGCAGGAGAAACAATAAATTGATGACCACCATGAGTTATCGGTAGTTGTTTAGTATTGGCGCCAGACCTATCAGCTATGAAGACCCAATCTCGGAATAACCTTACCAAGAGGAAAGGACAAAAGAATTGAGGAAAAGGTTATTCCACTACCGGAAGAGCCCGGAGAAGGAATTATCCTTGCGATCTGAGAAGACTGACACTGTCAGTAATAAGGATGGAGTATATGAGATTTGATGGAACCGTAATCATGCTTCTAATGGTGGTAGCACCCGAGACCCCAGAGACGATTGATGGATTTTTGAGAAGAACCCCGAACCCTAACCTATTTCTTTCTAGCCTCTCCGAATCTCGAGGACGAGATTCATTTTAAGGGTGGTAGTTTTGTAACATCCCAAAATTCTAAATTTTGGAATGTTATATTAAATAGATAGATTTGATTGATTGTTTGATTGATTGACTAAAAGTGAGTGAATTTGAAACTTTTTGAAAGTTAAATGAGAGGGAATAAAAGGACTTTCCCAAACATTCACTTGTGCTTTTATGATCTTCGGGAATTCAAATTCTCTTCATCACAAAACCCTGGAGAGGAGATGAAATGACTTCTTCCATTTACTTAAATGACAAGGGGTGTTGAAAATATTTGAATTTCATTTGGAAAATATTTCCAATAGGAACTTTATGCAACTCAATGATTTTCACGAGCGAAGATAAAATGACTTCTTCAAAACATATGAAATATGAGTTGGGAGTTTCAAGGAATTAAATTCAAAGTTCTTTTGAATTTATTTTCAATTTGGAGTCATTTGAGTTTTATTCAAATTATTTTTCTCCAAAAATAAAATATATGGAAAATAAGGTAACATGATTCCCTACATCAGAAAAATGGAGAGAAATAAATTTGAATTAATTTTGGTATTTTTAAAATGACTTTTATGAGGTTTTATTGTAGCAGAAGCACTCTTTGTTTTATTTGAAATTGTGTGTATTTTATTCGAAGCTAAAATAATGTTCATGTTGTAGAAAATCTTTTTCGAAAATTTTGATATATATTATGCCTATATTATATGTTGTATTTATCTCTTTTGTTTTAATTCTTTGTCTGTTTAACAAAAAGAGAAATCCTCCCGCCGACTGGGCCGGCCCAGCCAACCGGCCAGGCCAAGGCCCAGCCAAGGCCGCCACCGACCAGTGAGTCCCGAAACCACCGTGACCGACCCGGCAACCCCGCCGCCTTGCCCCCTTCTCCACGCCACCACCTCGCCCTGACGCCCTTAACAGGACGCCGCCCTGGACCCGTCTCTCCTCTCGCCTCTCTCTCTCTCCCGCATCTCGCCGCTCGAAGCCGAGTCGCCGCCGCACCGTCTGCCGTCGCCGCCGCAACTCCGCCGCCCTGCCCCGCACTCCACCGCCATCGCCGACCGCTGCCGAGCCACCATCGACCGCCGCCGCCTCCCGACCACTTAGCCTCGGCGACGCCCGAGCCGCCCCGCCTTCGCCGGAGTCCGTCGCCTCGCCGGAACATGGGCCAGATCCGCCGCCCGAAACCCGCGGTTTCGGTCCAGAATAAACCGCCCGGTTCACTGGTTTTTCTTTTTAGGTTTTCGGTTTTATTTAAAACCCGGTTTTCTGTTTTAGTCCAGTTATTTAGAGAGCGTTCGCTGGTTAGAGTTAGAAAACGAATGTTCGTTCTGTAGAGTTTTTCTTTTTTCTTCCTTTTAATTTTCGGTCAGGGACCTATCTGTGAATACTTTTTCTGCAAATTAACCCCTGGTTTTCAAACGGCTATAACTTTTTACTCGTTAGTCCAAATTCAACGAAACCAACGCCCACTTCTTCGTTATGATCTCCTCTATCCAGTAATCCAACTCAAACATATTTTTGAAAGTTTAAAATTTGAATTAGATCAGATTTGAATTTGAACTTTGTTTGATCCTAACTTGAGTTTCGTAACTCTGATTTAGTTGATTCTTTTTGCAAATCGAAGCTCTTGACCTAAACTTTCTGATAAGGCCAAATTCACATAATTTTGGTACTGTTAGAAATTGTTTTATGTTGCAAGAGTTATTTGCTTGGTTGTGATGTTTTCCGAAATGTTTCTTTGTTCTTTCCGATCTTTTGAGTGATTGCTTATGTGTGGCTACTATTGCTTGATTACGATAGATTGATAGGAGTGTGACGAGTAGAACTATCAAGAGTTTTGAGTGCGAACCATCTTCATCAACATTGCAGGCAAGTAACACTTTGATCATATACTTTTCATACCCAGTTTTTATGCATTAGATCTATCCTCAAACATTGCATGATTAGGATCTAATTAAATTGTGGGTTTTGGGAAGTAGTGGAGGTAGTACCTATTACCTGATTTATATTCAAACCCTTGGGAGTTAGTTCTAATTGCTTATTATGCCATGCTATGCTAGTAGACGTGGATTGGGTGAGTGTATTCCATGACAGATGTGAGATTGTTAAATTAATGGTTTATTTAAGGTGGCAACTTAAACACACATCTGGGTGGATTGAGGCACCTGGTTTCTATCAGGACTTGCATGTATTTCTTGGACCGCCACCCGTGCTCAAAGGGATCATAAGATTATTCATGCTAGAAACTTACGTGTGCAGCCACAAGCCATTATGGGCTCTGGCATAGTTGATTAAGTTGTGCGAACTCTTACGGGTAGACTAGCGGATGTAGGGGAAAGTAGGTGTACTGGTCTACCCTATGTAAGGTGCTAGCGCTTCCAAAAGACTATGTCTCGGTCATCCGTTTCTCAAACATCATGTAGTGCGAGAAATCCAACGGAGGCGATCGAGTCTTGTGGGGAAAAGTGCGCAAACCTCTGCAGAGTGTATAAACTAATCATGATTAGCCGTGTCCCCGGTTATGGACGTTTTGAGTATCTAGTTCTTGGATTATCCTGTTGATCTCATCATGTTACTCTAATTAATACTGTTGGGTTGTTAATGAGTACTTTTAATTGGGATTGAGGATGCTGTCAACCATTCTCAATGTTCAACAACCACCATGATAGTTAAATAAATTTATTCCTTTGCAGTAGGGAGAAATTGGCTTTTCACAAAAACATTATAACCATAGAGCTTTCCACCAGCCATATATGCATATAGTATAGGCTTATTCTTTCATTACTCTCTATGTGTTACATTGCCAGCATATTCCATGTGCTGACCCGTTTTCGGGCTGCAACGTTTCATGTTGCAGACTTTTGAACGACAGTAAGTGATACGTTAGGGTTACGATTTCTACACTCAACTTTGCCGTTGGTGTTGATGGGAATCCACAACCTTGTTACTTCCGCTAATTGTATTGAGGTAATAGTATTTACGTTACTTTATACATGTGATTTACCTCTGTTATAAATCCTCGAGTACTGTGTGTGTCATTATACCGATCCAGGGATGACACTTAAGCATAGATACTTGACCCATTCGGGTCGAGTCGCTACAGCTTCGGGCCCCGGGAAACATCATCCGATAATAGCCCTACATGATGTTTGTGGCTAGGTCTCATTATGCTCATGAGGAGTCGCCGCATAAGCCAGCTCCCCTTTAATTGTGTCTAGCCTTAGCGATTATTTTCTCTCCCTCTTGGGGTGCCCTGCCCCTCCTTATATATGTCGAAGGGGCGGGTTACATGACTAGTCCTAGTAGGATTTAGGATTACTCTATTACAAGTGGAATCCTAGTCTTTCTTCCTTTGTAGGAGAATATTCCTTATGCCTTTCCTCTTAAGCCGAACAATCATAATATGAGCCGGCCTTCTGGGCCTTAGGCCTTTTCATCCATCTGAAACACCCGCCGGGTCACCAATGTGTCTCCAGGCTCGTGAGTTGTCAGACCAGTGAGCCGCCAGACTCGTGAGTCGCCAATCCTACGGCGGGTTACCAATGAAACGCCAAGTCCCGGCCGGGTCATATATCCGGCCGAGTCATACCGCGGGGTATATCCCCGACATTAGCCCCCAGTTTAGCTTGGATTTATCCATGGTAAACTTATGCTGCAAAATAAACACAAGAACAAATTTGACAGGTTGTGCCCCGGTTTAAAAGTTTTTATGAACCGGCACCTGATAATCCTTAAGTCCTTGTCGTTTCCTTCTAGAAAATCCGGGTCAATAGACCAGCTTCATAATCAATTTGCTTGTAGTAGAAACATTGTAAATAAAGATTCCATTTGAGTCGGCCTTCAATGCTCTAACTTGACAAAAATATTGGTATTTGAAATATTCAACTGATATCCAGCCGGCTTGAAAATGTAGAACTTGCAGAGTTGTGATTTCCAAAAATCGCCGGGTCATAAAAAATTGATGACTACGGGTCATGACTATATATAGATGCCGGGTCATGATTGTTGCCAATGCTGAGTCACACAATTGATCCTCCTGGTTTGCTCAAAACTGAGAATTTTAAGATATTCCTCCTTTATGTGCATATCACCTGTAGCCCCCATGTCTTAAGAAGGAAGCATAGTAACAGCTTAAGACTTGCTTCAATATAAATGTTGCAATCTTGAATAATTCCAGGTTATTCATCTCAATCACTAGTCAAAACTTAATATTCCACATATGTAGCCCCCAAGTGCCGGGTTGTCATGCTTGCATCAACCTGGGACTTATAATCGTCTTATGCTCACAAAAACTTCAACCGGTGTAGCCCCCAAGGGTCGGGTCATTATGCAATAATGAGAAGGGACTTTATAAATATGTATATTTGAACAACAACGTGTAGCCCCCAAGGGCCGGCTCATTATGATGTGATGAGTCGGTTCTTCAATAAGGCCAGTAAAAATGACTTTGCATTATCCCCCAAGTGTCATGGTGCATACTTGCAGCGACATGAGACTTGCATATTTTGAATAATGTAGCCCCCAAGTGCCGGGTCGTAAGCCTGCAGCGACTCGGGACTATTCCTTCCATTGTAGAATAAATTATATCCATTGATAAAATAATAGCCATTGCGCTAAAGCGACTTTGAAAACCTCAATCATAATACTGGTTATTGATAACCATAATAAAATCCAGCCATATTGGCTATTGAAGATTTGAATAATATAACCCGGTATGAAAACCTCATTCATTCAATATCATCATGAAAATCCAGCCAAGTTGGGCTATTATCATATACTAGCGACTTAGTGTCTGCCATCCTGGCGGGTTGTAAAGACCCAAAGATGCTTCAAATATGAGCCATATAATCAAGTCTACATGGCCTGCAAAACCAGTTCATACTGCCGGCTTATTATACTAGTGCAGAAGGGTGATAACCCAAAAATTGAGCGCACAATGCCCTGTTCAATTATCATATACTGCCAGCTTATAACATCGTATGCAACAAAGGGTAATATCCAAGACTTAGAGCACGACACTTCCAAATATATAAGATCATCATACACTGGCGACTTATAGTCCAAAGCCAGGCCGGGTTAATAAACACCGGATATTATCCTATCGCACACTGGCGACTTATAGTCAAAAACCAGACCGGGTTAATAAACTCCGGATATTATCGTATCTCATATCGGCGACTTATAGTCAAAAGCTAGGCCGGGTTAATAAACACTGGTGAATTATAATCATAAAGCCTTATAAGCCTCATCAAATAAACATCAAAAAATCTGTCGAATAAAAACAAACAAAAAATGAGGCTTTTCATGGGCCGCCAGGCCGAAAATCGAGTGCTTTCACGGGCTGCACAACCACTGAGTTAAACCTATATACAAACCTTATAAGATGGAACTCACATAACCAATCGTCATTTTAACTTTCACAAGTTCAGTGTCTGCATAAGATTGACTTGTCAAACGTTCGGCGGGTCATTCCAGGATTACCTTGGCGGAGTGGCTTACTTAAAAAGGCAGGATAACCCGGGGTTTTAGGTGAATACACCTGGCTTTTAAGCCTATTACAAGGGTTATAAAAACTATTTGTTCTTTAGATGAAAAGAGACCCCAAGCAAAAATTTTGAGCTGTGCTCAATGGGCGCCTATGTTTGAGTTGTGCTATGCAACAAACTCTCTTTGGTCCCCGTAACTCGGGCATCAAGCATCCAAGAGATTTGTAATAAGGCGTGTAAGCCGGATCCGATAGCCATGTTTGAACAGTGCATCATGGCAACGAGTTCTCTTTGGCAGCTTTTAATTTTTTCCGAGAACTCGAATTTTTTGCGAGAGATAATATTCTTCTTGAACCGGATGTTAAACCGTATATTGAGAGCTTCAGAGCTTTGTGGGAGACAGATTTCCCTTGAACCAGATTGTGAACCGGATATTAAGAGTTTCAGCGCTTTGTAGGAGACAGATTTCCCTTGAAGCGGATTCTGAACCGGAATCCTTGTTTTTAAACCGGAAATTTTCTGACGGCCTTTAAATACGAATGCATGTCGCCAAACATTGTATCGTCGGATTCGTATTTGAACATAGTTTCCAATTATATAATTTTTATAACACACATTAACATTTTGTTAGTTAAATTCAAGGTCAAAATATGGCACAGAATATAAAGGGGACTAATAGACCAAGACGGAGGTAGTAGCACACGGCCGCTCTCTATGCAGCGTCGCAACTGCCGGCCGGCTTGTAGACGACCATTCCCTGTGTGTTCAGAGCAAATCACACAACTTATTAGCAGCAATCATCTGTGTTATTATTGGTCTTCGCACACATTTCTGATTAAAGACCTGTTTGCTGCGTATCACACATATCTTGTTCAGTTGAACTATTTCTGTTGTCTTGGCTCGTCGCAAACAGTACATCCAAGTAAATTGTATGCCCTCCATCACACACACCTTGATCTGGATGACCATTTCTATTGTGTTGCCTAATCACACAGTTCATCATAGTGAACTGTATGCCGTACATCGCACATACCCTCATCCGGCTGCCTATTTCTGTTGTTCTGCCTCATAGCAAACAGTTCTGCTGGATTAACCGTTTGCCACGCATCGCACACACAATTCTAATCTTAATCGTGTTTGATGTCACCGCCATCGCATACTGTTTGTGATTAATGCATCACACACATTTTCGTCGAAGGGTCTCTGATTGGAATGTCGCGTTTGGACCAACCTGCAGTAGTGCATGGCTTATACCCCTGATACAATCCATAGATTCATCAAAACAAGTGAACAGCGCAACAAAAATAGAAAAGTCTGTAGCAATTCAAACAATCACCATACTTGTAGAACTCGATAAAAAATCTGAAAATTAGGATGACGTGGGCAATTTTTATGTCAATCATGTGTAGAAAATTCAGAATTGTTTGACACTCCGGTGATTTTTAACAATTCTGCTACTGAGCGTAAAAGTTTCTGTTTTTGCATAGAATCAAAGCAACTATCATCCAAATCATCCCAAAGGCTTTACTTGGCACAAACAAACACAAAGAGAGGAACATAAAACATGTGACCAACACATTTAAGTGTAACATACTTCCTATGCATAGGCATTTTATAGGAAATCAAATTATCAAGACAAGCAATTTCTAGCATATGCAAATAGGAAGAAGGAACCATTAATAGTTTCAACATGAAGAGTGCTAGTTTAGTAACACGAAGATTTCAACAACCATATTTTCCTCTCTCATAATAATTACATGTAGGATCATAATCAAATTCAACAATATAGCTATCATATACAATTTTCCCTCCATGATCCAGATGCATAAAAGTTTTACAATCTTCCAAGGTAGTGGGGTTAATATCAACTAAAGTCTTGACCTCTCCAAACCCACTTTTGTCAAAAATTTCATAAGATTGAACACTCTCCAAATATGTGGGATTATTTTTACCTAAAGTTGTCGCTCTTCCAAACCCACTTCAATATTATTGCAAACATTATTATCAATATCATATTCATCATGAGGCTTAAATAAATTTTCAAGATCATAAGAAACATTATCACCCCAATCATGATCATTGCAATAAGTAGTGGACATAACAAAATTATCATCTCCAAGCTTGTAGCTTTGCATATCATTAGCACAGTTGTCATTAGTAGAATTTGTTATAACATCATTGCAATCATGCTTTTCATTCAAGGGGCTATCAAGTGTGGGTGCAATAGCAATAATTTCATGTTTAACATAAGGAACTATAACAAGTTCGTCTCCATAAGCATCATTAATATTGGCATCATGGCCATAAGAATAGTAAGCATCATGTTCATCAAGGGGGGATATTTCAATCAAATCAATGGAATCATAATTATCTATAGACTCGTGCATATCATTATTCTCTTCCAAAGCAACAGACATTCTCTTAATACTAACATAGGCATTAAAAGCATAGTTTTCATATCAATATTTAAGCATGGCAAAAAAATTAGATTTTTAGAGAGTATTATCGTACTTTTCAATCAAAGAAGCAACTTCATAAGCACCCTTAAAAAGAACAAATCTTTTTATTTGTTCAATATCATAGTACCTATAAACACCTTTGGCACACGAAGAAAATATTTCATTATCATTAAACTCACATAGGCAGGGAAGGTGTTTTAGGGTTCTCCGAGCAATAAGTAAAATCATAAATTTCACATAGATTCCAAGCAAAGCATAGCAAACAATTTATTTGATGCCATAAGAGTCTCCCTTTTTGAGTCAAACAGTGACGCACAAAATAAGCATGCTCATCTAATGATTTTCCCTCAACTAAACTAGTTGGGGTTTTAGCACGAGCACAAATGGATCGAAGATGATCCAAGTATAAAAATTTAAGTGGATCTATAGTCATCTTTATTTTCCTTGTTTCTTTTTTGTTTTTTAGTCATGACATGAAGACAATAAAAGCAAGCAAGCAAACGAGCAAGAAGGCAAACGAAAGATATTTTTGTATTTTTGTGAAAACGTTTTAGAAGTGCGGTAGATGAAAACAATAGGCAAATGGCAAATAATGTGAATGCGATGGTACTTGATAGGTGTTGATGATTGATGGCTCGTGTCCACGTCAGTATTTCCCCGAAGAGGTAGGGATGATGCAACACAACTATGGTATGTATTTCCCTCTATTATGAAACCAAGGTTATCGAACCAGTAGGAGAACCAAGCAAAACTATGTAAATGGTACCTTCACACAAATAACAAATACTTGCAACCCGACGTGTAAGAGGGGTTGTTAATCCCTCTTGGGCAAAAGATAGATTGGTTTGTACGATTTTGGATAAATAGATCTCGCGATAAAACAAAATAAATAAAGAAAAAGTGCAGCAAGGTACTTTTGGGTTTTTAGAATAATAGATCTGAAAACAAAAGCAAATAAAAATAGATCTCAAAGAAAATATGATAAAGAATAGACTCGGGGGCCGTAGATTTCACTAGTGGCTTCTCTCGAGAAAAATAACATACGACAGGTAAACAAATTACTATTGGGCAATTGATAGAACTTCAAATAATTATGATGATATCCAAGCAATGATCATTATATAGGCATCACATCCAAGATTAGTAGACCGACTCCTGCCTGCATCTACTACTATTACTCCACACATCGACCGCTATCCAGCATGCATCTAGTGTATTAAGTTCATGGAGAAACGAAGTAATGCAATAAGAACGATGACATGATGAAGACAAGATCTATTCATGTAGGAATAGACCCCATCTTGTTATCCTTAATACCAACGATACATGCGTGTCTTGCTGCCCCTTCTCTCATTGGGAAAGAAAATCGATCGATCGAACCCATCACAAAGCACCTCTTCCCATGGCAAGAAAAATTGATCTAGTTGGCCTAACTAACCAAAAATTCGAAGAAGAAATATGAGCCTATAAGTAATCATGCATATAGGAGATCAAAGAATCTCAAATAACTTTCATGGATAAATAGATCTGATCATAAACTCAAAGTTCATCGGATCCCAACAAACACACCGCAAAAGGAGTTACATCAAATAGATTTCCAACAACCATTGTATTGACAATCAAAAGAGAGAGAGGAAGCCATCTAGTTACTGACTACGGACCAGTAGGTCTACAATGAACTACTCACGCATCATCGGAGAGGCACCAATGAGGATGATGAACCCCTCCATGATGGTGTCTAGATTGGATCTGGTGGTTCTGGAACTTGCGGCGGCTGGAATTGTGTTTCGTTGAATCCCCTAGGGTTTTTGGATTTTTGGGCTATTTATAGAGCAAAGAGGCAGTGCGGGAGGTGGCCGAGGTGGGCACAACCCACCAGGGCGCGCCTGGGCCCCCAGGCGCGCCCAGGTGGGTTGTGCTCCCCTCGGAGCCCCCCTCTAGTACTTCTTTTTCCCAACAGGTGTGTTCTGGACTCCGTTTGCTGCGTTTGGACTCCGTTTGGTACTGATATTCTGCAAAGTAGAAAACAAGCAAAAAACAGCACCTGGCACTGGGCACTATGTCAATAGGTTAGTCCCAAAAAATGATATAAAGTTGCTATAAAATGATTGTAAAACATCCAAGATGATAATATAATAGTATGGAACATGCAAAAATTATAGATATGTTGGAGACGTAACAATGATGTCTCCCCGACAACGACGCCATAAATTCTTCCTGCTACTTGTCAGCTGTGTTGGGATTTCCCCGAAGAGGAGGGGATGATGTAGTACAGTAGAGATAAGTATTTCCCTCAGTAAAGAACCAAGGTTATCAACCCAGTAGGATAATCACGCAACACCTCATTAGCAGTACTTGCACACAAAATAACAAATACTTGCACCAAACACGAACAAGGGGCTGTCAATCCCTTGACGATTATTTGCAACATTAATTTTTTTAGTGACAGAGATATAAATAAAACACAAAAAGTAAACAAAAATTGCAGCAAGGTATTTTTGGATTTCAAGATAAAAGTAGACCCGGGGGCCATTGTTTTCACTAGAGGCATCTGTCTTGAAAATAGCATACGGTGAGTAAACAAATTACTTGGGCAATTGATAGAAAAGCGGATAATCATGAAGATATGCAAGGCAATGATCATGTATATAGGCATCACGTATGAGACAAGTAGACCGACTCCTGCCTACATCTACTACTATTATCCACACATCCACCGCTATCCAACATGCATCTAGAGTATTAAGTTCATAAAGAACGGAGTAACGCCTTAAGCAAGATGAGATGATGTAGACAAAGCAAACTCACGCATGAATAAACCCCATGTTTTTATCCTTAATGGCAATGATACAAATACTTGTCATGTCCCTTTCTGTCACTAGGATTGAGCACCGCAAGATCGAACCCATCACAAAGCACCTCTTCCATTGCAAGAAAAATCAATCTAGTTGGCCAAACCAAATCAATAGATCGGAGAGAAATACAAAGATATAACAATCATGCATAAAAGAGTTCAGAGAAGACTGAAATAATATTCATGGATAATCTGGTCATAAACTCACAATTCATTGTATCCCAACAAACACATCGCAAAAAATGATTACATCAAAAAGAACTCCAATAACATCAGGGAGAACATTGTATTGAAGATCAGAGAGAGAGAGAGAGAGCCATATAGCTACTAACTATGGACCCGTAGGTCTATGATAAACTACTCACACATCATCGAAATGGCAGCAAGGTTGATGTAGAGCCCCTCCGTGATTGATTCCCCCTCTGGCCGAGTGCCGGAAAAGGCCTCCAGATGGGATCTTGCGAGAACAAGAACTTGCGGTGGTAGAAGAAGTATTTCAGGTGGCTCTCTATTGGTTTCCTGATTTTAGAACAATTATAAAGGAGGAATTATGCCAAAGGATCAAAGGTGGTCCCATGAGGCACTAGGGCGTGCCCTGGTGGCTCGTGGCCACCTCCTTCGTCTTGTGGCCCTCTCCCAAAGCTTCTAGGGTCTCTTTTGTCTAGAAAAAATCTCCAAAAAGTTTCGTGGCATTTGGACCTCGTTTGGTACTGATATTCTGAAAAAACCAAAAGCAAGCAAAAAACTACAACTGACAATGCGCACTAAGTTAATAGGTTAGTCCCAAAAAAATGATATATAATTGATTGTAATTGCATATAAAACATATAAGATTGATACTATAATTGCATGGAACAATCAAAAATTATAGATACGTTGGAGACGTATCATCTGCCTCGAAGCCTCGGACATCCTGTCGAGCGTCGATGTCACAGTGCGAAGGCGCGCAGAGCCTCGCGAGCAAATCAAATCCAGTAGCACGGTTGCAAAGAGAACAAACATCACACAACACGGTTAGGGAAAGTGCAAAAGGCCAAGCCACAAAGTAGAAAAAGGGCGCGGCGGCCTCCAACCGCCTCTGGTGTGAACGTTGCCCCTGGAGATCCCTTGAAGCACGCGTACTGGCCTCTGCCAACGTGGCATCCCGCACCTTGCAACCCTTTATACAGACTTGGGTGTCCGCGATACGACCTTTGGCGGTCTCCAGCCGTCGTCGCAAGTCATCCTCCACCTCTTGGCTCTCCCTCAATTGAGCATGGAGACCCTCGGTGATTCCCTTGTTATCACCTAGCAGGCCGCTATCTGCCTTCAACGACTCCTAGCAAGAGCCGGCCTCATCACCCTTGATGCATGCCACCTCTTGCACATGCTCCGCGGCCCCGTGATCGGAGTCCACTTGGGACTACAGCTGCTCGAAGGTTGTAACCCCGTGAAACAACAAAGAAGTTGGCAAAGAATCATTGTGCAAACAACTAGCTACAGCATGAAGAACTTACAGTAGACGCCTGCCAGCGACCTCTGTAAATGAGCAATCCGCTCTTCCTCCATCATTACCTGCTGCGTTAGGTCACGCGCTCGGTGATCTAGCTCTGTCGCATGGGTCATCACGGCCTGGAGAGATGAAATAGAACCCTCACGCACACTATGACCCACAATTTTCTTAAGGCTCGGGGGCTATTGGATAACACCTAAGATCCTCTTGCCTTGATGCTGGCCCCAGCCAAAGAACGAAGATCAGCACGAGCATTTTCCAAAGCTTGCCCTAGGGCCTCACTTTGGCTTACACACAAAAACAGTGCTAGAAAGTTTTCCCAGCTCTCTTCTAACCGCAAGGGAAAGACGGCATGTCACAGCTTCTATCAAGCAAGAGCTCGGCGTAGCCAGACGGTTCGGCACCCGTAGAACCTGAATTTTTGAATTGTTGCTCCTCCAAGGAGGTCGCGGCCACTGCAGGTGGTCGACGGCTAGTGACCTTTTTCCTCCCCACCATTTTCAGCCTCTATGGAGGGATATGCGGCGACTATGACCCCAGAGATGTGCACGCCCGGCTAGGGTCCTCCATCTGTGACAAAAGCTCACCGCCACAAGGACCGGAAGATGCAGGCGCCACCACGGCGGCCACAGGCCGTGTGCCGGCGGGGTGAGAGCACTCCTCCGGAACTGCAGGCTGGTGATGGGCTCTGCTAGAGACCGAGCACCCTTTGGTGAAGGCTTTTCTTCCAATGTTGACCCTGTCCTCTTAGTTGCACCGTCGACCGATGGACCGGTCCACTGAGTCATTATAGTCGCCCTCGACAGGCTTTAGCCCATAGCATAAATAGGCCGCGGCACCAATATGAGGACGCAGAGGACGGGGCTCATGCGTCAGATGCCGAAAAGACTAACAAAGGAGCAGCAAAGCGTCAGAGGAATATTGACACACTGATAACCCACAAGTATAAGGGATCGCAACAGTTTTCGAGGGTAGAATATTCAACCCAAATTTATTGATTCGACACAAGGGGAGCCAAAGAATATTCTCAAGTATTAGTAGTTGAGTTGTCAATTCAACCACACCTGGATAACTTAATATATGCAGCAAAGTATTTAGTAGCAAAGTAGTATGGAAGTAATGGTAAGAGTGGCAAAAGTAATGATAACAGTTTTGTAGTAATTGTAACAGTGGCAACGGTAAAGTAACTAAGCGAAGAACAATATGTGAAAAGCTCGTAGTCATTGGATCGGTGATGGATAATTATGCCGTATGTGATTATTCATGCAACAGTTATAACTTAGGCTGACACAGAACTAGCTCCAATTCATTAATGTAATGTAGGCATGTATTCCGAATATAGTCATACGTGCTTATGGAAAAGAACTTGCATGACATCTTTTGTCCTACCCTCACGTGGCAGCAGCGTCCTATCGGAAACTAAGGGATATTAAGGCCTCCTTTTAATAGAGTACCGGACCAAAGCATTAACACATAGTGAATACATGAACTCCCCAAACTACGGTCATCACCGGGAGTGGCCCCAATTATTGTCACTTCGGGGTTGCGGGATCATCACACATAGTAGGTGACTATAGACTTGCAATATAGGATCAAGAGCTCACATATATTCATGAAAACATAATAGGTTCAGATCTGAAACCATGGCACTCGGGCCCTAGTGACAAGCATTAAGCATAGCAAAGTCATAGCAACATCAATCTCAGAACATAGTGGATACTAGGGAACAAACCCTAACAAAACTAACTCGATTACATGATAAATCTCATCCAACCCATCACCGTCCGGCAAGCCTACGATGGAATTACTCATGCACGGCGGTGAGCATCATGAAATTGGTGATGGAGGATGGTTGATGATGACGATGGCGACGGATTCCCCTCTCCGGAGCCCCGAACGGACTCCAGATCAGCTCTCCCGAGAGAGATTAGGGCTTGGCGGCGGCTCCGTATCGTAAAACGCGACGAATCCTTCTATCTGTTTTTTTCTCCCCGAACAGGAATATATAGAGTTGGAGTTGAGGTCGGTGGAGCACCAGGGGGCCCACGAGGCAGGGGGCGCGCCCAGGGGGTTAGGCGCGCCCCCACGCTCGTGGAAAGGGTGTGGGCCCCCTGGCCTTGATTCTTTCACCAGTATTTTTTATTATTTCCAAAAATAATCTCTGTTGATTTTCAGGTCATTCCGAGAAGTTTTATTTCTGCACAATGATAACACCATGGCAATTCTGCTAAAAACAGCGTCAGTCCGGGTTAGTTCCATTCAAATCATGCAAGTTAGAGTCCAAAACAAGGGCAAAAGTGTTTGGAAAAGTAGATATGACGGAGACGTATCAACTCCCCCAAGCTTAGACCTTTGCTTGTCCTCAAGAGATTCAGTTGATAAACTGAAAGTGATAAAGAAAAACTTTTACAAACTCTGTTTGCTCTTGTTGTTGTAAATATGTAAAGTCAGCATTCAAGTTTTCAGCAAAGACTATGAACTAACCATATTCACAATAACAAGATGGTATCTCGCTAGCCCTTTCTGAGACCGCAAAACATAAATGCAGAGCACCTTTAAAGATCATGGACTGACTAGACATTGTAATTCATGGTAAAAGAGATCCAGTCATACCCAATATAAATTAACAGTAATGAATGCAAATGACAGCTGTGCTCTCTAGCTATTGCTTTTTAATAAGAGGGTGATGGCTCAACATAAAAGTAAATAGATAGGCCCTTCGCAGAGGGAAGCCGGGATTTGTAGAGGTGCCAGAGCTCGGTTTTGAAATAGAGATAAATAATATTTTGAGCGGCATACTTTCATTGTCAACATAACAACTAAGAGATGGTGATATCTTCCATGCTACACACATTATAGGCGGTTCCCAAACAGAATGGTAAAGTTTGTACTCCCCCTCCACCAACAAGCATCAATCCATGACTTGCTCGAAACAACGAGTGTCTCCAACTAGCAACAGTTCCAGGGGGAGTTTTGTTTGCAATCAATTTGATTTAGTTTGCATAAAGCATGGAATTTGGGCACCCCGGTGACCAGCCATTTTCTCGTGAGTGAGGAGCGGAGTCCACTCCTCTTGAGAATAACCCGCCTAACATGGAAGATAAGGGCAGCCCTAGTTGATAGATGAGCTATTCGAGCATACAAAACAGAATGTTTACTTGAAGGTTTAGAGTTTGGCACATACAAATTTACTTGGAACGACAGGTAGATACCGCATATAGGAAGGTATAGTGGACTCATCTGGAATAACTTTTGGGTTTAAGGGATTGGATGCACAAGCAGTATTCCCGCTTAGTACAAGTGAAGGCTAGCAAAAGACTGGGAAACGACCAACTAGAGAGCGACAACAGCCATGAACATGCATTAAAATTAATAAACATTGGATGCAAGAATGAGTAGGATATAATCCACCATGAACATAAATATCGTGAAGGCTATGTTGATTTTGTTTCAACTACATGCGTGAACATGTGCCAAGTCAAGTCACTTAAATCATTCAAAGGAGGATACCACCCCACTATACCACATCATAACCATTTTAATAGCATGTTGGCACGCAAGGTAAACCATTATAACTCATAGCTAATCAAGCATGGCACAAGAAAACTATGATCTCTAGTTGTCATTGCAAACATGTTTATTCATAATAAGCTGAATCAAGAACGATGAACTCATCATATTTACAAAAACAAGAGAGGTCGAGTTCATACCAGCTTTTCTCATCTCAGTTAGTCCATCATATATCATCATAATTGCCTTTCACTTGCACGATGAACGTTGTGAATAATAATAAGAGTGCACGTGCATTGGACTAAGCTGGAATCTGCGAGCATTCAATAAACAGGAGAAGACAAGGCAATATGGGCTCTTGGTTAAATCAACAATAATGCATATAAGAGCCGCTTCAACAATTTAATCATGGTCTTCTCCTATCGACCCCCAAAGAAAAGAAAAGAAATAAAACTATTGACACGGGAAAGCTCCCAACAAGCAAAAGAAGAACGGGAAATATTTTTGGGTTTTCTTTTTTTAATTATTACTACTACAGCAAGAAAAGTAAACTACTACTAATTTTTTTTGCTTTTTCTTAAGGTTTATTAAACACACAAGAAGAAAGCAGGAAAAAGAAAATAAACTAGCACGGATATTACAGTGAAAGAGTATGAGCACCGACATCTAGCAATGAGTGTGTGTGAACATAAATGTAATATCGGTGAGAAATACGTACTCCCCCAAGCTTAGGCTTTTGGCCTAAGTTGGTTCCTGACTTGAGGATAGCGTGGTCGATACCCGTAGGTGTAGCCGGGTCGTCTTGAGATGCAGCGAATATCGCCGCTTTGAGGCTGCAGCGTGGCGTCGGGCTGCCTCCGCTCTCCTCTCGTACTCATCTGCCTCCTCTCTGGAAATAGTATATCTTCATTTTACCTGATAATCAAAGAAGGCAGGAGCAGGGAGAGTAATACAGACAACACACCGTTTATCAAAGATTAGTCGATACAAGAGAGGTGATTCATTGCTCTCGACAAACTGGTGGGAGGCCATATAATTAAAATCTAAATAAGCAAGAGGCAACTCCATATCACCCTCACGAACGTCCACCTCAAGAAAATTAGCTAAGCGGGTTGCATAAATTCCTCCAAAGAAACCTCCATTATATCTATTATGATGCAACCTACGTGCTACAATGGCTCCCATATGATAAGATTGGTCTCCTAACACAGCACTACTGAGAATGCTAAGGTCAGGGACACACATGTGACATGCTTCATCCTTAGCATTTATGCACCTACCTTTGAAGAGAGCAAAATAATGTATAGCAGGAAAGTGAATGCTCCCTATGGTAGCTTGTGATATATCTCTAGATTCTCCTACAGTTAGACTAGCAAGAAAGTTTCTAAATTCAGATTTACGGGGATCAATAGCACTACCCCATTGTGGGAGTTTGCAAGCAAAAGTGAAATCCTCTAAGTCCATGGTATAAGATTTGTCATAAAGATCAAACATGAATATTGGAGAATTACGTGAAGATGAAAACTCAAACCTCCTCACAAATGAACTAGTGGGTTGATGGTACTGGGGCATTTGTCTGCCTCAAAGTCCACAAGATCAGCGTTACGCAAATATGCGTTAAATTCTTCTTTGATTCCCGCTCGATCCATAAAATTTTCCGACGGCCATTCACAGGACCGCACTGGAGCGTCCCTTGGGGGCTCCTCATCAGCATCACGCATTGCAAGCCTGGGTCCTTGCTTCCTCGAAGAACCACCTTGGAACATTTTCCTGGGGATATTGCTTTTCTCTGAAAAATTTCTGAAATTTTTAGTAACTTCAAACAAAAGTGAACTAAACTCGACAAAATTGGTAGCAACTACTCCTACAAGTGTCTAGGGCCTATATTAAGCATTAGAACTACTTGGAACCATATAAATTTGACATGCAAGCTCAAGAACATGGTCACCTAAGCAGAACAAATTTGCAATGAATAAAACACTAGAGAAAAAACTAATTGGACCAATGGAGGAGTCACATACCAAGGAACAATCTTCCCAAGCAGTTTTGTGAGAGGTGCTTTGAGCAAGGAGATCGAAAATCGCAGCAAAGTGAGCTAGAACTCGTGCTTGAGCTGGTTATTCGTGTTTGTGGGAGGAAGAAGAAGAGGATGGGTGCAGGAATAAGTGGAGGAGGGCCACCATGGGCCCACGAGGCAGGGCATACTGGGGTAGCGCGCCCTCCACCCTCGTGGCAGTGGCAGCTCCCCCCGCGATGCTTTCAGTACCATAAATCCTCAAATATTCCCGAAAAAATCATATTAAATTGGCATGGCATTTGGAGGACTTTTATTTTTGGGGTATTTTTATATTGCAAGGATAAATCAAGAAACAGACAGAAAAATACTATTTTTACTTTATTTCAACTAAATAACAGAAAGTATAAAGAGGGTATAGAAGTTTGTGCTTCTAGTTTCATCCATCTCATGCTCATCAAAAGGAATCCACTAACAAGGTTGATCAGGTCTTGTTAACAAACTCATTCCGAATAACATGAAACCGGAGAATTTTCGAATAACACTATGTTACCTCAACGGGGATATGCACATCCCCATTAATAAGAATATCATATTTCTTGTTGACAGTAGGAAGAGGAAATTCAAAATCTCCAAATATAATCGATGGAATTTTTCCAATAGAGTTGATACTATGAACTTGAGGTTGTTTCTTCGGAAAGTGTACCGTATGTTCATTACCATTAACATGAAAAGTGACATTGCCTTTGTTGCAATCAATAACAGCCCTATGCAGTATTCAAAAAGGTCTTCCAAGAATAATAGACATACTATCGTCCTCGGGAATATCGAGAATAACAAAGTCCGTTAAAATAGTAACGTTTGCAACCTAACAGGCACATCCTCACAAATACCGGCGGTATAGCAGTTGATTTATCAGCCATTTGCAAAGATATTTCAGTAGGTGTCAACTTATTCAAATCAAGTCTACGATATAAAGAGAGTGGCATAACACTAACACCGGCTCCAAGATCACATAAAGCATTTTTAACATAGTTTCTTTTAATGGAGCATGGTATAGTAGGTACTCCTGGATCTCCAAGTTTCTTTGGTATTCCACGCTTAAAAGTGTAATTAGCAAGCATGGTGGAAATTTCAGCTTCGGTATCTTTCTTTTATTAGTGACAATATCTTTCATATACTTAGCATAAGGATTCATTTTGAGCATATCGATTAATCGCATACATAAAAGATAGGTCTAATCATTTCAGCAAAGTGCTCAAAATCCTCATCATCCTTTTTCTTGGATGGTTTGGGAGGAAAAGGCATGGGTTTCTGAACCCATGGTTCTCTTTCTTTACCATGTTTCCTAGCAACAAAGTCTCTTTTATCATAGCGTTGATTCTTTGATTGTGGGTTATCAAGATCAACAGCAGGTTCAATTTCTACATCATTATCATTACTACGTTGATCATCATCATGAACATCATCATTAACATTTTCACTAGGTTCATGTTCATTACTAGATTGTGTTTCAGCATCAGACATAGATATATCATTTGGATTCTCAGGTGGTTCAGCAATAGGTTCACTGGAAGTTTGCAAAGTCCTATCATTTTTCTTTTTCTTCCTTTTAGAAGAACTAGGTGCATCAATATTATTTCTTTGAGAATCTTGCTCAATTCTCTTAGGGTGGCCTTCAGGATACAAAGGTTCCTGAGTCATTCTACCAGTTCTAGTAACCACTCTAACAACATAATCATTTTTGTTACTATTCATTTCATTGAGCAAATCATTTTGAGCTTTAAGTACTTGTTCTACTTGAGTGGTAACCATAGAAGCATGTTTTCTAACAAGTTTAAGTTCACCTCTAATATTAGCCATATAATCACCCAAGTGTTTAATCATATAAGCATTTTGTTTTAATTGTCTACCAGAATAAGCATTAAAATTTTCTTGTTTAAACATAAAGTTATCAAACTCATCCAAGCACCGACTAGCAATTTTAGTAGGAGGGGCTTCAGCTTTATCATATCTATAGAGAGAATTTACCTTTACTACCTGTGTCGTGTTATCAAGACCAGGATGTTCTTCAATAGGTAATGGAGCAAGATCATATGTTTCTTCAACCGGCGGTAAATTAAGACCATGTATTTCTTCAATAGGAGGTAAATTCTTAACATATTCAGCTTTAATACCTTTTTCTTTCATAGAATTCTTTGCCTCTTGCATATCTTCAGGACTGAGAAATAGAACACCTCTCTTCCTCGGAGTTGGTTTAGGAATAGGCTCAGTAATTGGAGCAGGAGCTGACTCAGGAGGTGCCCAATTGTTTTCATTTGTCAACATATTATTCAATAGAATCTCAGCTTCATCCGATGTTCTTTCCCTGAAAAGAGAACCAGCACAACTATCCAGGTAATCTCTGGAAGCATCGGTTAGTCCATTATAAAAGATATCAAGTATTTCATTTTTCTTAAGAGGATGATCAGGCAAAGCATTAAGTAACTTGAGAAGCCTCCCCCAAGCTCGTGGGAGAGTCTCTTCTTCAATTTGCACAAAGTTGTATATTTCCTTTAAAGCAGCTTGTTTCTTATGAGCAGGGAAATATTTAGCAGAGAAGTAATAAATCATATGCCGGGGACTACGCACACAACCAGGATCAAGAGAATTAAACCATATCTTAGCATCACCCTTTAATGAGAACGGAAATATTTTAAGGATATAAAAGTAGCGAGATCTCTCATCATTAGTGAAAAGGGTGGCTATATCATTTAATTTAGTAAGATGTGCCACAACAGTTTCAGATTCATAACCATGAAAAGGATCAGATTCAACCAAAGTAATTATATCAGGATCAACAGAGAATTCATAATCCTTATCGGCAACACAAATAGGTGAATTAGCAAAAGCAGGGTCAGGTTTCATTCTATCTCTAAGAGATTCTTTGTTCCATTTAATTAATAGCCTCTTGAGTTCATAACTATCTTTGCAAGCTAAAATAGCTACATAAGCTTCTTTATCAAAAACATAACCCTCAGGAATAACAGGCCTATCTTCATCATCACTTTCATCAACGGTATCAGTTTCAATAATTTCTTTCTCTCTAGCCCTAGCAATTTGTTCATCAAGAAATTCACTCAGGGGCACAGTAGTATCAAGCATAGAATTAGTTTCATCATAAGTATCATGCATAGCAGAAGTGGCATCATCAATAACATGCGACATATCAGAACGAATAGCAGAAGCAGGTTTAGGTATCGCAAGTTTACTCAAAACAGAAGGTGAATCAAGTGTCTTAGCGTCATTCAAGTTCTTCATAGTGACCAGTAGATATAAATCCGAAGTGACTCAAAGAATAGAGCTATGCTCCCCGGCAACGGCGCCAGAAAATAGTCTTGATAAGTATTCAACCCAAATTTATTGATTCGGCACAAGGGGAGCCAAAGAATATTCTCAACTATTAGCAGTTGAGTTGTCAATTCAACCACACCTGGACAACTTAATATCTGCAACAAAGTATTTAGTAGCAAAGTAATATGATAGTAGTGGTAACAGTAACAAAAGAGTAATGAAAGCAAAAATAATATTTTTGGTGTTTTGTAGTGATTGTAACAGTAGCAACGGGAAAGTAAATAAGCGGAGACCAGTATATGGAAAGCTCGTAGGCATTGGATCGGTGATGGATAATTATGCCCGATGCGGTTTGTCATGTAACAGTCATAACATAGGGTGACACAGAACTAGCTCCAATTCATCAATATAATGTAGGCATGTATTCCGAATATAGTCATACGTGCTTATGGAAAAGAACTTGCATGACATCTTTTGTCCTACCCTCCCGTGGCAGCGGGGTCCTAATGGAAACTAAGGGATATTAAGGCCTCCTTTTAATAGAGAACCGGAACAAAGCATTAGCACATAGTGGATACATGAACTCCTCAAACTATGGTCATCACCGGGAGTGGTCGATTATTGTCACTTGGGGTTGCGGATCATATCACTTAGTATGCGACTACAGACTTGCAAGATAGGATCAAGAACACACATATATTCATGAAAACATAATAGGTTCAGATCTGAAATCATGGCACTCGGGCCCTAGTGACTAGCATTAAGCATAGCAAAGTCATAGCAACATCAATCTAAGAACATAGTGGATACTAGGGATCAAACCCTAACAAAACTAACTCGATTGCATGATAGATCTCATCCAACCCATCACCGTCCAGCAAGCCTACGATGGAATTACTCACGCGCGGCGGTGAGCATCATGAAATTGGTGATGGAGGATGGTTGATGATGACGACGACGACGACCAATCCCCCTCTCCGGAGCCCCGAACGGACTCCAGATCAGCCCTCCCGAGAGGTTTAAGGCTTGGCGGCGGCTCCATATCGTAAAACGCGATGATTTCTTCTCCTTGATTTTTTTCTCCCCGAAAGCAAATATATAGAGTTGGAGTTGGCGTCGGAGGAGCTCCAGGGGGCCCACGAGGTAGGGGGCGCACCCTAGGGGGGGCGCCCCCCACCCTCGTGGACAGGGTGTGGGCCCCCTGGTCTTCATCTTTGGCAAGGATTTTTTATTATTTTTAACTAGATGTTCCGTGGAGTTTCAGGTCTTTCCGAGAACTTTTGTTTTCTGCACATAAAACAACATCATGGCAATTCTGCTGAAAACATCGTCAGTCCGGGTTAGTTCCATTCAAATCATGCAAGTTAGAGTCCAAAACAAGGGCAAAAGTGTTTGGAAAAGCAGATACAACGGAGACGTATCAATGGTCAACGGCCCGGGCATCTTTAGCATGTTGTAGGTGTAGTGTGACGCCGCCATGAACTTGGCTAGTGCCGGGCGGCCGAGGATCCCGTTGTAGGGCAAGGGGATCTCGGCTACGTCGAAGACGATCCTCTCCGTCCTGTAGTTCAACTCTCCTCCAAATGTCACAGGCAGTGTGACCTTTCCCTTCGGCTGGCTCCTCCCCGGATTGACCCCTTGAAACGTGCCCGTTTCCTCGAGGTCTCCATCAGGGATTTGCAACCTTGATCACGACATGCGAGATCAGGTTCGAGCCGGCCCGCCGTCAACCAACATCTTGTTCACCACGAGGTTGCGTATCGTTGGCGAGACCAACAATGGCAAACACCCGACCGCGGTAGTGATGCGGTCGGGGTGGTCCTCGGCGTCAAAGATGAGGCGTCTTTGGACCACTTCAGCGGCTTCTGAGCGTCGAACGACGGCTCTGCTGCTGTAATCTCACGCGCCCACTGCTTCAAATGACGGTGAGAGGTATGCAGCGAGGCACCGCCATCGACGCACATGGCCTCCGTAGCCTTCTGGAACCCTTGCTCACCGGACTCGTCGTCCTCGTCGTGATCGTCGTCTTCTTGTTTCTTGTCGCGGCCCCGGGCGGGCCTCTCTTGCTGGTTGTCCTTGGTGGGGTGGCCTCCTTGGCCGCCACGCTTCTTGCCGGATCCCTCAGCACCGTCCTGGTTCTTCTCCTTGTTCCGCCTTTCGTACTCAGCCTTTTGCTTCTCGGCAGCGTTGACTTGACTTGCCGGCGATTCACGGAGGTCGTGGCCCTTGGTGCGGTGGATCTTGCAATATTGCTTGCCGGAGCTTCCTAGCTTGTCGGTAGCCGCCAAGGCCCGGCAGGCGGCGCACCCAGCAATCTCCTTGCCGGGGGCATCTGCTTTGACCTTCTTGCCGGCACCGGTATCGTCAGATCCCTCAACGGCAAGCACGGCCTTGCCTTTGCGTTTCTTGTTGCGACGCCGGCTCTTCTTCGTCAGCGTGGCGGCGTCTTCATCGGTAGAGTCGGTTTCCGCGCCAGCGTCTTCGTCGGGGTACTTCCTTCCCTCTTCAGCCCGGGCGCACCTATCGGCCAGAACGTAGAGCTCGGCCACATCCTTAACCTTGGTCATCGCCAGCTCCTCGCGCATCTTGCGATTGCGCGACGTTCAGTGGAACGCACTAATCACCGGCGGGATGAATGTCGGGATGCTGTATCGCACCGGCTGAATCTCTGGATGTACTGCGAGGTCTCCCCTTCCTACGGGAATGATATGCCGATCATCGGCACGGCCATGAGCTTGGTGGGCTCTGTGAAGGCGCCAGCGAACTCATGGAACGAATCGACCAAGAAGAAATGGAATCCACAAGCAAGTGCATCAACCAAGACATCACATTGGGCTTGAGCGCCAGCGGGAAATAGTTGGCAAGCACCTTGTCGTCGCAAGCCCCAGCGGCATGCATCGCGATGGTGTAGATGCTGAGGAACCCGGACGGATGGGTCTTGCCAGTGTACTTCTCACCGATGTCGGCCTTGAACGTGCGGTGGGACGGCCACTGGAACTGCCTCAGCTCACGGGTAAAAGCCAGGCAGCCCACCTCGTAAGGTAGGCCGCCGGGGGCCCCCGGCGCCGGGTGGTCCATAGCGGGTCCCGCCCGCTTGTCCGATTGGCGGCGCGTTTCGCGCTGGCGCTCGATGGTGGTTCGAGCGTCTTCGTGAGCTCGCTCCCGAAGGACCTGCCGCTGGTCGCGGAGGGTCCGCGGGTCGGACGACGCTATGGAGATGTTATCACAAGTGTCGTCACGACGGGCCCACGCCCGCGGCGGCTGGCGAGGAGGAGGAGAGTGCACCATGGCCGCAGCTCCCCCGACCCTCCCAGCGCCGGCATATGGTGGCTCGGTGGAGCACCGACCCGAGGGCCCCGCCGGTCGCGGATCATCCTTGTTTGCAATGGCGACGAGGCTCCGGATGATAGCCCTCCACTCGTCGAGCTTCTCCGCAGCAGGAGGGAAGTCGAGGAGCAGTTGTGCGCGCGCCAAAGCTTTCGCCGGCGTGGGAGGCGGTGACAGCTGCAAGGATCGCGGCGCGCTTCGACTTCTAACTATGTTAGAAGGAGCTCCTTCACGACCCAACGGCTGCGTGCCATTCTCTGGCGCTCCGACGAGCGTCTTTGAACCCTCGTCTTGCCGATGGCGACATGGCTCTTCCACGGCGGTGCCTGTGGTCACCAACGTGGTGATCTTTCTTCGGCGCACACCATGGGAAGAATGCGGTGGTCACCGGTGTAAGCGTCTGGAGGTCGCCGCCGCCGGAGTCGGCTGTACGACGCTGGAGGGCCCCGCGCCGCTGCTGGGGCCCAGCTCCGTCTTTGGATCCGGCAATGTAGCGTAAATGCGGCGCCGCGAAGCAACGCCGCTTGCCAGCTCCGGCTGCTGGCGATGCTGGTGCTTGCGGGCGGCGGGTCATCTCTGGCCCGGTCGCTGCCGCACCGGCACGGGTCGTTCGGCTCCCAACGATTCGACCGCCGTGGCCGTCTTCTTCTTAGGGGCCATGGCGACGAAGAACTGCTAGGCTGACCACTAGACCAGATTCGCACAATTGCGCCCCCTACCTGGCACGCCAAAGATGTCGGTGTGGAACGACACCTGTGGGATCACAAGAATCGCCACTACGGTTGCCGGGGCGCAGGGTTGCAAGGAGAGCAGGGCTAGTAGACAAAGACAAGGATCGTTACCTGTGTTCGGGCGCGAGGATGCGTAAAACCCTAGTCCTGCTTTGGTGGGTGTATTTACGAGTTCTTGAGCTCTCGAACTAGCCGTGGTCGGTCTGCACGGTTCTAAAGAGCCGAATCCTTCTCCTGGTCGCCTCGGGCCTCCTTTTATAGGAAAAAGGGGTTGCCACAATGGCACAGAGGAGGTGGAAAGGTCTACAGTGGCACGAGGTTATCCCTCGTATTACAGGACAAGGTGCATTTAATGCATCGCTTAGGTGTCCTCTTGCTTTATCGGGGATGGGGGCAAGGCCCGTCCCGTCCGTCGCCGCTCCTCCTCACTTCGACACGCGCCTCAGCTAGGGATGCGTGCGGTGCCATGTAAGCAGGCAGGCAACTGAGTGGGCGCGGTGGTGGGGCCTTCACGAAGATCTGCATGCCGCCACGTAGGCGCTTGATGAGTTGGCCTGGGAGATGCATGTTGCCACGCAGGTGCCCGCCCAGCTGGTTGGGCTGGCAGCTGCATGTGAACGGCGGTGGAAGCTTGGTTGACGTGGGCTTGGCGGTGGCCTTGCCGGGTGGCCCGGCAAGGGTCTTGCCGTGGCGTGCTGTCATCCCCAGCAAGGATCTTGCCGGGGGTCTGGTGGACTTCCTCGGCAAGGATCTTGCCGAGAATCGTCGTCTTCTAATCCTCATCTGATCTTGAATATGTCTTCACAAAGATCTGCATGCCACCACAGAGGTGCCTTCCCGAGCCTTGGTCCCACGCTGATGATGGTGCTGGGGGGGGCCGTGGGCTCAAGGGTGGCTCGCTCTGTTGGTCTTGAGGTTGCCCGGCAAGGGTCTTCTTGGGGGGAACCCGCTTAAATCCCTCTGCTCTTTGTGGTCTTGGCCTAGGCGTTGCTTTGATCGTCTTGGGCTTCGATCTTACCTTGGCTCACCTCCCTCGTTCTGCTTGGTGTGGCCATGGGCGTGGCTCTGACTGCCCGTGCATAGGAAAAGGGGTGCAAAAATGCGCCCCTATTTTTGTACACCGACAAAGGGGCGGCAGGCATGACTCTTTGACGAAGGGAGGCACAGACACCGTCAATCTAGAGGGAGCCGACGGAGGACCTGGCGGGGGAGAATAAGGGTTAGGCAAGACCCAATGTGGACATTAGGCCATCATATTTAAATAGGTTGGCATATGAACCGTACCTGAGACAGTGCTTACGCGGCGAGTGGGCCGGCCAATAGAGCTTTTGGGCCATGTTGTGCAAGAAAAACCAACAACATTGATGGCAGAAGAAGGAGAAGATCACCCTACGATGATTCAAGAGGCCAGATGCACGAAGAAAGGAGCCTGACGGAGGTCTTGGAGCCCAGATGCTCGCGACCTCTGCCACGCTCGGGGGCTACTGACGGTTTCCTAAACCTAGAGTGTCTGACGAAAGGGATCCCGCCATCGATGTTGGCCAGGGCCCACCAGGCCCAAAGGGAATCATGGAATCCTAAGGAGGCGAAGGCGATGAGTGTGCTCCCCAAGATAGAGGCTGGCGGCCGAATTGATCTGATCTCCCCCATGTGTAAACCCTAGGCCTCTCCTGTCTATATAAAGGGAGGCCTAGGTCATCATTTGCAATTCAATCTGAAACTCAACTCTCGATAGACATTGCAAACACCATTGTAATCCACTGCACGAGTTATCACCTCACCATGAATAACCAGACAAAGCATGATGTAGGGTATAATTCTTCGGAGGCCTGAACCTAGGTAAATCATGTGTGCAGACCCCGTCTTGGTACTTCCGGTCTCCTCATAAACCCTACCGAGGGATCTGACGGGAATTTGCTTCGTCAGTTTGAGCAACCCCAAAGTCCACCGTACGGTCGGAAGTTACTACGATACTCATGTTATGAGGAACTAAAAACACATGTTAACACTCCGTGTTATAACAACTGATTTCAGACAATATTATCTGAAAGTATAACAAACAAGTTTGGGTCAATTCAATATGATCATTCTTCTAATGTCATACTCTCAATGTTGTTTTAGGACTACTGTCACACTTAACGATATCCTAACATCCGGAAAACATGATCACCAACAACACTGGAACCGGTCTTAGAGGCGAGACTCAGAACCTATTCTTTACCGTCTATAATTCCACACGTGCATATGTGTTTTCCACTGAATCTCATATTCCAGGATCATAACAGTTATAGCACGAAATATAAACTCTTAATTATGAACATGGAAATATAATAATACAATATTACTACCTCTAGGGCATATTTCCAACACAATGGGGAACCGCGACGACGCCTTGAAGAAGGATGTGACACCCATAGGCGGCCGCCGCCGTTAACCTGGCAAGGCCAGAATGATTTTTCACCCTAGCGAGCCCACTTCATCTCCGAGACGGAGGGCACCACCGCCACCGGCCGTCGCACACTGACTACCATGTCGCCCACACGACCGTGGCGGCTAGCCAACACCCGAGCCGCGAGCCCGCCCACGAGCACTATGGCTCCCACCACCAGGGCCACCGCTCCCGCATCGAAGACCCCCACACCACCCCACCCGAGACACACCGCTACACCGACCAAAGATAACAGTAGAAATGCCCTCCTTCCCCACCCATAGGGCGGCCCCCAGCGCCGAGACCCACCTGAGCCATCTAGATCTAGCCCCCACCACCCTGTCATGCCACTCCGGGGATGGGATGAGCTTCTCGGTGGCTCCACCACCAGATGGGAGGCCAGGATGATTCTGTGGCCACCTTTGGCCGCGGACTCATCCCTCAACGGTTGGCATCGTCTGGGAAAGGACCAACCCTTCGACGAATGCAGAACCTGGACCTGAAGGAGCGGGATCGAAGGCCCAAACGGGCCGCCTATGGTCAAGCCAACACCGCAACACGGCAGCCGTCGCCGTAGCTGACCCACCGAGCTCTCGTGTAGCCTGCATGCCAAAAGGAGGCCACCGTGCCCTGAGGGCAATACCACATCATGCCGCCTATGGACGGAACAACAACCACGTCGAATCATTGCACCCATCCAGCGCCGCCCGTCGAGCTCAAGGCGTCAGTTCAGACCAAGCACACTCAACGAGACCACCACCACTGACGTCAACCTCCAGAAAGGCCACCGCCGCCGGTCCATGATGCCCGATCGTCCACCAGATCTGGAGCTTCACCGAGCCGCCCTGGAGGACCCTCGCATTCAAGCCAGGCATCATGGCCAGCAGCACCGCAGCATACCTGCCCCGCCGCCCCACAGCTGTCGCCGCTCCGCCGCACCATCGCATGTCGGTTGCTGCCACCGTGCCCCACGCCACAGCACCCTGTCCTCGCCAAGCGGCCACGCTCCGCCTCACGACCTGCCACAGAAGGAGGAAGAGAAGACCCCGCCGCCGCCTATGCCGGTCGGGCTTTTCCCGACGGCGCCTTCGGGCGACAGCGAGGGGAGGGAACGGGGGTGGGGGCTGGAGAGGTGGTGGCCAGGGTTCACCCGGCCTCTCGCGGGAGATGCGCTGGGGGAACGACCCACGTTCTGATTTCCAACATATCCCTCGTTCGTAACTTAATATGCAAATACTTTGATGACCTGTTCATCCAAAAAAATAATCTCGTGTCGAAAGAGTGCCTATCTTGTTCATAAAAACAAAGGACGTGACTTGTAAAAATTATTATCTCAGAGTTATTTCTGCGTTCGTCAATTGATGAGAGAGCAGCACAAAACAAACTTCAGCCGCATGTCATGTTGTATATATTACTCAGAGATACTCTAGAACCTTTGACAAAATGTGGAATCTATCATCAACAACATAAGGTTTGCATAGGAGAGGTTTTCCTTTTTATTTTTGAGAATGGTCATCCTAGGGCATTCCCTGCCTAAATTTCCATTGCAAAAACCTCCTAAACGAGCATAGATGTTTACAATAAGGACGAGGCAAAAGAAGAGAAAGCAACGGGAGATATAGCCAGTCAACTAAAGCACTGCACTTAGGCGTGCGCATGGTTACGCTGGGCAACGGTCATACGAACGCCCCAAGCGAGTGCGTCGTCGCGGCACACCCGCCTGAAGAGACCAAAGTTGCTCCCGGAAGGCTCCAGTCTTGCGATGCTTTTGCACGTTCGAGCAGCTAGTACTAAACTTAAGACACTTATTTTAGAATGCAGGGAGTAGCATATGAAGGTGGACACAGTTTCAGAGTTTTGCACAAGCCGAAAATCTCTAAAAACTTTGAAGTTTCAACGATGGAACTTACGGTTTTTGCATCTTAAGCTGTCAAGAGTTTCAGAGATATAACTTCAAGCAATTTTTTCTGTCAACCGTAGACACAAAATAATTAAGTTTTATCGGTCGCTCGTACTAAGTTTCAACGTTGAAACTTAACACATATTTTTAAAAGTCATCAAAATATATTCAAAATGGATCTTATTTGAACCGAACTTAATTCAGATTTTCTTTGAAAAGATATAAAACATTAAAAGTCGAAAGCCAAAATAAAAAAGCGGGTACCAGTGACATCCGTGCCCCTGCACTTGCCAACTAAGCAATTTTAATGAGTTGATATAGAATTAAATTGAAAAACAGATGATCGAGTATCATATTATGAAACCACATCATAATAAAATATGTGTTATTATGTGTCGTGCATGAAATAAGATTTTTTACGATACCAACCTATAATATTATGCATTATTGAGGCAGTATCATTGATATGCTATGTATGATACTCTCTACTATCCCGTAGCCTTAATTAAAGGTGTGGCTGTATAAAAGACTCTTTTCTATGGTTGGTGGGAGTGACATCACTAGTCCTTTGGGAAGTCACCTATCATTTCCGAAGCGACCGGAATAAGGAGAGTGCAAGGTGGAAGTATGTGTCAGTCGAGCCTTTTTTCAAATCTGAGGTAGCACATTTCAATTTTAGAATCCCTAATTCATTTTAGCATAACACCCTGATCTCACATCAGTCACCAAGCTATGATACTGCTGATATTTTGTGCATACAGCAACCCCAAAATGTGAGATCTGTTCAGTGATTTTATAACTCATATGAGTGACTCGTCCAATAATACATGAAAAAGGTTCCCATCATCCTCATGCATACTCGTACGCAACCGAGGAACTGTCTTCTATTTTAACCCCTTTTTTATCTCCCATGAGGAAAGTGCTGGAATCAGCAGAGGTGTGTTAGCATTAGATTCCCAGCATATGCCGGCCACCAACAATGGTAATCAATACGCTTAATGCACGCAGTATGGACTTGTCGCACATCACTGCATCCACCACTCTAATGGCATCATTCATTTCGCTAGCAAACAGTTCCATCGATGTGGAGATGTTTATAAATGTGAATACTTTCGTTTGGTCTAAACCCCACGTACATATGATTAACTATCTCTAATCAAGTTAGAGTAGGTTCGCCTTGCATCTTCCTTGGTTTCTTCTCCCCCATACCTGCTTGATTTTCTGTAGATTTTTTTGTTAGTCTTCGCATAAAACAAAAGCCAATGTATATAAAATAACTTAAATAATTTAACCAATTCGATACATTTTCCTTGTCCTACTCATTTCTGTAAAACAAAAACCCTATTTGTTGGCGCCGCCTCTCCTTGCAGCACCGCGTCTTCTTCTTCTACCTTGAGCTGCCTCACACAACTCTTTTGTGGTTTCTTTCTATCTTCTCTCAAGAACACAAGAAAACACACACATGAAACTCTACACACACGCACTTCACCAAGGAGAAAGCTGACTTTGCCTTGTCTCCCGGTGAAAATCACAGTGGCTACATGTTTTCATTGCTCAGCCCTCACGGCCTCTTTTTATTACTCAACTACAACACATATATATACACAAGGGGCTGGCACTCAACCCTCAGGCCACTACCACATCGTGGCCTTATCCTCTAAGCACTCGGCCATCACCAAGCCCACTCACACAACTAATACACGTACATGCATGCACTACCTGCTATCTAATCCTAGAATCACTCCAAGATATACACAGGACCCGGCCACCATGCAAACAAACGTGGGAAGTGCATGCTAGCATCTCGCATGCAGTAACAAACTAACTAACTCACCGTGTCTTTCAACTCCAACTGATCCTTCCAGCAAGTCTGCTCCCACACGCATCTTGCCGCTTCACACGACGCTGCCATATCACACGGCACTGCAGCCTCACGCTGCCATCGGCATCTCGCCATGCTCACCGTATCGCACGGCAGCCCGACATCTCGCCTCCTCTGCGTGCTGAGCTGAAGCTTCACGGGACAAACATCAACCTACACTAGACTACTTGCTAAACGAAAATAAAATGCAAACACATAATCAAGATTAATCCTAACATTTTCCCTCCTAATCTTGATTCTCCAATCTTCATGCAGCTTCAGCCGCTGCCACTTGACAACGCCATCGCGGCGCTGCGCACCTTGCCGTGGACCGACGCCATCGCATCGCAGGCGTCCATCACTATGTCCTCTTGCCGCACGCGACGGCCACCTCTTGACATGGACGACGCTGTCGCAGCACCGATCACCACGCCGTCTTCGCCAAGCGGCATCGCACCGCAACTTTTGTTGGCTTCACACCAACTTTCCATGATGACGATGGCATCACACCACAGTCGTCGGCATCACACCGGCTCTTCTTGTGGCAGCTTTGCACCGCCATCTTCACATAGCGGCACCGCATGGCCACCATCCTCCTTCTTGCGCCGTCGGCCTCCATCTCGCATGAAGTCTGTCGCGCCACAACCGACGCCGTCGCAGCGCCGGTCACCACGGACCATCATTCAAGGATGACGTCCTCGCGACGCCGACCACATGACGGCTTCGCGCCGCCGTCCCCCACCTTACATGGAGTCCGCCGCGGCGCCGCCACAGCCAAGGATCGACAAGGCTCTGATGCCAATTGTTGGCGCCGCCTCTCTTTGCAGCGCTGCGTCTTCTTCTTCTACCTTGAGCTGCCTCACACAACTCTCTTGTGGTTTCTCTCTATCTTCTCTCAAGAACACAAGAACACACACTCATGAAACTCTACACACACACGCACTTCACGAAGGAGAAAGCTGGCTTTGCCTTGTCTCCCGGTGAAAATCACAGTGGCTACATGTTTTCACTGCTCAGCCCTCACGGCCTCTTTTCATTACTCAACTGCAACACATATATATACACAAGGGGCTGGCACTCAACCCTCAGGCCACTACCACATCGTGGCCTTATCCTCTAAGCACCCGGCCATCACCAAGCCCACTCACACAACTAATACACGTACATGCATGCACTACCTGCTATCTAATCCTAGAATCACTCCAAGATATACACAGGACCCTGCCACCATGCAAACAGACGTGGGAAGTGCATGCTAGCATCTCGCATGCAGTAACAAACTAACTAACTCATCGTGTCTCTCAACTCCAACTGATCCTTCCAGCAAGTCTGCTCCCACATGCATCTTGCCGCTTCACACGACACTACCGTATCACACGGCACTGCAGCCTCACGCTGCCATCGGCATCTCGCCATGCTCACCGTATCGCAAGGCAGCCCGACATCTCGCCTCCTCTGCGTGCTGAGCTGAAGCTTCACGGGACAAACATCAACCTACACTAGACTACTTGCTAAACGAAAATAAAATGCAGACACATAATCAAGATTAATCCTAACACCATTCATTTATGCAAAGCATCATCTAGCTTTGGATGGAAGGATCAAATTAATTATGGAAAGTATCTTTTCTTATGATTTTCACTATAGCATGCGTTCTTCCTTTATGGGGTTCCTCCATTGAAATAGGTAAGCTAAGATAGATCTCAAACGATGGCTCCTTGTGGATTCCTTCATTGGAGATAGCTCCTCATGAAGATGAAGGCATCCTGAGGGGGGAGACTCCGAGGAGTATTAGGCCACCTCCAGCGCGCGACCCCATCCTGTCCGGGTGCGTCTGTTTGGGGTAAAACGAACGAACCAGACGGCCCAGTGCACGGGAGCAAACGGAATTTTGTCCATTTTCCGTCCGCTTTCGACCCATCCCCTGCCCAAACTTGCGCCGAGTTTGGGGTGAAACGGACATCGCGCGAACGGGCTCGCTGCACGCCCTTGTCCCCCCATTGCCCGCCTGCCGGGGACACTAGCAGTCCCTTCGCCTCCACCCCTTCTTCCCGCCCCACCCCACCGCCGGCGCTGCCACTATTCTCCGGTCGTCTCCTCATCGCACCCCCCGGCCGTCCATACCAAACCACGTCTTGACATGGCCGCCACCACGCCCGCGCTTTCGCCGTAGTTTTGGCCATCGATTAGAGGAGATTTGGCCGTCGCCGTCGTAGCCGGTGGCAGAGGGGATACGACCGCCGCCGACGTACCACGGCGGCCACGGCAGCGACTTCAAGCGAAGTGCTCAGGCGGCGATGGCCGACGCCGACCACCCCTACAACATTGAGGTGATCATCGCGGCCTCTTTGCCACCACGACCACAAGGTGTTCGACACTTTTCCCATAAAGGTATGGACAGTGGAGATGAATTTTTCTTCCACCACTTCATTTATTCATCGGACGATTCGTCGTCGGATGATGAAGATCTTGTGGTGGCTGCACTGGTCGTTCACGACCACATTGAGCGGCAGCTTCCTCGGTACAGGGGTCACTCCCCGTCCGTGCTCCCAACCTGAACAGCAATAGTGAGAGAGGCCACGCCCTGCTCTATGCCGATTACTTTGCCAACACCCTGCTCTTCAAGCCGGATAAATTCCGTCGCTGTTTTCGTATGGCAAGGCATCTGTTCAATGGTATTCGAGAGGGAGTGGTTGCTCATGACCCATACTTCGAATGCAAGACGGATGCCCTTGGCAAGCTTGGATTCTCCTCTTACCAGAAATGCACCGCGGCCATCCGCATACTTGCATATGAAATTCCAAGCGATCTGGTGCATGAGTATGTGCGTATGAGTGAGACCACATGTCTGATGTCAATGTACAAGTTCTGTCAGGCCATGGTGGCAGTGTTTGGCCCTGAGTACTTGAGGCAGCCAACTGCCGCTGATACAGAGAGATTGTTGGCGACCAACGCATCTAGAGGCTTTCCAGGCATGCTTGGCAGCATAGATTGTATACACGAGGAGTGGAAGAACTGTCCATTTGCTGGGCAGGGCCAGTACAAGGGGCATGTCAAAGCATGCAGTGTCATATTAGAAGCGGTGGTTTCGCAGGATCTTTGGAAATGGCATTCTTTCTTCGGCATGGCATGTTCTCACAATGATATCAACGTGCTGCAGCGTTCTCCAGTCTTCGCAAGGCTTGCAAAAGGCCACTCCCCACCTGTCAACTTTGAGATCAACGGCCACCAGTACAACAAGGGATACTATCTAGCTGATGTTATATATCCTCAGTGGTCAACTTTTGTGAAGACAATCTTGAACCCCCAAGGTGAGAAGAGAAATAGATTTGCCCAAATGCAAGAGAGTGCTAAAAGGATGTGGAACGTGCTTTTGGTGTGCTTCAATCCCGATGGGGTATCGTTTGAAACCCTGCACTGTCATGGGATGAAGGGAAGCTTTGTGAGGTGATGACTGCTTGTGTGATCATGCACGACATGATCGTCAAGGACGAGCGTGATGACAGGATCTTCAACCAAGGATTTGATTATCAAGGTGAAAATGTTGAGCCCCTGTTGTGACGCCCCAACTCGACCATACACTAATCATACACGCAAATGTGTACGATCAATATCAAGGACTCACGGGAAGATATCAAAACACAACTCTAGACGCAAATTTAAATAATACAAGCTTTATATTACAAGCCAGGGGCCTCGAGGACTCGAATACAAGCTCGATACACAAGAGTCAGCGGAAGCAACAATATCTGAGTACAGACATGAGTTAAACAAGTTTGCCTTAAGAAGGCTAGCACAAAAGCATCTACGATCGAAAAGACAAGGCCTCCTGCCTGGGAGCCTCCTAACTACTCCTGGTCGTCGACGGTCTCCACGTAGTAGTAGGCATCGACGGTGGCATCTGGCTCCTGGACTCCGACATCTGGTTGCATCAACCGGAAAGAAGAAGAAAGGGGAAAAGGGGGAGCAAAGCAACCGTGAGTACTCATCCAAAGTACTCGCAAGCAAGGATGTACACTACATATGCAACATTATCAAATGAAGGCTGTATATGTGGACTGGGCTGCGAAATGCCGAGAATAGAGGGGAGAACCTAGTCCTATCGAAGACTAGCATCTTCTGGAAACCACCATCTTGCAGCAACAGGAGGGAGTAGAGTAGCATAAAGTAAAGTAGTAATAGTGTTATCAACCTCGGCCAGAGATCCTTTCTTGACTCCCTGCAAGAAAGCAATCCCAGAGCCATACTATCCAGTTCTCATCTCAATCCAATTCTCATCACAAGTATCCAGTTCTAGTTTTATCGATCGGGATACAACTCCAAGTGACCGTTACCGTAGGACAGTCTATCTTTAGATGTTTTCTTCCCTGCAGGGGTGCACCAACTTACCCGCCACGCTCGATTAACTCCGGCCGGACACACATTCCTAGGTCATGCCCGACCTCGGCCAAACAATACTCCGCATCCCGACCTAGGCTTAATAGAGAGGTCAGCACACCAGACTAAACCTATGCCCCCAGGGGTCATGGACCATCGCCCCGGGAACTCCTGCACGTTGCGAACGCGGCCGGTGAGCAGACCTAGCTACCTCCTTAAAAAGGCAGGTGCTTACCAGTCTAACCCGAAGCGCGCCGCTCGGTCGCTGACGTCTATTAAGCTTCAGCTGATGCATACGACGCAGAACGCCCATACCATGCCCACGTGATGGTTATTGCTATCAGGCCAGAGGCCCCTCGGATCAAATATCCAAATCGTAGTGGATTAGGAACGCGCGGTAACAAGCAGAGACTCACGAAAGATGTGACCCCGTCGCCCCGTCTTGAGGAGTTGCGGCAAGGGCTAAGAATGCCCGGGCACGCCTTGTAATTATCTCGCGGGCACCCTTCAGGTCAACCCGACTCCACATCACTCGCAATTAAGCTCGCGCGGGTACCCCTCAGGGCCGGCCCGTCTTTATTAACATGGTTCAGTGTAAAGTCATAGTAACCATAGTAACTGTGTGTCCAAACATCAAGGGGAAACCCGGGAATCACCCGGTGAATTTCACTCGATGTAATCATCAAGGTGAACGTAAGAGGAACCACCCTCGAGGTTCACACTTGAGGGGTTGCACGACAGAGTCGTATCGGAAGTGGTTGAGGAGGAAATCACCCTCGATGACCACGACCGAATAGCTACACTACATCGTTAACATCAGAAGTGTTGAAGAGGTCTCACCCTCGGCACTCGATAGTAACCCAGTAGTGTCGAGCAACAAGAGGAAAGTGATGTGCGGTGTCGGGGCCCGGTCTTCGGTGATGAAGTAGGGGCAATAAGGACAAGGTGGGGGTCACTGATGGATCACTAACCAAACTATACTAAGCAGTTTAGGATAAGCACGTAGGTAACAATGAGCAGGTTACAAAAGCAGGCTATGCATCAGAATAGGAGCAAACAATGACAGTAGAAAAATCTAATGCAAGCATGAGACAATGGAATGGGCGATATCGGGATGATCAAAGGGGGGGGGGGGGCTTGCCTGGTAGCTCTGGCAAGGAGGGGTCGTCGTCGACGTAGTCGATCACAGGGGCAGCATCGGTCTCGGGGTCTACCGGAGAGAAGAGGGGGAAGAAACAGTAAATATGAAGCAAACATAGCACCACAAAGCATAACATGGTAAAACGCGGTGCTAGGGGTGAACTAACGCAGTGCTAGGTGATACATACGAAGAGGGAAAACATCCTGGAATGTAATCCAGTGTTAGGAATTTTCGGACAGAAGAACCGGAGGGGGAAAGTTGCAGGTTCGCTATGCTAGGGGTATGTGGCAGACGAACAGACCGCGTATTCGGATTCGTCCCGTCGTTCTGAGAAACTTTCATGTACAAAGTATTTTCATCGAGTTACGTTTTATTTTCTATGAATTTTTTAAGTTTTAAACGTATTCTGAAATCTTTATATTTAGTTTAATCCGAATTGACCAAGTCAATTTGACTAGTCAAAAGGGCAGGTGTGGCCCACATGTCATAGACTATTTACCTAAACAAATAAATAAATCTAACTTATTTAATGGGGTCTACATGTCATTTACTACTAGATTAACTTAGCACTAAACTAGTAGTATTTCTAACTAAGCCTAGACTAATTAAATAAGGGCCGTCAGGTACGTACCTGCAAACGCATACGAACACACACTCACGGCCATGGCAACCAGCAACATCGGCGGCATGAGCGGTACATATAGCAGCAACAAGAGGGCATTTAGCAACAGCAAGCGGCAGAGTTACAAGGAGCAGGGAGCGACGCAGCTGCGCCAAGTAGCGGCAGCAGAGAATGCTTCGAGAGCAGCGGGAGTAGCGGGAGAAGGAGCAAGAACAGAGCAAAGACGAGAACCGGCCAAGACGGGCGCTGGTAGCGTGCAACGGCTGACGAAGCGCGGGCGCGGGCTGGGCACGCGAGGGTAGGCGCGGGGCGCGCAGGACTGGACACGGGCAGTCATACGCGTGCGGGTGAGCACGGAGCTCAGGCCATGGCGGTCTCAACGGGAGCAAGCGGCCACGGCTGTGGAACGGCGACCTACGGCGACCAAATCGAGAGGCAAATAGGGGGAATGGGGAGAGGAGCTCACGAGGCGAGTGGAGGACGCGACCGGCGTGGCGGAGGAGCTCCGTTGAGGTAGATTGGGCGCGGGGCAGTGACCACCGTAGGCGAGGAAGACGTGTCGATCCCGGCGATGTAGTGCTTCCCCGCTCAAACCTGTAACACTAGTCGAAGGAGACGTCCATGTCGCAGCTCCGGACATCTTTTCAGGCACCGGGGAAGTCGGTGGCCGCGACGACGACGACGACCATGGCCACGGCAGCTCGGTTGCGGGCTGTGGGGAAGGAGAGGAACCGAGGGGGAGAGAGGCAAGTGGGTTAGGGTTTGTCCGGGGGGTCGGGGATGCTCTTAACCCGCGAGGAGGGTCGCCGGATGACGGATGCGTGCACTAGCCTCGCCATGGACGGTGCACAGGCGTCCAACATGCTCCTGTGAGCAGTAGGAAGGAGATACAAAAGGGGGTTGTTGGGCTGGGCCAAGGTCTGTGCATTGCTAGGCTAAGTGTATAGCGCCATTTTCCTATCTTACATTTCTGTAACAAAAACTGCTACTGTTTTCTATTTAGTTTAGATAGCAATTGATTTTTGTTTAATATGAAATGCGTCACACAAATACAGGGAAACACCCTGGGGCTGCACAAAAGGTTTCTAACCGTTTGGGATTGAACTATTTTTAAAAATTGAAAAGCTCAAATAATTGGTTGTTGGTCCACTGAATAAATTTTCAGTTAACTGTGTGAATCCAAACGAGGTTGGTTCCAACATGACAATGATCAGGTGAATTTAAAGAATATTGTGAACATTTCAGATTTGACATCCGAAAACTTTTATTTTCGATTTTGTTTTAGATTTGAAATTGAACCGGTTTCGAACCAACGTGAGTTTAAGAACAGTAATCGTGGTGACATGACACCATTAACAGGGGATTACTGTAGCATGACACTGGGGGTGTTACAAATCTCCTCCACTATAAGAAATCTCGTCCCACGATTTAAGTGGGGAAATAAAGAGTAACTTCGGGAGAACTGGCCGTTTTAGGGTTAATTATCTAGTGAACAATTCAGGGAATGAGGCAGAAGTATCTCTCGAGTTGAAACTTAATAAACATCGAGAGCAAAGTATGAAGGTACAAAAGGACATTTCAAGCGAATGGACAAACGATTGATACCTGAACAGAGTGTGAGAAAGGGGTTCAGAGCATCGGGAATAGATCATCTCTCGGACGGTGGCTCGTGACAACACACAAAGCCAAGAGCAAATGATACTTCAGAATAAAGGATATATAGGAGAGTCAGGTTTCGATCCTGTGGAATTGTGGGTTATGAGCCCACCATGTGGGTTAAAAGTAGAAAGGGGGCCGATAGCAAGGCATGTCAGATGATAGACTGTCAGTTATGTTGTCAACAACGTTGGTACCAAGGGTGAGGGACGGAGAGAACTATTTTCCTGCTCGTTGAACAAGGCGGACCAATAGGCAAAGTTCTCGTCCATCGGTGGTTACCGGAAGGTCAACAACAATAATAACAAGGTCTTACTGACAAATTGTACACCGATGTGTTTTCATAAGCAGGGAACTATTACTTCTTAGATCTCATAAACCACAAGAAAGGTTAAACAAAACAATGGAAAAGAAAAGGTGATCATTAGATTAATCAGAACATTGGAAAGGAAAAATGTGTTTACACACAAGAATTGGGAGTATATCCTTCCCAAGGGGAAGTGGAGCAGGATATACATGATATGACCACAAGTTCAAAAGCATTTAGATAAAGGGGGCGAGGGAAGAATCGTGATATTACCCATACAACGGTGTTTGGATAATAGACCAAGAAACATTTAGCACTGCGCCTCCAATGTCCTTAATGATGTTCGGAGTAACACAGTTGTACTTTTGGATAGCATTGACATGGTCATCAGGTAAAGGCCGGACCTTGGGAACACAAAGGATCCATCGGGAATTACTTGAACACCTCATGCAATTTTATCAGGAAAGATGAGGAGGTGGCCGATGGTTTCAGCAAAAATCCATCGACATGTAAAAACGGATGTATTTCCAAAATTTATATGAACAAATTCGTGTTGGGGGAGGCAAGAATGTTGTCGATGATAACACAAATCATCGAGGGGCAAGGATGGTATTTCTCATCATGAATTCAATCGATATCCTGGAAGAGCTCAGAATGTTGATGATGATCACGACACATTTGTCGAGAGATTTCATGAAGATGTAATCAATCGGCGACGACATCAAGTCAAAGAAATGATGAAGCGAAAGGTTATTGGAACCACGGGTACAACACAAACTCGAAATCAAGCTTGTTGTTCAAGGCGAAAAATATGACGAGGAAGACCGATGTAGGCTTAGCTCATCGTCGAAAATTGTGCTCCGGAAAGAAGGACCAGGTAGCACAGTTAAAATTTAGCACGATAATGATATAGCCGATCAGGCTAGGAATGACTTGAAGGATTTTAAACTCGTAAGCAATGAAAATTACTTAGAGTTATAGAATCAGAGTGCGGAATCGATTCAACCGATTCACTTATCGGTGTCCTCGAGTGATTAATAACTCAGTTCCCGGGGGGAATCTAAAATCAGTGAGAAGCAATACTAGACGAAGACTCATAGGAAGCAACACAGTTCTTTGATATTCTCGAGGTACCGAAGGGTAATACTCGAAGGAAGATCAAAATAGAGGTTGCGGAGATGCATTGATCTGCAGAAGACAAGTGCTTTAACTTGTGTGAGAAATGGAATTAAAAGGGGGAACAATCATGGTCAGAACCACGGTTGCAAAGGACCAAACGTAGATACCGTAATAACTAATAATAAGGGGATTATTATATCACAAGAAGCTTCCATGATAAGATCCACATTAGGTCCATGGGCATGAACACAAAGTTCAAGGTCGACTCCCACTTCTCCAATGCATAACCTTTCATTCACTTCTCGCATTCAATGAAGTTGTAGTGTTGAAATGTTATCTGGCAAAACACCAGAAGAGTAAGACTCGTTAAAACTCTCGGGTTCAAACGGATTATGGGAGGCATAGGTTCAACCCATAGGGGCATCTTAGGAACCTATTCCACAAACTTCAGAAGTAAACAACACAAGCTCGAAAGCAGAGCATGGTTGACAAAAGGAGAGGATACAATTACCAAAGGCATTATGTATTTGGGAAAGAACTTCACGAGGTTCTTTGAATATGAAGGACACTGTCGGATGATAATCCAATAATGGATCCGGCGATCCACAACGGAGTTGATGTGAGTATCGATATTCAATCAGAAGAACAAATAATGCAGAGGCATCAGATTTTGGAAATATCTGATAATTCCAAAGCTTAAATGCAAAGGAATGATTTCCAATTCGGGGGATCAGAAGCAGACGCTCTGATCAAGGATGGATAAGTAGAATAGACCTAGGGGCACAATCGATGACAAATAGATTGGTCGAGAACCAGCTCATGTTTAAAATGACGTCCGAACCGGAAAGATAATTTAGAAGGATCAACTGATGATTGCGTGCTTTCACACACATGTTGAATCGATAGGATCAAAATGATGGTGTCAAAGGATACTAATGAATATTGCTACACATATGGAAAGCATCCATAATGCAAGCAGACAAGTATTTGCAGAGCAATAGTTTGAAGAGGATTCTCGGAAGATCGGATAGTATTTACAAGTATTTTGAAAAGCATATAAACAACTAGGGATGAACAAACCCCGGTTAAGTGAATTATCTGCAGTGCAAAAAGAAGTCGCAAAGTAGAAGGCACAAAGGATTCTCGAAAGAATGGAGAATACATCTTGTAATAATAGGAACAACTGGGTATGAAGGTACAAGCGGCAAGAATGTTATTCACGGGGATTATCGGTGGTCAGGAACTGCAAGGCAGTTGGCACAAGGTCTCGAGAAACATCGAGGAGTATCCGCAGAATCTTCTGGAGAAGCAAGTGATCATCGATAATGTCGGGGGTCTCCGGGAGGAAGTGGGTACGAGAACCTAATGTCAGAGTTAGTAAAATGTTTAACCCGAATAGACGAGAGATCAGAGTCCCAGAGTATAGACAAAGAATAAAAGATCCTAATACCACCCAAGGGCAACGTGGGCCCGTAAGACACACAACCATGTTAGTAAAAGTTTTTGGAGTGACTAGACTCGACTTCGGCCAAGGAGTTGGAAAGGGGGCTACCTACAGGCAGTCGGCTCTGATACCAACTTGTGATGCCCTGACTCGACCGTACACTAATCATGCATGCAAATGTGTACGATCAAGATCAAGGACTCACGGGAAGATATCACAACACAACTCTAGAAACAAATTAAAATAATACAAGCTTTATATTACAAGCCAGGGGCCTCAAGGGCTCGAATACAAGCTCGATACACAAGAGTCAGCGGAAGCAACAATATCTGAGTACAGATATGAGTTAAACAAGTTTGCCTTAAGAAGGCTAGCACAAAAGCATCTACGATAAAAAAGGCAAGGCCTCCTGCCTGGGAGCCTCCTAACTACTCCTGGTCGTCGACGGTCTACACGTAGTAGTAGGCATCGACGATGGCATCTGGCTCCTGGACTCCGACATCTGGTTGCATCAACCAGAAAGAAGAAGAAAGGGGAAAAGGGGGAGCAAAGCAACCGTGAGTACTCATCGAAAGTACTCGCGAGCAAGGATCTACACTACATATACAACATTATCAAAGGAAGGCTGTATATGTGACTGGGCTGCAGAAATGCCAGAATAGAGGAGAGAACCTAGTCCTATCGAAGACTAGCATCTTCTGGAAACCACCATCTTGCGTAAATGAGGAAGGAGTAGAGTAGCATAAAGTACAGTAGTAGTAGTGTTATCAACCTCGGCCAGAGATCCTTTCTCGACTCCCTGCGAGAAAGCAATCCCAGAGCCATACTATCCAGTTCTCATCTCAATCCAATTCTCATCACAAGTATCCAGTTCTAGTTTTATCGATCGGGATACAACTCCAAGTGTCCGTTAGCATAGGACAGACTATCGATAGATGTTTTCTTCCCTCCAGGGGTGCACCAACTTACCCACCACGCTCGATTAACTCCAGCCGGACACACTTTCCTGGGTCATGCCCGGCCTCGGCCAAACAATACGCCGCAACCCGACCTAGGGTTAATAGAGAGGCCAGCACACCGGACTAAACCTATGCCCCCAGGGGTCATGGGCCATCGCCCCGGGAACTCCTACACATTGCGAACGCGGCCGGTGAGCAGACCTAGCTACCTCCTAAAAAAGGCAGGTGCTTACCAGTCCAACCCGGCGCGCGCCGCTCAGTCGCTAACGTCTATTAAGCTTCGGCTGATGCATACGACGCAGAATGCCCATACTATGCCCACGTGATGGTTAGTGCTATCAGGCCAGAGGCCCCTCGAATCAAATATCCAAATCGTAGTGGATTAGGGCGATGCGGTAACAAGCAGAGACTCACGAAAGATGTGAACCCGTCGCCCCGTCTCGAGGACTTGCGGCAAGGGCTAAGAATGCCCGACCACGCCTCGTAATTATCTCGCGGGCACCCTCCAGGTCAACCCGACTCCACATCACTCGCAATTAAGCTCGCGCGGGTACCCCTCAAGGCCGGCCTGTCTTTAGTAACATGGTACCGTGTAAAGTCATAGTAACCATAGTAACTGTGTGTCCAAACATCAAGGGGAAAACCCGGGGAATCACCCCCGGTGAATTCCACTCGATGTAAACATCAAGGTGAACGTAAGAGGAACCACCCCCGAGGTTCACACTTGAGGGGTTGCACGACAGAGTCGTATAGGAAGTGGCTAAGGAGGAAATCACCCTCGATGACCACGACCGAATAGCTACACTACAGCATTAACATCAGAAGTGCTGAAGAGGTCTGACCCTCGGCACTCGATAGTAACCTAGTAGTGTCGAGCAACTAAGGGGAAAGTGATGTGCGGTGTCGGGGCGTGGTCTTCAATGATGAAGCAGGGCAACAAGGACAAGGTGGGGGTCACTGATGGATCACTAACCAATCTATACTAAGCAGTTTAGGATAAGCAGGTAGGTAAAAATGAGCAGGTTACAAAAGCAGGCTATGCATCAGAATAGGAGCAAACAATAACAGTAGCAAAATCTAATACAAGCATGAGAGAATGGAATGGGCGACATTGGAATGATCAAAGGGGGGGCTTGTCTGGTTGCTCTGGCAAGGAGGGGTCGTTGCCGACGTAGTCGATCACAGGGGCAGCATCGGTCTCGGGGTCTACCGGAGAGAAGAGGGGGAAGAAACAGTAAATATGAAGCAAACATAGCACCACAAAGCATAACATGGTAAAACGTGGTGCTAGGGGTGAACTAACGTAGTGCTAGGTGATACACACGAAGAGGGAAAACATCCGGGATTGTAATCCCGGTGTTAGGAATTTTCCGACAGACGAACCGGAGGGGGAAAGTTGCAGGTTCGCTATGCTAGGGGTATGTGGCAGACGAACGGACCGCGTGTTCGGATTCGTCCCGTCGTTATGAGCAACTTTCATGTACAAAGTATTTTCATCCGAGTTACGGTTTATTTTCTATGAATTTTTTAAGTTTTAAAACATATTCTGAAATCTTTATATTTAGTTTAATTCAAATTGACCAAGTCAATTTGACTAGTCAAAAGGGCAGGTGTGTCCCACATGTCATAGACTATTTACCTAAACAAATAAATAAATCTAACTTATTTAATGGGGTCTACATGTCATCTACTACTAGATTAACTTAGCACTAAACTAGTAGTACTTTTAACTAAGCCTACATTAATTAAATAAGGGCCGGCCGTGGCATAGCCGTGCACACACACGAACACACACTCACGGCCAGGGCAACCAGCAACATCAGCGGCATGAGCAGTACATATAGCAGCAACAACAGTAGGCATTTAGCAACAGCAAGCAGCAGAGTTACAAGGAGGCGAGGGAGCGCAATGCGACCAAGTAGCGGCAGCAGCAGAATGCATCGAGAGCAGCGAGCGGGCGCAGAAGGAGCAGCAACAGAGCAAAGACGAGCAATGAGCCAAGACGGTCTGGTAGCGTGGAGCCTGGGCGGACAGCGGTGCGCGCCGGGGCTGGGCACACAAGGGTAGGCGCGGGGCGCGCGGGATTGGACACGGGTAGTCATACGCGTGTGGGTGAGCGCGGAGCTCAGCCCATGGCGGCCTCAACGGGAGCAAGCGGCCACGGCGGTGGAACGGCGACCTACGACGACCAAATCGAGGGGCAAATAGGGGGAATGGGGCGAGGAGCTCACGGGGAAAGCGGAGGACGCGGCCGGCGTGGCGGAGGAGCTCCGTTGAGGTAGATCAGGCGCGGGGCAGTGGTGGCCGTAGGCGAGGAAGACGCGTCAATCCCGGCGATGTAGTGCTTCCCCGCTCGAACCGGTAATACTAGTCGAAGGAGACGTCCATGTCGCAGCTCCGGACATCTTTTCAGGCGCCGGGGAAGTCGGTGGCCGCGACGATGATAACGACCATGGCCACAGCAGCTCGGTTGCGGGCTGTGGGGAAGGGGAGGAACCGAGGGGGAGAGGGGCAAGTGGGTTAGGGTTTGTCCGGGGGGTCGGGGATGCTCTTAACTCGCGAGGAGGGTCGCCGGATGACGGACGCGTGCGCTAGCTGCGCCATGGACGGCGCACAGGCGTCCAACGTGCTCCTGTGAGCAGTAGGAAGGAGATATAGAGGGGGGTTGTTGGGCTGGGCCAAGGTCTGTGCATTGCTAGGCCTAAGTGTATAGCGCCATTTTCTTATTTTACATTTCTGTGACAAAAACTGCTACTGTTTCCTATTTATTTTAGATAGCAATTGATTTTTGTTTAATATGAAATGCGTCACACAAATACAGGGAAACACCCTGGGGCTGCACAAAAGGTTTCTAACCGTTTGGGATTGTTTAACTACTTTTAGAAAATGAAAAGCTCAAATAATTGGTTGTTGGTCCACTGAATAAATTTTCAGGGAACTGTGTGAAACCAAACGAGGTTGGTTCCAACATGACAATGATCAGGTGAATTTAAAGAATATTGTGAACATTTTAGATTTGACATCTGCAAACTTTTATTTTCAATTTTGTATTAGATTTGAAATTGAACCGGTTTCGAACCAACGTGAGTTTAAGAACTGTAATTGTGGTGACATGACACCATTAATAGGGGATTACTGTAGCATGACACTGGGGGTGTTACACCTGCACCAAGAACCGGCCATGTTTGAACAGTTTGCCCAATTCCATCGTGAGTTGTGTGATTGGCACACTCATTTGGATCTTCAAAATGACTTGGTTGAGCACATGTTGAGTCACATTGGCAACCAATAGATGTATTGGTTCACTATGTTCATTCAAGACAATTTTGATTTGGTTGTAAAACTATTCTATTAGAGACAATTTTGATTGGGTTGTAAAACTATTTTTATTTTCAGACAATTAATATTTGGACGTGCAAACTTGTTTTCATATGAATATATGGGCATTTTTACCGTGGCGGACAGGATGGGGCCAAAGGATGCGGCCGCGCGCTGGGCGCACGACCACCGCATCCAGGACAGGCCCGGACACGACCCCATTGCCCTACCCAAACGGTCCGAGTCCCGGCAAAGCGGACGTCTGTTTGGGGTCGCGTGGTGGAGTTGGCCTTATGGCTACATACGGGTAAAAGATTCCTCCATGGAAATCGAGTCTTCCTTGTCTTAGGACTTGGGAAACAATCCTATCTTGTTCCATCTCTTTTTCAAATGATTTGGTTCAAGTATCATTCTATATACACTATAAAAAAATACATTTCCCTGATGGTACGTGTTTGTCACAGTAGGTCGCGTTTTTTGTCATGCATGTACATCCATGACAAATTTATGACATAATCAAGATAGTCATACATGTGCTGTCGTAGAAGTGTTCCATGACATTACCAAAATTATCATCACCGAAGTGTCCACTTCCATGAACATAAATCGCGCATCACAGAAGTGCTTTCGTCAAGGGTGACCAACACGTGGCATCCACCGTAACGGAACGCCGTTAAGCTATCGGGTCGGGTTTTGGATCCGATAAACCCGTTAACAGCCCCGACCAATGGGGATTTTCCACGTGTAAAATCATCATTGGCTGGAGGAAACACGTCTCGGCTCATTGTTGGGACAGATGTCATCCACTCAGTGGACAGAAGGCGCCTATGATACGTCGACATGTGGCACGGCCCAACAGAGGCCCATTCCTGTGAAAAGGCCAGCCTGTTTGACTTGGTCAAAAGGTGATGGGCCGGCCCATGGAAAGCCTGTTAACCGCCTGTTTGCATATAGCCCATTTACAGCCCGCTAACCAAGGCCCGTTACGCCCTATCCGAATTAGGCCCAGTAGCATCATCTGGGCCATCCAATATGATTCCAGCCCGTTTTCGCCGGCCCATGTATGGCCCATGACGTCTTCGGCCCATATGAGGCCCTATGTAACTCTTGGCCTATTAACGGCCGTGGTGAAATCGCCCGCAATGAACGATGTATCACTTTAGACCCATTAACGGCCCGTGGTGGCGGCCCGTAATGAACAGTGTATCACTTTATACCCATTAAGGGCCCGTTATTGATTGGGCCGTTTCCAGCCCATGTTATCTTCGGCCTTCTCGAGCCCATTTATTCTTTGGCTCATTTTGATCATTCGTTTACTTACGGCCCGTTCATCGCTATTTTACGCTAGGGCCAAATTCAGCCCGTGGTTACAGTCGGCCTGTTTGTGGTCTGTTAATACATTGGGCTGTTTTCATTGCGTCATCAAATACAGCCTATTAACGATGGCCCGTTATGGTCGGCCCATGAACGGATGATTCCAACTCTAGCCCGTTTACGGCCATAATGCAGCCTGTTATTGGCCCATGTTTGGCCAATCGATCATACGACCCGTATAAGGCCCATTGATGATACGTCCCGTAGAAGGCCCATTGTTTCTACGGCCCGTAGAAGGCTCAATGTTTCTACGTCCCGTAGAAGGCCTACTGTTTCTACGGCCCATAGAAGGCCCACTGTTTCTACGGCCCGTAGGAGGCCCACTGTCACTATAGTAAATATTAGCCCATGGTTATTGTGGCCTAGTTTTAGAAAATAGGTTATTGCAGCCACTAGCAAACCGCGGAAAAAAGAACTGCATCGACTACAAGCAAACAAATAAACAAGACAACAAGGAAATAAATAAGCAAGCAACTTATGCTAGGCTATCACGGCTATTACACATATTACATCCTTTGGGCATCAAAGTTCACCACCGGTGCAAATATAGGGAACACAAAGACATATAAATGCATGACAAAACAAGTCGAGAATGAAACCACTTGAAGAGTTCAAGAAATAATATCACAGGTACCCATAATCTTTGGCAAGATGCTTAGCAAGCTTATTAACTTTCTCTTGTTTGGCGCTTAAATCCTCCAGTAACTTGTCATTGCACAAGAAAGTACGCATCTTTATTCTGCAGGACTTCCTCAGTCCTTGACTTCTTCTTTGACACGGTGGTGATGCCTTTCAGCTTGTAGCTGAGACTGATGAAGCCGAAGTGATTCAGGCAGCTTGGGAGGGGATCTTTCACGTTGGGAGGGGATCCTACGAGGAGAACACGGCGAACAAGCGGAAGAACACAAGAGCAAACACTCAAGAGGAACGCTAAACCGACAAGTTTCAATTACACAAGGGCTAGATCACCGAACACATAAGGTAGCACAAGATTCAAAATCAACAAAGGAAAGATACACGAGTAACCGGTCTTCTCCGGGAGGAGGACTTGATGGGGTCCACCCTAGAAGGGGGTCTTGAATCCTCTTGGAAGGATCTTCTTCGAGGAGGCGCGATCTCCGAGGAGAAGGTAACCAAGTGGATGAGCAAAGCTCTCACACAAATATGAGCTAATCCTTTGCTAACCCTAACTAGGAGGAGGAGGAGGTCTATTTATAGTCTTAGTGCAAAAGGGGCGAAGTGAACGGGTACAAGGGCTCCAGCCATGGTCATGATCACCACAGTGTCAGACGTCCGTAAATCCGGCTCGGGTCTTTGGTCGATCGGTCGTCCAGGAGGCTTGGTCTTCCGTAGATTTGGTTACAGTTCTTTGTCGTCGGTCGTCCGGAGAGGGCCGGTCATCCGGGGCTTCGGGAAGGCCTGGACGTCCGTGGATCGCCGGACGTCCGTAGATTCGGTTCTGGTAAGGGTCGTCCGGTCGTCCGGTGACGTCGGTCGTCCGTGGCCTGGGGAGTCGTCGGACACCCGGACTTGGTCGGACGTCCGAAGCCTGTAGCTTCAGCAGCTTTTATTCTTCTTCTTCAACGTGCTTGGGGTCCTCGTCGTCTTGGCTCTTGCAAGTAGTTGTTCCTTGGCTCGTTCCCAAGTACCTGATTACACATAGGGTTTCGGAATAAGGTAGTAGCTATGTCTCGTGAGTAGGAAGAGAGAGTTCAGAGAGGAGCGAGTTCACCTTATCTTCGATGGCCTTAGCTCGGGCTCGAGTCATGGGTCCACGTGGTGTTGAGGACGATGTAGGTGCGTCCATGGGGATGAGTGAGGGATGCTCAGCATCATCTCCCCCCCCCCCTTGAGAGAGATCCGACCTCGGATCAAAAGCTTCATCTCCATGGTATGGTGCGAGGTCCTTGATGTTGAAGATGTCGCTCAAATTGTACTTGTCTCGAGGTAGGTCGATCTTGTAGGCGTTGTCGTTGTAGTGTGCTAGCACCTTGAAAGGTCCATCGGCTAAGAAGCTTGGACTTGCGTTCTTTGGGGAAGCGGTCCTTGCGAAGGTGTAGCCACACTAGATCACCAATGTTGAAGACCATGGGTTGCTTGTGGACGTTGAGCTTGGTCGCTAGTCGTTGTACTTGGCGCTCGATGGTTTGTCTTGTATCCTCATGCATCTTCTTGATGTAGCTTTCCCATGCACTCGCATCCATGTTGGTGCGCTCTTGTAGAGGAAGAGGTAGAATGTCCAATGGGGACAACGGGTTGAAGCCGTAGACGACCTCGAAGGGGGACTTGTCGGTAGTCGAATGTCTTGCACGAGTATAGGCGTACTCGGGATGGGTAGACATGCTTCCCACTCCTTGATGTTCTTCTTGATCAAGACACGAAGTAGAGTGGATAGTGTGCGGTTCGTCACCTCCGTTTGGCCGTCGGTTTGAGGAGGGTATGCAGATGAGAACAAGAGCTTGATTCCGAGCTTGGCACATAGGGTCTTCCAAAAGTAACTCAAGAACTTGACGTCACGATCAGAGACGATTGTCTTTGGTACTCCATGGAGTCGCAAGATTTCCCTACAAAAGAGATTTGCAATATGTGAAGCATCGTCTATCTTGTTGCAAGGAATGAAATGTGCCATCTTAGAAAATCTATCCACAACAACAAACACGGAATCCTTTCCATTTTGAGTTCTAGGCAAACCAAGTACAAAGTCCATGCTAATGTCTTCCCAAGGTTGATAAGGGATAGGAAGGGGCATGTAAAGACCATGGGATTTAGCTTTAGACTTAGCTTTGCGGCATGTAGAGCAACGGTTGGTGAAGCGTGAGACGTCGCGGAATATCTTGGGCCAAAAGTAGTTGTTGGAGAGCGTGGCGAATGTCTTGTCGCGTCCAAAGTGTCCCATGAGTCCGCCTCCATGAGCCTCTTGCAAAAGGAGCAAACGAAGAGAAGACTCGGGAATGCATAGTTTGTTAGCTCTCATAAGATAAGCATCCTTGATGTAATATTGTTCCCAGGAAGTATGCGTCAAACACTTAGCATAAGGAATAGCAAAAGATGGGTCGGTAGCATACAATTCTTTTATGTGCTCAAAGCCAATAACTTTCAACTCAAGTTTAGTGACAAGCGTGCATATGCGTGAAAGTGCATCGACAACTACATTTTCTTTACCCTTAATGTACTTGATCACATAAGTAAAAGATTCAATAAACTCACTCCATTTGGCATGACGCTTGTTCAACTTAGTTTGACCTTTTAAGTACTTAAGCGTTTCGTGATCGGTATGGATGACAAACTCATGCGGTCTAAGCTAATGTTCCCAAACATGTAGCACATACACAAAAGCATACAATTCTTTGTCATAGATGGGATAGTTAAGTTGAGCACCGGAGAGTTTTTCACTAAAATAAGCAATGGCTCGTTTTTCTTGCATCAAAACTCCGCCAATTCCGGTACCACTTGCATCACAATGGACCTCAAAAGTTTTGTCAAAATTAGGCAAAGCAAGAATCGGAGCATGAGTAAGCAAAGACTTGAGCTCATCAAAAGCGGTGGATTGCAAAGTTCCCCAAACAAAAGGAGTATTCTTCTTACTCAAAGCATGCAAAGGAGCGGCAATTGTGCTAAAATCTTTCACAAAGCGACGATAAAAACCCGCAAGACCATGAAAGCTACGCACTTGTTGCAAATTGGTGGGTTGGGGCCAAGTTTTAATTGCTTCAATTTTTGATTCATCAACATGGACACCCTTTGAGGATACTACAAAACCCAAGAAAACCACTTTGTCAAGACGAAATTTGCAATTTTCATGTTTTCATAGAGACTTTCCTCATGCGAAGGGTTTGCAAAACAGCCCTAACATGATCAAGATGTTCTTTCATGGTTTTGCTAAACACAAGAATATCGTCAAAGTAAACCACAACAAAGACTCCAATATAAGGTCAAGTACATGATGCATAAGACGCATTTAAAGTGCCAGGAGCCTCCGATAGACCCATAGGCATCACTAACCACTCATATAAACCAAATTTGGTTTTGAAAGCAGTTTTCCATTCATCACCCTCTTGTATGCGGATTTGATAATAGCCACTTTTAACATCAATTTTTGAGAAAAAGTTGGCTCCACTAAGTTCATCAAGCATATCATCTAAGCGAGGAATGGGATGCCTATAGCGAACGGTAATAGCATTTATAGGTCTACAATCGGAACACAAGCGGAAACTTCCATCGGGTTTAGGCACAAGTATAACGGGAATGGCACAAGGGCTTAGGCTTTCACGTACATGACCGTTGTCGATGAGTTGTTGTACTTGCCGTTGAATCTCCTTGGTTTCTTCGGGATTGACTCGGTATGGATCTTTGTTTGGTAGAGGCGCCCGGGATGAGGTCGATTCGATGCTCAATGCCTCAAGAGGAGGTAGACCCGGGGTAGCTCATCGGGAAAACATCTTGGAATTCCTGCAAAAGTGATTGAAACACTAAAGGTAGCTCATGAGAGGTGTTAGTTGTTGGCTCTCCATCCTTGCACACAAGGACAAAGTGCATCACACTAGATGGGTTCTCACACACTTCTCTCATCTCACTTCTGGTGGCAAATAGGATGAGGTTTTTCTCTCTAGGCGAAGAGGCGCTCAGGTTTGGCTTGTGGCTCACACTCAATTTTTGGTGGATCACTTTCTCACTCTTGTCTCTATGATGGGTGGTTTGCTTGTCGGCTATCACTTGAATAGGAGACATAGGTCGTAGCACATATTCCTTCCCTTTCATCTTGAAGCTATAGTGATTGGTGCGCCCGTTGTGGAAGACACCACGGTCTAATTGCCATGGTCGACCAAGAAGGAGGTGGCAAACGGTCATTGGGACCACATCACACTCCAAAGTGTCCTCATATGCACCTATTTTGAAGGATACTTGGACCGTATGCTCAACTCGTATAGTGCCGGAGTCACTTAGCCATTGAACCTTGTAGGGATTCGGGTGCTTCCTCTTGACCAATTGAAGCTTGGAGCATAGTTCTTCACTTGCCAAGTTGTGACAACTTTCTCCATCGATGACGACCTTGACGGACCTTCCGTTGATGCCGGCCTTTGTGTGGAAGATGTGGCATCTTTGGTCGTCTTCTTGTTGATGTTGAAGAGTCAAGACCTTGGAGACAACGAGAGCGAGGCTCGAATCCTCATCACAAAAGACTTGATCATCTTCATCTTCGCTCACTCGCGGTGCATGGCCACTTGCTCAAGAGCTTCCATCTCCTCATCACTCATTGAGTCATATGTGCCGTAAATGCGTTGAGGATCATGGTGCGCTTGTTGGTGCATTCGTAGGACTTGTGGCCTCGGCCGCCGCAAGTGAAACACTTGAAGGAGCTTGTCTTGACGGTCTCATCGTTTGGAGTAGATGATGAAGCACACGGCTTGAAGTTTCTTGTAGTAGGAGGAGGACGACTTGAACTTGTCGAAGTTTTCTTGTAACTTGACTTGTCGTTTTTGTTTGTAGAAGGTTTGGTTGATGTAGATGTTGGAGGAGGTGTTGAAGCTTGGTTGTTGGAGAAGCCATAGGTCTTGGACGAGTACTTGGCGTACTTGAAGTCATCTTGCACTTGACGTTCCGCCTTTGTAGCCTGATGCACGAGCTCAATGAGGGTGGAGTATGGTTGGAAGTCGGCGATCTTCTTGATGGGATGGTTGAGTCCATTCAAGAAACGTGCCATAGTTTGCTCATCATCTTCCTTCACATTGGCTCGAATCATAGCAATCTCCATTTCTTTGTAGTATTCTTCAACACTCTTTGTTCCTTGCTTGAGGAGTTGGAGTTTCTTGAAGAGGTCGCGGTTGTAGTAGGTTGGCACAAAACGTGCTCTCATGAAATCTTTCATTTGAGCCCAAGTGGTGATTGGAGGTTCACCTCTTGCTTGTCGCCTCTCAAGGATTTGTTCCCACCATATGATCACATAGTCTTGGAACTCAAGTGATACCATAGCGATGTTCTTCTCTTCATCGTAGTTGTGCAACCGGAAGATTTTGTCAACCTTCAATGCCCATGAAAGATATTCTTCGGGGTCATTACTTCCATTGAATTTAGGCATGGTGAATTTGAGCTTTCCATATCATTGCTCTTCATTTTGTTGTTGGCGATGGTGATGATGACGCCCTTGACGTGGATGGCAATCGTCTTCATGTTGCTCTTGGTGTGGAGGAAGTCCTTGATCAACTTGCTCTTGTTGAACTTGAGGTTGAGGTGGAGCTTGACGAGCTTGTAGAGGAGCTTGAGGAACTTGACGTTGCACCCGTGGTTGGTAGTTCCTCTCTTGGATTTCTTCTCGAAGGGCTTCCTCTTGATTGCGCCGTTCGCGATTGCGGTTGGCGACGGCTCGACTTGATTCTTGAAGGGCACGTTGCGCCTCAAGAGGTTGTGCTTCTCGTTGTTGTTGTTGAAGACGTTGAGCCTCGGCGTCTTGTTCGTCTTGGTGTAGACGCGCTCGTTCTTCCTCTTGGCACTGTAGTCGTTCTCGTTCTTGAGCTTGGGCAAAAGCAGCTTGGTTTGATTGAGGACGAGGAACTTGCTCATCGACTTCCTATTGTGAATGCTTGTCATGTAGCGGGTTGCGAGATGCATGACGGTCTTGACGCGCGGCTCGTCGAAGAGTGTTCGATGACGGTGTACTTGAGTCGTAGAAGGTGTCGTCGGAGTGTCGACTCGAGCGGCTCCGTCTTGAGGATGAAGAAGTGGAATGATGCCGGTTCCTCATCAAGGCGTGGATCTCGTCCATTCTTGCATCATTCTCTTGCTTGTGAGCGTCGAACTTGTTGTCGAATTAGTCTCTTGTACGTTGCTCGGAGAGTCGCAAGTCGGTGGCGAGGTTGTCGATGCAGTCGCTCATTGTTTGTTCCTCTTGGTGCAACACTCGTTGTGCACCAAAGAGGTGGCTCTTGGTGACGTATGATGACATGTCGTCGTCTTGCTTGAGGAAGAGTGGGTTGGTAGAAGTACTTGGCCTATCCATCATTTCAAGCAAAAATATGTGAGTGGTAGAAGGAGAAGAACTTATACCAATGTACCTTTGACCGATGTTGGTGATGAATCAAGTTCACTCAAATGCGGACAATGAAATAGCACTATTGGTACCAATCCTTGTCGGTTCTCACACCTACACAAATAAAAGCTTATGGTGGAGCTTGGTGAGGATGGTGGCACGAAAGTTGATGCAATTGTAAGTGAGCTTCAATAATGTTGGAAAAGGTACACAAATTTGCAAATGCAACAAGTAGACCAAGCAAATAATGGTACACGGAAACACACACGCAAATAGATAAGTGGGATTGTGCAAACCAAAAGTGAGCCAAAATGTGGAATCCACGAAAATGCTCTTGTTGCACAATACTAGAGAGACGCTAGCACGATTGCACAATAGGCGGATACGTAACTTGTGCACAACCTACTAGGAAAAAATGCAACTATCTCTATCCCTCGTAGGCTATATGTATGGTATTTCGGTGCTATGATCCAAGATGATCCAATATGACAATCTTAATGTAGTATGATGCTATGGTTCTTGCTCATAAGCTCTTTGCTTATCTTTCCTCTTTGCTTAAAAGCTTGGGTGGCTCTTTCACTTTTGAGCTCTTTTCTCATGCAAAACTTCACGAACCGAGATAGCAATTGTGTATGCTATGACAACTTTGTGACACACAAATGGATCCCAAGATATGCACCACGGTGGTATGGTATGTATGCTATGGAGTATGATCACTAATGTGCACAAGTCACGTTGCCGACAATACTCAATGGCTAGTCTCGATGGGTAAGCTACGCAAAAGTAAGGCCATGTGGGTATCAATGCAATTGCAAGGTATGACAAAGATGTCGATGATGTTACCGTCCTTGGCGATGAATGTGACCCTTGCGAAGATGAGTCGAGGTGATGATGAAGTCGAACCGTACCTAGATAGCCGAACACAATAGGACACGGGAACCACAACTCAAAATCTCAAGGACCAAAATGTGGCAAAATCGTCATAGGATGTATTGGGGAGGATGGTGGTGTATGTGGTTTTGGAGGATGTGGTGGAAGGTGGGGTGGTGGTGGTGGTTAAACTGAAGAATTTCAGTTTCGTCAGAGTTTTACAGACGTCCGGGTTTTTCCGGTCGTCCGAAAAGCGTCGGTCGTCCGGCGAGGTTGGGGTCAACGCGAGCTGGGTTTGGGCGATTTTGAGGTGGAAGAAGACGGTGAGGTCAAAATTGAGCAGATTGATGGATGGAAAAGGGTGGGGAGGGTGGGAAAAGCTAGATCCACACGTGGCAACTCAAATCCATGGACCAAATCCAACAAAATCTCAACTCACCAACAAATTACAAAAAAAAATTTGGGGCTATTTTTGGTGGGGGAATTTTTGGATTTAGGACAAAAACAACAAAATCAAGCTAGAAAACACGGGGTAGGGGCTCCAAAACGTGATCAACGTGGCTCATGATACCAAGATGATGTAGGGCGGAACCCTAATCGGAGATCTTTCACGTTGGGAGGGGATCCTACGAGGAGAACACGACGAACAAGCGGAAGAACACAAGAGCAAACACTCAAGAGGAACGCTAAACCGACAAGTTTCAATTACACAAGGGCTAGATCACTAAACACATAAGGTAGCACAAGATTCAAAATCAACAAAGGAAAGATACACGAGTAACCGGTCTTCTCCGGGAGGAGGTCTTGATGGGGTCCACCCTAGAAGGGGGTCTTGAATCCTCTTGGAAGGATCTTCTCCGAGGAGGCGCGATCTCCGAGGAGAAGGTAACCAAGTGGATGAGCAAAGCTCTCTCACAAATATGAGCTAATCCTTTGCTAACCCTAACTAGGAGGAGGAGGAGGTCTATTTATAGTCTTAGTGCAAAAGGGGCGAAGTGAACGGGTACAAGGGCTCTAGCCCGCGGTCGCGGTCACCACAGTGTCAGACGTCCGGAAGGCGTCGGACGTCCGGCTTCGGAAGGTCCGGACGTCCGGAGGCTATCAGACGTCCGTGAACATCCGTCTCGGTGCTGGTCGGTCGGTCGTCCGGAGGCTTCGGTCTTCCGTAGATTTGGTTACAGTTCTTTGTCGTCGGTTGTCCGGAGAGGGCGGTCGTCCGGGCTTGGAAGGCCCGGACGTCCGTGGATCGTCGGACGTCCGTAGAGATTCGGTTCTGATGCACGGTCGTCCGGTCATCCGTGGCGTCTGGTCGTCAAGTGGTTCGGGGAGTCGTCGGACGTCCGGACTTGGTCGGATGTCCAAGCTCGTAGCTTCAGCAGCTTTTCTTCTTCTTCTTCAACGTGCTTGGGGTCCTCGCTGCCTTGGCTCTTGCAAGTAGTTGTTCCTTGGCTCGTTCCCAAGTACTTGATTACACATAGGGTTTCGGAATGAGGTAGTAGCCATGTCTCGTGAGTAGGAAGAGAGAGTTCGGAGAGGAGCGAGTTCACCTTATCTTCGATGGCCTTAGCTCGGGCTCGAGTCATGGGTCCACGTGGTGTTGAGGACGATGTAGGTGCGTCCATGGGGATGAGTGAGGGATGCTCCGCATCATCTCACTATCTTGAACCTTATCTGCATTACTTTCTCTACCATTACATAGTGGGGTGCTCTTCTCCAATATTCTGTTTGCATACTACAAGAGAAACAAGCAGACACATCACAGGTTTAGCTTGTAGTATACCAAACTCATTTTGGTAAACCGGTTCAGTAGTAAGGTGGACAGGATAACAGCATGAAACAAACATATATCTATGTACTATGGTCACTGTATTGTCCATATCATTCTAGTTTATGCTCCCTAATCAAGATAGAGACATAGTTCAACTCATATATTTTTAAGACACAACAACATAGACAGAATATAAGTGTGAGAAACTACACAACATTGGCAGCACTTGTAATGTGCATCACATGAGAACATAACTGTTTATACAACTTAAACTGAAATCAACATAGAGCAAGAAGTTAGAACAACAATCCAGTTAAAGAAATAGGTTTAAAACATACCTGTTGCGCCATTGGAGTTTCAATTGGATCCTTCAAATTCGTAAGTAGTTGGTATGACTAAATACAAAGGTGATGCAACGACAAAGGAGTATGGACCATAGCTACGGAATCGACACGAGAACAGTTGCTCTTCCGCTTTAAACGTGGAGTTTGGGTTAGCTGTGGTGGTCTTCGTGCTTTGGGCACCGCAGTAGCTTTACAAACTGCTCGTGTGGGGGTACTGTGGTGGACATGGTGCTTTGTCAACCATAAGTGGGTTACTATCCATTTGGGGTTGCGGTTAGATGGGTTGTAGCTGGTTCTCTGCCCAACGGTGTAAGTGTGTAATCTGGAAGAGTCTCGATTATGTGTGGTGGTGCTAGTTTGTGGGCCAATACAACCATGGTTCTATCTGCAACGACGGGTAGCACTGTCTTTTGTGAAGAACGGGTTTTTGCTCCCTTAGATACTGCCATCACCCCCTCCAATTCAAATGGCTGATAAACAAGAAAAGAAATTGAACGTACAGACATTATATGATAGATAGATGTGGTAATTCACATATATGTTGTCTAACCAAATAGGACAGCATGACACAGTTTCACATATATGATGCCTAACTAAACAGGATAGCATGACACAGTTTTAGATATATGATGGATAACTTAACAGGATATAATGGCATAATTCAACATATGATGAGTACCTAAACAGGATGACATGAAAAAACTATACGATGTCTTTCTAAAATAGGTTGGGATGAAATAATTCACATACATGTTGTCTAAGTATACAAGATGGCATGATATAATTGACATAATTGATTCATATACTAAGCGGCCGCACTTTCGCATGTATGATCTCTAAACTAAGTAGATAGAATTCAATATTGTGCATATGATGTCTAAACTAAGCAATGCAAGACACCATATGCATCATATGAGTAATATAAACATTGCAACTTAGAGCATACACCTCGTGTGGGATATAGGACTGGTCATCTCTCTCGAATCCTCCTCCGAGGAGCTCCTCAGAACCATCGAGATATATGCTTCAACAGTACCATTGCTCGCTCAAGACCTTGTTTTCACTCCACATTTTTCCATAACCAGCTCAAATGGCTGATACACATGAAGAGTAGTTCAATATACACAGATTGTCGACAAATGGAATACGTAATGAAAAAAAAGATGGCATGAGATAATTCACATATATGATGGCTGGCTCCATGGCGGTGCATAATTCACATATATGATAACTGGCTGAAAAACATGGCATTGCATAATTCACATATCTGATATAGAAAGCAAACATGAGGCATTCACACAAAGCATGTCTAATCTAAGCAGATGGCATGGCAATGCAAGACACCATATGCATGATATGAGCAATATAACCCAGCCAAGTTAGAGCATGCACCTCTGTGAATCCTCCTCTGAGGAGCTATCTATAACTAGCAAGAAATCTGCATCGACAGTAGCAGTAATCGACCGCTCGTAAGACCTTGTTTTCACTCCAGATTTTCCCATGACCGACTCAAATGGTGATGACCCACCATGGAGCAGCGTCGCATGACATTATATTCAAGACGCAACGGTCTTCTCTTTTTCTCTACATGTTCAGTACGATTGTGTACAATATCTGACATGCATAATAAAAAAGTAGTTAGATTTTGTAAGGCCTAAGGGGTGCATGCAAAAGTCAAGACTGATGGTAGCAAACGAGTGGATGGATCCAAAACTAATGTTAGCAGGTAGATTATAGCTTCAGTTTAAAAAGATAGACAATGGATCATCTATTGTTTGTTGCCCACCCAACATGAACCACATAGAAGACCCCAGATGAACCAGATAGTAGACAGATACTATTATTCTTTGGCTCGATATGAGACCCATGGGCAATTCAAAACTCAAGATTGAACGATAAAGTAGCAGGTAATAATAACCGATGTATAACGTAAGAAAACACGAAATACTGGGACCTCTCTTCCGGAACTGTCTAGTCCTCAGGTTCATCTGCTCAGTCGATGATGCTAATGCAGTTGGCCTGGCTGCCGACAACGGGGAAGATGATCTAAGGCGGCGAAAGAAAGTCTGCAGGGGGATCTCTGCTGCAGTGAACGCTTCTGTCGATGGTGCACCTCAGGTGGGGTGGATAACGGCACGGAAGGAGCAGGACATAACACACAGAGTTTTCTTTGAGGCCAATCTGAAAATGAAGTAAATCTGTAAGGGCTCCTTAGAATTGGAGGATTCTATAAACGCAGGGATGGGAAAAACACATGAATAGGATAGGAATGCACGTGCAAAACAGAGCATTTGGAAACATAGGATTTCGATCAACTTTGGGTGTTTGGTTCACATGAATTGTAAGAACAGAGGAATGGAGAAACAAAGTGATGCGATGAGTGTACAACCTCTTTGGAATAGCCTTATGGACCTCAGCATCATTGGGTTGGACGTGGAGGATGGTGATGATGCTGGTGTGACTGTCGGAGGCGGGGAAGAAGATCCGTGGCCTCTGGAAACGGCGCCGAGGGTACTGCTCCATTGTGATGGACGGTTCCGTCGTTGGAGCAGCTTCGCTAAGGTGTACAGCGATGAGGCTAAAGCATGACAAGACAGACAACTTTAATCTGAAGTGGGACCCTAATATCATCTGCAATAGATGATGTAAAATACATCACCAAAAAGTGCTAGATGTAAAATGCATCACCGCACGGCCGCCTCCGACAGATCTTTGTAAGTACTGTTCACTCTGAACTTAACTGAAGAAATGAACTTCACAGTCAAAACTGAATTTTACTATCGAAACTGATTGAACTAGTAACAGAGCATTGCAATAGATGTTTAGGGCGTTCGAGCACTAGTTGTAGAGAAGCAGTGATCTAAATCAAAGACACGCCGAGCAGGGAACACACTAGCAGAGAGCAAGTCGTGCAAGAGTACCATGAAGCGAGTGTCAAGCAAAGAACTCCCGTAGAGCTGCCAGAGGTCGTGCAACAAAGAGCAGAAGCGCAAGCGAGAGCAAGAGCAGAAAGCAAAGAAGACGAACGAAAAGCAGGAGCAAAGGCAGCACGACCGACAAGAAGAACAGAAGAGCCAGCGAAAGCGAGAGCCGGAGCAGCTGCAGCTAGTGACGTTGTGGAAGTCGCCACCGAGGAAGCAATGACATGGGGGAGAGACGTCGTGGATGATGTGGCCGGCGACGGTGCCGTCGATGGAGACGCCATGTCTGCTCGGTATCGAGCACCGGCAGCCCCGTGAGATCGAATAAAAGATAAAATGCAGCCGTGAGTGCAGAACCTCCTTGGTGGCGCCGAGTTGGCCTCGGCTTCATCGGAGGAATTGGTGAGGGTGTTGCGGTTCTGGTGGGGCAGGTCAAGACGGTGCTGTGGGGATTGAGGTGGCGCGATAGACGAGGCGAACATCGGGGCAGCTCCTTGGAGGTGGAGGACAGGGCGGCTGATCCGGCGGGACGACGAGATCGACCACGGATCCTCATCCGGTGCGGTGGATGAGGGACGGCGAGCTGTTGCGGTGGACGACGTAGTCGGGGAAGAGTCTCCGGCTGGGCGGCGGTCGGGAGGCCGACGGAGGAGCGTGGGGTTTCACGGGTTTTGACGGCCTCGGTGTACGAATGGGGGGGGAGGGGGCGAAGGGGGAGGGGGAGCCAAGCTTAGGGACGCGCTTGTACGAAATGTAGGGTAAGTTACCAGCGTACCCCCACAGGTTTTGACACTGTGACGTGGAGCTTCATTTCCGGCTGAGGGGTAGAAGGGGATTTCGATGTCCGGCTGCGGAGCGATTTCGGATGAGGAGGGAGTTCTGTGGCCCAAATTTCTGGATAACAAGGCGCGGCGCGGGTTGAAGAAGCGGGAGTTTCAAAGCAGGTGAGACAAAAGATACTCGATCTTGAAAATTTCGGGATAACAAGGTGCGGATTCCTTGTTCGGCAGGACAAACTTAACGTGTCAAAAAAAAATCATACAAGACACAAGAGAGTCATGTCCCCTTTTTACTATATTGCTATAGATGCCATTGAAAAACAACAAGAAAAATGTAAAAAAAATCGGGAGAACAAGATTACCCTGCACAGTACCAAATCGATTCGCACTTCCCTCAACAACAACAGAAAACAAATCAATTCCCACCAAAGAAAGTGTAATGTTCCTTTTTATATGATTAGAGATGCCATGATCTCAAATGTCAATTTTTGAATCCACGTTATGTTGAATTCGAATATATCATTAGGTGACCTTGCGGTTTATAATTGATGTAGTCGTACATTTTGATCTTCCATCATATATGAACATTTTACTCCACCATGTGAACATATATATTGTCGTCTACCATATGGACTAAATTTGAATCAATTTTCCTTATTTGAATATGATTGTTGTCAAGTTATACAATAATTTAAATATTATCTTTATAACAAAAAGACATGCATATAGCATTAATCATATTTCGCTATGAACTACATGTACCATACGCTCTCCAATTCAAATATATGTATCCATTTTATGTTGAATTCAAATCATAGTACAATATAGGTCGAGGAAGCGAGATGATCGGTATAATATAAACCCAGTTATCATACGTATAATTTTGGCTGAATTGGGACAAGTTTTGGTATAAGCCTCTTGCAAAACCGGAGATTCTCTCAACAAGCCTCGTGGTTCCGAGAGGGAACGTGTCACCTTTGTGTGCGAAACAATATACGCTGCCTCCCCCCTGATTTTATTTACAGAGGCAACATAGAACTATATGAGTGCCCTATTAAATTTTGGAATTATTTCGGGTTCATTTGGCCTTTGTATACACTAATTGAGTTTCTGGACTTTTAATGTGCATAATCTAAATATGAATTGCATGCACATGCTCCAGTGCACCAAAGTGGTTTGGAAAATCACATGTGGGTCCTTGGCTGAATTTCTAGGTCCCATGGAAGAAATGAGAATGAAATTCAAACATCTCAAGGCCATGACTGCCGAGAACATCGAGAAACTTATATTTTAAATTCATGTAAATCCAAAACTCGTGGAAATCATGAAACTTGGCATGGTGTCATGTCATGGCACTAACATGTTGCGGTAAAAATTCGGCCGATTTGGAAGCTCGTGGTTCTAAGAGGAACGTGCCACATTTGAGTGTGAAACGATATACGCTGCCCCCTTGAGTTTCTTAACAAAGGCAACATAGAACTACATTAGTGACATGTTAAATTTTGGAATTATTCCGGGTTTGTTTGTCGTTTTTATACATTAATTGAGTTTCTGGTCATTTAATGTGCATAAGTCAAATTTTAACTACAAGCACATGCTCTCGTGCACCCAAGTTGGCTGAAAAATCACATTTGTGCCCTCGGGTGAATTTCTAGGTCCCATGCAAGAAATGAGAATAAAATTATAACATCTGGGCATCGTGGCTCGGCCGAGAACATTGAGAAACTTGGTTTTAAAATTCGTGTAAATCCAAAACACGTCTGAAAATCATGAAACTTGGCATGGATGTTATTTCATGGTACTACCATGTTGTGGTAAAAAAATGGCCAAATAGGAACATATTTTGGTATAAGCTTCTTGCAAACCGAAGCTTCTCTCAAGAAGGCTCGTGGTTTTGGGAGGGAACGTGTCACCTTTTAGTGCAAAACGATATACGTTGTCCCCCTTGAGTTTATTTACAAAGGCAACATAGAACTACATGAGTGCCCTGTTAAATTTTGGTATTATTCAGGCTTCGTTTGGCCTTATTTACACATTAATTGAGTTTTTGGTCATTTAATGTGCATAATTCAAATTTGAACTACAAGCACGTGCTCCGTGCACCAAAGTTGGTTGAAAATCACATTTGTGTCCTCGGGTGAATTTCTACTCCCATGCAAAAAATGAGAATAAGATTCAAGCATCTGGGCATCGTGGCTCGGTCAAGAACATTGAGAAACTTGGTTTTAAAATCATGAAACTTGGCATGGTGTCATGTCATGGTAGTACCACGCCGCGGTAAAAAAATTTGGCCGAAGCTTCTTGCAAATTGGAGCTTCTCTCAAGAAGGCTCGTGGTTCTCGGAGGGAACGTGTCACCTTTGTGTGCATAATTCAAATTTGAAATACAAGCACATGTTCCAGTGCACCAAAGTTGGTTGAAAAATCACATGTGTGTCTTTGGGTAAATTTCTAGGTTCCATGCAAGAAATGGGAATGAAATTCAAAATTCTGGGCGTCGTGGCTGGGTTGGAAACATTGAGAAACTTAGTTTTTTAATTCCTGTAAATCCAAAACACGCATGAAAATAATGAAACTTGGCTTGGTACCATGACATGGCACCAACATGCTGTGGTAAATCTGCAGTCCGATTTGCGAAGGCGCACACATTAACAATCAACAGTCATTTTGGAACAAGTGCTGTCACGTTACAATCGGAAACACAAGTATTATTGAAACCGTGGGCGTTCTACTTACTAGTACCATTTACGTGCCGCCACGCGTCCCCATTTTTTATTAGCTAGGAGGCTCCGTGCAGGTGGTAGCTATTTGAGTACGAGAGGCGTGCGATCAGACCCTCAAGGCGTGCTTATCGGGAGGAGAGCCCTTTGACCTCCATCTGCCTTCCACCTCTCTCCCAAGGTATCCATTAATGGCGCCCAAGCCTCTGTTTAATGGCGTCGCTATGTATCACTCGACTGAGATTTAAGAGAGAGAAAATAAAATCTGAAAGCACGGATCTTGATGTAAGATCCGATCGACCTATATAGCATCTCTCGCGACTTATAGCAAGACCGATGAATATATAAGGACGATTTTTTTTATCAAAGAAGGGCTTGCCCTTCCGATTTTCATTATCGAAAGCCACCACAATTCACAAGAAGTTCGGCACAACTCCAGCCTAACACGAAGGACTAAAAGCTACGTACCAGATTGAAATCGCAACATCCCAAGAGGCCAACAAAGTCCAAACATCCGCGCTAGAACCCAAAATTTCACAACCGACGACACAATCCACATCCTAAACCGATTATTACATCAAAAGAAACCAGGAAACTGAAGGAAGCCCAAAGCAACTAGAAGAACAAAGAACGTCGTGGTCGCCACAAAGAAGAGTTTTCTTCATTCCAGCCTTGCAACATTGATCTTCCACAGAAAGATAAGGACGATTAATTTTCTTACATAATTAGAAAGATAATTCAAAAAGCCACATGCGGCTACGCCGAAAATACACAAGGGCAAAAGAAGAAGGAAGACAAGGATCTGCCTCGCTGATCTCTACTTTCTTGATGCGTTGCTGCAGGCCGCGTGAACTAGACTCCGCGGCGAGCGGCGATGAGCTCTTTCGTGTCCTCAAGATGCTGCTTGAGAACATCCACGGATTCCTCCACCAGCCTTTGGCGCTCGCTATGGAGCTGTCATTCTCGTCCATAAGTTTCTTGACGATGACGCCGATCCTCTTCAACAAGGCACTTTGGTCTCCTCCTGCTGGTACGCACTTCGGACGATCTTCTCCCTCAAGAGGTCATGCTCGCCCGAGCCTCTCATTGCCCTCCCTTAGTTGCCGGATGACGCCGTAGCCTGTTCAAACAAGGCTTTCACGTCATCCCGCAACCTCGCCAAGCCGGAGATCTGATCCATCCGCTATGGACGATCGCATGCATGCGCCAGAATAGCCGCCGCCGCCGCGAGAAATTTTTCCCAGCCGCGCGGCGTGGCGGGACATCTCGCTGCATTCGTGGCGCGCGGGACATCTCTGCTGCTTCATGGGCGCCGTACCCGATCTGCTGCATCGATCGACGGCGCGGTGGGACCTCCGTCTTGCTTCAGTGGCGCGGGACCTCTGGTTGCTACTTCCATGGCGGGACATGCTGGCTGCTCTCGCAGCGAGGCGGGACATCTCTTGTGCTTCCGCTTCCATGCTCGCCTCTCCCTGGTGGCAATCTCTCGACCCGGAACTCACGCTGGCCATGGCAGACGCAAGGGAAGGATGCTGAATGACTTGTTTGTTTTTGTGGATGAGGAGTTGAGGAGGAATGTGCAGTCATCTTGGCATACTAGTATTTATAACCGAGTACTAATACGCCCCTGAGTGGGAAACCGTTTAGGTTGTGATCGGTGTGAACAGGTTTGGAATTCAATATAGCGTGGTACTAATACGCTCCTAAGTGGGAAACCGTTTAGGTTGTGATCGGTGTGAACAGGTTTGCAATTCAATATAGCATGGAGTAATTTGGAATGTGATGAGACGCAAGCTCAAAATTTATTGACGGTTCTAGTTTCGAAGTGCCGCACTATTCCCAGATGGAGTACTTCTTTTTCTACTCCCTCCTTTCCGGTTTTATAGGGCTTATCTCAAAATTTTAGTTTTTCCATTTTATAAGGCTCAATTTGGTTATTCCCCAACACATGTTCAGATTCCAAGGTGCATTAAATCATTGCATGCAAGTATTAAGAGAAAATTGACCAATGCATGTACTTTATGCATGCATGCATTGCAATTAATGCATTGATAAACATAATTTTTGAGAAAAACAAGAGCATTAATTAGGTGCTTTTGCAAACTACAAAAAATATTCCACCACTCACCATAAACCGGAAAGGACGGAGTACTGCTGTGTACGTGCAATAACTGGCACCGTCGTCTACATATCTTACGGTTAATGGGGCGTTCGACAGGAATAGCCGCGTGGCGAGCTCTAGGCTAGTCCTTTTTTCAAACGCATTAAACCTATCTCTCGGGACTTCTCGCACGCACCATTGTGCCACCCACAAAAACTTGTACTCTGAGTTTAGTAGTACGTTATACAGGAAGAGAAGAGGTGCACGCATGCACTCGTCCTCTCACACATGCGTCTGTTTTTTCTCGAAAAGGAGGATGATGACCCCCGGCCTCTGCATCTGGGAGCCACACACGCTTCCGTGATGATACATGTTTGTCAAAGTAGGTCGCGTTTTTTGTCATGCATGTACATCCATGACAAATTTATGACAGAATCAAGATAGCCATACATCTTTGTCAGAGAAGTGTTCCATGACATTACCAAAATTATCATCACGGAAGTGTCCACTTCCATGACGATAACTCGCGCGTCACAGGAGTGCCTTCGTCAAGGGTGACCGACACGTGGCATCCACCGTAACAGAACGCCGTTAAGCTATCGGGCCGGGTTTTGGATCCGATAACCCGTTAACAGCCCCGACCAATGATGATTTTCCACGTGTAAAATCATCATTGGCTGGAGGAAACACGTGTTTGCTCATCGTTGGGACAGATGTCATCCACTCATTGGACGGAAGGCCCCTATGATACGTCGACACGTGGCACGGCCCAACGAAGGCCCATTCCTGTGAAAAGGCCGGCCCGTTTGACTTGGTCAAAATGTGGCAGGCCGGCCCATGGAAAGCCTGTTAACGACCTATTCGCATATAGCCCATTTACAGCCCGCTAACCCAAGGCCCGTTACGCCCTATCCGAATTAGGCCCAGTAGCGTCATCTGGCCACCCAATATGATTCCAAATTGTTTTCACTTGGCCCATGTATGGCCCATGACGTCTTCGGCCCATATGAGGCTCTATGTAACTCTTGGCCTATTAATGGCCCGTGGTGAAATCGGCCCGTAATGAACAAAGTGTATCACTTTACACCCATTAACGACTGTGGTGAAATCGGCCCATAATGAAATGTATCACTTTATACCCATTAATGGCCCGTTATTCCGCTAATGCTTTCCAGCCCATGTTATCTTCGGCCTTCTGAGCCCACTTATTCTTGGGCTCATTTCAAAGATTAGTTTACTTATGGCCCGTTCATCGCTATTTTCTCGCTTGTGGGCCAAATTCAGCCCGTGGTTACTGATCGGCCCGTTTGTGGTCCGTTAATACGTTGGGTTGTTTTCATAGCGTCATGAAATACGGCCTATTGATGGCCCGTTATGGTCGGCCCATGAACGGACGATTCCAACTCTAGCCCGTTTACGGCCATAATGCGGCCTGTTATTGGCCCATGTTATCATACTGCCCGTATAAGGCCCATTGATGATACGGCCCGTAGAAAGCCCATTGTTTCTATGGCTCTTGGAAGGCCCATTGTTTCTATGGCCCATAGAAGGCCCACTGTTTCTACGGCCCGTAGGAGGCCCAGTGTCACTACAGTAAATATTAGCCCATGGGTATTGTAGCCTAGTTTTAAAAATAGGTTATTGCAGCCACTAGCAAACCGCGGAAAAAGAACCGCAATGACTACAAGCAAACAAATAAACAAGACAACAAGGAAATAAATAAGCAAGCAACTTACGCTAGGCTATCACGGCTATCACATATTACATCCATCGGGCATCAAAGTTCGCCACCAAAGGCAAATAAACGCTACCGACAAAAGAATATACAAAACTGAGAGCACTTCAGAAGGTACTAGGCCTGGCCAGGAAGGGCCCCCCAAACAGCTGAAGAAGTTGAGTAGACCTCAGTTGTGTCAACGATAGATGCATCAACACTAGATTTAAGGCTTGATGGTGCGCACGGCGATCCTCGACATCTTCATTGCATCTTTGACTTCAAGTCGGAGCTGAGCTGAAGCAAGCCTTTCCGCTTTAAGTTGAGACTGAAGAAGTTGAACTGATCGAGGCAGCGACTGCACAGAGGTTTTCTCACACCTGCTGGTGAGTAGCTTCAACTCACTGTCTTCATCAAGACATGACCTTGGGGTCTTCTCGCTGTCCACAAGATGGTTTGGCTCACTATCTTCCCTAAAGTTCTGCCTGGCGTAAGAGATACGACTCTGAAAGAGAAACAAGGAGACACGTAACAGGTTTCACAATTATACAAGCAAATAAATGGATCTGTTCTGCATAAGGAACATGTTTTTACAACTACAATTTGAAACTGGTTGTTGTTGCAAACATCCAATCAGATGTAAACAAAGAAAGCAAACAAAGTGGAGGAAATGATGCCTATCCAAATCTATACTAGAACAAAGTTTGAAGGCTTGAGAAGGATGAACTTACATTACATGTTAACATGGGCTGGACAAAGCCCTTCTCCATGTTGATGGAAGGATAATTCAATAAATTCCCCAAAGAAAATTCTTTATAAGCGTTGCCATTATTCTACATTTTGCAAAGAGTAAATATAGATCAAATAATATTGGAAGAAACAGAGGATAATGAACCTCGGGTGCAGACTGATGATACATAATCAAATAGCAATTAATTAAGTACAGTGTTACAAGGCAAAAGGCAGAGAGGTACTGACGAGAGCAATGCAGATCCCATTATTTTTTTGAGATCGTATGATCCTTTGAGCAAGGAGATTCATCTGAAATTAGTTTTCATACAAGAGAGAAGGTAAGGCACAAGCAGAAATTTAGGAGTTCAAATTTTGAACTGATATCATAGATAGTACACGATCTTTGGGCTCCCAGCCAGTTCTAATAGGGGTTTGGCCAGGGAGTAGGGGTAAAGTGTGGTACAGCTTGGGCCTGTGTTTTCTGTGGTCTTGATCTATCTCGATTTAATGGTATCACTACCTTTTCCAAATACATAGTTTGTACTCCTTGAGGGTCTGCACTCACCCTCTTCCTTTTGGACATCTATTACGAAAGAACAACATTTGACTGGAAAAAGATAGTGTGACGACACATGGAATACGTACAAAAAATGGATAGGTATGGCATATAATCATATATGATGCTTAAACTAAGCAGATGGTGTAACAAAGTAGAAGTAATGCAAGAGGTCAGATGCAAAATATGTGCGGCCAATACAACTTTGCAAATCTAGAGCAAGCACCTTGATGGGTGAATAAGATAGGCCATCCTCCACCATGCCAAGTTTGTCAGCCAGTGGATCGTTCCGCAATATTCCTCTCGTGCGCCCATTCTCATATTCATTTTGATAATGTTCAATATCCGACATGCATGAAAACATAAAAACAAGTGAGATTTTCTTTGTAATGCGTAAGTGATTCTAATCCAATACCGCCTCCTGTAAACCCCTTTGTGCTATCTCTGCAATTCTTTTAAAAGATGCCATGCATGCTTTAATTTGTTGTGTGCATTAATATAATGTGGCCTACTACTCAAAATATGAGAGCTCCAGAAGTCATGACACTTCGTAGATGATAGCTTCAACATATAGTAAAGAAGAACAAGTCAATTCGACTGACAGATTCAAAATATACTAAGGAGAACAACTCGAACGACCAAATAACCGCAAGAGAAGAGTATCATCTTAAAGAAGAGCGAGAAGAGCAAGCAGATTGAAGATATTACAAGTCTTTCAATACAATGTCGGTTGGCCACCCATGATGAACCAGAGCGCATTACGTAAATACTATTATTTCCGGTCTCTCCATATGTGGCTCACATGCATTTCAAAACTAAAGTAGGAACATTTAGCTCACCAATTAAACATCTCTCAGTTTTACTAATATCAGCTATAATATCATATATGAATTTGTACAACTAAGATTGTTTAGCTCGATGGGTGGAGCAGTGCTATTACGACACGAACCACGTAGGCTTATTGTGGTCATCATAAAATGGGGAAAACATAAGCATGATGAGTACAGTGTTGACCGTGGCAGTTAGATGGCAGATGTGAAGCTGCAAACCGCGCAAAGGGTAGTTAGCAACAGATGTCTGCTTTGAAATAACAACTAAGATTTGGTATGGACAAGAAAGTACGGTCAACAAGTGACAAAGAAATGCAATTATGTTGTCTTTCTATATGTCGCGACATGCATTTGGAAACTCAAGTGGGACCTTTAGCTAACTAATATCAGTATCATATCACAACCATATTTGAACAACTAAGCTTTCGAATTCTGAGTGTTGTGTTGTTTAGCTTGAAGGGTGGAGTAATGCCAGTACGACAGAAAGCACCTACGTAGATCATAGTAGTAGAGTAGATAAAAGGGGAAAACCCTAAGCATCAAGAGAAAAATCAGGAAAGTGAAACTAGCTGGACCAGTGGGTGGCGCACATGCTTTTCGAAACGAATATAGGAACATTAGGTGACCAATTAAACATTCTCTGTTTTAGTGATATGGGCATCATATCAGATTCGTATTTCAACACGTAAGCTTTGGTTGATGTCTTGAAGAGCAGTGCTAGCACGACACGAAGCACCTACGATGATGGTAGTGAATATAAAGGGGGGAAACCATAAGCTTTACGAGTATAGTGTCCGTGCCATGGCGGATCTGAAGGTGCAAACCGGACAAAGCTACTTCGCAACCAATGTTTGCTTTCAACTAGCCACAACGATTTGGTACGGACAAGAAAAGTACAGTAAACAAATTACGATGTATTTTCCGGGTGAGGTCAATAACTTAAGCACATATGGAAGAGTACCACCTCTCTTGCAACACCGTGTAGGCCTATGCTGATACGTTGAGGGTGCTGCGGGTGCAATGGCTGTCGGCGGCGAGGAAGAAGACTTTAGACGGCAGACGGCCGGGTCGGGGGATATATCATGTTGCCGTGGACGAGGCGGTCATAGGAGCGGCAACGGCAAGGTGGACGACGGCGCCGATGAAGCGAGAGGAGGCGATGAAAGGATCCTGGTCCAGTGCCGTGGATGAGAGACGTCCATCTCTTGAAGTGGACGACGGGGCAGGGGTAGCGGCTCCGGCAAGGTGGAGGATGGGGTGGCGGACGGAGGAGGTTGGCCGCAGTGCAGAGGTTGTCGTGCCGCTGATGGTGTATGAATGGGGAAATGGAGGGGAGGGGGGATCTCAGACTTTGGGACGCACTTATCTGAAATGGGGGAAAGTTATGAACTTATCCCCCGTTTAAAATTTCGGACATCGCGTCGATTGGGGATAGGACGGTAATCTCGCATCTCCCAAATATTTGCCGGTAAGTATTTCGGGCGAGGAGAGGGTGTTTTGCCCCCCACGGTTGGCCCCCATGGTTGGCGCCCACGGTTGGCGCCCACGATGTATGAACGGGGCCGACAGGTAGGGCGGTTGTGTCACGTCTGATGGAAGTTACACATCTGCCCCTATTTAAAATATTAGCCTACATCGATTTCGGACGAGGAGAGTTTGTTTTGCCGCCCACCATGTATGAATGGGGAAATGGAGGAAGAGACACATGTCTTCGGACGAGCTTGAATCAAATGTGTTTTGCCGCCCACGTTTGGCGCCCACCGTGTCTGAATGGGCTCAGAGGCCGGCGTGTCATGTTTGATTGAAGTTACTAGTCTACCCCTATCGACAGCAGTGTAAATCCAGTCGATAAGGATGTACTCAGTGTCAGGGGTAGACAGTAATTTCCATCTCGCAAACACTTGCTTCGGGCAGCCCACTAATTATAGTGGGTGTTTAGCCGCTTCGTTCAAAACTTGGGACAATTAGCATTCACGTTTGCCCTGGGACCTGGCAAACTAAATTCAAATCTAATTTGTATTAGATTACGAATATCCACAAATAATTATACGTTTTTTTATTTATTTCTTCAACACCACAACAAAGATTTATTCCACCTTTATATATGATTATGATTTAGAAATGCCGTGATCTTGAATTCAAGAGGTTGGATACACTCTGATTCAAACAGTTATTTCATCCAATACAATATGCTCACACGAAAAACAGTGCACCTTATGCCAATCATACAAGTACTGAGGATTACCTCGCCTAAAAAATTTGGATCATTACAACACATGGACAACATGGAATTCCGGACAACATAGGGGGTCTTGCAACATAATCCATTCGGAGACATGACACAACATGCAAGTACAATAATCTAATGACAATTTCAACTGGTATCTAAAGAAAAACCGGGATTACCTTGGGCTTCAGATAGCAGAAACAGCAGGACCTCCTCCGTCTTCAAATGCAACATTCTTACTTCCTCCAATTATTGGGTTGCTTGCATAATGCGTGCCACTAATTCCGTAATTTCCAGCCTCAAGATAAGGATTACCTCATTCATGGCAGCCACACCATCTCTTTCTGCCTCTCGTAGAGCCTCAAGCACTATAATATCTGTGCTCAGACTACTCTCCGGTGGTGTTGCCTCTGAACTGCTACCATCTGGTAACATGGATGGCGCACTACTTCCACATAGATTCTGGGGTTGTACATTGTGTCCTAGTGTGAACGGCATCCTGAAAGGTTTTATTTGGACATAAGTAAGAGATAGTTATCGTATGATCCAAGCGAAGCTTACATGGTAAACGACGGACGAATTAATGCCGAGCATGGCAACTATATTTGAATGGTTCAAGCAAAGATCACCGAAAAGAAATTAAAATGGTAAGATGAAACTAGGGATGTAAGTGGCAAATAAACGACATCCGCCAGTCCCATCTAGTTAGTTTTGCTACCTCCCTAGTTCATTTTCCTCAAAAACAAAAACTCTTCCGAACTATCGATGCGACTAGTGGACTTTAATCGGGATTAAACGGGACCCAGCTTGACATCCCTAGTTGAAAGGGAGTGTACAACCGCTATATTTAAGTTGCCAAGGCATCTAAGCAGTTGAAATAATCTCGAGAAAGCACTTAACAGTGTGGCCTCATATAAACTACGAAGACAGTCTTGTGATGAAGTTGAGAGGAAAAGTTAAGGACTCAAATGAAATAGGCATGCATTTCTTTACGATAGTACAACAGTAACTAGCGACATATTGGCCAACTCAGGTATAGCGTAACAACAAACAAGCATTCGAGTCAAGCAATACATCAAAGCAGACAACTGAACTATTTGTAACTCGGTAGGATTACACGTTCAGGGCACAAGCCAAGAAAGCAGCCCACTCGCATTATATTTCACATGTACTAAAACACATTGGCTTACCATATGTTGCAGTGAAGCCTAGCTGCTGTTGCAATGTTCTTTGAAAATATCGTCAACATCTCGTGGTTGCAAATATAGTTGTTGTAGTTTATTCTGCACCATCTATTTAGGTAAAATTAATTTTAATCGCATGCACTGGTCCGAATTGATCATCAATGGTTCATCTAAACTAATGAAAGAAGGGTGTGTGCATACACGACAATATATCTGCTTCCCTCTATTTTTATGCTTGTTCGAGGTGCCGCCCAAAAGAACAAATATTTTGCTTGATGGGGTTGGCAGCTCCATAATTAATAGAAGCATCAAATTAGTCATGCAACTTGGGAAGATCAAGAACACACAAACAAGTAATGAACAGAGGCTCGGAAGTGATGTAATAGCTAGCATCGAAAATGTAGGGTAAAGCGAACAAAAGCAGCGGAACCACATGCTAGTTTGCTGATGTGTAATTAAGCATAGAGAACATTAACCACCGATGGAACCAACAGGTGGCATCGTAACAAAACTAAAGCATATTAACTATATGTGCACTTTGGTATGTAATTTAGCACATGTAACATGTTCACCGTCCGTAAGTATGGCCCTACAGTGCAAGCGAATAAATCGTCTCATGAAAAACTGAATGATGCCCTGAAGAAATTCAAAGGTGCAGTGCTTATGCTAGGAAAGTGAACGTAGGCGCCGGCCGTTGGATGATAGTACCTGATTCTCGGCGGTGTATGGGTATCGTTGTCATACTTGATAGCTAAGGATCATCGATGGTGCTCGTGTTGCAGTTGAGTTTGGGCCGGCTGTCGCCGTCGCTGAAGCGGCTCCGGCGCTACGGTTGTGGTGCCTATCGACATACAAGAAAGCTCATCTGTGGTAAGTGAACAGTTGCATGATAAAGAGAAAAACCGAAGGAGTACAAATCGAAATAACCTGATGAGGCTGCGGCGTCGGTAAAGCAGGGCCGGTGGAGTTGAATATGGCATCCGTGGAGCGGGTCCGGTGCAGTGGACGAAGGCTTCGGCGGGCGCGTTGTACAGTGCTTTCGGTGAGGCGGATCTTTTTTCGAGGACGAGGGCTTGTATGAAGGGCCAGCAAAGGGGCGGACTAGGGAGTCAGTGAAGGGCCTACGCTGTGGTGGACGAGGGCGCCGGTTAAGCAGATCCGGTGCGGTGGACCATGATGGCGGTCAAGGAGATCTGGAGCGGTGGACATGCCAGTCGCTGAAGCAGCTCCGGTGAAGTGGTGAGTTGGCAGTTGGGAGTTCCAAGGTGCGGAAGGTAGATCCGTGAGGTGTGAGGTCCACCGCTGCGGTGGAGGACTAGATTCGGCGGCTTGCCGTGGTTAGGGGGCGTCGGGGAGGGAAGGAGGGCTCTGGGGAAGAATGTTGGGGCAAAGAGTGGAAAACAATGGAGTTACCAAAGCAACCCTTTTCCGTTCATGTGGCAGGGGTAAAACAGGAATATCGCAGGGCTAAACTTTCGGGCGCGTGATATTTCGATGTGAGCGGGAAGTTTGAAAGCTTTTGGCGCCTAAAATTATAAGTATTCTGCTCTCGTACGACCGACTATGATATCATGGCCGACAATTTGTTTGTTTTGCACGCAAAAAAATGTGCAAGTTTTGAAAATCAATGTCTCCAACTCGAAACTTAGATTGTCCATTCAATTCAAATATGGATCATTGAGCTACTACAAGCAAATACCATCATACGGTTTGTCGGTGTCAAAACCGGCGGATCTCGGGTAGGGGGTCCCGAACTGTGCGTCTAGGCGGATGGTAACAGGAGACAAGGGACACGATGTTTTTACCCAGGTTCGGGCCCTCTCGATGGAGGTAAAACCCTACTCCTGCTTGATTAATATTGTTGATATGGGTAGTACAAGAGTAGATCTACCACGAGATCGAGAGGCTAAACCCTAGAAGCTAGCCTATGGTATGATTGTTGTTCCTCCTACGGACTAAAACCCACTGGTTTATATAGACACAGGAGAGGGTTAGGGTTACACAGAGTCGGTTACAATGGAAGGAGATCTACATATCCGTATCGCCAAGCTTGCCTTCCACGCCAAGGAAAGTCCCATCCGGACACGAGACGAAGTCTTCAATCTGTATCTTCATAGTCCAGGAGTCCGGCCAAAGGTCATAGTCCGGCCATCCGGACACCCCCTAATCCAGGACTCCCTCAGTAGCCCCCGAACCAGGCTTCAATGACGATGAGTCCGGCGCGCAGATTTGTGTTCGGCATTGCAAGGCGGGTTATTCTCCAAATTCTGTGTACCTGTTGAATAGTGTCCGGATTTTCAGGAATATTGTGCTCCTTGGCTTCCACGCCCAATAATGGCCGTCTTCCATGTGTCAAAGAATGCGAAAAGCCAGGGTGTTTTTACTTTTACCCCCCTAGCTGCGCGAATAAGCTGCCTTATAAAAGAGACGAGGATTTAGATCTGAATCACACCATCTTCCCTTCGCGAGCATTCATTGGAGCGCATCTAATAGAAATCCATTCCATCATGGCCAGTCGATGCAACTCCTCCTCTCGCCCTACCAGCCCTCAGCCTGGAGATTGGGAGAGATGTTCCGTCCCACACAGCGAGCTAGTGACACTCCAAACCAAGGGATTTCTTCCCCCAGCCTTCATGGTCCCGGTTCGAGCCGGACTCGCCACCTATAATGGCAGAAAGCAGGCGGAGAGCATCCCCAATCCCTCCAAAGGAGAGCGGGTATGCCTTGTCCCTTACTTAATAAGAGGGCTCGGATTTCCAATTCATCCGTTTCTCCGGGGGCTCCTGGAGTTCTACGGCCTCCAGCTGCACAACCTTATGCCTGCCTCCATATTGCATATTGCGGGCTTCGTAGCCCTTTGCGAGCTGTTCTTGGGCGTCGAGGCTCATTTCGCGCTGTGGAAGAAGCTGTTCTGCCTTGTGCCCCGTTCTCAGGAGGGGTCAATATATCAAGTGGGCGGAGCCGAACTATGGCGCATCACCGGGACCGGATATCTATCCGGAACCCCGAAGAAGGCGTCCGAAGACTGGCCTTCAGAATGGTTTTATATAGAAGATGTCCCCCTGCCGGACCCTGTTCGGATCGGCCTTCCTGAGTTCAACAATGCTCCTTTGAAGAAGCGCCTAAGCTGGCGCCCAAGGAGCCCTCAGAAGGAAAACGACAGGGACGTCCTTTACCTGATGAGCCGGATAAGATTATTAGCTCATTCCGGACTGACCATGATCGGGGTCATGGCCACATGCATTATGCGGGGGGTGCAACCGCTTCAAGATAGAGGCCACCCCATGTGGGATTTCAATGGGAGGATGATGCCACCCGCCGCGGCCGTAAGGGCCGATCGGTTGTCGCTTTCGGACGAAGGCCTTGTCCGCATTATACAAGGGAGAAGAGGAGGATTTCCTCGCGCCAATCCACAGGCGGATTTTCTATGTACGATCCTCCAAGCTGGGTAAGCGGACACTTCTTTATGCCCATCCGTTCCATATTCCCATAGTTAGGTACCTTATTTTGTGATTTCGACGCAGGAATTGCACCGGGCCGTAAAGGATATAAACAGCCCTCCTCCACAACCCGAGGATCCGGAAAGGTCCCTCGATCCGGCCTCCCAAGAGGATTCGGACATATCCATGGAGCTGATCGATGGGGTATTTTACCAACTGAGCATCGACAATGCCTTGGTCGCCATTACGGCCGATTACCCCGGAATATTTCCAACCTCAGAGGTAACTGGGACCGAAGTCCTAATACTTTGAAAATGATCCATCCGTGCTTATCTTTGATCACCGTATATCAATGGTGTTTTGCAGGGGGAGCCCTCGAGGCGGAAGGCCGAGCCTGTGGTGGCTAGCCAACAAGGGGCAGCAAGGCCCAAAGATTTGAAAAGAAGTGCGGTCCGGATTGAGACGCCGGCGCAACGGTATGGCATGCCATCTTGTTCCCAGGTTTTATTACCGGAAGGTATACTAATGCTCGTGCTCCCTTCAGGAAAAAGAGCGCTCGTCGGGCTATATCCGGCGAGGCTGCCAATCGAGCCTCCACCAGCCAGGCTCCAAAGCCAGGTCCAGAAGCGGAGGCGAACACGAGGCGTGCGTCGGACACTCCTCCGACAGAGAATGCGGACAGACTATCTGCCACCAATTCCGAGGTGGAGAGTGCCATGAATCACAAGCGTCGCCGGACTGTTCTTCGTGACGCATGTTTCTCCCAAGAGGCATTGGATGCCTTCAATTCGGGAGATGCGCACCTCCGTGCCGCTCAAAATGGTCTAGCCAGAGCCACGGAGCAGTATGTGAAAGACATCTGGTGAGAAAATTTGATGGTTATATATACCAGTAGCCCCCGAGACTTGAAATAGTTAGAATAACTGATTTAAGGATCATTTGTTATGCAGAATCTTACAAAAAAGAATAGCCAACTGTCCCAGGAGCTTGAAGAGTGCAGAGATCAACTTGAGGCCGCACTAGCCGCTGCAGGGGAGGCCAAAGAGACCCCCTCTGGTAATATACGCTTCGAAAGATAAGTATGTTGTGAAGTGCGGCGTATGTGTAAATCTGACAATATCATTGCAGATGGCGCCGGAGTAGATCCGGACAAGCAACAACTCTTGCGCCGGTTAAAAGCCGGGGAGAGCGTGCTTACGAGGGTGAGGCAGGCGTAGAATAATCTCCAAGATGCCAACACCCACTGGGAGAGGAACTCAAAGATGTTCGTGCCCGGTGGCGGAGACTCGTGAAGGAGAATCAACGGCTTCGACGCGGCATTTTTAGTAAGTGCTTGAACGAACTTTGAAAAAGAGTTCGACGAAGAAGTCGACTAACAGAGTTATGTCTGTAGGTATGCTCACAGGTCGTCCTGCAGAGGAAATGCCTGGTTCTACGGGTGACCTTCTTCCCAAGCTCTTACAACTACACGAACGAGTTCGGCAGGTGATGAAGGGCGTCGCCCAGGCCTTGTGGCCATCTGTCTCCCTTCCCGAAGGCCTTGGAGAGCTTGCAGAGAGGCTTAAGGGAGCACGGCGGCACTTCCGATTATGGAAGATATCGGCCTACCATCAAGGCGCCAGGGAGGCCTGGGCCATGGTGAAGACGCGGTACATGAAGGCTGACCCAAACCACATGGCCGAGGTCGGACCTGTGGGTGCCGATGGGAAGGAGATCCCTGTGAGCTTAATGTACGGCCAAGTAGAATTGGCCGCAAAGTATTCCCAACAGGACTGTAAACTAGGCAGCCTATTAGATGGTATTGAGGAGGAATACACCCAGTCAAATTGACTATGTAATTTAAGATGACATGTAAAAATGCCTTCTAGCCGGATTGTAGATCGTTTGTCATGGAGGACCTTTCCGCTTCAACCTCGGGACCCTATAGTCCGGAGTGTGTCCGAATACCATCACGGTTATGTAAGAACCGGGGTATGCATGGAGGCCAGGCGTAGGGGTCATTAGTGCTTTAACAGACAAGTGCCCAACTAGTTATGTTATATTACATGGATAGTAAGAAACATCTTCCAGGGAGAATAGTTCTGTTATGGATTCCTTTCCCTGGGAGGCATGCCTTAAAGCGCATGTCCGGACTGCGAAAAAAGCAGAAAAGCATCTGGGGGCGGATAAATAAATAAGTGAGAAATCATCTTTAGTTCACCAACTGAATATTCCCTTAAGAACGCTAGCTTTCGGCTTCACCCAGTCTGAGGTACACATCCGGCTGACCCGGCAGTAATAATCGCAGAGGTGCTCTCTTACCGCCTAGCCGAAGAATCGGGAACGTAGGGGTAAGCACAGGAGCCAGGCAACCCAGCTTGGCCAAAACTTAAGTCATATCGATGCATATAATGGTGAATAAAAGGTACATGCGGAAGCGTTACACATGTGTTAGGCATGAGGCCCGTACAAATAAGCTTCTGTTAAAGAAGCCCCCAGGTATAATGAGCGCGGATAGCGCATCAAGTGTGTGCGAACAATGCGCGAACGAGCCTTTAAAGGCTGTAAGGGAAAAAAGAGGGAGAAGGAGAGAAATATAAGACAACTAATGTGTAAAAATAGGCGAGAGGAAGGAGACGAACTCGAGAATCCGGCGCTTAGGCGTAGAATCTTCGGAGACGGGCTGCGTTCCATGGGTTCGGCTCGAGTCGGTTATCCGATGCATCTCGCAGACGGTACGCTCCACCGGTCAGGACTTGGTCGATGATAAAGGGACCTTCCCATTTGGGCTTGAGTTTGTCCTTTTTCTTGTCCGGCAGGCGTAGAACTAATTCGCCAACATTGTAAGTTTTGGCCCGTACTTCTCTGCTTTGATATCTTCGAGCCTGCTGTTGATAGAATGTGGAACGGGCTTTTGCCACGTCATGCTCCTCCAAGGCGTCCAAACTGTCCTGCCGATCGAGCTCGGCTTCTCTTTCTTCGTACATGCGCACGCGAGGTGAGTCATGAATTATGTCGCAGGGCAGAACTGCCTCTGCGCCGTATACCATAAAGAATGGTGTGAATCTGGTGGTGCGATTCGGCGTGGTCCGCAGCCCCCAGAGTACGGAGTCGAGCTCCTCTACCAGTGCGTGTTAGATTCCTTGAGGGACCGCACTAATCTGGGTTTGATGCCGCTCATGATTAGACCGTTTGCTCGCTCGACTTGACCGTTAGTTTGAGGGTGATAGACTGAAGCATAGTCGAGCTTAATGCCCATGTTTTTGCACGAGTTTGACCTCGTCGGCCGTGAAGTTCATGCCGTTATCGGTGATGATCTTTGTGGGGACGCCGTAACGGTGTACGACCCTCGATATGAAGTCTATCACCGGTCCGGATTCAGCCGTCTTAACAAAGCTTGGCCTCTATCCATTTGGTGAATTTATCCACCATGACCAAAGAGGTATTTTTGCTTGTGGGTTCCTCCTTTAAGGGGTCCAACCATGTCAAGCCCCTGCACCGTGAAGGGCCAGGTGATGGGTATAGTTTGGAGGCGGTGGGTGGCATGTGGCTTTGATTAGCAAAGAGCTGGCAACCGACGCATCATTGGACTAAGTCCTGAGCATCTGCCCGGGCCGTCGGCCAATAAAATCTTGTACGGAAGGCCTTGCTTACAAGGGCCCGAGCTGCGGCGTGGTGCCCGCCGAGTCCGGCATGAATTTCAGCCAGCAGATTCCGCCCTTCCTCTTTGGAGATACACCTTTGCAGGACTCCGGTCGTGCTTTTCTTATAAAGCTCTCCCTCATGGACTTTATAGGCTTTAGATCGCCACACTATGCAGCGTGCCTCGTTTTGGTCTTCGGGAAGTTCCTTCCTGGTTAGGTAGGCTTGGAATGGTTCCGTCCACGGGGCAATGACTGCCATTATTATGTGGGCTGAAGATGTTACTTCGTTGGCAGAGCCTCCAATTGTGTCAGAATGTTCGGTGTCAAGGCGGTCTTTGTTGGGTACGGGATGTTATTCCCGGACCCCCCTTCCCATAATACGGATGGCTTGAATAGCCTATATAAGAAGATATTAGGGGCGGCATCGCTTATGTATGCGTGCCAAGACGTCTGCTGCCTGATTGTTTTCCCGGGCTATATGGTGAAATTCGAGCCCTTCGAACCGAGCTGACATTTTTAGGACGGCGTTGCGATAAGCTGCCATTTTTGGATCCTTGGCATCAAAGTCTCCATTTATTCGGGATATCACGAGGTTTGAATCCCCGCGCACCTCTAGGCGTTGAATGCCCATGGATACTGCCATCCAGAGGCCATGTAGAAGGGCCTCGTATTTGGCTGCGTTGTTGAAGTCCGTATACATTATCTGGAGTACGTATTGAACTGTATCTCCTGTTGGGGACGCCGTAACGACGCCTTGACACCGAACTAGCCAACATTTTGGAGCCATCGAAGTGCATGATCCGGTTGGAATATGTGCCGTACTCTTTAGGGAGTTCGGCTTGATCCATTCGGCGACGAAGTCGGCCAAAACTTGCGACTTAATAGCTCGTCGTGGCTTATAGGTTATGTCGAACAGGAGGAGCTCAATGGCCCATTTGGCAATCCGGCCTGTCACGTCGCAGTTGTTTATAATGTCGTTAAGAGGTACTTCGGAGGCTACTGTTATTGAACACTCTTGAAAGTAGTGTCGCAGCTTCCGGGATGCCATAAACACCGCGTACGCTATCTTTTGATAATGTGGATACCGTGACTTGCATGGAGTGAGGACAGTGGACACGTAGTAAACTGGTTTTTGAAGGGGGGACTTGTGTCCGTCCGTTTCTCGTTTGACAACGAGCACCGCGCTTACAACTTGATGAGTTGCCGTGATGTATAATGGCATTGGTTACGCCCATGTTGGGCGCGGCCAGACCGGGTTTTTGCCAATATGGCTTTTATTTCTTCGAGCCCGGCCGTGGCGGCATCCGTCCCACTCGAAGTGTTAAGCTGCGCGGAGGAGGTGATAAAGGGTAATGCCTTTTCTCCCAAACGGGAGATAAAGCGGCTTAGAGCCGCCACACATCCAGTCAATTTTTGTATTTGTTTGAGGTCTTTTGGGATATCCAATTGTGACAGAGCTCGGATCTTGGCTGGGTTTGCTTTAATTCCTCTATCGGATATAATGAAGCCCAAGAGCTTTCCGGCTGGTACGCCGAAAACGCATTTTTCCGGGTTAAGCTTGATGTCATATGTTCGGAGATTATCGAATGCGAGCCTCAAGTCGTCTACTAGAGTTTCTACATGCTTGGTTTTGACGACCACATCATCTATGTATGCCTCCACTGTTTTGCCGATCTGGTTTGCCAGACATGTCTGAATCATGCGCTGATATGTTGCGCCGGCGTTTTTGAGCCCGAAGGGCATTGTGTTGAAGCAGAATGGGCCGTATGGGGTGATAAATGCCGTTGCGGCTTGATCAGGTTTTGCCATCTTAATTTGATGGTATCCAGAGTATGCGTCGAGGAAACACAATGAATCGTGTCCTGCGGTAGCATCGATAATTTGATCGATGCGGGGGAGAGGGAAGGGATCCTTTGGGCAAGCCTTGTTGAGGTCCTTGAAATCGACGCATAGGCGCCAGGATTTGTCCTTCTTTGGTACCGTCACCAGGTTTGCTAGCCAGTCCGGATGTTTTATATCTCTGATGAATCCAGCCTCCAATAGTTTGGCTAGCTCCTCTCCCATGGCTTGTCTCTTAGGTTCGGAGAAACGCCGAAGAGCCTGTTTGACTGTCTTGAATCCTTTTAGGATGTTTAGGCTGTGCTCGGCCAGCCAGGCAAAAATGTCCCAATTTTCGCGTAGGAATTCTCGTAGTGCGGCGCTTACGTCCGGGTTTAGTTGTGCCCCGATGGAGGCCGTTTTTGTCGAGTCCGTTGGGTGGACTTGGAATTTGACTATTTCGCCCGCTAGTTTAAAGGAGGTGGACTTGGATCTTTTATCGAGTATCACATCGTCCCTGTTCACCGTGAAGCCTTGGTGATCAGTTCCTCGGCCGCTAGGGCTTGGATAGTGCCTCAAGGGCTAGTGCGGCTGTCTTATTTTCGGAGCGGAGTGCTATGTCCGGGTCACTAGCAAGAGTGATGATTCCGTTGGGCCCGGGCATTTTGAGCTTCATGTACCCGTAATGGGGTATAGCTTGAAAAATTGTGAATGCCTCTCGCCCTAATAGAGCGTGGTATCCGCTACTGAACGGGGACAGTTGGAACGTGACCTCCTCGGACATGTAATTATCCGGCGTGCCGAACACCACATCCAGTGTGATTTTTCCTGTGCAGCACGCTTCCCGACTGGGTATTATTCCTCTAAAGGTTGTGCTGCTTCGCTCAATGCGGCTCCAGTCTATTTCCATTTTTCGAAGGGTTTCCTCATAAATGAGGTTCAATCCGCTGCCACTGTCCATGAGTACCTTGGTAAGGCGAAAGTCGTCCACTATCGGACTGAGGACCAATGCTGCTGGTGCTCGGGCTGTTTGGAGTTTAGGTTCATCACTGGCATTAAAGTTAATAGCCGTGTCACTCCATGGATTTATTGTTGCTACTTGATAGAGTTCGGCAAGGCTGCGGAGTGTTCGTTTTCGCATATTGTTTGATCACGAAAGTCTCAAGACTATTATCTTGATCGGTATCCTCGAGCTGGAGCTCTGTGGATCTTTGGGGTTAGAAGCTCTTCGCCACTTTTGGCCACCTGCCGGAGTATCCAACATGCTCTAAGGCTATGAGTTGGTGTGGCGCCCTCTGTAATATGAATTTTACAGGGTCTGTTGAGCCATCCCTCCAGTACGGTTCCATGCCCCGTAGGGGGTTCTTGTTTTTTGGTGTTTAACCGGGGTGATTGGCGATAATGCACCCTTTTATTTTGGACTGGGTTTGTATTCGGGGCCGGATTGTCCCAAAATCTTACTTCGGTTTTCCAGGCGCTTTCCATCGCACAGTACTTTCATACTATGGACGCCAAGTCAGGAAAGCGTGTAATTTCACGGCAACTTTATGGCGTTGAGGATTCCCTTGTGCATGCAATTATTGCTGAAGAATGAAATTGCGTCTTCCTCGCGGCAGCCCTTTATCCTGTTCATAACCAGGAGGAATCTGGCCCAGTAATGATGTACTGTTTCTTCAGGCTCTTGCCTAATATTGGATAGATCCCCTATGTTCGGGTGGGTGGGTGGAATTAGATCCGAAACCCCACCCAATCTGAGGCTCAAGGGCCAAGGAGTTTCCGAACTCAGAAGCTTGGATTCTTGGATGTCGTCCACTGAATCTAGCCCGTTGCCTGACTCTAAGTTCAGGTCTTGAGTGACGTCCTCCCCTCCGCGAGTATCCGACTTGGAGGGATTGGGAATCCAGACATAGTTAGTCCTTAATATAGATGAAGGGTCGCTGCATTGTTCCTCCACCACATCAACGTGATGGGTGACCTGGGGAGAGTTAATCTCTCTCAGATCGGGTTTAGGCCCAATCTGATGCGTAGTCATGAGCGACTCCTGGCGGTGATGCGATCCAAGAGCTCGTTTAAAGAAGACAGCTCCATCGGATCTAACTGCTCGGCGAGTTCTGAGTTGACGTGAAGATTGCTTTTGATGACCCGAGAAGTCATCGTCGGCGCGACGGCCGAACATGCGGTCATAATAAAACCGCCTAGCCGGAGAGTTTGGCCGATAGCCAAAGCTCCTTTAGCAACAGAGCCGTCTTTAAAGACGGGATGAGGCATCCTTCCTGATGGCGACAACCTGGCGAACTCTCAATGAAAATACCAATGTCGGTGTAAAAACCGGCGGATCTCGGGTAGGGGGTCCCGAACTGTGCGTCTAGGCGGATGGTAACAGGAGACAAGGTACACGATGTTTTTACCCAGGTTCGGGACCTCTCGATGGAGGTAAAACCCTACTCCTGCTTGATTAATATTGATGATATGGGTAGTACAAGAGTAGATCTACCACGAGATCGGAGAGGCTAAACCCTAGAAGCTAGCCTATGGTATGATTGTTGTTCCTCCTATGGACTAAAACCCTCCGGTTTATATAGACACCGAAGAGGGTTAGGGTTACACAAAGTCGGTTACAATGGAAGGAGAACTACATATCCGTATCGCCAAGCTTGCCTTCCACACCAAGGAAAGTCCCATCCGGACACGGGACGAAGTCTTCAATCTTGTATCTTCATAGTCCAGGAGTCTGGCCAATGGTCATAGTCCGGCCATCCGGACACCCCTAATCCAGACTCCTCGGTAGCCCTAAACCAGGCTTCAATGACAACGAGTCCGGTAGCAGATTGTCTTCGGCATTGCAAGGCGGGTTCCTCCTCCGAATACTTCATAGAAGATTTTGAACACAAGGATAGTGTTCGGCTCTGCAAAATAAGTTCCACATACCACCGTAGAGAGATTAATATTTGCACAAATCCAATCTGCTGATGTATTCCGCAGTGTGACATCACACCACGGCCAAGCCTTTATTCGAATCGTTTTTACCGTCCCACCTCAGCGCGTTTAGCGAGGAGGTTTCCTTGGCACGTCTTGTCGAAGCAGAGATCGTGTCCCCTTATTCCAGGATTATCATTAATACGGGCGTGGGTAACCCAATCGTGCCCGTTGGCATGTCTCCTCTATCGAAGGCGAGTCCCAAACGGTCACGGGGAGGGCTCTTGGTATTCAACCTCTTTATAAAGAGACCAAGGCTCTACTCCTTTCTTTTAATCTCAATTGAATCCGCCCCTCGCCTCGAGTTCCAACACCCAAAGCTCCAGATTCAGGCGCTTCGGACCTTCGATGATGTCCGGCTCCGGCCTTCAAGGCCGGTGGATGCCTTCCTCCATTACGGAAGAAGACGTGCTAAAGCTGAGAGATGCCAGGTATCTAACCGGTGAAATCTCGCATAGGCTGCCTGCTCAAGGGCAGGTTATTCCCACTCCCAAGCCCGGTGAGAGCGTGGTGTTCACGTCTCACTTCCTTCGGGGGCTAGGCTTCCCGACGGACCCCTTCGTGAGGGGGCTCATGTTTTATTATGGGCTGGAATTTCACGACTTGACTCCGGAGTCCATCCTCCACATCTCATCGTTCATCGTCGTGTGTGAAGCCTTCCTCCGCATTACTCCTCACTTCGGATTGTGGCTTAAGACCTTCAAAGTAGAGCCGAAGATGATCGAGGGGCAGCACGCGGAGTGCGGAGGCGCTGTTATAAGCAAGAATGTTGACGCTCCATCGCCCGAGGGCTCTTTTCAAGAGGAGTTCAGCTTATGGCAACGAGAGTGGTTTTATATCACAGCTCCCAGGGGCACCAAGTGGGTGGCACCACCTGCCTTTTGCTCGGGTCCCCCACCACAGCTAGCGTCATGGGTCAATAAAAGATTTAACTGGGGGCCATCCAAGGACGTGCCCTTGTTGCAGGGCCGCATTCGAGATCTCCTAGAAAGAGACATCAATTTGGTCGTAGTGACGCAGGTCATGCTGATTCGCCGCACCCTGTCCTGCAAACGTCGCCCCCTGCGCTTGTGGGAGTTTAATCTGGAGGGACCACGAGCCCTCGAACATTTTACAGGCGTGATGCCCATGGAGATGTACAAATTGTTCTTCGGATCACAAGCAATGTGTCCGGACTCGACCGAGGATGCAGGTCTGAGCTGCAACCGCCCGGATACTCAAGTAAGTAGTCCTATACCCGGACACGCCATTTGTATATTTATCATAAAATTGCCCTTAAAAGAGCTGTCCCTTAAACAGGAGTGGATAGCGAAAGCAAAGCTAATCAGATGTCCGGCCCCCCTCCCTGAGACCACGCCGGATCCCGTGTTAACCAGGATGCTTGAGGTTGCGCCTTTGGAAGAAGGTGAAGGTGGGAACAAGGAAGCCACCGCCTCTCCGAAGGAGGCTGTCAGGAAAGGAGGAATCAAGAATCCCTCCATCCAGGGGAAGAAGAGGATTACCTCTGAAGACCCGGAGACCATGGTCTCAAAGCGGGAGAAGAAATCTTCGTCAGAGGGTCCTGCGCCGGAAGATGCCTCGGCCGCACTGTGCCCCCAAGGGGATCAGCCCTCCAGCGAGCCGTAAGTAGAGAGGGGAGTTTTAAAATAAGAGACATCCCTGTTCTATTTCTGAGGAAGATAACTAAATTTTTACCTTGTAGTTCGGATCTCGGCCCTTCTCAGCAGAGCTCATCTTCAGGGGATCTTCGTCCAGAGATGATGGAGAGTGGAACGCCTCCCCTTGCCGTACCGCCTTGCGAGGCGGACGACCCTGAGGTGTCGTCACGGAGGGTTTCTCCGAATCCGGCAGGGCCGGAAAGCAGTCTTATGGCTCCCCACAGCCCTCCGTGTCTGGCCTTCGAACAAGGCCATCGGACGAGTCCGGCACCGTCCGGTGCATGGTCAAAGGAGCTGAAGGCTCGGGCGAGCGTCTATCTTAGAAGAACACCGTGCATTGATGGACACGGTGATTGAAAGGATTTCATCCACTGAGAGCGGGTTGCACGAGGCCGTCAGGAGTTTACTGACAGGTTTTGAGGTACACGAAATGATGTACCTCTTGACAGTTCTGCATATATAAGATGCGTCCTGTGTAGATAGTAGCCCCTGAGACTCGGTGCGTTGTCAAAAATGACGGCGCACCGAGGATCATAATCCCAGGTATAACATGTCGCCATTCCTATGTAGGTGGCGAAGTGTCCGGTGGCTAGCCGGACTGATGAATTTGCTGAGCTAAAGCGGCAACTTGACGTGGCAGATGCCGACATCGCGCTTGTTAACAAGCGGCTTGATGAGGCACAAGGTATGTAATTTCGCCGAAGACACCCGGTAAGAGGAGCTTGATGCCCGTACCTTACAACATGTGTGCTTGATGCAGATGGTGCCGCTGCCATGGAGAACGTTCGGGCAGAACTTGCCCGAGCCAAGGAGCAGGCCAGGAGAAGCGATGCAGCTGCCTTAAAGGCGACTGAAGAGCTGAAAGCCGAACAGGCTGCTCATCGCCAAGCAAGAAGGAAATGGCGAGATGGATGTGAAGTTGAAGAATGCTGCCGACGGCTGCGAGCTTCTTGAAAAAGAAGATCGGGCGGAAGGACTGGAGAAGGCCACTACCGAGGCCAAGGATGCGCTTCTGCAATGAGAGCTATGAAGGAGGAGCTACGCCAGCCGGAGATATCGCGGTGGAAAGCCCTTTATGCTGTGGATGAAGTTCAGGGATCCTAAATATGCTCCGTTGGACCGGTTGTGGAGTGCAGCGGATTCTTACCTGGACTTGGCGGCGAGTGCCGCGAACGCGCCGAACACTTCCGAGATCAAAAGGATCAAGAAGTGGAAAAGCTTTTTTGGTCGCAGTTCCACAATCCAGAGCGCCCACTTCCATTAACCGATCGTTTGGCCGCATGGGCGGAGCTGAATAGGTTATCCGGACTCGCCATGAAGTATGTTGTGAGTCATCTGTGGCCGGAAAGGCCTGAGCCGAAGAGTTATTTTAGCTTGGTGCAGCAATTCCTTGGTGCGGTGTCGCATATCAATGCAATGAAGAGGTCAGCGTGCATAGAGGGTGCGCAGATGGCTCTTGCCCGTGTCAAGACATACTGGGCGGAGATGAAGGCCACCGATGTTACATCCCAAGATTCAGACTGGAGTCGAGTACCTGTCGAGCACTATTTTCAGGAAGTTCTGCAGGGCGCTCATTTAATAGAAACGTAGTGCTCGAAGGATATTATGTTCGAATAACATGTATTATTGTAAAACAATGTTTCGAGGGAATATAAAAGCTTTTTATACTTGTGCCTTCAAGAACTAAAATACCTCCTGTGCGGCCGTTAATGTATATGTATATATAACACGAAAGATGGCGCCGTCGGCCAAATTTCACGCATATAATGCGAGGTGTTGTGAAGCGCATTTTCACACTTGATCCAACGTATTGGTCCTATAAAGGAGGTGATAGCGCAGCGAACTAGGCAACCGGACTATAATGCTTTATCACTTTCACTTAGCCATAGGAGTTTGACAGTGGAGCTACTATATAGCCCACAGGGCACGCGCTCACCGGTCGGGCGCATGTGTGCCTGGCGGAAACGGCCCTTCGTTATCTTGGAGGAATCCTAAAGATTCCAGCGGGTCATCGAGTGGTTGACCAGTCTCACGCTATATCATGATGATCAGTTTTGGCTTTCTCTCGAGGTGCTCGCTTTGGCGAACCGGGCACAATCGTAGTAGCTCTGGTGCCGCCTTAGCCGATAGAGCGGGCGTAAGGCAGCAAAACACAGAGCCGAACAAACCCAACATTTGACCAAAGACATGATTCGAGCTGATGCATATAAGGCCAAACTTCATGACGCTGAACACTCCCTAAGGTATTCGGTCTTTATGAAAAGGGCTGAAGAACGCCCTTAGTAATAAGCCCACAATTGTCCAGTGCAGCATAAAATTCGCATGGCCACATGCCAAGACGCCAGCCTGCACCTCGGTTATAGCAAGAAACCGGGGGATGTGTATCAACAAGAGAGAGTTAAAAAGGTTTACGCAGGGTCTTAATCTGAAAAGAATCCTTGGGGCCGGGTCCCTCATCGCACGCTTTGTGTCTCCGTTGTGCCGTATCCTGGACGGGTGTAGCACGGTGTTCATCTGTAAAAGAGAGGAACTTAGTTGAAAAAGATCATGCGAAAATGTACGTTATAAAAGTAAAATTCAGGAAATGAATAAAATTGAGCTTTATTATCTCTTGTTGTACATGCGCGGAGCCCCTTGTACGGGGGTATGCGGCTAGTAAGCCCTTGTATGTTTACGCCGGACTCGTCTAGCCATGTACGGGGTCTGAACGACCTGTTTAGGTGCTTTGATTAGTGAAGCCGGTTTAGTGTGTGGCTGTCAAGGCAGCCGCACAATCTTCCACGCTCGAGGAACACTCGATATTTCCATTTAATGAGATGATGCCTCGCGGATCAGGCATTTTAAGTATAAGAGATGCATAATGCGGTATTGCGTTAAAGCGGGTGAAAGCTTCGCGTCCTAGTAGTGCTTGATAGCTACTTGTAAATGGGGCGATGTGGAAGGTTAGCTTTTCGCGGCGGAAGTTGTCGGGTGAGCCGAACATAACTTCTAGCAGGAGAGAGCCCGTACAATGGGCATCTGGGCCTGGCGTTTCCCCTTGAAAGGAAGTGTTGCTATGGCGAATTGTTGTTGGGTCTATCCCCATTTTGCGGATTGTGTCCTGATATAGCAGGTTTAGATCACTGTCGCCGTCCATTAGGACTTGTGTAAAGTGGAGTCCGTCAATTATCGGATCTAATACCAAGGCAGTCCAGCCTGCGTTCCGGATACTTGTAGAGTAATCCTGTTGGTCAAAGGTGATTGGTTTTAACAACCAGTGGCGGGACTCCTCTGGGATAGGCCGTATGGCGCGTATCTCTATAGGCGCCACTATGTTTTTCCCTTTTGTCATGTGAAGTGAGTTTACTGTTTTGACTTCTTGTGGGAAATTATTTTGTTTTCCGGTGCTCTGCTTGTGGGGATCGTCATCGTCCTCGCTTGGTGTGTCGAGCCCCTTGTGATCGGCGTTGAGTTTGCGGATTGCTTGAAGACCCAACAATCTCTGTGGGTATGGTTTGCGTGCTTCGAGAATCTTGTGGATTTGGCATATCTTGTCCAAGATTTTGTTTAGGTTAGATAGCTCGTCCTGTTATCCTTGAGGCAGCTTTTTCTGATTCTGCCGAGAGCTTTTGAATCCGGCATTGACTGCCGTGCTCTTCGGGCTGTTTCCCTTGGTCCGGCGCTGGTCGTTGCTGCGTCGTGGTTTCCCGTTTCCATCCCTAACTTCGGATGTACTTGGGTCGCTGGTATTGCATCTTGCCAACCAGCTATCCTCTCCTGCGCAAAAGCGGGTCATGAGGCTTGTTAGTGTGGCCATTGTTCTTGGCTTTTCTTGCCCGAGGTGTCTGGCGAGCCATTCGTCTCGAACGCTGTGTTTGAAAGCTGCTAAGGCTTCAGCGTCCGGACAGTCGACTATCTGGTTCTTTTTAGTAAGAAATATGTTCCAGAGTTTCCGGGCTGACTCTCCGGGTTGTTGGGTTATATGACTTAAATCGTCTGCATCCGGAGGTCGGACATAGGTCCCTTGAAAATTTGCCCGAAAGGCATCCTCGAGTTCTTCCCAACTTCCAATGGTGTTTTCGGGGAGGCTTTTAAGCCAATGTCGGGCTGGCCCTTTGAGCTTGAGGGGTATGTATTTTATGGCGTGGAGGTCATCTCCTCTAGCCATGTGTATGTGGAGGATATAATCCTCACTGCAGACTCCAGGGTCTGTTGTTCCGTCATATGCCTCTATGTTTACGGGCTTGAATCCTGCACCTTGTCGGTGAAACATAGGGGGTGTGCGGCACCCCTATATTTGGGTGTGCCGTGATGTTCGGATACTTGTTGCGTTGCGTTGCTTACTAGAGCTTGCTTTCTTGGCCCGTAGATAGATCTGGCTGGGCCATCTTTTTGATGCGAATCCTTGTGCGGATCGCGTGTCGGCTTGTGTGCGGCGCCATTTGCCACACTATGTTGGCCATGGGGTCGTTTATCCGACCGGGTGGCTTCCTTATTTTTTGATTGCGGAGGCTCTAAGGCCTCTTCATCAAATTCCGGCAGTAATTTTCGCTTCGGATAGCTCTTTGTGTGGTGACTGTCACCGTATCTATCTGCGGTGTTGAGTACTTTGCTCCATCTAATTCTGAGTGTATCTTCCGCTGTTTTGAGCTTCCGTTTCTGCTTTTTCAGGCTACGCCCAGTGGCGATGAGCCTTTTTTGGAGGTTCTTCTGCTCCAGCAATCTGTCCGGCGTGAGGTCGTCCGGACTGTTATCTTCTTGGGGGACGGGTTGTTTATCCAAGTTGCCTGTTGGACGGTTGCTCGATGGCATGTTCGTCGTCCGCCGGTTCGCCCTGCTCTATGGCTGGGTCTGTATGGCTGCTGTCTCTGTCGAGGTGGGGTTTGGATCGGCGCTTACGCCGCCGCTTTGACTGCTTTTTGAGGGAACGATCCCTCGTTGCGTCCCTTTATTCCTCGTCGTCGTTTCTTTTAGGTGTGTCCACAATGTATACATCGTGGGATGAGGTGGTTGTCCAGTGCCCTATAGGCGCTGGTTCCTGTTAAATCTCCTACATCGTCGTCCATACCATCGATGTCTTCGGAGTCGAAGTCGAGCATGTCGGTTAAATCATCGACAGTGGCTACGAAGTGGGTGGTGAGTGGGCTTTGAATTTCTTCATCGTCCGCATCCCAACCTTGTTGACCATAGTCCGGCCAGGGCTCGCCTGATAAAGAGAGAGACTTTAGTGAATTCAAAATGTCGCCGAAGGGCGAGTGCTGAAAAATGTCCGCGGCGGTGAACTCCATGATCGGCGCCCAATTGGATTCGATTGGCAGGGGCACGGAAGGTTTGGAGTCCGGAGGGGAGTCCGGCACCTTGGAGTCATAAGCTTTGCAAAGGACAAGGCTGGTGTTCGGCTCGATCACCGTAGAGATTGCAGCCCCCGAGGCGGTGTCCAGCCACCCGTCCTCGATTGGCACAGTCGGCTCCGAGCTGAGGGCCGGAGCGGACACTGCTGCAGCCTCCAGGGCACTGTTCGGCGGCAGAGCTAGATCATGCCCATCGTAACAGTGCGGCTCGCACGGTTGTGGCTCGGATCCGTCGAAGATCAAGTCTCCGCGGACGTCAGCCGTGTAGTTTAAACTTCAAATCTGACACGATGGCTGTGGGCGTAGCTTCGATCTGCTCTAGATGGCCAAGCGGATTGGCCCGCGATGCAAAGTTGCAGCGAAGATCTGTCCGGGGAGAAAAGTCTCACCCTGGACCGCATCGTTGTTGATGATCGGAGGAGCCATCGGGCCTAAAGATGACGACACAGAGGAACTCTCAATGAAAGCACCAATGTCGGTGTCCAAACCGGCGGATCTCGGGTATGGGGTCCCGAACTATGCGTCTAGGCGGATGGTAATAGGAGACAAGGGACATGATGTTTTTACCCAGGTTCGGGCCCTCTCGATGGAGGTAAAACCCTACTCCTGCTTGATTAATATTGATGATATGGGTAGTACAAGAGTAGATCTACCACGAGATCAGAGAGGCTAAACCCTAGAAGCTAGCCTATGGTATGATTGTTGTTCGTCCTACGGACTAAAACCCTCTAGTTTATATAGACACCGGAGAGGGCTAGGGTTACACAGAGTCGGTTACAATGGGAGAAGATCTACATATCCGTATCGCCAAGGAAGATCCCATCCGGACACGGGCGAAGTCTTCAATCTTATATCTTCATAGTCCAGGAGTCCGGCCAAAGGTTATAGTCCGGCCATCCGGACACCCCCCTAATCAAGGACTCCCTCACCCTCAAATATAGACACCTCACTCTTTATCTGAAGTCACCCCCCACCACCACCACCACACACACACACATAGAGAAGTCATTCTCTCCCCCAGACACCAACACACGAGCACATTAACACCCCTCTCTCTTGTAAAGTCCGGACCCCAACATAGGTCTCTATCACTTTGTCTCCCGGGCATGCACACGTCTCTTCCCTCACTCTCTAGGTCTCCCACTATCTCTGTTACCCAAGCACACACACTATGTAGAGTGTATATTTCCCATACACACAAAACGTCGCCCCCAAACGTCTATCTCCCTAGTTATGTGGTTCTCGCGCACTCACCTCACACACCACCCCCACTGCAAACAAGCACACTTTGTCTCCTTGTGCACTACTCTCCTCTTTCTATCTCTCCCACATGCGGACCAGCCCTAGCTCCTTCCCTGTATACATATATGTCGTGACTCTTTGCATAGCTCCCTAATGTATAATCGTTCTCGATTTCGCACATTGTTCTCTAAACCATCTATTCTAGATCTCTCATGAAGTCCCTATCACACACAGGATGACTCGCTTCCCCTGCCTCTCCGTTCATAGGCCAATTTCGGACAACATCAACATTGTCTCCCTATCTATACGCCATTTATGGACACAAACGACCCCTCTCTCACCCCCTCTCTTCCTCTCTCTCTCTCTCTCTCTCTCTCGGTCTCTCTGTCTCTATCTCTCTCTCTCTCTCTCTCTCTCTCTCTCTCTCTCTCTCTCTCTCTCTCTCTATCTCTCTCTCTCTCGTCGCTAGCTCTTTCTCTTTCTCTCGCTCTCACACTCCTCTCCCACACACACTCTTGATGTTTCTTCCAAAGAGTCTGCTCCCCCCGCCCGCACCCGTGCTATCTCGCTACTACACATGTCACACCATTCCCCTTCCCTTATACTAGGTTTACATCATCAGTGGTCTCTCTACTCCTCATACACTCTCTCCCTGTCACACACAAACGCGGGCACAAACTCACACAGACACCCACAAATACCCATTTATCTGGATCCTCATCTCTCCCCATGTCCGCATGTGTATCTCACACACTCACTCTCTAATTATGTATATGTGTCTCCACGTTACACAACACAAAGCCCCATGTACATGTCTCTCTCTATCCTCCACACACATAGACACAAAGAATCTGTTATCATTGCCTCAGTCTCTAACATATCGCACACGCACTCTCTCTCTCTCTCTCTCTCGCAAACATACTCAGCAATGAATAACTTACCGTCTACTCATCAACAGTCGTGGCAGTACGGCGAACACGAGACGTGAAAAAGAATAAATCTACACGTGCTTAGACCACCTAGTATGACTACTAGGACTAGAGCAAGCCAAAAAGCGCACCACCGTCACCCCCTCCTTGTCGGCGACGGGAAAATCTTTGTTTTACACAGTCGAGAAGTCATTGTGCTAAGGCCCCACATGCTGAGGCGTTGAATAGAATGTAGATGCTAGTTTATTGAAGGAAGTATCGATAATACGTTTGTATCTCCATACTTATATTTCTTCTTTTATAAAAAACCGAGTTGGTGATGATGGTACGTGTGCCATCTTGCAATATAGACCGTCTGATCTATATCTGACGGATGGAAATTAAACTAAAAGATACCGGCACCCCCCTACACATTTGCAGACAAGGCCTTCCCTCATTCATCCTTATCTCCAACAAACCTCATTGTTGAGAAATTAAGAAAGGAAGCCTCTGGAACAAACTGGCCTAGTGGCCGCTGCCGGCATCGTCAATCCCCATGCCTCCGCTCAGTCCGACCACCAACCACCACCACACCCAACTCCTCTTCACCTTCTCTCATATTTCTCGAGATATCATTAGTTTCTACACATGGGATTACTCCCGCAAGGGTCAATCACAACAAGTGTTTTTATAAAAAAATGCATCTTGATGTTCCGTTAATGCATAGATCTTGCTAGTACTCCTACACAAGACTAAGTTGGTGATGCTGGTGTGTCTGCCATCCGTCGTTTCTGATCATTAGATCTACATCTAACGATTGTGATGTAAGTTGTTGCCTTTTCTCACCAACATCCCACTTGTCTACCAATTTGCAGAAAAACCCATAATTAGTATCTTAAAACCAAGCACATCCCTCCCTGACCTCACCAAAACAGCCCAAGGAATATATTATAATTCAAACATAATATACATATGTATATCAAAATTAGGGTGTTTTGTACCAAGTTTGTGAATAAGTATTATTCTAATTATGATTCGTTAGCGGACATGAACATTGCTAGTATTTCCAACCATGTATTTTTTCTAGTATTCCATAGTTTCGAGTTTTCCATCAAGATATTAGTCACTCATGGTTGATATTTACTTTCAATCATGTACACATATGCACTATGTAACTAGCCTTTCTTATTGGCTTCCAAAGCTTAACTTTCACTCCAACTTACAATATGTAGAGTATTTAACAAAAAACTACCACTTTCAACCAGCCCTAGGAAGAATCTATTGTACAAAAAATAGCAAAAACATACCCAAAATTTCTTAATCCATGCCAAAAACTACTACTACCTCCGTTTCAGTTTACAAGTCTTGCGCGTATACCTAGGTTGTCAATTTTATCACCCTAATATAAACTATATAGCACAAAAATTATACCTTTTTAAAGTAGAAACTCCATAGTTTATGTCGGTATATTTTTTGTAATATATGACTTGTATTAGGTTGGTCAAATTGACGACCTAGGGGTACGCACACACCGTGTAAACTGACAGAGAGGTAGTACTACCTAGTACTCCTACCGATTAGGTTCATTTAAACCAATTTATGACTGGGTTGGCCCACACGTCCGTGCTGACGAGGCATCTTAAACCAACACATTTTGTTTGACCGTTGACACGAGGGACCCACTTCTGACCTTCTATCCTGTTATTCCCCCTCAAATCATTATTTTTCCTAAACATTACTTCTAACGATCTTGATGCGTGTTCGTCGATGGCGGTGATGAGCGAAGTTGGCTGCCGTTCACGGACGGGCCGGACGCCAAGGCCAGCCTCCGAACAGGGTTGGCGAGGCTGGCGGCGTGACTCACGCAGCGAGCAAGCCTTGCCTTCACTCGAGCCAGATGGCTGGCTTTGAGCACGCGGCCAGCTGAGCAAGCCGCCGCACTACCGTGCCAATCTGCTAGCAAACCTTGCGAGACATAAGCGGTTTGACGGAGCTATCTTGGCTAGCTAAGCGGCATGAAGGCCGGACGGAGCTGGCATCCGAGCTGCCGCATAACATGGGCTCCGCATCACGGCGGTTTGACCTCGCCTTCTGGCGGCGGTAGCTGCGTCCCATGGCCGAGGATGACTAGGTGGACGGGCCAGAGGTAGGAGGTCACTCGAGGATTTTGGTTGGTAAGATCATGTACAATGGTTGATAAGGTAGTCTTATCTTAAGTCTGCCACTTATGCAAGTGGTAGTAGTTTCTTGGCATTTTAGTGGTTTCTTGCATTATTAGGGGTTTCTTGTAAGGAACAATGTACGTACTACTAGCGACAAAAGGCGATTCTAGGTTGCGTTGTACTCCAACGAGTACTATTTGTGGTCGCAGGAGTGTATACCTTGTTTTGTGGGTTCGATCCCGGCCGAACGCACGGCGGCCTTTTTAAAAAAAATAGTACTAGTACTACACTTTGCTGCGAGCCAATATTTTACACGGGTAGTTTGAGTTTTGAAGTCAAGCGGACGTGCGGCCCTAATCTGGGTGCAACTGGACAACCTAGCCACGTGAACGGGTTTTCCTTCCCAAGATCCGTTGCTTTCGCGTGCTCGCCCTAGCCGCACCTCGCTTGCAGCTTCCTCATCAGCCTAGTAGTAGCATATTTAAACTAAGCGCCTCCCAATTAAGCCGAGGCGGAGAAAAGCCTGGTGGGGCATTGGGAAGCTGTGCAATATGGCTCGATTACTCTATGTAAAGTGTTGTACTACTAGTACTCAGAGCTTGTGGCGTTGCCGCATGGACTTCACTCCATTATCGGCTCTACTATAAAAGAAATTCCTCTTGACGTGTTTTTTAAAGCGGAGGCAAAAGCTTTGCTTCATCTCATTCATAAAGAAGGAACTACTAACAAAGTTCGACGAGATCCATTACACCTCCACAAATGGGCGAAAAGCCTAGTCTCATTGTATCAAATAACTCAAATGTTCCGCCCCCATGAGACATGATAACCGTCAGCGATAAATAGGCTGCTAGTGTGTGCGTGAGAGGAGCGGCTGAGTAGGCCAACTACTCCCTACGTGAGAGGAGCGGCTGAATATAGCACCGAGAGTACCGGTGAGGCCACTACGCAGTGTACTTCCTCTGCATTGATAGTACAATGATGGTTCTAGAGAACAGTAGTAACCTCCACTTCAAGCTGTAGCTCCTTGGCCACGAGATTCAAGAGTTCAAAACGGTGCACTATACTAGACTAGACTATACTAGAAGTACAAGACATCGCACTAATACTCGTAGTTGAGAAAAGTAGTCTGGTACTTTGCTACGATGCAATCGTACTCCTCCGTCACATAATGTAAGACGTTTTTTGACACTAGTTGGCGTGTACAAAAAATGGCAAAAGCATACACAAAATTTCTTAATCCACGCCAAAAACTACTACCTAGTTCCAAAAATTTATTACTAGTGCTATTATTTATAGTATAATGCAATCCCATAACGTTCCATAATGCTAGTACTAGTAGTAAATAATAGCCTCACCCCTATATTTGAGGAGCGATCTACAGTTGGAAGGGGCCGAGGCCTACATGTTACTACGCTCTTATCTCCTCCTCGCCGGTTCCCCTCCCCCCGAAGAGAAGGCAGTTCGTCGCTGCTCCCATGGATTCGCCAGGCGGTTCTCCTCCTCGTCGGGGCTGGGAGACCTTGGACGACGATCCTCTGGGAGAAATCGCACGCCGCTCCGACGTCCTCACCGTCGCAAGACTCGGTGCTTCCTGCACCAACTTTTTCTAGACGCTGCTTAAACAGGTTTGGGAAAAGGCCATGCTTGTTGGTCTTCCATGCGTCCTCGAGGAGAAGGTTCTTCTATGCTACAATCCTTCGAACAGTCCACCGCTCCCTGGCCATGGTTGCACGTTGACTCCGATAGAGTTGCCGACGTTGAGAGGTAGTCGGATTTTGTCCGATGAGTAGGTCAGTAATGGAGTTTGATCATGTAGTACTTAGGTATTCCATTTCCATCACGTAATTTCTCTGCTGCCCACTGTATTATATACAGGTCTGGGTCGGTGCCAACGAAGATTGGCTTGCATACCTCCGGCCAGATACCACCATCATTTTGCACAACATCCACAGCAGTGCGGCCGTTCCGGTAGACCCCTTCTCCACCATTGGGATCGGCCTTCCGGACTGGCTGGGCTTGAATACGTATGATGATGCCTACATGAGATTGATGAAGATAGCAATTGCGGACCCGCCGACAAAGCGACGCGGCTACGACGATTACTATCTCATCGCGGTGTTCGACATAAGGATTGCCATCAATGCAAGACGCAGTAACAGCAGAGGCTGGCGCATGTTGGCGGCGGCAGATTTGTACCCATACACGTTCGAAGACGCCGTGCGCCATCTAGGCTGCATCTTCGCGGTGACAAGCCAGGGGACTTGTTTCATCTGGTTGCCATCCTACGATGCGGGGAGATTACAAGCGGAATGCACAAACCATCATTTGCATCCCTAACGGTACTCCATTATTTTGCGAGGGACCGGTCATCCCCCTATCAAAATAAGATCGCCCGATCCTGGATGTGCATTTGCATCCATAATTCGGTCTAACACGGAACCTTGTAGCTAACTTTGGCATATTGGGATCAACTATCTTAGTGATCGTTACCCATGGTACCAGCGATGTGCAACATGGTCACGCATAATCTACCACGATCGGACCGTCACCATCTACCCGGGTATTCCATTTTTTAACCCTCTCGCCTTCTCTTTCATTGTTGTACTAGTAGTATACTTAGTACTACTAGTAGGAGTACTTTTTACCTTGGAGGACGCGTATAGCTAGCTGGGCCCTTGAAGACTTGAACCCGCTAGCTGCCACCATTTTTGTTTTTCCATGACTTAATATCTCATCCATGTAGCCAGTTAATTTACTTCCTATAAACCTGAGAATAACTATTTGCTGAACAGTATTACTGACAGCCATATTTGAGCACAACATTATTATGCATGGACCTTGACTATGTACGTCATAATGTGTCCAGATCTGGGATGCCGCGTGTACCAGATGAACGGCGCCGAGTTCGACCCGCGTGATGCTACGTGGGTGCCGAGGAACACTCTTGGAGAGTACTCACTTTTCATCAGGGACAGCTACCCCATTGTGAAGCGGATGCCACCTTTCGTGCACAACAAGGAAGGCCTGCCGTTCATGAAGCATGGTTGTGTCTTCATTGCGCACCGCCGGATGAGCGACATCTTTGGGACACGCTATCTCGATTTATGCCGCTTCAGCTTGGATGAGTCTTCATCGTGTGGAACCGGACTAGAAAGCTGCGACAATGATTCCCGTTGCCCACCACTATGGATCATGCCATCCATGAAGAACACTGGACTGGAACCTGGAGGAGGACATGCATGTAGCCCATCTATAACGTGTAAGTGGAGTACGGTAATTGTGAACGGTAGCGCTATGAATATATGTAGACTAGTTGTGCACAAATTTATCACATGAATTGGAGATGAACTTGTGTGGCATACTGGCATTTGTGCTTTAGAATTTATTACTAGTAAATGTGTTATGTGTACGTGCAACTTGTGTGGTTATTGCACGGGCTCCAACACGCTCTTTGAGAAAAAAAGGTGGCACAACTTTGGATATACGTGACGTGGCGGCATCATACAGTAGCATCGTTCGCTATAGTTGTAGTACACTCCTACTAGGATGACAACTCCTATAAAACCTTGCGCTTGGCTCTTTGCCTCTTCGGGAGGTTCAACAGTTCGTAAATCGTCGAACCTTGCACTTGCCTCTTCGCCTCTTGGAAGGTCCAACAATGATGATACTACAGTACAATATGCGTCTGGCAATCTGACACCGATTGAACTGCTGCACGTCCACCGCGAGGGCGAGGGCGAGGGCGAGGGAGAGGAAGAGGGAGAGGGCGCTGTAGTCAAAACCCTCTCCTCGTCCTGTGAACCACCGCGCGCGCGGGCGAGGGAGAGGCGTAGTAAGCAAGCTTCTCCTCGTTCGGCGAGTTGACGGGACACATCAAAGCAGTACTAGTACTACTAGTCCATACTGCGTCCTTTCCGATTAATATGGCTTAATTTGAAACGAGAAAAATACCTTTGGCGGTCAACGTATGTAACAATACGCTCTTTACGATCACTATATATAGTTTTGCGTCGATTATACGATCACTAGCTCATCGTAGAGCACCGTATTGCACCCTACTGACCGGCCACATAGTCGACGTGGCACTTTGTTGACTAGTTAAATTGTCACCTGGTTTCTGGGTCCCACCTGTCAGTTGGCGGAGTAAAGAAATCAGTTAAACAAAACTTTACGCAGGCGCCACACTAGTCCAACCCTTGCGCCCGAACCGCCCTGGCTGTGTATGTGAGTGCATGCGCGTGTCCTCCCTCGGCCTTCCAACAAAGAGTGTACATCGGCTATAAAACAAAGAGTGTAGTAGTACATGATGTACATCTACACTTCCAATGCATTTAGCCTTTAATCTAAATCGATATTGATTGACTAATGCACCAACTTGTGCTTTGTAGGTATAGGCTACATGTCTATCCTTAATTACAGCATGCAACGGCCTTCATTTAATCTTCTTATCTCAATGGTGGCATGCACACATAAGTCTGCTACTTTTGGGCGTTAATTATACCACGTCAATGTGTAAATCTCTAAATGTACAGTCTTTCCACAGACGTAGGGAGTAGGTTGAGCACTTGAGCGTGAGCGTGTGCGTTGCGTCGTGTGCTGTGTGCCGCATGGGGTGCGTGAGTGTTGCGTGCGTCCATGTGGAGTACGTGTGAGTGTTGCATGTTGAATGCATGCATGCATGCATGCATGGGGCTTACTCCCTCCCATTGACATGTTCATATTTCAAACTTCCTCTGTTCCCTCCACCCTCTGTTCCCAAACACTCCAGTACGGAGTAAAATCCTCCCTTTGTTCCCAAATATGGAGTATTTGTCTTTCTACAGATTTGAACAAGTGACTAGGTACAGAGCAAAATAAGTGAAGTGAGCGTAGAGGCATAGGGATACTGTAGAAAGGTAATCCTCGCGATCCATCATTCCCCATCTCGGTCAGAGAGAAGTATTCAACTAGTCTTCGCAGTGAAGTGAAAATACACGCTGCAGCAGATGGGACAAGTAATTAATAAGCTGAACCAGCGTGTTGGTGTTACTAAATCAGCCTTACCCAGTACTGCCATCATGTTTGCCAGTAGAGCACGCTTCCGCAAATACGCCTACACACCTGTGTCCTCCATTAACTGACATATGGGCCCTCTTGTGGTAGACCCACATGTCATCGGTGTAATTATTTACACTCCAGAGGACGGTGCCTATATCCTGGTAGTAGTACTAGTAGAATTGAGATTTAATGCAATTTCTTCCCCGTCTTCCACTCTTCTTCCTCCTCTCTTCTTCTTCCTCCTCTCTTCCCCATCGTCGGCTGCACACCATTTACCCCCGCTCACTGCTCGCCCGCCCGCGCCATCTTCCTTGGTAGCTCGCTCGTACCATATCCCCCCGATCACTGCTCGGCCACATGAGGAGAAGCTTCTTCGCTCGCCCGCCCGAATCCACTTCCCCGCTGGCTCGCATGAATCAAAACCCCAATGGCGAGAACCGGTGACGCCAGCAGAGCCATGATTGGAATTCCCTCCCGATGTTCTCTTGGAGCAGATCTGTAGTCGTATGGACCTACTCGGCACCGTCCGATGCGGCCGCATGCTCGGTGTCTTTGTACCGTCTACTCATCTGCAACCGGCCGGCTCTTTTCAAGACACCATGCTTGCTGATGCCCGATCCTCGTAGGTGGCCCAGACACCGACTTCACGATCCTACGGAGGTTGTCGTGGTACCCCTCGACATGCTACCACTACCCGTCCACATGTCCTTCATGCGCGGCCACTACTGGGCGGGCATGAAGGCCAACTGGATCGTCCTCATCCACCACACCGATAGTCCGTGGCGTCTCGTGGATATCTACACCCAGCAAGAGATCACCCTTCCATCGTTGGATACCGCCAACATTGAGCCTCGCGGCCCGCGGACACTCACGCCTACTACGCACGAGACGCGTCAAGCTTTTGGCTCGACCTCTGTTTGCAGAAAGTTGTAATATGCGAAGTGCCCACACCATCAGAAGACTACATGGATTACAAGCTCATTGCCTTGTTCAACATGGGATTAGTCTATTTGGAATCCGGTCTCCATACATGGTTATGGCTTATCATCAATCCTGTTGAGGCAACATTTACATGCGATGCTATAGTGCATGATGGCATCGTTTACAGCGGTCGGCCTTGCAGATTGGCTGCATATCTTGGTGGAATCTATCGTCGTGTAATTGTTCTATCTCATCTCATCTTTACCTTATGAATATGACTGCTGTTCATTTGTTACAAATTTAGAATGCATAGCATGTCTATAACCACATCATTGCTATATGTTCCTCTCATTTCCTAGATTTTTATGACCACACATGTTATTGTTAGAGTTTATATGAGAACAATTGGCATCTAATGATTGTTAGGATACATATTATGAGCATAACATCATGATTGCTATATGTTACTCTCGTTTACTAGATTTTTATAACAACGCATGTTATTGCTTAGAGTTGATATGAGAATACTAGTAGTAAGTGCTATGGTAGAATATGAGTAGGCGCTGTCATAGCTGTTTTCCTCTCATTGTTACATGATGTTTGAACCATGACATGTTGCTAGAATATGAAAGCCATTGGCTTATTTTTTAACTTGGGGTATGATTATGACCACGGCATTGCAATTCTCTGTCTATGATATGTGTCCTTTGTTATAATAATCTTAATTCCACACATACTACGAACATGATTGTTTATTTTTGTCCTTTTGGTCTCCAATTTGAATTGTTGCAGCAGGCCTTAAATGCGATGGCCTTCATGATTCCAGGACCTGGAATCATACCAGCCGATGGGTGTTGGTTTATCGCTCGTTCAGCTGACGGCGGTCATTTGATGCTCATTCACACATACCAAATTGACCAAACCATTACATCAAACCACATGCAGTACAATGGTGGGGCGTTCGTGACATTGATGGCTATGGCTGCTTCGTGTTCGAGACAGATCCCAGCTCCATTGGGCCATGCGTATTCAACTGGAGGCGAGTTTACAGCCTCGACAATCACTCCTTGTTCCTCGGGCTCAATTATCCGATCATCCAACCAATCATCGATCATATCACCGGTGATGATTACTGTGATATGCAACTTCCATTCGCGAGGGGGGGCTGTGTTCACACATCATACCATGGGTTTCATGAATCACCATATCCAGAGATTCGTCGACACAGCTTGTTGCCAGGTAATCTTAAGTGTGTGAAAGGCATCAAGCTTCCATGCTATGGATGGCTTTTGCAAACCCGACATGCGGCGATTTGTTTCATGCCAACAGCAAATATGCACAACTTGATTCGTGCTGATATCTAGACTGAGCCATGTATTCTGCTTTGTACGACTCTCTTTTGTTGGATATTATGTATTGTTGTTAGTTTGAAGCACTCCTCTGGTTTGAAGGATAGATACCTTCACGGGATCAAGTGCATCCTAACTCACTGCGTAGGATGTCTTGATAATGATGATGGAGATGATGTGCGAAGCCATATATATACATATATATCGATTAGGCTTCAAGTGCGTGCTTGTTAGTTAAACCTATGTATAAATTGTGACACTAAATACGACTAGTAAGTAGTACACGATGCTTGATACTAGTATATGTCGGTCAAATTATTCATCATGTCCACACATTGAATTGGCGTGACAACACGCTGGCGTGAGGTGACACAAGAATCCCGGTGGCGTGTTCGGGTATTCGGACTTGATTTGGAGTACCACTTATCTGTCGAAATCTTTTTTTTTTCGAAACGGAGGCAAAAGATATGCCTCATCCATTAAATAAGAGGAGAATAGAGTTTAGAGTTTTTACAAGCGCCCTTGCAAAATGGCATGGCAATTACTCTCGTACATCATTCACTTAGAACAGTCTATTGGTCATACATTGAGTACCATATAACTGGAATTACCGATGCAAGTCGAAGAAGGATTGGCGGTCTTTGCTGTTTGGCGTCAAGATTCGATCCCACGGATCGGGGAGCTGATCGAGCACCTTGAGGCCAAAGTGAGTGTTGACAGCGAGATTTCAGTCTCTCATCGATTTGTTCATACCAACCATCGACAATGAGCACGGCATATGCTACACCCAACTTTGAGAAACTTCCGGTAAGACACCGATAAATTTGTCTACTTGCACAAACATATTCCTTTGTTTATAGCTCTATTTTCCTTTTTAGGCAGACACTGGTGAAACAATTACAATTTGACAGTTAACAAAAAGTGAAACAAGTGGCTGCAACATGCCAAAGATGTTATGAAAATGCCAACTAGGTACACTAAAACCTGTATTCCACAATACTGCAGGTATCACACTGAGTGGCCTAAGGAAGCATTTCTTCCAGCGCAATTCCAGGGCGTTCAAAAGGGGCACATGGACGCGTCGCAAGATACAGTCGGAGTGCGGCACGCACGCGATGTGGCACAAGACCGGCAATACCTTGCCTGTGATGGTCAACGGCCGGCGTGGCGAGCAGCAAGAAAAGGTTACGGTGCTGCACACCAAGAAGAACTTCGACCAGCGAGAGGACCAAGCGGGTGATGCACGGTACCACATCGGGGACCTAGAGCAAGAGAAGGAGCGGGAGCTGGTCCTCTGCAAGATTTTCTACCAGACGAACACTAGGGCCAGGAGTAGTTTGGTATTGGTAGTTGTACTACCTTGTCGTCCGCAAGTTGGTATTGTTGTTAATGATCTTTCGGTATGAAATTGCATTTGCTTCCAACCATCATGCCGAGGGTCAACGTGGATATAAATCTGAATCATTTGTTTTGAAACGAATTCTCAGGCACATGATTTTTATTTGATGGGTAGCATAAGCACCCGCCGTTCGAATTCCCAGTTCTGCAGTTTTTTCGAAACAAGTGCATGCACTTATTATCACGATAAAAAACAATATTCGTGCTGCGTCCCAGTTATCGGTCTATGCTTGCAGAATTCTCTCGTTTATTGAGCACGTATATTGTTTTTTCAGGTCGAGCAAGTTTCAACTGGGCTGTAGACTGACCAGGGTTGGTTTTTTTAACGAGGCCCAGCCCATGGCGACAACGGGGCACAAAGATCCAACGGTATCTCACGGCCTGCAGCCCGCCAAATAAGTTAGTTATATTTTTTGTCTTACAACATCCGCATGCAGTTTTATTCTTGAATCAAACACACAGCCCAGTTCTCTTTTCCTCATGAAACGCATGTCCTACATCCGTTTTCTAATCTCTACCTATAGTTTTACTAGTTCATATACACGTATCATTATATTGAAAACACTTAAAATTCCCTTTTCATATTTACATCCTTATTTTTGTTGTTTTTTCCCACCCAGTGCTGATTTTTTTACCACTGGTTTTTCCCTTAAACCAACTCAATTGTCCCACGTCTAATTTGCTTACAAAAACAAAACGATTTTTTGGCAAATCAATAAGTTCTTAAAAAATGTTTATCATTTCGGGATTACACCAGTTTGGACTCCACCGAAATATGCAAAATAAGGTTGAATTTTTTGACCGTGGTCCTGGGCAGAAAATGGGCTATAATAAATTACTTAGAATTAGCAAATGGGCTGCAAATTATAAAAATAGCAAATGGGCTGCAAATTGTAAAAAATAGCAAATGGGCTTTATATTATGCGCCACAGATTTGGAGGCTGACTTGTGGGCCTACTAAGTTCATGCGTACATAAGGTTTCTTAAAAAGAAACTTAGTCAACAATCGACTCTACCGGCGTCGGAATCGTTAGATGTCAATCTAACAGCAATCGTCTTCTTCGATCTCGATCTTCACCTTGACCGCCCAAACCAGCGCCCGTCGGAACCGCTTTGCTCCGCCTCCCGTGGCGGCGGTCTTTGCCGGGCAGAGCCTCCAACCCCATCATACTCGCATCCACGGCACATCTATCCCTCTACTCACCCACACCTCTGTTATTTTCCGCAGCGACAGCCGAACCAGTCCAACCCTCGTACTCTCCACTGGCGTGGGTAGCCCGCTGCCGATGTCTTCGCCCGGCTCCTGTCGTTCCCTTCCTAGGCCTCGCCGGCGTCCACCGCCTGGTGCTCTCGGCCTTGGCGTGGTCAACGATGTCCATCCAACGGCCGTGGTGCTTCTTCAACCTCTGGTCTTCTTGCTGACCTCCCAAAGCAGCGCCCGGTCGTGCCGCAGATGCTCCTACCTCTCGTGGCCGACCAGGTCTTGCCGCGGAGGCCTCACCGTCCCCATACTACTCCCACCGCTGGCGAGGCCATCCCTCCACTCACCCACTCCCCTGTTATTGATACGTGGCGGCGGCAGCCTCACACCGGCAGCCCTAACCGGTGAACCTGGTACTCCTCTCGCGTGGGCATCCTTTGCCGCGTCTTCCCGGCTCGCGCCGTCCCCTTCCTAGGCCTCGCCGTCCACCGCCTGGTGCTCTCGGTAAGCGTGGTCAATGTGGTCAACGACCGACTTCCATCGGAAGAAATCTTGTCACGATGGAGAGGCCGATACTGGGTCCACAACAGCCGCAAGGAAGTGCCTCCTTATTACGCGCAAAATAATTATTACTCCACCTGACAGCAGGGACCCATCGGACGGGCCACCAGTATTTTGTGGAAAAAACGTTTCCCCCCTGACTGCTGTGACCCATCAGACGGGCCGCCGTATTTCACGAAAAAAACATTTGCCCCTGACTGCTGGGACCCACCGGACGGACCACCGTACTTCGTGAAAAAAACGTTCCCCCCGCTGTCAGCTCGGACCCACCAGAAGTGCCTCCTTATTACACATAGAAAAATGAATACTCCCCCTGCTAGCTGGGACCCACCATGGTGGGAGGCTGACTTGTGGGCCTAATAAGTTGACGGGGACAGAGGGCTTTGTAAACTTAGTCAATATGAATGATTCTAGCTCCATTGACCGTACGATGTCCATCCAACGGTTGTCGTGCTTCTTCAATCTCTGCTCTTCCTGCTCCAGCCGCTGAAACAAGCGCCGTGGATGCTGCTCTGTCCTCCCAGCGGCATTTGTCTTGCCTTGCAGCCTCACCGCCCCATCGTACTCCCATCGCTGGCCTAGCCATCCCTCTACTCACCCACTGCAGCCACACCTGTTGTTATTCTCCCGAGGCGGGAGCAGACGATAAACCCTCGTGACAACAGTCATTACTCCTCCAGCGTGGAAACAAGCCGAGTCTTCCTCGCCTCCGTGTCGTTCCCTTCCTAGGCCTCGCTGCCGTCCATCGCCCTAGTGCTCTCGGCGGCGGCGTGGTCAACGATGGTCAAGGCGGCTTCCATCGGACGTGGATCATGCGTGGAGAGGCCGATACCGGGTCCACGGGCCGCACAAGGGAAGTGCCTCGTTATTACGCGCAAAATAATTATTCCTCCACCTGACATCTGGGACCCACCGGAAGGGCCTCTATATTTCGCGAAAAAAACGTGCCCCCAGCTAACATGTCGGACCCACCAGCTATCTTCGCACGCAAGGAAGTGCCTCCTTATTACGCATGAATACTCCCTCTGCCAGCTGGAACCCAGCATAGTGGGAGGCTGACTTGTGGGCCCACCAAGTTGACGGGGACGGAGGGCTTTGTCAACTTAGTCAATATGAACGATTCTAGCTCCTCATTTACTATCGATGTTCATCCAACGGCCATAGTGCTTCTTCAACCTCTGGTCTTCTTGCTCCGGCCGCCCAAACCAACGCCCGGTCGTGCGCGTGCTCCTGCCTCCGTGGCCATTTGTGATGCCGCGGAGGCCTCCACCGCTTATACTACTCCCACCGCTGGCGGACCATCCCACTACTCACCCACACCCGTGTTATTCTGCGGCGGCAGCGGCTGAACCGATGAACCCTCGTACTCCTCTCCTTGCGGGCTACCAGCGATGCGTCTTCCCGGCTCCAGGCTGTCCCTTCCTAGGCGTCATCAGTCCGCCCGTACTCACCGCCCTCGTGCTCTCGGCGCGGCGTGGTCAACATGGTCAACGACCGACTTCCATCGGAAGAGTACTGTACGTGGAGAGGCTGACAGCTAGGTCCAGGCGGCCGCAAGGAAGTGCCTCCTTATTACGCGCAAAATAATTATTCCTCCACCTGACAGCAGGGACCCACCGGACGGGCCACCTTTTTCGCGAAAAAACATTTCCCCCTGACTGCTGGGACCCACCAATTACATCTTCGCACGCAAGGAAGTGCGTCCGAAAAAACTATTCGCCCTGGTCCTCTCGGCGCGGCGTAGTCAACGACCGACTTCCATCGGAAGAGTACTGTACGTGGAGAGGCTGACAGCTAGGTCCAGGCGGCCGCAAGGAAGTGCCTCCTTATTACGCGAAAAATAATTATTCCTCCACCTGACAGCAGGGACCCACCAGACGGGCCACCTTATTTCGTGAAAAAAAACGTTTCCCCCCTGACTGCTGGGACCCATCGGATGGGCCAGCGTATTTCGCGAAAAAAACATTCCCAACGCTGTCATCTCGGACCCACCGGAAGTGCCTCCTTATTACGCACAAAAAAATGAATACTCCCCCGTTAGCTGGGACCCACCATGGTGGGAGGCTGAGTTAATGAGCCTACTAAGTTGGCCCAGGGGCGGGGCCTTTGTCAACTTTAGTCAATATGAGCGACTCTAGCTCCGGTGATCGTCTGATGGCCATCCAACGGCCGTAGTGCTTCTTCAACCTCTGGTGTTCTTGCTCCGGCCGCCCAAAGCAGCGCCCCGGTGTGCCGCATGCTCCACGCCTCCCGTGGTCGGCTGTGCTTCCATGGAGGCCTCACCGCCCCTACTATTCCACCGCTAGCTTGAGCCCTCACGGGACGGCAGCGGCCTCACACCGCAGCGAACCAAAGGTGAACCTCGTACTCCTCTCCGTGGGCTTCCACCGCGCGTCTTCCCGGCTCCCGTCGTCCCCTTCCTAGGCCTGCGCCGCCGTCCACCGCCGTGGTGCTCTCGGCTGGCGTGGTCGATGTGGTCAACGACCGACTTCCATCGGAAGAAATCTTGTACATGGAGAGGCGACAAATTGGGTCCACGGCAGCCGCAAGGAAGTGCCTCCTTATTATGCGGAAAATAATTATTCCTCCACCGACAGCGGGGACCCACGGACGGGTCACCAGTATTTCAGCAAAAAACGTTTCCCCACATTCTGGGACCCACAGGACGGGCCACCGTATTTCGCGAAAAAAACGCTCCCCTCATTGCCGATTCCGGACCCACCGGATGTGCCTCCTTATTACGCACAAAAAAATGAATACCCCCTGCTAGCTGGGACCAACCTTGGTGGGAGGCTATCTTGTGGGCCTACTAAGTTGTCTGGGACGGAGGCCTTTGTCAACTTTAGTTAATATATGAACGATTCTAGCTCCAGTGACCGTACGATGTCCATCCAACGGTCGTAGTGCTTCTTCAACCTCTGGTCTTCTTGCTCCAGCCGCCCAAAGCAGCGCCCGGTCGTGCCGCTTTGCTCTTGCCGCCGTGGCCGGCTGTGATGCCATGGAGGCCTCACCGCCCCTACTAGTCCCACATTGGCCAAAGCCAGCCCTTCACGCACCCACACCCCCTGTTATTCTGCGGCGATGGCAGCCTCACACCGCAGCCGAACGAGTGAACCCTCATACTCCTCTACGCGTGGGCATCCACTGCCGCGTCTTCCCCGGCTCCGCGTCGTCCCCTTCCAAGGCTTCGCCGCTGTCCTCCGCCCTGGTGCTCTCGGCGCGGCATGGTCAACATGGTCAAGGAATGGCTTCCATGGGACGTGGACTGTACGTGGAGAGGCTGACAGCTGGGTGCATGACTGTAGCAATGAAGTGCCTCCTTATTACGTGCAAAATAATTATTCCTCCCCCTGACAGCGGGGATCCACCGGATGGGCCACCATATTTAGCGAAAAAAATGTTTCCCCCTGTCTGCTGGGACCCACCAATTACATCTTCGCACGCAAGGAAGTGCGTCCGAAAAAACGATTAAGCCCCCGACTGTTGGGACCCACCAGCTACATCGCCGCATAAGGAGAAGTGCTGACGGTGGGACCCACCTGGTCGAAGCGTACATAGCATTGTCATTCTAGTCGCGATGACGATATGCGTACATATATCTTGGTGGATGTAGGCGCGCGCACGTGTCGTAGTAGAGGCGCCGACGTAGCATGTACACGCGTCGCATACAGCGGCGAGGTGCAAGAAAGAAAATCTGACCACTTACGTACATTATACGGGAAGGGTCTCTAACGCCCTATCGTGCATACGTACATGGCTGGTCGAAGCGGAGAAACAACGTAAATGCGTCGTGTTCATGGGGATCCAACCGGCTGGGTCGGAACGGAATGCGTGGTCATGTTCATCGGGAGGGCTTGGACGGAACAGGCGATGGAAAAGAGGCCTGGCTTACCGCACAACGGAGAAAATGGCATTGTGTTCGACCGGCCACGTTCGAAACGGGGTCCTGTTGATCGGGAGGGGCCTGGCGTACCGCAAAACGGAGGAAATGGACCTCTTATGGTCGAAACGGGGGTCCTGTTGATCGGGAGGGGTGTGGCGTACCGCCAAAAGCAGACCAAGCAGACTTGTGTTGGGCGCTTCTGGTCGGCAAAACGGGGTCCTGTTCGCCAGGGAGGGGTGTGGCGTGCCGCAAAAGCAGGCAAAGCGGACTTGTGTTGGAGCGCTATACTCAGTCGAAGCGGGGGTGGGGAGGGTGTGGCGTGCCGCAAAAGCGGGACTGCACGGGATACTGTTCATCTCCACCGTCGACCTCCTCCGGCCTCCACGGGCTACCGTCGACCACCTCCGGCCTCCACGGGCTCCTGTTCATCCAGCCTCCACCACTCGCTACTCCAAACTCTTTGTTCAACCACCCCTCCACGGGCACCCCTCCACGATCTCACTGCTCATCCAGCCCTCCACACCACGGGTCTGTTCAACCACCCCTCCACGGCCACCCCTTCACCGTCTCTGTTCATCCAGCCCCTCCACCCCACGGGTTCCTGTTCATCCGAGGCAATGCCACCGCTCCTTTGTTCATCCAACCCCCCAAAGAACGCCACTGTTCATCCCAGAGGCAGCATCAATCGGCTTGATTAGCAGCAATGGCGAAGGAATCGCTCCATCGGTTCGATTAACAGCCATCGATCGATCGCTCGGGTTCGAGAACGCTGTAGTCGCACCTGTCGCTTCGGGTTGATTAGAGCCCAATGCCTCACACACACTGCCACAGCGTGACGTCTGAGAAACAGCGCATCGCTCCGCCCGACCTCCCACCGTAACCGCAACTCCCGAAATTTTCCTCCCCTCGCTTCTACCACGGTTTTTTCCGTCATGGGCGGACCAAAGAATGTCATGCAGCCGGTGACGAAAAAGCCCATTTACTGTCATGATTTTTTGTCATAGAAGTAGGAGCCCAACACATCTATGATGATACCGGGTTTTGTCACAATTATCGTCACAGAACTATCATATGTATGACAGAAAAAAATTTCGTTCGGCCCAAGATGTCACGGATGTGTCTTTTTTTTGTAGTGGTCGCCGGGATCCTTGCTGCTTGTCACCTCCATTTCCACCTTGACGACGTCGGTCATGCCTTTGGGCTCCCCCGGCGGGCCGTTCGCCCACAGCTTTGCCAAGTAGTGCAACAGTGGGGACGCCCCGGCTACGTCACGACGACCGACCACGCGGTGATAAGCGGCGCCGATGTCGAGCACACCGTCGACCAAGAAAAACGTGCGGCGATCCTCCTCCGCGAACAGCAAGAGTCGTGGCTCCGATAGTGGCACTTGCAGCTGAAGCACCTTGCCGTACTGGATCCTGTGCACGGGCATGGGATGTGCGGTGCTGATGTGGTGGTAGGCGCCCGGCTGGCGAGACGCCTCGTAGCCTTGAGCAGACGCAGGGCATTTGCGGTAGCGGCGGAACCTGCGCTTTCACAGTGATCGGCGAGCTTGTGGTAAGTGACGTAGAGCCCACAGCCTTCGTGCAGGCACTCCACCCTCACCGACGAAAGGGCGGAGTCCACCGCCGTGTTCTGCACGTCGAAGCCACCGCTGTGCTCGCACTTCTGGCACTGCCGCTGGTTCCCGAGGCGCTCGACGCGGCACTCCACGCAGGCTAGGTGCCCTCCCTTGCACTTCAGAAATCAATCCAACAGCACATCAATCAAGAAACCTGCACCTTGCTCAATCAGCCAAACGGACGAGGTGTATTCGAACCTCATACACTGGAGGCGTCAAGGGGCGGAGGCACAAGGGGCAGTGGAGCACGGTGAGGTCCATCAAGACCTTAGAGAGCTCCATTGTCGGGTCATGTTCCTGTTTGGTCTGCATGATCTCGCCCTCGTCGTGCACAACCATCTCTCGACTTGGGCCGGGGTATTACAAAGCTTACCGTCACATATTTTATACTCCCTCCGTTCCTAAATGTACTCCCTCCGTTCGGAACTACTTGTCTCGGAAATGGATGTATCTAGAACTAAAATACGTCTAGATACATCCATTTTCGTGACAAGTAAGGCTGGCCATAGTGGGAGTAAGGCTAGCCATAGTGGGGGTAACTTAGGTAGTAACTTAACACATCCCAGGACAATTTTGCTTATGTGGCTGTCGGATTTCGGGTTCCGGCAGACCCTCTAGGTTCGAACACTGGGGTGCGCGCGGAGATCTCGCCCTCTACCTACCTGCACCTCGCCGCCTCGCTAGGATCTAAGCTATGAAAAGAACAACACAAGAGACACAGGGTTTATACTAGTTCGGGACACCATTGTGGTGTAATACCTTAGTCTAGTTTGTGATGTGGTGGATTGCCTCTTGGGCTGATGATGAACAATACAAGGAAGAACAGCCTCGTGAGGGTCTGTTCTTGGCTGGTGTGATGAACTGCTAGGGGGAGTTCAGTCGCTCTCTATCTGCTGATTGATTTGTTGACGCTGGATCCAACTGCCTCTATCCTGTGGGTGGCTAGTCTTATTTATAGGCAAGGGCCATGGGCCTCTTCCCAAATATTGAGCGGGAAGGGCGCCAACAATTGGCCATTTTGAAGGGGGAACATCTAGTACACTTATCCTGACTAAAGTTGGTCCTCGGCCTTTGTCAAAGGCTACGGTGGTGACGCCTTGGCTTGGGCTCGGCGATGACTTCCTTCACTGCCCGTTCGCGGTCTTGAATGTATTGTTGTACCGAAGCGGATGCCTTTGTTTGCTACTCTTACTGCGCTTGCTACCTTTGCACCAAGAGGAATGAAGGACAACTGCTGCGGGTTGGCGCCACTGGCGCCCTTAGTTAAATCATGGCTTACGTCATGGGCACCTCGTGAGGTACCCGCCTTGATCTCTCCGCCTCCTCGCGAGCCCGGCTTAGCGAGGCCGTGCACGAGGAAGCTTCTGTTGTCCGCCCATGAGGCTTGGCCCCTCGCGAGGGTCTTGAGCTTGTCTTGATGAAGATGGGCCTTGAAGGGCCGCCCCTTGAGCCACGCGCCGCAAGCGAGCAAGTCTGGGTACCCCGTTCCCCGAAGCCGCCCGTGAGTAACCCCAGGCCCAAAGGCGTGCACAGACTTGGCTGGCTTGAGAAGCGAAGGGGAAAGTGCGGCGCCACGGGCCCCTAACAGCCCTCTGACCTTAGGCGCCCGTATGGCGGTTGATTGGACGTGGGCGGCCCTGCTCCCCCACGACGCCTCGGCAACTGCACGAATTGACAAGTCCCTGCATGCAAAGCGGGTCATGATTACTTGTGATCGTGGAGGCCGGTGGTTGGCCTTCCCCGGCTATAAGTACGGGACGGCGCCTGCCCTTCTAGTCCATCTCCTCTTGCTTCTTCTTCTTCTCCATGGCTCCGCCAAACAGGTTCTCGGCCACGGAGAAGGGGAAGGCTCTCCAGGTGGAGCTTGACTCTCCCCCGCCCAGGCGCGGTTGAGGCCGTCCTCGCAAACACCCTGTGGCTCCCATGGTGGCTCCTCACGGTCGTGGAGGCGATCTCCCTTGATGGCGGCGGCGGGCGCTCTTTGGCTGGGGCGCTATGGCCTTGCGACCCCTAGGCAGCGCTTCCACTCGGCAGAGAGTGCTGCCCGGAGTTCGTGTGGTCGGCGGAGCCGACCAGCACCGACTCTAGCTTCCTCGCTTCCTACTAGGTGAGCTTCCGGCTGGTGCCCCGGCCTCGCTTCAGGCGGATGGTTGCTGCAGCCGGGCCTCCTGGCCGCTAGCAGTCTCTGCGGCCGGAGCTGTACGACCAGCGGTGGCAAGCGTTTGCCAGCGCCGCGTGGTCTGAGCCGGCGGTGCACCCTGCACTTCAAGTTCGACGGCGATGCCACCCTCTACGTGAGGGTGTTCGGGGAAGATGGTCACCGCGCTGGGTGCTGCCCTGAGAACGACGACCACGGCCGTGGGTCCAGCCCCAGCGATGATGAAGACGACAGCGCGCGCGTGGTCGGCGGCGCTCGGGGTTCATCGAGCTTCGACGACTCTCCTTCTAGCAGCGGCTCCTCCAGCGGTGGCCACGATCAGCCTCCGCGCCGCCGCGCCCACCTGGAGGGAGGTAGTGGGCCTGCCCGCCGTCGCGCCTCGGTGAAGCGCGAGATGGAGTCCGCCTGAGCTCCGGAGGCAGTTCGAGTCTCCCTCGCGAGTTGGCGTCGGGCGAGTCGCGCCTCTTTGTTCTTTTTTCCTTTTCCTGCGCAAAGAGGCGATGGCGTAGGTCCCAGCAGGCGTGCTTGGACTATTGTTGTTAATTATCGTCTTTGGTTCCGCTATTTTGGTATTGTGCCTTTGTGCACGCTGCGCATAGAAATTACTTAGCTTCGGGGGGCTGTCCGTGACCTTTGCTTCCCGAGGCCGAGGCCTCGTCGAATGCTTCAAGTCCTGCGAGGGTTAGTGCGGAGAGGTAGCTCGGCCTCATTTGTGGAGGCGACCGACCAGGTCTGTGTTAGATGTCGCGGTGCCCGTGGGGCACGGACTGGAGGTGCTCTGTGAGTGGACCGGGTAGGGAAGCCTCGAGCGATAAGGGCAGAAAACACTCGTGAGGGTGTCGCGGTTGCTCCCTCGCGAGACTTGCGTGAGAAATCGAGGCGGGGAGGCGAAAAAGTCAAAGAGTCACAATCCAAAGACGGCAACAACATAAATAAAAACTCGAATTGGGATTAACAAGCCAACTGAAGAAAGTAAATGAGAAAAGCCTCGACCGGCACCTAATCTAGTCTTGACGTCTTCTCACCTGACTGGAGCTAAGTGCTGCCACTGGGCGTGGGAGGGAGCCCCAGGGCCTGAGGCCGGCGCTCCTGAGACTCCGAGGCGTGTACAACCCCAACTCATTATTACGTGAGAGTGTCACGGGCGGCGAGCTTCACAAGCTCCGGGCCTTTCTCAGAAAGATAAACTTCACAGGCATTTGCCTTCTTCACAGGCACCGGGCCTTTTCCAAAGCGCGTCAGCTTCACAGGCGTTCGCCTTCTTCACAGGCTCTGGGCCTTTTTCGAGCGTAACAGCTTGACTTCACAGGCGTTCGCCTTCTTCACAGGCACCGGGCCTTTTCCAAAACGCGACAGCTTCACACGCGTTCGCCTTCTTCACAGGCTCTGGGCCTTTTCCAAAACGCTCCTCGGCAGTGTTGTCAACCAGCGCGGAGCATGGTGCTTCCAGTGGTGCCTGGGAGGGGGCTCCCCTTCGGGAGGAGCCCCCGGGGCGTGTACAACCCTGCCCTGACACATGGCTGGCACGGTAGGGCCTGACGAGGTGTATCTGTACACCCGTGAGCCAGTGCGGGACTCACGGGGCCCTACCTCAAGGCGGGTTGCGCCTGGCACTGGGCCTTAACTTGTGATGTATTCCTGCAGATTTGGTTAGATGCCGACGCTCTACGTCCTCGGGTCCCGGCCCTCGAGCTGGTCTCGGCCGTCGGCTGGTATGCCGGTCGCGTCACACGTGGACAAGGCCAGAGGGCGAGGGCTGGAGAGCCAGTAGGAGCCCTGAGTCGCGATGCTCAGGTAGCCCCCCTTTAACGTGCAAGCTGCCGACATGAGGGAAGAAGGAGTGACATGGACATGCATCAAATAACAATCATGATGGGTCGAATGCATTGCCCGAAATAAACACAAAAGGGGTACATGCCGCTGGGTCTGGACCGAGCGACTTGGGGATGATGCAGCCCGAGGGGCGCCCCCAACAAGGTAAGCTAGGAACATGAAGTAAAAGGGGATACACGCCGCAGGGACGGACCTGGCGGCACAGGAATAATGCAGCCACAGGCGCTCCAGTGAAATGAAACTTGAAGGATGTCACTGATATGGCCGAGGGCGAAGGGATGTTGAGGTGGCGGACGTGCGTGGGCTGCGGAAGCCGACCTTCCACGAGACCCAGGCCCGGGGAGGCTCGGGAGGCTGAGTGGCTCCTCGTGGACCATCTCCATTTCCGCCCGAGGACTGCAGAGCACTTTGGCCTCTTGAGCCTCGGGATGCTCCCGATGAGGCGGCTGATGCGTGGCGGCAGCGTTCGGCGAGCCGTGGGGCATCTGAACATAGGCGTGGGGTGGACCGTCGCTGGCGCCCTGCAGCGTGAGGGCGAGCGCTCTGAGAGGCGGCTCGGTTGAGCCACAGGATGCTCGATCTGAGACCACGCAGCCACCATCCCTCGCTGGATGGGGAGCTTCTGGCGGAGTGGCGGCGGCTGCCACTCATGACTCTTGACTCCTGCAACCCCTCGTTGATCGATTGTGAACTCATGAGGGTTTGGCCCTCCTTGCCTTGCTCCTTCTGAGGGAAGCGTGCTTTGAAACACGCCTCCAGAGTGGTGCCCAAGCGCCTCCCTCTTGACCTTAGCAAGGTCGGTGGCCCTCGAGGAGAGAGCCCCGAGCCTTGCTTGAAGAGGCGCCCGGCGCGCCTTCCTATCTGACGAAGGAGGTGCCCCCTGACGGTAGCGGACCACGAGGGGAGCCTGCCTCCCGAGGGGTCGGGCAGGCGATGTCTTCTTCTTCTTGGGAGGCGGTCTCGGGGAGCCTCACGCTCCTGCGATCTGGTCTTCAAGTGATGTGGCTTGAAAGGCTGCGCTCCGGGGAGCCTGTGTGTCTCTCTCTTCACAAGGCACCGTGATGACTCCGCCGCTTCACAGCATCTTGAGGGCGTTGTAGCGTGATGAGTCATGGCCATGAACTTGGCGAGCTGGGTACAGAGGATGGCATTGTATGGCGGCGAATGTAGGCGGCATCGAAGTCGATGAGCTTGGTGCGGTGGTTGTCGCGGCGCCCGAGAAGGTGACAGGGAGGCCGGACCTGCCAGGTGGAACCGTGGAGCCATCGGTGACTCTAGAGAAGGGCTTGGTTGGCTGAAGCTGATTGTAAGGCACTTGGAGATTGTTGAGCGTCTCTACGGACGGGGCGTTGAGCCTGCTCCGCCGTCGATGAGGGTCTGGTGACTTGCACGTTCGCGATGATTGGTGACTTGCCGTTAGCGATGATTGAGCTGAGCGTGATGGCGCATCTTGACCACACGAGAGGTAGCGTGGCTTGAGCTTGGGGAGGACTGCATTCACTTCCGCAGGCGACTGCTTGAAGATCGTTGGGAGGCTGGGGCTTGAGCTCCACCCAAGATGCAAGCGATCGGCAGCTTGGCTCACAGAAGCCCGGCCCCTCGTCCACGATTATGGTCCTCATTTCTCCTTAGCTGCGGCAGCATAGGAGGAGGCCTGCGTTTCCTTGCAGGCGATCCTCGCGAGGCTGATCCCTCCGGTCTCCTTGTGAGGCTGATCACCGCGGCCGATCCTCGCGTGGTCGGTCACGCCACCCTTGGCGAGGGCCACGGTCTTCCCAGCGTCCTGCGTTCCTTCCTCCTCCTCGGCCGTAGCCTCGATCGTTGCGCTCGGGGCGTCGGCCGATCCTCCCTTCTCGCACAGCTCGGAGCTCTTGACATTCATTGGTGTTGTGGGTGTGGAGGTCGTGGTACACACAGTACCGGCTGCCCTTGGAAGACTCGGGCTGATCTTTGCCCCGCTTGGTGTCGGAGTTACTGGCGAGCAGCAGCCCCCTTGCGCTTCACGTCCTTGGCCTTGGATTTCTTCTCTTCGGGTCTGCGGTGGCAGCTCGAGGAGAGAAAGGCGCCCTTCCTCAGCCTGGCGCACTTGGTCGCCAAGTTGAACAGCTCAAGGAAGTGCGAGATCTTCATGCATCGCGGCTCCTCCTTCATCTTGACGTCACGCACACCGTCGGAGAAAGGCAGAGATGATGGCCTCCTCGATCACCTTAGGAATCTTGAGGCGTGCGTTGTTGAAGCGCTGGATGTGCCTGCGAGGTCTCCCACAGTTGGTGCTTGATGCGGCGCATGTAAGCTCCTGGCGAGAGGCGGTCGCGAGTACCTTGGAAGTTGGCGATGAAGCGGGTGCGCATCTCGTCGAGGAGGAGATCGTGCGAGGAGCGAGTTCAGGAGCCAGTCGCGGGCTCCGTCCTTGAAGTGCCATGGGAAACCAGTTCGCCATGACCTTCTCGTCCCGTTGGCGGCCGATGCCCACATCATAGAGCTGGAGGAACTTCTGCGGGGTCGGCCGTGCCGTCGTGGCGAGGAGGTAGGTGCGGCTTGAACTTGCGAGCCACGCGACAGCTTGCGCCTTTCGGTGGTGAAAGCGCGGCATCCTGCTGTAGCCCAGGAGGCCTCTGGTGATGAAGAGCCTGGTCTTGCGGGTCCCCACGTCTGCAGGTAGGGAAGCGGTAGCGGGGTCTTAAGCGTCTTTGGAAGCGAGGCGTGGTGGTCGTGACGAGCGGTCGAGGAGCACACGGGCAGCTTCTTGGGGCGAGGACCTCTTGACAACTCTGCTCTTGCTTTGGCCGGCGCGGACGGCGAGGCTCCGCCCGAGGGCCCGCGCCTTAGGGCCAAAGGCGCCTTCTTGAGGGGCGCGGTGGCGTCCCGGGCTCCATCGCCCGCTTGCAGGCGGGGCGGCGATCTAGCGAGAAGGGCGGCAGAGGGGGAGCCCCTGCGGCGCAGACGAGCTTCGGTGGCAGCGGTCGAGCCACTCTTCGTAGGCGTCGTCGGCGAAGGCGTGGCGCGGAGAGCTCGTTGCCATGATGGCGCAGCTCAAGCCTCCATGGGCGCGGGCGCGTGGGGCGAAAAACCCGGTGGGCGAGTGAAGGAGTGGCGATGCGGACGTCTACGCCTCGCAGACGGATCTTTGGGGCGATGCTTGCTGCTCGTTCCTGCTTTGGGCGATGGCGGCGTTGGCAATGACGGCGGCGAAGCGGCGAGGGACGGCCCGGCCCAGCGGCCGTCTGAAGCGGCTTGAGAAGCGAGCAGCTCGGCGCTTTCAGCAGGCCAGTGGCGTCGACATGGATGCGATGGTGGCGAAAGAACAAGCGGCGGAAGCGAATTCCGGCGCACCTACTGGCGCCAAATGCCGGATTCGGGTTCCGTGAGACCCTCTAGAGTTCGAACAACTTTGGGGTGCGCGGAGATCTCGCCCTCTACCTACCTGCACCTCGCCGCCTCGCTAGGATCTAAGCTATGAAAAGAACAACACAAGAGACACAGGGGTTTATACTAGTTCGGGACACCATTGTGGTGTAATACCTTGAATCTAGTTTGTGGTGTGGTGGATTGCCTCTTGGGCTGATGATGAACAATACAAGGAAGAACAGCCTCGTGAGATTACATTCTTGGTAGTGCGATGAAGCTGCTAGGGGAGTTGAGTCGCTCTCTATCTGTGATTGATTTCTTGGCTGGATCCGGCTGCCTCTATCCTGTGGGTGGCTAGTCCTATTTATAGGCAAGGCCACAGGCCTCTTCCCAAATATAAATGGGGAAGGGCGCCAACAATTGGCCATTTTGAAGGGGAACATCTAGTACACTTATCTGACTAAAGTTGGTCCTCGCTTTGTCGAAGGCTCTGGTGGTGGCCCGGCTTGGGCTCCACGATGACTTCCTTCCTGCCGTTACGTGGTCTTGGTCTTGTTGTACGAAAGCGGATGCCTTTGTTTGATACTCTTACTGCGCTTGCTCCCTTTGCACCAAAGAGGAATGGAGGACAACTGCGGCGGGCTGGCGCTACACTGGCGCCCTTAGTTATCATGGCTTACGTCATGGGCACCTCATGAGGTACCCGCCTTGATCTCTCGCCTCCTCATGAGCCAGCTGGCGAGGCCGTGCACGAGGAAGCTTCCTGTTGTCCGCCCAGCAATCTGGCCCCTCGCGAGGTCTTGAGCTTGTCTTTGATGAAGATGGGCCTTGAAGGGCCGCCCCTTGAGCCACGCCCGCGGAGCCTTGAGGCGAGTAAGTGCAGGTACCCCGTTCCCGAGACCGCCCGAAAATGTTAAGTATTTAATGAGGAAAGAGGTGCTTGTGGTAACATAATATGTTATTGTAACATAGCGCTTCATGAGGCAAAATGAGTCTATGAGATAATAAATATAGCAATCTATGATAGTACTACTATGTTACTTTGCACTATGGAGATAGTAACTTAGACTAGTGTCATACGCATGACACTAGTCTAAGTTACTCTCTACTATGACCAGCCTAACATAAGTAGTATCATACACCTGGGACTCGCAAACATGCTTATGTGGCAGGCAATTAAAGAAGAGAGAGATGGTTATAGTAACATAGGTAGATACCGTAACATAATAAATATGGTGCTACTATATGTCATGCATGGCAATAAATGGGACCATCTATGATACTACTAATCTATGCTACTATGCACCATAGAGGTACTCCCTCCGTCCCATAATGTAAGACGTTTTTTGACACTACACTTGTAATGTATGCATGTTACTAGTCTAAGTTACTCCCCACTATGACCAGCCTAATTCCGAATAGAGGGATTAAGTCTTTATAGAGATTTCACTAGGTGGACTACATACGGAGCAAAATGAATGAATCCACGCTTAAAATGCATCTATATACATCCGTATGTAATTCATAATGGAATCCCTACAAAGACTTATAATTTAGGAATGGAGGGAGTACTACTTCAAGGTGCATTAAATCAACACATGCAAGTAATATCAAAAGAAGAGTCACTGCATGCATGCATGCTTTGTAATTAATGCATCGGTAAACGCGAATTATTGAAATATATCGAGTGCAGTGCTTTGATGTGTCGCGTCAACTCGTACATCAACGAGAAGTTTGATTATCCTCTCCCTCGCGGACTTAACTGCACCTGCCTTTGGCTGTATGACATGTTGGCCACACGGTCGGGCCCACATCATACATGCAAAAACGGGCGTCCCTCCCTCACCATGGCGTGGTGGTGGCAAGAATAGGAGAAGCTTTCGTACTGCGCTCTCCCTCCCGCCTTGCGGTGGACATGCAATGATTCAATCGGTGTCAGATGGCCAGAAGCGTACTGTAGTACTCCTCCAGTGCAGTAGTACACCATCATTGTTTGACTTCCCGAAGAGGCGAAGAGCCAAGCGCAACCCGGACGTTCGTGTGGCAGTTTTATGTGTAGAGTAGTCTAGATAGCGTGTACCGTGCATGTAAGCTTAAAATCGTTGGGGTCGGCTCCATGCTATATGACCGTCTCGAAGTTTTTTTTTAAATTAAAATAGTCTTCTGGCCCTACATGTCACCCTGGTGATTGTAGTTTTCACGCTCATCTGGTCAAGACAGGAATATATATTTTAATTTGTTTTTCAAAAGGGGACTCCACGGCCTCGCATCGAGCGATGCATACTGACCACATATATTTTAATTTGTGGTGGGTAAATGTTAGAGGTTGCAGCAAATATATTGTACACTGCGGGTCTTTTAGCCAAGTTTAGAGGCAAGCATGTGGGGCCAGTGCTATGATGTGTCGCTTCAACTCGTAGAACAAGGAGAAGCTTGATTTTACTACACGCCTTCTCCCTCGCCCATGCTTGTATTTGTTGCTATAAGCGTGGACAGAGCTTTTTCTTAGTAGTACTTCTACAACAAGCTATCCATCCCTTTCATGGTGGAGGGACATGCACGGCGATGGATTCGAGGCTGTAGAAGCGATAGTAGTAACATCATTGTTCGTCTTCTCGAAGAAGCGAAGAAAAAGCGCAAACCGAGCGTTGCGATTCTGCGAACATTGGAGCACGCATATAGCCGAGCTCTTGCATGAGACAAAATTGCAATGTGAGCCCACTATTGTACTAGTACGTACAACTACTTGCTAGTATAGCCACATAAACCGAGAAAGGAGTATTTGCCCTTCTAGAGATTTCAACAAGTGACTAGACTACACGAGGAGCCGGAGTACATATGGAGCAAAATGAGTGAATCTGCAAGTAAATAAATCATTACTACTTCTATCATTTTCCTCTCCGAGGTGCACAATATTGAGTATACTGTCGTGGTATTCTCACGAAGTGCAATCGACATATGCCACAAAGGTTAACCGTGTGAGGCAAGGCTAACTGCTGATAGGCCGGGAGGCGGGTATCACGAGTAACGCGTGGTGGTTTACCCGGCTTGGAGCTCTCCGGAAGATAATACTCCCTCTGCTGCATGTCTGCAGTGTATATGTTATATCTTGTACTGAGTGCTCTGGAGGCTGTCTGAGGTCGATGCCATAGGCATCTGGCATCTGGCCTCGTGGATGTGTGTATGGCCGCATATGCCTGAGCATGCATGCGTGAGTGTGTGGCTGGCTAGCTAGCTCTCTTGCTAGCTAGCTTGCTTGTGTGTATGCGTGAGTGTCCATGGGTGTCCATGGGGATCCCTCCTATGGATGGATGGATGTGTGCCTTTATATAGGCAAGGCTAGCTTACTATCTAAGCTATGTGGGGACATGGGCAAGGCATGGGGGGGTGTCATCCTTGTCCCCTGGGTCAATTCATAAATAGTGCCAGGGGACAAGTGACACTATACATGATGGCTGGGGTGTCACGTGAACAGTGCGAATACGATCGTCCTGGCAAAATTCAGCGTCGAGGCTGCTTGATCGGCGGTCGGTATTTGGTTGGCGTGGTCGGCAGCCCGGCTGGTTAAGCGTGATCGGCAACCAATAAGTTCGACTGGGCGGCGAAGTCGGCAGCCAGCAGTCGGCCTGGTGGCGCGATCGGCAGCCAATGATCGGAATGGCGGTGCGATCGGCAGCCCGGTGATCGGCACAGTAGTGCGGTCGGCGGCCGGTGATCGGCTGACTGGTGGTGCGGTCGGCACAGTAGTTGGGCTGAGGGGCTTTGCTGGCCCGATGTCTTGAAATATCGTCTTGCCGTCTTGAGGTATCCGTGTCCAATTACTCAGAGCATATCTTGACTAGTCTCTTTTGACCGCATTTCGTTGTTTTTTTACACACTCTGGGGCATGGCGCTCATATACACGTGCATACGCTCACCCCTATGAACGCACACATGCACGACACTATCATCTTGAAATTTATGAAGTCACCATAGGCACCTCGTCGTTGACGGGTCCATAGGTCCACAACATTATTTCAGTTGAAATTACATCAAATACACAAGTCTCATGTCGCTGCAAGCATGCACCATGACACTTGGGTGCTAATGCAAAGTCATTATTAAAATCAGTTCAACCAGTCCATTGACGGAATTTGGTTTATTTTTTAATCCGGAGATAACTTTTCGGTTTGATTTTTCTGTTAAACATCCCATTATGGAGTAACAGGGGGCTTAACATGACCGGCATGGTTTACACAGTAAACCGGCATTCTAAACACATGAGCTGTTGTCTCCTTTGGCGGTAATGGTTTATACAACCTCCGCTTCAAGGTTGGCTCAATAGCTGCATGCCCGGCTTATTTGGCGAGGCAAAATAGATTGAAGGTTTAGATTATTCAATCAAAAGTATCGGCACCTCTGCTTGAAGGTTCTGGGCCCGAAGGCATAAAGGCATATTCAAAAACAAAAGTGCTGGCTATTCTATTACAAGGCCTTAGAGGCCCAACATTTCGAATGGCGTTATGACTAGCAGCTTATGATGCATCAACGGCTTGACGGATTAAGCTGCCTCGCCGGGTTGGCGTGAAGAAGATGGGTAAATGCGGCGTCGGTTAAACTTCTTCCTCTTCATCACCCAATGGCGGAAGTCATTGGTAGACCCGATCAATCGGTTTAAAGCACGAAAGACAGCCTCTTCACTTATAAGCTCAGCGGATCAACGTCGAGGCGTAAGTGTGCTACAGTTGGAGGAACAAGGTTACGCACTACGGAATGACAAATTCCACCCGCTGTTGTTTGCATCATAGAAAGAGCGGTAAACGCCCGGGTTAACCTGCTTTGCCGATTGACTTCGCCGGAAGAGCGCATCTCCTTTGTTATTCGTTTGAGGGCGTCATTATCAAAGGCTTAAATGCCGTTTTCTTGGCGCTGGGCAAGCCCTGGCTATGTCGGCCAGATCAAGGTCCGCTATCCACGCCTTAGCGCGAGTTAGAAACCAATAAAGTGCTAGCCCGGGCCGCGGATCGTTTCAACTCTTCAAGTTGTGCCGGAATCATGGATAGCCGGTCCAGCGTATCTTTGATCAAGGACGGAGCTGTGTTATCATACGATGTAGCGCATATGACTCGCTAAGTGCCGGTATACATTTGCTCAATCAGCGTGTATGCAGCCTTGAGCTTCTTCCGCATATCAAAGCCCAGATGAGCAATACGCTTCCCTATACCGGTTTAAGACAGCTCAGGTTAAACTGGCGGAAATATCAAAAGCGGAATAATGTCGGTGAAAAATCTCTTACCAAAGATCGCGAGAGGTCATGGCATTAATTTGGCGCTTTAGTCCGGTGAGCTCTTACATCACGGTTTAAGAGCCGCTTAATCTTCCGCCCGTTTTAGCAAACCAGCCTTCTCGGTGTCCCGGTTGGCTTGCTCGGATTTATACCACTCCTTGAGCTGCTCCATAGTGGTCAAGGCAGTTTTCAATTCATCCTTGGCCTTGGTGGCTTACGCTTGTTGAGTCTTGATTTGTACGAAAGGTCCTTGAGTTATGCGGTTTCTTTGGTATATCTCACTCACGATAAAAAATGGATCACGTTAGTTGTTTTCATTATGAAGTCCCAAGCTTATCTGGGTATTCAACTTGGCACTTGGGGGCTAATGGCTAATTGATCTCATCTTGCTATGGTGATACATGTTAAGTCGGTTTAACTATGCTAAGTTGAACCCGGCCCTTAGAACTCTGACATTGAAGTTTGAGGCGTATGAGTTTTATATTAAGTCCCGGTTTAATTATGCTAAGTTGAACCCGGCCCTTGAAACTACAACATTGAAGTTTGAGGCGTATGAGTTTTATATTAAGTCGGTTTAACTATGCTCGATTGAACCGGCCCTTGAAACTACTACACAACAAAAGTACAAGAGAGGCATAACTCCTTACCTCATAGCGTTCCTTCATCGATTCACGGACCGGCTTGAAGTCACGACTTGTGTAGAGTCGGTTCAGAAGCGGAGTGAAGTTCTTGGGCAGAGAAGTTATCATAAGGTGACGGATCAGTTTTCCCTTCTCTTTACTCATGGCAGACTCTTCCTTGGCGCTGTGTTTGATACAACGCGACGGATTGCGAGGCGGTATAGCGGTGCCCGTCACTACGACATCATCATCTTTGGCGGGCTGGCGGATTGGCATTCTTCCTTGGGCTTGGTGTTTTCATACCCGGGCTCGGCGTTTGACAAGCGATACATGTTCGCTGCGGGACTCGGTGGAAGCAGGATGTGAGGTTTCCACTTGGGCATCCGGCTCAACCTCTGGCGGATTAGTATTGTCGTCTTGGTACAACCCGGCAGAACTGGGTTTAGCAACTTCAGGAATTTCGCCATGGGGCTCTGGCGTCTTCTCCGGAGCAGCATCCTGATGAGGGTCAAGGGTTTCGCCTTCTTACTTAAGCGAGCCTTGGTGCTGCAATATTGAGTTAGAGTGTGATGAACCGACAAATGCGAAGAAAACAAAAAGAGCACTATGCTTACCCGCATGCAACTTTAAGAGGAGGCGGTTGAGTGGTTGATGAACCGCCGGATGAGTTGGAAGAGGCACGATAATTCGGACCCGACGGATTGAGAGGACATCGGAAGAAACCTTTCAAAGGATAGCGCTTTTCGGAGAACAAATCACCTCTGGGCGGGCTTCCGGGTTGGGGTGTCGGGTAAACCGAGCGATGTAATTTGTTGACCATGTAGCCGGGTCGTGCAGGCGCTCTTGACCTGCTGTGTCTTCAAAGAAAGGTTCAGATTCAAATGAGCACGGGGTGAGATTTTTCACTTTCCGCATCGTGCGTGAATTATTTTAACCCGGCACAAGATCAGATTCGGAAGAAAGAAGGATTACCTCAATAGGATCGGCATGGTAGCTTGACATCATCACAGGAATTGAAAGCATCAATAGGATGAAGGATAAAAGGGACAAAAGTAAATCAAGCTTTACCTCGACTTACGAATCTTCTTCTTCCGGCGGATCGGAAGACTCGGCGATTTTCCTCTTACCGGCTTTCTTGGTGGTCTTGGACTTTACCACGAGGAACCCGGGCGGTTTGGTTCGTTTCGGAAGGAGCTGTTAGCACGAAGTAACAAGGATTAATATATATCAATAAGGCATTAATATCGGAAGAAGCGATGGCGGAGCCTTACATGGCGGTTTGTTGGAAACACTGAGAATGGGGCCAACCCGGTTTGGCTGCAGACGGAGATCGGCTCATCGAGCATCTTCTTCACTGTCTCAGTGACTTCAAACTCAGTTATTGGTAGCTCGTGACGTCTTTGAAGGTCTTTGATGCTACCAGTGTATTCGTGCATCAATCCGGGGTGGCGGCTTAATGGCAAGATGCCCCAAGAAACCCAACATCGAACAAGGTCAATACCAGTTAAGCCATTGGCCATTAGAGCCCGGAGTTTGATAATTTGAGGCGCAAAATTCTTCCGTTCTGCGGCGGTCAAGCGTAAAGGTAATGGGTGATGGTTGCTAAGCGGTGAGGCGGTAGCCCGGCAAGGGGTTCTCGCTGTTAGGAAGCGGTATTCGGCAATAGAACCAGGTTTGGTTCCAATCTTTCGGATAGCTATGGTGTTTTGCGTGAGGAAAGTCTACTTCCTTCCTTTTACGGATTGAAACACCACCCGGTTCCGTGTTAGGACCATCCGAAAACTCCGTCTGGCCGGTTCAAATGAAAGAAATCCTGGAACAGCTCCAAGGATAGTTCTTCTTGAAGATAGACTTCACGTAAAACTTGGAAATTGCATATATTGGACACGAGTTCGGACCAATATCTTGTGGATGGAGTTGGAAACTTGCGAGGACATCCGGAAGAATTTTGATCGAGGCGGGCTGAATCCCGGTCTAAGTGCTGCATAAATACAATTACTTCTCCTTCTTGAGGTTCGAGGAGGGCATTCGGCATCCGGAACACGCCAATGGAGGACATTTTGGAGGCTAAAGCGCCGGTGGTGACATATCCATTGAGTTGTGTCTCGGTGATCTTGGACGGACCCAATTGCAAGCGAGAATTGTTTGGCCATTCGGAAGAAACTGTGAAAGGAAAAGTAAAAAGCGGTTCACCGTTAACGGTTCGAACATATTATACAATGCTAAACGGCAATTCGGCGGTCAGTTCCAATTTCGGTTTAGCGAAGACTAATGGAGTATGGCAGATTAGCTATCAAAAATTAAACCGCCCTTAGGAGGAAGAGGCGAACTGGAAAATCTGCTAAGTGTGGGCAGAAACAGGTTTCACATATGAATGGAGTTAATTTGGATCTACCGAAGATTGATGAGGAAAAATTTCTGCGACCCATGCAAGCCTTATAAAGGCGGGGAAGTTAAATGCGTTCTAACAAGAGGTGCGAACAAAAAGAAAGATGTGCAAAGTGCTAAAGCGAAAGGCGGGCAGTTAATACACAGGATATATGCTACGGTTGGATTAAAAAGCCATGGCGAGCAGGTATGAAGAGACTAGGGATGAACACCTATGAGCGATGATATGAATAGGAGCCTCAAGATGCAGATCTAGGGCATGAGGAGAGCCTTACGATGCCTGAGAATAAGCGGAGGAGCGCCGAGAGTCTCTGGTACAACCAGGTTGATGCAGCGGCCTTACCTTTGAGCGGCGTTCGGAGGTAGGAGGCTGACGGCGGAGCTTCAGGGCTGGGCGTCATGAGGAAGAAGAAAGCCTTGGAAGGAGGAAGAAGAAAGGGCCTTCGGTCTATTTATAATGAGAAAGAAGTAATTAACGGTAGCGAGAATGGAGGAGTTGAAAGCGGCGAGACGGCGGTGATGCCTCGATTTCCGGGATAGTATTAAAGGAAGGGAATCTTCTTGATTGGGCTTCTTTAATAAAGATAGCGTCAAGATGCTTTCTGTTCTTTGTGATGGGAGGATGACGTCACGGCGGTTTAAGCGAGATGGCGGTTTCACGAGATATGAAGGAAGATATTGAGTTTCCTAAGATGTTGAAGATTAACATGAGCGAGTTCAAGTCAATCTGGGGCCTAATGTTGGGGATGTAACTCTTGAATATAAACCGCCCTAAAGGGGCAGTTTACCCTCGGCCATAATTGGGGCCCACGAAGACTCGAGAAGGTGGCGATTCTTTGTAGAGCTTAGAGGCCGGAGCCGAGGCGAATTAGGGCCCATAATGGTAAAACCGCCATAACCATGTAACTTATGTTGTAAGATAAGAGAAAGAAGAGGCCAAGGCAGGACACTTATATGAGCGGCCTCGGGACTCTGTAGAACCGGGGACGTCAACCCCATGTATATAAGGGGCGACCGGCAGCGGTTTGAGACGGAACAACAACAATTCGAGACTTAGGCGAAGCTATTGCTCCCTAGTCGCCGAAACCACATCAATCCCATCACAAACTAGACGTAGGCTTTTACCTTCATCGAAGGGGCCGAACTAGTATAAACTCTCGTGTCTTTGCGTCCGCTTTAACCCCTCTAAGTTAACCCGTACGATGGCCCCGCGACTAAGTCCTTTCCTGAGGACATCTGACGTGACAATTCCACTACAAAGAGGGTAGTGGTTCCCAAGACATTGAACGGTCAATGATGCATCCTCAATTACATGTAGAGGGAATTAATTGGAGAAGCAGACTAGAGCCAGCACGATGTGAATGCAACAGAGTTTGGACTCTCATATAATAAAGGCGCCCCACCACTCCAATCCATCTACTTCCAAGTCTCTGCGCAACACTGCTCACTCCAATCCAAGACCAAGTGACCAGAAGCCACAAGCACCTATGGAGGCGATGGACGCGAGCGGCCGTCGGCTGTGCCAAATCACCCAAGGCCCCGGCCTGCGGCCCCGCACCGTGCAGTGTTTCCAGACGGTGCCGGCGACCGCAGGCATTGTAGCTCTCACCGACGCCAGCTTCGCCTCTCGCATGGACGACATGATGGTCAACTCAATCCGCAAGTTCACATTGTCAAGAAGCCTTGTGAAACGACCTTGCCCGTCTTGCTCTAGCCAGCGCCCGGGCTCCTCATTGCCTGCCACCCTCATCGGCCTACATGGTGACGAGCTCTTTCAAGCCACGGTGGCCTGCGGTGCCGGAGGTCATGACGAAGAATGTGCACCTCGAGGCGCGCTTCGCCCAGCGCATCTCGCCATGCAAGAAACCGTCGACCTGCACATCCACGTCTATGAGGAAATCGTCTACATAGGCCACTACAAGGCAAGCGAGGACAGAAAAGGCGTTGGCCTTCTTCCGGTGACTGGAATCTTTGGGCGCCATTGTTCACAAGCACGTCGACACAGCCACGCAAGCGGCTACTACTTAGGCGCCCGTTCGGTGGGCGGCATACTGGTCGAGGAGGTGGGCGTCGTCGATGGATGCATCTCTTCTTCTTGCCTCCTGTAACCAACCTTTGCATCGCCTCGTGGCCTTAATGTTTTATTAGTATAGTACTCCCTCCGTTCCCAAATATAAGTCTTTCTAAAGATTCCAACAAGTGACTACTACATACGAACAAAATGAGTGAATCTACACTCTAAACTATGTCTTCATACATCATGTCTGTATTCCATTTGAACTAGTATCTAAAAAGGCTTATATTTATGAACGGAGGGAGTATATGGCATTTTTATTCCAGTCATAACGTTTTCACTGTGAGGTGGGGCCACAGTTGAGCAAACGCACCCCACCCACCAGGCGTCGGCCGAGTTTAGAATTAGAAGAGAGAAACGAGGGAGGAGAGCTAGCTCTAGCACGGACGCTGTTGTCAGATGGGACTCGTGTTTATAGAATAGGAGTAATCGAGCACTCGTGCCTCTTTTTTCTTCGAGGGAAAAATTAGTCGTATGTCTAGTACCACTAGTTGGGTGCGTCGACCTATAGCATCATCACTTTAGGTCTCCTTTTGAACGCGGCTACGCTTCACGGTACATATTTTTTCACGCATTTATCCTCCTATATGTACTCCTAGGCTATTTCCACGTGCTCCCATTCGCCGACATGTGGGACATAGAGCATCTGGTTCGTAGTGCATGCGACTTCGGAGCATATGCGGGGTACTTTACATTTCAGACCTCACGAATTAATGCAAACCCCCCACAGAAGAATAAATAAATCAATGAATTACTACATGAAACCGGATTATTTTCATGGAAACCGGAGCACGTTCATTAAATTTTGGACATAATACGTTTATAAAAAATGACCGGACCTAAACCAGTCTAAGGGCCTCTTTGATTTTTCCTGCAAAAAAGGGCCTCTTTGATTCGCAGGATATTGAGAACACATGAATGGGGAAAGTATGATGGCGATGAACCGAGACGAGGAGAACTCTAGCTCGGTTAGAGGTTAGAGTTACATTCTAACCCTGAACTAACTCTAAACCAAAGAGGTGTATGGATGGCATGGTTAGATTGACAATAAATGCTCTATCTCAATCATTTGACTACTTTGGACCCTATTTTTAGTCAGACTAAAATAAGTCCCTTGGATCCAAGCACCCTCTTGGTGTGGCTGACTCTTCTGTGGCCTCCTCCCGCTCACAATTGACATAAACGAACCATCTATACAAATCAAGCCTGCAAAACATGATAATTTTACTTTGTCCATACAAATGAGATATCCCACTTAAACATACAAGTCGTCAATCAAGCTTCACAAAATAAAAAAACACTTCATGAAACAAAGAATGAGCTAACTCATCACGGAAGTCGTTCACGATAGGGAGGGAGCCTGGAGCCCCTCACGCACCGAGGGAGGAGCTCGCCATCGTCGCTCTGGAGGAAGGCTCTGTAGAGCCCAAGCCCCGGGAACCCCTCCGACGCCTGCCCTTGCGAGTTGAGGTCGACACCGGCATGGGTCGCAGGGCCGCTTGCCGCCGACTGGGAACTTAATCTTTGGGCCTCTAGAAATAATGAAAGCCTTTAACTAAAATACCTAGAAAGGTGAACTGAATCTCTGGGCCTCTAGAAATAATGCAAGCCTGAAACTGAGAAAGGTGAACTGAATCTTTGGGCCTCTAGAAATAATGCAAGCCTGAAACTTAAATACCTAGAAAGGTGAACTGAATCTTTGGGCCTCTAGAAATAATGCAAGCACAGGCTGAAACACCTAGAAAGGTGAACTGAATCTTTGGGCCTCTAGAAATAATGCAAGCCTGAACTTAAATACCTAGAAAGGTGAACTGAATCTTTGGGCCTCTAGAAATAATGCAAGCACAAGCTGAAATACCTAGAAAGGTGAACTGAATCTTTGGGCCTCTAGAAATTATGCAAGCACAAACTGAAATACCTAGAAAGGTGAACTGAATTATTGGGCCTCTAGAAATAATGCAAGCACTGAAACTCAAATACCTAGAAAGGTGAACTGAATCTTTGGGCCTCTAGAAACAATGCAAGCCTGAAATTGAAATACCTAGAAAGGTGGGCTGAATCTTTGGGCCTCTACAAATAATGCAAGCTGAAATTGAAATACCTAGAAAGGTGACACGAATCTTTGGGCATCTAGAAAGATTTATTACCTCCTCAAGTAGCATCAAACAATTCCATGCGTGCACCACAAATCTATAGCAAGTTTGATCGGGATCTACTTTTCCAAATCAGAATTAAGCGCTAGAGCAAGCAAGATCAATGATATGGCCGTTAGGCAGGAGAAGGAACGAACAAACTCACCTCTCTCACGGCCTCCACGGTAGATGCGCCCTTGACGCATCTGACAGAGGAGAAATCTGTTGGTGAAGGGGGAGCAGGCGACCTTCAAGGCCTGAGGAGGAGAGGCGGCGGAGGCCGGAAGGAGAGGGCGGCGGAGGAGAGAGAGGCGGCGGTGCTTGGGCGGGCAGCCCTATGGGGGAAACGAGAGAGAGGAGTCGATGCGAGAGGGGAGCGATGCAGTGCGGGCGGGTGAGATTTTTTAGTTCTCTTTTAGTGGGCCGAGGATAACTAACCCAATTAGAACCTCTCCATCGGGCTAGTTTTTATCTGGGTTAGAGCAAACTAGCTCAAACTAACCCCTCTTGTTTCGATAATTTGAGGCCATTTCAACCCAAACTAGCTCTAACTTGAGGATCCAAACAAAGAGGAGTGTTATTGTACATGCTACGATTGTGGACCGTAGCACATTGTTTTTATAGCCATATCACCACATTATTTCCTCTCTTTGGTTCCTTTGGGCTACCATGGTTACTTGCAATTTGGTTCCTTTGGTACATCGTGGTTCGCACTCCTCCGACTGAGTAGTACTCCCTCTGTTCCTAAATATAAGTCTTCGTAGATATTTCACTGTGGACCACATACGGATGTATATAGATGCATTTTATGTGTAGATTCACTCATTTTTCTCCGTATGTGGTCCATAGTGAAATCTCTCCAAAGACTTATATTTAGGTATGGAGGGAGTAGTATATATACCGCATCATTCTTTGCTCCATCTTACTACTCCGACATGTGGGAGAGTCAGCATCCGGGTCGACGTGTCATGCACCAGATTAGAGCACGGAACGGAAGGGGGGCATCACCCGGTCGGGCCTTGATAATTCATGACTATAGTGAGTGGTCATATCACAAGTCTTTCCACAGTAACACGCCATCAAATCACACAGCCCCACTCGCTCACCCTCCTCGCCTCTCATCCAAACCGCCTACCCGAAAACTGCGCAGCGTCTTGCCCGGGAAAAGCCCGCCCTCAACTTTTAACTACGCGAAAATAGTTCGAGCTTGTTCGTTCTATATAAATCTGATACTTCTTGTATGTTTATTCACCGTGGGGTTGTTCAATGAATGGAGGCGGGGAGCACAAGTGAACAATACTACCTGTAGGGTTTATTGGTCCCCATTGTATTTTGTGCCAAACTTTGACCATAGATTAAACTAAGAAAATGTTCACGCATGTCACCAAACATTATATTTTTCAAAACTATGTTCAAATACGAATCAAATGAGATAATTTTTCTTGACATTCATTAACATTTTGTTAGTTAAATCTTTAATCAAAATTTGGCACAAACTATAAAAGGGACCTATAAACCAGGACAGAGGTAGTACTGTAGTAGTAAGGCTGGTCATAGTGGGGAGTAACTTATACTAGTGTCATGCATATGACACTAGTCTAAGTTATTATCTCCATAGTGCAAAGTAACATAGTAGTAGTGTCATAGAGGACTTCATTAATTAGCTTGTAGACTCATCTTGTCCTGGAAAGCGCTATGTTACAGTAACATACTATGTTATCACTTCTCATTAACTACATGCCACATAAGCAAAAATTTCTCGGAGTGCGCTATGTTACTTGCTAAGTTACTCCCACTATGACTAGCCTAAGTAGGAGTCGTAGAGTAGTCACCTTAAATAGATAGTTTCTTTTCTTTAATGCCACGTACACAAATTGAAACGCTTGTTGTGGAGAGAAAAAAGATAATCACTCCACTCTATATGGATGCACGGGGGCCTCGGTAGCTTGCTTTACTAGGGTTTCTCTCTTCATTCTCTCATCCTCTCCGGATATAAACAAGACAATGATGGCGACATTTTCTCTCTGCTCACCGCTGGTCACAGATCCGGCGGATCCCTTCGGCGGTGTGTGTAGAAAGGACTAAAGGTTCATCGTTCATGCGGTCATCGCCACCGAGGGAGAAACCCACGGTATCGGAGGGGCCCGATCCTCTGCCCGTGCCGTTCTCTCCGGAAACCTAGCCCGGCTCGGAGGTCCTCTCGACCCTTCTTCCTCCTGCCAGTATTGTCCATGAGATCGACCTGCCCAGCCGACATCCGGCGACCCTCGGTATAAGTTCTTTGAAAGCGGACTTGCTCTCTGCCCCAGCTCCCACGATATGCATGTGCATCTTTTCTACTCCCATCAGCTCTTCCAAAGCCACCTAAATTTTAGTATTATTAGAGGTAAAGCTACTTCATGCATTGAATCTAGGGCTTTGTTCAAACAACGAAGAAAGGGGGAAAGTTGTAGCATGAATCTAGGACTTGTTTCAAAGAGGAAATAATATGGTGAAAGTAGTAGAGACCGGATACCCAATCGGTCTCTTGGTTGAAAAGGGAAATAATGGGAAAACGCAGTACAAACTGGATAAGGAATAGATCTATTATTGGTTGAAAAAAGGATAGAAAGTGGCGGCTGGTGGACAAGTCAGCAGAGTATGTCCAGGATTAGATTTGCTGTCATCACATAGTAAAAGGTCTCTAGGATTAGATTTGCTGCCCTCACATAGTAAAAGGTCTCTGGATTAGATTTGCTGCCCTCACATAGTAAAAGGTCTCATGATTACATTTGCTGCCCTCACATAGTAAAAGGTCTCAGGATTAGATTTGCTGCCCTCACATAGTAAAAGGTCTCCAGGATTGGATTTGTTGCCCTCACATAGTAAAAGGTCTCCAGGATTAGGTTTGCTGCCCTCACATAGCGTGAACAAGCTCGACATCACCACTTTATGCCTCCTTGTAGGTACATTGTCTTTGATCGTCCTTTGTCGCATGTCCTTATACCAACCTTTTGCCCTTGTTAATGTAAGGCGCATGTAAAATGAAGTGATCACTGCTGTTACCTTAGGGACATGTCTAACCGGTGTTATTGTTAATCTAATGCCTCCATGATAAGATGCAATTAAAGCTGTGTGTTACAAATGGCACTCTTGCTGTTTTCCCGGTATGATAAGTAAGTTGCTCCTTTCTGTTCTTTGAGTGTCCTGGTGTCCCCACGGTCCCATGCCCTTAAACCAACTCTTTAGCTATTGTTGATTTCACGTATGCGGTAAACAAGCAATGCCACCATTAAAGTAATCCCATATCGAGGAATCTCATTGTTGATCGTAATGCTTACGGTAACATGAAGCATTCTGACGTTTAAAATTTCTCTTGTCCTTGCGTGATTGCCATGAACATAATTAAGATGCTTCTTTTCGGTTTGTATATGTTTAAGTATATTCTTATTGACCGACATTTGTTTACTTTCTATCATTTTGTGTGCGAGATAGGGATATCCATTTCACCTTGTTGCTATTGTGACCTTTTGGTGAACTGCACAAAACACTTTTTTGGAATGAGTGTCTTGTGCGGTTCAACTAAAATGTCACGTGGGCAACATCTCTCAATTTTGGTGGAGCGCACAAAATGGTGATTGGAGTTTCCAAAATCTCCGTCCAAGTTCTCTTTGGTAATCTCGTGCAACATTTTATTAGCCTTTGCAAGATGGAGCCATCCTGTCACCACAATGGCACTTTATTTTAGTGGAACTGCACAAAAGGATAAGAAAATTATAGTTGCACCTTACATGAGCCGGACAACCAACCTTAATGTTCCTCAATTTTAGTGCAACTACTAAAGAAGAACCTGCCCGACTCACAAGAGCAAGTACTTCTTGCTAGCTGAATGATGCAATCTTTGCTTCATTTCAGGTGAACCACTGAAAAAAGCGCATGAATTGAATCATGGAACTCGAGCGAGACCTCATCCTAGTGGAGCTGGAGGTTGAGTTCAAGGAGGCCGCTATTAAAGCGAAATCATGCTCTCCTGTCTCCTTGTTTGTCTTTGTGCAAACATGATGTGCAAGCGGGAATACGCACCTCTGACAGATGTTGTGATCGAAGAGCATTCGCCAAGTTCTTGATTGTATGACATGGCTAGCCAAGATGGATTTAATCCCGATATTCACTTTATCAAAACACTCTAATGGGTTGGTTCTGAATCTTGCAAGCTGGGAATCAATGAGATGTGTAGGCATCTTTGTTGTACTTATTATTTGAATCTTATTTGTTGGTTCTAAATCTTGCCAGCTGGGAATCAATGAGATGTGTAGGCATCTTTGTTGTGCTTATTATTTGGATCTTATTTGTTGGTTCTGAATCTTGCAAGCTGAGAATCAATGAGATGTGTAGGCATCTTTGTTGTACTTATTATTTGGATCTTATTTGTTGGTTCTAAATTTTGTAAGCTGGGAAACACGGCATGATGATGCAGAGGACAGCAACCATAACAAATAGTTCAAACTTGGTAGTATTATCTTTGTGAAAGTGCGACAAATGTGCTGATCGTAAATCACGAGAATAATAATTCTAATTGTTGTGCATGTTGATCCCGTGGCAATCGATAGAACGAGCCAATGCATTGCTTGTTTTAAGTATAAATTTCTATTAAAGCTAATTAAATTTAAGTAAAGTGACCTCTAACTCCTATTATTACTGATTACCAATCTGAGACCGCTCGTGAACGGCGTGTGGTGGAGTAGGTTTCTTAATGGAGGCGTTTGAATGCGCCGAGGTGCATCTTCTGCGGGCGTGCAGCGGACGAGGGAGGGTAATGCTTGTTGTCGCTGTACACACTCAACTTACTGTTGAATCCAGTTCCCCAAGAGCTGAAAAACGAACTGCTGCCGCCGCCTACACACTCGTTCACTCGAAGAGACTCCAATGGCGATCCGAGGGGTGAGCCTGCTGGATAGGACTTCAGCAAGGAGTTAGTTCGCCGTTCAGTCCTATGGCTGCACCAATTTGAATGTGATGTACACCAACGATACAGATTCGGTGAAGCTCTGCTCGCCTCAGTCCTATGGCTGCACCAGGTTCTGGAGCATTCGCCCGTTTCGCCGGCGCCTTATTACGCGTTCGCTACGGTGGAGAGAAGGAAGAATCTGACGATTCGCCATCTGGTGCAACAAGCTTGTCGACATCCGAAGCAATACAAGATCATCAACAGCAGGCGGGAGAAGGACTCCGTGGTTGACCTCGCTGAGACCATCATCGACCCTTGATACGCCAACATGAAAGAAGACGACCTGAACAGGTGGGAGGTACCTCTGGATCTAGCCTACATAACCTATGCGGCCAAGGATGCATACGCATGATACGACATGTACAGGCAGATCTTGGACATGAGGGTGTGTCTACTTCCCGTAACCGGCAGTACGGACGGACCCGCGGCGTCATGATCAAGCGTGCCAGGAAGGTCTAGATGTTGTACTTTATCTGTTTATAAGCACCTTTATCATCTGAGTGTTTCATGCATTAGCCTATGTATCGTAATTATCTGTTTTGTCCGAAATATTTCTTTTAAGAACCCATTAACCTGATTGTTTTTTTAGTGGCTATTTGCTTATGTATGTAAACTAGTTCACTTGTCAGCAAAAAAAACTAGTTCACTCGGCTGCCGTGCTTTGAATCTCCTTCCTCCCAACATATTCCTCTCCTCAGGTGGACCCAGCAGGTCTCTGAATTTTCTCCCACTTTCTTTTTCGATGTAAACTGAGTTTTCTCCCAGTACTTTCCCCTAGAACCAACTCAACTGTCCCACGTCTAGCCTAAAAAATAATACCCCACATACTATTAACTCATCAAATTAAAATGATATTTTATTTTGTAAGTTGAAAGTTCTTACAAAATAATAGTATAATTGTTTATATATTACTTGCCAAGTCAACTCCTAGTGATTGCGTACATAAGCTTGCAAAGATTTTACTGACGTGCAATCATGTGTTTATGTTTTTATAACATTTCTCCGTCTAGCCCAACATGATATTTTCACCCAGCCCGGCAAGTCCATGGATTTGAGAAAAATGCAAATGGGATTTAAGCGGACTGCATAGATGCTACATCATTGTTTCACCCAGCCCACCAAATGGACTAAAAACAAATGGGTGGCTGACATGTGGGCGATGGGTGAAACCCTAAGAAGGCGTTGGATTTACATCTAACGGCCGGCATTCTTCTTCAATCTCTCGTCTTCTTCCCCCAGCACTGTCGGAACCGCCTACTCCAGCCTTCGGCGTCCGGCGGCGTTGTTTTGCGCTCCTCAGCGAAACGCTACCCCGCCAACGGCCAGGCCATCCCTCCACTCCGCACCTCCTGTTATTCTCTGCCGAGTGTAGGCCCACCCCGCACCTGAACCAGTCAAGTTTCCCACTCCTCTCCGTCTGTGACTCCACTGTCGCGTCTTCCCCATCTCCGGGTCGTTCCAGTCTGGGGCCTTGCCGCCGTCCACCGCCTTAGTGCCCTCGGCGCGGCGTGGTCAACATACGAGAGTCATCAGAAGAGGACTGTACGTGGAGAGCCTAACGGCTGGGACCCATGAGGTCCATGTCGCACGCAAGGAAAGTTCCTCCTTATTACGCACTGTACGTGCACTCTACGTGGGAAGGGCTTCTGTATTTCACGAAAAAAACGTGCCCCCCCCCCCGCTGAAAGATCGGACCCACCAGCTATATCTTCACATGCAAGGAAGTGCCTCCTTATTACCCACCAAAAAATGAATACCCCTTGTGGGCCTACTAAGTTGACGAGGACGGAGGGCTTTGTCAACTTAGTCAATATGAACGATTCTAGCTCCAGTGACCGTACAATGTCCATCCAACGGCCATAGTGCTTCTTCAACCTCTGGTCTTCTTGCTCCGGTGACCAAAGCGGCGCCCGGTCGTGCAGCGTGCTCCTGCCTCTCTGGCCGGTGTGATGCCGTGGAGGCCTCACCCCTACTACTCCCACCGCTGGCCCGGGGTATCCCTCTACTCACCCACACCCCTGTTATTGCAGGCGGCGGTAGCCTCACGCCCTTGATCGAACCGGTGAACCCTTGTACTCCTCTCCGGCGTGGGCATCCTTTGCCGCGTCTTCCCGGCTCCGCGTCGTCCCTTCCTAGGCCTCGCCCGTCATCCACCGCCTTGGTGCTCTCGGTGCTTGGCGTGGTCAATGTGGTCAACGACCGACTTCCATCGGAAGAATCTTGTGCGTGGAGAGGTGACAAGCTGGGTCCAAGGCCACAGCCCTGTTTTTTGTGATTTGCCAAGTGAGTCGCTTTATCGGGCTGTTGGGCTGCAAATCTTTCAAAACGAGGAGAGCTTCATTAATTTGGCGAAGAAAATGGCCTATCGGTAATGAGAAATGGGTTGTACATTTTAAAACACATCAAACGGCAATTAGTTTCAAATATCTTTTTTCATTTCGAGATGTTAAATTACATTAATTTTATGTGTGGAGAATTTGTTGGATTTTATATTGATATACATTTATTTTTAAAATCAGTTTGAATGTGAGTCGAAATTTCGGGATTAAAAACAGTTCGACACTTTTGAAATATGCAAAATTTCGTATAATTTTTTAACCATGGCCACAATATGGGCTGTAATGCTAACAAAAAGAGTATGGGCTAAAAAACCTTAAGAATTAGCAAATGGGCTGTAAATTATTAGAAATAATGGCAGATGGGATGTATGTTGTTTTCCACAGATTTGAGGCTTTCCTAAAAAGGTTGGCCTTTAAGCGGTATTTGTTGGATGTCTATCCAACGGCCGTCGTCTTCATCAATCTCTGCTCTTCTGCTCCGGCCGCTCAAACAAGCGCCCGTGAGTGCTCGCTCCCTCCTCCCAGCAGACGGTTGTCTTTGCCTTGACCTCACCGCCCACCGTAGTCCCATCGCTGGCCTAGCCATCCCTCTACTCACCCACACTGCTTTGTTATTCTCCGTGACGGCAGACGAACGATAAACCCTCGTGCAGTCGTACTCCCCTCCGCATCTTGAAACAAGCTGCCGGGTCTTCCACGCCTCCGTGTCGTTCCTTCCTAGGCATCGTCATCATCCACCGCCTGGTGCTCTCGGCGCGTCTGGTCAGCGTGGTCAACGACCGACATGCATCTGAAGTGGATCATGCGTGGAGAGGCCATTCTTTGGGTCCACGGCTGCATGCAAGGAAATTCCTCCTTATTACGCGCAAAATAATGATTCCTCCACCTAACATCAGGGACCCACCGAAAGGGCCTCTGTATTTCACGAAAAAACGTTACCGCCACTGACAGCTCGGACCCACCAGCTATATCTTCACACACAAGGAAGTGCCTCCTTATTACGCACAAAAAATATGAATACTCCCCCTATTAGCTGGGACCCGGTATAGTGGCAGGCTGACTTGTGGGCCTACTAAGTTGACGGGGACGGAGGGCTTTGTTAACTTTGTCAATATGCACGATTCTAGCTCCGATGGCCGTCACGATGTCCATCTAACGGCCGTAGTGCTTCTTCAACCTCTGGTCTTCTTGCTCCGGCCGCCCAAACCAGCGCCCGGTCGTGCCTCGTGCTCCTGCCTCCCGTGGCCAGCTACGATCTGGCGGAGGCCTCACCGCCCCTACTACTCCCACCGCTGGCGAGCCATCCCTCTACTCACCCACACCCCATGTTATTCTGCGGCGGCAGCAGCCTCACACCGCAGTGAACCGGTGAACCCTCGTACTCCTCTGGCGTAGACATCCCTTCTGCGTCTTCCCGGCTCGCGTCGTCCCTTCCTAGGCCTCGCCGTCGTCCACCGCCTGGTGCTCTCGGCCTTGGCGTGGTCAACGTGGTCAAGGAATGGCTTCCATCGGACATGGATGACGTGGAGAGGCCGACAGCTAGGTCCACGGCCACGGCAAGGAAGTGCCTCCTTATTCTGGCGCAAAATAATTATTCCTCCGCTGACGGTGAGGACCCATCAGACGGGCCACCGTATTTGTGAAAAAGCATTTCCCCTGACTGCTGGGACCCACTAGCTACATCTTCGCACGCAAGGAAGTGCGTTCGGGCAAAAAAATGATTCACCCCCCTGACTGCTGGGACCCACCAGCTACATCTTCGCAGGCAAGGAAGTGCCTGACAGTCGGAACCCACCTAGTCGAAGCGTACGTAGGGTTGTCATTCTGGTAAATGAGCGATATGCGTACATCTTGGTCGTTGTGCGGTAGCGCCGCGTGTCATAGTAGAGCGCGCCAGACGTAGCATGTACACGTCGTCTGTTGGCGAGGGTGCAAGAAAGAAAATACTGACCCGCATATACATACATGGCGGGGTCTCGAACGCCTACTCGGCGCATATGTACATGGCTGGGTCGAGCAGAGAAACAGCGTCTTCGTCGTGTTCATGGGGAGCCAACCGGCTGGGTCGAACGGAATGCGTGGTCGTGTTCATCGGGAGGGCTTGGGCCGGAACAGGCGATGGAAGCGAGGCTGGCGTATCGCGAAGCGGAGAAACAGACCTCCTACGTTCGGAGCGGGTCCTGTTAATCGGGAGGGTGTGGCGTCTGCCAAAAGCGGAGGAGACGGACCTCCTACGGTCGAAACGGGGGTCTTATTGATCGGGAGGGGTGTGGCGTACCACAAAACGGAGGAAACGGACCTCCTACGGTCGAAACGGTGGTCCTGTTGACCGGGAGGGGTGTGGCGTGCCGAAAAATGGACGAAACGGACCTCCTACGATCAAAATGGGGGTCCTGTTCATCGGGAGGGGTGTGGCGTACCGCAAAACGGGATTCCACGGGATACTGTTTATCTCCACCGTCGACCTCCTCCAGCCTCTACGGGCTACCTCGACCTCCTCCATCCTCCACGGGCTCCTGTTCATCCAGCCTTCACCGCGTGCTACTCCATCGGCTACTGTTCAACCACCCCTCCATGGGCACCCCTCCATCGTCTACTATTCATCCAGCCCTCCACACCACGGGGTCATGTTCAACCACCCCACCACGGCCACCCCTCCACCGTCTACTGTTCATCCAGCCCTCCACACCACGGGGTCCTATTCATCCAGAGGCAACGCCACCGCTCACTGTTCATCCAAACCCCCCCACAATGCTCACTGTTCATCCAATCGATCGGCTTCAGTTAGCAGCAGCAGCGAAGGAATCGCTCCATCGAGTTCAGTTAACAGCCATCGATCGATCGCTCGGGTTCAGTAACGCGTAGCCTGCAGTGCAATCGCTCGGGTTCAGTTAGAGCCCAACGCCTCGCTCGGGTTCATTTAGAGCCAACGCCTCGCACGTGTACGAGAGAAACGCGCATTGCTCGGCCCCCGACCTCCCACCGTAACCGGTAACTCCTCGAAATTTTCCTCCCCCTCGCTTCTACCACGGTTTTTTCCGTCAAGGACGGCCCAAAGAATGTCATGCAGCTGCGTCTCCGGCCTGCCCAGGACGAAAAGCCCATTTACATCATGATTTTTTGTCATAGAACTAGGAGCCCACCACATCTATGATGATACCGGGTTTTTTCACAATTATCGTCATAGAAGTGTCATATGTGTGACAGAAAAAATTTCGTTCGGCCCAAAATGTCACGGATGTGTCTTTTTTTTGTAGTGATATATCTTTTATTGCATCTATGCGTGCTGATTTGTGTGTTTCGCTTGTGTTCCTCTCGATTTACCGTTATGTTTTTTTCTCAAATCCACCTTTCATTCGTTAAGATTGGACAATCATATGGCTTGGTCCTATATCATTGCCACATCACTGATGTGACCTGACGGGCGAATCCGGGTCCTAAGAGCATCTATAGCCGGGCTTAGCAAATCCGCCCACCTGTGGTTCACCGATTTCACGAAAGCCACTTGTCAGCCATGTTAGAAGGGAGAGAGAGGCTTGGTGGAATTGTTTGTTGTATTGCATGAGCCTCGTGTGTCGTGGATCTAAGACTAACAGTAGAATGGGGGTAGGTATGTAGAGGCAAGATCCTAGCTATGGTGAAGTTGTACAGATGAGTTTTACGAGTTCAGGCCCTTCGCGGAGGAAGTAATAGCCCTACGTCTTGGTGCCCGGAGGCGGTCGACTGGATTATACGTGTGTGTGTGTTACAGGGGGACCGAACCCTTCTCTCAGCAGAGGGGGTGGCTTATATAGAGTTCGCCAGGACCCTAGCTCCCCTCCGTTACACATGGTTCAATGTACGTAAAGCGAGAGCGTTACAAGTAACGTCAATAATAAAGTGCTATAAATGATCATTAAGTCTATGAGTAAACGCCCGACCGTTGCTGCGTAGAGTGGCTTTAGGTCTTCTGCACGTCGAGTGGTCTTTTACATAGTCAAATGGTTGAGTGGTCGAGTGACCTAAAGAAGGAGGGGTCTCCGAGCGAACGGTAGGTCGAGTGGATTGCACTCGACATCTTTGTTGGGCCCTCCCTATTTACTCTTGAACTTCTTTGCTTCTAAGACAAGGACCTTTGGTAGGACATATAGATCAGGCCTATTACCCTACCCCAGGTCTATGTCCTCATCATTAGCCCCCGAATGGATTGAGGTCCGAGTGAAAACAAGGTTGAAGTTGATCTTGCTTTGACTCTTGCCTTTCTCAAGAATTCATCTCTGAACGGAGGCCAGTGTTGGAACTTCGGCTTCGTTTCAGTCACCTTGATCGATTCAGAAATTTCCGATTGGTTTTTATAGCGTCACCAGTCGAGTGTTTTCTTTGACGTGAAATCTTTGGCGTGATCGGTTGCAGAGGATCCCGGATTTCGCGGGATTCAATATTTCGGTGGAAGCGCGCCAGGCGGAGCGCACTGTGGTAAGCGGAGTGGATAAACAGGACGTTCCGATTTCCGTGCCACCTTTTTCACCATGTATCCCATGTGTGACTGTTTAGGGATTTGACAGGATCTCCTGGACCTACGCGTCAGCCACTCGGAAGTGGGCCTTTAAAAGTGGCGAGGCCGAGGCGTCCGCACTGTGCGTGCCCATTCTCCTTCTTCTTCCTCTTGCTCCTTCACCCCATCCGGCTTCTCCACTCTCAACGCCGCCGGTCCGCCGCCATGGGGAAGGAGAAAACGGCGGTGCTGGAGTACGCGAAGAAGGCAACGGGGGCGCGAAAAGCAAGAATATGAATAGGGGATCTTCATCGCGCTCGAGGCTGCCGTCGGGTTGGATCCAGGGAGATTGGATCCAATCTTCGCTTCGGCAGGAAGACTTGGACGAGATGGCCGAGTTAGGGCTGATCGTCCATGAGGCTGTGCGGTTGCCGGAGGGGGAAACGGAGCCGCAGCCGCGACCAGGTGAGTGTGTTCTGCTCGCCACCCATGTCGACTGTGGCTTCTCGCTTCCTCCACACCCCTTTTTTTAGGTTTCTTGAATTTCTTCAGGGCTCAACTCCATCATTTTACTCCCAACACCATCACATATCTTGCCACATTTATGTCCATGTGCGAGAATTTACTGGGGTGTCGACCGCACTGGGGTCTTTTCAAGCACATTTTCACCATCCGCTCCCAAACAGTGAAGAAGCAAACTCGAGCGACGAGAAAACCCATGTTATTCAGATGTGTGGGGGCCTCGGTATCCAGAAGAGGAAGAGGAGTTCCTTTCCTTCGATGACTCTTCCTGAGTTGGTCAGGGGCTGGCAGTAGACCTGGTTCTACTGCCAGGATATCGTGACCCCAGGCCAATCGACCGGACTTCCTCCTTTTTCTTTTGATTGTGTTCAGACTCCATTTTCGTTGAAAGTGACCGTCGCGGAGAAGGTGGAGACAGGCATGCTGGTCGAGAGGGTGGTTCAGCTGATCAACCAAGGCGTTACCGACACGGATTTGCTGGAGGTGTTCCTCAGTCGGCGCATTCAACCGCTCCAGGCCCGTGACAACTCCATGTGGATGTACTCCGGGGCCGGTGACACTGCTCGTGTTCATCCACAGGAGGTGCCGGCCAAAACAATGACCCAATGGCTGAGGGGTATCACAGGGAACAAGGACAACCCCAGGGGCGCCAGGAGAGTCAACCCTTTCAGCGACAGCAACCGCCAGACAAGGTTTGGCCGCTATAACCGATTGCATTTGGATGTGTTTTCCGACTATTTGCTAAACCGACTGATTTCCACTCGGCTCCTTGTCTTGTAGATTTACACAGAGATGTACTCAATGCCCAATGGAAAACAAGCTCTGGAGCAGGACCATGAGGGCGAGGACAGTGCGGAGGAGAGCGGCGAATGGGAGTCACCAGCCGACGATGACGAAGATGAGAGCGACGAGTCGGACGATGAGGAGGTAGTCGACTCACCGCCTTGTTCAGCACGTCGATCCAAGCAGCATCATGATCCCGCGGGCAGGCGCTATAAGGCTGTGGCCTCGAGCGCTCCATCTCAAAAGCGCGCTCGGTCTTCGACTCCAGAATTGGCTGAGAAAGTCACCAAGCAGCCCAAGATCAATCCCTCGAAGGCTCGGAAGACCTTGCCTAGAATCAAGATGGATGTTCCTATTGCTTCTGGGTAAATGTTCTTCCCGTATTTTCTTGTTCCGACCGATTCTCTTGTACTGACCAAGTGGATGATGAACCTTTCCAGCCCGGCCTCTGCCGTGACTGATATGGATATCGACAAGGTCCCAGACAACGAGGAAACCGACGATGCAGCTACCTCCAAAGCCAGTAAGTCTGCCCGACTCGGATTTATTTGGACGACTAGATTGTTTGTCAGTTGTCTCTCTGATTTTCTCTGTTTGATGCAACTCCACAAGACATTGTTGTGCTCCCGGACAATGAAGAAGAAGTACCGCTGAGGGAAAGGAGGAGGAGGGACAAGGAACTGAGTGGGAAAGCGCCTGAGGTTCAGGTTCCTCAGTCGACTGTGAAGCCTGGGACGGCGGTCGAGCGATCGACAGATCCGTCTCGCACCAACATCACTTTCGCTATCCCGCTATCGACTGATTGCCCATCAGGATCAGCTGCTCAGACCCCTGCTCTTCCAATACAACTCCACGCATCAGACCCAACGGCTGCTTCGACCGCTCTGCCATCATCGCTTTTCACTGCGTATCAAACTCCACACGACCCACCGAGTGCCGCCAAGGAAGCTCTTCTTCAGTTGAATCTTGTGATGGGGAAAATGAAAGTGGTGCATGAGGCCAGTCAGGTGGCCTTCAACGCTAGAGTTGCTCTGTAGACCAATGTCCAGGTTAGTTGATTTCCGATTGATCATATTTCTCGTCCGATCACCCACTGGGTGTGACTGTTTTGAAGTTGCACAAGTCAATCTGAGTCGACTTGGATTTAATCTTTGAACTAGTGGGGACACTCTGAGTGCACCCACTGGGTGTAGTCCCCGAGACCAGAGTTGACTGCGGGCAGTCGACTGTGGTCTGAGAATCTGAATTTTGTCACTCGGCCTGGGCGGACCAGGTCGAATGGAACTAGAACCAGTGGGGGCACGCTAAGTGCACCCACTGGGTGTAGTCCCCGAGATCGTGGTTGACCGCGGGCAGTTGACGATGGTCCGAGAATGTTTTTTTTACAACTCGCGCTGGGCAGACCATGCCGAGTGTTTACTCAAACCAGTGGGGGCACGCTAAGTGCACCCACTGGGTCTATTCCCCGAGACTGTCGTTGAATGTTTGATTCGGCGGTAGTCTTAGAGTAGCTTTCACTGTGATGTCTTTTTATTTCAGTCGACTGCTATATCTTATGTATTGACCGTATAAATCTTGTGATCTCGGGGCCCAAATTTCTACACTGAACAAGCAAGAAATCAGCCTCAACCTTGATCTGGAACTGGCCAGGAAGAATCTCAAGACTGCTCATGACGAAGTAGCTGCCATGGGAGGTAACCAATCGTCAACTGTCCATCTCGCTACTGGCACTTTTCCTTTCCCTTTTTTGAACCGAGTGACTCCACTCGAGCAGATGTATGTAGTGAAAACCGTCAACTCCAAGCTCGTCTGAAGAATGTTATTTCTTTAGAGAAAATGAAGCAGGCTTTGGAGAAGAAGGATCTGGATCTTGCTGCTGCACACAAGGAAGCGCGAGAGAAAACGACACTTGCTGACAAGAAGCTTGCTTCAGTTGGCAAGTTAGAAGAAGAGAACTCCAAACTGAAGACTGTTGTTTCTGACGCCAATCGGGAGGTCGAGCGACTGAAGAAAGACAAGGACAAACTGACTGACGACCTTGGGATCCTCAAGGCCAAGAAGGGCGAGTTGGAATCTTATCTGGGCCAGCTTGCGTCAAAACTAGTCTTAAAACTTGAAGGTACTGATGTTCGACTGACTTATTACGGTCGATTGTCAGGCCTTATTATATGGTCGACTCACCATTTACTCAACTGTGCAGAACTTTGCCAAGACATTGAAGTGGAAACTGGGCGGGTCGAGACGGGTCTCGACCCCATAAATTGCCCAGTCAAAGATGACGTCGCAATGAATGTGCTGCGGTTGGAATCTTGCATGGACAGCGTGGTTGCTTATCTTGCCCGCCTGAAGGCGGCGATGACTCAGGTTGATGCTGAACTTTGGCCTCAGGCGGAACTATCTCAAGACCTCGAGTCTCTGATGGCTCGACTGAACCAAATACCTGACCGAGTGCAAGAATGGAAAAATTCATCTGCTCACTGTGGTGCTGATGTCGCCTTGTCTTTGGTCCGAGTGCACTGCAAGGATGTGAAAGAAGACAAGCTGGTGGAGCTCAAGGTTGCTAACACAAAAAGGCACACTTTCCAGTCCTTCATGGACACTTTCCTTGACGCTGCCACTCGCATCGCAGACAGCACAGACCTTGACAGTTTCTGCGACCCAGCCAGTCTTTCTCCCGACGAGTGACCAAAAAACATTATGCTCCACCTTTTATTTGCCTCGGAATGCCGAGTGATTGTGTAATCATTAAACTTCTTCGGGCTTGATGCTCGAGTACTTTTGATATGCGGTCCGGAACCTTAGGATTTATTTGAACTTGGTTTATCTTGAAATATGCTTGCGTTTGTCTTCGAGTGGGTTTTGTTCCTCACTCGGAATAATCTTTGAACTTGAGATGCAGCTCTAAGGAGGATATTCCAGTCGACCTGCACCTCGTCGTCCTTGCGCATGAGGATGGAGCATACGTTGTACTTGTGGTGTAGCTCCGAGGAGAAGGTTGCAGTCGACCTGCACCTCATCGTCCTTGTGGATAGGGATGGAGCGTACGTTGTACTTGTGGCGTAGCTCCGAGGAGAAGGTTGCAGTCGACCTGCACCTCGTCATCCCTGCGGATAGGGATGTGTTTCAAACTTAGACGAGTACTAGACTGCAGCTAAGCCCCCGAGTGGGAGGGTTGCTCTCCACTCGATAGGATTTTTCAAACTTAGGCGAGTACTGGACTACAGCTAAGCCCCCGAGTGAGAGGCTTGCTCACCACTCGGTAGGATTTGTTAAACTCAGGCGAGTACTGGACTGCAGCCAAGCCTCCGAGTGAGAGGTTGCTCTCCACTCGGTAGGATTTTTTAAACTTAGGCGAGTACTGGACTACAGCTAAGCCCCCGAGTGGGAGGGTTGCTCTCCACTCGGTAGGATTTTTTAAACTTAGGTAGTCTTGTCTGCAGCTAAGCCCCAGTGGGAAGGTTGATCTCCACTCGGTGGGATTTTAAACTTAGGCAAGTCTTGGACTGCAGCTAAGCCCCAGTGGGAGGGTTTCTCTCCACTCGGTAGGATTTTTTAAAACTTAAGTAGTCTTGGACTGCGGCTAAGCCCCGAGTGAGAGGTTGCTCTCCACTCGGTGGGATTTTTAAACTTAAGTAGTCTTGGACTGCAGCTAAGCCCCCGAGTGGGAGGGTTGCTCTCCACTTGGTAGGATTGTTTAAACTTAGGTGAGTACTGGACTGCAGCTAAGCACCCGAGTGGGAGGGTTTCTCTCCACTCGGTAGGATTTTTTAAACTTAGGCGAGTACTGGACTGCAGCTAAGCCCTCGAGTGAGAGGGTTGCTCTCCACTCGGTAGGATTTTTTAAATTTAGGCGAGTACTGTACTGCAGCTAAGCCTCCGAGTGAGAGGGTTGCTCTCCACTCGGTAGGATTTTTTAAACTTAGGTGAGTACTGGACTGCAGCTAAGCCCCCAAGTGAGAGGCTTGCTCACCACTCGGTAGGATTTTTCAAACTTAGGTGAGTACTGGACTGCAGCTAAGCCTCCGAGTGAGAGGGTTGCTCTCCACTCGGTAGGATTTTTCAAACTTAGGCGAGTACTGGACTACAGCTAAGCCTCCGAGTAAGAGGCTTGCTCACCACTCGGTAGGATTTTATAAACTTAGGCGAAACGGATTCACAGCTAAGCCACCCACAGGGGGATTTCAAACACAAATATAAGCCACGACAATCATTTTAGAAGACTGTAAAACTCTTGTCTTTGATAAACAAACTACAAAGGTATTTCTTATTACATCTCAACAGAATGAGTGCTTAATTATAAAAGGGGCGGAGCAGCTCCGCATTCCAAGCGCGCGGTTCGTCTTTCCTGTGCTCGACATTATAGAGGTGGTACGCTCCATAGTGAAGCACTCTGGTGACAATGAAGGGACCTTCCCAGGCCGGAGCCCGGCTTATGCAGTTTCTGCTGATCCACTCGGAGAACCAAGTCTCCCTCTTGAAATGCCCGACCCCTCACGTTTCTGGCATGGAATCGATGCAAGTCTTGCTGATAGATGGTCGACCGGATGAGGGCCATCTCTCTTTCCTCTTCCAGGAGGTCAACTGCATCTTGTCGTGCCTGTTTTGCTTCATCTTCTGAGAAAAGCTCGACTCGGGGTGCATTGTGGAGCAAGTCACTCGGAAGTACAGCTTCAGCTTCATAAACCAAGAAGAATGGAGTTCGGCCAGTCGGCCTATTGGGAGTTGTCCTCAGTCCCCACAGCACTGACGGAAGTTCATCTACCCAGGCTCCTGCTGCGTGTTTGAGATCACGCATTAGTCTGGGTTTCAACCCTTTGAGAATCAATTCGTTTGCTCTTTCAGCTTGTCCATTCGACTGGGGGTGGGCGACTAAAGCATAGTCGATTCGAGTACCTTGGGAAGCACAGAAGGCTCTGAACTCATTAGAATCGAAGTTCAACCCATTGTCAGTGATGATGCTGTGTGTGGAACACCATATCTGAATGTTAACTCTCTGATGAAGCTGACAGCAGTACTGGCTTCAAGGTTTTTGATAGGCTTGGCTTCGATCCATTTGGTGAACTTGTCGACTGCCACGAGCACGTGAGTGAAACCGCTCCTACCAGTCCTAAGAGGTCCAACCATATCCAAACTCCAAACAGCAAAGGGCTAGACGAGTGGAATGGTATTCAGGGCTGATGCTGGCTTGTGAGACATGTTGGAGTAAAACTGGCAACCTTCACATTTGTCGACTATTTCTTTTGCCATCTCATTTGCTCGTGGCCAATAAAATCCCGCTCGGTATGCTTTGGCCACGATGGTTCGAGAGGACGCATGGTGACCACAGGTCCCCGAGTGGATGTCATTGAGGATCACTCGACCTTCTTCTGGTGTTATGCATTTCTGACAGACTCCAGTCACACTCTCTCTGAACAACTGTCCTCTTGTCACAGTAAAGGCTTTGGATCGATGGACGATCTGTCGAGCCTCTTCTTCATCCTCTGGGAGTTCCTTTCTGAGAATGCATGAAATGTACGACACTGTCCAGTCGGGAGTGATGACCAAAACCTCCATGATCAAGTCGACCATGGCTGGGACTTCGACTTCAGTAGGATCAATAGCACTCTTTGGTTGTGGGGGCTCTTCAGTGAAAGGATCTTCTTGAACTGAAGGTGAATGTATATGTTCCAAGAACACATTGGTGGGAATGGCTTCCCTCTTGGAACCTATCTTTGCCAGATCATCGGCAGCTTGATTTTTCAGTCGGGGTATGTGATGGAGCTCTAACCCCTCAAACTTCTTCTCTATCTTTCTCACTACATTAAAATAACCAGTCATAGCAGGACTTCTGACATCCCACTCCTTCATCACTTGATTGACCACTAAATCCGAGTCGCCATAGACCATGAGGCGACGGACGCCGAGTGAAATGGCCATACGCAACCCATATAGAAGTTTCCATATTCAGCTTCATTGTTGGAGGTGTCAAAGTCAATCTGGAGAACATAGCTGAGTTTATCACCTTGGGGGGATACCAATACCACCCCAGCACCGGAACCATTCAGCATCTTGGAGCCATCAAAGAACATGGTCCAGTGCTCCGAGTGAATCTGAGTCGGCAGTTGTTGTTCAATCCACTCGGCGAGGAAATCTGCTATTGCTTGGCACTTGATAGATTTCTTTGCCTCAAACTTGATATCCAAGGGAAGGAGTTCAATCGCCCACTTTGCCACTCTACCAGTTGCATCTCTGTTGTTCAGGATCTCTGATAATGGTGCGTCGCTGATGACTGTAATGGAGTGATCAGAGAAATAGTGTGCAACTGTCACATCCCTAGTTCCGGTATGCACTAGGCTAGCCCTTCATGTGTGCATCATGTTTACTTTTCACAGAAAGTTGAAATGGGGATGACAGAACCCCCAAAGACCCCTCCTAAAACCAACTAGGGTTTACTAAAATCATTTTCAATAAACCTGAAATGCCCTTCTAAAATGTCCATCATTTTTTGTCTTGGGTTAGAACCTCGACAAAATTGGTTCACAATTTTCTAGGTCATCTTAAGGTGCTGAATTAAATCATATGCTATTTGCATTTGGGCATTTAAATGCTATATAATATTTTAAATGTCCAAATATTCATGAACTAAAATGTTTACTGTTAGAATTATTCCAAACAGTAGCCTTGAGCAGTTTCATGAATTTAGAGATTGTTTTGGTATTTTTATTAAAGCCCTAAAATTACAGAATAATAGAAAACAGAAACAAATAAAAAGAGAGAGAGAGAGAACTCACTCGGCCTTACATGGCAGCCCACTAGCGGCCCAGTAGATAGCCGGCCTGCTAGGCCCAGCCCAGCCCCTCGCGCGTCGTCTTCCTCGCGCCTTCTGGCATTGCGCGTGGCGCGTGCACAGCCTCACCGCGGCCACCTCCTACTAGCCACGCAGCTGCTCCCCCTTGCCCTGGACGTCGCCACATGACCCCCTCAATCCCCTCTCACTTTCCCCTCTCTTCCTGGACCTCCTCCCCTTCTCTACCTCTCGTTCCCAAGAAAGACAGAGAGCTGTCGTTGCCGCCGCTCGCCGCTACCGTCGCCTAAGCCTCTATGTTGACTCAGGCAACTCCAAACGCCACCGAACGCCGTCTTTGCCTTCGCCTTCAACCTCGGGCACCCGAGCCTGTCTCCGGTCGATTCGGCGCCGCCAGGACCTCTCCGAGCTTGTTGACCCCCTCTTCGGCACCGCTGTGAGCTCCTACGCCCCTCGCCCCTTTCCCCGTTGACGCGTTCGTCCTCTAGCCGTGTTTTCCACCTCGGCCGAAGCTCGCTGCCGTCGTCCATGGAACCACCGCAGCCACAGCACCTGCTCATCAGTACGCTCAGCGCACCCCTAGGAACACGATGCACTCGCCAGCTCCTCCCCTAGTGCTCCGTAGCCCCGTTTCCACCGATGGCCGAACCACGGCCGCCGCAAACCTCGTCGCTGGCGTCAATTCCGGCGACCATCTGGTCCAGCTCCACCACCCGCACACGTGGCTCAGCCCCAGCTCTCCACAGAACCCAACCACGCCCCAAACCGTGGCACATGCGCTAATCCCGACAGCGGACGCCGCCAATGCGAGGTCGCCAAGCGGTTAAGCGCCCGGCGGTGACGTGGCACACTTAATTAGCGCTAATGACGCCACTAATTAACCCTCTAGCTCATTGACGGATGGGCCCATGCTTAATTAACCCTGGGTTTATTTCTTGCCTAGTTTTAACTTAATCACGATGGACACACGTGTCAGCTTTGACCGCGCTGACGTGTTCGTTGACCGGACCCACCTGTCATTGAAATTGAACAGCACTGTGTCACTGACCAGTGGACCCCACTGGTTAGGTTTGACCTAGATCGCTGCTGTTGACCTACTGAGGTCAGCATGACGTAGTGCTGACGCTGTAATTGTTTTCTGGGATTTTAAATAAATCAGAAATGATTTATTTAATTCAGAAAATATCCAAAACTTCTAAAAATCATATAAAATCAACCGTAACTCCAAATGAGACAAGTTATATATGAAAAATGATCAGAAAAATCCAATCTATCCATTTGTAGTGATTTCATGCATGTTAGAGCAACTTAAACTTGCTGTTTAGCTCAAAACATGTTAATGCACTATATAAACCCATAGCTTGAGTTTGTATTTGAATCTTTGATTCAAATGAGCTCAAACCACCCAGGTTGTAGATGCATTAGCCCAACACACTCATTTTGCCATGTCATATTCATGCATCATATTGTTGCATTGCATTAATTGTGTTCCTTCTCTGTTGCCGGTACTTGTCCCCTCTCAGTAGACGTGGTTCCGATGATGAGATCGATGACACTGATGAAGAGTTATATTATCTTCAGAAGTGACAGGCAAGCAAAACCCCCCTTGTTCATTCCAATAAAATCCCACTCTCTCGCTCCTGCTCTCTTTTACTGCATTAGGACAACATCGGTTCAACTGTTACATGCTGCGGTAGCTGAACCCCTTTTCCTCTGCATGACCTGTCATTGCCACAGTAAATAGATGAAACCCACTAGCATGAGTAGGAGTTGTTTGAGCCCTGATGTGCCTACTCATTCATGCTTGTTTGTCATGCCTTCTACTTCTTAGAGTTGAGTCAGGTCTGATTCATCGGGAATGAATTGGAAGTGTGTGAACATGTCCTACTGTTGAGCGCTAAGTGTGTGAACATGATTTGGTAAAGGTATCGATGAGAGGCCATGTAGGAGTACATGGTGGGTTGTTTCATTGAAGCCGTCCTTAGGAACTGAGTTCTGTGTTTGTGATCCATGAACAGCTACTACCATGCATTGGGCCCGAAACCAATGGACCCTCTCGGCTTCTTAACCACCCTTGTCCTCTGTCCAGGAGTTGCAAGTAGTTTCTGGTGTTTGTAGTATGCTGGAGGCCGTGCGCAACGCTGACCCGAGGGGTGGGCTGTGATGTGGTAGGCATGTGGCATGGTGTACCAGGTGCCTGTTTGGTGTCTCGGGAACCCTACACACATCGTTCGGGGCCGTGTGTGGAAACCTCGGCCGGACTCCCTGCGGATGGAACCTGAATAGGCGATAAACCTGGACTAGAGACTTGAGTGTTTAGGTAGGCCGTGGCCGACTCCCTAGCCAGGCTTCCGCTTGAAGGTTGCCGAGATACACGACGTGTACATGGTGGTAAGTGGCAAGAGCGTGTGTGAAGAAGTACACCCCTGCAGGGTTAACATCATCTATTCGAATAGTCGTGTTCGCGGTGAAGGACTTCTGGGTTGCCTGTAACAGTTCATAGACAAGTGGAAGTGGATACTCTAAAATGCGCAAGATAAGCGTGAGTGCTATGGATGGCGTTCTCGTAGGGAGACGGGAGCGGATCCATAGTGGTGTATTGAAATGGTGAATATGTGGACTCGTGTGCGCCACCTCGAAAGAGTTACTTGCATTCATAGTTTAGGATAGCCACTGAGTCAAAGTTGGCTTGCTGTAGTCAAACTCCACCACCCCCTTTGTTGATACTGATGCATATGTAGCTAGTTCTGATGTAAGTCTTGCTGGGTACATTTGTACTCACGTTTGCCTATTTTATGTTTTGTAGAGGCGTCGGTCTCGCTAGTAGTTCCGTGTGGACTTCAACGTTTAGCTTGATACCTCAGCTACGATCTTGTGCCCTCGGCAGGATCTGGTAGATAGTTAGGCTTCTCAGCCTTTTTCATTTGTAGATGTCTGTACTCAGATATGTTAAGCTTCCGCGTGTGCTTTGACTTGTATGCTCTAAATGCGGGGTCATGAGACCCATGTTTGTAATATTTCGCTCCTCGGAGCCTATTGAATAAATACTTGAGTTGTAGAGTCATGTTCTGATGCCATGTTGTATTTGCGCATATCGAGCATATTGTGTGTATGATTGAAATGCTTGGTATGTGTGGGATCCAACAACCTAGTTGTTTATCCTTGGTAGCCTCTCTTATGGGGAAATGTAGTCTTGTGCTTCCATGAGCTATAGTAGTCCGCTATAGCCGGTTCACCGGAGTCCCGCTAGCCCAAAGACTACCGCTCCGGAACACTTGATTGGCTGGGATGTGATTCACCGTTCTGTAGCCGGTCCCTTCGGGAAATGTCTCATGGTGACATCCTGAGTCCCGCCTATCCTCACATGCCCAGCTTCCGAGTCCTGTTAGCCCAGCTACGGCCGGATTCACACGTCACCGAATCGACATGCTCGATGTTGATTCATGTATGCCTATCCCCGTGAGTTAGTGCCACTTTGGGTTCATGACTAGTCATGTCGGCACGGGTTCTCTGGCATATGGATGCTATCGACACTATCATATACGTGAGCCAAAAGGCGCAAACGGTCCCGGGCCAATGTAAGGCGACTCCCGTGGGAATACCGTGTGTGAGGCCGCAAAGTGATATGAGGTGTTACAGGCTAGATCGATGTGACTTGGAATCGGGGTCCTGACAGCTTTGGTATCAGAGCCCGATTGCCTGTAGGATTACCAAGCCAAACTGGTCGAAGTTGAGTCTAGAAATGCTTTAGTTATATGTAGGGGAATTGATTGTGGGATGGAACGTAAGGCTCTTTTTACTCCTTATACCTCATGCCCTCTGAGCTGAGTCAATCTCTTCTCTTCTACGGGGATTAAGAACTAGGCCTTCTCATCTTTCTATCAGGATCACGTGTTACTAATCCGTATACTCATAGGATTGTTGGTCTCGAGCCTTAGTTCAGTTTCTACTACTTCCGTGTGTTCATAGTTGGTCTCGAAACCTTGATATTGTGCTTCTGAGTGGTTATGCCACCATTTTGCAGGATGTCTCAAATCATTTTGAGCATTTACAACCGTTATGTTGTCCGAGTCATCCCAGGTTTCTATATAGTCCGATGCATTTGCAAATCCCTTCTTCCCGTTTCTGATGTTCATTTGGGCCAGATTAATCACACAAATTAGTGTGTTTAGGTACTCTGTTGCCTCGACATATATGTTGGAGCTATTATTATGACCCTAGGTGTCTTAGAGGACCACTTAGTAATCTAGTAATGCTTTGCATCCCTAGTGTGATGATTCTGGCCATCATTCTCGAAAGCATCCCGTGATGCAATTTAGTTAGTAGGTATTCTGTTCCTGGGTTCTTGAACCCGAGATTCACTCTACTTACCTCATGTTGATAGTGTTGCTAGTTCCTTTAGGATATTAGTAAACTTTTGCGATAGTCCTCGAGGTTCGTGGTACATCCTTCTTCCAATTACCATGAACCATTCTTGGCAGGAGTTCTTTTGAACCAAAAGGTCACGACCAGAGTGCTCTTGATGAGTTCTCCATTCTATGTTGTGACTCTGCCAACCCTACCTTTCTGCATGGGTTATCCGGAAGAAATATGTTGAACTTGTTCGACATACCAACCTATGCATCCACAGCTCAGAATAATCGTATGTTCCTTTGAGTTGTCTCTCTTTGGTTGTATTCTGACCCTTGTCTATCAACTGATAGTCAGGACTAGTTGTACGTTCCTGTTATCGATGCCTGTTATTCTTGTGGGCCGTCAAGCCATTCTATTTTGGAGTGACTAGGAGAAACAAACTCACCTCATCCATTTCTTGGAGTGGTCAAAGTAGTGGTATTCCACAGATTAAAATGCCAATCCAGCTTTTGTTCTATTCTACCTCGGAGTATTACCCCCTTTATGTCAGGATTGTCATGAGAATTGCACCATTTCTCGTGAATTCTTGATGTAGTGATACTTCTCGCTATCATTATTCATTCCTCGGTCCCGTCTTGTTGTAACCGGAATGCCGACAAGTGAACTGTGATGTGTGAAATCGATACACCTAGCAACCTTGTTGCTTAGTAGTAAATGGACAATAGTTTCATTCTTAGCGTATTGGTTATTGAATCACCATTCTGAGATTGATCGTCTTACCTTGTCCTTATTTTCGGTGCACTTTTTGATCAATGAGTTAGGATAGTCTCAATCCTTGCTTATTTGATCATATCATCTTGCCCTGAAAGGCAAGATTGTTCTCGAGCTTAGTGACATATCCGTGGTTCGTGATTTTCCGTATATCTTCTCGGAAGTATTACCAGGTTGTCACCTGACCGCTATGTTGAGTTCGTGATCATGTTGATTTTCCTCCAAACCACCCATTCTCCAAGAATCTGTGTTGGATACCCCTGAGCTAGTTGGTTAAGCCGAACAACAACTTGGAGAGTTGGAAGATAAAAGCTTGTCTGACCTAGTTCATGTTAAGGGATATCTTTTGTGTGTGTGTGTGTGTGTGTTGAAGAAAGATGATATCTCCATCGATTGGTCCTCGTGATCAGTTGTTGGATCTATTGCCTTGTCAAAACTTTGACTTGAGTATGGGCTATCGTCAAGTCAAACCAGAACCAAGAATATTCATAATGTTGTCTTACTCGTGGTTGCTTCCTAGAGAATACACCATTATATCTTTTGGGTATGACCAATGCTATCACCTTGTTCGCATGATTGAGGAATTCCATTTATATGGAAACCTGGATGAATTGTTGTTGGGCCCATCGGCAACATTGTTATCTTCCCCATGATTCGTGTTGAACATCCAGCTAGCATTGGAAACTTATAAAAGCATTATTTTCATGTCCCGTTCATGAAGCATATGTTGGATGGAAGAAGTGATTTTCTCCGATTCACGTGCATCTGGTGTAAGTTGCCGCCGTGAGTTCGAGAAAGATTGTTTTTGTTTCCTATGGTACCATCCCAAGTCATTCATGCATCTGCGAAGTATGCTATGGTTTGACAGGCTCGCTACCTCCATTCCATATGTATCTCCTAGTACACCAAGCCACTGACTGATTTGTTCTAGGAAAAGGAGTTAAGTGCTAATCCATGGTAATGCACAAAACCTCGATATCCTCGATGATGGTTCCCCACCTGAACCCGGTAATATTTTTATTGTAAGACTACTATGTGGTCATGCTTGTTTGGGACGGCGTGTTCACATGTTGTAGCAAAACCCGCTCATGTTTTGGAGCTTGCTATCGTAGTTCATATCCCGAGAATCTCGCAACGTCATCTCGTCGATTTGTGTTGCAAACTTTATTTTCGGACATGCTGAGTCTGAAGTATCCTATCACCAATCGGATTTGAATCTTAGGCAGATATGATGGTTGGAACATTCCCAACAGTTGCATTTTGTTCCCAGCTTGCACTGCCATTGTGCCAATTTCCCATGGGCTGCCCCTTCAGCACTTGCTGTCCAAGATCATCTTCCAAAGTGGACCTACCATGGATCCCATCCATGTCTGATGATAAGCAAAATCATCCATTGTGTTGTCTTCAACAAGGTAGTCCCCATCATTCATTCTAGCCCGAGTGTGCCGTTCTTCCGAACTCCTTCAACAGTCGTTTGTGAATTTCCTTATGATGGTATAGAGAGTTCCAATGATCTCTGTATCAACAATAATTCTTTTGCGACTTAAGGGAATAATTCTACGAGTCACCTTTCCTAAGGTGTCCCGTTATGGAATCATGGTAATTGTTTCCTCACTACTTTGAAACCCTCGTCAACTTGTTTCTTCTATCCCTCCTGATGCATGTTTTGCCTCTCAGCTCCAGAGGTGTTTCTATGTCCCATCCCATGAGTTGATCTTGTGATAATTAAGATGATCCTAAGTTGCTCGAACCTCAGGAAGATCGATTCCTCTAAAATTCTCCCTTTCTACTCGTTGTCATGTTGGACGTAGTTCTCAAAGCAAGACGTCGAGATCAAGGTGATGCAATGAATCAACACCCTCGAGAAAGATATCTGGATCGTGAAGATTGTGTTAGCTTGTGTCCCTCTATCTTCTTACCTCACGACTTGAATCTCGGGACGAGATTCTTGTTTAGTAGGGGTGAGTTGTCACATCCCTAGTTCTGGTATGCACTAGGCTAGCCCTTCATGTGTGCATCATGTTTACTTTTCACAGAAAGTTGAAATGGGGATGACAGAACCCCCAGCACCCCTCTGAAACCAAATAGGCTTTACTAAAATCATTTTGAATGAATCTGAAATGCCCTTCTAAAATGCCCATCATTTTTGTCTTGGGTTAGAACCTCTGACAAAATTGGTTCACAATTTTCTAGGTCATCTTAAGGTCACTGAATTAAATCATATGCTATTTGCATTTGGGCATTTAAATGCTATATAATATTTTAAATGTCCAAATATTCATGAACTAAAATGTTTACTGTTGGAATTATTCCAAACAATAGCCCTTGAGCAGTTTCATGAATTTTGAGATTGTTTTGGTATTTTTATTAAAGCCCTAAAATTATAGAATAATAGAAAACAGAAACAAATAAAAAGAGAGAGAGATAACTCACCCGGCCTTACCTGGCAGCTCACTAGCGGCCCAGTAGATAGCCGGCCTACTAGGCCCAGCCCAGCCCCTCGCGCGTCGTCTTCCTCGCGCCTTCTTGCGTGGCGCGTGGCGCGCGCACAGCCGAGCCGCGGCCACCTCCTGCTAGCCACGTAGCTGCTCCCCCTCGCCCTGGACGTCGCCACACGACGCCCTCGATCCCCTCTCACTTTCCCCTCTCTTCCTGGACCTCCTCCCCTTCTCTACCTCTCGTTCCCAAGCGAGACAGAGAGCCGTCGTCGCCGCCGCTCGCCGCTGCCGTGCCCTGAGCCTCCCCCTCACCTCCCCGACATGCCTAGGGGTTCCGCCACCGTCGCCTACGCCTCTCTGTTGACTCACGCGACTCCAAACGCCGCCGAACACCGTCTTCTACTTCGTCTTCAACCTCGGGCACCCGAGCCCGTCTTCGGTCGATTCGGCACTGCCAGGACCTCCCCGAGCTCGCTGACCCCCTCTTCGGCACCGCTGTGAGCTCCTACGGCCCTCGCCCTCTCCCCTTGACGCGTTCGTCCTCTAGCCGTGTTTTCCACCTCGGCTGAAGCTCGCTGCCGCTGTCCATGGCGCCGTCGCGGCCACAGCTGCTGCCACCAGTGTCCGAGCTCATTAGCACGCTCAGCGCACCCCTAGGAGCACGATGCACTCACCAGCTCCTCCCCTAGTGCTCCGTAGCCCCGTTTCCATCAATGGACGAACCACGGCCGCCGCAAACCTCGTCGCCGGCGTCGATTTCGGCGACCATCTGGTCCGGCTCCACCAGCCACACACGCGGCTCAGCCCCAGCTCTCCATAGAACCCAACCACGCCCCAAACCATGGCCTGTAGCGCAATCCCGACGCGGACGCCGCCGCGATCTGAGGCAGCCGGCGGTTAAACGCTGGCAACTGACGTGGCACACTTAATTAGCGCTAATGACGCAACTAATTAACCCCCTAGCTCACAGACGAATGGGCCCCATGCTTAATTAAACCTTGGGTTTGTTTCCTGCCTAGTTTTAACTTAATCAAGGTGGACCCACGTGTCAGCTTTGACCGCGCTGACGTGTCCGTTGACCGGACCCACCTGTCATTGACACTGAACAGCACTGTGTCACTGACCAGTGGACCCCACTGGTCAGGTTTGACCTAGACCGCTGCTGTTGACCTGCTGAGGTCAGCATGACGTAGTGCTGACGCTGTAATTCTTTTCTGGGATTTTAAATAAATCAGAAATGATTTATTTAATTCAGAAAATATCCAAAACTTCTAACAATCATATAAAATCAACCGTAACTCCAAATGAGACAAGTTATATATGAAAAATGATCAGAAAAATCCAATCTATCCATTTGTTGTGGTTTCATGCATGTTAGAGCAACTTAAACTTGTTGTTTAGCTCAAAACATGTTAATGCACTATATAAACCCATAACTTGAGTTTGTATTTGAATCTTTGATTCAAATGAGCTCAAACCACCATGGTTGTAGATGCATTAGCCCAACACACTCATTTTGCCATGTCATGTTCATGCATCATATTGTTGCATTGCATTAATTGTGGTCCTTCTCTGTTGCCGGTACTTGTCCCCTCTCAGTAGACGTGGTTCTGATGATGAGATCGATGACACCGATGAAGACTTATATTATCTTTAGAAGTACCAGGCAAGCAACCCCCCCCCCCCCCTTGTTCATTCCGATACAATCCCACTCTCTTGCTCCTGCTCTCTTTTACTTCATTAGGACAACATCGATTCAACTGTTACATGTTGCGGTAGCTGAACCCTTTTCCTCTGCATGACCTGTCATTGCCACAGTAAATAGATGAAACCCACTAGCATGAGTAGGAGTTGTTTGAGCCCTGATGTGCCTACTCATTCATGCTTGTTTGTCATGCCTGCTACTGCTTAGAGTTGAGTCAGGTCTGATTCATCGGGAATGAATTGGAAGTGTGTGAACAAGTCCTACTATTGAGAGCTAAGTGTGTGAACACGATTTGGTAAAGGTATCGATGAGAGGCCATGTAGGAGTACATGGTGGGTTGTTTCATTGAAGCTGTCCTTAGGAACTGAGTTCTGTGTTTGTGATCCATGAACAACTACTACCATGCATTGGGCCCGAAACCAATGGACCCTCCGGCTTCTTAACCACCCTTGTCCTCTGTCCAGGAGTTGCAAGTTGTTTCTGGTGTTTGTAGTATGCTGGAGGCCGTGCACAGCACTGACTCGAGGGGTGGGCTGTGATGCGTTAGGCATGTGGCACGGTGTACCGGGCACCCGTTTGGTGTCTCGGGAACCTGCACACATCATTCGGGGCCGTATGTGGAAACCTCGGCCGGACTCCCTGCTGATGGAACCTGAATAGGCGATAAACCTGGACTAGAGACTTGAGTGTTTAGGTAGGCCGTGGCCGACTCCCTCGCCAGGCTTCCTCTTGAAGGTTGCCGAGATACACGACGTGTACATGGTGGTAAGTGGTGAGAGCGTGTGTGAAGAAGTACACCCCTGTAGGGTTAACATCATCTATTCGAATAGCTGTGTCCGCGGTGAAGGACTTTTGGGTTGCCTATAATAGTTCATAGACAAGTGGAAGTGGATACTCTAAAATGCGCAAGATAAGCGTGAGTGCTATGGATGGCGTTCTCGTAGGGAGACCGGAGTGGATCCATAGTGGTGTATTGAAATGGTGAATATGTGGACTCGTGTGCGCCACCTCAAAAGAGTTACTTGCAGTCATAGTTTAGGATAGCCACTGAGTTAAAGCTGGCTTGCTGCAGTCAAACTCCACCACCCCCTTTGTTGATACTGATCCATATGTAGCTAGTTCTGATGTAAGTCTTGTTGGGTACATTTGTACTCACGTTTGCCTATTTTATGTTTTGTAGAGAGACGTCAATCTCGCTAGTAGTTCCGTCTGGACTTCGACGTTTAGCTTGATACCTCAGCTACGATCTTGTGCCCTCGGTAGGATCTGGTAGATAGTCAGGCTTCTCAGCCTTTTTCATTTGTAGATGTCTGTACTCAGACATGTTAAGCCTCTGCATGTGCTTTGACTTGTATGCTCTGAATGTGGGGTCATGAGACCCATGTTTGTAATATCTCGGTCCTCGGAGCCTATTGAATAAATACTTGAGTTTTAGAGTCATGTTGTCATGCCATGTTGTATTTGCGCATATCGAGCATATTGTGTGTATGATTGAAATGCTTGGTATGTGTGGGATCCGACAACCTAGTTGTTTATCCTTGGTAGCCTATCTTATGGGGAAATGTAGTCTTGTGCTTCCATGAGCCATAGTAATCCGCTTCTGACCAGTTCACTGGAGTCCTGCTAGCCTGGCCATCTTGCTCAGAACACTTGGTAGCCGGCATGTGATTCACTTTGTTCCTGTGTCTGTCCCTTCGAGGAAATGTCACGCTGTGACATCCGGTGTCCTGCCTAGCCTCCTACAGCCCGGTTCCCGGAGTCCTGTTAGCCCAGTGCTACAACCCGGATTCACACGCTGCTGACCGACATGCTCGATGTTGATTCATGTATGCTTGTCCCCGTAAGTTAGGGCCACTTTGGGTTCACGGCTAGTCATGTCGGCCCGGGTTCTCTGACATATGGATGCTAGCGACACTATCATATACGTGAGCCAAAAGGCGCAAACGGTCCCGGGCCATGGTAAGGCGACTCCCGTGGGAATATCGTGCGTGAGGCCGCAAAGTGATATGAGGTGTTGCAGGCTAGATCGATGTGACTTGGAATCGGGGTCCTGACAGCAACCTTCTTCGTGGTCATGTAAATCCCATAAACAAGCTTCTGATAATGTGGATATCTTTGCTTCGATGGAGTCAGAACTTCAGAAACATAATATCTTTGGTATTTGAACTTTATAGGCTTTTCCTTCTTCTTCCCGCTCGACCGTGAGTACTGTACTGACAACTTGTCCAGTGGCTGCAATGTAAAGCAGTAAAGGCTCTTTGTTGATTGGGGTAGCGAGCACCGGCTGGGCGGAAAGCAGGGCTTTGAGCTCTGCAAACGCTGCATCAGCTTCAGGAGTCCACTCGAACTTATCAGACTTCTTCATCAGTCGGTAAAGAGGCAATGCCTTTTCACCGAGGCGAGAAATGAATCGACTCAAGGCGGCCAAACAACCAGTAAGCTTCTGGACATCATACACAGGGCGTTTCATCCGGAGTATACCACCAACTTTCTCTGGGTTAGCGTCGATCCCTCGTTCGGAAACGAGGAAACCGAGTAACTTTCCGCCAGGAACTCCAAATGTGCACTCTGATAGATTAAGCTTGATATCATACCTTCTAAGGTTGGAAAAAGTTTCAGCAAGGTCAGCCAGCAGGTCGGAACCCTTTCGTGACTTGACCACAATGTCATCCATGTATGCTTCCACATACCGACTGATTTGAGTGAGCAAACACTTCTGAATCATCCTCATGAATGTGGCTCCGGCGTTCTTCAGGCCGAATGGCATGGTGACATAACAGAAGCATCCGAATGGAGTGATGAAAGCCGTTTTTATCTCATCGGGTCCATACAGTTGGATCTGATGATACCCGGAATAGGCGTCCAGAAAATACAATCGCTCACACCCCGCAGTCGAGTCGGCAATTTGGTCGATGCGGGGGAGAGGGAAATGATCTTTCGGGCAGTGAATCATCCGATTAATATGCTTGAAGTCAATGCACATGCGAAGTGAATCGTCCTTTTTGGGGACCATGACAACATTGGCGAGCCACTCGGAGTGGTAAATCTCTCGGATGAACTCAGCTGCCAGGAGCCGAGCCACTTCCTCACCAATTTCTTTTCTCTTCTATACGACGGACCGTCGAAGATGTTCCTTGACCGGTTTTACCTTCGGGTTGACTCGCAAACGATGCTCAGCCAGTCCCCTGGGTACACCTGGCATGTTAGAAGGTTTCCATGCGAAGATGTCCCAGTTCTCACGGAGGAACTGGATGAGCGCTTCTTCCTATTTGCTATTGATTGAAGTTGAAATATGAGTAGGAGCAGCATTAGGATTGGTCGGGTGAATAAGAATTGGTTTGGTATCACCGGACGACTGAAATGCAGAATCAGTGGCAGGCTTCTTTGAGCACAACAAATCACTCGGATCTACGTTCCTCTGGTATTCATGCATTTCGACTGCTGCCATTTGTGTATCGGCGATTTTTGAGCCCTTCTGGAAGCACTCATCTGCCTTCTGTCGATTGCTAGTGATAGTGAACACCCCTCTGGGACCAGGCATTTTCAACTTGAGGTACACGTAACATGGTCGATCCATGAAACGTGCATAGGCAGGCCTACTCAGAATAGCATGATAAGCACTCTAGAAATCCATTACTTCAAATGTCAACGTCTCTTTGCGGTAATTCTTGGAATCACCGAAAACCACATCAAGGGCGATCTGGCCGAGTGATTCAGCCTTCTTGCCGGGTATAACGCCATGGAATCTCATGTTGCTTTCACTAAGCTTGGACATCGGAATGCCCATTCCCTTCAAGGTCTCAGCATACAGGATATTCAGGCCACTACCACCATCCATCAGCACTTTAGTCAGTCGAGTGCCTTCAACAACTGGGTCGACCACCAGCGCTTGTCTCCTGTGGGGTGGCTATACGTCTTTGGATGGTCAAACCGGTCGAATGTGATGGCGATGCAGGACCACTTCAAATAACTTGGTGTTGCCGGAGCAACCATGTTCACCTCTCTGTTGATAACTTTCAGTCGACTTTTGCTTTCAACATCAGCAAAAATCATCAGAGTGGAATTAACATTGGGAAAACCTTCATTATCTTCTTCCTTGTCCGACTCCTTTTCTTTCTCCTTGGGTTGTTTCTCTCCGAACTGCTGGATCAGGAGCCGACAATGTCGAGTGGTGTGTTTAGGGTAAATGAGATTACCCTCTTCATCATTTTTGGTATGAATGTGGCATGGTAAATCCAACACATCATTCCCATCCTGATCTTTAACTTTCTTGGGGTTCCATGGCCCTTTGGGCTTCCCCTTGAACTTCCCTTGGGCCACAACTAAAGCTTCACCAGGAGCTGCTTGGTTGACCTATGCGTTTACTTCGATTGGAATTCCCTCCTCCGGTTTCGTGGGCGACTGTTTTGTGCTTGCCACTCCGGAGTCGGTCCTCGTCTTCACCATTGGCGTACTTGGTGGCATTCTCCATCATCTGACTCAGGGACATATCCCCTGTCCGACCGAACTTCAGGTTCAACTCTCGGTACTTCACACCCTCCTTGAAGGCACAAACTGCTTGCTGATCTGACACATTCTCTACTGTGTGGTGCAATGTGATCCATCTCTGGATATAGTCCCTCAAGGTCTCATTAGGTTTCTGCACACAGGACTATAACTCTGTCAACCCCGCTGGTCGTTTGCATGTACCTTCAAAGGTTCTAACAAACACTCTGGCAAGTTCCTCCCAACTATATATGCTGCCAGGTGCTAACTGATTCAACCACGCGCCGAGCCTTCCAACATCAGAGGAATGTGCTTCATGGCCACTTCATCATTGCCGCCACCGATCTGTACAGCCACTCGGTAGTCCTCAAGCCAAGTGTCAAGCTTGGACTCACTAGTGACTTGCTGAATCCATTCGCCAACCTGAAGTTGGGAGGAATCACTGCTGCTCTGATGGCTCTGCTGAAACACTCGGGACCTGAAACATGCACTCTGCTGCCAGTCGGATAATCTCTATCATGGCCCCCTCCGTGTGCCCTGTTCCTGTCAACCAGACTTTGAACGAGAATAGATCTCGCATCAACGCCCGACTCTCTGGGTCGACTAGAATTCTTCGTCCACCACTTTGAGGGCGTCTGTCATCGTGCTGCCGAGGCACATATGACCCACTCCTCGGGGGAGGTGTGGGCACTCGACGACCGTCATCGTGGTTGTCTTGAGCTTGCGTTGGTTTTCTTTGAAGAGGAGAGGGTGATGCAGCAAGTGTAGCGTAAGTATTTCCCTCAGTTTCGAGAACCAAGGTATCAATCCAGTAGGAGGCTTCTCAAAAGTCCCACGCACCTACACAAACAAACTGAGAACTCGCAACCAGCGCAATAAAGGGGTTGTCAATCCCTTCACGGCCACTTGCGAAAGTGAGATCTAATAAAGATAGTATGGTAAGATAAATATATTTTTGGTATTTTATAATATAGATGCAAAAAAGTAAAGATGCAAATAAAAGTAGATTGAAAGCAAATATGATAAGAGATACATCCGGGGGCCATAGGTTTCACTAGTGGCTTCTCTCAAGATAGCATAAGTATTACAGTGGGTGAACAAATTACTGTCGAGCAATTGATAGAAAAGCGCATAGTTATGAGATTATCTAGGCATGGTCATGTATATAGGCATTACATCCATAACAAGTAGACCGACTCCTGCCTGCATCTACTACTATTACTCCACACATCGACCACTATCCAGCATGCATCTAGAGTATTAAGTTCATAAGAACAGAGTAACACATTAAGCAAGATGACATGATGTAGAGGGATTCACTCATGCAATATGATATAAACCCCATCTTGTTATCCTCGATGGCAACAATACAATACGTGCCTTGCAACCCTTTACATCCTTTGGTAAGGACACCGCAAGATTGAACCCAATGCTAAGCACTTCTCCCATGGCAAGAGAGACCAATCTAGTAGGCCAAACCAAACCGATAATTCGAAGAGACTTGCAAAGATAACTCAATCATACATAAAATAATTCATAGAAGATTCAAATATTATTCATAGATAAACTTGATCATAAACCCACAATTCATCGGATCTCGACAAACACACCGCAAAAAGAGTTTACATCGAATACATCTCCACAAGAGAGGGGAGAACATTGTATTGAGATCCAAAAAGAGAAGAAGCCATCTAGCTAATAACTATGGACCCGTGGGTCCTGTAAACTACTCACAACTCATCGGAGGGGCAAGGATGTTGATGTAGAGGTCCTCCGTGCTTGATTCCCCCTCCGTGAGTGCGTGAAGGCTCCAAGATGGGATCTCGCGGATCTGAGAAGGTTCTGGCGGTGAAAATTGTGTTTCGTGGTGCCCTGGATGTTTTCGAGTGCGTAGGTATATATAGGAAGAAGAAGTACGTCGGTGGCCACCCGAGGGGCCCACGAGACAGGGGGCGCGCCCTATAGGGGGGCGCGGCCTCCTATCTCGTGGCTTCCTCGGAAGCTTCTTGACTTGCACTCCAAGTCCTCTGGATCACGTTCGTTCCAAAAATCACGCTCCCGAAGGTTTCATTCCGTTTGGACTCCGTTTGATATTCCTTTTCTTCGAAATACTGAAATAGGCAACAAAAACAGCAATATGGGCTGGGCCTCCGGTTAGTAGGTTAGTCCCAAAAATGATATAAATGTGTAAAATAAAGCCCATAAATATCCAAAAGGGGTAATATAATAGCATGGAACAATCAAAAATTATAGATACATTGTAGACGTATCAAGCATCCCCAAGCTTAATTCCTGCTCGTCCTTGAGTAGGTAAATGATAAAAAGGGAATTTTTGATGTGGAATGCTACCTAACATAATTCATAATGTAATTTTCTTTATTGTGGCATGAATGTTCAGATCCAAATGAATACAAAATAAAAGTTCATATTGATAATAGAAATAGTAATACTTCAAGCATACTAATCAAAGTAATCATGTCTTCTCAAAATAGCATGGCAAAAGAAAGTTCATCCCTAGAAAATCATATAGTTAGGCTATGCTTCATTTTCGTCACACAAAGATGTTCCCAAGTTCTATACCCCCGATGACAAGCCAAGCAATTGTTTCATACTTAAATAATCTTCAAACTTTTTCAACCTTCACGCAATACATGAGCGTGATCCATGGATATAGCACTATGGGTGGAATAGAATATGATGATGTGGATTGTGTGGAGAAGACAAAAAAAAGGAGAAAGTCTCACATTGACGAGGATAATAAACGGGCTATGGAGATGCCCATCAATTGATGTCAACATGAAGAGTAGGGATTGCCATGCAACGGATGCACTAGAGCTATAAATAAATGCTCAACAAAAGAAAACTAGTGGGTGTGCATCCAACTTGCTTGCTCACGAAGACCTAGGGCATTTGAGGAAGCCCATCGTAGGAATATACAAGCCAAGTTCTATAATGAAAAATTCCCACTAGTATGAAAAAGACAACTTATGAGACTCACTATATGAAGAACATGGTGCTACTTTGAAGCACAATATATGAGACTCACTACATGAAGAACAAGGTGCTACTTTGAAGCACAAGTGTGGAAAAATAGATAGTAACATTGCCCTTTTTATTTATTTTCTTTTTTTTGGGCCTTTCTTTTTTTTCTTTTTGGCCTTTCTCTTTTTTTTGGGCAATGCTCTAATAATGATGATCATCACACTTCTATTGGTTACAACATATGAATTACAACTCGAAACTAGAACAAGATATGACTCTATATGAATGCCTCCGTGATGTGCAGGATGGTGCAATGAATCAAGAGTGACATGTATGAAAAATAATGCATGGTGGCTTTGCCAAAAATACGATGTCAACTACATGATCATGCAATGGCAATATGACAAAAGTAAAGTATGTCATGATGATGAACGGAACGGTGGAAAGTTGCATGGCAATATATCTCGGAATGGCTATGAAAATGCCATAATGGTGGCTGTTTGAGGAAGATATAGGGAGGTTTATGTGTGATAGAGCGTATCGTATCACGGGGTTTGGATGCACCGGCGAAGTTTGCACCAACTCTCAAGGTGAGAAAGGGCAATGCACGGTACCGAAGAGGCTAGCAAAGGCGGAAAGGTAAAATTGCGTATAAACCATGGACTCAACATTAGTCAAAAGAACTCATATACTTATTGAAAAAAACTTAGAAGTCATCAAAAATCTAGTACTAAGCGCATGCTCCTAGGGGGATAGATTGGTAGGAAAAGACCATCGCTCGTCCCCGACCCCCACTCATAAGGATGCACAAGCCAGGTACACTTCATGTTTCAAATTTGTTACACAACTTTAACCATACGTGCATGCTACCGGACTTGCTAACTTCAACACAAGCATTCTTTAAATTCATAATCACCCAACTAGCATGACTTTAATATCACTACCTCCATATTTCAAAACAATTATCAAGTATCAAGTTGATCATAGCATCCAATTCACTTCCTATGATAGTTTTTATTATACCCAACTTGGATGCTCATCATTCTAGGACCAACTTTATGACCATAGCAAATACCATGCTGTTATAAAATACTCTCAAAATAATATAAGTGAAGCAAGAGAGACTGGCAATTTCTTCAAAATTAAGACACCACCGTGCTCTAAAAAAATATAAATGAAGCACTAGAGCAAAAACTATCAAGCTCAAAAGGTATAAGTGAAGCACATAGAGTATTCTAGCAAATTCTAATCAAATAGGCTTCTCCCAAAAGGTGTGTACAGCAAGGATGATTGTGGTAAACTAAAAAGCAAAGACTAATATAATACACGACGCTCCAAGCAAAACACTTATCATGTGGGGAATAAAAATATAGCTTCAAGTAAAGTTACCAATGAACAAAGACGAAAGAGGGGATGCCTTCCCGGGGCATCCCCAAGCTTAGGCTTTTGGCTATTCTTGAATATCTTGGGGTGCCATGGGCATCCCCAAGCTTAGGCTCTTGCCACCCTTTATTCCATAGTCCATAAAAGCTTTACCCAAAACTTAAAAACTTCACAACACAAAACTCAACATGAAATCTTATAAGCTCCGTTAGTGAAAGAAAACAAGACCACCACATAAGGTACTACAATGAACTCATTATTTATTTGTTTTGGTGTTAAACCTATTGTATTCCAACTTCTCTATGGATTATAAACTATTTTATTGGCCATAGATTCATCAAAATAAGCAAACAACACACGAAAAACAGAATCTGTCAAAAACAGAACAGTCTGTAGTAATCTGTAACTAACGCAAACTTTTGGAACTCAAAAAATTCAGAAAAACTTGGAAGACCTAGGCAATTTGTTTATTGACCAGAATAAATTGGAATCACTATTTTATCACGTTCTGGTGATTTATAACAATTGTTTTCGTGAACCAAAAGTTTCTGGAAATTACAGCAAGATCAAATCAGCTATCATCCAAGAAGATCCTATAGGTTTAACTTGGCACAAACACTAATTAAAAGATAAAACCACATCTAAACATAAGGTAGATGAATTATTTATTACTAAGCAGCAAGGAAAAATATTGGGTTGTCTCCCAACAAGCGCTTTTCTTTATAGCCTTTTTAGCTAGGCATTGAGATTTCAATGATGCTCACAAGAAAGACAAGAGTTGAGGCACAAAGAGAGCATCATAAAACATGTGACAAACACACTTAAGTCTAACATACTTCCTATGAATAGGCATATTATAGGCAAACAAATTATCGTAGCAAGCAAAAACTAGCTTATGCAAAGAAAAAGGAACAATAGCAATCTCAACATAACGAGAGGTAATTTAGTAACATGAAAATTTCTATAACCATATTTCCCTCTCTCATAATAATTACATGTAGGATCATAAGACAATTCTACAATATAGCTATCACATAAAATATTTTCAACACGATCCACATGCATGCAAAGTTGACACCCTTCCAAAATAGTGGGATTAACATTAACTAAAGTCATGACCTCTCCAAACCCACTTTTATCAAAAATTTCATAAGATTGAATGTTATCCAAATATGTGGGATCTAAAGTTGACACTCTGCCAAACCCACTTTCAATATTATTGCAAACACTATTATCAATCTCATATTCATCATGGGGCTTAAATAAATTCTCAAGATCATAGGAAGAATCACCCCAATCATGATTATTGCAACAAGTAGTAGACATAGCAAAACTAGCATCCCCAAGCTTAGGTTTTTGCATATTATTAGCACAATTGAAATCAAGAGAATTTATAGTAAAATCATTGCAATCATGCTTTTTATTCAAGGAGCCATCGTGAATCTCTTCATAAATTTCTTCATCACAATTTTCAGATTCACGAATTTCAAGCAAAACTTCATAAAGATAATCTAGTGAACAAAACACGCTAGCAATTGGTTCATCATAATTGGATCTCTTAAAAAGATTAGCAAGCGGACGAGGATCCATAAACTTCTAGCAAGCAAAGATGCAAGCAAAAGGAAGGCACATGGAGACACAAGATCGAGCAGAAGAGGGGCGAATAAAACGGCAAGGGTGAAGTGGGGGAGAGGAAAACGAGAGGCAAAAGGCAAATAATGTAAATGCGAGGGAGATGGGTTTGTGATGGGTACTTGGTATGTCTTGACTTGAGCGAATACCTCCCCGGCAACGGCGCCAGAACTCCTTCTTGCTACGTCTTGAGCTTGCGTTGGTTTTCCTCGAAGAGGAGAGGGTGATGCAGCAAGTGTAGCATAAGTATTTCCCTCGGTTTTGAGAACCAAGGTATCAATCCAGTAGGAGGCTTCTCAAAAGTCCCACGCACCTACAAAAACAAACTGAGAACTTGCAACCAATGCAATAGAGGGGTTGTCAATCCCTTCACGCCACTTCAAGTAAAGTGAGATCTAATAAAGATAGTATGATAAGATAAATATATTTTTGGTATTTTATAATATAGATGCAAAAAAGTAAAGATGCAGATAAAAGTAGATTGAATGCAAATATGATAAGAGATAGACCCGGGGGGCATAGGTTTCACTAGTGGCTTCTCTCAAGATAGCATAAGTATTACGGTGGGTGAACAAATTACTGTCGAGCAATTGATAGAAAAGCGCATAGTTATGAGATTATCTAGGCATGATCATGTATATAGGCATCACGTCCATAACAAGTAGACCGACTCCTGCACGCATCTACTACTATTACTCCACACATCGACCGCTATCCAAAGATGCATCTAGAGTATTAAGTTCATAAGAACAGAGTAACGCATTAAGCAAGATGACATGATGTACAGGGATAAACTCATGCAATATGATATAAACCCCATCTTGTTATTCTCGATGGCAACAATACAATACGTGACTTGCAACCCTTTCTGTCAATGGGTAAGGACACCGCAAGATTGAACCCAAAGCTAAGCACTTCTCCCATGGCAAGAGAGACCAATCTAGTAGGCCAAACCAAACTCATAATTCGAAGAGACTTGCAAAGATAACTCAATCATACATAAAAGATTTCAGAGAAGATTCAAATATTATTCATAGATAAACTTGATCATAAGCCCACAATTCATCGGATCTCGACAAACACACCGCAAAAAGAGTTTACATCGAATAGATCTCCACAAGAGAGGGGGAGAACATTGTATTGAGATCCAAAAAGAGAGAAGAAGCCATCTAGCTAATAACTATGGACCCGTAGGTCTGTGGTAAACTACTCACAACTCGTCGGAGGGGCAAGGATGTTGATGTAGAGGCCCTCCGTGGTTGATTCCCTCCCAGAGTGCCATGAAGGCTCCAAGATGGGATCTCATGGGTACAGAAGGTTACTGGCGGTGAAAATTGTGTTTCGTGGTGCCCCTGGATGTTTTCGGGCACGAGGTATATATAGGACGAAGAAGTACGTCGGTGGCCGCTGAGGGGCCCATTTAGACAGGGGCGCGCCCTATCGGGGGGGGGGGCGGCCTCCTATCTCGTGGCTTCCTCGGAAGCTTCTTGACTTGCAGTCCAAGTCCTCTGGGTCACGTTCATTCCAAAAATCACGCTTCCGAAGGTTTCATTCCGGTTGGACTCCGCTTGATATTCCTTTTCTTGAAATACTAAAATAGGCAAAAAACAACAATATGGGCTGGACCTCCGGTTAGTAGGTTAGTCCCAAAAATGATATAAATGTGTAAAATAAAGCCCATAAACATTCAAAAGGGGTAATATAATAGCATGGAACAATCAAAAATTATAGATACGTTGGAGACGTATAAGTGGTTGATTCGGTGATCATACTGCTCACGGTCTCTGTACTGATCTCGCCGGTCTCCACGTCCCTCACGCCTCGGAGGCGATCTTGGGCTGTAAGCCGACTGAACTGTGTCTGTCATCATAGATCTGCTGTGAATCCTATTCCGCGACTGAGATACCGCTGTGTTCTGCTCTCCCGCTGCCCGGAGTAAAGCTCGGATCCGTGATCAAACCTCCGCCACCTTCCGACTGGGAAGGCTGAATCGACTCTGCTATTCGGGCTGCAGCTGTGAGATTCTGAATCAGAGTTCGATATACCTGAGTTGGAGGCGGAAAAAGATGTCATCGACTGGATTCAGGAATCCGCTGCCGAGCACGCTCGTCGAGTGCATGCTGGAGGTTCTCCAATCGAGTGCGCTCAGCCAAGTTGGCCAGGCGCGCCTCCTCCAAGGCCCGGGCTTCGGGGGTTTCTCCAACGATAGGAGTGTGAAGTAAATCCACATTGCGGCGGCGGAGATCTTCCCTCTATTGTGAAGAAAGAGGCTCGGGGCGGTACTCTTCGTGGGCACGCGACGGATCGCCACCACCATCGCTACCTTCGTCGCGAGGGAAGCCAGGAGGACTGCGTGGTCCATTGACCATCAAGAATTCCGCCACGGGATCACTGCTGTCGCGCTCAGATGCGGTCTCGACGGAGCCAGTCGAACATGTTGTAGAGAGTTTCGTCGGGCTCGATTGCCGCGACTTGTGGGGTGGCCGACTGGCGGGCCTCCGCGTGCCTCACACACCGCTAGAGACGCGATCGACCGGAACGTTTGCGCCAACGACCAGCGGGGAGTGAGGACGCCACAGGAGCCGACCGATACTGAGTCGACGGCTGCCGAAGGAGGACGCCGCGGACGCATGCGCGGAAGTGCGTCGCCCCGCGGACGGGGAGCGCATCGACGTCGAGTGGAGCCTCTTGGAGCCAGGCGGAGTCGTCAGCGACGAAGACGAGCGCGTCGAGACGGATCTCACGGCCTTCAGCCAATCCACCGCCGGAAACCATGATGATGGGAATCAGAAAAATCGCAACTTTACCAACAAGTCGCTAAGACACGTGCCCCACGGTGGGCGCCAACTGTCGTGGATCTAAGACTGACAGTAGAATGGGGGGTAGGTATGTAGAGGCAAGATCCTAGCTATGGCGAAGTTGTACACACGAGTTTTACGAGTTCATGCCCTTCGTGGAGGAAGTAACAGCCCTACGTCTTGGTGCCCGGAGGCGGTCGACTGGATTATACGTGTGTGTGTGTGTGTTACAGGGGGTGCGAACCCTTGTCTCAGAGGAGGGGGTGGCTTATATAGAGTGCGCCAGGACCCCAGCTCCCCTCCATTACACAGGGTTCAATGTACATAAAGCGAGAGCATTACATGTAACGTCAATAATAAAGTGCTATAAATTATCATTAAGTCTATGAGTAAATGCCCGACCGTTGCTGCGCAGAGTGGCTTTAGGTCTTCTGCACGTCGAGTGGTCTTTTACATGGTCGAATGGTTGAGTGGTCGAGTGACGTAAAGAAGGAGGGGTCTCCGAGCAAACGGTAGGTCGAGTGGATTGCACTCGACACCTTTGTTGGGCCCTCCCTATTTACTCTTGAACTTCTTTGCTTCTAAGACAAGGACCTTAGGTAGGACGTATAGGTCAGGCCTATTACCCTACCCCAGGTCTATGTCCTCATCATCGTGGGCATATATATATAGGAGTACATGATCATCTTGGAGTACAAGACAAGGTAGAATAATATCCTACGCTATCCTAGCTTTCTTAATAATCACGATACTCAACATCCCCCCGCAGTCATAATGGTAGCGACGCAGACGGTGAGACTGGAGAAGAATCTGACGGGAAGCCGATGGACCCCCCCCCCCCCCCCCACAGTCGTAATGGTCGATGCATCGCGGAGTCGTGGTTGAAAGGAAACCGATGAGGTTGCTCAAGCAAGGCGGTAGCCTTTGTGCCGTTTGTCGAGGTAGCCGAGAGCGTAAGTGGTGTAGCCGTAGTCGAGGTAGCCGTGCGAAGAACGCCGTGGTCGTTGTCGAGTCGGGCTTAGCCGGTGTCGAGGTAGTCGCGGTGGAGCCGCGGAAGAAGAGCAGCGCCGGCGGCGGCTGCGATGGCTCGAGAAGGACCGCGGCGGTGAACTCGACAGCATGACGAAGACCGGTGCGGACGATGACGTTCCCGCGCCAAGGGAGGCGGTGCGAGCATATCACGTGGAAGTCAACGCGCGTGGATGGCGGGCCGCAGCGCTACGGCCTGAAGGGGCGACGTAACGACGGCGGGCAGGTCGGGCGGCGGCGGGAAAACCTCGAAGCGATTGCGAGGGATCGCGTGCCACGCTTCGCCACGGCCCGGCAAGCGGCGCGATGGCAGCGCGAGGTTCGGTGCAGCCTCGAGGACGGCCTGGAGCGGACGACCTCGGTGCGGCGGTTGACCTCGGGCCGCGGCACTACGGCCCGAAGGGGCGACGAAGTGGCAGCGGATGATGTGGTGCAACCACGAGAACAGCCTCAGGGCGGCGGCGGGGACCACTTGCTGCAGCGCTATGGCACGAAGGGGCGACACAGCGGCAGCGCGGATCGGTGCAGCCACGGGGAGAATCACAGGGCGGCGGCCCTGCGGCCCGACGGGGCGACGCAGCAGCAGCCCGTTGCTCGATCGGTGGTGGGGCGCGCTGAACTCGGGGGACATGGCGGTGATGGTCGGCATAGAGCGACGGGAGGGCCGACGCGCGGATGGCGGCGGGCCTTGACGGGCCGCCTCGGCGCGCGTGGCTGCCGGGTCGGTGAAGAGGTCGGCCGGTCGCGCCGGTGTTGGAGTAGAGGCGCACGGGGGTCGTCAACGGCGGGGGGCAACGCAAACCGATCAAGCATAAATCGGAAACCAAAAAGGAAAACGCCGATCAAAACGACTGGCGAGAGAGCGAAAAAACACAGAGCAAGGGCTCAGGAAAAAGACTCTCTAAGGCAGCCGGTCAACACGACCGGCAGACGAACCCTAGGTACGGGCTGCGTGGCCCCCGGCGGCGGTCATGGAGGCCGACCGCCCCGGGGGCGACGCGCGGGTACGGAAGCGGCGGCGGCTAGGGTTTAGAACCCGAAAACTGATACCATGTTAGAAGGAAGAGAGAGGCTTGGTGGAATAGTTTGTTGTATTGTTTAAGCCTCGTGGATATGTATATAGGAATATATAATCATCTTGAAATACAAGACAAGATAGAATAATATCTTACGCTATCCTAACCTTCCTAATAATTACAATACTCAACAAGCCGTATTATACATAACGTCTTTGTGAAGCTCTCCGTGCATAATGCATTTCCACGTACGACAATCACAACTTGCAGCCGTCCATCTTTCTTTTTCCCACGGTCAGTTTATTACTTTTTTCTCCTTTGGAGAGTGATAGGCGATGTGATAACAGCTTTCACATAGCGTTGCTTGTTCCACGAGGGCATCTAATAAACCCACACATTGTCGTTGCCGTCGATGTCACACTATAAAGTCAGTCGACACACGTACAACCACTCTTTAATTTCCTTGCCCCTGCCCACCCAATAGCACTACTCTACCTGGGAGGAAAAGCATAAGCACATACTAGACGCATAGACAACACAGAGCTACACGGAACCAACATGATGCGATCTGCTAGCAGTAGTAGGAGTAGTTGCAGTACAACTCCGTTTGCAGGATCGGCTGCGGGGCCAAGGCGTTGCCGTTGACGCCGGCGAGCGGGATGGAGGAAGCACCCATGGCGGCGGCCGCGTCCATGTACTGGATCAGTTCGGCGAGGGACTCGAGGCGCGCGCCCAGCTCCAGCGCCCGCGCATGCAGGAGCACGTTCTCGGCCTGGACGACCGCGCACCGGCGCGCGGCCTCCTGTGCCGCCGCTGCCACGGCGCAGTTCCGGGCGCGCAGCGCTGCCGCCTCTGCCTCCAGCTCGTCCACCTGCAGCAGTTTGCGCGCGCGCGACCGCTGCGCGGATAGCCGGTTCGACTCCTTGCGCTTGCGCTTCCTCTCCTCCGTCAGCGCCGCAGGCGGCGCCCGTGTCGCCTCCGAGCCGGCCGACGACGACGTGACGGTAGACACCGTGCCGGGACCGGGAGAGGCCATTTCCTTACACCACTTGATTACTCTACTTTGTTTCTTACACCAACAAATATTTAAAACAATATACAATAAGCAGGTGAACTCTCTGGTTTAACCGGGGTTGGTTGATTATGAGAAGACGTAGAACCAGTAGAGGAAGACGAGGGAGAAGGACTGGACGAGGACGGTGGATGTTATCATAAAAGCAGCGGCATACAAGCAGAGCTGGTCAAGAGAAAATTTCGGCAGAGTCTCCCCTCAAAAACCAAGGTTTCTTACTGTGAAATCGGACAGAGTTTCTCCTGACCAAGGGAGAATTCTCAGGGAAAATATTTGAGCAGGGTGTTGCCCTTGATTGCAAGGTTTTCCGACATGAAATTTCGGCAGAGTGACGCCCCGAACAAGGGGGTTTCTGACTGGAAATTTCAGCAGAGTGTCGCCCTGAACAGCTAGGTTTCGTTGCAAGGATTCCAACAGAGTAGTACTAAGCTAGATGGTAGATCTTGTATGATAAGATACTTTCACACAGAATCTCCAAGGCACAGGGAACTAAAGGTGGTAGATGCCAAGCAAAGAGGGTTCAAACTTGAAAGGTGGGAGCAGGGTGGTTGTGGTCAACAGGAAGTAAGAGCAGCAGCGTGGCGTTGCTGCTGCGAGAAAAGAAAGAATCCAAGTCCTTCCAGAGAGGGGAGAAGAGAGAGAGGGAAAAGGGAATTGGGGCTTGGACGAGGGACGCAATTTATAGGCGGGGAGGAGGTGCGTTTGCTTAGGAGTTAAGTGGGCGGGTGGGGAAGAACCAAAGCCAAAGGCGTGGCGCGGTGCGGTGCGGTGCGCTGGTGGTGAGAAAAGAGGCAGCAAAAGCAGAGGGAGACAGCGAGAGGCAAAGAACGGAGGAGCCTTCCGCTGCTGAAAACCCAAAGGCAACCAAAGAGTAAATTAGAGCATCTTCAAGGACGTGTTTGGTTGACCGCATGAGGCCCAGCCTGGCCTGGGCAGGAAGAATTTGACTTGTTTGGTTTCATGCATTCACTGTGTGGCCCGCATTGCACGAAGCTTAAAGCACGTCCAGGCCAGGTCCAGGGGCAACGCACGAATCGGCAGTAGCTCGCGAGCCTGGCCAGGGCGAGGCAGGGGAGGGCGACGCGCTTCTCCCCTCGTGCGAGCAGGGGAGATGGCGCGAGCTCGCCCGCGTCGCCGAAAAATCGGCGGGAGGATTTCGGCTCACCTCCCGCCGCTCCACCCCCTATTTAGCCCCTCCCTCACCGCCCCAACTCCCACCACCATTCTTCCTCCGTTCGCGCTTTCCCTCCGACGCGCATCGGCACCGACGAGCAGGTAAGCGGCGCATCTTCATTGGCCGGCTATCCATGGCGTCGGAGCTCCTTCACTGGCCGGCGTTCATCTTCCACCACCGGTCCCCCTCGTCCTCAAGCTGCAGCCATGGCATCTGTGAGTTCAATCCCCCTTTCTCTCTGTTCCTTCTAGCTAGATCTGAGCTGCAGTTAGGGTTTGATCTAGATGCATGGTTGATTAGTGGTCTGATCTGCGAGCTGATATGGTTGGTTGCTATGTTGCGGTTACAATTTGTGGTAGGGCTAGATGTTCAAGCATGTGGTAGGCTAGAGTAGTAGTAGAGTTTGAAGTTGAACCTTATGCTTGTGTTGAATCATGCTCAGATCTGTGATTTGTAGCTATTGGTGGTCATGTGCTTGCTATGATAGTGATGAACCATATACATGTATGCTTAGTATGATAGTGATGAAGCATGTGCTTGCTATGATAGTGATGAACCATGCACATGTATGCTCTTGCTTTCATGGATTGTCCGGTATGTTGTGTGCTATGCTCACTGTCAATGCGTGCTACGATTGTAGGATATGACCACGCAGACACAAGATCTTAGTCAGGCCCTTGTCGTGTCCGACAATTGCTCCATCGTTTGTGAAGGACTCGCAGCCTATGTCCGAGATGGCACCTGATTCAGAGGTGTTCGAGTCTGATTCCCTCTATGTGCCAGTAGTGCTCGTTGAGCCAACTACTGTTGCTGCTGCTGCCAGCAGCAAATGCAAAGAAGGATAGTAGGTCGAACAACATGAAGTGGCAGCCGTTCATGTCCACGTTCGTGATGAACAAGATGTGTGAGCTCATCTCTAGTGGAGTTAGGACTGACAAGGGCTTCAAGGAGGTGCACTTGAACACCGCTAAGGTGTGTTCGAGTTCTGGGCAAGAGGTGTCCGCCATCCGTGTGTACAACCACCGAGGAAGTGGAGAAGTCGATGGATCCAAGTGTCCAAGCTGAGAGACCTTAGCGGCGCCTCATGGGATGAGAACACTTGCTCCATAGTTCTGGAGGCAGAGCACTACGCCGGCCATGTCGCGGTTAGCTCACAGCCCTCTTCCTTTTCATACTGTCCACCATTGCCTACTCGTAATCGCAACTAACAACACTTGTGTTTCATTCTTAGGACCACCCAAGGGACGCTGAGTTCCTCAACACACCCATCCAGAACTACAACCAGATGCAGCACATCTTCTCCTTCAGGCTAGCAACTGGGAAGCATGCCATGGGCTCGGGGGAGCCTCTTGGTTCTCCCATGCCTGACTTCCCTGGGACCCCGGACATCGAGATCCTTGATGGCCCTAACAAGCCCGCTTCGAAGCCATTCGACAAGCCATTTGACCCCGTTGATAGGAAGAGGAAGAGAGGAGGCCATATGGAGGAGGAGATCAATGTCTTCTGCAGCATGACTGAGGCGGTGAAGGAGGTGGCAACGACCATCAGGGAGTGCAAGCCCCTCGACGTCCACCCTAACCTGTATGGCGCTGTCATGACCCAGGGTGGCTTCAGCGACGAGGCTCTCATGGAAGCTCTCAGCCACCTGCTTGACAACAAGGCCCAGGGTGTTGGGTTCGTTGCCATGGCCGGCGCTCACAGGATGCTGTGGCTCAGGAGCTGGCTGGGCAAGCACTACTACTAGAGTAGTGCTGCCTGTGAGCGTGCATGATCCCCGATGGCGATGGTGGAGACGGCGACGATGACGATGACGACATACGTTTTGTGTAGCTAGGGCTCAAAAACTATTTGATGGTCTGTATATTTTGGTGAGGTGGTATATACTAACCCCTCACGGTGACGGTGAACTTGCGGTGGTAGGACGACACCCTCTTTTGGATGTGGTGGTAGGTTAACACCAATGTAGTGCTAGGAAGAACTTTCTATGCCGTATGATCATGCATGCTTTACTTCTCTTCTGCTCCATTATTGTTTGTGTGCTACTTTGCTTGCTACTTGTGCTCCATTGATTTGCTGCTTCAACTCTTGCTCTTGTGCATTGCTAGGGCAAGTGGTATGCCGTGTTCATTGGTGAGGTTCCAGGGGTTTATAGTTCATGGGAAGAAGCCAATGCACAAGTGGCATCAGATAGCAACAAAGAACTACAGAGGGTTCAAGACTAAGTGCAATGTAACAAGCTTACTCCGCTCGGGTGCGAAAGCACGGAGGCAGCGATGTCGACAGTGCCAAGGTTGGAGTATCAAAGTGGAAGCCGCTTTCGGTAGATCGTCGATTCGACTGAAGTCAAGAACTGCATCATCTTCGCCCAGTTCGTCACCATTGCTGTGTTGTGGCGTTGGTGTGCTAGGTGTGATCATTGTGGGTAAGCTCACCAACTAGGGTATAAGGTAAGCACAACATGTACGCCGTATGCAACCAAACATCGTGTTCATGTGCCGCTAGGGCCAATGCAGCCAACCAAACAAAGTGCACTTGCGTATTACCGAATGCAAGGACTAGGGATGCAGGCAACCAATCAAGTTGCATATGGCGTATTAGGGCATGTTTTTCCTCAACCAGGCTGGGTTGAGAAGGGCATGCAATGCGACTACTGTTGCAAACTGGAACCAAACATGCCCCAACTGGATGGTGTCATACCGACACCCAAACACCCAGATGGGCATGTCTAGTCAGTGTCCGAACGGAGTGGCGGTGCCAATGGTGTTCTGTGTGGTCGGTTGACTACACAGGATTAGGCAAAAACAGTAGGAATCGACCAAAAACTAATGTAGAATTAAACCAAATACAACTACTTGACATCACCATTTTGAATTGACATCATAACTTTGAACTCCTGGCTTCACAATTTTGAATTGACATCATAACTTTGAACTCCTGGCTTTGCCACTGTACTTTCGGGCACCCAATAGGGCTTCCCATAGCCGGGGCAAATGCTCGGACTGACTGGCACTCCTTATATTCGGCTCATATTTGGGACGGATATGTTGGAGGGCAATGCAACTCTCGATACTGATCCGGTGCACAATGCACGTATATATGTACAAGTGTAGCCCCCAGCCTCATCTATACAAGGAAACTAGAGGCAGGACCGGTAGGAGATTATCCTAATCATATACGTGCGTGTAGGCCTACATATTATGTTCAACACCCCGAAAGCAAATAATACGTCACCTATGACACATAGGTTGGACCGGAACTCCTCAAATGTAGGCGTCGGTAACCCCTTAGTCATGACATTGATGAACTGTTGAGCGGTGGGAATGTGAAGTACACAGATGTGTCCAAGAGCCACCTGCTCACGCACGAAGTGGATGTCGAGCTCAATGTGCTTCTTGTGATGATGATGAACTGGGTTGGCGGAGAGGTAGACCGCAGAGACATTGTCACAGTAGACAATGGTGGCCGTCGACACGTCAAGGAGCAACTTCTGGAGTAGCTGCCGAATCCACGAGCACTCGGCGACGGCATTGGCCATAGCACGATACTCAGCCTCGGCACTGGAGCGGGATACCGTGGGTTGTCGTTTGGATGGCCATGATATGAGTGAGGGTCTGAGGTAGACGCAATAGCCGGAGGTGAAGCGCCGTGTGTCCGGACAGCCAGCCAAATCATCATCACTGTAGGCAACGAGGTCAGTCGAGGGCGAGGCCGTCAACATAAGACCCAAAGCCAGAGTGTCGCGGATATACCGAAGGATCCGCTTCACTAGGTTCCACTGAGCATGGCGAGGAGCGTGCATGTGGAGGCAGACCTGCTATACGGCGTACTGCAGATCCGGCCGAGTAAGCGTCAAGTACTGGAGAGCGCCCATGATGGAGCGGTAAAACGCAGCATCTGGCGCTGGAGAGCTGTCAAGAGCAGAAACCTTGGCCTTCATGTCGATAGGCGTGGGGATAGGTTTGAAGTGAAGCATGCCTGCCCGCTCAAGCAGGTCCTGTGCGTACTGCTGCTAATGAAGAAAGAACTCGTCCGCACGTCGCACAACGTCAATCCCAAGGAAGTAGTGCAATGCGCCGAGGTCCTTAATGGCGAACTCGGCGTTGAGGCGGGCAGTAAGCTGACGAAGAAGCTCGGTCGCTGTCAGGATGATGTCGTCGACGTAAAGGAGCACCCTGGTGGTATACAAACAGCGAGGCATCGGAGCGAGTAGCTCGGAACCCAAGCTGCTGTAGGAAGGCGGCGATGCACTGGTACTAGGCGCGAGGTGCCTGCTTCAACCTATACAAGGAACATGAGAGCAAGCATACATGATCAGGATGAGCCGCATCGACGAAACCAGTGGGCTGCTGACAAAAGACCTGCTCGGCAATATGGCCGTGCTGAAATGCATTCGATACATCCATTTGATGCACCGGCCATGCGCGAGACACCGCAAGATGAAGGACTGCTCAGATCGTGCACGGTTTCACAACCGGAGCAAAAGTGTCGGTGAAGTCGATTCCGGCACGCTGGTCGAAACCGCGCACCACCCAATGAGCCATATATCGCCCAAGAGACCAGTCGGGACGAGTCTTATGACGAAAGACTCACTTGCCAGTGATGACGTAGGCATGAGGTGGCTGCGGGACAAGCTGCCAAGTGTGGTTACCCAAGAGCGCGTCAAACTCCTCCTGCATCGCAGTGAGCCAGTGCGGATCACGACACGGCTTGAGTTGATGACTGGAGAGTGGACGGTGCAGAAGTCCAGGCAGCGAGAAGATACTCGTACGCTGAGTCGAGCGTGCTGGGGCACTGGATGCCAGCGCGAGCACAGGTGACCATGCGTGCCGGTGGGGCCGACGACGGTGGATCTACCAAGGGTGAGGACGAACAAGAGCCCGTCGGGATCACAGTCAACGCCGTCAAGGAGCTAGGGCCAGTTGTGTGCGCCGCGCTAACTGACTGGGCTGCAGACTCAATGGGAGTAGGGGGCGCTGAAGGCGCCATGGCCGTGGGAGACGATGCGGGAAACAAGTCGGCCGGTCCGGCCGAAGACCCTGGCGCGGCAGGCGGAGTCATCGAGCCCGACGCCAAGGACCTCGTAGGGGCCGCGGGGCTAGACGAGGAGGCTTCCGACGAGACCCGACCCATGGGGGCGGGCGCCTCGAAGCCCGGAGGGGGCCCATGAGCCGCGCGGGAGGCGGGCGCCTCGAAGCCGGGAGGAGGCCCAAGCGCATGAGCGACCACCACGAGAGGCTCCGGCAAGCGCGGGTGATGATGACAAGTCGTCCGTCGGCGGTACCAGGTGAAACGGAAAAACCCTCTCATCAAAGTAAATGTTCCGTGAGGTGAAAACTTGATGGGAAACTGGATCATAGCATCGCTAGCATTTAGTGTTTGGTGGGTATTCGAGAAAGATGCATGCCACAGAGTGAGGACCGAGTTTGTGGGGGGTCGTGGAGGCGATGCTAGGATAACATAAACACCCCAAAAAATGGAGATTATCATAGGAGGGTGATACGTCTCCATCGTATCTACTTTTCCAAAATCTTTTGCCCTTGTTTTGGATTCTAACTTGCATGATTTGAATGAAACTAACCCGGACTGACACTATTTTCAGCAGAATTGCCATGGTGCTATTTTTGTGCAGATATAAAAGTTCTCGGAATGACCTGAAAATCAACGGAGATTATTTCTGGAAAATATAAAAAATATTGGCGAAAGAATCAATAGAAGGGGGCCCACACCCTGGTCACAAGGGTTGGGGGCGCACCTCCGACCTTGTGGGCCCCCTGGACCTCCACCAACCTCAACAGGAGATGGCCCTTTGGGGAGGAAAAAAATCAGAGAGAAGGATTCATTACGTTTTACGATACGGAGCCGCCGCCAAGCCCTGTTCTTCCTCGGGAGGGCAGATCTGGAGTCTGTTCGGGGCTCCGAAGAGTGGAATCCGTCGCCATCGTCATCATCAACCATCCTCCATCACCAATTTCATGATGCTCACCGCCGTGCATGAGTAATCATATCGTAGGCTTGCTGGACCGTGATGGGTTGGATGAGATTTACCATGTAATCGAGTTAGTTTTGTTAGGGTTTGATCCTTAGTATCCACTATGTTCTAATATTGATGTTGCTATGACTTTTCTATGCTTAATGCTTGTCACTAGGGCCCGAGTGCCATGATTTCAGATCTGAACCTATTATGTTTTCATGAATATAATTGTGTTCTTGATACTATCTTGCAAGTTATAGTCACCTACTACGTGTTATGATCCGGCAACCCCGGAGTGACAATAGTCAGGACCACGCCCGCTGATGACCGTAGTTTGAGGAGTTCATGTATTCACTAAGTGCTAATTCTTTGGTTCGGTACTCTATTAAAAGGAGGTCTTAATATCCCTTAGTTTCCAATAGGACCCCGCTGCCACAAGAGGGTAGGAGAAAATGTGTCATGCAAGTTCTTTCCCATAAGCATGTATGACTATATTCGGAATACATGCCTACATTATATTGATGAACTAGAGCTAGTTCTGTGTCACCTTATGTTATAACCGTTGCATGATGAATGCCATCTGACATAATTATCCATCATTGATCCATTGCCTACGAGCTCTTCACATATTGATCTTTGCTTCATTACTTTTCCGATATTACTGTTACAATTGCTACGAAGCTATTACTGCTAGTTTTGCCAATTGCTAGGTTACTTTGATACTACTTTGCTACTAAATATTTTGCTGCAGATATTAAGTCTTTCAAGTGTGGTTGAATTGAAAACTCAGCTGCTAATACTCAAGAATATTCTTTGGCTCCCCTTGTGTCGAATCAATAAATTTGGGTTGAATACTCTACCCTCGAAAACTGTTGCGCTCCCCTATACTTGTGGGTTATCAGAGGGTGCGGTACCGAAGAGAAGATGATGTGGTGCAAAATTCCCACGAGCACGACATGGACGAAAGTTGTGAAGTAGAGAGGCGATGGCTAAGGTGTCCGGCTAAAACCGGGGCGGGACATTAACGTGGAAGAGAAGGGTGTGCACGCAATCGTTAAGAGTGCGAAGGATCCGTTCGGCGCTACCATTTTGTTGCGAGGTGTAGGGGCATGTGAGATGAAGACTCGTGCCATGTGTTGCAAGGAGGGTGCAAACCCTGATGTTGTCGAACTCCTTCTTGTTGTCGGTCTGGAACGCATGAATGGGACGCCCAAATTGCGTAGCGACATAGGAGTAAAAAGTGGTAAGAACGGAGAGTGCATCGGATTTTCTCCGCAATGGGAAGGTCCACACATAATGCGAAAAATCATCAAGAATAACAAGATAATAGAGATAGCCTATGTTACTAGCAACATGAGATGTCCACAAGTCACTATGTATCAACTCAAATGGATATGACGCCACCGATGAGGATGCACTAAACGGAAGGCGAACGTGCTTTCCCAAGCGGCAAGCATGACAAGTATGATCATCGGTTTTATTACACGTGAATGAAAAAGTCTGAAGAATATGACGAAGGGTGGCAGAGACCGGATGTCCCAGCCGAGCATGCCAAAGGTCCACGGTGACGGAGACGGCGACCGGAGTGGTGGTGGTGGTGGTGGAGTCGGCCGGGTAGAGCTTGTCCGGGCTGTCACATCAGTGGAGTACCATCCGGGTAAGGGCGTTTTGATGTAAAAAACTAATTTCACAAACTCAACAAAGGACAGTGATTTTCACCTGTAAAAGAACGAACGGAGACAAGATTTTTGATTAAATCAGGTGAAACTAGGACGTTAGACAAATGTAACGGCATATATGAAGACGGAAAAGTACCATGACCGACATGAGTAACGGGAAGGGAGGATCCATCCCCGACAGTTATATGATTGGCGGTATGAACTAGGTATGCGGAAGTGAGGTTACCGGGGTGGGAAGTCATGTGGGCGGTTGACCCGGTGTCGATATACCAGTCGCCGCCCCCGGTATAGGTGTTGGGTGTCGGAGCGGAGTGGAGCGCTGTGAGGAGAGTCGGGTCCCATGGTGCCGGCGGGAGGGCAGGTGCCGCGGTAGGGCGCGATGCGGCTGGGTAGGCGGGTGCGGCGCCGGGGTACCCACCGGCGGACGAGGGCGTGGCGGCAGGCGGTAATCATTGCTGCGGCCCGAACTGGAGCCAAGCGGTGTACATTGCTTCGTGGGCGCCGGGGCGTGCGCCAAGGAGGCCAGCCGAGACGGGGCCCGCGGCACGAGCATCGTGTACGCGTGGACTATGCCCGTCCAGGGGTTTGTCACGGTGATAACCCACAAGTATAGGGGATCACAACAGTTTTCGAGGGTAGAGTATTCAACCCAAATTTATTGATTCACACAAGGGGAGCAAAATAATATTTGCAAGTATTAGCAGCTGAGTTGTCAATTCAACCACACCTGGAGATTAATTATATGCAGCAAAGTGATCAGTAGCAAAGTAGTATGATAGTTTTGATAGCAGTAGCAATAGCAATAATGACAGTAATAGTGATAGCAGTGATTTTGTAGCAAGTGTAACAGAAACAATAGCAGTTGTAACTTAGCAGAAACAATATGAGAGATATTCGTAGGCATTGGATCGGTGATTTCATTGGATGATATTCATCGTATAACAATCATAATCTAGGGCGATACGGCACTAGCTCCAGTTCATAAATATAATGTAGGCATGTATTTCGTAAATAGTCATACGTGCTTAGGGAAAGAACTTGCATGACATCTTTTGTCCTACCCTCCCATGGCAGCGGGGTCCTATTGGAAACTAAGGGATATTAAGGCCTCCTTTTAATAGAGAACCGAAACAAAGCATTAACACATACTGAATACATGATCTCCTCAATTACGGTCATCACCGGAAAGTATCCCGACTACTGTCACTCCGGGGTTTATGGATCATAACATGTAATAGGTGACTATAACTTGAAAGATCGGATCTAGAACATAGATATAATGGTGATAACATAAACGGTCCAGATCTGAAATCATGGCACCCGGGCGCAAAGTGAGAAGCATTAAGCATGGCAAAGTCATAGCAACATCAATCTCGGAACATAATGGATACTAGGAATCAAGCCCTAACAAAAGTAACTCGATTACATGATGAATCTCATCCAACTCCTCACCGACCAGCAAGCCTACGAAGGAATTACTCACTCCCGGTGGGGAGCATCATGGAATTGGCGATGGAGAAGGCTTGGTGATGATGAGGATCGAAGATCCCCCTCTCCGGAGCCCCAAACGGACTCCAGATCTGGCCTCTCGATGAAGAATAGGAGGTGGCAGCCGCTCCGTCTCATGATACGTACATTGGACTTCAAAATTCACTCATTACGGTCACCATTTACATTTTGTGGTTAATATAGAGTCACGGGATCACCGTACAGCTCTGTATTTTCTCAAGACACGACTAGTTGACCAGTTAAACGCTCCACGTGGCACCTCTAGTGTTGCATCACATTATCTCACTACCATTGGGCCCACCTGTCAGCTTGTATCTACTATTGTACACTCTTATAAAAAAACAGAGTTGGTGATGATGGTGTGCCTGCCATCCTGCAATATAGGCCGTCCGATTTATATCTCGATGTATAGGATGGAAACTATGGCAATTTTGCAAAAAGGTACCCACACACCTCTCCACATTTGTAAATAAGGCCTTCCCTCGTTCATCCTTTTCTCTCACAAGATAAACTAGTCATACAAATGCATCTTGATGTTACGTGCAACGTACGGGCATCTTGCTAGTAAGAATGAAAACAAACGACAAAAAAATATTGGACGGTGGTTCGAAGTCATGACACAAGGGCAATGGACAAGGTGGCCTTTGTATTGGTATGTCGAGCCGTCTGTTTTAACACACAGGAGCTGGTGTGGTGATTATACACACACGCACGCATGGACACGAACTGCATGCATGCAACACTCACATGAACACATGTAGCCACGCACGCATGCAACACTCACACGTACACACGTAGCCACGCACGCACGCAACACTCACACGTACACACGCACGCATGCATGCACACACCACACGACCAACACACACTCCCACGCTCAAGCGCTTGACCTACACGTGCATGCGCACACATCAGGCCCTGACAGACACATATACAACCAGGTGATTCCCACTCACGGGTTGGAGTCTTGCCGCGCCTGCGAAATTTGTGTTTATCTGACCTTTTTCCTATGTGAACTGACATGTGGGACCCACAAGGAACATGGTCAATTTACCTAGTCAACATGGTGCCACGCAGACTATTTGGCCGGTCAATAGAGTGCAATCCGATGCAGAACGGTGAGCAAGTGACCGTATAATCACCGCAAAACGTATATAGTGACCGTAATGAGCGTATTCTGAAGTTCGATGACCGTATTATGCTTTTCTCTTTGTAGGCCCTCCAAAACTACATCTCTACACGTTCTCGCATGTTACATCTAACAACTATGCAATATAACACTACTACTACACTCTAACACAATAAATCATATGTGTTTTTAGTTTTACTAGACATCATATTGTTACTTAATTATTCAGTTTGAATACACTAAAATTGCCTTTGAAATGTATGGCCAGTATCATCTACCGCGCGGGAAAAGTCCCGCCCTTTCCTGTTTAATCGGGTTTGTATCGACGGATCGTGCGAAATAACAAAACTATAGTACTATACAGTACAAGTGGCCGCCGTCTCGTGTACTCCTCTGTCGTAAGAGTGGAGCGCTCGCTTTCATAAATGTTCTAGTCCCGTTCACCGACATGTGGGACATCATGCTACCGGGTCCATGTGCCATTCCAAATACAAAGGCAGAGCAAATAGGGTAAAGCACCTCACCATGGCGCCAACAGTAGTAATGAGCAATGAGGCGTAAAATCACAATGCTGCAACTTTCCCGCAGTTAAGTTGGAGGGACGAAGTAATAATGCTAAAGAAAGAAGTTGGAGGGACGAAGCAACCATCATTTCACTCGTTGCTGAACCTGCTTCTCCCTCGTCTTCTTCAAGTTAACCACGTGTTGCTTCCGCCGTTGTTCTGCCTCATGTGGGACACAGATCGGCTTGGTAAAGCATTGACATGTGGGACCGCATGTTAGCAAACCACCAGGCCAACGTCCTCTAAAAGCAAGAAACCTCCCCCACCATCCGCGCGGCAAAATCACCTCCTTTTTACTAATCTTGATTCTATAATTTTTTAGATCAATATAATTGAGATTTGTATAGATAGCACACAGGAGCAAAACCAAGTGGTACATTTAAGGGCATCCACAATGTTTAGCCAAATGTGAAAATATCTTTTGGCATCGATGGGAACCATTGTGGACGGTTCTGCCAAAGCCAAAAAGATGGAACCGAAGCTCCCTGATTGATTGATTGTTTGAAGGAATAGAAAAATGCAACGTCTCTCCTCTTGCTCCCGTGCTTGGACGCATGTACAGTATAGAGCACAGACTCTACTCCCCTGTCCCTTCTATCACAAATCACAAAGTATTGAGGCGTCAAATCACAAAGCACGGACGAAGCAACCATCATTTCACTCTTCGCTGACTCCGCTTCTCCATCGTTTTCTTCGAGAAACCACCTCACCGCACTAAGCTGGACAGACGATGCTATTGTGTACTGGTAGTACTAGTACATTTACGCGTCCTTTGGTTCAACGGACTTCCTGGATGCAAATAAGGCGGTCGTCTCAGCTTGCAGGCGGCACTTGCGAACGACTTACCGTGGTCTCCCTCAACGGTGTTCTCCGTTGAATGCACTTTGCCAAACCAGAACGTTCGAGATATTGTCGACGTCACCACAATGGGGAAGGAAGTCAAATAGTTACTACCTCCATTTTGTTGTACACAAGGCCAGTATATCAAAATTACAATTTGCAAAAGGCCACTAACACTAATCGAGGAAAAATTGATTGGGTTTGCCTCATACTAGCAACCAAGGACATTAATATACCCTTGCATGCATGCGGAAGTGAGAAGGTTGGTTTGCATGGCGCTACATGAATCAAGCGATGAGGAGTGAGATGGTTAGCTCTTTGGGCTTTGGAGAAAAAAATACGCATTAATTGACACGTCAAACGAGGATTTGTATCGATTAATCCTGCGAAGGAAAGCCCCGCCTTTCTTTATTAACACTAGTACTCCTAGTACGTACATACTTATCCTGTTTGGGTCTAGGTCTTGCATTGCCATACTTCGCCACACATTTTTGCCAAGCTTGCCTAAAGTTTTCAAACTGAAAAGGAGGTACACTTACAAGATAGTCGTCATGTCGCACCGCACCTTCACACACCGCCCCTGCATGCCGCATAAACCCAACCAAGGGAACACACCCTCATCGACACCGCATACTGCTGCAGAACAAACCAAACTCATCCCTCCTACCTCTGACACATAATTTTCGTTCATACAGTATGTTTATCCAACCGCATGTTGGGGAGGATCCGTACGGCCCGTGCGGTGGTCTATCGGGGAAGAAGAAGAGGTGAGGAAGAAGGGTTAGGAGACGTAGGATATTCATCCAACCGCCTGAAATGGTAGACTGACCCAAATGATGTTAGAGTAATAATATATGACATGCAACTTACACAAAGCATACGGTCAAATTCTATGTGAAAGGAGCTTCCAATGATATAATTTTCACATTATACATCTCATGTACTATTAATCTTGTCAATAGTCAATGGCGGTTTTGAAAAATGCATTAGAGCATGGTTAATAATATAGCCAGCCGATGATTATAAGGAACTGCCATGTCATCTATAGCCATCATCTATATGCACTCATACAGTAGTGTGGGCTATAAGGTTGGCTATTTCCCGCAAAAAAATATAAGGTTGGCTAGTACTTTTTTCCATCTCCTCTCTATCTCTTTTTTCATATTTATTGTATTTTAACTAGGAATGCATATATAGCTAGGCTCTTGCATGAGAGCTCACTCCTCTTACTTTTTCACATCTCTCTCCTCCACATAGGCCCTATATATATTGAAGGAGGGAGTACTATGAGCACTGCATACTCTACTACAGATGTTGTCGGTACTCCACTAGTACTATTGGACAGGGAGCTTAAAAAAACTTACTATTGGACTGACTATACATGGCGAAATCCTAGTAGGAAGAGCATGTGCGAGAACAAGCACATTCACATGGTTGAAAACAAATTGGAAACCATGCCTGTTTGAATACAAATCTATGAGTACGTACGAATCTAACAATATTGATTGGGCGTTGTTGAATGTTGATACTTTTTTTCTGTAAGTTTGATCAAAGTAGAGATACTTTGACTACACATAAAACTTATATGTAAATTAGAAAGGATCGGAGGGAGTATATTGTACATTCAAGAGAGAAACGAACATTGAATAACCTTTATATATGATTTGTGGATGCTATGACCACCGGTTCAAAATTTTGAATCCGCCTTAGGTATCACACATGCACCCACTCGTTCTCTCTAGATTTCATCTCGGGGTCTGGAGATCGATTGAAAGAGTACTAGGGTGGGTGCAATACATTCATTTCGCTTATGAATGTACAATATAGTCCCTCTGATCCCCACATACCCCCCCCCCCCCGCCGGTCATTTCTATCATAGGAACAGACCAAACTTTATCTCCTTGCACGACATGCAATTGATCTCTCAACATGAATCAATCTCGTCAAGATGTGGCGGGGCATGAACCGAATGGGATGTCAAAACTAATACAGGAAGCGACACGTAGTGGAGGCAAAGTGAAACTTTAAACGAACCGTTTGTATGTATGCATGTCAGACAAATTACATCATTGGAAATACAAGCATGGTCTAGGCCCACATGCGAATGATACTCAGCGGAATGTTCAAATGAGGCATGCGGAAGCGACACGCTCATCGTCGCTTTACACGGTCGGTTTCAATGTGTCAAGGGTAGCGTTAGCGCTGTGGCACGACCAGCAGATCAACACCCGGCTCGTCGAGGATGCATGGGGCGCCGAAGTGTGCGCGCGCCGCGATGCTTCTGCGGAGTGGTGTTCCGCGGCCAACTGCATCCCCAGGACCTGAGACCATGCTGGGTCGTCTTGCTTTTTCAATGACATGTGGGGTCGCATGTGATCAAAGGGCATCTCCAACGTTGCCACGACCGCAGCTGACTACCCTGGCACACCAAAAACCCTCGTCCCTTGTGCCGACGCTCGGTGCGTTCCCAGCCGGCGCCAGCTGTCCACATTCATGCCGTCCGTTTGTATGCCGTCGTTAAGAGGCTCGGTGCCCAAGGAACCAACTCCAACGACTTAATGATGCACCTGGACACTTGGCCTCGCCGGTATGCACTACTGAAAGCGGCAACACCCAGCTAACCCCCACACCATAGCGCATCGCCCTGCTACCTAGCACCACATCCTCCATGACCGCGAGCGCGAACGCTCTGCGGGAGAGCTTGTCTTCGGGGATGAAGCTCGAGGTCGCCGCCCTCGCTCAAGTCGCCGCTCGCGATGCAATAGCAGCGTAGCCGGACGCGGATGCGACCGCACAAGCAGTGGCCACGCTGGCGGCCGACGACGGGAGCACCGTCAGCCACGCATCCTACTTGACACCGTCCAACATCCGGCACCGCCGAGGTCAGGGACTCCTCCGAGGATGAGTAGGATATGGGAGGCGGCATGGCATGGTGTGCCTACTGGCTGGTCCGTCTCCCGTGTTCTACTCTTCCTCGCCGGAGACCGCACCTTCACTTCACGGGTCTTGAACCCCGCCCCCGTACATGAAGATCGCAGATGGAGGATGTCGGTCGCCACCGTAGAATAGATTTAGGGTCGGGTTTCTTTTATTTTTTTGTCCTATAAAAGTTCAAAATGTAATGAAAATCTGCCGTGTTTGCATTAATCTCGGCCGGTGTATATGAACTTTCACAATAATATAGTATATTGTAGGAGTACTAGCAAGATGCCCGCATGCTGGGCGAACATCAAGATCTTGTGGGAGAAAAGGATGAACGAGGGAAGGCCTTATCTGCAAATGTGGAGAGGAGTGCGGGCAAATTGTCATAGTTTCCTTCCTATCTGTTAGATATAGATTGGACGGCATATGTTGCAGGATGGCAGGCACACCATCATCACCAACTCTGCTTTTTATTGAACCGAGACAAAGCTAACATGCGAAGTAAATAAACACATAGTCTACATACACAATTTATCTTAGGCACTCCAATAGTACGTCCACTACACATTCACGCATTTCACATCTTTCTACATCTACGGAACCTACAAAAGGGTTAACATAAATTGCCTCTCTCTCCTCCCCGATTTTCATGGTGGTGGGCCCTCCTCCCCCAATCTACAATCAACAGCTCACACGTTTCACATTATGTTAATTACGTGAATCGGGATTACATAGGTGTAGCATTACTCGTCCTAAAAATCCAACTAAGCCAACCTCCCAAAGATATCGCTGGGAAAAGACCCGGCCGTGCCGATTTAGTCGGGATTACCGGATTACTAGTAGTAGTATCGATGGATCGCGCGAAGCACCAATTTTTTTTCTTTAGGGGGAAAGCACCTAGCTTAAAAGGAAAAAAAGGCGGTACACTCACAGCACCCCTGTCGCGGTCGCATTGCACCCCACACACGTTCGGTCCTACACACGGCTCACGAAATCTTAACGCCGGGCTTGCCTCTTCACCGACACGTGGACTGCAATTCGAGAAACCGACCATGCGGCAAACGCCCCCCGCCCACCCTGCGAAAATCCCCCCCCCCCCCCCAAAATTCCCCCCAAATCCCAAATTCAACCGCCCTCCGGCCAACTAGCCAATAATATTCCCCAAACCCGCCTCCCCCGTCCCCCTCCACTCCATTCGCTCTGCCAAAGCCTCCCTCCCTGCCACGCCGATACATCGGCGCTGCGGTTTATCGAGGGGACGCACGGCGATCCTCTCGCTCCCACAGTACGCTCTTGTAGACTGCCGTCCTCTAGCCGCGCCGCCACCGCTGGCTACATTCTTCCGAGGCGACGATGGTCGGCCGCCACCACCGGGCGACGCTCAGGTGTGGAGACGCACGGGGTCAGCTTTTTCCCACGACGCGCGATTCTAGATCGAGGCCCGTGCATGTCGGTGTAGCACTGAATGGTAGCCGATAGACGCTATTAATCTCACTATTTGTCAAGTAGTTTACAAATAATATGCTCGCTTAAGAAGCTTCCTTGCCTGCTCGCACTCAATCTGCTTAGCTGAGATGGCATGCCAAGCCCAATTAGTTGCTAAAGTATCCTACCATATATTTATTGTGACGTAGATTGCCATGGTCTAGTAGCCAATCTGTTAGGTGAAATAGATGTACACCATTTTATACTCGATCTTTGTTGCTGCGATGGCCTTCGATAGTTCGATGGCTGTGTGCTCGGCCTCATTGACTGCTGAAACAGCCTGCCATAATGTAGCACTCAAATTTGTTTGCTGAATTAGCTTTACATATATCTCGTTACTTAGATTTGCTTGTCCAAATATCTTGCCATAGCTTTAGACATCGACCTAGGTATTTTTTTCTGGACTTCATAAAAAAACATATATGTTTTTCCTGTAATATCTAGTAGAAGAACTAATTTGTATGTTCAATGATGGACATGACTTGGATAACTTCTCCTCAAGATTCTCCGCTGCATATGTCGAGGGGTTAAAAACTTCATGAACTTTATCGGAGCTGAGTAGTCCAAAATCAGATGTGCTCGCCCGTAGCAGCTTTTATGAATTCAGTTACAAGACCCCAAATCAACTGTAAGTAAATCATCTACACTTGTATGGAATGTCGGTCACATATACTAGGTGGGTTCATCATGGTGAAGCTGTGAACGTCAATGTTATCGATTACGTGGAAGGAGCAGATCACCATCTTGATCTCGCCTCGATGCTCGTGTGGAAGAGGAGGAGGAGGTGGTGGAGGCGGAGCCAGTGAGTTTGACCAACATCGAAACAATGCTACGAAATGCTCGTGCATTTCGTGAACTTTCACCTGCAGAAGAAAAACGGTGGGCCCGCATATTGGAACAATGCAACGTGTCTGTCACCCCAGGAAATAAGTTGTCAGTATTCTCAGCTACGGTCACCTTTCTTTAGGTGAAGACATCTGAGCGAATGACCAACAAATCATTCGATGCGATGTTGGCTGCTTTCCGCAAATATTTCCCGGATGCGTCTGAGCTACCACACACCTACAGTAAAATGAAGAATTTCCTTCATGTAGTTGGAATTGGATATGATATGATCCATGTTTGTAAGAATAAGTGTGTTCTGTTCTGGAAGGATTATGCCAACTTAAGTGAATGCCCGAAATGCAAATCATCAAGATGGAAAGATGGCGATGCTGTGAAGAGGATTCCTCATAATGTTCCGAGATATTTTCCAATTATACCAAGATTGCAGAGATTGTTTCATGATGCTCAAACAAGAGAGGATGTACTGTGGCATTCTAGCAACCAGGAGTATAGAGATCAGAATGTAATGAGCCATCGATCTCATGGTAGTGAGTGGCAAACCTTCAATCAGAAACACAAAAAGTTTGCTGCTGACCCGAGAGACATTAGACTTGGCTTAGCTTCAGATGGATTTAACCCATTTGGCCACCAGAGCGCCACATATAGCATGTGGCTAGTGCTTGTTATTCCTTATAACATGCCTCCAAATGTCTGCACCAAAGAATCAAACTACATGATGGCCTTGCTCATCCCAGGTCCAAAAAGTCCTGGAAAGGATTTTGATTAATTCATTGAGCCTCTTGTGGAGGAACTTCAACAGCTATGGAGGGGTGTTCTCACTCGAGACCTATATAGCAGCCCACCAGCTAATTTCTTTCTATGTGTTGTTCTAATTTGCTGCATCCATGATTAACCGGCTTTGGGCACTATGTCAGGGCGAACGACACATGGTTACAATGCATGTGTTCGCTATGACAGGAATCGGTTGTCATACGCAATACTTAGCAATATCTGTTACATTGGACACTGTCGTTTCCTTGCCAAGGTGTGACGCCCCCGATTTGACCGTACACTAATCATACACGCAAACGTGTACGATCAAGATCAGGGACTCACGTGAAGATATCACAACACAACTTTAAAAATAAAATAAGTCATACAAGCATCATAATACAAGCCAGGGCCTCGAGGGCTCGAATACAAGTGCTCGATCATAGGCGAGTCATTGGAAGCAACAATATCTCGAGTACGTATATAAGTTAAACAAGTTTGCCTTAAGAAGGCTAGCACAAACCGGGATACAGATCGAAGAGGCGCAGGCCTCCGCCTGGATCCTCCTAAACTACTCCCAGTGGTCGCCGCCGCCTGCACGTATGATAGGGCACCTCCGGTGTAGTAGGAGCCGTCAACGGTGGCGTCTGGCTCCACAGGCTCGCATCCGTCATGCGAAAACCAGGTAGAATGGAAAAGGGGAAAAGAGGGAGAAAAGCAATCGTGAGTACTCATCCAAAGTAATCGCAAGCAAGGAGCTACACTACATATGCATAGGTATATGTGCAAAGGGCCATATCGGTGGACTGAACTGCAGAATGCCAGAATAAGAGAGGGATAGCTAATCCTGTCGAAGACTACGCTTCTGGCCACCTCCATCTTGCAGCATGTAGGAGAGAGTAGATGGTAAGTTCACCAAGTAGCATCGCTAGCATAATCCTACCCGGCGATCCCCTCCTCGTTGCCCTGTTAGAGAGCGATCACCGGGCTGTATCTGGCACTTGGAAGGGTGTGTTTTATTAAGTATCCGGTTCTAGTTGTCATAAGGTCAAGGTACAACTCCAAGTCGTCCTGTTACCGAAGATCACGGCTATTCGAATAGATAAACTTCCCTGCAGGGGTGCACCACATTTCCCAACACGCTCGATCCCATTTGGCCAAACACACTTTCCTGGGTCATGCCCGGCCACGGAAGATCAACACGTTGCAGCCCCACCTAGGCCAACAGAGAGGTCAGCACGCCGGTCTAAACCTAAGCGCACAGGGGTCTGGGCCCATCGTCCTTAGCACACCTGCACGCTATGGACGCGGCCGAAGCAGACCTAGCCTAGCAGCGTTCCCAAATTAATCCGCACGCTGCGTCGCTCAATCGCCGACGCCACAAAGGCTTCGGCCGATACCACGACGCCGAAAGTGCCCATAATCGTTCAGCCAGAGTTGGTTAGTGCGTATAGGCCAGTGGCCAGACTCAGATCAAATACCAAGATCTCGTTAAGCATGTTAAGTATCCATGAATTCCGACTAGGGCCAGGCCCACCTCTCTCCTAGATGGTCTCAACCTGCCCTGTCGCTTCACCACAAAGTAATAGTCGGGGGCCGTCGGGAACCCAGGCCCACCTCTACTGCGATGGAGCCACCTGTCCCTTTAGCCTCCTCATCAGAATCACTTGCGGGTACTCAACGAGCTGACCCGACTTTAGTCACCACATGTGTCATGTATATAAAGTATATAGTATATACCCGTGATCACCTCCCGAAGTGATCATGGCCCAGTAGTATAGCATGGCAGATGGACAAGAGTGTAGGGCCACTGATGGAACACTAGCATCCTATACTAAGCACTAGGATAGCAGGTAAAGGTATCAACAATTGTAGCAACAATGACAGGCTATGCAGCAGAATAGGATTAACCGAAAGAAGTAACATGCTACACTACTCTAATGCAAGCAGTATAGAGAAGAATAGGTGATATCTGGTGAGGGAGTCCTGGATTAGGGGGTGTCCGGATAGCCAAACTATCACCGTTGGCCGGACTCCTAGACTATGAAGATACAAGATTGAAGACTTCGTACCGTGTCCGGATGGGACTTTCCTTTGCGTGGAAGGAAAGCTTGGCAATATGGATATGTAGATCTCCTTCCATTGTAACCAACTCTGTGTAACCCTAACCCTATCTAGTGTCTATATAAACCGGAGGGTTTTAGTCCGTAGGACGAACAACAATCATACCATAGGCTAGCTTCTAGGGTTTAGCCTCTCTGATCTCGTGGTAGATCTACTCTTGTACTACCCATATCATCAATATTAATCAAGCAGGAGTAGGGTTTTACCTCCATCGAGAGGGCCCAACCTGGGTAAAAACATCGTGTCCCTTGTCTCCTGTTACCATCCGCTTAGACGCACGCCTCGGGACCCCTACCGAGATCCGCCGGTTTTGACACCGACATTGGTGCTTTCATTGAGAGTTCCTCTGTGCCGTCGGCTGTCGGGAAGGATGCCTCATCCCGTCTTTAAAGACGGCACTGCTGCTAAAGGAGCATTGGCCACCGCCAAACTCTCCGGCTAGGCGGTTTTCTTATGACCGCTGCTCGCCGCCGCTACCGACGGTGACTTCTTGGGTCATCGGAAGCAATCTTCATGTTAACTCGAACTCGCCGAAAGCGATTAGATCTGATGGATCTCTCTTCCTTAAACGAGCTCGGATCGCACGCCGCTCGGGAGTCGCCATGGACTATGATCGATTGGGCCTAAAACCGATCTCGAGAGAGATCAACTCTCCCTGTGCTACCCACCACGTTCTTGTGGTAGAGGAACAATCTGGCGACTCTTCTCCTACCTTAAGGACTAGCTATGTCCGGATTCTCGACCCTCCATGCCGGATTCCCGCGGAGGGGAGGACGCCACTCAAGCCCTGAACTTAAAGTCAGGCAACGGGCTTGATTCATTGGACAACCTCCAAGAACCCAAGCTTCCAAGTTCGGAAACTTCTTGGCCCCTGAATCTTAGATCGGACGGGGTTCGGAATTTAATTCCACCCGCCCACCCAAACTTAAGCGATCTATCCCAAACCCGGCAAGAGCCCGGTGAAACAGTACATCATTACTGGGCCAGATTCCTCCTAGTTATGGACAGAATAAAGGATTGCCGCGAGGAGGACGCAATCTCATTCTTCTGCAAGAATTGCACGGACAAGGGAATCCTAAATGCCATAAGTCGTCGTGAAATTACACGCTTCGCTGACTTGGCGTCCATAGTACGAAAATCATCGCGATGGAGAGCGCTGGAAAACCGAAATCAAATTTTGGGATAATCCGCCCCGAACACGAGCCTAGTCCGAAATAAAAGGGTGCATCATCACCAAGCACCGGTTACATACCAAAAAGCAAAACCCCCAAAGGGCATGGAACCAGATCGGAGGGATGGCTCATCGGACCTCGCAAAATTCATAGCACGTAGGGCGCCACTCCAACTCATAGCCTTAGAGCATGTTGGATACTACGGCAGGTGGCCAAAAGTGGCGAAGAGCTTTTAGCTCCAGAGCGCCAGCCCAGCAATACCAGTACGGTATTAACAGTCTTCGAGACTTTCGCATCAAATAATATGCGGAAACGAACACTCCGCAGCTTTGCCGAAGTCTACCAGATAGCAACAATAAATCCATGGAGTGACACGGCTATTACCTTTAACGCCAGTGACGAACCTAAAATCCGAACAGCCCGAGCACCAGCCGCATTGGTCCTCTATCCAATAGTGGACGGCTTTCACCTTACCGAGGTACTCATGGACGGCGGCAGCGGATTAAACCTCATCTACGAGGAAACCCTTCGAAAAAAGGAAATAGACTGGAGCCGCATTGAGCAAAGTAGCACAACCTTTAGAGGAATAATCCCGGTCGGGAAGCATGTCAGACAGTGAAAGATCACACTGGATGTGGTGTTCGGCACGCCGGATAATTACAGGTCCGAAGAGGTCACATTCCAAGTGGCCTTGTTCAGCAGCGGATACCATGATCTATTAGGGCGAGAGGCATTCACAATTTTTCAAGCTATACCCCATTACGGGTACATGAAGCTCAAAATGCCCGGACCCAACGGAATTATCACTCTCGCAAGTGACCCAGACATAGCGCTCCGCGCCAAAAATAAAACAGCCGCACTTACCCTTGAGGCACTATCCGAAGCCCTAGCGGCAGAGGAACTCACTGTGCTGCGCTCCATGGTGAACAGGGACGATGTGATACTCGATAAGAGATCCAAGTCCACCTCTTTTAAACCGCATTTAAATAGTCAAATTCCAAGTCCATCCAACGGACCCTACAAAACGACCTCCATCGGGGCATAATTAAACCCCGATGTGGACGCCGACTACGAGAATTCCTACGCCGAAAATTGGGACATTTTTGTTCGGCACCCTTCAGACATGCCAAGAATCCCACGCCCGTGGCCGAGCACAGCCTAAATATCCTAAAAGGATTCAAGCCACCAAACAAGCTCTTCGCTTTCCCGAACCCAAGAGACAGGCCATGGGAGAGGAGCTAGCCAAACTATTGGAGGCCGGATTCATCAGAGACATTAAACATCCGGACTGGCTAGCAAACCTGGTAATGGTACCAAAGAAGGACAAATCCTGGCGCCTATGTGTCGATTTTAAGGACCTTAACAAGGCTTGCCCAAAGGATCCCTTCCCCCTCCCCCGCATCGATCAAATTATCGACGTTACCGCAGGACACAATTCACTGTGTTTCCTCGACGCATACTCTGGCTACCACCAAATTAAGATGGCAGAGCCAGACCAAGCCGCAACGGCATTCATCAGTCCATACGGCCCATTCTGCTTCAACACAATGCCCTTTAGGCTAAAAAACGCCGGTGCAACATATCAGCGCATGATTCAGACATGTCTGGCAAACTAGTTCGGCAAAACAATGGAGGCATACGTAGACGATGTGGTCGTCAAATCCAAGCATGTCGAAACCCTAGTCGACGACTTGAGGCTCACATTCGATAATCTCCTAACATATTACATCTAGCTCAACCCGGAAAAATTCTTTTTCGGAGTACCAGCTGGAAAGCTCTTGGGCTTCATTGTATCCGGTAGAGGAATTGAAGCAAACCCAGCCAAGATCCGAGCTCTGTCACAATTGGATATCCCCAAAGACCTCAAGCAAATACAAAAATTGACTGGATGCGTGGCGGTTCTAAGCTGCTTTATCTCCCTCTTAGGAGAAAAGGCATTACCCCTTTATCGCCTCCTCCGGCGCACCGAACACTTCGAGTGGATGGATGCCGCCATGGCCGGACTTGAAGAAATCAAAGCCATATTGGCAACAAATCCGGTCCTGGCCGCGCCCAACATGGGAGAACCAATGCTAGTATACATCGCAGCAACCCATCAAGTTGTAAGCGCGGTGCTCGTTGTCGAACAAGAAACGGATGGACACAAGTTCCCTCTCCAAAAACCAGTTTACTATGTGTCCACTGTCCTAACTCCATGCAAGTCATGGTACCCGCATTATCAAAAGATAGCACATGCAGTGTTCATGGCATCCCGGAAGCTGCTACACTACTTTCAAGAGTGTTCGATAACAATAGCCTCTGAAGTACCTCTTAATGACATTATAAACAACCGTGACGCAACGGCCCGGATTGCTAAATGGGCCATTGAGCTCCTCCCGTTCGACATAACCTACAAGCCACGGCGAGCTATTAAGTCGCAAGTTTTGGCTGACTTCGTCGCCGAATGGGGAAGCCGAACTCCCTAAAGAGTACGGCGCATATTCCAACTGGATCACGCACTTCGACGGCTCCAAAATGTTGGCCGGCCTGGGGGCTGGCATCGTTCTGACGTCCCCAACCGGAGATACAGTCCAATACGTACTTCAAATGATGTACACGGACTCCAACAACGCAGCCGAATATGAGGCCCTTCTACATGGTCTCCGGATGGCAGTCTCCATGGGCATTCAATGCCTAGAGGTGCGCGGGGATTCGAACCTCGCGATATCCCAAATAAATGGGGACTTTGATGCCAAGGATCCAAAAATGGCAGCTTATCGCAATGCCATCCTAAAAATGTCAGCTCGGTTTGAGTGGCTCGAATTTCACCATATAGCCCGGGATAACAACCAGGCAGCGGACGTGTTGGCACGCATTGGCGCAAAGCGCGATGCCGTCCCCCCCAACATCTTCCTAGAGAGGCTCTTCAAGCCATCCGTATTATGGGAGGGAGAGTCCGGAAATAACAACCCGGACCCAACCACACCGCCCCACACCGAACATTCCGACATAGTTGGTGGTTCCGCCAACGAAATAACACCGTCAGCCCACGCAATAATGGCAGTCATTGCCCCGTGGACAGAACCATTCCTAGCCTGCCTTACTAGGCAGGAACTTCCCGAGGACCAAAACGAGGCCCCTTCATAGTGCGGCGGTCTAAAGCCTATAAGGTCCATGAGGGAGAGCTTTATAAGAAAAGCACAACCGGAGTCCTTCAAAGGTGTATCTCCGAAGAGGAAGGGCAGAATCTCCTGGCTGAAATTCATGCCAGACTCGATGGACATCATGCTGCAGTCCGGGCCCTTGTAGGCAAGGCCTTCCGTACAGGATTTTATTGGCCGACGGCCCGGGCAGATGCTCAGGACTTAGTCCAACGATGCGTCGTTTGCCAGCTCTTTGCTAATCAAAGCCACATGCCACCCACCGCCTCAAAACTATACCCATCACCTGGCCCTTCATGTCAGGGGCTTGACATGGTTGGACCCCTTAAAGGAGGAACCCACAAGCAAAAATACCTATTGGTCATGGTGGATAAATTCACCAAATGGATAGAGGCCAAGCCTGTAAAAACGGCCGAATCTGGACCGGTGATAGACTTCATATCAGGGGTAGTACACCGTTACGGCGTTCCTCATAGCATCATCACTGATAACGGCACGAACTTCACGGCCGACGAGGTCAAACTCTGGTGCAAAAACATGGGCATCAAGCTCGACCACGCCAGTCTATCACCCCCAAACTAACGGTCAAGTCGAGCGAGCAAACGGTCTAATCATGAGCGGCATTAAACCCAGGCTAGTGCGGTCCCTCAAGGAATCTAACACGACCGGGTAGAGGAGCTCGACCAGACTGGGGGCTGCGGACCACGCCGAATCGCACTACCGGATTCACACCATTTTTATGGTATACGACGCAGAGGCAGTTTTGCCCTGCGACATAATTCATGACTCTCCTTGCGTGCGCATGTACGAAGAAAGAGAAGCCGAGCTCGATCGGCAGGCAGCTTGAACGCCTTGGAGGAGGAGCGTGACGTGGCAAAAGCTCGTTCCACAACAGCAGGCTCGAAGATATCAAAGCAGGGAAGTACGGGCCAAAGCTTACAATGTTGGCGAACTAGTTCTACGCCTGCCGAACAAGAAAAAGGACAAACTCAAGCCCAAATGGGAGGGTCCCTTCATCATCGACCAAGTCCTGACCGGGCGGAGCTGCACTGTCTCAAACGCATCGGATAACCGACTCGAGCCGAACCCATGGAATGCAGCCCGTCTCCGAAGATTATACGCCTAGCGCCGTATTCTAAGTTCGTCTCCTTCCTCCATCTATATTTTATACTTTAAGCTGTCTTTTATTTTTCTCCTTCTCCCTCCTTTTTTCCGAAGCCGTTAAAGGCTCGTTTGCGCATTGTTCGCACACACTTGACGCGCTATCCGCGCTCATTATACCTGGGGGGCTTCTTTAACAGAAGCTTATTTATACGGGCTTTATGCCCAACACATGTGTCACACTTCCGCATGTACCTTTTATTCACCATTATATGCATCGATATGACTTAAGTTTTGGCCAAGCTGGGTTGCTCGGCTCTGTGCTTACCCCTCACGCTCCCGATTGTTCGGCTAGGTGGTAAAGGGAGCACCTCTGCGATTATTACCGCCGGGTCACCGGACGTGTACCTCGTGATCGGGTGAAACCGAAAAGCTAGCGTTCTTAAGGGAATATTCGGTCGGTGAACTAAAAGACGATTTTTATTTTTCATTTATACGCCTCCAGATGCTTTTCTCGCTTTTGCAGTCCGAAAATGCACTTTAGGGCATGCCTCCTGTGGAAAGGAAGCCCTAACGGAACTATTCTCCCGGGAAGATGTTTCTTACTAACCATGTAATATAACATAACTAGTTGGGCACTTCTCTGATAAAGCACTCATGACCCCTACGCCTGGTCTCCACGCATGCCCCGGTTTTTACATAACCGCGAGGGTATTCGGACACACTCCAAACTATTGGGTCCCGAGGTTGAAGCGAAAAGGTCCGCTATGACAAACGATCTACAATCCGGCTAGAAGGCATTTTACATGTCATTTTAAATTACATAGTCAAATTGACTGATTGTATTCCTCTTCAATGCCATCTAATAGGCTGTCTAGTTTACAGCCTTTGGGAATACTTTGCGGCCAACTCTACTTGGCCGTACACTAAGCTCACAGGGATCTCCTTCCCGTCGGGCCCCATAGGTCCGACCTCGGCCATGTGGTTTGGGTCCGCCTTCGTGTACCGCGTCTTCACCATGGCCCAGGCCTCCCTGGCGCCTTGACGACATGCCGATATCTTCCATAGTTGGAAGCGCCGCCGTGCTCCCTAAAGCTTCTCTGCAAGCTCTCGAAGGCCTTCGGGCAGGGAGATAGATGGCCACAAGGCCTGTGCGGCGCCTTTCATCACCTGCCGAACTCGTTCGTGCAGTTGCAATAGCTCGGGAAGAAGGTCACCCGTAGAACTGGGCATTTCCTTTGCAGGACGACCCGTGAGCATACCTACAGACATAACTCTGTTAGTTGACTTCCTCGCCGAACTCTTTTTCAAAGTTCGCTCAAGCACTTACTATAAATGTCGCGACAAAGTCGCCGATTCTCCTTCACGGAGTCAGGCAACTGGGCACGAACATCCTTTAGTTCCTCACCCAGCTGGGTGTTGGCATCCTGGAGATTATTTTTCCCTTGCCTCACCCTTGTAAGCACATTCTCGCCAGCCTTCAACCGGCGCAAGAGTTGTTGCTTGTCCGGATCTAGTCCGGCGCCATCTGCAATATTATTGTCAGATTTACACACACGCCGCACTTCACAAACTACTTATCTTTTGAAGCATATATTACCAGAGGGGGTCTCTGTGGCTCCCCCTGTAGCGGCTAGTGCGGCCTCAAGTTGGGCCTTGCATTCTTCAAGCTCCTGGGACAGTCGGGTATTCTTTTTTGTAAGATCCTGCATAACAAATGATCCTTAAATCAGTTATTCTAACTATTTTAAGTCTCGGGGCTACTGCATAAATAACTGCCAAATTTCCTCACCCGTATGTCCTTTACATACCGCTCCGTGGCTCGCTAGACCATCTTGAGCGGCACGGAGGTGCGCATCTCGAATTGAAGGCATTCAATGCCTCTTGGGAGAAACATGCGCCACGAAGAACTGTTCTGGCCTTTGTGATTCATGGTGCTCTCCACCTCGGAGTTGGTGGCGCATAACTGTCGGCATCCTCTCGCCGGAGGAGCATCCGACGCACGCCTCGTGCTCGCCTCCGCTTCTGGACCCGGCTTTGGAGCCTGGCTGGCGGAGGCTCGATTGGCAACCTCACCGGACACAGTCCTGCGAGCGCTCTTTTTCCTGAAAATAGCACAGTGTTAGTACGCCTTCCAGGAAACAATCCTGGGAATATGGTGATGCGCCATACCGTTGCGGCGGCGTTTCGATCCGGACCGCACTTCTTTTTAGCCTACGGGGCCGTGCTGCCCCTTGTTGGCTAGTCGTGAGCTCCTCGGCCTCCTGCCTCAAGGCACCCTCTGCGAAACACCATTGGTATACGGTGATAAAAAATAAGCACGGATGGGTCATTATCGAGTATTGGGACCTCGGTCTCGCCATTACGTGAGGCTGGAAGTATTCCGGGTAATCGGCAGTAATGGCAACCTAGGCATTATCGATGCTCAGTTGGTGAAATACCCCATCAATCAGCTCCACCAATATGTCCGGATCCTCTTGGGAGGTCGGATCGAGGAGCCGTTCCGGATCCTCGGGTTGTGGAGGCGGGCTGTTTATGTCTTTTACGGCCTGGCGCAGTTCCTGCGTCAAAATCACAAAATGAGATACCTAACCATCGGAATATGGATCGAATGTGCAAAAAAGAAATGTCCGCTTACCCAGCTTCGGGGATTATTCATAGAAAGTCCGTTCAATGGACTGACGGGAAGAAAATCCTCCTCTTCTCCCTTGTACAGCGCGGACAAGATCTTCACTAGATCGGTGACCGATCCCGGCCCCTTACGGCCATGACGGGTGGCATCGTCCTCCCCGTTGAAATCCCACATATGGTGGCCCCTATCGAGCGGCTGCACTTCGTGATAATACATGTGGCCATGACACCGATCATGGTCATCCGGAATGAGCTAACAATCTTATTCGCTCATCGTAAAGGACGCCCTCGTCTGCCTTCCCTCCGCCAACTCAGCGCTTTCTTCAAAGGAGCATTGCTGAACTCCGAGAGACCGATCCGAACAGGATCCGCAGCGGGACGCCTTCTATATAAAACCATTCTCGAAGACCAGTCTTGGACGCCTTCTTCGGGTTCCAGATAGATATCCGGTCCCGGCGATGCGCTACAGCTCGGCTCGCCCACTTGATATATTGACCCCTCATGAGAACGGGGTACAAGGCAGAATAATCTCTTCCACAACGCAAAATGAGCCTCGACGCCCAAGAACAGTTCGCAGAAGGGCCACGAAGCCCGCAATGTGCAAAATGGAGGCAAAGCGAAGGTGGTGCAACTGGAGGTCAGAGAACTCCAAGAGCCCCGGAGAAACGGATGAATTGGAAATCTGAGTCCTCTTACTAGATAAGAGACAAAGCATACCCGCTCTCCTTTGGAGGGATCGGGACACTCTCCGCTTGCTTTCCGCCTTATAGGTGGCGTAGTCCGCTCGAACCGGAACCATGAAGGCCGGGGAAGAAATCTTTGGTTTGGAGTGTGACTAGCTCGCTATACGGGACTGAGCATCTCTCCCAATTTCTGTGCCGAGGGCTGGGAGCGCGAGAGGAGGACCCAAGGCCGATCGTCCATGATGGAATGGATTTTGTCGAGGCGCCCGATGAAGGCTCATGAGGGGGATGGTGTGACTGCACCTAGATCCTCGCCCCTTTATATAGGCGGCTCATTTGCGCAGCTAGGGATAAGTGTAAAAATACCTGGCTTTTCGCATTCATTCAAACACGTGGAAGATGGCCATTATTGGGCGTGGAAGCCAAGGAGCGCAGCATTTATCGGTTTGACACTATTCGACAAGTATATGGAATTTGGAGAAGAACCCGCCTCATGATGCCGAAGACACCCACGCCGGACTCATCGCCATTGACGCCTGGTTCGGGGCTACCGAGGGAGTCCCGGATTAGGGGTGTCCGGATAGCGAACTATCACCGCTGGCGGACTCCTAGACTACGAAGATACAAGATTGAAGACTTCGTCCCGTGTCTGATGGGACTTTCCGTGGCGTGGAAGGCAAGCTTGGCGATACGGATATGTATATCTCCTACCATTGTAACCGACTCTGTGTAACCCTAACCCTATCCGGTGTCTATATAAACCGGAGGGTTTTAGTCCGTAGGGACTAACAACAATCATACCATAGGCTAGCTTCTAGGGTTTAGCCTCTCTGATCTCGTGGTAGATTCACTCTTGTACTACCCATATCATCAATATTAATCAAGCAGGAGTAGGGTTTTACCTCCATCGAGAGGTCCCGAACCTGGGTAAAAACATCGTGTCCCTTGTCTCCTGTTACCATCCGCTTAGACGCACGGTTCGGGACCCCCTACCCGAGATCCGCCGGTTTTGACACCGACATCTGGTGATCAGGGTGGGGGGGGGGGCTTGCCTGGAAGCTTTGTTGTACATGAAGAAGGATCATCGGTGACGTAGTCGTACTCAGTGGCATCAACGTCGGTCTCGGGGTCTACCGGAGAACAAGAGGGGGAGAAACAGTAAATACAGAGCAAACAAAGCATCACAAAACATAACGAGGCAATACGCGGTGCTAGGTATGCCCTAACGCGGTAGGAGGTGACACCGATGAAGGGGAAAAACATCCGGGAAAGTATCCCCAGTGCTTCGTGTTTTCGGACAAAGGAACCGGAGGGGGAAAGTTGCGTGTTCGATATATTAGGGGTGTGTGGCAGGCGAACGGGCTGCATATCCGGATTCGTCTCGTCGTTCTGAGCAACTTTCATGCAGAAAGTATTTTCATCTAAGCTACAGTTTAATTTATATTAATTTTTAAAGTTTTAAATCATTTTCTAATTTATTAATTATTAAATAAATTAACATGATCCAGAATAGTGTTTGCTGACGTCAGCATGGCGTCAGCAGTCAACGTTGACCGTTGACCTGGTCAACCTGACAGGTGGGTCCCACCTGTTAGGGACTGTTTGGCTAATTAACATTAGTTAGTTAGGTTAATTAGTTATTAGGTCAATTCATCTTAATTAGTTAATTTAAATAGAATTAATTAAGTTAATTATTTAGTTAATTAATTGACTAATAATATTTTTTATTTTTTATTCTTTTTTTATATATCTTTGTTTTAAACGTTTTGGGGGGTGGGACCCCCTAGTCAGTGGCCCATAGGGCCAAATGGGCGCTGGGAGATTCTTGCGCAGGGGCACTGCGGGCGTCAGCCCGTTTGGGCGCCTGCCCAAGCCAAAGGAGGCGCTGGGGCGCCGGGGGCTGCGGCATAGTGCGCTGGGCTGGGGTCGCGGGAGGTAGCGGCGGAAGCGGCCGACACGGCGGGTCGCCAGAGTTGTGAGAGGCGGGGGAGGAGGCAGCGCGCTGCAGTGGTTGCAGGGACCGGGAGCGAGGCGCTGGGCGCAGCCGGCGAACGGCGGCAGCAGCGCAGGCAGGCGGCACGCAGCGGTTGGGAGGTGCAGGCACTGCCGGGATGGCCCTGGGTCGCGGTGAGCGCGGCGGGCGCAGGGAGAGGGAGGGAGCGAGGCTCACGGCGGGGTGCAGGGTTCATGGCAGCGGGGGTCGGGGTGGTGGTCGAAGACGATGGCGTCGACATAGACGACGCAGAGCGGTGAGGGAGCGCTCCGGGGAGGCTGTCCGGCGAGGAGCTCCGGCGGCGGCGACGTCCGGTCGCAAGGCGGCGGTTGGCGCCGCGAGCCCCGATCCGATCTGGATCGGGGGGAGGGGCGCGTCGTGGGGAGGGGAGTGGGGTGTCGGTGGGGGGTAGGTTACTTTAGTGGGGGATATGGGGAAAGGGTAGAGGCCGCAGCTGGGCCGGCCGGGCAGGCCACTGGCTGGGCCGAGGCCCAGTTGGCCCGGGGGTTTCTGTTTTATTTTCTTGTTCTTTTGTTTTCTGCTTCTTTTCTTTTTAGTTATTATTCTTGTCTATTTTATGTTTAGTTTCACATCTATTTTAGTTTTACAATATGTGATAACAACTCCTAAGATAATGTTTCATAACCACCCGCTGTCATAAAAGTTTTACCCCATAATAAATTAGTTTAGAGTTTTATTAATTGAAAAGGTATTTACTTAATTGTTTTTGTTACTATTTAAATTATTTTAGCGCCCTTAAACATTTTATCAAAGTTTGGGTTCTTCACCACAATTACCTTTGCATTATTGGCACAACTCGAACATTTTAGTTTTAATGTTATAAAACTTTTGTTGTATGCCTTTAATTAAATTTTGAATTTGAATCGGTTTTGAGCTAACCCGAGATTAACTCCAGTGATAGAGGTGACGTGGCATCATTAGTAGGGAATTACTATAGCTTAATTATCCGGGCGTCACAATTCTCCTCCACTACAAGAAATCTCGTCCCGAGATTTAGGAGGGGATGTAAGGGGGAAGGGAGTTGGTTGCGAAATTCTAACGATTCTTCTCGGTCTTGGTTGCTCTTCTCGAAGAGGTAGATCCACTATGTTGATGTATTCATTTCTCTGCTTCAGGTCATCATGATAAAATTTTCGTCCTTCCTACAGGATCTTCACCATACTTACGTGAGGATAAGAGGGGAAAACTCTATAAGGACGGATTCTAACAAGATTGAGCATCAGACGGTTAACTCAAGGGAAGAAGCATAAGTATCTCTCGAATTGAAACTTAAGAAGATATCGAGAGTAAAGTAAGAGGTACCATGAGAAGTTTCAAATGGATAGGCAATCGATCGATGCCTAATCAGAAGGTGAATGGGTTCCTGGGCAACGAGAATTAAGTATTGCGTCTGATACTAGAATAGATCACTAGGAAGGTGGCTCGCGAATTACCTACGAAACCAAGAGCAAGGAATAACTTTTTCAACAAGGTTTACAGGAGAGTCAGGTTTCGATCCTGTGGAACTGTGGGTTATGGGCCCACCATGTGGGTTAGAAATAGGAGGAGTGGCGATATCTTGCACGGTCATGATAGCAAGGCATGTCAGAGAATAACCGGTCAGTTATGTTGGGAACAACGTTGGTACCAAGGGCGAGGGACGAAGAGAACTATTTTCCTACTCGTTGAACGAGGCGGACCAATAGGCAAAGTTCTCGTCCATCCGGGGTTACCAGGATGCCGTCAACAATAGTAACAGGGTCTTACCAACACGATTGTACACCTAGGTGTTTACGTAAGCAGAAGAATATTACTGCTTAGATCATATAGATCACCAAAAAGGTTAAACAAAACAATGGAAATGAAAAGGTGATCACCAGATTAAATAGAACAATGGAAAGGAAAATGTGTTTAAACACATTATTCAGGGGTATATCCTTCCCAAGGACAAACATAGTATGATATCCACGACAGGATATAATGTAGAAAGCCCTTTAGGAAAGGGGGAGAAATTTCATGACATTACCCATACAACGGTGTTTGGATAATTGATGAAGAAGTTTAGCATGGTGCTTCAAAATGTTCTTATCGACGATTAGAGTACCACAGACATGCTTCGAGTTAGCATTGACATGGTCAACAAGTAAGGTTCAGAATTTGGATGCACGAAGGATCCATCAGGAACAACTTGTAGAATAAGTTTATAATTTCCTCATGGAAGAATGGATATCCTTGCTAAAAAGGAAGCTATAACAATAGGACCTCCGGCCAGGTGTACTAGGCATGACACCACCTTACTGGGTCATGTAAAGACCAATGTTAAAACTCTTGGAAATATGTTCCAACCATCATATCCGACCGAGATTTAGATCTAATTGGTGTCAAGATAACTCAGACTTAGGATGCCTGAGAAGAAAGGTGCAACACCAATTGTCGAGATGACATTGTAAGATCCTCGGGAATTGAACTATGTAAGCGAGTTCCGAAACAAGAGTTCATCATTAAATCAAGGAGAGGGTGAGGGGGTGGCTGATGGACTCAGCAACAATTCATCGAGATTTCCAAAAGATGGATTTCCACAAGTATGTGAACAAGGAGATAACATTTGTCAGATCAAATGGTATAATGATGTATGCTCGAGGAAAACATACACAATTATACATTGGTTGAAAGGTGCACCCATAATATGGGCTTAGGTAGCATGACCGATGTTGTAGTGGTGATTCGATAACCAAAAGACTTAGAATGAAGCTATCGACCATTCTCTTCAAAGCAATAGAATTGCTGGAAGTTTTAATTTCACATCTCAAAGTTCAATTGCCGGTATTCTGATTACAAACAACACGGGGACCAAGAAATGAACGGAGATGGCGAGAAGTAATACTATAACAAATTTTTTTAAGAGGTGGAGCATTCCTCGCAACATCCTTGACATAAAAGATGGTAGTACTTCAAGGTAGGTCATAATACAAGCTGGATAGCAAGTCGCATCCACAACATGAACAATGCTATGATGAAAGGAAGATGAGGATGTTGCTGATGGTAACTCAAATTTCCAAGGGACAAGGATGGCACTTATCATCATGAATTCGGTTGATATCCTTTAAGGAGTCAAAATTTTGATGATGATCACGACAAACTTTGTCGAGAGATTTCATGAGGATGTAATCAATCAGCGAGGACATCAAGGCAATGGGATGATGAAGCAAGAGGTTATTGGAACCACAGGTACGACACAAAC